>JASGLE010000014.1:1448750-2895000 GCA_030179965.1 Cyperus esculentus | reverse complement strand
TTTATCCCAAAAATACTATGATCCAGTCATATTTTCCACTACAATTAACATAATGTTGAGCATATGAGTTTGAGAAAAAAATAATGTGGTAAAAAGAAGGTTGATACCAAAACAATGTAAAAACTTATTAAAATTTTTTAGCCTATTAAAAAATTTTACTTATAAACAATGCTCATAAAAAATTCACAATCTTGACGAAAAAATCATGGTAACCACACGAAACCAACCCCTCACAACACCTCTTCATTTGAAAAAAAAAATATAGAGGCGAAAAAACCTTACACGCATACCGTCAGACTACAAGATCGGACGACTAAAAGCCCAAATCAATGAGAGAGCTCCATATTTTCACCTCTTTAAAGGAGTATATTAAAGTGGAGGGATCCATTGACAACGCTTATCTTGACAATACTAACAATGGTTCTTTTGAAAAAATTATAAAAAATTCATAAAAAAAATCTCAAAAATGAAGAACCTTTTATAGAGTGTTATCATAAGGTAAAATGGTTCTTTTAATTTATAGATTAATAGGTGTTTCAAATTTCAATCATTTGAAGAGCTTTTGATGGTTTATCAAAATTTTATGCATTTTTTGTTGTAGTTTAACAAGTCATTAATTTTTTTTTTCTATTTTGAGAATGTTAACTATTTTTTATAAATATTTGAAAATAACCATTGTTAAGATTACCAAGATAAGTATTGTCAAATGAATCCCTCCTCTATATTAAATAAGTATTTACTCAAATGAGTCCGGCTACGGTAATATGCATATCACGGTTTTACCGTGCTATGCGGTTCGTAACTTTATTTTCGGTGTCTAAATAGTCGATCCGAAATGCTCAATGTGATTTTTATATCAAAATATACTAGGAAACCAAATTTTATAATTTTTAGAATTTTTTTGCTATTTTTAGTGATGGGTAGAATAGGCTGAATTTTACCAACTTACTTTATATAGTATATTGAGATATATATATTGTACAAATAAGCTGAATACTTTAATGAGTTAACTTGAATATCAACACAATTAATATGAATACTAATGGTATTGATTTTGGTACTTTTTAGTAGCTATGTATGTAGATTCCTTTTCATATAATAGTCGGAAAAAAGACCACAAAACACGGTGCATAAAAATAAAATGCGAATTTTCAGAGTTTACTGGTTGAATGATTGAATCACATTTCATCGGTCAGCCGCCTCTTGAATTTGCAACGATAGACGGCATATCAGTTTTATTTATGCAAGTGTCCGTACATATTTTTGTTTTGGTTGACCTAAACCTTATATAATTATTGTTGATATGAACTGTACGGCATCTTCAGCGAGGAAATAGTTGTACATATATATTATTATTGTTGATTGTTTATATATACTTTATAATAGAGCCAGGTTAAGTTGTACATATAATAATATATATATTCCTTGCCTTGTTGTATATTAACTGCGCGCTACAAATATATTGATGCACAAATTAAAGGTATAAAATAGTTTCTCATTATTAATTGAATTTATATTGTTGCAGTTGCAGTTGCAGGTGCTCCATTTTATATTGACATCCAACACAATTTAATTTGCAGCGCTTAATATATAATTGGAGCTTAGAGAAATTAAGCCAACCTTCTGTTGTGTTTGTGTAGGCAGTAGCCAGTAGGCCCATGTTAATATGTTATATTGAAATTCAAATTCCTAGTCAATTTCGGCCAACTAGTTTAGGTTGTTCAAACAAATATATAATTAATTCAAGTCAAGGGTTACCCCAGCCCAGACTACGTCCAATTATATAAAAAAAATATTAACCACAAAATTAATTAAAGGGAAAATTGAGAGCAAAGTTTGGGGATCAAACTTTAGCAACTTACATTTTGGGAATGTGCATCGTTATTATACTTCTTCAAAAAAAAGAATGCAATTAAAATTCATAATTATTATACAAATATGTACCCCTATAAAGGAAAAAAAAACAGTTAAAATTCATAATCATTATTATCTTTCTTAGCAATATATCAAAATTTTGATGGTAATCACTGGTAAATTAAAACGGTAATCAATCACATGTGGAGTCCGCTAAATGTCTATATTGTTGAAAAGTGGTTATTAAATATGTGATAACTGTCAATGAATAATCCACATTTTGGGGTCCTAATACAATAAATACTTGTGGACTTCTATAAAGAAAAACCCAACCCTTTGCCTTCGTCTGATCCTCTCTGCACAGAGCACTTTGGAACGTTGTGTGCTGTATGCATCGCAAAGCAAAATACGTGTGCTTGGAAATAATGCAATAGAAGCGTGACTCTCATCTTTTTATCCCAAAAAAAAAATAAAAATAATAATGCAATAGAAGAATGTGTTCCAACAAAAAAAATAAAAAAGAAAAAAAGAAAGGAAGAAGAAGAAGAAATAGATCGATGAATGTGCATATAATTAGAAAATGACAATCTTCTTCAAAGAAATTTCGGAAAAAAAAAAGACTTAATTCGAATAAAAAGTTATTAAATTATTATCTATAGAAATCTGTATTTTGTTTTTGTTTGACCCGTCTGTAAGAACATTTTACAATTAATGAACTGCGTAGTTTTTACCTTTACTTCATCCCAGAATTGTAGGTATTACTTCTTTAGAGCAATTAAATTAAAATTATATAATTTAAGAGGTCAAAGCCGATGACGTTGTCCCGCAGAAGTTACCATACAATTTCGTCTCAATTTTGATTGGTGCATTTCTTTTTCTAAAGAAAAGGAAAAAACTAACATGAAGTGGGTCGTTTGGCGATATATAATTCTTTCTTGGGTCTAATATATCGCTACACAGTTGTTTATAAATTTTTTTCAAGAAGCTATTGCATTTAATTTAATTAAGAGGAGGGATTCATTGACAATGGTTATTTTGACAATCTTGACAATATTATTTTTCAAAAATATGTAAAAAATCACAAAAAATCTTAAAAATAGAAAAAAGTTTACGGAAGTATTACTTAACTCATGGATTGATTATGTTTCCAATTATATTCAATTATATTCAAATTGATTGAAACTTGAAACATCATCAATCTATAAGTTAAGTGATGCATCCATAAAACTTTTTTCAGTTTTAAGATTTTTTGTGAATTTTAATAATTTTTTTGAAAAGCTTTATTGTCAAGTTTGTCACAATAGCCATTGTCAATGGATCCCTCCTCTTATTAAAGAGGAGGGATCCATTGACAATGGTTAACTTAACAATTTTGACAATGACACATTTTTTAAAAATTTATAAAAAATCATAAAAAATCTTAAAAATAGAAAAAAGTTTACAGAAGTATTGCTTAACTTATAGATTGATTATGTTTCTGATTACATATGATAAGAAAAATTTATATTTTGTAGAAACTTTTAACTACTTTTTCAGAATTTTTAAATCCTAGATGTGAGCCTCACTTTGCTTCGGCTGACAGTTAATATTGAGATTTATCATTTGCTTATGCTAAGCAAATTTAGTTTCTTATTAATTTTAAAAGAGCAATTTGAGTTTCCATCAAAGACTATCAAATTTATATGAAATTTGAAATACAATAGAATGTACAAATACAAAAAAAAAACATATTTGTAATATAAAGTTATTAATTATTGAAGTATTTATAATTTTCTTTAATTATATTTGGTAAATTGTTAAAATAAAAGTTGCCAATAAAAACCCACCCATTAAGTGCCAAAGAAAATAATATTTATATAATTTAGTTTGCTGTAATGTGTTGATAAAATAATATTTATATAATTTAGTTTGTTGTAATGTGTTAATAGTAAATTAAATAGTTAAATTATATGAATTTTAATGAAGTCAATATTTCTAAAAATAGTTATATTTTTAAGTTCATTTGAAATTAAATTTAATATAAAATCAGTCATTGTTAATATATCTATATTCCTCATGATAAGCTTTTTAATACTTAAAAAATAATATTATCGTATTTAGAGTCATATTAAGACCTAAAACCAGAATATAAACAGCCAAGAATAAAATAATTGACGTCGAGAAAATTAAAAGTCTATACTCAAAATCAAATGCTAACTCAAAACAATAAGAATTCTTTATACCAAGGTGAGTCCTCTAGCTTCCAAAAAGTATTTGCTAACTCAAAACATATTCAATAAAAAGTATTTGCTAACCCAAAACATATTCAATAAAAAGTATTTGCTAGCTCAAAACATATTCAATAAAAGAAAGATGGATAAAAGAATTCAAATAAAAAAGTTTTTTGAAAATTTACTAACTCATATTACAAATTTTATAGGAATATCAATTTTCTGATTAAATTATATGAGGATTTTCAAAGTTACGAATCTCAAACCCTCCAAAATCCATTAGATATTCTAATTAAGCATTAAAAACAAATTACTACTTCGGTATTAAAGTTATGAATAAATAATATGTAAAATGATTCTTTGATGATAATATGATTGTTAGTTCAATTTCTTATGAAAAGCATGAAGGGCTATTCTTAGAAATCATTTTAAAAACAATTATATAGAGAAAAACCATATTTTAAAAAGTCAAATGGATATCTCTGTTTTCATTCTAATGGAGTAGTGTAAAAAATTGTAAAGAAAAAAATCATTTTCAGTTCATTGTGCGCCAATTTTTTTTTAAAGAAAAATTACATGGCTAAAATAGAGTGTGTGTGTGTGTCCCACCGTCAGAGGGATTTGAGTATTATATGGCTCAAAAATCTTCTACCGAAGCCCAAAAGAAAAAAAAATGATACTTTTGCTCTCACTGTAGACTATAGTGACAAGTGACAAAATTAGTTTGAAACTAATCTATACCATAATAGATGTGTACTTTTTGATATTCACGTGACATTATTTTATTACTATTTTTGAATTATTTTTCAAAAATCTAAAAAAAAATAGGTGGAAAATTTTAAAATTTGTAAAATTTGATATCGACCATATTTCAACATATATGTAGATTATGTTAGCTAAATTTGGATTGGCCATTTGAATTTGGTTTGTGAGATTCTGAAAACGATGAAAGCATAAATCACTTTGCTTAATTGGCGATTTACCATAAGCAATCTTTCTTACATTTTAAATACAATTTTAAATTATAAAGCCTTGACTAGCTACCCAGAAAGGCCTTAGACTCCAGAATATGAAAAGAATGAGAATATGAAAGGTGGAAATTAAGTTTCTTTCTTGCTGGTTGATACGCAACTCGATCGATGCTGATGTTCCTTAACGCGGCAATTAGTTCCTTTATTTATTTTCCTTGAATTCTCTTCATAATTTCCTACATTAAACCTTAATGAACAATCAATTTTTCCTATTTTTTTAAAAGAAAAAGGCTGCAGGTAGGCAAATTAAAATTCGTCTTTTAGACGGAGATCGATCTAATTCTAATTAATGTGTCGCTCTTATCCGACGATGATGCAAGAAATTACGTCCAATGCACTTACTAAGATAACTTATTTCTTGTGCAATACAATAATATATCTCTTACTCTTAGACAGATCGAGCCTATATATATATATAATTTTTCACTTAGACAGCTCCGCTCTGCCTCTGTTACTGTTAGTCTGTTTGGAGTGGACCGCAGTTGGAGTTGTACACTTGTAGTCGTAGGAGCTTCCTATTAATTAATTATTTTGCTTTGCTGTCAAAAAGAATGATGGTAGGATGCTGTCGACATAGTAAATAGTTAACAAGTTCTAAATGTGGGACTGGGTTCCATTATCATAGATGCAATGGCAATGGCAGTATTAGTATATTATTATCAATATTGCCATCACAACTATCGCAGCAGCAGATAAAAAGTTTAGTTTAACTTGGTAAGGGTCTTCTTTAATTTTCCCACTCTGAACTCCGAAGGATAAATAAGATAATTTAGAAAAAAAAGAAATCGATGAAAAAGAAGGGGAAAGAAAATAAAATAAAACACAGTACTGATCTGATCATATATATCAATTTGAACGCGCGAAATCCAAAAGCAGATAACCCTTTTGACGGACAAAGATAGTGTTTAGTTTAATTGCGATCATTGTCAGACCACATTAATTAATTAATTTAGCATATATGTATTATGAATTTATGATTAGTTATGATTAATTTGGCCGACGGACGGGACGATGGGATAAAAGTAGTTAAAACATGCATGTTTTGGTTTTCAGTTGAAGCAAGAAATTAAGATATTATCCCTGCGTTTGGTTGGTGACTAAAAATTGATTTAAGCTCTTAAATCAATTTTAAGTCACCAAACTGAAATGATTTAAGGTGTAGCAAGTTAACGCAGCTATATAAGTGTAATAAATTAAATCACCAACATTTCATACCTTTTACACATTACATCAACTTTACTTAATTTATTTACTTCACTCACACCAAACATTACTGATTTAAGGTGATTTAATATTTTACTCCGTTTTAACTTACTACACTTGTCAAATGGGAGGTATGCTCTTATCTTATCTTATTCTTTCATTTTCATACACGTACGAGACGAGAGAGAAGCATAACTGAAAGGAAATGGTGGCGTGATCAGCATTGAAAGCACAGCACAGCATGTTTTGTTGTCTGCTTCATTTTCGGGTATTACATCTCAGCATTCCTTAAGAAATCTGTGTGCCGAAGAAATACCTATCAAAAATGGTTTATTTTAATATTTTATATGCAGAAGATTAGGAGAAGTGAACAAATTGCATTAGTATGTATGTATAATCATATCTCTCTCCGTTTTTTTCTCTTTTTTTTTTTTTTTGGAAGTGATTGATAAATTGTCAATTAATGATTTTCATTAAAACAAAGAAAAATTTACATGGATAAAATTAAAATTACAATAAGCTACAAAACAACAAAAGAAAAAAAATAAAAATAAAATATAGAAGAATGTGAAGCTTGATCCGTCACATTATTAGCAAATGTGAAGAGAGAGGTGCCTACAAGGAGAAACCGAAAATGTGGTTTCCTTCACGCTTCTAATAGTAGAGATGTGATCAAAAGCATAAAAGTTGTAGTTTAAGTGGTGTATTTTTCGACTCGCTAATTTAGGTGTCATAGTGGAGGGACACCGGCGGATTTAGTTGGAGGCAATTGGGATTCAATGTCTCCCACCGAATTGTAAAACATAATTATTTTTAATGACATTTCTTAAGCTTGAGTCCAATTCTTAATTTGATTTAAGATGAAATCTCAAAAAACTACACGTAGTACCATCTTACGTTGATTTAAGATGAAATCTCAAAAAATTCAATTAAATCTAATTAATAATTTTGATTGAATATATGATTGAAAATGTGATATAATCTAAGTTATAATATTTTGTTTATTTGTTTCAACTTTCATCTAGTGTCTGCGACATTTAATTTATAAATGAAGATATGTTATGTGTGTAAACTTTAAAATAATTGATATATTAAAATATGTCAGACTCATGAGCGAAAAAGATTTTAAACTTGATATACTATTTTTTTATTTGGGTCATAATAATATCCTCCAATAAAAATCCCCCATCACTATTCCCCATAACTAACCCCATGATTCACGCATTTTTTGACGCGTTTTCTTATGTGTTTTCCCAATTTAACGTGTTTTCTCACGCGCGTCAAAAAGTGATTATACTTAGTATAGAGAGTGATTATACATAATATACGGAGTGATTATACAAAGCAAGTTCAATGTGTTTTCCGATTTCAACTTTTTAAAGCTTAAATTAAAAAAGTGTTTATATGCTAAAAATTGTTTATACTAAAGATTTATACTGGTCATACTAAAAATCGGAAGCGGTTATACAAAATATTGATACTAAATATTTATATTCAAAGGAATTATACTAGAAAATATTTGTACAAAATGCACATAAAAAGTGATTATACAAAACTTAGCAAAGTGGTTATATCAACAAGTAAAAACTCAAAAATGTTATAAGCAAAGTGATTATACTAAAAAAATAGAAATGTTTATATAAATTTTATGATTCATTACACCAAATTTAAATTGATGTACAAAAAAGTGATTATACATAATATATGAAGTGAGTATATTCTCCATCGTGGCGGTCATTATTAAGAAACCCGTCTATTTGTGTGGGCCATTTTAATTTTGATTGCTGCAAACAAAAGAAATAAAAAGTATTAAAACTAATATACTACTTACAATTTGTATTAATGTTAAGCTTAATTTAAATATTAAACTATCTCAACAAAATTTGATAGAAGTATGTGAAACATAAAATTACATAACTGAAATTCAGATATATTTGCAATAAAAAAATACAAAGCATGAATCAAAATTATTTGCAGCAAGTTACTTTCACTTTCCTTTTATAATTGGCAGCCAAAATTTACTCAAAAAAGTTAAGAAAATAGAAATAGCCACATGCATTTGATTGCCACGTATTGTTGCCAATTAATATGACTCAATATGGTAATAACGTAGTAATTGTCTCTCATTTCTTTCCTTATGCTGCCATGTATTCGAAATGGAGAGGAATGATTCAAAATTGAGGCAATCGTAGCCGTCTGATATGATAAAACCGATCTGCACCGTTCGATGAAGGGTATTATGGGTATTTAAAAAATTTGAAGAGAAAAAAAAATGGAGAGTGTAATAGTTACGTGCTTTTTAATATATATATATAGTATAGATATAAGTGGTTATACTAAAACCCAAACAAAGTGATTATATCACAGTTGACAGTTCTTATAAGAAGTTTGATTTTATGTTAATAGTGTACTAAATGTACAATATGCATATAGAAGTTCATTATTTTAATATGAAACTTGGTAAAAATGAACAGTGACGAAGCCAGATTGCATATTAAGCAGGGGACAATTTTTTTTTTTCAGCCATAAAAATTTAAAATAAACAAAATGACATAAAATAAAAGAATTGTTAGAGACACTGTGAGGAAGAAGCATTATTAATTGTTTGTTTACTGGTGATGAGTAATTAAAATCATATGAAAAATATTTGATAGAACGCTGAGTGAAAGATTTTTTATTTGTATATATTCATGTTAATTAATAGATGAGTTATTAATATAATCATTTTTATATAAGATAAGAATTAATTACTCAATTAATTTGTTCAAGTTTCGTTTTTTAATTAATTTTCTCAAGCATGGAAATTAATAACAAAAATATCAATCAGCTTATAACATTTAAAGTAATTAAGGAGGGGACATGTATAGGATCTAATTGAAAGTGTAAAGGGTGGCACAAATTCAAAACTCGGGATTGTCTGACGCGCTGCCGAATTGGCAGTGCGGTCCGGACCGTCGGATTCCGTCGAGATCCGTGAAAAAGTAATGAGTCCGAAAATCTCAACGTAACCCACACCGTCGGATCTGCGCTGCCAATTCGGCAGCGCGTCGGACAATCCAAACTCCAAATTCAAGGGGGGTACATGACCCCCCCAAACCCCTGCCTAGCTCCGTGACTGAAAATGAATATATATGAGAGAAACATGGTATAAAGTGAGAGGAAGCGAGTTGAGGGAGGGCGGAGGAGAGGAGGGAGGGCGGAGAGAGGGTGGATGAATGGAGGGAGGGCAGTGGGAGGGCGAAGAAACGGAGGAGCGGCGGTGGGACGTAGGGAGGGAGAGGGAGGGCGGGGGGGGGGGGGGGGGGGGGGGGATGGCTAAGGGAGAGGAAAATAAAATGGGAAGAAAAGAAAAAAAGGAAGGTTTGTGAGAGAAGAAGAAAGATGAGAGATATAATATTTTTGGGGGATGGCTATGGGGGATAGATAAGGGGGATCTGAATAATTTCTCTTTTTATTTAATATAAATTACTGAACCCCATACAAAATATTTTTGGCTCTGCCAATGTGGAGGGATGATGGTTAGAGTATTTGAGGTAATGATATGATGGTTATGATTTGAGGATTAGGATGACTTGCACATATGTATTGTGGGATATGTGGTTTGCTCGTGGACCAGAGTGAAAAATTAGGGTTGAGATATTAGAACAAGAGATGCTGTGAACTATAAATATAGTAAATAATATAAAATCTAATTGGACTATTCTCAATACCTCTTAAAAGTAACAATGTTTAGTATTGATCACTCTGTTTTTTAATAAATTTAATCATGACAAACAAATTATATATAAATCTTTACCATAAAATATTAGCGCATCTGAAATTAAATATTTCCTTAAGATCAAATAACCTATTTATCCTGGTCATAATACTAAAAAACAGCAAGTCACATACATATTTAACATAAAAAAAATGTAAAACTACATTAAAATTATATTTGCTAAGAAAAAATAATCTAATTGTGGACTAGGAAACCGATATTATCCAAAGCAATAAAAATGCGCCAATAAATCTGTGGTCCAATTCGAATCTTTAGAATTAACTTTCTTTTGGCGGCTCATCGCAGCAAAAAAGGTTTGACTAACAGAAGTGCAACAAGTATTGATGACTAGAAAACTAATTAAGGAGGGACATGACATCTTGGCCTTGGGGAAAAGCCGAAATTAAAGGCCTCTAATTTGGGTCTACCGAATAATTAAGATTCAACTTGTTTCCCAAATGAGTCTGAAATTAAGCGGATAATGGGCTCAATTCGATAAACCCATTATGTTCTGGCTGGGCCATCTCTCTATAAATCAACCCTAACATATAAACCTTTTAAGCCGCTCGATCTCTTTATTGGGCTGGGCTTCTGCGCTAGCTCTAGCAACTTTTTTTATTCTCATTCCGGTAGGATTCTCCTCTTCAAACAATCAAATTTCCAACGATATATCATATATTCCTTGACCTTCAACTATGAATATGCATGATCTTCTGGAGAAAATAGATGCATGGCTGCCATGTTGCCAATACCGCAATAACTAATCAATAATGGCTATTGGGTAGTTAGCGGTTGCATTGCAATCACGTATACAAGCCATTAAGCAAGCCAATGATTGGATTAATTGTGCTATTTACATACTACTGCTATGAAGTAAGTATTTGATCAATATATACATGCATAGAGAAGAAAACAAAGAACCAAAAGTACGTATCATTAGATATCATATAGTTTGATTTGATCAAACGAACTAATAATTCAACTTAACATACAAATTATTTAGCTTAACATCAACAAGTGATGTTTTAACCAACTAAGAAAAAAGTGTTATGTACACCAAAATTTTTGCTCCAAACATCAAACTTAATTTTTTTGAATAATTATTCTCCTTAGAATTAGTTGATCTAATTGCATCAAAATATGACATTAAGAAGGAAAATGATATATATTTCAATTTTTATTATAACAACTTTTGATTTACTTGGAAGGATTATAATGGTTCAAGAAATTTGAGTTTGATGTGCAGAGTAAAAATTTTGGTGTAGATAACGCTCCCCAAAAGTAAAGGGCAGTGATCAAATGGCAAAGGCTTGTTTTAAGGAAGTGATGTTTTAAGCAACTAATTATTCTCGACCCTCTTAATTTAAATACTATGAGCAATCTAAACAAATGATGTTAAATTGCGTTGCCAGCATTATAAATTTCACTAGTTAATTATACTGTTTCCATTAATTATATGCAATTTTATTGTGTGTTATCTTTTTTCCAGTTTGAGTACTCTTAAAATTATTTTACTTTTCTTCGTCTTCTTCTTTTAAACCAAAAAAAAGAAAAAAAAAGGAAAAGAAAAACAAGAGTCATCATCCATCTTCTTCTTCTTCTTCTTCTTCTTCTTCTTCTTTTTAATTTGGGGGTGTGAAAATAGTGGATTGTCTAGTATGAAAGTTGCTAATATATTATATAGATTTGGGTTTCATAATATTTAAAATCCAAAATTCCAAATGTTCTATTTTATCAAAATACATTGAATAATAAAGTACAGCTCATTAGTCTTTCGCACGATCCATGTTTCAACCTAAAATATAGCATATATATAACGCCGCATATAATAATATAATATCAATAATACAAAGAAAATCTTGACATTTTCTGACAAGCACTCACGTTTACCAACCGCCAAATTGAAGGAACCATCTCAATAATCCCCTTAATTTACCTTATATAAAGTTTTAAAATAATTAGTTAATTAACTACTGTTTAATTAAATATATGCATGTTTCTTCAAAATTGTGCTCTCTTATAAATACGTACCTAGCAAGATCGATGCATGTATGCTGCAAAATTAAGCAACGTATCGATCACATATATTTCAAGTTATAACATTTGGTTTTGGTATCAATTAATATATATAATTAGTTTCTCCAATGGCTTTCTCCAAATTGATTCTGTTTTTGGTTATCTTTCTTGGAGGAGGAGGAGGAGGGATCAGCATCAGCTTAGCCGTCTTTCAAGCTTCACAATGGAGCTATGCTCATGCAACTTTCTACGGGGACGATGCTGGATTTGATACATTAAGTACACACACACACACATATATATATTCTAACATTTAGCTTTGATTTTAGTTCATAAAAATTGTCAATTGTGTGTTTATCTGTTTCATTTTCTTGGCATAATTAAGAAACAACCGTTTGATTTTCTAACATATATAAATTGTGTTATACATATTTGTTTGCCCAGATGGAGCATGTGGGTATGGCAACCTCTTTAATGGGTATGGAACGAATACCGCTGCACTGAGCAGTGTGTTATTCCGTGACGGGTACAGCTGCGGGCAGTGCTACCAGATTCGGTGCACTGGTTCAACGGCATGCTATGGTGGCTCACCAGTTGTAACTGTCACAGCTACCAACCTCTGCCCTCCTAATTGGGCTCTCGACTCGAATAATGGGGGTTGGTGCAACCCGCCCCGCACCCATTTTGACATGTCAAAACCCTCCTTTAACAAGATTGCGCAGATGCGTGCTGGCATTGTTCCTGTCATGTACCGCAGGTAATTAAGTAATTCATCAAATTAATGCAACATTAATTCTTAATATATTTGTAAGCAAGTAATTAATTAAGACTTATATACATATATGTTGTGTTTCAGGGTGCCGTGCACTAGGTATGGCGGAATGAGATTTTCATTTCAGGGAAACATGTATTGGCTCTTGGTTTATGTGCTGAACATCGGCGGTGCAGGCGATGTTAGTGACATGTGCGTGAAAGGGAGCAAAAGTACTAGTAACTGGATTAGAATGAGCCACAACTGGGGCGTATCTTACCAGGCCTTTGCGTTGCTAGGGGGACAGGCTCTTTCCTTCAAAATCACCTCCTATACCACGAAGCAGACGATCATCGCTTCGAACGTGGCACCTGCCTCTTGGTCCCTTGGACTGACATATGGCACAAATATGAACTTCTCTTAATTAAGAGTACAAAAAGAGTAGTAGTGCTTAGTGCATGAGCCAGAGCCACACAGTGACGAAGCCAGATTGCATATTAAGCAGGGGACAATTTTTTTTTTTCAGCCATAAAAATTTAAAATAAACAAAATGACATAAAATAAAAGAATTGTTAGAGACACTGTGAGGAAGAAGCATTATTAATTGTTTGTTTACTGGTGATGAGTAATTAAAATCATATGAAAAATATTTGATAGAACGCTGAGTGAAAGATTTTTTATTTGTATATATTCATGTTAATTAATAGATGAGTTATTAATATAATCATTTTTATATAAGATAAGAATTAATTACTCAATTAATTTGTTCAAGTTTCGTTTTTTAATTAATTTTCTCAAGCATGGAAATTAATAACAAAAATATCAATCAGCTTATAACATTTAAAGTAATTAAGGAGGGGACATGTATAGGATCTAATTGAAAGTGTAAAGGGTGGCACAAATTCAAAACTCGGGATTGTCTGACGCGCTGCCGAATTGGCAGTGCGGTCCGGACCGTCGGATTCCGTCGAGATCCGTGAAAAAGTAATGAGTCCGAAAATCTCAACGTAACCCGCACCGTCGGATCTGCGCTGCCAATTCGGCAGCGCGTCGGACAATCCAAACTCCAAATTCAAGGGGGGTACATGACCCCCCCAAACCCCTGCCTAGCTCCGTGACTGGAGCCACAGACATGGAGCTAGTGCATTTTGCGGCCCTGTGGTGGTTCTATATATATTGCTTAATTTGTTTCCATCAAAGATCGATGCTGCCCTTAATTATCTTATCTAGCTAGATGTATGTTCTTGCTATGTCTCTACAATATTGTACGTAGGGACTTACGTACATCTCATTTTGGAAATTAAGAAAAATATATAAAAAAGAAAATTCATTATTGCCATCCACATGCATGATCAAGAATTATTAATTGTACGTATTCAATTAATTTCATCTTTTGCACGAATGGATCAACATATGGAAAGTACGTACAATCTCAGGAAAAAAAAAAAAAAAAGAATGTGAAAATCATACTAGAAAAAAAAAAAATGGTATGCTTACAATTCGTGTACAGAAATGGTCAGAGTAACTCCATTGGTTACCTCTACAAACTATATATGTAATTAATCATTAAATGTATAGTCGCTCGCTTGTGTGTGTCAGATTAGATTGTCCTGTGACCTGAAGAATTATCTTGATTATAAATTGCAAATTAGCTGACTTCAGAGAATGAATAAGATGTTAATAAAAAAGCAAGTAAAAGAACACATTATAAGGATTCATACCTCTTGCGCTTTGATTTCAAGCTTGATTGCGAATTGTTATGCCAGTTGCGTTTCCGTTGATTAATGAACCAATTATTAATTTGCTTAAGCTGCAAACCTGTTTCTTCAACAAGCTTGGCCTTGTCATCTTCCTGAAGTAATTAAGTTTGTCAATAATTATCAATGTAACCAGAACTTACATTATGAAAGTAATATATATAATTAAAAGACATATATCGATCTCAGTTGTCAGATATGTAAAGTAAAACAAATTAAGTCTTACAGTAGGATATGGCCATTTGGAGTGCTGCTGCCACCATTGCTTGAGTATACTGGTAGTGTCTCCTGGTAACTTGCCAGCTCTTCTCTTTCGCAGTATCTCCTCCCTCACATCCTCAATTCTTGATTTGAAGCCCTGACATTCATTTTTCTTTATTCAAACTTCAAAGATTGAAAGAAAGAAAGATATAAAATGCAATTTTTTCCTGTGTTTGTCCGGTTCACTAGCTAAGCACAAATGAAATTAGCATGTCACCATATGGACTGGACAGTAGAATTAATCATAGTGATATATAGGGACGCCCAGATTAATTAGGCGTACTACAAATATACACAAAATTAATGGTTTACAGATCTATCATCTACCAACTCATATTAATTTTGCACATTCCATCGAAGATTGTATTATATATGTAAGAAGAAATATTTTCTGTAGCATACACCTAAGACCTAACTTATATGGTCCACATCTAATTCAGAAGATATATTTTCATCTAGAAACATCCTTCAAATAAAAAAATTACATTTATTCTCAAATACTTGGATCGAATTAATATATGTCAAATTTGTCTAAAAGATAATTCTAATTTGAACTCTTTCTTTAAGGTGGAGAATTACATATAAATGACTTTACGGTAAATGACCAATCGAAATTGAAATGACTCAAATTTTGATGCAACGTCCTCTGTAAATAATATATATTAACGATACTTAAAGATGCACCGTGTTGCATATAACATAAAATTAATTAAGTTAGAAAATTGGATGTGTTTTATAATAAGAATATTATTGCATTGCAATATTGCATATACAGTTCATCTTATATAAATTAGTTTCCACTTTAATTTGGTACTGCAAATTTAAATTGATAGATGAAGTAGTTTTGAGGGGTTGACGTCAAAATATTGGCAATTAAGTCACGTACCTGTTTCAGTTCAAGCTTTAGCTCCTGCCTCACTCTCTCCATAAGAGATCGCTCGGACTCAGTCGGGAGGAGAGGTCCAAATCCCATCATGTCGTGTCCATCTCCACCCATGTCCGGCGCTCCTCCGTCCATATGCATGTCATCTTCGTCATCTGACATTGTTGCCCCTGTACCTTCATCAAGTGTTGCACCTGAATGAATGAAACGCACCATTATATATATTATGTGAGGCTTGAAGTCTGAATATATAGTTCAACTTCAACTTCGGCAATGTTTAATTTCAAATTAGTGAGTAAGCAAACAAAAAGGGGAACTATAAATATTATTATAACTCTAAAGATGATTAGTTATAATAGAAATTTAGCAGTAAAAGTTAAATAATACATATCTGAATAGTGTTATTTTATTTAGCGTGCAATACACCAGAGATGTGCGCAGTACATGAACCTCAAAATTAAAAGGAACAACATGTCAAGTGATACATTAATATATTGCGTTCACAGATTGCAACAAAAAAACTCTTTTAAGTTCTTACCGTTAGAACTTAGGAATTTAGTTCAAAATTAATTACATATGGACTGTAGAAATACGTTGAACAGGACGGAAACTAAAGAACAGATCGAGAACAGACGACGGAGGGGATAATTAACCAAATGTACGGAAAATTGGGTCCATTGAACGACAAATCTTCTGTTTCTGGCACTAAAACTGAGACTAATCAAGTGAAAATAGTCTCTGTGGGCCTAACACAACAGTTTTTCTCAATGAAACTGGGCTGAACAACCTGTGCAAATCTTAATTCTCTGTTCCTTGAACAGCTAGCTAGGCTTTGGGACCTTAATTAAGAGCACTGTTCTTGGGCTGGCGTTATTACTATCATCTGTTGGTGTTGGGTCCTTCCACTATCCAAGTGAAGTCCCATGTATATGTCCCTTTCTTATTCGGCTGCATTACACTGGGGAATAACTGAACAGGACTGCACTAGTGTTTCTGTCTGTATCAGTACATATATAGTTACATACTGAAACTGATCTATCTATGCATCATGTATATACAATAATTTCTATGAGAATTCTAATATGTAATTTGTATTCATGTATTGTGAAGTTAGTATTTTACTATTTTTATATGTGATATTAGTGCGCTTAATTTGTGCCCGTGAATCGACTCGTATCTATATATGTAATTTGTAGTTTTGGGTCACCATTGTAGCAGTTACTTGTACACCAGCAATACCGTACTGAATGAGGCCTTGTAATTAAGTTGTAACAAAGCCATTAATCATTTCATTATGAAGCAACCTCCGGTTGTTTAATTATGATTTATGAATGAATGCATGTATTTCACTCACATGGTTGTTGATTAGGTTTAATTTGTCTGATTGCCAGTGGTTGCATTGCTTCCTTGAATATATTAATTCTTCATATAAATAAAAATCTTGATTCCCTACATCTACCTAGCTAATAATTAATTAAGCTGACTAAATGAATCATCATTGTGTGAAAACAAAATTCATAATCATCTGATGACCATTAATCAGAAAATAAGCTATCGACTAATTACAATAGAGATTGAGACCCCAATTAATTCGATTGACGATTGGTGCATGAATATATAATTAATGTAGATAGCTAACCTGTTAGATCCTGCAAAGACTGCTCGATTTCACGGCATGCCATGACCGCCTCCACTGCATGCTCTCTCA
Organism: Cyperus esculentus; assembly: GCA_030179965.1. Lineage (NCBI taxonomy): Eukaryota > Viridiplantae > Streptophyta > Magnoliopsida > Poales > Cyperaceae > Cyperus > Cyperus esculentus. The sequence continues at coordinate 2,877,569 of JASGLE010000014.1, read as the reverse complement.
CATGTTGCTGCAATTGCTCCCTGAACGAGCACAACACCATCAAGTATTGTGACTGTATTTCAAACATTAACAAGATTATTTAATTAGATATCATGGAATTATATATAATCTGAACATTAATACAATTTAAATATTACAACTTAAAGCTTAATTACGTACAAGGAAGGAGTCCAGCTCTTGTTTGTCATTGGGTCCAAGAAAGGGCCGGTGCCGGGCTGCATAGGACCGCAGGAGAGAATGCGAGTTGGTGAGCTGCGCATCAATCAGAGGAAGATGGTCGATTGGTGTGGCCACACGTAGACACGCCACGTGAGCCGAAAGCAATTGCTCACAAAGTGGGTGCACTGCAATTTCAGCCTTGAGAAGCTGGTGATGGTGGTGCTCTTCCTCCACCAGAGCGGCGGCTGTGACAACGGATGAGGAGCAGTCGCCGGCACCAAAGCTGACGGCCATGTCCATTGCGTTAATGCCTTGATCTCCCTGCTGCTGCATCATCTTGGTAGCTATATAGGTTGGTATATATTCCTAATTTGGTTTGTGTTATTGGTATGGTGGAATTGGTTGGAGAATTGAATTGAATTGAATGAAGGAGCTAGCTAGCTGGCTAGCGAGGCGTTTGGTGTTACTTGTTAGTTAGAGAAGGGAAGAGAAGGGAAGGGAGGAGGGTAAGGGGTCTTTTCCAAGGATCCTAAAGAGGAGGGAAAAGGAAAGGAAAGGAAAGGGGCCAGGGGGCTTTGGGGTTTGGCCTTTGCCCTTTGCCCTTTGGTGATCGATATAATAATATTAATTGGGGGAGGATAAAATTAAAGGTCCGTCTAGCTGAGCTTAATTATATATAGGTGAGTTGTAATGTGAAAATATATATATGATGAGAGAAAATGAAATTGAGAGGAGAGGAGAGGAGGGAAGAAAAGGAGCGAATCTAAAGCCCTTAAAAAGGGAAGGGAAGGGAAGGAAGGGTAGGTGCAATTGTGCGCAAATGCAATCCTAGCTCCTCTCCTTTAATTAATTAATCAATTAATTTACTAGGAAGATTTCTGCTTGCTAGCTGCTGCATGCCTTCTTTTAGTTACAAACTTACAGGTGAGGTGATCATGAGGTGAGGAATATATATATATATATTGAATTGGTACGTTTGGTGCACGAACTAGATCTCTTAATTTGCTTCTTAATTTGTTTAGTGCTCGCTCGATCTATATATTATGGTTTATGGAGTGGAGTGTGCGACGAAATAACTCAAGTATTCTACCTCTACTGAGTACTGACTGCTGATCGATGATCAACTTAATTAACTGATCATGATCTGAGATAACTTGAGATATATGGCCACATGGGGTCAAGACATCAAAAATCAATGGAACTTTTCACGAAATCATTCTCTCTAATTGCTTCATATATATATATATATATGAAGAGTTTGACTATTATATATACTAACTAACGTTAGCATTTCAGACCGAAATGCTAACACCTCAAAATTTATATTATCGTGTCTGAAATAATAATTTTTGGTGCTCAATAAATTCTTTATATGAAAATATTGGGAAATACAAAATTTTTTTATTTTTAGTGTTTTCTAAGTATTTATCTTGAATTTTAGAAAAGAGCTCATAAATATTAATAAAATATTGATGTTTGTACATGCTATTTTCAAAAATGCAAAACAAATACTTAGAAGACCCTAAAAATGGAAAATTTTTTTATTTCACTAATATTTCATATAAAGAATTTATTGAGCACCATAAATCGTGATTGCGGATACAATAACATAAATTTTGAGGCGTTAGCATTTCGGTTCGAAATGTTAACGTTAGTATAATAATCTATCTCTATATATATGAATAAAGGAAAGAAATTTCTACTTCAACGCAAGAATGATAATTTAGCACTTGTCGCGATACTAATTAAATCAATAGATATTGTTGTCAATGTTCTTAAAATTTTATTTATAATTATCATACTTTGCATATAAATCTTACAATTAATCAAGGGAATTGATATTGAACGAGAGGATATGGTGTCTAAAATGGCACTTTAAGGTCAGATACGCATAGGATTATTCTGAAAAAGGCTTTATGGCGGAGACAAGAAATAGTTTCCATGTCTTGGCGGTCGGAGATGTGGTTGTTTAGGCGGAGGCATCTTCTTCTCGGCCTTCTTCTTCTACGAATAATTTCTCTAAGCCAATTGCTGGGGATTCGAATGATTTTGTTCCGGCCCATCTCAAGAACTCTGTTGCTCAACCAATTTCAGGGCATTGAAAAATCACAGCTTCTCCAATCGAGCTAGGGAAGATTCAGGCCAAGATTCAGGCAAATCGGGATTTTGATCAAAGAAAATACATCTCACAGAGTTTAGCAAGATCTTTGATTCGATCCAAAAGTTGTCTCTTTGCCTCTTCTCATAGGCCAATTTTGGTTTTGCGGGCTTCTTATGCAACTGCGTTAAAGAAGGGCTCAATTGATCGAGGAAAGGAGGAATTCCAACCGAAAACCAGAGCCCGTTCTGTTGCTCCACGGGTCAAGTTATTGAATGATCACAGGATTGTGTTTTAGGTGCGACGATTGTGGACATGTGGCTGGTAGTTGTCGAAACGCATTGGCCTGTTTTAAATGTGGGCATCTTGGACATACTTTTAGGGTTTGTTGCAGTATCACCGCATTAAACCAAGCTATAGTAAACGAGCCTCCATTATTGCATTATGTCTCCCCAAATCAGATTGTGAAACCCGCAAACTCTCCAAAATCTACCTTTTGCTCTGAATTTCCTCCCGATTCAGAGCTCTTTTTACATTCGATCTCGAATTAGTCGGGTTTTACAATGGATTTTACTGCTCTAGAATTGTTTTGATTTGCTGCAACTGAAGTCTCCGACAAATTGGAGATGGAGGCTACAAAGGGAGTGGTGGTGACAACACTGGAACTAGTCAATCACCATGATTGGCTGGCTATTCTCAGATTTGGCTTTACAGAGCCGGGGCATCATTAGAGGTTGAAACCGGTGGGAAATAACAAGTTTCTTGTTTAGGCACCGAAGAAGTGGAGGGTTAAGGCGCCAAGGAAGGTAAAATGAATATAGGTGCTAGAACCGTACTGGTTGAAAAAACGGATTTGAAATTCCCTCAAATGCATGATCTAATCCAGATCTAGGTGAAAGTTATCAATATGCCAATACGTTTACAGCATAACGAAGCCTTAGCCTATTTGGTTCATAAGTGAGGGACTTTAATTGATTTTGAAACACCTGCAATCAATATTCTTCATTATTCTTGGTGCCGGATTCTGGTTGAGTTACCTCAAGTTGAGTGTATTCCAGCTTATGAATAGTTGGAGTACATTCAAAGGAATGGGAAGAAGTTTTGTGTAAAGATACTATTTGAGTATGAAGGGGATGTTGGGGTCAACAATGAGCCACCTTTAAAACGTTATAGGTCATACTAGAAACCAACTAGAAAGGAAAATAAATGGATTAGACCTATTAGTGGAGAAGGTTCTGGTCATGCTGGAAATGGGGTAATGCTAGTACAGGAGGAAATTCTGGTTTTGGAGGAAGTTCTGGTTTTGGGGGAAGTTCTGGTGCTGGGGGAAGTTCTGGTGCTGGGGGTGGTTTTAGTGCTAGGGATAGTTATGGTACTGGGAGAATATCTGGAGCTAGTGTTGTTAGAAGTGGAAGTACTTAGGGGGTGGAGGGGGGGGGGGGGGGGGGGTGGGTCAAATCTGGTGCTGGGGTTTGCTCTGGGAAGGAGGTAGTTCAGGTGCCAGGGTTGTTCTGAGGCAGGATGTAGTTCAAGTGCTGGGGTTGGTGTTGTTAGAGAGGGAGAATATTAAGGGGGCAAAGGTTGATGGTACAACAGTTGGTGTCAATATTGACGAAACAGCAGTTGGTGTATATGACAATAAAGGATAAGGGAAAATTAATAAAAAACATTAGGGAGAGTTGGATGGCTTTATACAACCAGTGACAGAGTATACTGGTAATGATTGGAAGAAGTTAGAGAACAATGCCACTTTGAAAAGGAAAGCTTCAACTCAGGAGGACATGGTAGTGGAGTTTTCAGATGGTGCTGATATCGATGAAGGTAAGATAATCAGATCATGGTGCCTAAGGGGAACACTAAGAAGGTTGTTAGTGATACAGTGGTTCAAGCAGTGCCAATTAAGACTGTGTTTCCAGAAGGTGGCTCTGTGGCTAAACTTCCCTCCTCTGCCAAAAGAGATAATAGGGGGAATGATCTCATGCCAGGCAATAGGAATTTGCTGGCTATTGAAGATCAGGAAAGGAGTGAAGCTTTGGTTGAAGCTCAAAGTCTGGTTTTAGTTTAGCTAAACCATTCTATATTGTAGAATGGTTGTTTATCATTTTGATTACTGAATATTTTGGATGTATTGGTGGTTACTCTTTAAAGACAGTGTTGGTTTTTTGGTTTAGAGACAATTTTTTCTTTAAGAAATTATGTCGGTTTAGATAAATGTAGTTTAGACTCTAATTTGGTAGGTTTTTATAACTGTTGATCCTCCGAAAAGAAATGGGGATGGCGAATGAAAATTCGCTTTTTCAAAAAAAAAAAATCAAGGGAATTAGAATTAATTAATGTACGGGATATATATAGCAAAAATTAAATATACCATTGGGATGCTAACTTCATTTTATTGAAGCTAGTGTTTTTTATTAATAATGCTATCACTCAACAACTAATATAATGTTGCATAAAATTATTAAGGCTAATTAAGTTATGGATCGGCTAAGTAACTGTTTCATATTTAATCAAAGGGTTTTATTTGTACAGATCGATTTCGCTCTTTAATTATACATATAGAATAGATCATGACCATCTGATTCCAAAAAATAAACAGCTCACATATCTTCTTATCCATATATAGCAAAATTAGCCTATTACTAAATTCAATTCATATATACACAAATTAAAGGAGTTGCATAATAACTCATTCATAATGAATAATAATTAATATATAGATTAAATTAATAAGTTGAACAATAAAATTATTAACATGAATACTAACTCATTTAAATTGAAAAATTGAACAAAAAAATAGTTGGTATTTCCAACTATATATGTATATAATATATGGATATATATAAACATTTTATGATATATGTATATGAGCTCACTTGGTAATTACAATTAATAATTTGCAAGTGCTAGTGCTGGACGTAAGCTGCTTTCGGTATTATACAAGGGAAGTATTGAAAAAAGAAACATGCATATGGATAATTGGATACTAACGGAGGGACATGCATGTACCATTTTGATTTTTGAAGAATATGTATGTATATATATATATATATAATTAGATAAGCTAGCTAAAGGGAGGAGAGGCTGAGGGAGGGAGAGAAGGAAGGCAGGCAGGCAGGCGAGATGTCTATTGGGGCCGGGCGGCTAAGGTATATATCCTTCCTACCTAATTTCTTTCTATGGCCTTTCACGCCTACAAACCCCCATCCCATATGTCTATTTGTCTGCTGACCTTCACCTTCTATTCCGTGATAATGTTATAGCAGTGCAGTGCAGTCTGCTTTTCATGATTAGCCAATGTCTTTATTAATTAGTGCTGCTGCTGCGGTGCTGCCTGCCAATAATTAATTAAACACTAGCTACTGGAATATATATAATGTATATATATGTGTGTGTGTGTAATTGGTTTATATAATTAATTAATTTATTTAATTTAATTAATTAATTAATTGGGTTGGCTGGCCTCTGTGTGTGGTTGCCAACCGTACCTTATATCGTCTTAGCCTTCACGTGGCTCCTTGGCTTTTCCTTGCTTAACCAGATCAGCTAGCTCAGAGGGAATGAGCTGTTATGTCTTAACGAAATTCATTATCTGTGCTTACTATACTATACTATATATACTATCCTATCCTATATACAGTTGGTTGGAGAAACGACTTTATTAATTATATATGCGTTCTAGCTAGCTAGCTTAATTATCATATTTCATCATTAACTAATCACTAGCTGCCTGCATGCCTTATAATTTGCATTTGCGAGCTAGGTTCCACTACTATCATATCCCTGCTTAATTTCTATTCTTCGATCACGGATATATATATATATATATATATATATATATATATATATATATATATATATATATATATATATATATATATATATATATATATATATATATATATATATATTCTATATAGGGACATGTTATGATGCTTTGCGAAGTTGGGGCTTTTTTTGCTTTGCGTTTTCAAAATCTCACAAACGAAAACTCGAACGTCAAATCTAATTGAACCAATACATTCTAAACATTGAAATATGATAGGATACCAAATTTTACTATTTTTAGAATTTTCTAACTATATTTTATGATTTTTAGAAAGATGACCCAGAAATAATAATAAAATAATGATGTAAAAAAGTGCCAATCTTTCAAAAATCCAAAAAAATAGCTAAAAAATTCTAAAAATTGTAAAATTTGGTATTTTGCATGTTTTCAATATGTAGATTATGTTTAGCAAATTAGATTGGCTATTTGACTTTTGGAATATGAAATTTGAGCGCAAAGCAAAAAACGGCCCAACTTTGCAAAGCACCGTAATTATATTATATATATATATATATTCAGATATATATATAAGAAAAAGTTAGTAAGCATTTTGTTTGTTTAATTTGTTTTAAAAAAATATATAGTTTATTATAACATAAATTAGTTTCTAATGATTTACTATATTTAAGTTAATTAATTTAAAAATATTTTACATAATTAATTATCTTGTAATAACGAAATCAGTGTCGTGAATTGTGTGATGATTGACGACAATCCTCATGGTCAGAAGAGGATAAATAAGGAGACATATATAATATGTTCAAACCCGCCATGCATGCACCTCTTACATATTATCTTTTAAATTAATTTTTCTATAATGAAATATTTGATATATTTAAATGTATGAAATTAATTAAATATATGAAAAATAGAAATAAATAGAGTTTGTTCAGCGATATGTTATTTTTATTAAATCTCGTTAATTTTGACACACTTAATTGATCAGTCAATTCTCTCGGCTACGTACGTACGTCTGGCTGCTAATTAATTAATTTGGTTCTATCGTCCTTTTGCTAGTGAAAAAACCCGTAGGCCTGGCCAAGGCCAACGAATTAAGTTGTCATTTTGCCTTTCCCCTAGCTTCCCGTTTGATTTGTATCCTATATATATTCCTATCCTCCAATTTCATATTCCTGGGTCTTCTATATATGGGTCGTTGCTCCCGTAGATGAACTTGAGCGGTGCCTCGTGTGTCTCGTGTCCTGCCAATTGCCTCAACGACTACGAGACAATATTTTATCTTGTCCAAATCAATCTATTTTTCTAAAGATTGCCTTTATTTTCAAAATAATTCAATATATATCAATCAATTTTGTGTAGTCATTTTCCAAAAAAAATATTTTGAAAATAGTAATAAAGTTTCTAATATACTACTTATAATTGGTATTCTCTACTAGTTATTTATGTAAATAATTTTATCAGTAATTTTTATCAAAATTTTGGACATCCGGTTTTTGAATGTGACTATAAGTGTTTTTTTTTTTTTTTTTTTTTTAAAGTTAACAGCGGCGGCTAACGATAATGTGATTATAAGTGTTATGGCTGAAACCAGCGGTGGAGCCATAAAATTTATATATGGGTTCATATAACATTTCAAATATTAATATAAATACCAAGAATAAATAAAGACCACAAATTTTCAGGAGGAATATCGATAATGCTTATCTTAACAATTTTGATAATTGGATTGTTCAAAGTTTTGAAAAAAGAAATCACAAAAATAGAAAAAAATTTACAGAAGTATTTCTTAATTCATAGATTTATTATATATCACAAATTCTGAAAAATCTTGACAATTTTGATGATTGAGGTTTTGGATATGAGACCTGACTAATTCTAAAAAAATAAAATTAAAATTGACGGACACTACCATTGAACTAATTTCAGGAGTTGACAAATAATTTTCACGAGGCCTGATATGTGTGGTTCATAACATTAATTATTAAACAACTTCAATTTTTCAATTTTATGAATGATTAATAAACTAACAAATTATTTGGAATTGACCTACAATGTTAATGTTAGTACAGAATGTTTTGTACTACTAATGTTTTCACGACCGCTGATTTGCATCAAGATTTTGACAAGAAAATACATCTTCTATTATATTCAAATTGTATGAGTCCGGCTACGGTGATATGCATATATCACAATTTGGTCGTGCTTAGAGGTTCGTATCATCATTTCCGGTGCCGAAATAATCCATCTAAACTGCTCAACTTAATCTTTATATCAAAAATCTACTAGCAACATAATTTTTTAATTTTTTTTAAATTTTTTTTGCTATTTTTAATAATGGGGAGAAAATGTCTAGATCCAAGGGATCTGGTTCATACAAAATTATTATTTTCTTCCCATCATTAAAAATTATAAAAATTGGTTTGTTAGTAGATTTTGATATAAATATTAAATTGAGCAGTTCGGATCGACTATTTAGACACCGGAAATGGAAATATGTACACCATAGCACGGCAAAAGTGTGATATGCATATCACCTTAGCCCCACCCCAAATTGCATTTTGCATTGCATTAGAAAAACACATTTTTCTTGTTCGAATCTTGATGCAAATCAACGGTCGTGAAAACAGTACTAGGAAATGGAAGGTTCTAGCGTTAGGCATCAGTATCTGCTGAGATCCAAAACCAATCTCAGGGTCCTGAGATCCCGATCTGATGGTTCTCGGGGACCCCGAGATCCGGACTCAGTAGATACGGACCCTGAGAACTGTCGGATCAAGATCTCAGGGTCGATCTCAGGACCCTGAGATCGGTTTTGGATCTCAGCAGATACCGACCCCTAACGTTGATTAGTACCATAGGTGGACTCAATAATTTGTGGGTACCATTTAATTTCTCTTAACCGCAATTTGGGTCATTTAATCATTTAATGGTATAACAATTAAATATAATTAAGTGACTATCAAATCATATATAGATATTCTTGTTGAGTATTTATATTACCATTTCGAACAATATGGTGATATATTTTTTTCATACAAACGATATAAGGGTTTAACATTATAAATTTATATTTCATTTTTTTCAGGCATAAACAATTTCAACCTGTTCTTTTTATGTTTAAAATAGCTCGACAAATATAATTTTCGTACTCAAGTTTCTGAAATTTCATTGCTTTGAAATAGAAAAGTTGTAATAATATATTGAGGTTATAATTATTACATGGTCAAAAGACAGTTTTTCGACAATTACTTAACCTCAGAATGTCTAAAATAAGTTACATTGTTTAAACAAAATTTTACATTTTCTAAAACCGTGGATACATTTTAGTTATTTGTTCCTTTATTTAAAAAGATGATTATTTATGAATGATTACAAACATGTTAGTAACCAGCTTTTCGCCATATACTAAAGTAACTAAACTGATCATGGGTGACTGTCTCAGGGGCGCATATATATATATATATATAGAGAGAGAGTAAAACTACGATGCTCTTAAGTTCACGATGCTCTTAATTAAGTTCACGGGGCCTCCCGTGAGCTCAATACAAAAAATATATCAAATTATATCTAAATTTATTTGGCTCAATAAATTTTTTATATAAAAATCTTATAGCAGGCAAATTTTTTTTATTTTTGGAGATTTTTAAGTATTTATTTCGGATTTTTTAATAACAACTATACAATATTAATAAAATAATCAATGTTTCATATGTAACTTTTAAAAAATCTAGAATAGATACTTAAAAATCTCCAAAAATGAAAAAATTTTGCGTGCTATAAGATTTTGATAGGAAGAATTTATCGAGCCATATAAATCAAAATTTGGAGGTGATTTGATATTTTTTGGATCCTGACTCACGGAGCAGCCCGCCAATCATGACTCATTTTAACAAAATTCTATATACATAGATATTCTGGTTTGGCAAATGCGCACGCTTATCAGTGACATGATAGGCAACCAAAACACTATTCCATTCTGAATGCATATTACTGTTAACAATGTTTGGTGATATAGGAGCAACACTCTGAAAAGAGTAGAACTTTACGTACGCTTAAAGTCTTTATCACAAAAATACGAACATTCTGCTAGTACCATTCTCATCAAACAGTAAACTATACGCCAAAATTATTTATTGTTAAAAGCTGGGAATGACAATGCATGGTCTTTCTTTATATTATTAAAAATCCGTTGGCATTGCCTTCATAAAATAAAAACATCCCGATACTCTTAATTAATTAAACTAAACCAAAATCAGTTTATGATTCGGGTACACCCGATAACCATATCTCAAATTAAAAAACCTAGTTCAAACTAAAATTATCTAAATTTAATAAAAAAAATGAAGAAACAAAGGTTTTTTTTGGAGAATCGATACCAGTCATACATTTTTTGAAGCCAGCGGCGTGTGTCTTATGCGGTCTAATTATTAATTCTGGGCTACTCGGAGGTGTCATCGAGCAATCGAGAAGTAGATGGTCATAGATATGACGGACAAATTAACACAACCGTAGAGATGTCAACGACCAGAGAGATAAGCAGCCTGGGAGCGCTGAAGGCCAAATAGTGATGCAAAGCGCAGACATTGGAGTGAAACAACTGAGAGAGTCAATGGCGGAGATATCGACAGGTCACAGAGTCGACGACCAAAGAATTGATAGGTTGGAGTGGATGGCTGAAGAAGTCGATGGACCAAAGACTCGACAACCATAGACTTGATGGTCGGAGATGTTGATGCCCAAAGAGTCGACGGGCCTGTGAAGTTATGCCACCTGTCCCAATGATGCACGCTATACGGTCTTTCTCCCAAAAGTCAAAGTCTACAAAAATCAAGATCTAGAAAATACTATAAAAAATAGGACAAAAATTAACCAAAATACTAAAAGAAAGGAGGAGGAAGAGGCATAGGAAGAACAAGAATGGTGGTTGGGGGAGGCCTATACCAGCAAATCACCAGATCAGCTACCTCCCCCATGGAACGAAGTGTTTTTGGTTTCAATTAGGGCATGTTTGTTGCCGTGAATCTATTCCTATATGCATCTTCAGTTGCAAAGTAGTTTCTCCTACAATAATTGCATCTACTGCATCTTTGTCTTATTTGTTTGTTTGCAAATGGATTCTATTCTCACGGTATATACTTCTATTTTATTGCTTATGTGATAAAATCTTCTATTTTTTTCTAATGAATGGCAAGATTTTCTTAAGCGGTAGTATTTTCTATTTATATTGAGTGAGGCTATTGTGCTTTGTAAAGCGCGGTGGCAAGTGCGTTTCGGCCTCATATCTCATCAACCATAGCTCGAACGACCAATCCAAGTTGCTCATCATAATCTTAATATTGAAACCTAGTTGCATACCAAAATTTTCTATTTTTGGAGTTTTCTAACTATTTTTTTGAATTTTTGAAAAATGACACATTTTATGTACAAATTTTTGTGTATTTTCTATACAACTTTCAAAAATCCAAAAAAATAGTTAGAAAACTCTAAAAATAAAATAAAAAAATCGGTAATCTATAAGGTTTCAATATTTAGATTGTGTTGAGCAACTTGGATTGGTCATTCGAGTTACGGTTAATGAGATATGTGGTCGAAGCGCACTAGCCATCACGCTTTGCATAGCGCGATGGCCTCACTCATTTATATTACTACTTTTATTTTATCTTGACGTTGCATTTGGTATTGCGCTAGAATAATACTATTTTTATTAGAAAAATAGAAAAAAGTTTATAGAAACTATGCCTTTATATTAATAATACTATTTTTATTCTATCACAAAAACTATTTATTATTATTATTATTATTTATTAATATAATGTGTGAAACTATGCCTTTATATAAAAAGTTGCAAGCACATATTCTTTTTTACAAAAAAATTTGTATCTTAAAATTTTTTGATGTAAAGTCCACCTACTGAGACTTCGTTTAAAGCACATATATATGATGTGTACAGTTCAAAATGTGTGTATTGGATGACTTCCAATAGATCATGGGTTCAATCAATTATGGGCACAAATAAAAAGTTTCAATAAAACTGGTGCAGTATTCCACTTTCTAAAAAAAGAAAAACTGGCATAAATAATAAATTTGTACGTACTTATTAATTAAATACTGCTTTTAGTGACGTGTATCAACTGTCAAGTACTCAAGTTCCTCTACATGCTAATAGCAATAGATTGCTGATTGCGGAGACATTTTCTGATTTTTCATTCTATTAAAGCTTCATCTTAATTTTCTGTTTGTTTGAATTTTGTGAGCTTCCTTGAGAGTTGAGAGAGCTCGGGCCGATGTCGGGCGGGCTGGTCAGTGAGACAGTGACTCATCGCTTATTTTCTTTTCTTTCACCTCTTCTTTGAGAATGGTCGCCACTATTAACTATTTGTGAAAACCTTTTTATCATTTATTTTCTCCCTTAAATGTCTCTCTCCATGGCGTTATAGTGAATAACTGTCTGCGATTACTTGTTGCTCATACTTCTCACAATGAGTATTTATAATCAATGCATTTGGTATTAATATCTACACATCAAAGATTCTGTATAGGAAGTTCAAGATTCCATATTATGATGAATGGTTTTGTGTAGGATGCGGCGCGTAAATGGTTGTCCGCCCTAATTTAGATATTATACCATATTTATTCGAGTATTCATACTTGGTATATTAGAAAGGGCAAATTGGGTATGTACCCGTGAAAACTTTGATAATTGGAATTTTCCCCGTTAATTCTTTATAATTGAATATTTATCCATAAAAAATCCAATCAATCTGAATTATATCCATGAACTGAGTTGCACTAAGAAAATCTATGTTCAAATTTTATAAAAATGTAAAGTGACTGAAATATCCTTCTAGTCTAATTCTTTTCTTCCCAAACTCTCCTTTCTCATGGATTTTGTTGGCCACGACCGAGTGGTACTAGTATTTAAATACAGGGAACCATAACTTAGGGGCTATATTTGTACTACTATATAAATTATTATTTCATACCTTTTTTTCCATTTATATGATTAGAATACCTCTTATGTAAATAGAACGAAAAAGAAGATGAATTAGGCATGGACGGAAAGGTATTTTAGTCTTATTAGATTTGCTGAAGACAGACAATAATATGGGTAAATAACAAGAAAAGTTGATTTCGTATAGGTAGATATTCAATTATAAAGAATTAATGGAGAAATTTCCAATTATCAAAGTTTTCACAGGTACATACCCAATTTGGCCTATTAGGAATACGCTGATAACTATGTTTATATATAGAGGATTTTGTTGAGACGCAGTTAGTTAACTTGCCCCTAAATATTTGGATGCAGAAAATCAAGACTGTGGATCTTCGTTGATGCCTAAGTATATAATAGCAGAAGTTTTATGAAGTGTTTATTAACTTCATATCGCACCTGTGACCTGCCACGCAGCCAAGGACAATATAATTAAAAGTGCGCCTCGAGCCATCGAATCAACATACATGTATTGTAATCTACGACAAAATAAATTTATTGGTTTTTCTAAGAAGATAATTATTTTATCATTCTTGTTAATTCATTAATTACGCCACCAATTTATTTAATTAAATTACTAGTTAAGTTCATAATTTTGTTTTTAGTATTTTCAGCAAAACATCGGATGGAATTTTTAAAATATAATTTTATTATTTTCAACTACTACCATAAAAGTTTATTCAAAATATTGAATTTTCCATTTTCTGTACCTTTTACATTTGTAATATCATAAAACACATAAATATCATGTAATTTATTTCTAAATATTGGGAAGATATTGTAGTGAATATTAATAAAACTTAAAGGTCATATATAAATACTTATGATATTTTTGTTTCCAAACTATTTTATTAACTAGGGCAAGCCCCCGCGCTTCAATATATACTTTGTATCCGCTGCAAAATTTTATTTAGACTGGACAGCATATTACTAAACAAACTAATTGTGCATGGCAAACCAGATTAATGGAGAAAAAAGATAAAACATATAGGCCAAACAAAAAATAAATCTATTTTTTACTTTTTACAAATTTTGAATGTAAGATACATCAATAATTTAATATTTTACTTTTTAATTCTAATTAATTTAAATTAAGAAAAATGCTATAATTTAGTCATATATTTCACCAAGCTAATGAAAATGTGTTGATCGAGAACATGATATCTAACTGATTTTAAGAAAAACATCAAGATAAGAGATTGGTGCCGAAACAATGTAAGAAGAGTTGATTAAAATTTTTTAACCCATTTATAAATAAATCACTTACAAGCATAAATCCTATAATTTTAATACATGAATATAGATTATTAAATAAGTTTTGGGTCATGCGGTCTGGGACTCCAGATAAATTGTTATTTCATAGTCAAGGTCATTTGTAAAAAAAAGTTAAAGGTTCAACTATTAAGAAAAATAATTTATTAGTGAGGCTATTTATGATTTTTTTTTATAAAGTACGTTCAACGATGTCTCCATTTGAAACAAAAATGGAAATGTCTGAAAGTTGTTTGGTAATTCATTTCTCCCCCTCTTTAGGGGGGATATATTGGAGGATCATTTTGGGTCGTCGTGTGTGGTGGAAACTTTAAACACTCTCCATAGATGAATTAGTCTTATAAATTACCTCCTTATCGGTAATTCAGTAATATTAAATTAAATTAGTTAGTACATATGAGACAATAATATTTCTTGCTTTGGTACCTATAATACGTACATAAACTAAGAGAAACCCTACTATAAATTCCCTCATAATAATTAATTAATGTCACAAATTGAACACTTGCTAAGCAGGACCAGTTTTTGGTAGAGAGCCATTTTCTTTATTACTGGCTTATATATATATATATATATATATTTCTCACACACACTTAGTAGATAGGATCGCTGCATGTGTCCCAGTGATCTGTCCTTACAAATATGAAATATTAATTTCAGAATATATAGAATTATAAAAGATAACAAATTACTGTCAAACCTTTAATCTTACTTTTATGTTACATATCGTTAACAAATTAGTGATCTACGTACGATGATGTTATATATATAATTTCCAGAGAAAACGAGTCGTATATATATGAGCCTGTGGAACGATAGAACCGTACTCTTAACTAACATATATGCCTGTATTATTGTATCTTGCAACTATATATATATATATCAGCGAATCAGATTTAGTGGTCCACGAATTAATTATTTTAGCAATATATATTCTATATATATATAATATAGGTGAATAATTATTTATAGTAGTTCCCACATACTACTTCCAGTCCAAATTAAAAGGAACGCAAAAAGAAAAGAGGAAGACACCAAAGTATGTAGTGGTCCAGGACGATATATGATCAGTTGATCACACAATTAAGCACAGCACAGTAGTTTGAAGATCATTAAGCTTAATTGTAGAAATTAATATTGAAGCACTTCTATTCAACCATATATATATAGTTTATTCAGTTCAGTTAACTGTTGCTGCATGTGGGTCTGCCAATTTAGTTTCTCATCAAAAACATATATAAACTGGTTAATTTTCCCACTGTTCGGTTTGTTTTTTATCGATCAAAATGTGTTTTCTTAATTTGTTAAATCAAAGCTTAGTAGTTAATAGTCTATTTTGCATTTTACATTTAAGGAGGGATAATTGACAATGCTTAATTATCTTGACAATTTTGATAATAAGATTTTTTTAAAAAATTCTAAAAAAGAATCATTAAAATTCTCAAAAATAAAAAAGTTTATGGAAGTATCTTTTAACTTATAAATTGATTATGTTTCCGATTTTATTCAATTTAAGTGATGTGTGATAACTCTTTATTCTTTATAGACCTGCTAAGTTACAAATGTTAAAAAGTGTATGAAGTTTTGATAAACCATCAAACGGTGTTTAAATTGATTGAAACTTTAAATACTATCTATCTGTAAGTTAAGTAATGCATTTATAATTTTTAAGATTTTTTTATAAATTTAAAAATTTCTAAAACATTCTATTATCAAAATTGTCAAGATAAGTATTCTCCATGAATTAATCCCTCCTCTTTTATATCTATGTATATATAAAAGTAAAGTATAATTTCAATTAAGAAGGTGCGTAAATAGCGTAGTTTTAACATACTTGTTATTAATATATAATAAAATAATAGTGCAGGGTTTGCTTTAAAATTGAGATAAAATTAGAATGATAACGAAGGCTAAACACACCTAAGACCAATTAAATGTCACTTTCTGGTCCACAACTTTAGAGAAAGCAGTCTCAACTCTCAACGAATAAAAGCTAGCTCTTTGGAGAAGAACGACAAACTTCTTTCATTTTCAACTATATATATCTATATCGATCTCTAAAGTAAAGCAAACCTTAGCAAGTACACAAGAGTAGTTAAAAATAAGTACAATGGGAAGTTCAAGCAACCGAATGTTGTGCCTAGAAAAAGAGGTTAAAAATTCTTGGCACTTAAAAACAAATTTGTATATATGTTACTTGTAAATAATTCTCAACTCAAACTAAAAAAAACATGTGAACAATTAATTGATATTATTTTGTTTCGATCCAGAGAGATCGTCTTTTTTCAACTTCTAATATTATTAGAAGTTTTATCGATATAAAATATTGTTATCACAATTCTACAAATCCGATATTTTTTACTTGTGATAAATAGCTAGCTAGCTCCATAACTTTCAATTTATAGAAGGACAATAACTATTATTTCTATAATCTCTAGGATTGTAGTTATAGCTGAGGATAACATGCAATTGAGATTTTAAGTATTTGTTTAAGATTTTTTAACAGGTAATATATAAAATATAGATTATTTTATTAATATTGTATAGTCACTTTAGAAAAACTCAACCACATACTACTTAAAAATTGTATCCCATAAAATTATGATATAAAGAATTTATATATTATGCCATATAAATTGAAATTTGGAGGTGAGTTGATATGTTATTAATTTGGAGGTGCATGCGGCGCACAAGGTAAAAATCATAAACCTCATTTCCTAATTAATTATTTTCTAAGCATTCAAGGCCGGCCACTAGAGAGTAGAGAGTAGAGAGTAGAGATGATGAAACGATAGATGGATATGTGATATGTGAAGGTGTCGGTGTATCATGTTATCATGTATGGTGGTGTGGTGGGGTCGTCCGTTAGTTGGAGGAATGAATGGGCCCCACCGCTCAGGTAGGTCCACCTACAGCCATCCATTATCTATCTCTCATTTGTATTTTGTTGCTGGGCTTCCACGCCATTAATTCAATTCAATTCAATTCTAATTCAATTGTTGCAGCAGCTCAGCTCTCAGCTCTCCGCTCTCCTTTCCTTTCCTTTAGTAATTTGGCCCAAATTCTACTCTTCTCTTTCTTTTCTCTATTCATAATTCTTAATTTAAACTGATGGATTTAACCCAATTTATATACTTAGATCTTTTAATTGGTTAATATATGGCTATACATATATATGCTGCATGTGTTCATCCATTGTAGTTAATTTTAATATTCCCTTCTTCTACCAATTAAGCTAGCGTTTGGAGTGCTAGCAGTCCTTAATATATATGTTCTACAAATACAAGCTAGCTAGAGTTACTTTGGACGCTAACAATGTCAATCTGGGAAATATCTATATATTCTTTTTCTAGCCCAGAGACAGAGAGTGTACGTAGATACATTTGAAAGTTACATTTAACTATATATGATTTGGTGAAATAGTAAAATTGGGTGTTGTCTCTTAGCAATCGGATTCCACTAATTAATATGCCCTTAAATGGATTAAATATATATATATATATATTCTCAGTAATGGGATAACAAAACCTGAAAATGACTGACAAACTTGGAAAAGGAAGCGTCACAAGCAAAAGTAAAACAGACATTTTTCTTTTTTTTTTTCAAAAAAAAAAGGAAGGTAAAATAGACGCACAGAAAGAATATAGACAGGCCATCATGTTTCCATTTCTCAAAAGATGTTTTCATAAATTAAACTTGCATGTACATGAACATGAGAGATCAGATATAAAAGAAGACAGTTAAAAATTAAGTTAACGTTGAATCGGCCGGCCGGATGCATTCGTTTTCAAGATGGTAAATGAAAGCGTGGCTAGCTAAGGCTTAATTGGTAGTTAAGAAATCCATTCAAGGTAGTAATAGACCACATCCAGTGACAAGTATCTGTACAAATAGTTGCTAGCTAGTGCATCATTAGGTGAGATGGCAAAATACATACCCAACCAAACCAACAAACCAATCGAATCGAATCGAATCATGGATTTCAGACTTGGGAACGCTACGAAAAGACAATATATATAAAAGCAATAGCATATATATTATCATCATCATCATATAGCCATAGAGCAATGTATATAGATAATGTATGTCAGTCACACGACTCACACCCAGAGGCCGGCCAGAGACTGTCATGCACCGTTACCTTGTGTTCTCTCTTTAGATTTGACATTAACATGACTACTGTGGAGTGAAAACAAGTTCCTTTCTTTTTCTTTTCTTTCTTTTTTTTTTTAAATTTATTAGTACGACTGATATTGATTTAAGGTCCTCTGAAATGAAAAGCAATCAAGTACCTTTCGGCTGGATCATAAAGTTTTGACAAAGAAGTAAAATGTTTCCCGAGTTCTGTTTATATTTAAGTCGTCATTTCTGTAAGGCCCAGGTCTCAAAATTACTCACTTGGGCTTATAGCACTGCACAACCCATTAGTTAGTTCAAATAATTTAATTTAGTAGCATTTCGAGTAATTTATTTCCAAAATAAGTGGGGGGTTTGAGGATCAGATCTCTTAAAATCAACATGAACGTAAGGAAAAGAAAGGCCTTTACGAAGAACTCATCATGTTTTTTGTTTGCTTGCCCTTGCCCATCTTTGATTTCAAGTAAGAGTGGTTCACCACACCATTTCATTCAGATTTCAGACCTAACGGCTGCTCATTCAGTACTTTTTTTTTTTTTATGTTAAAGATAAAAGAAGAGAGATCAACGATTGTACGAGCATCCAAGGAAGGCTGTGCCTGTGCAGTTGGAAAGGAGCCCAACTGCCAAACCCAACAGTTCCACTTCCACAGCAGAGAAGAAATGAAGAGATATATATAATTGTCACAGCAAAAAGAGCCCAAAATCAATCTGAGCCCGAGAGATAAGAAGAATTGAGTGCTACCGTATGTTCAGTTATTTTAATGGACACTTGTGTTTCCGTTTTTAATTATATATTATGTAAAATGAATCCTCACTTTCAAATTTTAGTTACTTCCGGGTTTAAGAACACATTAACAAAATTTGTTAAATCACTCGTTGGACAGGGGAATAAGCAACGGTTTCTTCCAACGAAGCATATTACTTGCCTTTTTCTCGAAAGCTTGACAACCGATGTCAAGTTGGAAGCATATTACTTATCACACAAATACTTCCATGGGATTATAGAGGCTCCTCTTATTTCACAAAAGACTATATAGACTTTCAGTTAAAATTAAGTACTAGAAATTATGAAGAACAACAAAACAAGAGTTATTTGAAATTTGATAAACAAACTGTGGTGAAAGGGGCTACATGACAACGGTATACATGCTTAATTTGATGCTATAACATTGAAAGTAAACCCCTCCTATTCGATCCCAATCTCTGACAAAATATATATACAATTACAGGAAGGAAGTAAAATTTGGGAAATTTTTTCTTCCATTGCACCCATTTGTGCTTGCTCCACTACTCATTCAGACCAGCTCAATCCAAATTTGCCAATCAGTATTGCAGAACAAGTCTCTCACGCAGCAATTTGCTACTGATGAGGGAGGTCACCTGATGTAACTTCGGGCATAAGAAGTGCCCCCGATGTTGTTTAGGTTATCAGTTGTCTGTTTGTCAAGAAACCATTCCGCATATTAGATAGCAATTATAATTATTAAAACAATAAAAACATAATTTCACATTTGAGTTACATATATACGCATGAGCATATACCTGGGATTTAGGACAAGGGAAAACATTCCAAAATCTGAGAGTTTCATCACCGGCACCAGTTACAATGGTCTGAAAATTTATGTAAATTACATCAGTCTAATACAAGAAAAGATAACCAACAAAATTAAAATATTAAGCAATAATCCGTGCTTCAATCTGAAGAGTATCTAAGAATTAAACCTGTCCATCAGGAGAGATAGCCAAGTACAAAACTCTGTATGTATGCCCAGTGAGAGTCGCCAGCTGCAACAGAAAATAATTGGAAGCCATTGGTAAAAAATAATAATGAAGGGCACATAATTTAAAGTGAGTTTAAATAAAATTATGCCACCTTAGACATTGTAGGGTATCTCCAAACAATAATCTGATTTTGCGAGTATCCGTGAGTGCTAACAAGCTCATTAACATTCTTTGACCATACCAGATTACAGACCTGCAGAATATAAGCCCAAGTTAAATTTTTTTCAAGAATTTGTCGAGGATTTTAGACAATTGCAATGCAGATTAGCAATCTGTATAATATTCTAGTCATGTAACAATATCTATCTGTGACCAGTTATTTTTCTCGAGTATCATTAAATCTTGTTGACTCACGATAGATTTGAAATACCATCAAAGATCTTGCCATGTGTCAGCAAATATTTTGTTAATATGAGTGTACTGCACATGCTAAGGAAAAACATTATGCAAAACCAAGATATTGTTTTTGTACCTGACTTCCAGTATCCATGCAACTCAAATGTGTATTAGTTGTTGTATTCCAAAACCGTATACATCTGTCAGCAGTCCCACCTCCTGATGCAAGGAGCCCGTGTATGTGAGGGGACCATGCAATAGCCTTTACAGCTGCTGTGTGCTCACAGTACTTCAGCACGGGTTGCGTTGAATGCTGATTCCACACAAAGAGCTGCAAGTAAAATTAAGCAGCAGTTTTTTAACACGCTGAACACAAAGTGAAACATTTCAATAAATACAGAACAAGAAGTTTCAATGTAAGTTATTTATTAGTTTTAGTCTTTTAGACTAATAAAAAGTATCGATCATGATTATCATCGCAATCATCATTATCCATACTAGTATTTTCACTATCGGAATACTATTATTTTCAAAATCATCTTTTTGGCCACCGCCATTAGCATTGGGTCCTACTTGGTTTCATTTCTAGCCTACCCCAACTTGTTTGGGACTAAAGGCTTGGTTGTTGTTGTTGTTGTTGTAGACTAATAAAAAGTGTGAAGATTCATTGGCAAACAACAGAGGTACTATAATACAGTCTTTCATGTGGGCCAGACATGGTATTTCTATTTTAGCTAAGTTTAATAGTTATCTCTGGTTCAGCAGTGTTACTGATTTGTTTGGGACTTTAACAAGGTTATATAAGATTTTTGTTCATGATACATGTATACAGGCAACTTTTGAAAGATATAAACAGAAAAGGAGCCAGAAAAGGTAGTAGCACTTACTCTATTGTCGTTACCACCAGATGCAAGTTCACGATTGTCGTATGACCATTTTAGGCCACAAACCTGTTATTAAATCCACAAAAGACGATTTTTTGAGTCAGACTACAGTCCAGTCCTTCAACACCATAATATTTTTCCCCGAAAGGACAAAACCTAGAATTATCTTTTAAGCTGCGCAAATTTAATAATATGATCTAAGCAACATATCAAAAGCTTTATATATAATTATGTAACCCAAAGCTCAAAAAGGAAACCCAATTACTACGACGACAGAAAAGGATTCAAAAAGAATCTAATCCATACCCAGCAAATTAACTTTCAGCAGTGACCAGTATTGTTAAGAATAGAGGTATTGTGAGACTATAACCATTGAAGAAAGAAAGTCTTGTCACTTACCTCAGATTTGTGACCGGTGAGTTTGCTGATATAATCGTCCTGAGCGCGCATGTCATAATGGAGAATAGTCTTGTCACGGCTCCCTGATGATAACAGAGATGAGCTCCATGCAATAGCACCAACACGCATCCGATGACTCTCCGTAGTACGTACCCTCTTACACCTGGATGCATCCCATATCTAATGCAAAAAAAAAAAAAAAATTATGTCGATGGTGGGGTTAGTGAAAATGCACAACAGAGTATACCAACGTAGAGGCTCAAGAGGTTCGATATATACAAGCCCATATACATACTCTCAACAGATTCACAAAACTGTGATCAAATGCTTAGCTACTTGTATACATATTATAAACATTCACCATAACATGGTCAAATCCTTAATTATGTTTATAAAAAGTTGATATTGGGCTAGTGAGAATGTCAAAAACTGTAATATTACAAGGTCAATAATGGAGTCACAACAAAAATTATATATTGAAAGACTTCCAACCTAGGTTTATATGATTTAGAGACCAAAATGAAGGCATATTTCGTAGTAGACCTAGAAATCTATTTACAGTGGACCTCCAAAAGAACTGAAGTTACTCTGAGTAATTTTATTTGCATTGTCCTACCAAACTTGAAGTAACATTGCACAAATATACATCGATTGCTTCTCGTATTGCGACCAGTAATAGCATCAATAAAGATTATGCAACTAAAATATTTTTGAATGCATGTGGTTATATGTATTACTAATGAAGACGCAGTGAGGTACCTGAACTTTTCCAAGGTTTGTGCCTACAGCCAAATAATTCCCTCGCTGTGCCCATCCTACAGAACACACACTATCCTCAGCACCCAAGTCACATAGCTTTGTTACCTGTACAAACAATACAATGAATTTACCGCATCACAATTGAACCCTAGAACAGTTATGTAATTTTATTGGTCCGATACCGATAGATAGAGTACAAATAGTAAGGATTGAAAAGGGACAATGAAAATAGAAAAGAAATTAATACCTTGCTACTACAAGCATTCCAGAGATAGACACAATTGCCCAATCCAACAGCGAGAACATTGTGCGCAGACCAATCAACAAGATTCAAGTAGAAATCGTCTTGCAATGCAGGGGCATCAAGCACCTAATTATTCCAAAATTGAAACAAGGATCATGATTGATGATACCCCTAAGTTAATTAGAAAGTGAATTTGGTCAGAAGTAAGTACCTTGAAGGGAGAACGTGGCACTTTGCGTGGTCCTTTGGCGTTGGTGGGAGCAACAGTCTGCAAGGAATCGTCTTCAAAAACAATGCGCCTGGAAGCTCTGGGAATCTCAGCTTTATAGCGAAAGATGTTCCTGTTAGTAGCAGCAGCGAAGGGGGAGGAGCAGGAGGGAGACGAGGAGGAGGAGGAGGAGGAGCCCGTGGAAGACGAAGCCCTCTGCTGCGTGGCTGCTGCATCGGGCGTGGAGGGAGAGAACATGACGGATCGAAGAAGAGCTGAATAGGAGCCGGATCCGAAGTCGTCTCTGGCGGAATCCCCCGAGGAGGAGGCGGCAAGGGAGGATTGGGGGGGCGGAGGAGTGGAGGGGAGGTCGAAGAGGGCAAAGTTGGAGGCGATGCGGCTGGGGATGAAGCGGTCGCTGTAGATGGTTGTTCGGGAATGGGGGGAGATGGAGTGGAGACGAGGGGGCGTGGGGAGGTGGAGAGGGGGGCGGGGGGAGGAGGAGGAAGGGGGAGTGGGCTTGGTGGAGCTAGGGTTTTCGATGGAAGAGGGGGGCGAGGGAGAGGGGGAAGAAGGGGAGGAGGAGGAGGAAGAAGCCATGGTAATATGTCTTCTTCTTCCTTTTTCTGAAGGGGGAGGAAGGAAGGAAGGAAGGAAGGCAGCAAGCGAGAAGCGAGAAGCGAGAAGCGAGGGGTAATAGTAATAGTAATAAGTTGGGAGGGCTAAATCGAAAAAGAAGATTGATGTGTGTTGTGTTGTGGATGTGGTGCTGATATCGAGACAAGGACGGACTTACCCGCGCCCGCGCTTCTCTCTCTCTTTACCTTAACCTTACCACTTACCACTCACTCTCTGGATAACTAAGTTAAATGATAAATGATGCGCCACACATATATAATATAGGGGAGGGGATTACTCAGCCTTTATATATAATGCTATTTTCGGTTCTCCACTATTTCTATTTTTAACTCTATATATTATATATAGCCGTTTAGGTTATTTTTAAAAAGAGATGTTTCCAATTACTTTCTGCAAGTAAAAGTAAAACACTGCAGTACAGGTGTGTCGGTTAATAAGCAGCTATAATTAATTAATTAATTAAGTGCAGATTAAATCATCTAATTCGGGACAGTTTAATTTTGTAACAGTAGTCAGACGTGGGTTAACGGTGGGAGCTAGCTGTTAGTTGGGACTTCTCATTCTCTGTAACACCTACAAGTAGAACATCCCTGTAAGCGTTCTCTGCCCGTAATATCCACCTATCCAGTGCTCAGGCTTAGTTTCAAGTCACCGACTCGTTACAGCATTTCCATAACATTTCTGCCACATCAAATTACTAGTTTAAGTACAGACGGGACGGTGGAAGAACTGGTGAGGTCAACTACTCAAGTTATTTCCTCAACAAAAAAAAAAAAAAAAAAAATACTCAAGTTAGTATGAACGTGGGTTTGGCTAGAGGAGTGCTATATTCGGAAAGGACTAAAACTAGCTCAATCTTCTATCTAAGTATAGTAATTTACTGCAAAACTAGCAGCCTCGGATGTTACTGAGTTGGCTTCTGTATAAAAAAGGAAATTAGTTATTTTTAACTACAAGTTTTTTTTTTGTTTAATTCTTAAAGGAAAATGTTATGATGATATCACTTCTTTTTTTGGTTTAATTTTTAAAGGAAAATGTTAGAGGTGGCAAAAGTTGACCCGACCGAAATAGTCCGTCCAATAAATCCGATGTTCGAACCCGACTCAGAATTGTTAACTCATGAAAACTGAATCAACCGAACCCGTAATTGACCGAATCCGAAAAAACACGCAAATCTGAATACAAATTATCCGAACCGATACCATCTGTTACCCTATAAAAACCCAAACGCGAAGCGATCTGGAATCATGTGACCCTAAACCAACAATTATCCGAATCTGAATCAACCCGAACCGAGAGTGACCAATACCCGAGATGTGATGAAAGTACCTATGTAGTTCTTATAAATTGTAATCAAAGAACATCTAATCATGATTAACTTAGAGATATAGCACATAGTAAAAAAAAAAAAAGTAAATAACATAAGATTTATTGTTAGGAAACATTTATTAGTAACATGGACTCTTATTTTAACTAAAATACGCATTGCAACACTAAATTAAATTAAAATAAACTAGAAATAAAAAGTTCAAGCTCACATATACAATAGCCAAATATATTTTGATATTTTAGACCATTTGTTTGAATTTAAGATTCATAAACCCGAATGAAGACCCAATAAGACCCGAAAAGGTATGATTTGAATCATATAGTTTATAATATAATATGCAAAAGTTATTAGATGGTTAATCAGTTAACCCACAAAAAGACAAAAACCGACCCGCTCGATTTGTATCTGGAACCCGCACCTCAATTATCCGTAACCCATAAAGGACCGATTAAGAAGAATCTGACACCTGAGTCAACCTGTATCCATATTGGCCCGAAAACCCAATAAGATCCGAACCCGCAAATCCGAGCAATATAGTTGTCTCGACTCGTCTTTGCATCGAACCCGAATTTAATCGATCCGACAGAGTCCGAATCTGATACCTACCTGAATCTGAAAGCAAACCGGATCTTAGTTTATCTGACCCGCCCGATTGCCAGGTCTAGAAAATGTTATGATAATATCATTGAGGATACCATATAGTTTGACTTGGTCAAACTAACTATTTTTCAACTTGATATATTAATTGTTTAATTTAATATATTAATTTTTCAACTTAACATTACCAATCGAGGCCCTTCGGTATCGCTCAGAGGAACTGTCTGTGGTGATTCCTCTCTAAAAAGAATATGTCTTGGCACCCCAGCTTCATATCGAGAGAGATTCCTCCTAGCAACAATGGAGAGGGAGGGCAGGAGGAGCATATATAGAGAGGTCGACTGGAGAAAAGACAGCGTGGAGAGGTGGAGAGGCGGTGTAGGCAAGGAAAGAAGCATACTAGGTTCCGACCTAGGGTCTCTTATAGAAGAAGACGAAGACAGCGGTGAAGGCGAAGGCATAGAAGAGAACAAAGTCATGGCCGACATAGATGTCTAGTACTTCTTTTCTTCTTCTTCGTTTGTATAAAGCGGATGACCAGATCAAAAAATGAAAGACCGAAGATCACTTGCTGAAATCGAAAAAGGAGGATGGAATTACCCGCTCCTGCGCTTATTTGTTTATTCCTTTATGATAAATGATCCCCTTTCTTTCTCTCTCTTTACTCACTTCATAGTCTCTACTCCAATGAATATTTCCTATCAAATATATCTAGATATAGAATATTAATTAGTTAGAGTTACTAATGGTTTTCTCGCTTATTGGTAATTATACTTTTAGGATAGTATTTTTCAAATTAATTTCAATTATTTCCGGTGTTAAGTTATCAATAGTACAAGATAATTTTGTATGTACGAAGTGGAGAGGATCGGGAGATCTCTAGTAAGAACCTGGGTTTAGGCGGTGGAACGATAGTTGTGATTTTCCAAAACATAACTGGTGTTATATTTATATGAAATTTCTCTGCCAGATCTGTCTTGCTGCTTCTTTTATAAAGAAATGGCCACCTCAGCAGCCCCTCTTCTGGCTATTAAAGAAGCAGCAAGACAGCAGCTCAAGACCCCCCTTCCCCAGCTCTCAATCCAAGCCAACAACAGATACACACTCCCTCTCTCTATCTGTTTCACTACCTTAAAAAAAAAGAGTAAAGTTTAGGTAGTAGACTAGAATAGAGATCAATTGTAAGAATTGTGAGCTGAAATTGCAAGTTAAATTGAAGGTAATTGTGTAAAGGAGGGGCTGCCTAAGTTGGGTGATGGGTTGATTCGGCTCTGGCAGAGCTTGCCAGTGCTGGTACAGATTGTACCAGTGCTGGAGATGTGCATATCGCACCTCCAAGCTCACCAGGGATGTCTCAACCCTCACCACAAATTGTACATTCAAAATCAAATCAAGTTCATGTTGTAGTTTACAATTGTGCTTTCTTGTTTTCTTTCTTTTCTTTCCAAGTAAAAAAGCAACACACGCACAAACACAAAAGAAAACTTGTCAAATGGCAGTAGAAGGGTATGCACAGATCGTGCTGCCTTTGCTCAGTTTTGTGCGGTTAGTACAAGTTTGTTTGCAATTTCTTTGCACGGTTAGTGCAAAAAATCTCATTGCAAGGGTTGTGTGCGGTTAGCACCAATCTTCCACCAATTCCTTTGCACGGTTAGTGCAAGGATCCAAGGCATAAATAACCCTTTCCTAGGGGGTTATGCTGCCAAAATTTTCATAAAATTTGCAATGAGATTTTTTGTAATAACGTGCATAAGAAATGAGCACTATTTTGACCATAATTCACTCAGAAAATGAAAAGGGAATTCTGCCTGTCCAAATGCCTTGAAATTCTCAAGAAGTGTAAATAGCAACCAAACAAAGGTTCTATCCAAATTTCACATTTTTCTGAATTTTCTGTGAATTGTTATGATTTTCTAAAGTTGGGGCAGAAAATGAAACTGTGTCAGAGAACAGTGAAGATGCTGGTACACAAAATAACAAAGAATTGCTCCATTCTATGAATTGGACTAACACATTTTATTTTATATTCGTATAATACACATTTAGTTGTACTTGTATACAAATTTTCATGAACAAATTCCAAGTTTAAGGCTTCCAAATAAATATTTTAAGAAAATAGCAGCACTGATGCCAGAATTACCCCTCTGATGAAATTGGTTCAAAAGTGCATCAAAACAACACCAAATTGAAAAGTGTTTAACATAAAAAATGTTCTCAAAACATTCCTCTAAATATCTGGGAAATGAAAATGGTGTACTGTTAACAAAAGATTCAAGTTTTGGACTTGTTTGCCCCTGACATTCTGCTGTTCCAGTTTCTGCATACTGGCAGCAACAAGAAATTCATTGTTTCTTCAACACTTTGAACAACATGAACATGAAAAGGGCTGAAAACGTGAAGTACATGATGTAAATGAATTCTTGACAAAGTTTCACATTTTTCTGGAATTTTGGTGAATTTTCATGAATTTTTCAAATGCTCAGCCTCCCTTGAACTAATTCTGATAACAGCACAGTTTCAGACAATGGTATCACTTTCATCATGCAAATTCTCATTTGTTTTGAACATGATCATATATTAAAGGTTGCAAATGTGAAATAGGCATGTCATACAATATGATCAGGAAGTTTGACCATGAATTGAGTTCATTTGATGCTTGAAATTCAAATTACAAAATCAATCCCTGAACACTTTGCTGGTACTAAGCCACCAAGTTAGAGGTGGTGCCGCCCCCTGCCCCGGCCGTTCCTTGGCCAGATCGGACCCCACCACTGTGTTCTCCACATCTTGACGATGTCAGAGGTGCCTCCTGATCTTCGATCAGGTGCCCGATGACAAGAGATCAGCCACGGACGGCCCGGGTGACTGCCACATGTCTCCTTGCGAAGCAGGAGACACTGGGATTGAATCAAGACAAAAGCAACGCCTTCGGATCGAAATCTAATGGCTCAGGCTCGTCCTTTCCATGTAACTCACCTGCACCGGATCCGTTGCACCATCTTGTGCAGCCTGAGGAAGAAAGAAGAAAGAAAAAGGAAGAAAAGGGCAGCTCCCTTTGGTGCGGCCCAAGTAAAAAAAAAAAACAAAGAAAAAGAAAACCCTTTCATCCTGCCCAGCCCAAAACAAGAAAAAGAGAAAAGAAAGAAAGAAAAGAGAAACCCAGAACTCGGCCCGATGCGCAGGAACAGAATTGGCCCACGTGCCATTTATCAAATTGTTTCATGGTTTCAAAACAAAATAAACATTTGACAAACCATTGCAAGTCCAAATCTCACACAATCTGTTTCAAAACCTCACAAATTTGGAACAGGAATTCTATGAAATACAAAATTTAAATATTGGAGATTTAAAAGTTTGAACTTAAATTTAAAACCAAAGTGGGCATCATTTGAACAAATTTGTTATTCAAAATTGTTTCATGAAATCAAAATTCTATAAATTCTCCAAAAAATTCATAAATACATGAAATGATTCTAAATGACAGTTTGTCATCAAATTATGTCCAAATTGATATTTAAATTCAAATTCAAACTTTTAAAACAAAATTTAACACAAATTTGACTCTTGGTCAAATGTTTGACTTTTCGTCAAGTGTTGACTTTTGATCAAATGGTCAAACAAACATGATTTTTGACACAACAAAGCTTCCAAAAACTCACAAACTTCTCAAGTCCAACAAAATGAATTTGAACACAAGCTTGGGTCCAAACCATGTCCAAATGGCCTTTGTACTTGATCCATGATCAAAGTAGGTGATGCACCGCATTCATATCTGCATTTTACCAGACCTGCACCTTATTGTTGGCCTAAAATTCCTGAGTTCATATGCATTTAGGTGTTAGTATGTTTAGATTCTAGTTACTTATTTGCATTTGTCCAAATTTCAGGTAAATTGGGCTTTTGGAGCCATTTGGACGCAATTCGGAGCAAGTTGGCACTGGAACGGGATACTCGCGGGGCCGCAAGGCAGTGCGGAGCAGATTCTGTTTTGGCCGCCCTAGGCTATTTAAACTATTTCCTTGGGACGTTTTTGGTATCTTACTTCCTCTCTTTTCATCCTCTATTCACCCTAGCCGCCATAGGAGAAAAGGAGAGTTCGGCCTTGCTTTGATCATCGATTCCTTCGACGGATTCGCAAGGATTCCTTGAAGAAGTGGAAGATTGAAGCTGTCCTTGTTCTTCTTCGTCTCTTTAGTATTATGAACTCTTTTATTTCTTTCTTTTGTTTGTTTTCTCTCGCCATGAGCGAGTAGACTTTTAGTTTCTAGGGATGATGATGATGTTTGTGCTTATGGATTGATTGTACTACGTTTTGATTCACGTTATTTTCATAGTTACTTGCGCTTTAATTATTATGCGTTCTTAACTTGACTTGTTTGTTTGGTAAACCCGCGGATTATGCCAAATCCGGTGTGGTTAATTGAATATCTCATGACCAAGAATTATTATTTGCACTATTTGGGTTGATTACTTACTTTCCAAGAAATACCGAAAGGTTGAATTGCGGTTTAGACGAGAGTCGAACCGAACCCTCGAACAAAAGTAACTTGAACGTAGGTTTATAAATAAATTTATGAATTTCTATTGAACTAGAATTGTTAGAAGGACCAAAATACAACAGCTGAGGAACTTGTACTAAATCTGATTCAAATAGGAATTGATAACGTGGGTTGAAACACGAACCAAAACCGAATCTGCTTTCTGTCAGTTGTCTGCGGACCCGTAGAGACATCTTGCGGAGTTGCAGACAGTTGCAGAAAGTGCAAGACAGAGTTTCCGACACTGGTTGCGAACGCAGGAGACATTCTGCAGTCAGCAGACAGTGTCGGCATCTCTAACCAACCTCCTGCGACCCGCGAGAAACATCTTGCGGGGCCGCAGACAGTCAATCCAAAAGCCAAACTGATTCTGAAAACCCTAAGAACGCCCGTTTATTATCTGTTTTCGAGTTTTACTTATTGCCATTTACTGTTTTGCACCTTCGACTGTTTGAAACCAAAATTTGACAACCCCCCCCCCCCCCACACACTCTTATTAGAAAAAGACCAAAAACATTTATTTAGGATTTGAATTGCAATTAAAGTCTGATTTAGAATTAACTCCGGCCTTGTGGTTCGACCCCGACTGTACTACACGAGATCGTACTCTTGCGATCAAGTATTTGCATAGGGTAATTAAAAGCCTATACCTTTCGAGCGTGTCAGTAGGCCAAGTCAAGACCCAACGTCAAATACCAAAGTTCAAATACCAAAACCTCAAGTACAAGCTCCAAGACTCAAGTACCCAAGCTCAAATTCAAAACTCAAATACCAAAGCACAAGTACCACAAAATCAAAACTCAAATTCAGAGATCAAATCTAAATACCCAAAACTCAAAAGCCAAATTCCAAACTCAAATCCAAAATCCAAATGCCAAAATCCAAACATCAAACTCAAATCCAAGACTCGATTACCATTGACCGCGCGAATAGGTATAGGCTTTTGAACCTCTATAAACGACTTGATCGCAAGCGTACGATCTCGTTGAGTATTTGAGGGTCGAATCCTCAGGGACGGAGTTAACACCAGATTTTACTTTACTCTACCTCTAAACCCTAAGAGAATTTGGATTAAAGAGAGAATTGTTGGGGGATTTTAACAGGGTTGGTTGACAAACAAGTAAAACATGACTAAAATAAGTAAATAACTGAAAGACAATTAATTAAAAGGCGTTCTCAGGGTTGGCAGAATCAGATTGGTCTCGGATTGACTGCCTGCGTTCCGCAAGATATCTCTTGCGGACCGCAGGATGTGGTTATTTAGCAGTTATAGAACTGTCTGCGGATCACAAGTATCCTTGTAACCATCAGGCGATCCACAACTACTGTCTTACACTCTTGGTAACTAACTGCGGACCGCAAGATGACTCTTGCGGACCGCAAGAAGAAGAACCGAGAGCAGTTTTGGTTCTGGTTGTGTTTCGACCGATGTCGTCGATTCCTATCAATTCAGTTCTGGTACAATTACAACAATTCTCACTGTTGGTCCTAATAACAGTTCTAAACTGAATCAAAATCCGTAGAATACGATATAAACTACGATCATGTCACTATGGTTCTATGGTCCGGTTTAAGGTTAATCAAATCGCAGTTTCGCCTAACGGGTACTTTCGGATACAATATCAACCAAGGCTATGCAAGCAATCAAATCTGGTCAAAAGATACTACATTAACCAACTAGGTCTGGCCACAACCTACAGGTTTATCAATCGAATCAAACAGAATGCAAACACGTTAAAAAGCAAATCTCAAGTGATCATGAAGACAACATAAATCCAAACATACAGTCAATCTGTCGACACAATCATCATCATTCAAACCCTAAGAACATATAGATCTACTCACTCATCGCACAAACAGAAAAGCAAAACAAAGAAGAAGAATTCATTGTGTAAAGAAACCGAAGAGGATGTCGGGGTTGACACGATCGTCGCGTGAGAAGGCGTTCTCTCAAATCTCCTTTGACGGGCGATGAATCGGCCAAAACCTCTTCCTTCTCTGCCTCTGGACACTCTGAACCGAAGGGGTGTGAGAATGAAAATGAGTCAAAACGTGGATCCAACCGTCCAGGGCGCTGGTCCCTTTAAATAGCAGCCTGGCATAACTCCCTGCGGTCCGCAAGAACAGTGTTGCGGTCCGCAGGACGAAGAGAAATGGCGGTTTTTGCTGCTCTGGAAGTTTCTGGCGCCCTTTGGATGGTTGAACATGCTCTAACCGACGTCTGCTGACCGCAGGAAGTGACTTGCGGTCAGCAGGAAGCCGAATCCAGTCCTGCCTTGCTATCTAAAGCTCCAAATCGCGTCTAATTGGCTCCAAAAGCCTGATAAACCTGAAATATGGACACAAGTAGACAAGTAACTGGAATCGAGACATATTCTTAACTAAATGCATGCAAACTCGGGATTTTCAGGCCTAAATACTAATGCAAGTCTGGTAAAATATATATATGAATGCATGGCATCAAATCCCCCCAAGCTTAGAAGCAAGGGCTTGTCCTCAAGCAAAACCTAGAACCTAAGAAGCAGACCATACCTAGACCTAAACCTAAATTCCCAAGTCGATCTAAATGCAAGGAAAAACTTTGAGAGAATGTGAAACCAAGAGTGCATGGGCAAGTTTGAATTTTTGAATAGTAAATAATTATGCATGATAATTCCACAAAACATGGGCTAAGGCACAGAAAATCGAGACGAGCGACTCTTGTTCCATGAAACGCAACCTAAATTGCAAGTATGACCATTGTACTTTTTCGGACCCTAGATCTTTCAATTGAACTACAAAGTTGGTATCCCGATTGTGTTAACCCCACAGTGAACAACCTTCTCAACCTTTCTATTTCCATTAACCTTGAATTGCCTTATCAAAAGAAAATTTAATTTATTATTTATTCTATTTTTTTCTTTTTCTGTTTTTCTGTTTTTCTGTTTTTTTTTTTTTTATCAGACACCCAAAGCCCAAGTCAGTCGGATGACAAAATAAAAGGGGTACACTCGTCCTACCTGACTGCGACCTCGAAGTGTCATTTTTATTTTTAAGAGAATCTAGGCTAAAACTTTCACTTCATCAGACCATGTTCACGTGCATACCACAAACCGGAAAATTACCCTTCGTCCTCAATCAGATTTTCAGTTTGCTACTTTTTCCAATTTGATCATACTTTATTCATGGGACTAATCACTACAGAACAAGATTCTCTGACCTTAACACAAATCTCATAAAGTTATCATGCGCAATTTTCCACAATGCAAAATTCAAAAATTCCCATATGCCCTTGAGTTTAACAATTTCACAAAATTTTTCAAAAATGCAGACATGAAAATGAAAAAGAAAACCTAAAACTCAGACGTATTGTCCTCCCTCCCCAAGCTAATCTATGCACTGTCCTCAGTGCATTGACCCATATACGTAAAAATGAATGAGAGAGAAAAAAAATACAACCTGAGGGACTCATGGTGCGTCGGTGTCGTCTGGAGCGCCAACGGGGTGTCCGCCGGACTGAGCAGCTCGAATGGCAGAAAGCAGCTCATATTTCTCAGAAATGCGGCCACGGTCTCGAGTCTGCCCGATCTTCAGTTGGCGGACGATCGCTTGTGTGTCGGCCTGCATGGTGTGAATCTCCTGGACTTGGCTGCAAAGCTGCTTCCACTGGTGCTCTTGAATTTGAAACGGTACCTGCTGAGTAGGCGTGGCATCTCCTGCTGAAGCAGCTCCTGCACCTGCTGTAGCAGCCCTCCTTCTTGCTGTAGCAGCTCCTGCACCTGCTGGCAACTCTGTGTCGACGTCCTTCAAGCGAATATCATCTGCTTGCTGTGCGGATTGCTACTGGGGCGGGGCTGCTAGCGGCTCCTCCAAACGCCATGTAGAACCTCGTGTGAAATCGATCGGCGGATACTGGAGCGGGAGCTTGAAGTCACCGAGCTCTGTCTTCCATTTGTAACTTGTAGGCCTGCCACGCTGGGCTGCTTGAGTGGAAAGCCATGACCAAGACGTGAAGGCATCCTTGTCGAGGAGCTTGCCCGGATGACATGCCATACCACTGAGAACACCTCCGGGCTCACCACGTAGATCCACCTCCAACTTGGAAGCGATGAATGTGACATAGGAGCCTATGTTGACGATACCAGTAGGCTTGCCCGTGGTGAGGATCGAGAGCCAGTATCTAACCATAAGCAGCATCAGATGGGGCCGCTGCAACTGGTCATCTCAGCGGAGCATGGTTGCCATGAGCTGGAACTCGTCATGTCTGGGCCTAAGTGACGATTCCCCACGTGAAAAGATCGAGAGCGCTAGGACACGGCCAATGAAACGGAGGACGGGATGGATGATCGAAGTAACCCGTGGGTCCTGAGGGCCGGTCCGCGGAAGACGCTGTCCGGTGATACGGAACCAAAATGAAGCGCGGAGATCAGCCTGAGAAGCATCTGAGTCGACCCTATCCTCCGGTACGTAACCGAGATAGTCTGTCTGGTGAGGGTCGAAGTGGAACCACTCCGCAAGTGTAACGAGACTTTTCCTGTAAGTGTGACCTTTTAAGCGAAAAGATATACCTTGAGTCCCGTCTGAGAGATCCTGAAGGGCCAATGATGCGAGGAATTCGAGCGTCGGCTCGATGTATGCAGGATGCTTCGAGGGTATCTCCCAAAACGCGTGAGTGAATCCCACCCGCTCAGTGAGGCGAGTAAACTCGCCAAGGATCCCTATCTTCTCAAGAAACCCAAAATCGATGCGCGGCGTGGAGTTTACGTTCTTGTTTTGAAGGGTTAGGCGATTGTTTCTGATTCGCTTGTCCTCAGGAGTCAAGTCTGATGCCGGACGAGGAGCAATGTTACGAGGATGATTGACCCCTAGAGCGGCCTGAATCCGCTTCCTCTTCTCCTCTAACTGCTCCTTGCTCACTGGTTGCTTCATGGTCTGAGTCGTGGCACAGCGCTGCTGCACCAGAATCCTGCTGTCTAGATAGAGCCTGCGGATCGCAGGTAGGTTCCTGCGGACCGCAGTATGTTGGTTTCGGCTTGGCAGGGGTCTAGTGGCTGACAGCGTAGGGGGCAGTTATGATTTTCGCTGATCCGAAGTCGGGTTCTCGTTTCACAAATCAACCAAATTGAAATTTGGAATTGAAAGTAGAGTTGTGAAATTAAATCTCAAAATGTGGAGAAGAAATCGGATTGGAGCTCGATGACACGAAGCGGCTATGGCGCGAGATGCGTGGATGAAAACACCAACGCGACGGGGCAACGGCGCTGTTGCACGTGCTGCTGCTGGTCTGTGGCCAAGGTGGCTGTGCTTCCAAGAGGAGAAGCGGGGTGCAGCGATGGTGGTTTTTGGTTGCTTAATGGGGGAAGAAGAAGATAGAAGAGAAGGAGTTCTGGTCTGTTTTATAGAGTTTTAGGCGGTTGGAGTCGGCTTCAAAACCGACTTAAACCCCTAAATCGGCAGTTCTAAATTTGCTCCTTGTTCTGCCCAAAAATAGCAACTCCCTGCGGACCGCAGGCACGACCCTGCGGACCGCAGTATGCTATAACTTCCCTGTCCTGCCCGCGCACAGATTTGCTGCTCGTTTAAACTTCCTGCGGACCGCAGTGTTGACTCTGCCGACCGCAGGATGCTGACAGAACCTCGTTTCTCCATGGTTTCATGCCCAAATGATCGCCATTCTTTCGAGTTTGCTCCTTAGCACTGTACAAACAAAACTAAGAACACCTAACGTAACATGAGAATGAACTAAAATGCTAAAAGAAATTATGCCAAAGAGAAAGTAGATCTGACAAAAGAAAAGAAAACATAAACCTAAAACCTTGGGTTGCCTCCCAAGAAGCGCTTGTTTTAGGTCGCGAGCTTGACCATACTAACATCTAAATCTCTGCTGGTGGTGGGTGGGACAGATGCAAGGCGAGGCGATCCTCCTTGTACTGGTCAGCCACGTACACCTTGAGACGCTGACCATTCACTTTGCAAGCGACACCGTCCTTGCCTGCAATGTCCACCGCTCCAAATGGGTAGACCTTCTTGACCTCGAAAGGGCCAGACCACCGTGACTTGAGCTTGCCCGGGAAGAGACGCAGACGCTAGTTGAAGAGAAGGACAAGGTCGCCCTCCTTGAAGTCGCGTCGCATGATCCGGTTGTCATGCACCCTCCTGGTGCGCTCCTTGTAAATCCGGGCATTGTCGTAGGCGTGGAGCCGAATCTCCTCTAACTCATGCAAGTCGAGGATGCGCTTCTCACCTGCTGCTTGCAGGTCGAGGTTGAGGATGCGCGTGGCCCAATATGCCTTGTGCTCGAGTTCGACCGGCAGATGGCATGGCTTGCCATAGATCAACTTAAATGGGCTCATGCCGATCGGAGTCTTGAAGGCCGTGCGGTAGGCCCAGAGCGCGTCACTGAGCTTGAAAGCGCAATCATTCCTCGATCTCGCCACGGTTTTCTCCAGAATGGCCTTGATCTCCCTGTTGGAAACCTCTGCTTGCCCGTTGGTCTGAGGGTGGTAAGCGGTTGATACTTTGTGGTGCACACCATGTCTGCTCAGGAGTAACTCAAACTGACGGTTGATGAAGTGCTTGCCTCCATCACTGATCACGGCACGAGGAATGCCAAAACGAGGGAAGATCACATCATTGAAGAGGCGCTTGACGGAATTAGCATTCGCCTTGGCGCAAGCTAGCGCCTCCACCCATTTGGACACGTAGTCCACTGCCACCAAAATATACTCATACCCCTTCGAAGAAGGGAACGGTCCCATAAAATCGATGCCCCAAACGTCAAAGATCTCGACTTCTTGAATGGGCTGCTGGGGCATCTCACTCCTCCGCGAGATGTTGCCGGTCCTCTGGCACTGATCGCACGACTGCACAAGAGCATGTGCGTCTTTGAAGATGGTTGGCCAATAGAAACCTGCTTGAAAAATCTTGGCAGCGGTCTTAGATGAGGAGGCATGGCCTCCGTAAGCAGAAGAATGACAATGAGAGAGTATAGAATGTACCTCCTCATACGGCACGCAACGCCGGTAAATACCGTCGATACCTACCTTGAAGAGAAAGGGCTCCTCCCAATAGTAGTACTTGATATCAGCCCTGAATTTCTTCTTCTGCTGGAAGGTCATGTCAGCAGGAAGAACACCCGCGGCAAGAAAGTTGACGAAGTCTGCATACCATGGCAGCTTGGATGAGCCTCCTGCGGACCGCAAGGGATGTCCCTGCGGACCGCAGGATGCTGCCAGGATGCTGTTCTGCGTGGGCTGGGGGCAGCTGTACGAGCGTGAGCCAAGGGAATAGAGCTGCTCCCCCGGGATCGAATCATCGATCGGAATGATGTTCCGCTCCTCTCCCTTCCAATGCAGGCGGGACAAATGGTCTGCTACAGAGTTCTCGGATCCTTTCTTGTCTCAGATCTCGACATCAAACTCTTGCAGGAGCAGAATCCAGCAGAGGAGACGGGGCTTGGCATCTTTCTTGTTGAGCAGATACCGGATCGCTGCATGGTCGGTGTAGATAATGATCTGAGAGCCAACCAAGTAAGAGCGGAACTTCTCCAACGTGTACACCACGGCTAGCAGCTCTTTCTCTGTCATGGTATAGTTGATCTGCGCGAAGTCAAGGACCTTGCTTGCATAGCAGATGGCCACGGGTTTCTTGTCCTTCCGCTGTCCGAGAACCGCCCCCACAGTATAGTCACTGGCATCGCACATGAGCTCGAAAGTCTGAGACCAGTCGGGGGGCTGCAGGATCGGTGTTGAGATGAGGGCCTCCTTCAACCTGTTAAAAGACTGAACACACTCATCAGTAAAATTGAAATCAGAGTCTTTTACTAGCAGGTTGGTCAGCGGCTTGGTGATCTGGGCGAAGTCCTTGATGAATCTGCGGTAGAAACCACAGTGACCGAGGAAACTGCGCACGTCCTTGACGGTGGTAGGCGTGCACATCTGCTCCATCACCTCGATCTTCGCCTTGTCAACCTCGATGCCCCTGCTTGTGACGCGGTGACCAAGCACGATGCCCTCCTGCACCATGAAATGGCACTTCTCCCAGTTGAGGAACCAAGTTGGTCTCCTCGCACCTCTGCAAGATCTTATACAAATTCGCTAAGCACTCATCAAATGAAGTGCCTACCACAGAAAAGTCATCCATGAAAATCTTGACCTCTTTCTCAATGTAAGGAGAGAAAATGGCCATCATCGCCCGTTGGAATGTAGCAGGCGCATTGCACAAGCCGAACGGCATCCGCCGGTAGGCGAAGGTACCGTAGGGACATGTGAATGTCGTCTTCTCCATGTCCTGGGGGAGGATGGGTACCTGAAAGAAGCCGGAGTACCCGTCAAGGTAGCAGAAGTGAGAGTGTTTGGCGAGGCGCTCCAACATCTGGTCCACGAATGGCAGCGGGAAGTGGTCCTTGCGCGTGGTCGCATTCAGCTTGCGGTAGTCTATGCACATCCGCCACCCGGTCGTGGGGTGCATCTGGACCTTTTCACCCTTGTCGTTCTCAACGACAGTGTAGCCACCCTTTTTTCGGAACCACATGCACCGGGCTCACCCACTTGCTGTCTGGAATCGGATAAATGATGTTAGCATCAAGCAGTTTAAGGATCTCCTTTTTCACTACCTCTTGCAGGACTGGGTTGAGCCTCCGCTGGTGTTGCACGGAAGGCCTGTGGTCCTCCTCGAGGTGGATCCGGTGAGCACAGATGGACGGGTTGAGTCCCTTGATGTCCTTGATTGAGTACCCGAGGGCACCCTTGTGAATGCGCAACTTCTCCAAAAGTTTGGAAGTCTCATCAAAGCTCAATTGAGCGCCAACGATGACAGGAGAAGTCTTCTCAGAATCCAGGAACTCATACCTGAGGTTGTCGGGCAGTGGTTTCAGGTCTACCTTGCACGGAGCGTCGAGCGGTGGTGCCTTGTCAGTTCTGCCCTCGGATGCTTCCTCCTGCGGACCGCAGGAGTCGTCCAGCGGACCGCAGGATGCTGAAAATACTGGCTGGAGCAGGGGGCCGTCTGGGTACCCGCTGTCTTCATTGCTGAGTGCGGCTCCGCAAGAGATGTCTTGCGGCTCGCAGAGAATGGTATCTGATATGTCTTCATCGCTGGTCAGATCGGGCGTCTGCTCCAGCAGGTCTTCTTGAACTTCCTGAACCAACAGATCAATCACATCCACCCGGTTGCAGTCCTCGTAGAAGTCGGGGTACTTCATGGCTTTGGCCACTTGAAACTGCACCTTCTCGCCCCCGACGTTCATCGTGAGCGTGCCCTCATACATGTCGAAGACTGTCCGGGCTGTCCGGAGAAACGGTCGGCCTAGGATGATCGGCACATCCTTGTCCTCCTTCATATCCATAACAACGAAGTCTCCGGGCACGAAAAACTTGCCGACTTGAACCGGCACATCCTCAACAATACCCAGCGGCAAGCGGACGGAGGTGTCTGCTAGCTGCAGGGTCATGCGCGTGGGCTTCAACTCACCAACCCCGATCCTCTGGAAGACGGCGTGTGGCATGAGGCTTACGCTGGCTCCTAAGTCGCACAGCGCCTTCTTAATGTCCGCCTTGCCGATCTTGCATGGGATGGTGAACTTCCCGGGATCTCCGAGCTTCGGAGGAAGCTCGCGACTCACCACCGCGCTGCATTCAAGATTCAGTTGCACGCTCTTACAGTCCTTTAAGCCCCGCTTGTTGGACAGAATGTCCTTCAAGAATTTTGCGTAAGTCGGCATCTGAGTCAGCGCGTCGGTGAATGGGATAGAGATCGTCAGCTGCTTGAGGACGTCCATGAATTTGGAGAACTGCTCGTCTAACCGGTGGTTGGCGAGCCTTTGCGGGAATGGTACCCATGGTCGGTAGACCTGTTGCTCTGCTGGCGCCTTCCCCTTGTCGCTGTTCGGCTTGGACTGCGCGACGGGTTCGGAGATTGGCGCAGTCTGTCCGTCTGCCATCGCGTCCTGCGGACCGCGAGCCATGTCGTGCGGAACGTAGAGAGGCGGCTGGGAAGCTGCCTGGTCTGATTGGGCGCCCGGCTTAGTGTCCTGCGGACCGCAAGACCGATCCTGCGGACCGCAGGATGTGGCGCCTGATGTGTTGTCTGCTGCCGGCGGGTCTGATTTGGCACTCATGGGTTTGATCACCGCCAGATCCTCGTCCTCTGGCATGGGAGGGCCAGAATACTGTATCCCACTCCTCATAGTGTGGATCACCTTCACCTCGCCATTCGGGTTCGTCGGCTGGCTCGGCAACTTGGTGCCCGAACTCGATGACGCGCCTACGTCTCCTCCTGCGATCCTGGCAAACTTCTCGTTGAGGGCTTGCATCTGCTCGAATATCATCTGGTTCATCTTGTTCTGCTCAGTCATGAAGTTGTTCACAACGGCAGGCTTAAGCTCTTGATGCGGAGGTACATACGGCGGGCGGAAGGCATTCTGTTGGGCAGGTTTGTTCTGGTTCTGAAAATGGGAGTTGCTGAAGAAGTTGCGGTTCCCACCTGCTTGCCCCTGATTCTGGAATCGCTGAGGAGGGTTGTAGTTGTTGGTCCCGAAGTTGGGACGGTCTCTCCAGCTTTGCCGGTCTGCTGGGTTGGCATACCCCTGCGCGAATGGAGCATTGTTGAGAGAGTTGACCTGCTCCTCCTCCTCCTCGGGCTGCCGTAGCGGACAACTCTCATAGACATGAGAGTCCTCACCGCAGAGCATGCAGGGCTGAGCCTGCACAGCCTTCGAGGTTGCCTTCTGCTGGTCCAGCTGCTTGTCCATCCGCAGCTGCAGTGCCTCTAGCTTGGCCTGGACGAGGGCGAGCTGATCGACTTCGTAGCGCCCTTTCGTGCCCCTGCTGGACTCGCGGCTCGACCACTGCTGCTGCTTGGCGAGCTTGTCAAAGATGTCCAAGATGTCTTGCGCCTCTAGGTCAACGATGGACCCACCTGCGCATGTGTCAACCATGACGCGGTTCTGCTGAGTCAGTCCATCATAGAAGGCATCTGCTAGCATCATGTTGGAGAAGTTGTGGTGGGGGCAAGACAAGCAGAGGTGGTTAAACCGATCCCATGCATCTCCCAGCGACTCGTCATATCCCTGCTTGAATGTGGCAATCTGAGACCTAACCTTGGCAGTTCTCCTAATTGGGAAGAATTTCTCGAGAAACTGAGATGAAAGTTCGGCCCAGGTACCAATTGAGCCTTTTGGGAGAGAGTTAAACCAGAATTTAGCCTTGTCCCGAAGAGAGAAATGGAACAAAGCAAGGCGAACGTAGTCGGGGTTCGCGTCTGCATTCTTCACGGCCCGGCAACACCCAAGGAAGTTATCCAAGTGATCGTGCGGGTTTTCGTTCTCCAAGCCGTGGAAGCAATTCTGCTGGATTAGGCTCACGGCTCCAGTTCCGAGACTCGGAGGACCTCCTGGCACATCTGGAAGTATGATGGGCCCTTGTGCGTCAGCAACCCGTGGGCTGTGGAATTCCTTGAACGTCCGCGGCTCGAGGGCTTCTCTTGCGACTTGCTGCCTCAGCTGTCGGACTTCCTCTTGCAGCAGTTGCCGAGCTTCTTCGGCTAGCTGCCGTTGTTCGTCGAGCTCCTCGGCCCGAATCCGGAGCTGCTCGCGCTCCGCGTCGTCTGCCATGTCAGACAACAAGTCTGAATCAGCGAGGACGGCGCTAATCCCCGCTCGCGGAGATCTGAATATCGGACTCCGGGGTCCGCTCCTCAAAAAGTAGTCGCCAACAGGAGGAGGGAATCCGTCCAGCGTCGTTCTCCTGAAACAGATAAAGAGAGAAAAGAAGAAGAGAAGTTAGAACTTAGAACTAAAGAAAAGCAAAATCTAGGGTTAATATCGCCGTCCCCGGCAATGGCGCCAAAAAGCTTGACCGCGCGAACGGGTATAGGCTTTTGAACCTCTATAAACGACTTGATTGCAAGCGTACGATCTCGTTGAGTATTTGAGGGTCGAATCCTCAGGGACGGAGTTAACACCAGATTTTACTTTACTCTACCTCTAAACCTGTGCGACCCTTTTTCGCGCCGCCTCCTGGAGAGAGGGGCATGAAAGAGGACACGGTATTTAGAACTTTGGTTTTATCAAACGATTTGTGTGGGACCATGATTCCAGCAAGCGCAAGCCCTTGCTGTTAATTACCTCGGGCTCCGAACCCTGAGAACCTTTGATTAAGACTAAGTAAAGTGAACAGATACGGGCAAATAAGTGAATGCAACTTGATGACGGATTGACAGTGCCACATTTTATTTGGGTTGGATTTGGGTTTGACTTCAATTTCACGTTTAATTTGAGATTGACTTTAATATCACGTTTGAGTTTGGATTGACTTCAAGGTCACGATTGACTTGGGTTGACTTCAATGTCACGTTTGAGTTGGATTGACTTCAAGGTCACGATTTGGTTGGGTTGACTTCAATGTCACGTTTGATTCGGGTTGACTTCAATGTCACGTTTGATTCGGGTTGACTTCAATGTCACGTTTGATTCGGGTTGACTTCAATGTCACGTGTGATTCGGGTTGACTTCAATGTCACGTGTGATTTGGGTGGACTTCCATGTCACGGTTGATTTGGGTTGACTTCAATGTCACGTTTGGTTGACTTCCATGTCACGATTTGGTTTGGGGTTGACTTCCATGTCACGATTTGATTGACCTCAATGTCACGATTTGGTTCCAAACTGTGAATATGATGCGCTATGCCAATTCACAGTCAGAGAACAGATATCGGGAGCAGAGAGGATTTGGCCCTCTTGGTATGCTTCCTCGATTTTCCAAGCCATAGGCATGAAGCGCTATGCCAGCCTATGACCCAGGTTTGGATTTGGTTGACTTCTATGTCACGATTTGATTTGGGTTGACTCATATGTCACAATTTAATTGACTTCTATGTCAACTTTCATGTCACGGTTTGATTGACTTCAATGTCACGATTTGATTGACTTCAATATCACGTTTGGGTTTGATTGACTTCTGGGTCACGCTTGATTTGATTGACTTCTGGGTCACGCTTTGGAAACTTGAGCTTCATTGATCCAGTCCGATTAGGCCAAATCAATTGGGTTTTGACTTGAGTTTGAGTTTGAGGTCTTAGTTTGGAGGACTTAAGTTTAGGGATTTGGGGATTGGGATTCTGGTATTTGGATCTCGTGTATGAATTTTTGGTGTTTGAAGTTTGGGATTTTTGAGTCTTGGATTTTGGGATTTGGATATGAATTTTGGTTTTTGGGGTTTTGGGATTTGAGTTTTGGGTTTTGGATTTGAGTTTTGGGTGTTCGGGTTTTGGGTTTGACACGGGTTTTGTGGGTCTTGACTTGGCCTGATTAAGACATAGATCAAGTGCGACAAACCTTTCGGTATGACTCGGGCCCAAATTCGTACTCAAATTCATTTTGTTGAACTCGTGAGAATTTTGTGAGTTCTGGAAACTTTATTGTGTCAAAATCATGTTTGTTTGATTATTTTACCAAAAGTGAAACATTTGACCAAATTTTGAATTTTATTGAATTTTGATTTAGAAGTTCGAATTTAAATTTAAAATGCCAATTTAGACATAATTTGATGTCAAATTGTTATTTAAAATCATTTCATGATTTTTAAGAATTTTTATAGAATTTTGATTTCATGAAATAATCTCAAACAACAAATTTGTTCAATTGATGTCCACTTTGGTTTTAAATTTAAATTCAAACTTTCAAATCTTCAAAATTTAAATTTTGTGTCCCATGAAATTCTATTTGAAATTTGAAAACTTTTGAAACAAATTTTGTGAAATTTAGACTTAAAATGGTTTGTCAAATGTCGTTTTGTTTTGAAAAATTATGAAATTCCTGGTTAAAATGAAGTTGGGCCATTTTATTTCTTTTCATCCTATTTTTTTCTCACAAAATGGGCCAGAGCAGGCCTCTATTTCTTTTTCTTCCTCTTCCTCTGCTGGGCTGCAGTCATGGGCTCTTCTCATTTCTTTGCTCCTTTTTTTTTTCTTTTCTTTCTTTCGATTTGTTTATACTGGGCTGCGCAAAGGGGAAGCCGGATCCGATACAATCGGGTTGTGCAAGAGGAGAAAACCTAGGACGTCTGATGATGATCCGAAGGTCATTTAATCTTTGAAAATTCCCTGTTTCACTAGGGGGCACGTGGCAGCAATCTGAGGCGTCAGTGACTGATCTCCGACGATCCGGTGTCCGATTGGAGATCCGAGGACACCACTGGCATCGCCTTGGCGTGA
Source organism: Cyperus esculentus (assembly GCA_030179965.1). NCBI lineage: Eukaryota > Viridiplantae > Streptophyta > Magnoliopsida > Poales > Cyperaceae > Cyperus > Cyperus esculentus. The sequence continues at coordinate 2,833,217 of JASGLE010000014.1, read as the reverse complement.
GGAGTGCAGCGGTAGAGTCGGATGGGGCTGAAGTTGGCCGGAGCAGGGGCAGCACCATCATCGATTCGGTGGTTCAGTACCACTAAACTGCTCTAGAGTAGGTTTCGTAATTCGTATTTCAAGCGTCAAACAAACTCAAAACATGATCAAACTTTTTGAATATGTTATTCGACATACCTATTTCACGTGTACAAGATTTAATATATGGTTCATGTTCAAAACGAAGGAGAAATCGCAAGAGGAAAGTGGTATCATGACCACGGTTTGGTGATTTGGTACCGCTTAAGCTGCTATGGAGATGGTTTCGTGATTCGCATTTCAGGCACCAAACGAACTTAGAACATGATCAAACTTTCTGAATATGTTGTTCGACATACATATTTTACATGTGCAAGGTTTAATATATGGTTCGTGTTGAAAGCAAATGAGAAATAGCAAGAGGAAAGTGGTAAGATGACCACGAAACTGTGCTCCTTTCCATTTGAAGCCGAGCATTAGAAAAATTCACGAAAATTCACCATAAATTCAAAAAAATGTAAAACTTTGTCAAGAGACGCTTCACATTCTATATTTCATGTTTCTGAGCTTCATGGTATTCATTGTGTTCAAAACATAGGAGGAAAAAAAGGATTCTTTGCTGCTACCAGTACCAGAAACCAGTACAGCAGAGTTGTCAGTGACGAATCGGTCCATTATTCAAAAATTTTGTTAACAAAAGCCTATTTTTTATTTGACAGGGATTTAGAGGGATGTTTTGAGGACATTTCTTATGTTGAACACTTTTCAATTTGGTACTGTTTCGGTGTACTTTTAATCCAATTTCGTCGGAGGGGTAAATCTGGAAACAATGATGCTGATTTCTTAGAATACTTATTTGGGGGCCTTGGACTTGGAATTCTTCAATGAAAATTTTTGTACAAGCATAACTCAATGTGTACTACAAGAATATAAAATAAAATGTGGTAGTCCAATTCACAGAATAGAGCAGCTTTTCATTTCCTTTCTGGTTGTCAGCAGTTTGACGGTTTAACTCGGCTTGATTTTCTGGTTGGACTTTGGAAAATTATATCAATTCACAGAAAATTCTAAAAATGGTAAAACTTTGACAGGACCTTTTTTTGTGTGTTATTTACCCGTGGTCAAATTTTGAAGGCATTTGGATAACCAGAGATACCCTTTTTCATTTTTCATGTAAATTATACTTGAGAGCGATGCTGCTAATTTATTCTGATTATTACAGCGGGTTTGCTTCCATTGCTTATACGTGGTATTGCGAGAAATTTCATTGCAATCTTGTCAGGAAATTTTGGCATTATAACCCCTAGAGAGGTGTTAGTCGTGCCTTGAATCCTTGAACTATCCGTACATAGGATTTGGTGGAAGATCGGTACTATCCGTACACGACCTGTTGCAATGAAATTTCTCGCACTATCCGTGCGAAGAAATGTGAAGCAATGGTGCTATCCGCACATGTGCTTGTTTAGTATATTTTAGAACCATGCTATCCGCATGAGTTCCTTTATGTATTCAATTCAAATATTAAGAAACTATATATAGGGACAGATTCACACAAAGAAATAAAAGAAATCAGAAAAATGAAGTTGAATATCAGATTTTGCATTTAACTATATTCTTCTTCACTTATGGACTTGGTCGGAGCCTTGATAACATTCCTAGCCGCTGCTCGGGGCAGGTGCTATCCGCACCATTGCCCTCATCGGGAGTGCTATCCGCACTACACTAAGATGAGCGAGTCTCGGGCTAGAAACGGCATCAAAGCCCTTCCCAAGCCTTTCTATGACACAACTTACTTCTTACCTTGAATGAGTGTTCAAACACTTGCTATTACAAACTAAAAACCAGCCAAGGGCTGTGTGTACACACTGCTTTTGCACTATTGTGTATTCAACTCCTTTTTTTTACAGCAAATGGGGCAGTAACAAGGTAGAGTACTAATACTTGTGTGCAGGACCTTAGAGGGGGTTGCTTCGTGCTGGAATTTGCTGCTCTTGGCCCTTTTTATAGCAGGAGAGGAAGCTTGTAGAAGCAGCTGACGTGGCATAGCCCATGTGGGGTTGTCTCCAACTTTTTGACCCTTACATCCGATCTAATTAATCCTCTACTCACCTTGGCAGAGCTCGGCAGCATCATGAGCAAACAGCCGCCCTTGGAACTCTCCAATCCTTCAACTTGCAACATCAATTAATACCAGCTCTTGTCAATTCGCTCAGAGCATAATTTCAACCTCACCGTTTTTCTCTTGACAAAGCCATCCGCTGTCCCTGCTTGCTTTCTTCTGACTCGTAGAAATCTTCTCAGGCATTGTTTCTTCAAACCCCACCATACCATCGCAAGCCTCACCTTTTTCCATCTCGGGGCTGCCACAGCCAATCCATGGCTTCCTGCTCGGATTCCGAGCGAAGCAGCTAGGGCGGCAGCCTAGTCCGACTCACTAGCTAGGGGGCTGCTCTACTTAGTGTGGTCTCATCAATTTAATTCTTTGGTGTGAGGAACTTCCTAGAGGAGGAGGTGAGAACAAGGCAGCAGGCACCAAAGAAGAGAGGAGGTTTCGGCCAGGATAAAGAAGGGAAGGAAGGAGAAGAAAGGAGGGAGAGGTGGGCCTAGTGCGCTTGGACCAGCTTGGGTGGCCCCTACCGTCAGAGTCATGGCTCACTAGCATCAGGAGCAGGTAACATTTGTACCTTTTGTTTCCCTTTTACCCCACAGCCTTGTGTATGACAATCGGGTCCCACCTGTCGGTTATGTTTAATTAATTCAAGTGTGGGGCCTGCTCGTCAATGTAATACTCATGTGGCTAGACATGTTGTGGGATCCGCAAAAATCTGGTTGCGTACTCCCCTCTGCTCTGAACCGTTTGATCGGGATCCAGGGGTAATCTGCTATCTCTTTGTCCTGCCACACCATGTGGCATTTCCTGATTGGTCAGAATTTGATTTCTTTTGAAAATCCATTTGAATGCCCGTTCGTTACCCAAATCGTCCCCTTTTTGTACCAAAATTCTCACAATTTTAGATGTATTCTTTGGTGAAACTTTGATACTCTCATAAATTTTAGATGTATTCTTTGGTTGAAACTTATTTTCAACAATGAACAACATAAAGAAAATAGGATAACTTGAGTTAGGAAACTCAGAAAATTTTAAACAACGTATCAAAATTCTTAGAAAAATGAGAGGAATCTTAATATGTTATAAAAGAAATTCCCTAGAAATTATCAGAGGGCTTTTTTTTCTGACAATTAGAGGGGAGGCTGACCACAGGTCAGAAAATTATGAGAATGCTTTATTGCTTATCTCATGACTTCGTCACCTTGCCGGGTCAGAGCGAGATCTTAGGAGATGCTTGCAATGCTTTCCACTCCCTTGATCTGGCTTGATTTGGATTTGTTTTAGTCAGTTTCCTATTTTCTTACTTGTTCTCTTGGGACGTGTTTCGGGCTATAAAGCATACTTTGAAATATTATGCTTTTCTTGGATGAACCTAAGAGGTTTGGGAATTTTGACACTTTTTAAGGGTCAACAAAGAGCCACCCACCAAAGCGGGCCATGAAGTCTTCTTAAGGCGGAGAGGCTTGCTTTGGTGAACCTCTTGTGTTTATTTGTTTTTTGTCTATGCTCGCACTTGTGCTGACTTTTTCCATCCATTTTTTTTTTGCAGGTTGGTTTTCATGCGACCGAGGCTCAGCTCGATCAGCTAGTTCCCTTGCAGGTATACATTTCTTGTCATTTGTCTCCCCTTTCGTTAAGCTTCATTTCTACTTATCACGGTTCTGATGTCCTTTTGTCATCCTTCAGACACCATGTCGCTTCTGCATGATCCTGTTCCCTTTCATCCTCGTGGGAGCTCTTCCCCCTTGGTGGAGTGTGTGAAAAATCTGACTCCTGAGCGCCGTAACATTACAGCCACTACGGTCGAGTTTCGTGGTGGGGAGTTTCGCCAGCATGAGTATTCTCCTACCAGTCTGAGGGTGTTGGCCCCAGAGATGACTTCTTTGGAGTACCCGTCGATTCATTTGCCATGCTTGGGGGTAATAGCGGGCAATAATTCTCCCTGGACTACACGTCAGCTAGAGAACTGCTTAGAGATTTCTCCACGACAGGTGGAGTGGATCAGACATATCTTGATTCACGAGTCAGAGGTTTTGGACCGGGATGGCATTTACGAGGCGGTCTTCCTCTCTCTGTTTGCCTATCCTCTAGGTACTCCTCTACTCCAGACCTTTGCTGAGCGGTGGAGCTATGTCACGAACTCCCTTTTCACTGGTGATAGGGAGATGACTATGACCCTCTTAGACATGAGGCAGCTATCTGGTCTACCGATACACGGTCACCCCTATGATGAGTACATCCCCCGAGATGAGGAGCTCTTGAATTCTATTTCGTGCCTGCCTCAGATTTTTGACATTTATCGTAACCTTCTGGCCAGTAGCTCTAGTCGTTCCGGCGTTCATTGGAGGAGGTGGGTTTCTTACTTCACTGATCGGGTGAAGAACCCCACCAAGAAGTTTGCCAATCCGAAGGATGCCTTGGGTATAGGGTAGCCCGAAAAGCTTCGCGTTGACCCGGTCCCTCCCTATGACGGGGGACTTAGCCACCGCATACTTCCTCGAGAGACTTCTTTGACAGCCTTCTTGTCATGGTGGCTCAGTTATTTTGCCGTGCCCTCCCACCCGATTGGGAAGATTAGGCCGTCTACTTTTGTAGCGGCCAATAGACTGGCTCGAGGCAAGCGACTTTCGTTGGCTGTCCCTGCCCTGGCCAACGTGTATAAGTCGTTGAGGGTGCTTGCTACTTCTTCCGATCCTTCATCATGTTCAGAGGTCATTCCTTGGCATTTCATCAGCGGCTGGTTACATATGTACTGGGAGTGCTTGTATACTTCTGAGGTTCCCGGGGAGTTACGGAGGCAGCTTCCTTTCATGGCTGATATTGCAGGGGCCACCCAAAGGGGGACACGCATATCGGGGTTCGAAATCGCTTCCATCGTGTTGATCTTCATCTCAGGAGACGTAGCGGACATCCGGTCCGTTACATCCCGGGTCCTCCAGAGAGTAGACTACTTGTGGATAGAGGTGCCCCCCTTTCTTCACCAGAGATGGTTCGGGATTTTGAGTTTCTGGTGAGCATTAGACGTGGTTTCCTTCCATTGCGCATAGGAGAGTTGGTAGTTATCGAGCCTTATTCTCCACACCGCTGCGCTCACCAGTTCGGGTACGATCAGACCTTGCCTCAGATGATTTCTTGCCCACAGAGGCTTCACCCTGACTTGTCGGGATTGGGCAAGTGTTGGTCTTTCCTCCTCCGGATGGGTACCATGGCCTTGTTCTTCATCCCCGGATCCACCATCACACAGGCACCCCACTTCACTGCATTATATAGGAGATGGTATTTCAATGTGATTGCTTCGCTGATGCCTCTTCCTAGAGACTTTGCTAGGATGCTTGTCCTTGAGGAACCCATAGATGGCCCTAGTAAGAAGCGCAGTACTCGTGACGACGTGGTTCCTCCTGACTTTCACGGCCGGGACAGCCGCCATTGGCTGGCTCCTGCTATAGGTACTATATCTCATGTTTCTACTTGTCATTCAAACTTGCCTTACCTTCTCCTCATTTCTTTTGACTTTTCCCCTTTTTCCATTTGCTTTTAGCTTCTTCAGCTAGGAGAGATAGTCGCAAGAAGCGCGCCGACACTAGTGGCTCTTCGGTCCGCCCCTCGACTGCCACAGCCCCCGGTACATTATTCGCCCTTTTCTAAGTCTTCATCAACTTTAGGATCTATAGTAAAACTTTGAGTTTATTTGTTTCAGGTGCATCTTCGGCTGCTACAGTCTCAAGGGCTCGTGGTCCAGCTAAGAGCCGAGACCGTCCTCGAGGTGCGCGCGCTCGCTCTCCTTCTTCTCAGAGAGCGGTTTCTCCAGGTATGCATCTGGCTTTCCAGTTTTTACTGTCATCTTAAACATTATATTAACCGGCCTCATATTCAGGTGGCTCGCGACCGATAGATGCTTGGAGGCGCATTGAGGACTCCTTCCGATGCGCTCGCCGCCGGTCCCCTTCCCTTGTTGCTACAGGTAGTTCACTTATCCGTTTTTTTTTTTTTTTTTTTTTTTTTTTTTTTTTTTTTTGGGTTAGAGCCATTCATCTAACTCCAGCCACTCCTGACTTGACTGCTTCGTAATTTAGATATCCCGACTTCCTCTGACTTGGTTCCAGAGAGTGACTGTAGAGTTCGGCGTCGAACCTCTTCACCGGATTCTACCGTTGCCGGTAGGTTTACTCTCTCTTTTGACATGCTCTTAATAGACTACATCAGTTCGTAGTCTTGACTTAGCACACAATTTCAGGTCCCTCTTCAGTAGCAGGGGTGCAACATCCTGCCAAGACTGGCCCCCTTCTGTCTGAGTCGCCTGGGGTGGATTCTCCGGTCTATGACCCCATCACTGGGGAACCCATCGAGCCGTTAGGTGGGCCACCTATTACCGACATTCCTGAGGTCCAGGATTCGCCTCTCCCACCTTCAGGTACGTTTCTTCTTTAATTTCTAACTTTCACCCCCCTTTTCTTTTAAATTGTCTCTGACATGTTTAGGTTGTTCAGGCTCACCTATTCTTGGCCTGCCTTCCTCTCCTCCCACGGAGCCATGCGTTGCGACACAGGGGCACAGGTCTTCCAAGGATCAGGTCTTGGATGCTCTCGCCCCGTCTGCAGAGGGAGTGTCCGGGACCCAGGGTCCACTTATTCCGTCCTCAGGTATGTTTTGCTTTCTCTACTTTGTCGTTGTTGTGCTTTTCCTGATACATTCAGGTCGTATAAGTTTATCTGTTTTTTTGACCTGCCTTGTCATTCTTTTGCAGAGCCATCACCTATTGAGCATGGTCATGTGGTTTCTGAGGATCTAGTTCTAAGTGATCCTGTCTCAGTTGGTGTATCACACATAGTGGCAGGGGAGCACGCAGTCTCGACCACAACTCTGGTGCTAGAGGAGCACGCAGCTTCAGGTAAATCTCCTCCCTTTTAATTAAATCTGACACTAACTAGGATTTGACATTATAGACTTTTTCTTGTGATGCAGCTACTGGTGCTGATTGCACAGGGTCACTCATTACTACTCGGGAGGAGCCAGCCACCATTGAGGCCTCTAAGGATGTGGGGCCCTTAGATATTGCGCTCGTGGGGCCATCATCCCTAAGAGAAGGGAACTCCGAGGAGCAAACCATGGTGCCTTTATTCACAGGTTTGCCCTTTTTACATGTTCTTTCCAAGTTTTTTACCTGATAGTGGTCTCGTTCTGACATGCAAACATTCCATAGTATCTCCTCGTGCTGAGCTAGCGTCCGAGGCAACCGAGCAGCCTGACACGGCAGATGCTGCTATAGGTATAACCAAACTCCCATTTCTTTTAAATAGAGCCTAGTGTTGGGCAGGTCTTCATTGAATCATTTTGGACAGGATCTTCTGTTGGTACCGCCATTGAGGTGGACGCTGCGGACCCTTCTGCTCCTACCCCAGAGGAGGCTCAAGCTGAGGTGCTTCGGGAGTTGTCCGATCATTCAGAGGATGGGCCCGCAGAGCCAGTACCTCTTGGCACGGATCTTCTAGAGGGACTTGAGGGGGTTGTCATACCAGGTACCCATCTTTCTACTCCATTCTTTCCCTGATTTGATCGATTTTATTCGCTCACAACTTGCTTATTTGTGCAGATCCCATCGCAGTTGAGGCAAGGGTCGCCTTGATGGACTTGGAGGAGTCACTCGCAGCTACTTACTTCCGAGGGCGCCGACGCTTTGATTTAGCAGCGCTAGATGTCACACCACCATCTTATCTTGACCGCGTCTACCGCTTCACATATGAGGAGGTATACCCTTGCCGGGTTATTATGGAGCGATTGTCTCAAGGGTTCATAGCTGAGAGGTACCGAGCGGTGCGAGTTGCTTGTGGGAGGGCCCGGGAGCAGATGCACGAGGCCCACATGGTTGTTGATCGGTTTTATCTGAGGCTGCAGTCAACCCGAGAGGACTTGGCATGTCGACTAGCCACCCGTGCCGATTTCCGAGCTATGGGGTATGACGGGCGCGTTACCGGGAGGCTCGAGGAGGAGATACGCATGGTGTGGGATGAGGTTCATCACTTGAGGGGCCGTCTCGACGAGGCGCTTATCTGGTTTAGAGATCTATCAGTGGTGTACGAGAGGGCTTGCAGGGAGGTCGAGGATTTGCCCGGGCAGGAGATGAGAGATGAGACGGATGCTCGCTCTTCCCTTGCTCGGATAGATATATTCTTGGAGCAGCTCCGTAGGTCGGCTCAGGGCTGACACTTGGCCGAATCTTAGGTTGTATTTTGGTTTTTGGGTTTATTTTGTTTTTGGCATGTATTGGATGGTTCCCTTGGACATAGTATTATGGTAGGGTGTCGGCTCTTATAGGGCTTCTTTTGTGGGTGTCGTTTGGCTGGCTTATGGCCTGGCACTTAGACATGTTTGGACTTGGCTTCGATTTCATGTGTGTCAGCTTTTATTGCGTGGTTGTTTCTCGGAGCTTTTGGCTTTGTTGATGTTTTTTCGCCTTCCCCCTTTTTTTATGTCTTGCACTGTCTTTGATGTGATGTTCACTTTGTGCGGTAATCTTATACTAGTACAAAGTGTAAAACTTGTCTATTCTTTTTTAACCTGACGAATAGACTGGCCAGCCCCAATTTCTTATGGCGTATATTGGAAAAGCCTTTTCGTGGAAAATTTTTTTTTGAATCTATCAATTGAAAATGTGTGAGTGTAAGTGTTTGTGAGTGTCGTGCATTTGTGGACCTTACACCGCTCCCCTCATTTACGCTTTGCGTGTTTAGGTGGATCTCACCGTCGCTCAACATTTTGCTCCACTCATTTCGACAGTGTGTGCGTTTCAGGTGGACTGCCCTCCGCAACTTGTTGCATCTTCGAGCAGGCGCTCCCGTTGCTCATCCGGGTGGAATGAGTAATTCCTTGAGCAAAGAAAATCAACGAAGAAATGAAGAAAAGGACAAAAACCCTTTTTTTTGTGTTATATACGTAATATATCATATGTATTCCCTTTTAATTTTTTTTTTTAAAAAAAAAATGTGTTCGCAGGAGGCTTATTTATTATTAGTACGAGAGTTATTTAAGTTTTCACCCTCAGAAGCGCCCCTTTCATTAATATCTGGGAGTCACATATGAGCGCAACTTTCATCATCGGGAGGTGTATTGTTAGGGACAAACACAAACCCGTCCATTTTAATATTTAGTCTGTATCAAATGGACAAACCCAGCGGTATTTGCATTAAAGGCGCAAACACCAAAGCCATATCCCGACTCTACCGGGCCTCCTTGTTTAAATACAGGATTGACGAGATTCCGTCGTATGGGCTTATCGATTTCTCTTCCTTTGTTTGGGTATGTACACAATTTTTCGATTAGTAGAGGTTTTTGTCTGGCATAATGTTATTTACACAATTTTTTTTTTTTTCGGTTTCGTCTGACATGAGGTTATCTACAAGGGAATTTGTCGGGACTAGTTCGCTGTCTCGCCCTTAGGCATAATACTTCTTCAGGTATCGGCCATTGATGGTAGGCAGAGGCCTTTCTCCTTCATGGTCAATGAGTTGGTAAGCACCGTCCTGATACACTTTTTCAATCACATAGGGGCCTTCCCAATTTGGTGAGAACTTGGGGCCATGGTGTCGGCCGATGATTGGCCTTTTGAGTACCAGGACAAGTTCTCCTTGCTTGAATGTCCTGATACGAGCCATCTTGTCGTACGCTCTGGCCATTTTCGCCTTATAGACTTCCAAATTCTGTTGAGCTATGAGCCTTTTCTCATCCAAGGCATCCAACTCTTCCAACCTTAGGCGCTTCTGATCTTCCAGGGACATGTCGGCTTGCATCGCTACACGCAACGATGGCATTTCAACTTCAAGCGGGAGAACCGCCTCGACCCCAAACACTAAAGAGTACGGTGTTGCTTGAGTGGGTGTTCGGCATGAGGTCCTGTAAGCCCAAAGAGCTTCTTGGAGCTTTTCATCCCAGTCACGTTGATTTCCTTCCACCGTTTTCTTCATGATACTTATCAAGGTCTTATTGAAGGCTTCAGCTAACCCGTTAGCCCTTGGATTGTAGATGGTTGAATACCTCCAATCAATCTTGAATTGTTCGGCCATCGCATAGACTTTAGCATTCTGGAAGGCCGTGCCATTATCAGATATGATCCTTCGAGGTGTACCGAATCGGTAAAAGATGTGGGTCTTGAAAAACTTCACCACATCGAGAGCCTTGACTTCTTTAAGAGCTATGGCTTCGGCCCATTTAGAGAAGTAGTCAGTGGCTGCAAGGATGTATCTGCGACCTCTAGAGGATGGCGGGTCAATCGGGCCCACTATGTCAGTGCCCCACACACTGAATGGCCAAGATGCCACTGTCGGATGTAGAGGATTGGGCGCCTGATAGATAAAGGTGCCATGTATTTGGCACATGTGGCATCTTCTCGCGTGTTCCTCGCAATTAGCCACCATCGTCGGCCAATAGTACCCCATTCTCTTGATCTTGAGGCGCATTTTAGGTCCGGATTGGTGTGCTCCACACAGTCCGGAGTGCACTTCTTTCATGACTTGTTCAGCTTCTTCGGGCGACAAGCACCGCAACCACAATTGCTCGTATGATCGCCTGTAAAGAGTGTCCCCCGCGTATGCATAGCGAAGTACTCGCTTCCTTAATTGGTCGGCTTCTCCTTTTCCTCTTGGCAGGGTGCCATGTTTGAAATAATCGATGAAGGGTTGTCTCCAATCATGGCCATCCTCAGCCACCACGTTGACGTCAGGTCCGGCTCGGCTTGAGTTTACTTCTTGGTCTTCTTCTACAAAGTCTTCTTCTGTCTGTGGGAAACACATGGACAGTGGTTTACGGTTTCGAACCAAAACATTGATTTCATCTTCATCGACTTCACCTAATTCCTTAGCCACCCTTGCCAGAGCATCGGCTTTCCCATTCGCCGCTCTAGTCACCCTTCCAATTGTAACTTCGGGAACTCGACTGAGTAACTTCACAGCCCTGTCATGATATTTTACCAGTTCTGGTTTCAACACCTTGTATTCTCCAGCTACTTGGTTGATCATTAGCTGAGAGTCCCCAAATATGCGGAGTTTCTTGATTCCCATGTGCAAAGCTATTTCTAGTCCTGCTATTAGGGCTTCGTATTCAGCTTCATTGTTAGTGCAAGGCTCCGTCAACATCAAGGAATGGCGGATGATCCCTTTTTCTGGGGTCACAAACACTAATCCAATTCCTGCCCTAATAATAGGGATCCTTGGACCGGGTGTGGGTCGTATTGAGGATGCCCCATCAAAGTACATCTCCCAAGCAGGTCCCTTGCCTTCAACACTTAACACTTCTTCATCAGGGAACTCGCATGCTAGCGGAGAGTCATCTGGTATAGGGTGAGCCGCCAGAAAGTCTGCCATAACTTGCCCCTTGATAGCCTTTTGCGGAGTATAAATAATGTCAAACTCTGTCAAGAGAATTGCCCACCTAGCAAGTCTTCCGGTTAGCATGGGCTTTGTCATTAGATACTTGAGGGGATCCACTCGGGAGATGAGGATGATCCGATGGGCTAGCATATAGTGTCGCAACTTCTTGGCAGCAAACACTAGCGCCAGACAATGCTTTTCAATCGGAGTATAATTGTGTTCTGCGCCCACCATCATACGGCTAAGATAGTAAAGCGCATTTTCCTTTCCATCTTCATTTTTCTGTGCCAAGAGTGCTCCCAGTGAACCATCCAAGGCAGTGGTGTAGAGAATGAGCTCTTTCCCTGGAATTGGTGCTGCTAGGACAGGTGGTTTGAGAAGATAAGCTTTGATGCTATCAAACGCCTTCTGGCAATCCTTATCCCACTTAAAGGGTACATCCTTTTTGGTGAGTCTGGTGAATGGCTGGATCCTCCCGGACAAATTGGCTATGAAGCGCCTAATGTATGCCAACTGGCCTTGGAGCGAGCGAAGCCCCTTGAGGTTCCTGGGCGGGGGTAATTCCATTATCGCCTTGATCTTAACCGGATCGATCTCTACTCCCCGATGCCTGATAATAAACCCGAGGAACTTTCCTGAGGACACCATGAAGGCACACTTCAGCGGATTGAGTTTGAGAGCATGGTGCCTTAGCCTGCCGAAGACCATTTCTAAGTGGTTGAGGTGTTCCTCGTATGACAGGGACTTCACCACCAAATCGTCCACATAACATTCGATAATTTGATGTATTTGATCATCAAATATCTTAGTCATTGCCCTTTGGTAGGTTGCCCCTGCATTTTTAAGACCAAATGGCATGACTTTGTAGCAGAATATGCCAATCGGAGTTCGAAATGCTGTGTGTTTCTCATCTTTCGAGGCCATCTTGATTTGATTATACCCTGCGTATCCATCCATAAAGGAGAATACTTCATACGATGAAGTATGATCTATGATAATTTCCGTGGCGGGGAGAGGGAAATCATCTTTCGGGCATGCCTTATTGAGGTCCCTAAAATCCACACAGATACGTATACTCCCATTTTTCTTTTTGACCGGGACAATGCTGGCTATCCAATCGGCGTTTTCTTCTTCTCGAATGAAGTTGGCCTTCAAGAGCTTCTTGGTTTCTTCAATAACCTTTTCTTCGAGCTCAACTCTCATTCGTCGGGGAGCTTGCTTGACAGGCTTTACCTCAGGGTTGATTTTCAAATGGTGAACTGCCACGCTCGGGTCTAAACCCGGCATCTCCTCATAACTCCAGGCAAAGCAGTCGACGTGCTTGAGAAGGAAGGATTTTAATGATTCCTGTTCCTGTAGGGGAAGAGAACCGCTGATGAATGTGGGTCTAGGCTCTTCTTCGGTTCCCAGGTTGATCTCCACCAACTCATCAACAGTATTTGGAGCCTTTTCAATTTCCTTAATCGCATTCTGAACGAGAGGGATCAAATCTTCTTCTCCCTCCACGTCACACTCCAACACGTAATCCTCTCCTGCTTCAATTGAGATCATGTGGCAGTGTGCGTAGTCATCATCATAGTCATACCTGTGTCTTCAACTCTTCGACGGTTGAGCAGGCTCCTTCCCTTTATAGCTTGATCTAGGCTTCTCTGAGAGGTGTGATTGCCCTTCACATTCATCTCTCCTTCGGGACCTGTAGGCATTACTAGGTTCCTCAATTCGGATGTCTCCTTGCCTTCGTCTGGACCACTCCTCCCTGGGGCGGCGATCAAGCTCCGAGGTCCTAGCATGATTAGGTCTATGAGTTCTTGAGCGGTTGTAGTTTCTACTACTTTGGCCGTATTCCCGGCTTGAGTAGCTTCTCCTAAATTCTTGGGGCAAATGGAACCTTCCAGCCTCGTATTCACGTTGAACCGCATTTTTGAAGGCTGTGCAGTCCTCTATCACGTGCCCTATTTCTCCATGATATTGACAGTATTCATAGCTCCCAGCTCCACGTTCATCCACTGGGCTTTGGCTTTCAAGGATGTCAAAGCCCCGGTAAATCCAGAGATCAAAAATTTCTTTCACCTTTTCTTTCGGAAAGGAGTAAGAATGCCTTCGTTCTCTTTCTTTTTCTGGAAGTCGACCGGCTTTCTTCATCTTCTCTTCTGACTCTTTCCTTAAACGAGCCAGCCTCCTCACTTTTTCTTTTTTCTTTATTCTCTTGGCAAGTACCTCTGTCCTCCTTTGTTCGACCCAGTCATGGAAGTAAAGGGGTCTATCGGTATCCTTCTCGTCATGCCCAAGAGGATTTGCCACAGCGAAACCCACGTCATGTATGGCGTCTGTCACTCTCGAGTTCCAATGACGCATGCTGACCAACTCATCGTAACAGAGTTGTATCCTGTAATCCAATCCTTCAAGGGTTAATTGAGGGTTTTCGTCCGGGATTTCTTCATCGGATACTCCATTCACTTCATTGTCAGAATCATCTTGGCTACTTTCGATACCGCTCGAGCCAGCATCACTTATCACCAAGCACCACGCTCCTTCGGAATCTTCGCTAAGGATGTAACTCACTGGGATGATAGACCTCCCTTGTCCACGTCCTCGACCTCGGCTTCGCCCTCGTCCTTGTCCATGGGAAGATCTTCTACCATGGTCGCGAGGGAATTGGTCTTCTTCACATGATTGATAACCTAGTCCCCGGGTGCTTTTCAATTTTCCGTCCAATCCCATAACTTTTCTAGGTGAGGAATTCCATAAGCTCTCAAAATACTTCATTTGAGCTTGGGAAGTCGCTTCTGGGCACCCGACCACTTTCGCCATTTGAGCGACTTTATCTCCGTAATGGAGCTTTAGGTTGAGGCCAATCCTGGCTTCGCTTGCAACTGCACCCATATCTAACTTCCTCCATTCGTTAGCATGCGGGCCCCGATTTGGATTGAGGGGATTGCTCCTATAAAATATAATTGCATCATGCACGACTTCACCATCGTCCGTTTTCTCGACTTTTGGGGGTACAATAAATGTAATCAACCCCTGCATGTGGTTCACCTCTGACGAGGAGAGATCTTTGTAATGCCTTGCAGGGACACGCTCGACAAGGAGGGTGAATTCTTTCTCATCATCTGCAGCGTAGTCCCAAGGGATTTGTCGGGAGCTTGACCCTTCATAAGGTGAACTTGGACTGACCGGCCTCTCATATTCAGATTCTTCATCGCTTGATACACCATAAATGGGAATTCTACGGTGCCTAGCGGCTTTGGGCGAGGTTTCGGCCTTGAAAACAATTTCCTCATCGGATTCATCGCTAGAAGAGAGACCATACACGGGTTTGGAGCAGACAATTTTGGTCTGTGCCACCTTGGGTTTCATCGTGGCTCCGGCTGGCTTGACCTGTTGATTTGATTGCCTTGCATCAAGTTTTGTGTCTTTAGGAAGGTAGAAGCGGGCATCACCATGATGGATCTCGTGAACTCCAAACGGTTTGACATCTCCATCAATCCTCTTTTGCTTTCCATCCTTCATGTATTTCAGGCATTGGTGAAGAGTAGAAGGCACCACGCCATTATCATGTAACCAAGGCCGTCCCAGTAAGGCCTTGTATGAAGTATTGGCATCGATGACGTGGAACTTGGTTGGAGTCTTCAAGCCACCAAGGTGCAGGTCAAGGGTAACGGCTCCCAGTGCTCTATGAGAATGTTGGTCGAAACCATGAATGACTATCCTCTCATTTGATAAGGACTTGACGCTTAGCGTGAGGTTCTCAAGGGTCCTCAAGGGCATGATGTTGATTGAGGATCCTGAATCCACTAAGATTCGGTTGATCTTCTGTCCCTCGCATTCGCCAGTCACATAGAGTGGCCTGTTGTGACTTTTGGTACCTAACAACATGTCTTCATCAGTGAAGGTGATGCCTGAGGTGCGACCACTTATGTAAGCTGCCTCTTGTAAGCATTTTTCAGCGAAGTATGCTTGAAACTTCTCAGGATTCTGCAGTGCGTGGATAAGTACATCTCTCAATTCCTGAGACATCATCAGTGCATCAAAGACACTAAGGAGAGCAGGGATCTTGCGGAGATGAGCCAGCACATTGTAATCTCCGACAATCTTCTTCGATTTCTCATTCTCCTCAATAAGGTTCTCTTGCTCTTTTGCCTTGCCGTGGGCTTTCTCTTTCTCTTTGTCAGAGACTTTAGGAGGTTGCCTTTCAGGAATACGAACTCCAGAGCGTAGGGTTACCTTGCTTTCTGCATTTTCCGCCTTGAGACAGCTTGATTCTCCTTTCACATTAGCGTGAAAAATCCTACAAGGGTTGCAGGGATTTCTTCGTCAGACTCATTTTTCGGGACATCTTCCTCCTCAGATGATTCTTGGTGAGTGATGGAGTGGCTTGATGCACCCCAGATCTCCTCAACTTCTTTCTTGCGGCCGCTCGACTTGGCCTCTTCTTTTGATGACACCTTGTTAAGTTTCCTTTGAATGAAACCTGCGAGACATAGAGAGGCAGGAGTGCCTTGCTCGTACATTTCAGTTGCTTTTGCAGATTCCTTTTCCTTCTTATTGTTCTTCTTTTTCTTCTTGCTCTTCGTACTTGATGTCCCATGGTATACCACGATAGCCTTATCAGGGACAATCGGTGTCACCTCAGGCTCCCAATGGACCTCCGGTTCCTTCTGGAGAGCTTTGATTAACTTTTGTGTCCTTTTAGACACACACAATGTCCAAGGCTCTGAAGAATCTTCTTGGGGCTCATCACGTTCGGGGACAAGCTCCACATGGGAAATCATGTTGACCTGTTCGTGCGGAGCAGGATCTTGAAGCAGGCTTTTAGGTAACTCAATCTCCCCATTTCTATACTTCCTCTCCACCCAGTCCTTGAACACATAACAGTCTTCTATCGTGTGCCCGAGGATCCTGTGATATGGGCAGTAGTTTGGATCATCTGACTTCTTCATGTCATCCGGGCGCTTGCATTCTGGCAATTTCAGCCCGTCTTTTAATGCATCTCTGAAGATCTTAGCGACTTTATCCCGCCGAAAGGAGTAAGGCTTGCTTTTCCTTTCTTTAAGAGAGTCCAAAGGCCAAGCGTCTGTGCCATAGACTGGCCTTTTCTGGTTGCCTTCAGCACTGGCAACCATTGGTGCCTTTCCTTTGCTGGCAATGGAAGTGCTAGCCACCCTGCTGTCTACTTTTTGACCTTTGTGAAAGCGTTGTCCTGATGAAGTGGTCCCGGCTCCGAATCCGGGGGGTCCATGGTTTTGCAATCTCGACACACAATGAATCAAATCTGGGTAGGTGGTGACGTTTGCCACTTCTAATAATGGGCCCATCCAACCACCGATATTCCTCCGTATCATGTTGATGGCATCCCTATCACTTATCTCGTTATCACATTTAATGCTTAGGTTCCTCCACCTTGCTATGTAATCGAGGATAGGTTCGTCCTTGCCGGGCTTCAATGTCGCCAAATCAGCTATGGATACCCTTTCAGTCATAATAGCAAACTTGGCCACAAAAGCTTCAGCCAAATCATCCCATCGTGTGAAGCTATTATCCTCCAAAGAACAGTACCAATCAAAAGCAGCTTCGGTAAGACTTTGAGGGAACTGACGGAATAGAAACACGTCGTCACTTCCCGTATTCCCGCATGAGGCTCTAAAGTGAGCCAAATGCTGGATAGGGTTGCTACTCTTGGTTCCTTCTCCTGAAAATGTCTTGAATTTCGGCAGCACATATCCTACTGGATACGGTATTGAGTCGTAGTGAGCCGGATATGGTCTTCCCTGTCTTTTGAAGGTGGTACGTGAGGTCCCAGCACCCGCCAATTTGAGCTGCTGGTCGACAATCTCTTGGATTTCTCTCTTGGTCAACGCCATGCTTTCAGATGGAGTCGGACCCTTCGATTTTAGATAATCTGACTCAAGAGTTTCTCGGTGAATATTTGGTATGACCGCATTTCGTATTTGAGGTCTTACTACATCTTCGGGCTTGTGCCCTTCAAGTGGAACATGGGTCGTCCGAGCAGATACCACTGTTACTTGCGGCGTCGCTCCTACTTTGGCATTTCCCATGTCAATGCGGGATGTGCTTGGAGAAGCATTCTGGGGATTAGGGCTTGGCATGTCTTCTTGGTTCACTGGCCCTACATTAATGGCAGGGGTAGGCCTCACCAGACGTGCTGAGCCTGTGGTCCTTTGTTCAGAGAGGAAGGTCTGCATGGTTTGCAACATATTGGCGGCTTCTTCGTTTCTCCTCTGAAGTTCCCGAGTTTCTTCTTCTTTTTGGCGACGGTATTCCTCCATCTCCCTATCGCGTTTAGCTAGTTCCGTTCGCAATTCCAATATCAAGTCCATTGCGGTTCGGAAGGTCAAATCCCCACTAGGTTGCTCTTCATTGTTATTGAGTCTTTGATTATCTGCAGGTACTTGAACCTGGGCTTGGGGATGACTCGTTTGTGCTGCCAGGCTTTGATCCGTGGCCTGTGTCCTTTCTCCGGCTCTTGCCCTAGCCCTTGTTAGAACTGCATCAGTTTCTTCGAGGGTGGGTCCAGTTACTCCTTGTTCGTAGAGAGAGCCATCTCCTACCACCTGACAGTGCTCATACGAATCACCGCCGTAGTCATAGTGTTCATCTTGGTCACTCCCTGTTGATATAGCATGGCAAAAGGCTTGTTCCTCTGGGGCTTGTCTGGTGACGTGTCGTTTCTTGCGGTTTCGACCAGACAGCGTTATGGTGAGTCCTTTGGAAGAGGAGCCCTGTTGAGTGTTGCCTTTGGGCCCCAGCCTACCAAACACACTTTGGTCAGAAGCTCGAGTTGACTTGTTCTTATGGTTCCTTACCCGCTTCTCGGGAAGCGGGTCGAGTTTGGCTTCAGCCACCCATGATCCAATGTCTCGAGTCTGAGGAGCTTTGCGTGGACGCTTGGCGGAGGAACTAGCTTGGTTCCTCTCTACTTGGGAGGGGAACACAAGTCTTTCCCTAACGGGGGTCCTTGGCCTTCCGAGAGGTTCCGGCTTGGGAAGCTCCCGCACACGACGACTCTGGGTTGTGGGGGAGTTCCTTTTCATGACCCTTAGGGGAGCAAAGGAATTGTGAACTGGGACAGTCGGGCGAGCCACAAGTTGAGTGGAGCCTACCTCACGGCTTTGGGGTTTGGAAGCACCCTTAGCGCCTTGGCGCCGCTTCCTTTTGAGAGAGTGAGGAGGAGCATCCAGAATGTTGTTCTCACGACCCTTCGGAGTCACCTTGAAGCATCTTTCTTCTTCCACCTCTGTGACCACGGGCTGAGCGGGAATTGGAATAGCAGCGGGCTGGACAAAGGTTACTGGTTGCAAGTACTCTTCGAAGCGGAGGTACTGCTCACCACTTGGAGTTGGAGTGAACTTCATCCAGCCGATGTCAAGGACGATTCCTCCGTTGACATTGGGGTTGTTGCCGATCACAATGGGGCTTGAGTACGCCATCCTACCCTTTGCTTAGTCAAAGATGAAAGGAGAATCGTGTCCCACCGGGCGTGCCAGATCCTATGCGACCCTTTTCCGCGCCGCCTCCTGGAGAGAGGGGCATGAAAGAGGACACGGTATTTAGAACTTTGGTTTTATCAAACGATTTGTGTGGGACCATGATTCCAGCAAGCGCAAGCCCTTGCTGTTAATTACCTCGGGCTCCGAACCCTGAGAACCTTTGATTAAGACTAAGTAAAGTGAACAGATACGGGCAAATAAGTGAATGCAACTTGATGACGGATTGACAGTGCCACATTTTATTTGGGTTGGATTTGGGTTTGACTTCAATTTCACGTTTAATTTGAGATTGACTTTAATATCACGTTTGAGTTTGGATTGACTTCAAGGTCACGATTGACTTGGGTTGACTTCAATGTCACGTTTGAGTTGGATTGACTTCAAGGTCACGATTTGGTTGGGTTGACTTCAATGTCACGTTTGATTCGGGTTGACTTCAATGTCACGTTTGATTCGGGTTGACTTCAATGTCACGTGTGATTCGGGTGGACTTCCATGTCACGGTTGATTTGGGTTGACTTCAATGTCACGTTTGGTTGACTTCCATGTCACGATTTGGTTTGGGGTTGACTTCCATGTCACGATTTGATTGACCTCAATGTCACGATTTGGTTCCAAACTGTGAATATGATGCGCTATGCCAATTCACAGTCAGAGAACAGATATCGGGAGCAGAGAGGATTTGGCCCTCTTGGTATGCTTCCTCGATTTTCCAAGCCATAGGCATGAAGCGCTATGCCAGCCTATGACCCAGGTTTGGATTTGGTTGACTTCTATGTCACGATTTGATTTGGGTTGACTCATATGTCACAATTTAATTGACTTCCATGTCAACTTTCATGTCACGGTTTGATTGACTTCAATGTCACGATTTGATTGACTTCAATATCACGTTTGGGTTTGATTGACTTCTGGGTCACGCTTGATTTGATTGACTTCTGGGTCACGCTTTGGAAACTTGAGCTTCATTGATCCAGTCCGATTAGGCCAAATCAATTGGGTTTTGACTTGAGTTTGAGTTTGAGGTCTTAGTTTGGAGGACTTAAGTTTAGGGATTTGGGGATTGGGATTCTGGTATTTGGATCTCGTGTATGAATTTTTGGTGTTTGAAGTTTGGGATTTTTGAGTCTTGGATTTTGGGATTTGGATATGAATTTTGGTTTTTGGGGTTTTGGGATTTGAGTTTTGGGTTTTGGATTTGAGTTTTGGGTGTTCGGGTTTTGGGTTTGACACGGGTTTTGTGGGTCTTGACTTGGCCTGATTAAGACATAGATCAAGTGCGACAAACCTTTCGGTATGACTCGGGCCCAAATTCGTACTCAAATTCATTTTGTTGAACTCGTGAGAATTTTGTGAGTTCTGGAAACTTTATTGTGTCAAAATCATGTTTGTTTGATTATTTTACCAAAAGTGAAACATTTGACCAAATTTTGAATTTTATTGAATTTTGATTTAGAAGTTCGAATTTAAATTTAAAATGCCAATTTAGACATAATTTGATGTCAAATTGTTATTTAAAATCATTTCATGATTTTTAAGAATTTTTATAGAATTTTGATTTCATGAAATAATCTCAAACAACAAATTTGTTCAATTGATGTCCACTTTGGTTTTAAATTTAAATTCAAACTTTCAAATCTTCAAAATTTAAATTTTGTGTCCCATGAAATTCTATTTGAAATTTGAAAACTTTTGAAACAAATTTTGTGAAATTTAGACTTAAAATGGTTTGTCAAATGTCGTTTTGTTTTGAAAAATTATGAAATTCCTGGTTAAAATGAAGTTGGGCCATTTTATTTCTTTTCATCCTATTTTTTTCTCACAAAATGGGCCAGAGCAGGCCTCTATTTCTTTTTCTTCCTCTTCCTCTGCTGGGCTGCAGTCATGGGCTCTTCTCATTTCTTTGCTCCTTTTTTTTTTCTTTTCTTTCTTTCGATTTGTTTATACTGGGCTGCGCAAAGGGGAAGCCGGATCCGATACAATCGGGTTGTGCAAGAGGAGAAAACCTAGGACGTCTGATGATGATCCGAAGGTCATTTAATCTTTGAAAATTCCCTGTTTCACTAGGGGGCACGTGGCAGCAATCTGAGGCGTCAGTGACTGATCTCCGACGATCCGGTGTCCGATTGGAGATCCGAGGACACCACTGGCATCGCCTTGGCGTGAGGAGTGCAGCGGTAGAGTCGGATGGGGCTGAAGTTGGCCGGAGCAGGGGCAGCACCATCATCGATTCGGTGGTTCAGTACCACTAAACTGCTCTAGAGTAGGTTTCGTAATTCGTATTTCAAGCGTCAAACAAACTCAAAACATGATCAAACTTTTTGAATATGTTATTCGACATACCTATTTCACGTGTACAAGATTTAATATATGGTTCATGTTCAAAACGAAGGAGAAATCGCAAGAGGAAAGTGGTATCATGACCACGGTTTGGTGATTTGGTACCGCTTAAGCTGCTATGGAGATGGTTTCGTGATTCGCATTTCAGGCACCAAACGAACTTAGAACATGATCAAACTTTCTGAATATGTTGTTCGACATACATATTTTACATGTGCAAGGTTTAATATATGGTTCGTGTTGAAAGCAAATGAGAAATAGCAAGAGGAAAGTGGTAAGATGACCACGAAACTGTGCTCCTTTCCATTTGAAGCCGAGCATTAGAAAAATTCACGAAAATTCACCATAAATTCAAAAAAATGTAAAACTTTGTCAAGAGACGCTTCACATTCTATATTTCATGTTTCTGAGCTTCATGGTATTCATTGTGTTCAAAACATAGGAGGAAAAAAAGGATTCTTTGCTGCTACCAGTACCAGAAACCAGTACAGCAGAGTTGTCAGTGACGAATCGGTCCATTATTCAAAAATTTTGTTAACAAAAGCCTATTTTTTATTTGACAGGGATTTAGAGGGATGTTTTGAGGACATTTCTTATGTTGAACACTTTTCAATTTGGTACTGTTTCGGTGTACTTTTAATCCAATTTCGTCGGAGGGGTAAATCTGGAAACAATGATGCTGATTTCTTAGAATACTTATTTGGGGGCCTTGGACTTGGAATTCTTCAATGAAAATTTTTGTACAAGCATAACTCAATGTGTACTACAAGAATATAAAATAAAATGTGGTAGTCCAATTCACAGAATAGAGCAGCTTTTCATTTCCTTTCTGGTTGTCAGCAGTTTGACGGTTTAACTCGGCTTGATTTTCTGGTTGGACTTTGGAAAATTATATCAATTCACAGAAAATTCTAAAAATGGTAAAACTTTGACAGGACCTTTTTTTGTGTGTTATTTACCCGTGGTCAAATTTTGAAGGCATTTGGATAACCAGAGATACCCTTTTTCATTTTTCATGTAAATTATACTTGAGAGCGATGCTGCTAATTTATTCTGATTATTACAGCGGGTTTGCTTCCATTGCTTATACGTGGTATTGCGAGAAATTTCATTGCAATCTTGTCAGGAAATTTTGGCATTATAACCCCTAGAGAGGTGTTAGTCGTGCCTTGAATCCTTGAACTATCCGTACATAGGATTTGGTGGAAGATCGGTACTATCCGTACACGACCTGTTGCAATGAAATTTCTCGCACTATCCGTGCGAAGAAATGTGAAGCAATGGTGCTATCCGCACATGTGCTTGTTTAGTATATTTTAGAACCATGCTATCCGCATGAGTTCCTTTATGTATTCAATTCAAATATTAAGAAACTATATATAGGGACAGATTCACACAAAGAAATAAAAGAAATCAGAAAAATGAAGTTGAATATCAGATTTTGCATTTAACTATATTCTTCTTCACTTATGGACTTGGTCGGAGCCTTGATAACATTCCTAGCCGCTGCTCGGGGCAGGTGCTATCCGCACCATTGCCCTCATCGGGAGTGCTATCCGCACTACACTAAGATGAGCGAGTCTCGGGCTAGAAACGGCATCAAAGCCCTTCCCAAGCCTTTCTATGACACAACTTACTTCTTACCTTGAATGAGTGTTCAAACACTTGCTATTACAAACTAAAAACCAGCCAAGGGCTGTGTGTACACACTGCTTTTGCACTATTGTGTATTCAACTCCTTTTTTTTACAGCAAATGGGGCAGTAACAAGGTAGAGTACTAATACTTGTGTGCAGGACCTTAGAGGGGGTTGCTTCGTGCTGGAATTTGCTGCTCTTGGCCCTTTTTATAGCAGGAGAGGAAGCTTGTAGAAGCAGCTGACGTGGCATAGCCCATGTGGGGTTGTCTCCAACTTTTTGACCCTTACATCCGATCTAATTAATCCTCTACTCACCTTGGCAGAGCTCGGCAGCATCATGAGCAAACAGCCGCCCTTGGAACTCTCCAATCCTTCAACTTGCAACATCAATTAATACCAGCTCTTGTCAATTCGCTCAGAGCATAATTTCAACCTCACCGTTTTTCTCTTGACAAAGCCATCCGCTGTCCCTGCTTGCTTTCTTCTGACTCGTAGAAATCTTCTCAGGCATTGTTTCTTCAAACCCCACCATACCATCGCAAGCCTCACCTTTTTCCATCTCGGGGCTGCCACAGCCAATCCATGGCTTCCTGCTCAGATTCCGAGCGAAGCAGCTAGGGCGGCAGCCTAGTCCGACTCACTAGCTAGGGGGCTGCTCTACTTAGTGTGGTCTCATCAATTTAATTCTTTGGTGTGAGGAACTTCCTAGAGGAGGAGGTGAGAACAAGGCAGCAGGCACCAAAGAAGAGAGGAGGTTTCGGCCAGGATAAAGAAGGGAAGGAAGGAGAAGAAAGGAGGGAGAGGTGGGCCTAGTGCGCTTGGACCAGCTTGGGTGGCCCCTACCGTCAGAGTCATGGCTCACTAGCATCAGGAGCAGGTAACATTTGTACCTTTTGTTTCCCTTTTACCCCACAACCTTGTGTATGACAATCGGGTCCCACCTGTCGGTTATGTTTAATTAATTCAAGTGTGGGGCCTGCTCGTCAATGTAATACTCATGTGGCTAGACATGTTGTGGGATCCGCAAAAATCTGGTTGCGTACTCCCCTCTGCTCTGAACCGTTTGATCGGGATCCAGGGGTAATCTGCTATCTCTTTGTCCTGCCACACCATGTGGCATTTCCTGATTGGTCAGAATTTGATTTCTTTTGAAAATCCATTTGAATGCCCGTTCGTTACCCAAATCGTCCCCTTTTTGTACCAAAATTCTCACAATTTTAGATGTATTCTTTGGTGAAACTTTGATACTCTCATAAATTTTAGATGTATTCTTTGGTTGAAACTTATTTTCAACAATGAACAACATAAAGAAAATAGGATAACTTGAGTTAGGAAACTCAGAAAATTTTAAACAACGTATCAAAATTCTTAGAAAAATGAGAGGAATCTTAATATGTTATAAAAGAAATTCCCTAGAAATTATCAGAGGGCTTTTTTTTCTGACAATTAGAGGGGAGGCTGACCACAGGTCAGAAAATTATGAGAATGCTTTATTGCTTATCTCATGACTTCGTCACCTTGCCGGGTCAGAGCGAGATCTTAGGAGATGCTTGCAATGCTTTCCACTCCCTTGATCTGGCTTGATTTGGATTTGTTTTAGTCAGTTTCCTATTTTCTTACTTGTTCTCTTGGGACGTGTTTCGGGCTATAAAGCATACTTTGAAATATTATGCTTTTCTTGGATGAACCTAAGAGGTTTTGGAATTTTGACACTTTTTAAGGGTCAACAAAACCCTAAGAGAATTTAGATTAAAGAGAGAATTGTTGGGGGGTTTTAACAGGGTTGGTTGACAAACAAGTAAAACAGGACTAAAATAAGTAAATAACTGAAAGACAATTAATTAAAAGGCGTTCTCAGGGTTGGCAGAATCAGATTGGTCTCGGATTGACTGCCTGCGTTCCGCAAGATATCTCTTGCGGACTGCAGGATGTGGTTATTTAGCAGTTATAGAACTGTCTGAGGATCACAAGTGTCCTTGTAACCATCAGGCGATCCACAACTACTGTCTTACACTCTTGGTAACTAACTGCGGACCGCAAGATGACTCTTGCGGACCGCAAGAAGAAGAACTGAGAGTAGTTTTGGTTCTGGTTGTGTTTCGACCGATGTCGTCGATTCCTATCAATTCAGTTCTGGTACAATTACAACAATTCTCACTGTTGGTCCTAATAACAGTTCTAAACTGAATCAAAATCCGTAGAATACGATATAAACTACGATCATGTCACTATGGTTCTATGGTCCGGTTTAAGGTTAATCAAACCGCAGTTTCGCCTAACGGGTACTTTCGGATACAATATCAACCAAGGCTGTGCAAGCAATCAAATCTGGTCAAAAGATACTACATTAACCAACTAGGTCTGGCCACAACCTACAGGTTTATCAATCGAATCAAACAGAATGCAAACACGTTAAAAAGCAAATCTCAAGTGATCATGAAGACGACATAAATCCAAACATACAGTCAATCTGTCGACACAATCATCATCATTCAAACCCTAAGAACATATAGATCTACTCACTCATCGCACAAACAGAAAAGCAAAACAAAGAAGAAGAATTCATTGTGTAAAGAAACCGAAGAGGATGTCGGGGTTGACACGATCGTCGCGTGAGAAGGCGTTCTCTCGAATCTCCTTCGACGGGCGATGAATCGGCCAAAACCTCTTCCTTCTCTGCCTCTGGACACTCTGAACCGAAGGGGTGTGAGAATGAAAATGAGTCAAAACGTGGATCCAACCGTCCAGGGCGCTGGTCCCTTTAAATAGCAGCCTGGCATAACTCCCTGCGGTCCGCAAGAACGGTGTTGCGGTCCGCAGGACGAAGGGAAATGGCGGTTTTTGCTGCTCTGGAAGTTTCTGGCGCCCTTTGGATGGTTGAACATGCTCTAACCGACGTCTGCTGGCCGCAGGAAGTGACTTGCGGTCAGCAGGAAGCCGAATCCAGTCCTGCCTTGCCATCTAAAGCTCCAAATCGCGTCTAATTGGCTCCAAAAGCCTGATAAACCTGAAATATGGACACAAGTAGACAAGTAACTGGAATCGAGACATATTCTTAACTAAATGCATGCAAACTCGGGATTTTTAGGCCTAAATACTAATGCAAGTCTGGTAAAATATATATATGAATGCATGGCATCAACCATACTCAAAGCTCAAATTCAAAGATCAAATGCCTAAAACTCAAGTCAAAACCCAATTGATTTGGCCTAATTGGACTGGATCAAGTGAACACAAGTTTCAAAAGCGTGACACCGAAGTCAGCCAAGCCCAAGCGTGACGCCGAAGTCAGCCAAGCCCAAGCGTGACGCAGACGTCAGACAAGTCGAAACATGACACTGGAAATCAACCAAACCGTGACATTGAAGTCAACCAAATCGTGACATAGAAGTCAACTCGAAATGAAATTGTGACATAGAAGTCAACCAAACCCAAACTTGGGTCATAGGTTGGCATAGCGCTTCATGTCTATGGCTTGGAAGCTCGAGGAAGCATATCAAGAGGGCCAAATCCTCTCTACTCCTGATATCCATTCTCGGACTGTGGATTGGCATAGCGCATCACATTCACAGTTTGGAACCAAATCAAATCGTGACATAGAAGTCAACCAAACGTGACATGGAAGTCAACCAAACCGTCACATGGAAGTCAATCCCAAAACAAACCGTGACATGGAAATCAATCCCAAAACAAACCGTGACATGGAAGTCAATCCCAAATCAAACCGTGACATGGAAGTCAACCAAAACGTGAAATTGAAGTCAACCCAAATCAATCGTGATATTGAAGTCAACCTAAATCAAACGTGACATTGAAGTCAGCCCAAATCAAATGTGACATTGAAGTCGGCCCAAATCAAACGTGACATTGAAGTCGGCCCAAATCAAACGTGACATTGAAGTCGGCCCAAATCAAACGTGACCTTGAAGTCAACCCAATTTAAACGTGACATTGAAGTCAAATCAAACTCAAACGTGACATTGAAGTCAAACTCAAGTTAAACGTGACATTGATGTCAAACTCAAATCCAACCCAAATAAAATGTGGCATTGTCAATTAGTCATCAAGTTGCATCTACTTTTGCCCGTATCTAATCTAACTTGCTTAGTCTTAATCAAAAGTTCTCAGGGTTCGAAGCTCGAGGTAATTAACAGTGAGGGCTTGCGCTCGCTGGAATCATGATCCCACAAAATCGTTTGATAAATCTAAAACCTAAATACCGTGTCCTCTTTCATGCCCCCCTCTCTGCCGGAGGCGGCGCGGAAAAGGGTCGCACGGTATTAAAGACACAAAATTGTATGGAGTTACTTTCCATCCTCTACACCTACAACTTAAATTAAAGAATAGCTCTACTGTCCTCTCTCATCCTTAGCGCTTCCATCCTCTCTCCTTCCCTCACATATTCTGAAGCATAGTGTGAGGAAGCAAAAGGTAAGGGTAAATAGAATTCTGATAAAGTTGGTCAAGTCTAACATAAAGTCCTTAGTATCAAATTCAAAATCAACCAACTTAAATCTACAATAGCACACTAGTTCATCTCTACTAAAGGAAAAATAAAGTAAAATGAGTAAATAGAAGTAGAGAGAAAGAACGCTATGAAGACACATTGATTTAACAGAGTTCGGCTTTTCTGCCTACTTTCCGGGGCTCACAATCACCAACCGTCGGATTGTGCCAATTCAACTAACACAAGAGTTCTTACAATACTCTAGCCTCCTTACATACAAAGGATGGAGGACTAGGAACGGAGAACACAACAGGTGATCACAAGGATCACAGAACACAGATGATCACAAAGGATCAGGAAACAACTATCTAAATCTCTCAATCTCTCTCAAGAATTTCTTAAAAGATTATCGCTTAATCACACACTCTTGAGCAGGCTCAAGAAAGAGTTGAGGAGAAAGAATCGATTTCCTTCCCCTTTTGAGCAGCTAGGGTTTTGCAATGGAAGAGTTGAGGAGAAAGAATGGATTTCCTTCCCCTTTTATAGCTTGCCAAAAACCGTGCATTCCAAATCTAGCGCGCATGAACCGTTCCAACGGTTCAGCGATGCATCACTGAAGCGCGCCTGAACGATCCTCTCTGTCTTTTTCGCCATCTTCTGGTCACCTAAAGCGTTCGGACGCTTCATTAAACCGTCGAACGTTTCACTGAAGCGCGGCAGGATGGAGCTCTCTGTCTTTTTGCAATTTTAAGATTTGAGATGAACCGTTGAACGGTTCATTGGACCATCCGAACAGTCTGAGTGAAATACCTTCATTTTTATCGTCTTGAGATGATCTACTTGACTTTGTCATTCAATTTCTTGAAAAACCTGATTTAATATGTAAAATACATCTCACAAGACATGTGTTAAATTCAATAATTGATTTTACAAAATAGGCAAACTAAAGAAATCGCTCAATTAAATCAATATAAAATTATTTAATTAAACAAATCCAATTTATTATTAAAAAAGTAAATAAATGTTGAGAATTTCTATATTCAGAAAGGAATAAGATAAGGTTCTAATTCCAATTAAGTATAGTAATTTACCGATAAACTACCAGTCCAGAGACTAGAGTTGCTAATCTTATATGCCGTTCTCCGTTATTAATATATATATTTGTGTCCGGATAATATAGCTGTTTAAAATATATATTTTTTCCAAATTAATATGAATCACCTTTCCTAACTAAAATCTTGAGTTACAGTATACGTTGGTTATTAAGTTATAAGCTATAATTTAGGCTTTTCTCATTCTAATTTGTGAGAACTTGCTTAATGAATTAATTATAAGTTTATAACCGATACTTTTTCCCAAAGGTGAGACGACGATTAGGGGATCGACGTATTGGACAATTATATACGTAAACTAATTTCATATTGGCCATCCTCTGAAATAATTAATAAATTAATAAATAGTTAAATACTAGAATATGAGACGCGTATTTTCTTTTATAATTATAACGATATAGCTTTGTGCCGCATTCCATAAAATGCTTTCTACTTTATAATTTGTATATTTTGAGCTAATGAGATCAATAAAACATTTCATTTATTTGCTTCCTATTAGGCTAGCTTATGTAAATTTTTTTAATTTTATTTGGCAATTAATCATTCATCAAGATAATGAGTATATGAACACGGAAGTAGCCTAAAATCTATTATCATCGAGACAATTAATATTGTTTGCTTCTTTCTTACCATTATAAATCCACTCAATTATCGTAATCAGATGTCCTGAGATTTACTTTTCTCTTTCTTCGTTTTTTAAAACAATGAATGTTAAAATTTAATTTTAATTCTTGGGAAGAAAAGAGAAAAATAAGCGGAACCCAAAAAACCCACACGAGCAAACCTAGGTGGGGAGGCCACCGATTGCCAGCTGCCGGTGCGGCCTCCCTACCACCCCAACCTCACTTTTTTACCCTTCTCTTTTCTCCTCTTTTCTCATTTCTTCTTTTTCTTTGTTAATTAAAGTACAAGCACATATAGGGTTTTAAACTAGGGTTTATTTGAACGGCGCCGCCGCTTCGCCGGAGACATGGCCTCATAGCCGCACCTGGGACTACAATTTGGGTCAACAATCCTTGATTGGGGGCGAATCGGAGACATGACCTTAGTGTCGCGCCTGGAGATAGCAAGTCTGTCAACAATCCATGATTGGGGGTGAACACAGAGACATCGCTTTAGTGTCGCACCTGGGACAGCAAGTTGGTCGATAATCTATGATTGGGGTCGCCACCACACTATCAGAGCCGCCTTTTAGCTCCGCCAGGACCCCAACCCTTTCCTCTCTACTTTGGCCTACGTCAACTGTTGCCTTTGCACAGTTTTGTCGATTAGAAAAAAAAATGATGCAAAAAGGCTCTAAGTTTTATAGAAATTTTTATAGGGTTTGTTGGTGTGGGAGGTTGTTGAGTATGTCGCTTTACAAGGCGACGATGTTCAGACTACAAGGATCTGGCATATTCTGAGTGTGATTTGGCAGTAGATAGGATGATCAAAACAACGTTGACAGGGTATACCGATTGAAGCTACAATCATGAGAGGGAGGGAAAACCATTTATTGATTTCTCCCTGCAGCCACTTCCCTTTTTGTTTGTGAGTTTCTTCTTCGGTATTCTTGTTGGCATGGAGCTAAATTTTTCTTTTTTAAAAAGATGTGCTTGTATCTTAAATTTTAATTTTCTTCTGTTTTTTCAAATCTTGTAATCTATTTTCTTTCTTTTATAAAAGATCAAAGTAGGTTTTTCACCTACTTTCCTCAAAAAAAAAAAAAATAAATAAATAAAAATTAGTACTTGAAGGCAATGCTATTTTTTGTGCCCTTGTCCATTAATCATGTGGAAGTGGCATGTGGCTAATCATATTATTCATTATATTATAAAAAAAGTGAACGTTAAAATTAAAAATAAATATTTTAAATAAGATTCAGGGGATATATACGACCCAATAACATTACCGACTCAGGTTCAAGTTTCATGAACGGTATACGAAAAATAAAATACATCGTAATCAATGAAGCCCATCTTAATAAAAACTTTAAAAAAAAAAATACTAAAAGTTGAAAAGTTATAACTTATAAATAATAAGAAACCTCATGTTGTTCGTAATAAAAATTCAATGAGATGTGTCATCAAAAAAAATCAGAAAGACAATATAACGCATTTACTCCCATCTATTTTATAAAAAAAAAATAACGCATTTACGTCTTTTTCAAATCCCGCTTTCACGGAGGTGATTTTTGGGGAGAAAAGATGGTGATTCTACAGGCGACTCACCCTCCCCACTCAACACCCACCCAACCCCACTTCCATCAAACCATTAATGACGAGCAAACCCAAGATGACCAACTCCAAGCCTGTGCAAAGTCTACTGTGCAGGCTCATCCCCACCCTTTGAAGACATACAAGCAAGCTGTCCAAGGAAAAGTAGAGACGACCATAGAGGCAACCATCTTGTCAAGCGGCATTGAAGGACATCAAACAAAACAGCGATTTATTAAGCCACCAGTAGCCACCTCTGAGTGGCAGCAGGTAGCATTGAAGAAGAGGTCAGGCAAGAAACATTCAATACCCAGCACAAGTACTCTGGATAGAGCCACCATAAATGAAGCAAGTACAGATCTGCACTATGGCAATGGAACATGCTCTGAAATTCTGTCTCAACCAAGAATACATCCGCATTTCCTTGCATTGACAACAGAGAAGGAGGAAGCAAGGACGAACAGAGAGACACCAGACCAGACAAGAATCAAAGCCAAGGAGAATACAGCTGGTGATGCAGTTAAAGTGACAAGAAAAGACTTGAAATCTGGTAGACCTCCACATCCTAGGCTGCTCACAGCTTTGAAGGAAAATCTTTGCTACAAATGTTTATGCAAAGGTCACTACAGACGGGATTGCACGAGCCTCATTAAATGTTTGGATTGTGGAAAATTTGGCCATGGGTTTGCCATTTGCCATAAGAATCGTTTATATAAAAGGCAGCAGATGGTGCACAACCAGACTCAAACAAAGCAAGAAACCACGGACTTTGATTTCCACTTGGAAAGGCCTGGAGCCAGAGCTGTTTTCTTCCCTCCCATAGGCCAATTGCCAGAGGAGGTAACACATCAGGCATGGGTAATTCTCAAGAAGGTGCCATTACAACTGTGGACGAGAGGTGATATTAGTCAAGTGCTTCAGTGCTTTGGGTATCCTATCACCATTGAACCTTTTGGCAAGCCAAATGGTCAATTTGTGGAGATTATGGCTCTAGTTGCCTGCAACCACCCTCGGACAATTCCTTTGAGATTGATTTATCATGAAAGGTTCTACACTACATCAATCGCAGTCATACTCAGACGCTGGAGGGAATGGCGCAATGATCTTTTCTTTTCAGATTTCGACCCACCGGCAAGGCGCGGGAGGAGGCAGCCGGCTCCAAGTCAGCCACAACGAAACCAGCGCAGAATTCCATCCCCACCATCCTCAGAAGGTGCCTATCAAGGCTTCTGCAACCTCTCAACTCGCTCACCTAGGAACTGGAGCAGGAAGCCGGAAAGGTTTCAGCCATCCAAACTAACCACCGTCAAAAAATGGGTTCCCAAACCTTTCTGGCTGCCTAAGCAGAAGGGCGACACACAGAAGACTACACCAGTGCCTGCCACACTATCACCTCCATCCACAACTCTAGCTTCCGTTTGCAGTCCTAAAATTGTGAACGTTACGCTAGACTTGCCAGGCCTAACCATAACCCACACCACTTTCACTATGCCTATCCCTATACCAGTCCCATCACCCTTTTTCCTGACACTCACAACGGTCCATATTGCTCAGGAAAATTTTGAACCATTTCAAAATATTGTGGGCTTCTTTATGCATTCTGTTGAGAAGTATAATGGGGAACTCGGGCCTATATTCAAAAGTCTTTCAAAGCCCACAACAAAGCCCAGTCTGAAATCGTCCCAAGCCGAAGAATCTGTGCTAGAGATCTCCCCATCTTACTTTGAGAAGGAAGTCACAGATTCTCAAATCAGAGAGTCTCAAGTCAGAGCTCAGGAAAATACTGAGAGCCAAACCCCATTGAGAAGGAGTCCCAGATTGCAAGGGCGCAGAGCTGAGGTGTTCAAGAGCAAGCGTCAGTATCAGAAAAGAGGCACCAAGCAGCAGCCCCTGCCTTTTGACTTGGAGGACCAGGATACATTACAGATGGAACAAACTCTCACCATCCTTCAAAGTTCGGGGTTAAAGCTGACTGAAGCGCTGGTGCAGAAGGTTGATCAAGCTATTGCGATTGTAGCACAGCAAGAGCAAGACCCACAGACTCCGGTGCATGATACGGTCCCACTCAGTGCGATGGAGGAAGAATTCAGTGGCTAAGAGTCGGATACAGAGAAGACATAAAATCCTGCTTCATCGAGCAGGTTTTTGAACAGAAATGGACGAGGGTCTCTTTTTGTAAGGTGTCCAAGTTTCTGTTGCCATATGCTATTTTCTTAATACTTTTAGGTTAATGTTAAGTAATGTTAAGTTTTTAGTTTAGTGAGATCTGATGCTAAGGTAATCAGGAGACATGTAGCCCAGATAGTTAGCTGATCAGTGTGGTCCCAAGTGAAATGTAATAGTTTGTATTAAATCAGAAGACAGACCACTCACACAATTGGAAAAGCTAACTAAAGAATTATTGAAAGCAAGGCTAACAGAGGTAGTTCAATTGGAGGAACAGATGTCTTAACAAAGAGCAAAGAAACTGTGGATTGAACTAGGAGATAGAAACACGGCATATTTTCATGACATAGCTTCAAATCAGAAGAGAAATAATTGGATTGCATCACTTGAAGAACATGGTCAACAGTATATGGAGCATATATAGTGTCAAAGCCAGAATACTTTTCAACCATTTCTACTTGCTCATGGGTACATCAGCTGATCTGGCCACATATGAATTTGACCTCACGCAGCTCTATGATAGGCAGGTTCTGCAACAGTCTGATCATGATAATCTGCAAAAGGATAAAACACAGGAAGAAATTTCTCTTTTCATAGACGCATGGCCACATAACAAGGCTGCATGGCCTGAAGGATTCACAGTGAGCAACTATCACAAATGTACAAGAAAGCATGATTTAAGCAAATATTGACGGATCCAGACCAGCAACTCATATGGAGGCAGACTCAGACAGCAACAACATTTGTGATATCGAGAGAAAGATGCATAAGAGTCTTCACAGCAAAAGATCGAGCAGAATGCAATTGAAGTGGCAAGGGAAATTATCACTGAGAAGT
Source organism: Cyperus esculentus (assembly GCA_030179965.1). Taxonomy (NCBI): domain Eukaryota; kingdom Viridiplantae; phylum Streptophyta; class Magnoliopsida; order Poales; family Cyperaceae; genus Cyperus; species Cyperus esculentus. The sequence goes on along the minus strand of JASGLE010000014.1, from coordinate 2,799,484 downwards.
TTCTGAATCCATGCCAGATAAATGCGCACAAGGACTTACATGCAGGTTGTAGCGTGGTTCAAATGATGGCATGCACGTATCCATGTTATAGGCATGGTTATTAGCACTCATGGTCCAATGATGTTTTGTAAATAATTTTCTTCACCTGTTCTTTTTCTTTTCTTTTCTTTATTTTGGCTTTTATTGTATTATATCTTTATATGCTCACTGTTTGTGAGCATGTACCACCTTTATTTTATATTAATGAAATTTGAGGGCTTGACCCTCATCTTTTGCTCAAAAAAAAAAAAAAAAAAAATCCCGCTTTCACACCAGCACGACTTTAAATATTTTCGAAAATTATCGAAAAAATTACCAATTAGTCATCCAAAATTAATTCGATATAAGTGTTGGTAATACTTAGCCCATCTAAGAGTAAGAGTTCCTAACATACAATTGTTAGGTTATGCCAACATAAAAAAAAAAGAATGAGATTACAGAATTAATCACCTAAAATTAAGTAGATCGATATTAGACCATTAGTTTTGTTAAGACATGGCCCCATACAGAGACAGTTAGGTAACATACAATCCTTACGTTAAATCCACAAACAGTTTTGAGTTTACAATTAAATTTAATCAGCTAATTGCTTACGAATTTCTTACTTTTAAGTTCCATACAGAATGCAGCAGTAGGTTTGAAACGCTGCCCAGAGTATGAAACTCGTAGACAGTTAAGAAGCAAGACATATATCAATTAAAAAGAAGTTTACATTTACTGAAGAATTAAGAAGAAATTAACCATGCATTGAGATGACTACAAATACAAAAATAACTTGATGCATATATAATTTCTAATATTTGCATACGGCATAAGCAATCTTCATTGGCCTCCCTTGTAGTTGAGTTTGGTTTTTCTGTATTGCTTTCTCTAGGGATTCATCATCTTCAAAGTCGACATGGCAAAATCCTCGAGATCTTCCAGTAAGTTTATCGAATGCAAATCTAATAGATGATATATTCGATGTCTTAAAGCAATCTCTTATATGTTGTTCAGTTACATTCCAAGATAAGTTGCCAACATAGAGAGAAAGGCAACCTTCTGCCTTGTCAGGATCAGCAAGAAACTCGCTTTTTCGTTTTCTTTTCTGGTCAATCCTGCACTTGTCAATTCGGATATAGCGGTTGCCCCTGGGAACCCATATGGGGTGGAAACAAATTGAACCATTAGAATTTAGAATTGAACCATTAGATAGAATTGAACATACTAATTAATTAGTTTAGTTGCTTACATTTTGGCACCATCGAGGCGCAGAGCATTTACAGCTGCTGATTCAGTCTCAAAGGTAATAAAAGCCAGGCCTCTGAAGTTGCCGGAGTCGGGAAAGCGGGAAAGCTGAAGCTGGTGTATGGGCCCGCACTCGCCAAACATCAGCCTGATCTCATCCTCCGTAGTGGAGTAGGGCATCCCACTCGCCACGACCTTACAAGTCTCCTCCCCTCCTCCTCCTGCGCCAGATTCAGGAGCAGTCAGCGCCTCCTCCTCCTCCTCCACCGGGTCTTCTTCTTCTTCTTGTCCTTGGGGAAGCAAGGGCTGCCCCCACTTGTCCCTCTTTATCTTCTTTCTCTTGCTCTTCTTGTCCTTGTCCTTGTCCTTCTTCTTTGTGTCCATCTCCATCCCGATCCCCGTCCCGATCCCGATCCCGCCGCCGCGCTCTCTATGTCCTCCTGTCGAAAGAAAGAAAGTAATTTGTTCTGGAGATGAGATGAGAATTAATATCCCACGGTGGGCTACCAAAGGGTACGGGCAGTTAGCCGCATATATATACATAGGAAGGTCAAGCCCAAGAGTAGCCTGCTCTCTCTTTACATATTCTGGGCCTTCCTTCTATATTAATATACCAACCCATTTGCTTCGATATATGGGAAGTACACAGCCCGTTAGCTTCCAATTTACAGGCCCTGCAATCACCATGTCCTCCTAGTTGCTACATACACCAAACACCAAAATTATTATATGCCTATAATTATAAATCTTCAACATCTATAACTGCACTTGCCGCAACTGTTATGACATTGTTTGGGTAATAAATTTTGAGAATATGATTTGTTTTTCTTCGTTATTATTGCTTCGTATTATTGTATTATTGTAATATTTTCTATGTAATTTGCCTATGAGTTATAGAGAAGATATAACAATTATGTATAATGAACGGTGCATTGGGACTAATACCTCTTAAAATTAACAATTAATATGGTAATACATTCTCACAAAGCAATTAGGGATCCATTACAATTATTTATTCATCTTGACGACCATGACAACCAATCTCAAATAAATTCATAAGAAATCTTAAAAATAAGAATTTTTTTGTAAACATATACATATACTTATAGATTGTGTTTCAAATTTTATTCAATTTGACTGTCATTTAATAATCAAGAATCATTAAATTATAATTTCTATATGATTTTGGTGATTTTTGATGGAGTACCAAATGATATTCAAATTAATTCAAATTTGAAATACAATTAATCTATGAGTGTATATTTATAGAAAATTTTCCATTTTCTGAATTTTTTATAAATTTATTTAAAATTAGTTGTCGTAATAAATAATCGTCATAAGACATGTGTATTGCATATGGGCTTTCTTCAACAAAAAAAAAAAAAGAAAAAGAAAAAGAAAGAAAAGAAGAAGAAAAAAAAGAAATTGTCCATTGTTATTGTGATATTTTTGTATTTTGTTGAGGAGTTAATAGAGAAAAAAATAATGTTTATGTGTAATGAATGGTGCATTGAGATTAATACCTCTTATAATTAATAACTAATTGTTGACACCTACAAAATTTGGAAAGTTGACATGTATAGATGCTAAAAGCAATACCAAAATTGATACAGACTGTGTTAATATATATGACTTAATTTATTAAGTATTTAAGGTGTTCAAGTCACATATATAATTCGCTATATAAAATGCGAGACATATTAGAGAGATAAATTTGGATAGTTTCTCAATTTACATGAATACTAATCCAGTCGGTATCAATTTTGGTATCCCAATAATATTAAAAAAAAAGTTTTATATGACAAATGTAGACCATATGTATGATAAAAATATGATTTGACATATTTGATGAGTTAAAATAAGATAACTCGAATATTAATTAACTAATATGGCTTTTGCATGTATAATTGCCAAATTAGTATAACATAACATATGAATTCCGGCCTAATTTAATCTTAATGATATATGGCCATATATATATATATATGGGCTTGCTAAATATGGCATCAGGCCTATATTATATCTGATATAATTAAGCTCAAAGCCCAAATTAATAGATGGGTAATTAATTATTACGGATCGATCATGATAAAAGTTAGATCCATAAATAATATGATAAATATATAAAACTGATCATATGTCAGTTGGGGTCTCAATCTACTGCCATGGTTTGATATATGGCAAGGTGCTGTCACTGAATCCGGACGGCCCATCTTTATTTGGACGGCCCAGATCTTGGCTAATAGGAATTTCCTTTTTGTGGGACCCATTTGTCATGGAGCATGGCAACTTGAATCCTATCAGTTATATGTGATGGCCGGCCCGGATGGAGCGAAGTAAAGAAAAAATAACCGGCCACGATCTCCACTCTTTCCTTGACCGCCAAGCATCATACATAGCCTATATAAAGGTTAGCAGTCAGAAATTTTTCAAACCCCGGATACAACTTCAGACATACACACCCATACACAGAAGAAAGAGATAGTTATTTTCAGAGAGCAAACTGCCATCGAGAAGAGACAGAGAGCAAGGTATACGATTTGATATTCATCAATCATGTGGGATCCTTTGTTCTCTTCCTTGCGTCCGCCTCGTCGGCGCGTTCATAAGATGCGTCAGCCTTGTTGGCGTGTTCATGATTTGCGTCGGCTTCGCCGGTGAGTTCATATCCTTGCGTCGGCCTCGAGCCACGTGTTAATATCCTTGCGTCGGCCTCGCCGGCGCGTTAATATCCTTGCGTCGGCCTCGCCGGTGCGTTAATATCCTTGCATCGACCTCGCCGGCGCATTCAATCCTTGCGTCAGCCTCACCGGCGCGTTCATAACTTTGCGATCGGTTTTCCCCGTCGCATTTGAATTCTTGGAATGTATTGGATTTAAATCCTCTATATTCTTACAAAAAAATCATATTAAAGGAAAATATATATACATGCCTTTATCAAATATAGGCTTATATATATGCGAATGATTATATATATATGAGCTTTCATATGATCATTATTTGAGACATATGAGATGTTAACTAAATCTTATACTTGAACTTGGATTCATCTTATTGGGAATGAAAAATTTCTGTACGTAAAACTATTATGTTTTATGGGTGCTGTTACAAAAATATTAATCACAGGACATCATGACATTGAAAACAGTTATAGGAATAGAGAAATTTCCATGCCCGTTCCTTAATTGCAACGAGATAATAATAATATGAACTATATAGTTATAACTAACGCGAAAATGAGAAAAAGTTACAGTTATAATTTTCATAATGATAAGATGTATTAATACGATATACTTTGACATGCTGGCTCAAGATAGTAGCATGAGGAAAAATATATTATCAGTTATCATATTTTTTGATGTATGCGTACACAGTAAATGGGCCAAACATTCAAATTTATTAACATTGAAATATGAGGCCGGGAACTACTATTGTCTAATTAAATTAACAAAGCCCAAATATAATAAAGACCATATAGTCAATTTCTGGATGGAACTTTATTAAACCTATCTATATCTATACTCCTTTAAAAAGAAGCTAAGGATTGAACCCTCTATTAATGGTCATAGTCTAACCTCCATCTTAATCTTCATCCATCAAATAATGAAAGGCTCACATCGCATCCATTTCATATTGTATTCATCTCCATTTCTATCTCAGCACAAAATCAAAGTGGCAAATTGTCTAATTGACCTTTTAAAGCATTAACTGCTAAAGTCACAGACCTATTTCTTATATTCTCTTCGATTCTTTCACCCTATTTAGCTTGAATGAAAATTAAAATTACCCATAACAGCATGCGGGTACGCTTCTAGTAAGAATAAAAGCATGTCCCTATGCTTCATAAGATAAGTAAATATTGATAAGAATACTGACATTAGTTGATACGATATTGTCTGATCAATAAGTCCAGTTTATAAAATCTGTTTTATTGCGAGATACGTGATACGTGTATCATGTTTCTCAATTTTATATACATGACCGAATGGACCAAATGGATAAATGATAAAATTAACCTGGACTTGAACTTTATAAATGTGCCCAGTATTATTAGATTTACAAAGTCTGAATATAACGCATATCACTTTGTCAATCCTAAACCTGACTTTTACTATGCTGCACCTCCCTGCTGCATAAATAAAATGCTAAAAATAATAAAATAATGTAAATTCAAACGATTATCTTAAATAAACAAATTGGAGATTAACTTTTGTACCATATTCAAGTTGATTAGTGATCATGTTAAACTAGTCTCATATTCAAATTGGTTAGTCATGTTAACTAACCTCATATTTAAAGATTGTTCTAGCTCCGTTGAGTCATTAGTACGATCTTGAATCATATGATATATAATAAAAAATTGACATAAAAATATATTGATATTGATCCGGCCAATCATAAGTGCTCGATCAATTCCAAAATAAATATATGCGCCATATATGCATTAGGTCTCTTAATCGGAGGTTCCTAAAATAATTTAGGGTAATTAACGGCAGGGACTTGCGCCTGTCGGAAGAATACGAATCCCATATCAAATAAAAATCCTTCATATAGGATGTATTTGGAAGGATCACCCCAAAACATTTTAAATTAAAATGTTTCAATAAAAAGATCTTAACACTAACATGATGATACATTCTCACATTGCACATATAGCCATGATTGGGGAGCCTTTATAACTATCTATTTATCTTGACGACCATGATAACCAATATAAAATAAATTCATAAAAAAAATCTTAAAAATAAAAAAATATTTTGTAAAAATATTCATATATTTATATATTGATTGTGTTTCAAATTTTATTTAATTTTAGTGTAATTTGATATTCAATTAAGAATCATTAAATTTAAACTATTATAATTTCTATATAATTTTGATAGTTTTTATGGAGTACCAAATGACAGTCAGATTGATTGAAATTTGAAGGACAATTAATCTATGAGTGTATAAACATATTGTAACATTTTCCCCCCATTTTTAGGATTTTTTATAAATTTATTTAAAATTGGTTGTATAAATAATTGTTATGGGATATGTGTGTTATCTATTAGCTTTCCATAAATTAAAAAAAAAAACTCTTCATTTAAAGATGATACCAAATTACCAATTGAAGTTATATATAATACAATGAATCATTGTCAAATCGGACAAATTGGGTATTGTAAGACGAGAGAGATATCATGTTGTAGAAATTTATTTCGAATTTATTGAACAATAACAACCATTGTATCTCTTCCGTTTTTATTTGACGATCTTTCTATCGTTTTTCATGATCATGAGAAAAAATTATCTCCCAAATACCTCGCTTTCCAATACTGATAATCAATTTATAAGTGCACAATAACTCTCTCCTTTTTGTTCTCTTTTCTATTTAGCTTTTTTTTTTTTTTTTTTTTTTTTTTTTTTTTTTTTTTTTTCTTCTAGTGTTCACTACTAGTAATAAGCCTGCTAATGGGCTCAGCCGCCCATGGTTCTATTGGGTTGGATAGTAGCTAGGTTGTAATGAATAGGGCTATAATTTGGGCTATGACCCAAACCCCATTCAACCCAACCCAAATATAGATCTCCAATTGGATGACCCATATACAAAACATGGGTTAAGAATGTGTACAAATTGGTTTGGATTGGATTCTCCAACTCTTGTCTCTCCAATTCGATTCCTCAAGACTCCAATCAATTCACTCATTTGTGCTTCTAATTGCTCCAATTAGATTTTGGGTCGGAACATTTCCCTCTCAATTCCATTCAAATGGTTCAACCATTTCACGTGCTCTTCATCTTGTTGTGTTATCCTTTCCGTCCTCTTTCCAACCGTATATAATATGTGGAGTAATTTTGCTCGTTTGGGAATTTTTCATTTTGGATTTGGCTTTAGTGTGTTGCTATTGCTGCTTCGATCCAGGAAGAGAAGAAGAGGGAGCTTGTGAGGAGAAGAAAGAAAGGGCCAACGAACGGGTGAAGTTCTGTTATATTTCCTCCATTGAGTGCACCAGTTTCTCATCAGCTGCAATGTGGTCAGAGTAACTTGGTTCGTGTAATCCAGGAGTATAAGCCTCTTGTTAAAAGGAGAAGAATAACCAGTGAAAAATATGGGCTCTCATTGGACCTTGTATGGACAAGATCTGGATTGGACGTGGTTTGGATAATTACAGGCTTATTTGGGTTGGGTCTAAATTAAAGTCTACTGCCTTTCTTATTGGTTTGAGTTTGGTTTGAGCAAATTTCTATCCCATTAGCAGGCTTAATTGGTAAGCACTTACCCAAAATTAATACAGCCAACTCATAATTCTAGTGACTTCTCAAAAGAAAAAAGAAAAAAGAAAAAAGAAAAAAAACTTCAGAACTCATAATATGGGAAATTCGTTCACCACCGCAACAAGTAGAAATGCCGGAAAAGTTCTTCAGTCCCAGATATCTATATTACTATAGAAATGTCTCATATGACAATGATACGCGTGGAGTGTATAGGCTTTTACCCTAAATAATACAATCAATCGCAAGCGTACGATATTATGCAATATAGTCGGGATCGAATCCACAGGAACGGTTATATCTCTAAACAATTCTTTAAACTCTATTCTAATCCTAGAGGGAATGTGATTGTTTGGGGGGGGGGGGGGGGGTGTTTGTTTGAAGTTGGTATCCTAAATTATTTAATGACAGAAAATAGTAAATAAAGACTCTAAAACAATTACTAAACAAGCGTTCCTAGGGTTTTCAGAATCAGTTTGCTGTCTGGATCAATTGCCTGCAGTCCGCACCTCTCGGTTACGGTCCGCAATACATACAAATTTGCCTCTCTTTCAGCTACCAGCTTAATTGACCATTAGTGGTTAACTACGGACCGCAGATAACTGTCCGAGAGATAGATTTTCTGTCTATTCCTTGCTGTTTACGGTCCGTAACTGTCACTTTACAGTCCGCAAGAAATAGACAGAGAGCAGTTTTGTTTAATTCGATTGTTGACTAAAGTTATCAAATCCTAACTAACCAAATCAGTTGCAGAGATTATACAAAGCCTAAGTATCGATTCCCTCTTATCCTAAGGATTATCTTCTAACATAAGTTTAGTTCTTCTAACCTATACAATTCTTTTAGTCAATTAGCAATTCAAAGAATTATCAATAAGTCCTCTAATTCTAAACTCAATTTACTCTCAATCTAGGGTTGGTTTAACTCTCGTTAAAACCACAATTTCTCCTCTCGGGTACAATTGGACAACAAGTTGACTACCCAAATAGTGCAAATATCAATTCTTGATCAAATGACGTTTTACTTACCAACTAGATTTATGCCTAATCCACAGGTTTATCAAACTAGCAAGAAATAGTACACACACACTCTCATGCAAATAACAATTCTTGATAAGATGATATTATTGACCAACTAGATACGTACACAATATACAGGTTCTTACCATTAAACAAGAAACAATTCAAGCACAGTTATGAATAAGTTCCAAGCAAATTGAGAATAACTTTAATGCATAAATGTGAAAATCAAGTATTCAATTAATCCATACATACAAACATCATCCTAGACTCCAAGAACAAACACGACTACTCACTACGAGACATTACTACAACAAATAAATAAAAATAAGAGAAAAGATAGCACCGAGTAAGCTTAGGAAGAGGTGGGTAACCGTCTCCTTCGATTCCAACGGCGCTAAGCTCCTCTCTTGACACGACTCTCAACTAATTTAATAACTAACTAACTAACTCAACACATGAGACCTAACACTTAACACAAGATAACACAAGATCCAGATGATATGAGACCACCCTAAGGGATCTCTTTTATAGGAGAAGATGTCTCAGATTTAGGCGTCTGATTTCTAGTTTCTTGGGGCGCAATTAAGGGAAAAATCCCAAAGGAGATCGCCAGAAATAGCACGCGCCAGAAAATAGGTGTTCTGTTCTGTTTTGAACTGACTGCGATCCGCAGGAATAGGAGTGCGGTCCGCAATTAGCATTCCAAAGAGAGCTTGGCCTTGAAATAGCCTGTCTGTCGCTTAAATTGGCTCTCTGCGCGTTTCCTTGATTTAGATATGGCGGTTGTGAGCTGGCATGACATGGAAATAGGAGTTCTATTCTTGATTTCGTCCCGAAAATAGGAAGTTGTGACCCGCAATTAGATGCTCCTTTGTGCTCCTTCGCCTATTTTTGCTCCTTGCTTCCAAATTTAGTCCAATAGCTCTAAAAGCTCCATTTACCTAAAAATAGGACCAAAACACAGAAGTAACTAGATTCTAGACAATATTCTACCTAAATGCAAGTCTGGTTATTATGCATATATAAAATAGGTGCATCAGACAACTGACATGTGACAAGGGATCATTCAATTTCAAACACGATGCAATTATGCAAACAATACAGACATACATCATCACTCCAACTATGTTCACATAATAGTTTCGAGTCTTACAGTCAACACAATTAAAAGTCTGAACTGGTGAGCTAGGTTTACTAAAGAAGGATGTGCAAGATACTAATATGGCAGGTAAGCTAGAGAATGGGTGGGTACATCTTGGCCTGCCGCCTTACACGCTTCTTGTATTCATCTTTATCCTACATTACATGCATAGAGAAGAGAGCTAACAATTATTTTTCTATTAACAATGCAAGTCATTCATCAACTAATTAAGATAAGATAAAAATATTAGTGAACTGTAATTTGGCACAAATCAATGGCAGAAAAGTTTCAATCTTCATGACCAGTCTGCTTAATGCCGTATGCTGCATGACCACTTTCCGATCTTTTTTCCTGTTTTGCGACCAATTAGCTTAATGCCGTATGCTGCCTGAGCTAGAATCCGCTCAACCTGCAAAATAAGACAGGTCAATGCATGTACAAATGTAATAACAGAACATTTTAATAAAGTTAGCAGGGTACCAAGCGGGGCCTCTGCTCGTGTCATGGAGGATACGACATGGTTAGCAATTCTCCTTGCGATGGTCTTAGCATGTCCGCCGCCAGTCCCTGCACGATCCGGGTCCGGGGCAGGATCATTGGCTTGCAGTAGATGCCGTACCAGAGCCTGTACTCGCCCATGCAGTTAGGGTCCCAGAACTCCCAAGGGTCGACCGACCTCTGCTCAATCTGACCCCATTCCTGAAATACATTTATTTTTATTACGTAATGGCCTATGATATCAACCTAAATATTTTTTTGTGGAATAAGGACAATTAAATAACCTGAATATGGCTTGCATGAATAGCTGGCCAGTTCGGTCTTTTTTTATTAGAGTCCTTAGTGTGTTCGTACAGCATGTATGCCTCATGGCCCTCCCAGGGCTCGGGTAATGGGGACGCCACAAGCTGCTTTCGGCCAAATTGTCTCATAACCCGATTTGGATAGTGGAACTCGACTATCCAGAAATGGATCATCTGGATTCGGACGCACCAAAGGTGCCGCTCGGCAATGATCGTCGGGGGTGCAAGGTTAAGGTCCTCCCTCAAGAAAGCCTCGTACGGCTCCCAAATGATGTCACCCTCCATCAGTTCCTACAATTGCTTACGGAGGACACTTAAACATCTCTTGGCTTGGTCCAAAAACCTCTTTGGACCACTCCACCTGATCCCGTATGCGTGCCTCACATGGACGTCAGGACCACCGAACGCTTCGTGAGGATGCCCAGGTTTCACGACCGGACGAGCCACTGCGAAGTGCTCCCATGACCATATCTGCACAAACCGCACAAGTCATATCAATTCACGTTAATTCATCACACAAACCGCACAAGTCATAAAAAAGTAAAATGAAAAGGGTAATATGTATGGTACCTGCAGAAAATACAAGGGGCCCGCAATGGATCTAGTATTACGACGGCTGGCATTGCACAGGTTCCGGTACAGACATGCTAGCAGGGCGGAGGCCCAGCTGTACCGCCGTGGTTGCTCAAAGCTTATGAACTGTGCGTACATGCTCGACACACAGTCCTTCGAAATGTCCGGGACAATAAGTGTCCCGATCAGCTCCGTGATAAAAGCTACCGTGCGGGACTGCATTTCAACCTCGTCGTCATGATCGTAATTTTCATTACCGAACTGTTCTTTTAAGTACGCGAGCCTGTAGTCAACATGAGAAGAAACAAAAAGAAATCAGTTTATATTAACCAAACTTTTAAGATATATTAAAATATTTTACTACATAAGAAAATCCGGTACCTCAGGAGTAATACGAAAGCCTCCTACTATCTGAACCATCTTTTTTCGTTCCAACCTTTTTGTTCTTAAAAGCACTTGTCGGTAGTTGGACACCGAAAGTGTTGGTCAGGTGTTCAACCAGATCCACATTACTGTACCCAGTCACCGGCGGACCGCCGACAGGTAGGCCCCAGATGATAGCAACATCTTGCAAGGTCACTGTGATCTCACCGGTGGCCATGTGAAATGTGTGAGTTTCTGGCCTCCACCGCTCTAACAGAGCGGTGATCAGAGCATGGTCTAACTTGTCGTGAGCATCTGTTTGGCCCACTTGCCACAACCCCATTACCACGAGAACATCCTGCATGTTCTCGTGATACTTGACATATCTCTTGTGACCTTGCATCGATAGAGGCACCGCGTCCTGAAATTTCATAAAGATTATAAGAATTCCATAAATCAATACAACGTCAAAGGAAATTGAAATAAAAGTGTATAGAATTACCGGGTCAGTGACATTCCACAACTGATGGTCCTCATCTGGGACCCGCAAAAGTAAATCTTGAGGGTTTGCCGATGGTCCCTCACCGAAGGACATCGTGAAGCACTACAATGTCATCACAATTACAACACATTTATAACTGGAAAATTTTTTTATGATAACAACACATTTATAATAAATTGTTATATATAAAAATTAGCCCATTATTATTTTTCCACTATTTAGTAACTTTTTCTTTTCTTTTTTTTTTTCTTTTCATATTATGCATTTGGTTATTTCTGTACTCGATATGTACCCAAATTATTAACGCAACTATTCTACACAAGTTACGCTGGCTCTCATGTATACTTAATTTTTGTTTTGGTATTTTACTAATTGTGTACTTAACACTTATTTTTTATTTAATAGTTTAATCTAATTACAACAACTCAATTACCATCACAATATTGCATTACAAAAAAAATCTATTATCCATACAATTACCATCATTATGCATAATGAACCAACATTTATTCAATTTCAACAAATTTACATAATAAACCCTCATCTACTAACTATTACAACACAAACCCTAGATTTACTTTAACTCTAAAATTATCAATCCTAATACAAGTTTCACAAAAATAGTTGCAATACATTTGCTAGAGAGACACTACGCACCTAAGTAGAAGAGATTGTCTGGTAGCCGCGTTGAAAATCACAAAACCTCGAACTGCCGGCGCCACCAAGCGAGAGAGGAGCAAAAAATCGGGTCTAGAGGGTGAGGGGAGGGAGGAGAGGAGAGGGGTGTGCTTTTTTTTGGGGAGGGGGCGGGGTTTTGGGGGGTTTTTGGGGCGGCGCCGCGCGGGTGGAGAGGAGCCAGAGAAGGCAGAGAAAGGGAAGGGAAGGAAGGGAAGAAGGAAAGAAAGAAGGAGGGGGTCGGGCCAATTATTGGATCTAGGCCGGCTCCCCCAAACCCGGCCTCATTTTTTTAGGCTGGGTCCCCCAAACCCGGCCTTGTTTTCGCAGGCCGGCCTACTTTTGGTAGGCCGGGTTCCAGAAACCCGGATTTACTATTTTTCAAAATAAGTTCTTTTATTTTTGAAAATTAAAAATAAGATTTTTTTATTTTTTATATATAAAAATTGTCGAATATATACTGAAAGTCTTATTTAATTTACAGGTGTCTATCATGTCAAATCTTTCAACTATAAGTAATAGTAAAAAAAAAAAAAAGGTTTTATATAGATTATCATATATGAAATTACAGCAACATATCATAATTAATGGCAACAATAATAATTAAAAATATTGTGAAATCAAATATATAGTCTTATAAAAGGAAGTGCCCATGCATTAATTGGGATATGAATTTAAGTGGGAAGTAAAACAAAGGCATTTAGGCTACCCATCAGGCTAAAGATTAAGATCACAGTTTTTAGTTTAAGCATTTCTTACTTAGTACATTGTAGTTCAATTATTCATATAATTTGTCAGTGAAAGAAATACATTGCTACCTGAAATCATATACGGTCTATTTTCTGGACATTGATAGTGCTACATCAACCCATCTCTTTTGGTTTTTTATACCAGTAGCATAATATAAGGTTTTTGTACCATGCACCCAAATTGGTCACATAAACATATTAATATACTCATTAAATTGCTATTGTCCTATTGTGCAATGGTGTTATACTACTAAATTGTACCTTTAGATGAGTACTGTTAATATTGCATGCAAATTTGAACTGACTTTAAGCAGCACGGTGATGCAACCACATCCCTAACTTCAAACTTGTACCTTTAATCAACTCACCACAAAGAAAGACAAAGACCATAAATTTTATTCATATATGAAAATTAACAGAAAATAAGAAAACTGTAATTCACCTAATGTCATGTTTTGTGCATAGAGCTATACCAATTGGTATTAGACTAGGCACCGATACTCTGATCTAACCAGTTAAATTGTTTTGTTAGAATGCATGGCACATACTGACATACATACTCTAAATGAAACCTTCAATTTTGGTATCAAGCATTTATTATGACATACATACTCTAAATGAAACCTTCAATTTTGGTATCAAGCATTTATTATTTCTGGTGATGATATATTCTTGTTGATACCTGTAGTATGGGCACCAATACTCTGACCTCAACGTTCATTCAAATAGCAGTGCAGTGATGAAGGAGGAGGAAGAGTTGAGGGCAGTAACGTCTCTTCCTTCCGCTCCATACGTTCTCGTCAAATACCTTCGATTTGGAGCGGAGTTGTCAACACAATTTCGCCCTTCTCAACTCACATGGACTGAACTTTTTTCTCATCACTTCTTTCGTTCCGATCATGAATTGAATACCATTTTACTCTCGCGAGTTCATTCTGATAAGGGCATTAGAGTTTGCAGCCTCCACACAGACCACCCCCTTGCTTAGACTTACACTTGTGATCCTGCACATTGATTGACTGGACCATGTTCTATATTTTAATTATAATTAAACTATAAAAGGTCTTAATCAATTATCATTTTATTCTAATTTCTATAGCTATTAGTTATTTAATTTTGGAAGAAAGAAGTGTAATAACATAATGTAAACACAGGGGTAAGCACTTGAAGATTAATATTAAAGATGATATTTTTTTATTATTTTTTATGAGTGGCTAATATTGAAACTATTTATATATTTTTTTTCCTTCAAGCTTCATTGGGAATTAATTATGTATGAATTAGACTGATAATCTAGGACCACTTTACATATATATCAGTAAATTTTTTTTGAATGAATCTGTTTGGTTTATAAATGAAGCAAATCTCCATGTACATAAACATAACTATGAGTAACCAATTCTATGCCTCTAGGGCTCTGAGCAGCATAATTAAAGAAGGTATATATACATGTATGTACATGTATATATATACAGTACCAATCATTTAAACGACCAGACGTGTTTATCTTGACAACTCCCACTGAACAAAATTTAATGAAACTGGAGTAATGGCCTCGCGTTGCTTCGGCCGTGTTGATCGGGATAAGTTAGGATAAATTTTTGATGATATTTATTATTAATGACTTTATATTGTATTTTTTTATTCAATTATATATATATATCGGAATTATTGTTAAATTTACAAAATTTGTAAAATTTTCCATCCGCATTAGGAAATTGGATCAGGATATTTTAGATTATCTATACGCTTCAATTATATAGCTCTAATATTACCTTATTATGGTTTTTATACTTTGTTTGGACGTTAATTAAAATACATTGTTATAATAAATATACTATGAAAAGTCATAAAAAATTTATAGTATAGTGACCCAAACCATCGTACCGTATAATATATTCAAATTAAATTAATTTTATTAAATTCTTAGTTAATATGACTAAATTTATCTTTTCAAATATTTAAATGAAAGTAATTTTATTAAATTATTAATAAATATGACTAAATTTATCTTTTCAAATGATATTGAGTGAGAAATGGGTAACATGAATTTAATTTTCAATAGCTTGCATTCAGGAACTTATGACGGAAAGATTAACCAAACTTATAAAAAAATAAATAGAAGCATTTAAAATTCATCACATAAAATTGAATTTATTAGTGATATTATCTTAAATTTTTTTCTTGTTTAAGCCTCATGTCGGATTAAAATAAATTATTAAATATGTGATTCCATATCATAAATAATTATCAATTATAGAAGCTTCATGTCATTCACACATTTTGGTATCTCATATAATAATGATTTTTATTGTTTTTTTGCTAATTGGTACGAATAATACTAAATTCATGTATCTGAATACCGTCATTTAGTTTTGTGCGAACTGGATTACTGGAAGATCCGATATCAAATGATGCTGGTCTTAAAAAAAAAAAAAAATTGTAGCACTGTTCCTTACGCTACAGTGTAAGGAACAGTACAAAAACCCGTCCAAAATTAATATCTATAAAAAGAATTTCCATGGCAGATTCCCGGGTCGCGTCGGGTATCGGGTTAACAGCTGCCGGCATTTTTTCCGGGTAGGGTAACAGGTTGACGTCTGCCGGCATTTTTTCAGGTCGGGTCGGGTCGGGTCGGGTCGGGACGGGCGGGTTTTTCATTTTTGGTCAGATTTTGCACCTCTATTCCCGGGTTGGGTTCGGATCAGTTTGATTTTCTCTGAAACTCGGGTCGGACGGGTTTTTCAGGTCAGGTCCGATTTTGTCACCTCTAAAGGATCTTACACAAAAAAAAACACTGTTCACGGTACTATTCTTTCTACTGTTCCTTCTACTGTAGCAACCCGTCCAAGATTATATATACTATAATAGGATAGAAATCCTGTATCTTTCAGGACCATTCAATTCTTTATCATTTTAGATACTCCACATCTCTACGAAATTTCTGGTTTGATAATAATTCTTTAAAATTAAAACCGTTCTGGTTCAATTTGGTACTTGTATATTCAAATAGATATATAAATCTGTTCACCAGACTGTACCAGTGCCAGTAAGCAGTATTTTTAACATATCATGTTACTGATTTTGTAACCTTATCATGAGTTCTGATACAGGCATTGGTACATGCCAGTATCGTACCAGTAAAACCTTCAATAGTTGGCCAATTGATGACCCAAGAGTAGGTGCCACTAAAACCTTCAAAAAAAAAAAAAAAAAAAAAAAAATCTAAACCCAACCAAAATGCCTACCATGCAATTCAGATAAAGCGTATTTAAATAACTATATAAGGTACCTTATTGTGCACAACCGCAAAGATTTCTTCTACACTTAGTCTCGAGCAATTAATTCTGAAATGCTTTTTGGGTAATGAAGAGGAATTTCATGATCTTTTTATTTTCTTATTTTCAATTATCTAGACAATCAAATTTGGGGCTGATGAAATTAAAAGACTAAATTGAACTAAATTAAACAAATGCGAGTTCAAAGGCTAAGAAAATCTAGGGTTATACGGACATAAACAAGATACTAGTTCTAATTAATTTAATCTAATGGTCCTAATTTCAAATTGAAGTAATTGAAGGGTTTCTAATCTAATTTAGAACATGCCCATTGGTCCTGGTGCAGTCCCTATCTAAGGTAGGATCCCTTTTGCGGCTTGCTATCCTAAACACATTAAATTCTATGATTAGCCTAATCGTCAATTAAGCTACTAAGTTTCTCTAATGGTCTCAGATCAAACTAGGGCTCCCCGTAGTTACTAAGAACCCTCTAAGCAATAAGCATACGAGTTCTTATCCTTAAGTCTAAGTTTTGGTCCGGTTGTCAACTTCACATTTCGGTCCTTGATCTCTAACATAGGATTTTGCAATTAGGTTTGTTCATGGTAAATTTCATACAACAATTCAAGTGTGGCCATCACCTAAACAAGCAATCTAAGTACCATACAACATTTCTAACACAAGTATCAATTGCAAACATAAATCAAATCATCAACTATCATTAAAAAGTACCAATTAAGAAAACTAAGATGAACAAAGTGTTATTGTTTATATGCCGTACAAACCCTAGAGAGGAGGTTCTACTCTTCTATGGTGGAGAGAGAACTCAAAAAGAAAGAATAAAACATCCTAGAGAGAAGAGAAGAGAAAGAGAGAGAGAAAGACAACTTGAAGAAGATCTGCACTTTTCAACGATTATAATTTAACGGATCTTTAAAGAGCTATCAAACGTCGTTTAAATTGAATATAATCGGATACATAATCAATCTCTAAGTTAAGCAATACTTCCGTGAACTTTTTTCTATTTTTAAGATTTTTTAAGATTTTTTATAAATTTTTTAAAAGTGGTATTGTCAAGATTGTCAAGTTATCTATTGTCAATGGATCCCTCCTCTATTTTAATTATGATGATATACAACAAGATGTCAATAACAACAAATGACATGATAAACTATTAAACTCGTAATGCATGCGTGGGTAAGTTTTTAAGTCAATTAGGGTCGAGGCCTCGCGTTGCTTCGGCTTACATTTGTTAATCCATTTTGTTATCAAATATTGTATAATCGAGGATTTTAAAATATTTAATAAAATGCTTAAATAAGTCCACTATAAATTAGCAGTAAAATAAACATATTTCTTTTTCATTATAAAGTCCATTTTGAATGTATCATTTTCATTATAGATAGTTAGTGTTTCAAGTTACAATCAATTTTGATATTGTTTGGCAACTTATCAAAATTTTATACATTTTTAATAATTAGAATTGAACGGATATTAAAAGATATAACAAACGTCACTTAAATTGAATATAACCGAACACATAATCAATCTATAAATTAAACAATACCTTAGTAATTTTTTTATTTTTGATGATTTTTAATGATGATTTTTATGTTTTTGAAAATTGTCATTGTTAAGATTGTCAAGATAAGCATTGTCAACGGATCCCTCCTCTTAAAATAATTAGTCACTTATCAAGTTTTGACGATCTTGATTATTAAATGATCATTATTTTCTTCAATTGTCAGTCATACAAATTTACTATGAACAATACATTTATATAATAGTTTTTTTACTTATAAAAATTAATAAAGAAGAATTAGAGAAACAATAAGCTGCCGTAACCTTTTTGCGATTGTAGTAACAACCGAATTATATACTCACTCTATCACTAAATTTTTTTTCCGGAATCTTCTGTTAGATTGTGTATACAACTCAATATAATGATGTTTTTGAACAAATTTAGTTTTAGTTCTGATTTTGAGTTAATGTTTATTTCGTTTTAGTTCATTATATTTCTAAAACTGTAATAAACGGTAAATGTATCTTCTATTTTTGTAAAAAATCTTTTTTATATAAATTCATCAAATTTCCTGATTGAATATATAGTTAAAATTTTTTTTTAATTTATTAGAAATAAAAATTGAAAACTAAAAAAAGAGGATACGGCACTAAAATAACACGCCTGGGTGCGTCTTGACCCCTATGGCCGTATAAAACAAAAAAGGGTGTTTCTATATGTTTTTCTCAAATAGAAAGATTCAATGACAAACAGAAAATGACAAAATCTACAGTATGATTTTTCTGTACTACCATCCGTATAGCAAATACAGAAACAACTAATTTTGGACTTTCTCATGCAAAATGCTCATAGAAAATCCCAAAAATAGTTTCTGAAGCTCATCTCGTGCACAAAACATCGGACCAGGTCACAAATAGTAGACAATCTATACCCAGTCCATAATTTTACAGCAAGGCGCGCGATACAGAGGATCGGAAAAAAATAAAAAATCGAGAGTTAATAGTCGTGCAAATTCTGAGAAAAAAAAGAGGGTAGCTGTAGATTAATGTACAGGGCGAATTTGCGTATGAAGTGGAGCAGGACGAGCAAAGGAGGGGGACATTGAGGTACATGAGCGTCCACCTCTGGACACTATGCATTGATAGCGTCTGGGTTAGACACAGGGACATCGTCTATGTGCAGTGTTCAGATTTGACACCTTAGCAAATATGGGACGCTGGTTTCCAGCGTCTGTTCTAAATATGAAAAATGTGCGTAATAGAGCCGAAACTCGTGAATTTGTGTTTTTCGAGTCTTATCTATACTTTATTATAAAGCACGTAAGAATTGGATGTCTCCATTTTTTTTTCTTCTTCAAATTTCTTTAATTCCCATTATACCCCTGAATCAACGGTACAGATCAAAATACATTGATTTCAAAGGCATTGATGTTCTCCAGTTAAACAACTTCCTCTCTATTTTGGTTTTTACAAAAATGGAAAGATCAATATTGGTATGGAAGACATCAATGTTGATTAAAATTTACATTAATGAGTAATTAATACTTTATATTCTAACATTTAATGGGTTGATTTAGTGTAAAATAGAATTTAAATAGTAAATAATTAGTCAAAAATGGAAAGCACATTATATGTATTACACAGTATGAGATCAAAATTTAGAACGCTCACACAATGTGCGGGTTTCTTGCTAGTATAAAAAAATTGAGGTAATAAAAGACTTTCGTTGTGTTACATCTTACATGGCAGTCGTATCAAAAATTGGTATCTATACTCCTTTAAAAAGAAGCTAAGGATTGAATCATTCATTAATGGTCATAGTCTAACTCTCATTTTAATCTCCATTCATTAAATAATGAAAGGCTCGCATTGCATCCATTTCTTATTGTATTCCCCTCCATTTCTGTCTCATCACAAAATCGAAGTGACAAATTTTTTGAATGACCTTTTAAAACATTGACCATTAAAGTTATAAACTCATTTTTCTTTAATTTTTCATCAGGTTGAATAAAAATTAAAATTGTCCGAGGGCGGGCAGATACTTATAATAATATCGATAATGTTTTCCATCAAAAAAAATAATATCGATAATGTCTCGGAATTGAGATTGAATGATTTATGCGTGCGTTGCGTTAAAATAAGCGGCAGACGGCCAAAAGAAGAGGAGCTTCTGCGTTGGGGCGCGCATTCGCGTTCGCCTTCGCCCGTTCCGTTACTCCCTCCTTGGACCTTGGCTCCTTGACCCTCCCGGCGTCCTCCGGCTCGACACGACACAGACACAGACACAGTTGAGTCCACGCAGCCAGCTGCCACCCTCTCCTCTGTCCCTTTCCTTTAATTTGTACACGGCGCCGCGCAACCCACTGACTGTCTGACATGACCGTCTCTTCTCTCCTCCTCTCAGCTCCCTCCCTCCCTCCCTCTCTCTAGTACTAGTAGTAGCTTCCAGCTCTTCTCTCTTCCTTCCTTTCTTACTTTCTTTTTCTTTCAGAATCAATCCATCAATCATAGAGCTAGCAAAGCAAGCAATTAATGGCGAGCATCAAGCGCTTGCCCGATCATGTTCACAGTGTAGTCGCCTCCACCATCCTCTTCTTTGATTTCGCCAGAGTCGTCGAGGAGTTGCTCTATAACAGCATCGATGCCGCATCCGCCAAGGTCAGCTCCTCTACTCTACTCTCCTTTTCTCTCTCTGTCTCTGCGGCTGCCACTGCGGCTGCGGCTACTTATTTCCCTTTCCATCTGAATTAATTCCAGGTTGATGTCGCACTCAGTGTCAAATCTTCTTCTCTCAAGGTCACTGATGATGGTATTACTATTACTCACCCTCACCCTCCATTTCCCCATTTTCAATAGCCATAATTCTTAACTTCTTCTCTCATGCACTCACTGAACATAATAATCCAGGTTCTGGTATTACTCGAGATGGTTTGCTTCTTCTCGGGGAAAAATACGGTACCGCAAATGCTATCCCTATGTGATGTGATATATCTATTCATCATTTACGCTCATTGTGGTTGTTCAATTTTCTTAGTTTCATCCAAGCATTATCCACTAGATGCCTCAGAGTGCGGCACTTCCAACACTGCCTTCAAAGGAGAGACATTGGGCTCTCTTTCTGATATCTCCTTGCTTCAAATTACAACAAAAGCTCGTGGTTGGCCAAATGCATATACCAAGATTATAAAGGCAAATATATATTACTTGTATTCAGCACTGTTTCAATTTGCCCAACTATTTGTATTCTCTGTTACTGAATACTGATGATTGATGTGCTACATTTTCTTAATTTACAGGGTTCCAAGTGCATTTATATGGGGATAGATGATAAGAGGGAAGCCGTTGGGACCACTGGTATTGTCTGCTTTTCCTTTGTTACTGTATTTTTTTTGTTTATCGCCTACAGATATAATTGTGAATGCTGTTGTTATAAAAAGTTTTATCTGATTAATTTTCTTTCCTGCATCTAATTGTAGTTGCTGTTAGAGAACTATTTTATAATCAGCCTGTACGAAGAAGATGCATGCAATCTAGGTTTAATCTCTACGTAGCTTCTTTTGCTGATCTCTCTTATCATGCAGTTTGAATGGTTCTATTATGTTAGGCCCCGCTTGGTTGAGGGATAAATTGGTGACAATGTATGGCTTTATCACCAATTTATCCCTCAACCAAACACACCCTTATTGTCAAATTATACTGACATTTTATGTTTTGTCTTTGCTGCTGCTGCTGGAGCCCAAAGAAAGAATTAGATTCAGTGAAGAAGTGTGTGCTTCGTATTGCACTTGTTCACCCACAAATCTCATTCAGAGTGTATGACTTAGATAGGTGATTTTGTAAACTCATATGTGTAGACACATTGTGAACTTTTTTTTTATTTTTTAGATATGTGATTTTCTAAATTAAATATGTAGACACAGTGTGAACTAATTTTTTTGATGTAGATGTGTGACTTGGTAAATTTAAATGTGTAGACACATTGTGAACTTATTATTATGTATGCATGTTATTTGAACTAGTGTAGTGAGGATGAGATTCTCTGCACGGTTCCCTCCTCATCACCTTTACCCCTGATTTCTGATGGATTTGGAAAGGATGTCTCCTGTTCTCTCCGTGCAATATTTCACTCTGACCAACTATTAACTCTTTCTGGGTTCATATCAGGACCTTCCGATCCCTTCTCCACCAAGGTGAGTTTTGTGAACCTTAGTATATTATGAAACTGCATCTGTTTTAAATATTGTATCGAGTTGATTGTAATTTCATTTACAGGCTTTGCAATACTTATGTATCCTTTTTCCCATGATCTCAATCTTCTATAAAACACAATAACACATCTTGCTGTTTTCGTTAATTTGTTAATTGTTCAAATTGGCAAACTATATATTCTTTGTAAATTGATAATTATTTGTTATATTGCAATAAAGATCTTTAGCATTGTGGATATTTGTAAATAAAACAAACAATGCCCCTTACTCTAATGAACTTCTTTCTGGTATAAGTTTGTTTGAACAAGCTTCAAAAGAATTTAATGTAGAACTTCTTGGTTTTAGTCCCTGTATTAAGATTCAGGTGCTATTTGCAATCTAAACCAAATAACTACAGTCATTGTTTGGGTTTCCAAGAGTCTCTGTTTTATTGCCTTAACTATCTCAGATATCAACTCTAGATTTGTCAGGAAGAATCCTATTCATAATTTGATTAACAACTTGGCAACTCGGTGGCAATCTTGCACAGACCAAAATGGGGATGAGCTTGTGGGCCAAAGTCGAAAGAGGGCAAAACATGTTTCTTACCCGGCCTTTTTGCTCAATCTTTGCTGTCCCTCCTCTAGCTATGACCTCAACTATGAACCTTCAAAGACAGTGGTTGAATTTAAGGTTCATTGCTCGTAAATGATTGTTCTTCTCTTTTATCAAATTGTTTTTAGTCATGTGGTTCCTGTCAAATATTATTTATTTATTTTTTGTTTTCCTACAGGACTTGAATTTTGTTTTAGCTTTCTTTGAGGAAGCTCTCACCAACTATTGGAAGGTGATGTCTCAGTGTACATTGGAAGGTAAGTTTTTCTTTTCCATTTTTGTGTAACAAATCAATAGGATTCTTACTTTGTGTAAGTTTCATTCATAGTATACTGGTTCTTGTAGAAACATATCATGCAGAGGACACTAGCCTGTCTTTGAAAGAAGAGATGCTCAAAGAAGGTATTGCTTTATAATGTGAGATATTTAAGCTCCTTGTCTGTAAGTTATAACCAGTAAAATATTATTGAGTTATGCATTGACACTTATGGTGCCTAAAGTCCAGTAACAGCAGATTAGACAAAGCCAAAATAAAACTATGTATTCACATATTTTAACTTTAAAATCAGAATAAACACACTTCGTTTGAATTGTGTAATCCCTTTAGGATGAGATCATGAGAGTTATAATAGGTTTTCATTATGCCATTGGCAGATCTAGTATGGGAAAATGGGGGGAAATAGGGGTCAAGTACTTTTAAGAAAATTCATATTTGAATCTCGTATAAGTATAAGAAGTTTTCATTGTTATTGACCCCTAAGGTTACAACTCATGATTTTGATGTAAATAATATCAATATTTGGGAGTCAGAATGATATGGAGATGTTTGTCTTTCACTCTGAAATGCAAATGACTCAAATTATACTTTGTCACGCTCAAGATTTCAATTTATGGTTCCCATTAAATTCATCATACATAAATACTAGGGGATACAAATGTTTTCCATTGTGGACCTTTTAAGTAAATATTAATGAGATAGTGCTTGTTTGTACATGAATTTTAAAAAAATTGAAATAAATATTTAAAAGCCTCCAAAAATGGAAGACTTTTGTATCCCCATGTATTTTCATTTGATGGGAACCATAAATCAAAATTTCGGATGTGGCAAAGTATAGTTTGAATCGTTAGCATTTTAGAGCAAAATGCAAATGTCTTCACAATAGTTCTAGTCCAATATTAGGTAATTAGTCACATTGTAAAAGTTTTAGGCTTCTTTTTTCATGGATTATACATTGCTTGATTTATTTTATTGCCTTTCTCATGTGCTAGAGGGGCTGACAACAGTAATGAGTGAAAGAGGAAAAAAACCTAAAGTTTCATGGTTGAAAAATACAATTAAGGCAACGGATTTTGGATCTTCAAACCAAAGAAAGAAGAAAGCTGACAGTGCGGCCTCTAACACATGTACGCAAATAAAAAGTGATTCAGAAGCAACTGATCACAATGGCTTATATGAAACACATAAAAATGCTTGTGCTTCTTTCTTGGATATAAAACCATGCACAAGAAGTGCTTCTCATTCCCATTGGTCAAACAGTGATTCTTTGTTTTGCCTGGAAGATGAGTATCCGCAAATGTCCACCCCCATGGTTGGAGCAAAATACAGTTTCCGAAGCTTCAAAGAGGATGAACCTTTCTTACAAGCCTGCACCATGCAGAGTAGAGATAACAGTTACCGTGTGGAGAATGAAAACCCTATGAAAGGATACATGTATGATTGTATGGAGTTTGAGAATTCAAGTGAAGATTGTTTTAATCCATGGTCTAGTACTATTAATTGTATTCAACATTATTGGTATGGTAATTTTAGCAGAAGTGTATGGGATTCACCCAGTGCTTCTTTGTGTGATTTGGTGTCCCCTCAGAAGAACTTTTTTTTCGATTCACCATTGTGCGCTAGAAATGGGTCAAATCCGAATAAGTGTAGAAAGCAAAGGAAATTGATGGAGAATGAGGATGAATTTTCTGAATCTGCTAGAGATATACTATCTGGAGGTTCCATACTAAGCTGTAAGAAAACTTTGTGGGATAATGACTCCAGTTCCAAGAAAAGCCAGTTCTTTGATTTTCCAATTGATGGAACACCCTTTTCAACTTTTTTGGATTCTCCCATAATAGAAATGAAGCCTCCTGCTTCCTCAAGTGGGAAGAGTTTTCTTCTTTGGGATTCCCCTATAACTGAGAAGGCTGGTTGGGGTCATAGACGTGAAAACCTGCCAGAAGGCCAAAATCTGCAATGTTATTCTTCAGCTCGTAAGTGTAAGTTTACACTTAGACCAAGAAGTAGTTCAGCCCCACCATTCTATAAAGGGAAGTGCAAATTTTCATACTTGAATGATCAGTTGACAAGCTTGATTGGAGAAGAGTCTGCTTCCAATGTCTTCAAAACCTCATCAGGTTAGTTGCATAGTCACTGCTTGAATGATTCAATGACCTTTATAACTTAAAAGTCATCCATTTTATGGTGAAGCTATTTGTGAACAATGAGTAGGTAGAGGATTCTTTTCTTTTTCATTTTTTTTTGTTATGTCTTTTACGTAGATAATACTTTTGTTTTTCTCTTGAAACTGGTTCTTGTCACTTATAGATTCTTGAAAAAAGACTTATTGCAAGATTGGGATTTAGAGTGTTTAGTACTGATTGGTTATATTAACCTGCAGACACAGTGCCTGTACTAAACACCACTCCAGAAAATTGTTTATCACAGCCATGCCCTGATCCAGCATTATTTGAGACTTTGCAATTAAATATCAGGTAAGTTTGTCTTTGCCTTTTCTTGTACACCACTTCAGAACATACCTGTTCCTAAATTTGTCATTATACTTTGTCTATACTAGAGGAGAACAAGTGCAAAATACTGCATATATATCACCACCTTGCCAGCATGATAATTTCGAACACACTGGAGATGAGTTGACCAAGTGGCGTGTTGAAGTCCAACCAACAGTTGAGCACAATCTCTATATGTTCTTTTAACTGTTATGACTTATTTTACTATTCCTGTTACTGTGCCAAGAATTTGTTACTGAGTGTTCTTCTTTTTGCAGGTAGTATCTTTGCCTCACATTTCAACTGATGATGTTCTTAATATCTCTTCTGGGTTATTGCATTTGTCTAGTAATTCCTTGATTCCTGCAAGCATAGATAGAAATTGCTTCGATAATGTGAAAGTCCTCCTCCAGCTCGATAAAAAATTTATTCCAGTAATTGCAAGTGACACACTTG
Source organism: Cyperus esculentus (assembly GCA_030179965.1). Lineage (NCBI taxonomy): Eukaryota > Viridiplantae > Streptophyta > Magnoliopsida > Poales > Cyperaceae > Cyperus > Cyperus esculentus. Next base: position 2,773,312 of record JASGLE010000014.1, on the reverse strand, counting down.
TTATCCTAGATCAGGTTTCATTTACTGCACCTTTTATACTTTATGGCTTTTATTTACGAAATTATACAAATGTTTATGTCTATTATATTCTCTCCCCTTCTCCTTACACTTTTTACTTCAAGCACACAATTACCAGTGTTATAAAACCTTTCTTGTTGTCTATATAGCACGCTGCCGATGAAAGGATACGCTTGGAAGACCTGCGTGGAAAGGTATCTAAATTTTAAATGCACATATATTTTTTGTTCTCTTTCATGTCTTCCTCTTTTTTCTTTTTTTTTTTCTTTTTTTTTTTTGTGCAAAAAGCACCGTAACTGTTATGAAAAAGCAAAAACCAAACCCACAGTACAAAAAAATAGTAACAACTTAGTTTCCAGCATTAGTAAAAAGTTCAACATTCAGAGTTTTCTTGCCCTATCATCAATTAATACCACTATTTTAAGTTATCTAAGTTTGTAAATTGGTTAAAATTTCCATTAAGACATTATTCTTTAAGGGTGTGTTCGGATATCACTGAATTTTTTCCTTACCTCACAAACAGTGACTACCCATATCCGAACAGGGCCTAATTGTGGTTGCAATTTTGTGTAGGGAGGGATATCTTGACAACTTATAACTTTGACAATTATTGTTCAAATAAATCTGAAAAGAATTTTTAAATATAAAAAAATGCTTACAGTCTTATTCCTAAACTTATTGATAAATTGTGTTTCAAATTTTAATCAACTTGGATGTCATTTACTACTCCATCAAAGACCGTTATATTTAAATTGTTGAAAACTTGATCTATGATGTAGTATCAAATGATACCAAATTGAATGAAACTTAAACCACAATCAATCTATAGGGTTAGAATATGATTGTAAACTTCTAATTTTATTTTATATTTACTTGAATTATGATGGTCTAATATCTTAACTATGATTATTGCTATCATTGTCTTAGTTTAGAAAATACCATTTCTATGACTATCCTTCTATACAAACTTCAGCTTTTGCACTTTTTTCCCAAATTGAGTCCATAATCCATCCTAAATCCTTTTGGGGCTTTTAGGTGTTATCTGGTGAGGGCTGTGGAAGCACTTTTCTGAACCCAGCAGAAGAATTGGTATAACTTTTGCTCTAAGAAATTGTTATTTATTAGATGAGACGCTAACAATCATTAACATTATGATGTAAAGCACCATTACTAACTTTAATATTAAATAGGTGCTTCCTGAGATGGGCTTCCAACTTCTTGAAAAATATGGTGCACAAATCAAGAAGTGGGGTTGGCTCACAAGTATTGACAGCCAATCCTCTGATCCCTTCACAAAGTAACTTTTTTTTTTTTTTTTTCTATTCCTTAACAAGGCATTATCCAATGTGGGCAATGTAAACAATGTTTGAAATGATTCTCCTAATTTCAGGAGTATGAGCTTTTTGAAAAGACAAGAGGGGAATAACTTTGCCCTCAGTCTCGTCGCTGTAGGTGCATGTTCATTTTGTGCACTTGCAATTCATATCTATTTATTAGCAGTGCCTATAGTATTATTAATACTCTGTTCCACAAATTGTAATCCAGGTACCTTGCATTCTGGGTACCAATCTTACCAGCAAGGATCTTCTAGAGTTCCTCGAACAGGTAAAATATTTTCTCTTAATGCAGTTAACTTGAGTTACTTTCTTCACAGAAATACTATTCTGATTCACTTTTCCTTTTGCATCTTATGATGTAGCTTGTAGAAACGGATGGGTCGGGAAACCTCCCCCCTGCAATTACTCGAATTCTCAATCTTAAAGCTTGCAGAGGTTATTTTGAAATATACTATTATAGTATTATTTCATACAGCTTTTTTGGGCATACTATTGTTTCATTTTTTTGTGTGTGAGAGTCTACATAATTGCTCTTTTTCTATGATGACAGGTGCAATTATGTTTGGTGACCCATTGTTACCTTCTGAGTGCTCTCTTATTCTTGAAGAATTGAAAGCTACATCTCTTTGTTTCCAGGTTAGTCTTTGGTTCTCTGAGTAGCAACTAGAAAGCCAGGTTTGCAGTTTTACTTGACCTGACAGCTGCATTGGCTTTACTAACTGCTAATGACTAAACAGGTAGTCTCGTAATTGTGGGCACCTATCATATTAAAATGAAAAGTGTTATTTTGTAGTAAAGCTATCTTCAAATGGTTAGAGTGGATTGGTGGTTGCGCTTGCTATGAAGCAAATGGGTATCGACTCTTTCTTAATTGGGAAGAATAAGAATACCGCAATAAACTTTTTTCTCCCTTGCTGTATACTTAATCTGGAATTTGAGACACATACTGATCTGCCAGTTTGGTTAAGATTTGATGATTCTTAAATTCATGTGTTTGAACTTGGTGTGTTGATACTGTATTATCAAATATGCGGCTGAAGATAGATCTTATACATGGTGACTTCTCTGTCTTATTGTGGGGATGGGATGAATTAAGTGTTTGATCAGTCTGTGTCATTGACTTGGTCAAAATAGTAACAATTTGTGGTCTAGTTATTATAGTCCAGCTTTTGGGGTAAGTCTAAATCTTTTTGTTTGGGTCAATAATTCTAGTTCTTTACAAGTTATATCAATTTTTGGAAAGTTCTTACAAGTAGTGTTCTTGTAGTGTGCTCATGGACGACCAACTACTGTGCCTCTTATCAACATCAAGCAACTCCATGTGGAGTTGGAGAAACTAAAAATGCAGAATGTGAGAACCAAAGACAAGTGGCATGGGTTGATGCACCATAAGCTGAGTGTCGAATATGTGCAGCGGCGGCTTCACCATGCAAAGATCTGAATAAAAAGTGAGACATTTCATTAATTTCCCATTCTAGAAGAGATCATATGAGCCTAATTTTTGTCACCTCATTGAGTTGTAGATTTTGCAAGCAATAACTTTTCTCTTGGGATAACCAATAAATGTTGTACAAAAGAGATGCTCATAGTAGTTCAAAAACAATGTACTTGTACATCTTATATATATAGTGGGCATATGAACATTTATTGTTTAGTATAATATGTTCATAGAGATGGTAAGCACCAGCATGCAAACAAGTTGATTGCATGTAAAGATTGTTATCCCTGCCTCCATACATTCGTAGCTCCTTAACAGATATCGTGGGTTGCTGATTGTCTGTGACATATTGCATATCATGTCCGATTAAAGTCGCACGGTTTGGCATCTGTACTTATTACTACAGAGACATTTTTCTTGATGCAATTGGTACTGGCTGTTTTAACGGTCCATCTGTCTTTTCTAGAACGTTTAAGGCCCAAATGCGTGGAGGTCAACTGGTCAAGGATTATTGTCATTGTCGTTTTCTTTGTATCTTTGCATAGGGGCTGGTTTATTCGGGCTTAACTACTACATGAAACTATAAACGCTGGACGTCCCGCAATATTGCAAATGGTCCAGGTCAGTAGTTTGTCAACTGTTCTTTGATGTTGATATTTTCAGTAGTTTTCAAAGTTAGAAATTAGAATAATGGTCCATGTTTTTCACAAGGAGTGAGGGAGATCCTCACTTGTCTATACATCACACTTACTGGGGCAAAAGTGATGTGAGTGACAATAATTGGATGGGTCAGTTGAACTGATACTTGTGCTGCTAGGTAACTAAATCTTCATTTGTATGGCCTTGTTTGTTCCTAGCAAAAATGAGTGAGTGGTTCCTTTCGATGAATGTCATATATATTCGGTCGAAAAACTTGTTAGTCGGTGCTAATTAAAGTAGATCATATACATGCATGAGATTTTTCATGAACTTAATTTGAGCTAACAGCTGATGAATGAGAATTACATACTTCCACACGTAAAATATCTGAAATTACAATTACATGTATTCTACTTATTACATTAACCAAACGGCTTATATCGACATAACAAGTTTTAACAACATGTATATATAGCGACATCACAAAGATGAAAATTCACAACACATGCAATTCAATTCTTAAACAAAGGACGCAATTGAGAATTAATTAATATTTGAATTATCAATGGCGATCAACAAAATCCTTGATTGCGGAGAGAAGCTCTCGGGTCCTCTCACCGGTGGTTGGATCCATGTCGACGGCAAACTTGTTGAGATAGAAAGAATGGCTCACTCCATGACTGAACAACACTTGCACCTCCTTCCCGGCTTTTTTCATGGCGTCACAATACTCGAGGTTCGTGTCACGGATGAGGTCTAACTCTGCCACTCCGACCAAAAATGGCGGAAGCCTCACTTTCTCCAACGCCGGCGCTGCTTCTCCCATGGGACACGTGTATGGATGGTCCTTTGTGGCCCCAACTGGGAGCCCCAGTGCAAGGAATTTGTCGAGCATGTCTAAGGTGAAGAACACTGAGTCGGACTTGAGCTCTAGTTCTGACCGGCTCCGGGTTGACCGAACAAATCCAGGATGCAGAGGTATCCCACCAACCACTTTAAGCGGGGCCCAGAATTCGTCTTTCTCTTCTAATGCTTTGGCTGCTACGGCATGAACAAGGTTTCCTCCAGAGCTATCCCCTATAAGAAAAACCCGAGAGAAGTCAACCTTGTCATTCGAGAGTATCTCAGAAGCAGCTGGATCATCAGCAGGGGAGCGGGCAATTGAGCAGAGGCGTAAGAGAGCCACGAAACTTGTCTCAATTGCTGCCGGTAGGCGGTGCTCCGGGGCTAGTGGGAGCTCGACAGAAACAACAGCAGCTTGGATATCGCGGGCAACACGTGCATAAAACTGGTGGTACATGAGCCACGTGTGGTGACTGATACAGAAACCGCCGCCTTGGAGGTGGAGAATAATTGGAATTTTTTTACCATGTGTGTCAGTCGACTCAGGCATGTAGATGCGAAGGTTGGGGTTGCCGGGCAGGTCATGAAGAGTGATGCCATCTTGGGGGGTGGTATATGGAGGAACCGGTTGCATCAAGGGAAGTGCCTCCGGGGGGCCTGTCCAGGTGCGATCGACTGAGCCATCATCAAAGATGCGCAGCCAACCCGATACCTGGTCGACAACCTTCTTTGCGATGGGCTGATCATCTGAGGCTCCGATATTGATGCTCCCCATATATGGCTTCCAAGTTGTAGAGTGTGTGTTTAATTTAATCTGGTCTCTTTGTAGGACTGATGATTATTTGATTGCTTGGATAGACGTCGATGATATGTTGTTGGGTTTATATAGACTTAAATTAACTTGCAAAGAACGTAGAGTAGACGTCGACTAAGGGTAAGGGGACCCAGAGATAGATAGATGTCGTACGTTAAAATCGTGGGAAGTTCTTGACAATGAAGAGGAAATTTCACTTCAGCAGACTGTTTTACTTTATTAATTAGACGGGCTGGTGCTGGTGCTGGTGCTGGTGCAGTGGTGCGTGTGAATCAAGCGAATTTGGGCGTTGGCTATGTGAAACGATTACAGGGAGGTCAAGTCAAGTCTCCTTGGGAGCTTTAGAGCAGTCAGCGGATTTTGTTCAAATCGAATTATGAAATTTTCTTTGCTGGCCGGATTCTTCTGCAACATATTGAATGAAAAGAAAATCATTCTTTTAAAATTTAACGATTGATTAGTTGTTAGCTGATCTATAGCATAACACCTCATTTTCTTTATCTATTCCTAGTTTTATTTATTTATTTCTTTATTTCTTTATTTTTGCATAAAAACTACCTACGTCTTCAAAGTTCAAACCAGTAACTCAGTGTTTTAACGCATGCACTCAGAAATTAATACCAAATAATAATCCAACAATGATATCAAAGTTGATACCAAAATTGATATTGATTGGATTAGTATCTATATGAATCAAAAACTATTCAAATCAGTGACTTTAATATGGTACTTATTTTATATAGTGCGTTATGTATATAATATTAATTACTTGAATACTAAATAAGTTAATATGAATACGACGTCGATATCAATTTGATATCATATTTAGCATCTATATATTTATCCGTTCCCTTATGTTTATAGGGTTCGAATTACGATTTACAAGTTTCTCAACTTTGCATTCAATTCTCACAATATCCAAGGTAAATTTGGAAGTAAGAAAATTACTTTTGATATCCTGATATCCATATACATTTCATTGAACTTGTAGAAACACTTTTAGAATTTATATGAACTAGAGCTGGAACTCGGCTTCGCCCCGAAATATGATATCAAATAAATAATAAAGCTTATAAATTCAAATATTTATTTTAGAAAAATGAACAACATATTGAATTTTTGATGTGATTAATAATAATAATAATAATACATAAATGTTGGACTATTTTAAGGGTTAAATTTTGTCTTAGACATATTACATTCATCATATTAAATGGGGAGAGAGAATACATATAAACCATTGGATCAAAGTAGATGAAGAGATTTAAACAAAATCAATAGTTAATAATGTTGATGATGTGGCATAGTTGAGAGGTTTGGAGTGCTACCCCTCTTTTTAGAGTATAGATTTCACCTATATTTAATTATTTATCGTTTACGTAAATAACAATAATTCCTGCAGGATGGTGGCCGGTTCCATACATGGATGAATTTTGTCATTATGGTTTAAAGATAATCGTCTTGTTGGGCAGGATTTGCTGGGAAAGACATGCAGCAACGGCTTTGCGTAAGCAGAAGTGCAGAACACAACTACTTCAACTACTATTCTATTAGTTTGAATTGGAAAAATCCAAACGAATAGGAACAGATATTATATACCAAAATGCATATGGTTGACGTGGGGTCAAGGTCAAGCCAGTGCCAGATGATCGGAAGAATAGTATATATGCGATTTCTCATTTCTCTTATATAGGTCAGACTCAGACTCAGATATGAAATCGCTTCGAAATTGCCCTGGAGATGCCATCGACTTACCACTTGCGTAACGTTCCGAGACAAGATCGAGTTTATATATGACTCAAAATAAAATAATGAACACATTGACTAGATATATGCCTCTATCACTAAAGAGTCACCTCTACCTTTTTTTTCTAAAAAAATTGGTACTCTTAGCTACCACCACCGCTACTTTTTGATAAATATAGAGAGATTGATACATAGAAAGACAAACAAGCAATAACAGTAGCACAGGCAAACTACTACCCCTACATACTACTAGCACCCATAACCAAAATCAGGGGCGGAGGGAAGAGGGGTGCGACTCCCCTATGATTTTCAAATTGTTGACTATGGTAAGATAATTTAAGCATATTTAATAATATTTTTTATATTAACCCCCCTAATAAATTAGAACAAAGGTTTTTAAAAATTTTGTAAACTACCAGTTAAGTTATATTAATTTATGCTATAGCAATCGAGATAATATACTCAATAGTGCATAGATTTTGTTTGTCTTTTGAAATGAGAAGAGATATTGGTAGATTGGAAGAGGAGAAACTTGCATATGGAGTCCAATTACTTTTTATATGGAATGTGTCATTGTGGGTTTTTAATTTCTATTTCACTTTTCATCTGACATTTAATTGTTTCGAAAATGGTTTTGCATCAAACCTCCTTTAAATAATTTAACTGGGTTTCAACTTAGAAGTTCTTCTACCATTAATTTGTATTAAATTTTAATTTAGTCTAATGGGTTTCAACTTAGAAGTTCTTCTACAATTAATTTGTATCAAATTTTCTTTTATTCTAACTACACAATGCCATCACAGTCAAGTAACTTTTTTCGTTTATGACAAATAATGACATTCATTCAAATTTGAGCAAACGAGACAATTAATATAAAGTTTATTTTTTATTTATTCAACAGTCAAATTACATTTTTTTCGTGACAATCTACTAAATTTTTAAATTTTACTAAAATTTAATAAAAAAACTGAAAAATGATCTCTAATAACTTTTAGAGGCGGATAAAATTTAGATTGATATTTTTTAATAGAACTTTCTTTTCACTATAAAAAAAATGCTAAAAGCTTGACGACAACATCACTATATTTTTTTTTGCGACCCCACCTAATCAAAATTCCTGGCTCCACCCCTGACCAAAATACATCAACAGTGTACTATACATCACAATTAAGAGTCAGAAATTTGAGTACAAAAAAAATTTTAAACGATCCCTTCTTCTATGTGCTCTTTATGTGTAATTGGATGTATGCTGCAATAACTAACAGGGGGAGGGGTGCCTCCTTTTCAGTTCTCATCCATGTCTGTGCCACTATCTTCAGAAAGAGCTTCCAGCAGTCTCACTTTGCCAAGAGTTAGAGGAGAGATACCTATCCAAGAAACAAGAAAATGAGAAAAAAATGCAAATAGAACCCTAAAAGATTTAGGAATCCCTCCTTCAAAGATGAATATATTTCTTTCCAGCCAGATTGTCCAAACCACAGCCCCTATGATCATAATCCTCTTAGTTCTATAATCAGAGGGCAATTTGATGCAATGAGACCAAAGGTTATCAAGAGAAGAGGTGTCAAGAGAGAAAGGAAGGGAGAGCAGTATCTGGTTCCAAAGTGAGTGAAACCAAACACAGTGCAACATCAGGTGGGGAGCAGTTTTCAGTTCTTGACAGAATGAGCAAGTGGGGCTTCCTGGCCAGCCTCTCTTTATCATCTGACCCCTGGTGGGGATTCTGTGTTGAAGCACCATCCATAGGAACACTCTGATCTTGAGAGGCAGTTTGGAACTCCGCAAATGGTCCCAGTAATGTGTTGTCACTCCTCCAAACTCAGAAAGAGTGTTACTGATCTAACAGTAAATTGAGAATGAAATGCTCCAGGCAGATCCCATCTCAGTTGATCAGGTGCATTGGCTGGGTAAATCCCAGCTAGGAGTTGAGATAAATCTCCCCATTCTTGAGCTAGGGTACCAAGTAGTGTTTGAGAGAAGAACAGTTGAAACCTGCAAAGTTGCCTATCCCATGCCTGAGCTATTGTGATGGAAGGATGCTGAGCCACCGCAAACAAGCCAGGGGATAGTATGGCTAGAGGGAGGTTCCCTAGCCATTTATCCAGTCAAAACTGAATATTACATCCATCACCAAGTTCCTTGTGTGAGCCTATTATAATTAAAGTCTGTTCTTTCTCCACCTCACACATGAAGTGAGATTTCATATTTCTGTTTAAGCCTTTAGCAATCACCACTAACTTCCATAATGAGTGAATTGAGGGGTTATGTCATAACCAGAGCCATTTAGCCAACAAGGCTTTGTTCATGTGAGATAAGTACCCCCAGTCCTCCAGAACTCTTAGGTTGACAGATTCTGGCCCATTTGATTAACATGTATTTCTTGCTTTGAGGATCTGAACCTTGCCAGAAAAACTTTCTTTTGATGGCATCCATCCTTTTGATGACCCATATGGGGGCTCTATGAAGAGAGAGCATGTATAGAGGAATTGTGCTAAGCACTGAGTGTAGTAGTATCAATTTCCCTCCTATGGATAAGAATTTGCCCCGCCAATTAAGTAACTTCCTAGCCAACCTTTTCAACAATGCCTCCCACTCAACTCTAGGGACCTTCTTCCAGTGAATTGGGATCCCAAGATAAACCATTGGTAAGCTCCCTAATTTACAGCCAAAAAATTCTGGCCAGATTTTCTGAATGACTTACATCTAAATTCAATGGAATAAGTTCACTCTTGGCATAGTTGATTTTCAATCCTGAAAGACCTTCAAATCCTTTCAGTGCCCAGACCGATGCTTCAAAAAGATGAGGCTCAGCTTTGGAAAACAAAATGGTGTCATCAACATATTGGAGTGCTATTAAATTTCTCCCATCTGGTAACTGAGGCCCTAACCCCTGCAAGACCCTAGCATTTTGACCTCTTTCTAGAATTTTCCTCAAACCATCTGTAGCCACAACAAATAGCAAGGGGAGGAGAGAATCCCCCTGCCTCACCCCCTCTTGCATTCAAAGTAATTGGTAAGACTGTCATTAACATTGATACAGACTCTACCACCTGTCAATATCTGCACCATCCAATCCATCCACAGAGGAGGAAAGTTTCTGTCCCTCATGGATTGCAAAAGAAAATCCCAACTTATCGTATCGAAAGCCTTCTCAAAATCCAGTTTTACCAGAACACCAGCTTAGTAACATGAGTGTGGTGTAGTACTTCTTGGGCACTAACTACTCCTTCTAGGATAAATCTCCCTTTAATAAAGGTCGTAGTCGTGGGAGTCCTCTCCGCAAAGGGTACAAGCTTGAACTTGCACCACCTTAGGAGTCGCCTTCTACTTGTCAACCTGCAGCTGCAGGGCGTTTATCTTGGCTTGCATGAGGGCAAGCTGATCAACCTCGTAGCGTCCTTTTGTGCTTCTGCTAGACTCGCGGCTGACCACTGCTGCTACTGTGCCAGCTTCTCAAAAAGATCCAGAATCTCCTGCAGCTCCAGATCGACAATCGATCCACCTGCACCATAGTCAACCAAATTGCGACTCTGCGCAGTTAGTCCATCATAGAAAGCATCTACCAACATCTAGCCAGAAAAAGTTGTGGTGGGGACAAGACAGACAGAGATGGTTGAATCTATCCCACGCATCACTCAGCGATTCATCATACCCTTGTTTAAATGAAGAAATTTGAGATCGAACCCTGGCGGTTCTCCTAACAGGGTAATATTTCTCGAGAAACTGAGAAGATAATTCGGCCCAGGTACCAATTGAGCCTTTAGGGAGAGAATTAAACCAGAATTTCGCTTTGTCTCGGAGTGAGAAGGGAAACAAAGCCAGTCTGACATAGTCCGAGCTCGCCATTATGTTCTTCACGGTCCGACAGCACTGGAGAAAGTTGTTTAGATGCTCGTGCGGGTTCTCGGACTCCAGACCGTGGAAGCAGTTCTGCTGGATGAGACTGACGACGCCCGAGTCGAAGTTGGGAGGCTCTCCTTGCACCTTTGGGAGCACGATCGGTCCCTGTGCGTCATCGACTCGTGGAATGTGGTAGTCTCTGAGAGTTCGCAGCCTGAACTATTGGGCTGCGGCTTCAGCAGCTTGCCTTAGTCGCTCCACTTCCTCTTCAAGCCTTTGCCGCTCGGTTACGGCTGCTTCCAGCGCGAGCCTAGTTGCGTCGTCGGCCATGTCTGATGAAGAAGAGGCGGTGACTGAATCAGATGCGGCAGAGCTAACCTTCGCTCGCGGGGGTGCGAACTTCGGACTCCGGCGCCCACTCCTGAGGTAGTAGTCACCAAACGGAGGGAGTTGGAATTGGGCCAGCTCCTGTCACCTGAAACAGAAGAAAAAGAAAAGGAAAAGAAAAGGTTAGAACTCGAAAAGAAAATAAAGTAAAGTCTACAATTAATATTGCCGTCCCCGGCAATGGCGCCAAAAAGCTTGACCACTCAAAAGAGTATAAACTTTTAATTTACCCTAAGCAAACACTCGATCGCAAGATTAAGATCTCGTATAGTACAGCCGGGGTCGAACCACAATGACATATTTAATTCTAAACTTACTCTAAATGCAATTCAAAGTCCTAAAGAGATGTTTTTGGTCTTTTTGTATAAAATGGGGGGGGGGGGGGGGGGGTTGTCAAAGGTGAAAGGAATAGCACGATGGCTAGAGATGCGGAAATTAAAATTTTTCTAACCAAAGCATGTGCAGTTCAATCAGATCTTGCCAAACGAACGACTTATCGCTGATCTACACAATAACATGCATAGAGAGGCAGTAGTTATTATACCTTTGACGCGTAAACGGTTGCTCGATGTGCTGTCCGGTTGAGCGTCGCCCTTGTCCACCAAAGGTTCGACCACCACCGTCCGTCTAGGCAAGAAGAACGTTGACGGCGGGACCTTCGATCTTTTCCTCGCACGAATCTCAACCCTAAACCCTAGGTTTGATAGAGGAGATTTCTCAACACATGAGAGAGAGAGAGAAGAAGAAGAAAGGTGGCTGAAAAAACTTACTTTTTCGTGCATGAAACCTTCCCTTTTATACTTGTCAAGAGTGATTAAGAAAACCCTAATCTGCCTTTCTGTCAGGTTGCGTTATAACGCACCCAATATTGCGTTATAACGCAACACCTGACAGAACCAGATTTCTGTCACAGATTCCGTTATAACGTAACATATGTTGCGTTGTAACGGAACTGCTGACAGAACCAAATGACAAGTATTCTCTCATATGTTCGAGACATAAGATCAAAACATCATAGCCATGATGATATTCAGGTTATCATGATGCCCAATCAAGCTCAAGTCAGGCCGCGCCTGATTTGACTTATTGCCATCACTCTTTACACGTTCGCCGACGTGACACGAACCTGAACAGGACTAATGGTCGAGAGCCTTTGTAGGTGTGACCTTATAGGGATCTGGATCATGTTGGGTTGCATTAACAGTGATTCTCATCTACCTGTTCAATGCTGATCATCATCAGTGTCAAGCCATCCACGTGACGATCCCCAAATGATACAGACAGTACGCACGTCCACGTAGTATCTTGATCCTGAGTAAGAGTACCTTACTTGTGTTGATTCTATGTCATATGAATATCCAAGATCAGTCCGAGGCAGGATTGTGTCATCCTCACGACTATATCATTTACTTGACGTCCATATAGATTAAACACATGACTAATATTAATCATTGCGCGCGTGTGTAATCCATAATGTCAAGGGGCCCAGAGGATATCATAACTCATCTATGATGAGAGACATTCCAGTATCTTGATCATCCATGATCCAAGCTACCAATTCTACACACCGAACTGGAATCCCTTATGCCACCTGTTACGGTTGGGATAGGAAACTAGTCACAGTGTGCAGTCACGATATTTGATCATGACAACCTCAACCGTGAATCCAACACTGACAAGAATATGAATGACATAACACATTCCTTTTGTCATATTCTTGTCGCGGTCAGTCCAATGCCATGTCACAGAGAATGTGCACATGCATCCATATGATCTAGTTGACAGCCGCGCTATCGATGGGACGTGATACAAACCCATCTGCTAGACTCATATGCTGATCCTATCCGACCAACTGGAGTACCATGCTAGTTATCATAGATCAGGGCAGTTTTAGAATTGACGTCATACCCATCATGGCATATCACTTGCTCTTGTCGTAAACGACACAAGCCATAACGTAACATCAATTCAAGGAAACTAATGAATAAAACATCCAAATAAGAATAACCATGAACAAGCGAATACCATATATATATAAATATAAATATGTATGTTTCTCTAGTACATAAACACTAACAATCTCCCACTTGGACTAGAGACATCATATCCTCTATGTCCAGTGAAGTGTACCCTAAAACAAAAGTAAAGTACAACCACTACATCATTAGACCCAGCCTACGCGGCGTCGAATGCCCATGGCCGATCTATGAAGATTCGTCTTATCCAAAGACAGTGGCTTTGTTAGCGGGTCAGCTGTGTTGCTGTCCGTATCCACCCTGCTTATTCTCACATCACCTCGATTCACAAAGTCGCGAATCAGGTGATACTTGCGGTCGATATGCTTGCTTTTCTGGTGCGATCTCGGCTCCTTGGCTTGAGCGATAGCTCCGTTGTTGTCACAATAGAGCTCAATCGCCTCAAGTGAACTCGGAACAACCTCAAGTTCTTGCAAGAACTTGCGCAACCAAACCCCTTCCTTGGCGGCTTCGGCTGCGGCTATGTACTCGGATTCGGTGGTAGAGTCTGTCACGCACTCCTGCTTTGAGCTCCTCCAGCTCACAGCGCCACCGTTCAACGTGTACACGTATCCTGATTGCAATCGCAAATCATCTTGGTCGGTCTGGAAACTAGCATCCGTGTAGCCCCTGGCTACTAGCTCAGTTTGACCACCATAGATTAGGAGCATCTCCGAAGTATTCCTCAAATACTTCAGTATGTTTTTGACAGCTGTCCAATGCTTGAAACCGGGGTTCGACTGATATCTGCATGTCATGCTCAAAGCATATGCAACATCAGGGCGAGTACAAGTCATGGCATACATGATCGATCCGATCGCTGACGCGTACGGAATCCGACTCATCCTCTCAAGCTCATCAGTCCCTGAAGGACATTGACTCTTGCTTAATTTAATGCCATGAGACATAGGCAGAAATCCCTTCTTGGAATCTTCCATGCCGAATCTCTTCAAGACTTTGTCTATGTAGGTACTTTGACTTAATTCGATAAGTCGCTCAGATCTATTCCTATAGATTCTGATTCCCAACACATAGACTGCCTCGCCCAAGTCCTTCATCGAGAAAATCTTCATCAATGAAGACTTGACCCCGTTCAACATTGGCACATCATTGCCTATGAGCAATATGTCATCAACATATAGGACTAGGAATACGACCGAGCTCCCACTAACCTTCTTGTATACACAAGGTTCCTCTTCGCATTTCTTAAAATCAAATTTCTTGATTTCACGATCGAATCGCAAGTTCCAACTCCGAGATGCTTGCTTAAGTCCATAAATGGATCTCTTAAGCTTGCACACCTTCTTAGCATTTGATGAATCCTCAAAACCCGACGGTTGCACCATGTACAACTCTTCTTCTAAATCGTCGTTTAGAAAAGCGGTTTTGACATCCATCTGCCATATTTTATAATCATAAAATGCGGCAATGGCTAAAAGGATCCGAATTGACTTGAACATGGCGACAGGTGAGAAGGTCTCATCGAAATCGATCCCTTGGATCTGTCGATATCCCTTCGCCACTAGTCTGGCCTTGTACGTAGTCAAATTCCCGTCTCTGTCACTCTTCCTCTTGAAAACCCATTTGTTCTCAATTGGCCTAAAGCCTGGAGGAAGGTCAACCAGGTCCCAAACCTGATTGTCGTACATAGACTGAATTTCGGCTTTCATGGCTTCCAGCCACGAGTCGGAATCTGGTCTGCTCATCGCATCATCGAAGCTCACAGGATCATCAGTATCCAAACTGGTGATCTCATGCAGACCCAACCATCTTTCAGGTTGACGAACCACACGTTGTGACCTTCTAAGAATAACCCTCGGAGGCGGTTGTGATGCTTCTTCAGGTTGTGGCTCAGGCACATCCTGCAAAGGCACTTCCTCGTCTACTCGAGTTTGCACTTCCTCAACCGGAGTCGAGGGTGTGTTCACTTGAGTTTCGGCAGGAATGTCTTCGGCCTCTTCCATCCGCGATGGATCAGGGCTTAAGAAGCTCCCACTAACCCCTGCAACCCTGGGTGGAAAACTCGAGTTTCCATTTTGCAACTCCACTTGAATTTCTTCAAGTTGGACGCTGCTCCCACTACTCTTTCTTGCGAGAAATTCTTTCTCCAAGAACACACCATGGCGAGCAACAATCACCTTGTTCTCACCTTGGTGGAAGAAGTAGTAGCCCATAGTTTCTTTAGGGTATCCTACAAAGAAATACTTGTCCGATCTAGGATCGAGCTTTCCTGAGGTCCTATCCTTCCTCACGAACGCCTCACATCCCCAGATTTTAAGGAAAGACAAGGGAGGCACCCTCCCAAACCATAACTCGTATGGTGTCTTCTCCACGGACTTAGACGGAACACGGTTTAGCATGAACGCGGCTGTTTCCAGCGCATATCCCCAGAATGACGCTGGGAGAGTTGCAGCACTCATCATTGATCGGACCATGTCCATCAATGTCCTGTTCCTCCTCTCGGAAACGCCATTCCATTGAGGAGTCCCCGGCGGGGTCAATTGTGAGACGATCCCACAATCTGTCAGGTAAGAGGTGAACTCAATACTTAGATACTCACCACCGCGATCCGATCGCAAGACCTTGATCTTCTTGTTGAGTTGATTCTCTACTTCGTTCTTAAACTCTTTGAACTTGTCAAAGGTTTCAGATTTATGTCTCATCAGGAAGACATAACCGTATCGACTGAAATCATCAGTGAACGTGACAAAGTACGAGTATCCACCTCGGGCATTAATGCTTAAGGGCCCACACACATCGCTGTGCACTAGTCCCAACAAGTCATTTGCTCTTTCACCTTTCTTCTTGAAAGGCGCCTTAGTCATCTTGCCAAGCAAGCAGGAATCGCAGGTGTCCAGTGAGTCCATCTCAAACTGGCCAAGAAGCCCCGCTTCTTTCAACCTTTTAATGCGATTCTCATTTATATGACCTAGGCGGCAATGCCACATGAAAGCCTCGCTTTCATTTGAGATCCTCGGTCTCTTGGTTTGTATACTAAGAATAGGCGTATCCAAGTCGAGCAAATACAGACCATCTGTTTTAACACCAGAACCATAATGTAAACTATTCAAAGAAAAATTCATCAAACCTTTCTTAATAGTAAACTCAAAATCATCTGAATCCATACGCGATACAGATATTATGTTCTTAGTAATGCAAGGACAAAAATACACTTCAGATAAATGCAAAATAAGGCCCGTAGGCAAAGATAAATCTACGTCGCCAACATCGGTCGCCGATATAATCGCACCATTGCCGACACGCATCTGTATTTCCCCTTTGCTCAGCCGTCTCCGATTTCTTAGCACCTGCACATTACCAACAATGTGAGCACCTGAACCTGAATTCAAAATCCAGTTCTTAGAAATAGTAGCGAGATGTGTCTCAAAGACATAGATACCTGGTCCTTGGATCAAGTTCTTAGTCTTGAGCTGGGGGCAGTCCCTTCTCCAATGACCCTTGCCATGGCACTCATAGCATTCGGCGTCAGCTGGGATTACCTTTGCGGCCTTAGGCTGGTCCGCGACCACGCCCTTGCCCTTGTTGCTCTTCTTGGGCCTAGGCTTGCGCTTGCCCTTCTTGACTTTCTTCCCAGTCTCAGACACGGTGAGGACATTAGAAGGCCCCGCCTTCTTGAAGTCCACCTCCGCTGACCTGAGGAGACCATGAAGTTCGCACAGCGTTTTCTCCATCCCACTCATGTGATAGTGAGTCACAAAGCTGCTGAAGGTGTGCGGGAGAGAATTGAGCACGATATTCACGGTGTGATCCCTAGGGAGAGGCGCGCCGAGCCTTTCCAGCTGCTCGGCGTAGCTCATCATCTTAAGCATGTGAGCCGATACAGAACTCCCCACAGACATTCGGCAGTTGACAAAAGAAGTCAACACGTTGTAACGCTCGACTCGCAACTGCTCAGCGAACAAGTCCGCGAGCTGTTGCATAATCTTGTGCGTAGGCATGTCCTCGAACCGCCTCTGCAGCTCAGGATCCATGATCGCGATCAAGAGAGTCCCAACGTCCAACTCGTCTGCCAGGTGCGTCTGCACCGAGACGTAAGCCGGATTCTTAGCCATGACGGTCGGGGCAGCATCCGTGGCCGCCTTCTCCTCTATGAACTCCGGAGGCATTTCCTCGCCCTCCGGTAGGGGAGTAGTCAAGATGTACTCCTTCCTCTCTCTCTTCAGAACATTCCTGAGGTTCCGGAGCCAATCAGAGTAGTTGGCACCGTCGGAACGGAGAGGATTGCGGTCCAAGACTGGACGCAGGGAGTTCGTGTTAGCCATGTCTACAAAAATTACTACAAGAGAAAATCGCAGTTAAGTTCATGAAATTCATTTTTGTTTTTAAGAAAACAACTTCCACTATAGTTTGTAAAGTTCGTCCAATTACCATAGTAGGTCCAAGATCCATATTTTCAGTTAAGTTGTCCAGCGGCGGCTAGGTATTACAATTTAACCTATTTTAGGTAGACCACGCCGGGTCAATCGTGCCGCGCACGACTCTTGGCGCATCAAGGTCCGCGACCTCGATGCTATCCCCAAAGCCAGCGTCGGCATGGCCTTTGCCAAGTCGTAACCTCTCCTTATTTGGTTCGGCACGCACGGCGTACCCCACGACCCGTCACTCCCTCAATTCAACTTCCTACTTAATTCGGTCAAGTCTCCAAGAGCTCGTTTAGGGAGGTGGATAAGGAAGGCAACGGGAAATTGCACTTGGGTTGGTTGGACTAATGCAGGTCAAATTGCGAGTTGGTGGGGCATGATAAAACCGAATACCATACTTATTTATTCTACGACTCAACCATAGCAATAAATTCACAACAATCTCAAACAACTGACAAGCATTTAGGGCATACAAGCCCCGCGAGATATATGGCCCCGCTCCAAGCTCCATCCGCCGAGATCGCGCGAATTCTAAGCTTGGTACCTGTTTTTCCATTCCCATATCCTAACTAGAAATAAAACTATTCCTTAAAGCGATATGAAATGAAAAACATATATTAATGCTACCCAATTAACCCTTGGGGCACGCAGGCCTCAAATTAATTAATTAACACATTAATATACCACGGGGCACCGAGGCCGCATTACAAACATTCACAAACAATCAATACATCACACAAGGCATTGATCTTTGGCCATATATCCCGCACCTGCAAACATTCTCATACACACATACAAGACATTTTGCAAGTAGAGTAATCAGATCTAATCAATTTATAAACAGGTAATAATCATTAAGCAATAACTAATTAAATTCAGCCTCTGTCACAGGTTGCGTTATTAACGCAACAGATGTTGCGTTATAACGGATCTCGCCGGATCAATCTGCAAAACCGACAGTTGCGTTATAACGCAACAGAGAGTTGCGTTATAACGGAACCTCTCTGTTTTCAGACCCTGCCCCTTACCGTTTCGATCCGCGATCAAAACCGTCACTTTGTACGATCCAAACACATCACAAAACATGTCAATCAAGTACTGTGACATCCTCAAATTTATTAAAAAATTAATCTAAGGCCTTAAGGGCACAATTCAATCAATTATCTACTCTAACAATTATTCATGTGTTTATCAAATCGATTAATCTCAATTACAAGGCATAATATCGCCTCAAAGCAACAAATCAGTTCAAGTTTGGCCAACCTGGCTCTGATACCACTGAAAGGAATAGCACGATGGCTAGAGATGCGGAAATTAAAATTTTTCTAACCAAAGCATGTGCAGTTCAATCAGATCTTGCCAAACGAACGACTTATCGCTGATCTACACAATAACATGCATAGAGAGGCAGTAGTTATTATACCTTTGACACGTAAACGGTTGCTCGATGTGCTGTCCGGTTGCGCGTCGCCCTTGTCCACCAAAGGTTCGACCACCACCGTCCGTCTAGGCAAGAAGAACGTTGACGGCGGGTCCTTCGATCTTTTCCTCGCACGAATCTCAACCCTAAACCCTAGGTTTGATAGAGGAGATTTCTCAACACATGAGAGAGAGAGAGAAGAAGAAAGGTGGCTGAAAAAACTTACTTTTTCGTGCATGAAACCTTCCCTTTTATACTTGTCAAGAGTGATTAAGGAAACCCTAATCTGCCTTTCTGTCAGGTTGCGTTACAACGCACCCAATATTGCGTTATAACGCAACACCTGACAGAACCAGATTTCTGTCACAGATTCCGTTATAACGTAACATATGTTGCGTTGTAACGGAACTGCTGACAGAACCAAATGACAAGTATTCTCTCATATGTTCGAGACATAAGATCAAAACATCATAGCCATGATGATATTCAGGTTATCATGATGCCCAATCAAGCTCAAGTCAGGCCGCGCCTGATTTGACTTATTGCCATCACTCTTTACACGTTCGCCGACGTGACACGAACCTGAACAGGACTAATGGTCGAGAGCCTTTGTAGGTGTGACCTTATAGGGATCTGGATCATGTTGGGTTGCATTAACAGTGATTCTCATCTACCTGTTCAATGCTGATCATCATCAGTGTCAAGCCATCCACGTGACGATCCCCAAATGATACAGACAGTACGCACGTCCACGTAGTATCTTGATCCTGAGTAAGAGTACCTTACTTGTGTTGATTCTATGTCATATGAATATCCAAGATCAGTCCGAGGCAGGATTGTGTCATCCTTACGACTATATCATTTACTTGACGTCCATATAGATTAAACACATGACTAAGATTAATCATTGCGCGCGTGTGTAATCCATAATGTCAAGGGGCCCAGAGGATATCATAACTCATCTATGATGAGAGACATTCCAGTATCTTGATCATCCATGATCCAAGCTACCAATTCTACACACCGAACTGGAATCCCTTATGCCACCTGTTACGGTTGGGATAGGAAACTAGTCACAGTGTGCAGTCACGATATTTGATCATGACAACCTCAACCGTGAATCCAACACTGACAAGAATATGAATGACATAACACATTCCTTTTGTCATATTCTTGTCGCGGTCAGTCCAATGCCATGTCACAGAGAATGTGCACATGCATCCATATGATCTAGTTGACAGCCGCGCTATCAATGGGACGTGATAAAACCCATCTGCTAGACTCATATGCTGATCCTATCCGACCAACTGGAGTACCATGCTAGTTATCATAGATCAGGGCAGTTTTAGAATTGACGTCATACCCATCATGGCATATCACTTGCTCTTGTCGTAAACGACACAAGCCATAACGTAACATCAATTCAAGGAAACTAATGAATAAAACATCCAAATAAGAATAACCATGAACAAGCGAATACCATATATATATAAATATAAATATGTATGTTTCTCTAGTACATAAACACTAACAAAAGGTTGGTTGCTTAAACAATAGAGGAAATAAAACAGTAATCAGAAACAGGTACAGACTCGAATACAGATAATAAACGGGCGCTCCTAGGGTTTTCAGAATCAGTTTGGTCTTCGGATCAATTGCTTGCGGCCCGCAGGAAGTTCTCTTGCGGGTCGCAGGGGGTTGGTTAGAGGTTCCAACGCTATCTGCTGCCCACAGAATGTCTTCTGCGAATTGCACACAGTGTCGTAACCTCTGTCTTACACTATCTACAGATACTTGCGAGCCATAAGTGTTTCTCTTGCGGTCCGCAGGTACCTGATAGAGAGCAGTTTCAGTTCTGGTTCAGTGTTTTGACTCACGTTATCAATTCCTATTCAATTCAGATTTGGTATAAGTCCCTCAGTTTTCACGTTTTGGTACTTCTAACACTTCCAAGTCAACAGGAATTCATAGAAATATTTCTAGACTACGTTCAGTTCACTTTTTACTCTAGGATTCAATTCGATTTTCGTCGAAACCGCAGTTTCTCCTCACGGATACTTTTGGACAGAATTCTATCAACCCAAGTTGTGCAAGTAACAGTTCTTGTAAAGATGATACTCTATTAACCAACTAGATTTGTGCGTAATCTATAGGTTTACCATACAAACAAGTAAAGTCACAAACACGTTATGATGAAAATTGCAAGTAAACTGAAAACAACGTAAGTCTAACCAACATACAATCAATCCATAAACACAAACATCATCATCAACCCTAGAAACTAAAGTTCTACTCACTCATGTCAAGAAAAAACAAAGAAAACAAGAGAAGAGAAGAGTTCATGGTAAGAAAACCGAAGAAGAAACTAGAATCGACTCGATCTTCGTCTTCTCGGAAGAATCCTCGCGAATCCGTCCAAGGAAGCGATGAAAAGCAAGTCCAAACACGTCCTCCCTGGTCTCCTCTGGCGGCTAGGGTGAAAAGACAGAAGGTAAGATTAATCCAAATTGGTATCCGGATTAAGGTAGCAGCCGCTGCAAAATTGATTCCACTGATCTTGAGCATTCATTGTCAGATATTGTGTGTGCTGGGCAAGTTTGCACCGATTAATTTCCATTTTGATCTTGGCAACGAATTGGTTTGGTGTGCAAGCTTTGTGCTGATTGCCTTCCTTCTTTGTGTTGGCGTGGCATGCAAGGAGTGGCAAGGCCCATGAATTCCTTCGGCTGTGTGCTGGCCCAAGAGATAATTGCGGCATCAATTGATAATTTCATGCAACATCTTGACAAAATCTTGAACGGGGTCAACAGTTTAAGTACTAAAAAATTGCTCCAAAATCTGCAATAAAAATATGAAATGCGCAGTAACCGACATCTTGACAAGCATTGCAAGAAACAAACTAAAAATAAATAAAAATGCAATAAAACAAAACAATTGGTTCTGGTTTCCGACTCAATCATGCATTAAATCATAGGTCAAAATATCACTTATCAACCATCCATCAGGGTTCCAAACTGTTGCCCCCCCCCCCCCAGCTATGAGCTCTGATTCCAAAAAGTTGCTGATAAAATTGTAAGATGTGATGAGAATTGGATCCTCTACTAGTACACCATCTATCTCCAGAGATTGGATGAGATTCTCTGATCTTCTAGCACTAGCACATTTGTGAAAGTAGGTACTATTGGCATCACCATCTTTCGGTCATTTATCTTTAGCTTTCTGGGACCATTTAGTTTCTTCAGATAGAAGGATGTCCTTCATCTGCTCCCCCATTTCATCAGTTAGATCCCTCGTCTCCATCACTTCCTCCATTTCTGATATAGTATTGAGATGCTGGGTTTTAGCTCTCTTAAGATCTCCCTCAATATTAGCACTCCAACCTTTCAATTTCCTCTTGCATAAATTGAATCTTTTTGGCCTAACTGAAGCCCAGTTGACCTCTCAAGCAAAAACTTCCCCACCAAGAGTGAACTTTCAAGTATAGGTCCTCCTGCAACAGCCAACTTTTATCAAATCTGAACAGTGGTGGAGGTTTTGGGTGTGTAGATGCTGCTGAGAATATTAATGGGCTATGATCAGATACCACCCTAGGCAGTGCCTTGAGAGGAATTGTAAAGCTGATCCCATGAATCAGTAGTGAAAAAATTGTCAAGGAGAGCTATGGAAAGAGATGAGCCCCTCCTAGCATAAGTGAATTTCTTTCCTGGAATTTTATGTTCATTGAGGCTAAGATCAAAAATCACTTTATTAAAGGTTTTGGCATAACTTAGGTTGAAGGAAACCCCGTCTTTCACCTCTGTGTCTGAGTACATTAAAGTCACCTGAGAGTACTAAGGAGCCAGACTAGTAGCTTCTGAGAAATCTCAGTTCTCTCCAGAAAGGGTTTTTAGGTGAGTTACCAGTAGGCCCATAGACATTAGTGAATCCCCAAATAGAGCCATCAGCTTTATCCTTCATAGCAATAGAGACTGAGAGCTGCCCCACATGAGAGAAGAGGATCTCCACCAAAGAATCATCCACCCCCACCAAGATACCACCAGCAGCCCCCACAGAAGGAAGAAAGAACCATTGGGAAATATTAGAGCTCAAAGAATCCAAAAATCTTTTAGAAAAACTAGATTTCTTAGTTTCTTGGACTCTCAGTATAGCAATATGCTCAGAAGTCAACAGATCTTTTAGGTGGCAACATTTATCTGCCCCACCTAACCCCCTAGCATTCCATGATAGCAACCTCATGCTTAGATGGTCAACACCCCATCCTCCACCCTACCATATAAGTAAATTAGGTTTTGGGCTTTTTTGGACCCTTTTCCCTTTGGCTCTAGACCAACTAAGGGCCTCCTCTAGCAATTCCTCTACTTGTGTTCTGGTTAATTGTCTAAGTTTGTGAATAAACTCAACCCTGGAGTCATCATCCAAACCCAGACTAATACCATAGATTGTAAAC
Source organism: Cyperus esculentus (assembly GCA_030179965.1). Classification (NCBI taxonomy): domain Eukaryota; kingdom Viridiplantae; phylum Streptophyta; class Magnoliopsida; order Poales; family Cyperaceae; genus Cyperus; species Cyperus esculentus. Next base: position 2,749,986 of record JASGLE010000014.1, on the reverse strand, counting down.
AAATTACTCACATTCTCATTTGACATGTCAGTATAAGGAAAAAGATCAATAAGAGGATTTCCAGCACCTGAGGAAGAAGATCCTCTGATCTAAAGCTTGAGACTCCTCCTATCAGGCTGAGGGGGTTCTATGGCCACTGGGGTAGCTGGGACCACCTCCTTCTCCTTCTCTGAATCTAATGAGATTTGTATCGGGCACTCCAACTCCTTACCCACAATTTCCTGGAAGGCCTCCTCATCTGCCAGTATTTCTGTAACCTCTTATGTGATCTGCTCTGGATGAACCCAACCATGGGTGGTACCACCTGTGCCATCATAACCATCCTTCAGTCTGTGCCTCAGGGCCTCCAATTAGATGGATTGAACTGATTGATCATTCATCCTGGCTGTAGAAGACTCCCCAGCCTCCTCAACCTCTGCAATAGTCATCTGTTCTAACTTCTCAAGCTGTTGAATAATCGGGCGTGCCTTGGGGACCCATTCAAACCTCTGAGGCCCAGGATTGAAATCAGAATCAACTCCATTGACTTCCGGTTTTATTTGTGATAGTGATTAGGCCAGATCTCACACCTCTCCTCTTCTCTTCTAACTTGAGAATTGGGGGAACTCGGCTAAGATCACCCGAGAATTTAACCCTAAGTACCCGATTGTCCAGCTTTTCTTTGACTAATCTATGGCAACCAGATCTGCCCTCCTCTTCATGAAATCAGCCACCGTATTAAAGTTGTGCATCTTGAGGGGTAGATCCTTAATAATAAACCAGCCCTGTGACACAGAACTAATGGAATTGATATCTGGGCCACAAGGAGGGGTAACTTTGTAAGTCTTGCCTCCTACTGTAATCTCATGGGCTTCAATTGCCGCATTGCGCCATTTCCATGAGGGAGGGTGCACCAGATAGCGGTGGTTAGCAGTTGGCCGTACGATCCACTCATGCGACGGATACAAGGCTCTCAGAGCTTGTTCAATCGAATCTGAGGTCTCCTAAGCATCAAAATGTTCAATAGCAACACAACTAGCAATCCATTCTTCCATTGCCTGGATTTCCTTAGTTACCGGCACTTTCTCGACTGGGATCTCATCCATGAGTGAAGGTGAGGGAGTAGAAAGAGGAGGAGGAGAAGAAGAAGAAGAAGAGAGAGGAGAAGAAGAGGAATGGGAGAAAGAGGAGTACTGTGGATGAAGCCTATACTTAGGTTTAGCAATACATTGCCAGGATTTGTGACCTGTCTGCTTGCAGGCGAAGCACTTGATAGGATTCACACACCTGGATGCAACATGTCCCTTAATGCCACATCGGAAGCAACGGCGTGGATCCAGTCGTGCCCCCCGATCTCTCTGCCTTGGTTGTATCCGATCCGGGTGTAAAACCTTAGATTCGGGTTGAGTTCGCACTAGAGAGGATGATTGAAACCCTCTGGTCCCCACTTCAGTCACATGATGTACGGTAACTCATTGTGCTTCACCATCTGCTATAGGAGATGTATGGTTCTGAGCAATCGATGGCGGATTGGCTGATTGGGGGAGACGAAGATCAATCGCAACCCCTGAGAGAGGGATTTCGAGAGATCCAAATTGGATGTGCGCAATCGCCCCCAAATCGCCTTTCGGATCACCCGAATTTCCCTCAATATTCGTGCGACTCATTTTGAATTATTATCGAGTCTTGTTTTCTTGTTATCTCACCTCTACCTAATTATTAATTAATTAATAATAGTGAGAAGACAAAATGGTGTCATTAATTAATTATGGTGTAGTAGCTAGGTGCAGGTTGGCAATTAAATGTTGGCGTTAAACATTGCCACCACCAAATTGATTATTGATGGGCAATTCACAGTTGTGGTGTGCGAGTGCGACGACAGCGACGTCCAAACTAGCTAATAGTAATATTAAGATTCCAAATTTGAAGGGAGGATGATCCATAGATTGATTATTTGCAGATGCAGGATGCAGAGCGGGCTCGAGCTGTTATTGTTAGTGCTTTATTGGTGCTCTACTATGTCCGATAATTGAGAAGTGATAATTGGAGTGGACTCACTCTGGGGCTGGGCCTATTATTATAGTGTAAGGCTTAGTGAGCTGATACACTCTTTATGAAAGGAAGGTTGTTTCTTTCTTTGTGGTAGTAGTAAACACTGACAGGGAAGGGAGCCCAAACAGACAGACAGCCCACAAAGCCCCAGAATGAATGGAATGGAATGGGACACTGTCAATGATATATGAAGTATCAATCAATAATGAATCCCCTCCCTTTCAAGGGACTGAGTCTGAAGCAGTCACGCTCCACTCGGAGTCACTCTCTCTCTCCTTTATTACTCACTCTCCCAGTCTCCCTCGCTCCCTAGTCCCTAGTCCCTAGTCCCTAGTCCCAACCAAAAGAGGAAGCCAAGTCCCAGCTACAGCTAGAGCTACCCAGCTGCAGAACATTTACATTTACATGGCCAGCCCTCTCTGCTGCTCCAACCCCCCCACTCTCACCCCCACCTGCGGCCGAGGCTCCGTTGTAGACGATTTCGGCGGCATCAAGTCCTACATTGCAGCTGCCTCTAATCCCGACTCCAAGCGAGCTGTCATTCTAATCTCCGATGTCTTTGGTAAGAATATATACTACCTCTCTCTTACCATTAATTGATTGTTACATTGATGATTGATTGATCGATTCCTTTTTGGCACAGGATTCGAAGCACCCATCTTAAGGACTATAGCTGACACCGTTGCAGCTTCCGGCTTTTTTGTGGTCGTCCCAGATTTCCATCATGGCGACCCTCTCAATCTTAATGATTCTGCACGCCCTTTTCCAGTCTGGATACAATCTCATTCCACTGTCTGTCTCTCTCTCTCTCTCTCTCTCTCTCTCTATGTTTCTGTTTCTGTTTCTGTTTCCTAATCCTAATTCCCAAATATTAATTTCTTTATCTTACCTACCTGCAGGACAAGGGATTTCAGGAAGCACAGCCTGTCATTGCAGCTTTGAAACACAAAGGCCTTTCCTCTGTTGGTGCTGCTGGCTATTGTTGGGGTGGTACGTATGTCATCTGCTCTTAGATGAGTATCAGCTTTCTACCAATTGAATGAAAAAAAGACTAATACACTTGTATGTTTACAGCTAAGGTTGTCACTGAACTAGCAAAAGCTGGTGAGATTCAAGCTGCGGTTTTGTTGCATCCTCATATGGTCACTGTTGATGATATGAAAGGTATGCATGGTTGCTCTTTAGGAACTTCAATGATTCAGTACTATGAGGTCAGGTGGACTCTCAATGGCAACTTCCTTAGATCATATGTAAACATTGAAAAATATTCATATCCCAGGGTCTGAATCTAACTTCTTTCAATTGCATGTGCATCTTTTTTTATTGAGAATTAAGGGTTTCAACAGTTTAACTATGTTATAAGAAAAAGTTAAGCAAACTATAATAACAGATTTCAATTTGGACAATCTATATTTTCTTATGTCACCACATGAGGAGCTTATGTGAGGGCGTGAGGCACTGTGTGCCTAAAGTTTCTTATTTTTATTTTCATCGAAATAGATTATTTCTTGTTTTCATTGAGAAAAAATATTTTTTTTTTTTCCGTCTGTTCATTTTCATTAATCACATGAATTCAGAGGTCAAATGTCCTATGGCTGTACTTGGAGCTGAAACCGATCACCTCTCTCCACCTGAGCTAGTAAAGCAATACGAAGCTGCTTTAGCAGAAAAATCCAAGGTTAGTCTGGTTACAAAATTTCTGGCAAGAGACAAAGATGGGCCTTTGCAATTCTAGGATTAGCAGCATGTTGCCTTTCTTGTAACAACTTCTGGTTTAACTGTCCACATATTTACTATTTATTCCACTGTATATGAGAAGGTATATATCATTTATGCTAGGCAACTGTTGGGAGAAATATAAAGTGTAGATGATATATAGTGTTGGCATCATGTGCAGGTCGATTACTTTGTTAAGATATTTCCTGGTGTGGCGCATGGATGGGCTTGCAGATACAAGGCCGACGATGAACCAGCTGTCAGAAGTGCTGAGGAGGCACGCACTGACATGATTGGGTGGTTCAATAAGCACTTGAATTAAATCTGTATATTGTTGTTTCGTTCTATTAATCAATGTTTCTTTTTTGATAAACAGTCAATAATTGTTGTACTCTGCACTGTCTTGTTCATTTTGATCTGGCTGTTTGCACTTTGTTAATTTACGTTTTTTTATACTCTTTTAGTGTTTGCTTAGTTTCCTACAGATATAGTTTTCATTTATTATTATTATTTTGAAGCGTCTTAATAGTGTCAATAAAGGATAGTTGATTTCGCAACAGGATCTGTTCTTAAGTTCTTTCATCAACGATAATATAATTTAGACTTTGTTGATCTTGTGCATTGATCATGCCATCCTGGTCCTAGGGCCTAGGCTCAGCCTGAAGTTTATAATTTGGCAGAAGAGGGAATCATCATCAATTATATTAGGAATTAAGGATTGTTGTTTCAATTACTATGATCTAATAATTCATCTTTCCAATCTATTGATCAAGAGCAGGTTACTGAATACTCTTATATAGACGATCAGGTTATGTCAAGAGCAGTACAAACTGTAATCTACAACTAATTGCTGGTGAATGCGATTCTAAGACCTTGGAACTTCAGGATTACCAGTTGGCGCCAGTTGTGAGGTGAGATCATATGCATGTTTCAACTCCACAGAGCTTTTGAGTTCTGACAATGTAGTATAAATATTTTTTTTCTAAAAGAGTGGTTGTTACAAGTTGATAAAAAATCCCCAAAAAAGGGACCTAACAATGCTGCTCTCTAGGAAGGTTATCTTATTTATTTATTATTATTATTATTTTTTTTTTCGAGGAAACTCTGGGAAGGTGTTCTATATATATATATTTTTTTTTTTAAATTTGTTAGCCAAGTGATTAGGAAGGTGTGTTACAAGTTATAACTCCCAAGTTACTATGACAGGTAGATTCTCTGTCAGTCATGTGTCAACCTATCAAATGTTAATATCGGTACAATGGTTTTAATATATAATTATGGATTTGATAGTATAATATTGAGGAAAGTCTATATTTGGTCCCCCAACTATTGTGTTTGGTTCAAATTGCCCCCTAAACTATTTTTTGGTTCAAAGTGCCCCCTCAACTCTTTAATTTGGTTCAATTTGCTCCCTCCATTCATTGCTGGTAAACACTCCGTCGTCTCTTACCCCCTTATTTCCGAACAATTACTCGTAATCTCTTGATTTTTTTTTTTTTATCCTTCATTGCTACTCATCTCTCTTAATTTGGCGCAGTGTCACCACATCTCCATCGCTCTCTCTTTCTCCCATTCTCTTCATTTCATCGTTTATCTCTGTCCTTCTCTTTTTCTTTCCTCCTGAACCGATGTGAACAAATGCTAGCTACTCTATAACCCCTGAGGCCCTGACATTCAAAAGGAAATGCTAATCTTCCCTGAGTCATTTTTTTACAAGCTAATACAGCTAATTAAATGACGCAAATAAAATATTCTAATTCCATCATCAGATTCTTTGGTTGGATTCAATCCTACAAGTGAATTCGAGTTCAAAATTTGCTGATCGACTTATACTATAGCAGTGGTATTGATATGTTTAAGAGACAATATAAACTGTCATGATATGATATTTTTTATCAGAGAAACAAATGTATTTTACCGGGTGAATTAAAAGAGAAGTAATATAGATGGAATGAGTGAATTAAACCAAATTAAAGAGTGCAAGGGGAAAATTGAACCAAATTAAAGAGTTGAGGGGGCACTTTGAACCAAAAAATAGTTTAGGAGGCAATTTGAACCAAACACAATAGTTGAGGGACCAAATATGGACTTTCCTCTATAATATTCTCTACGGGTTCATATATTATATTTTTCTCACCGGGTAAATTTTTTTGTATATTCATTTTTTATGATACATCCGATTCTCACGGTCCATATCAAATTTTTTGTTCAAATAAAAATAATAAAATAGTATATGCACTTTTAAGTTTTTATTTTTTTTTTCAGGGTGCTTATCGAATTTGGATTCATTTGAAACAACTAGCCTTGGATCAGATAATAAAAGATATAAAATGGTAAAGTTTAAACTCTTGGCCGTTTGGCAAACAAAGATTAAGACTTGTTAGGCTTTGTTAGTATCTTAACTCTTTCGAACATGCATTCTTTAATGCGGATAATAAGAACATCTCTTTAAGAGCCTCCTCTTGCTCGGAGCTTAATCGCTATGCGGCTCCTTAAGGAGCCTCTCCCCCTGGATTAAGCCTCCTTAGCTTTCGGGTACAGATTAAGCCATCCAAATGTAAGTGTTCCTTAGCGCATATGAAATTCTAATCCTCATTGTATTGTTGAACGGCCCCTTTTAAATGACTACTCAATCTTCTATCAAATTGAATCTAGTCTAATACCGTAATACGTACACCATATCTAAATGATTTAATTTAATTAGAGAATTTATTGTACTGTATAATTTATAAGATATTATTATATGTAGCGTAAGACGCACACTTGCAATAACACGGTGACCGAAACATGAAAAATATCATGTCGTACTTGTGAAAATAGCACTTGAGCTTGAGTACCCCAACTTTGCCTTCATCTTTTATGTTTATTGTATATAAGTTTGGTCAATATAATTACCTAATTCGCACCGGACGACGTGACTCTGACTCTGATATTATATTATATAAATAAGATAAGAGAGGTGATATACATATAAAATTAGCCCCCGGGAGAGGATCGTATTCGTACGTATCAAATATGAAAGATGGATCGTTTGAGGCTTGGTACATATTTTAATTATATTTGTCTGTCTGAGTGAGTCTCTGACACTCCGAGTCCGTGATATAATATAATATTGCATTACAATTAAAGGGTAGTGCACTAAATAAAATAGCCAATATATTAATATTGCATTACAATTACAAGTAGAATCTTAACTTAACTTAACCAGCTGAAATTAAAGATGAATTCGATCTATTTGGTAGTTCCAAGTTATTCCTTTTCTTCACTACCTCTACCTGCCTTTTCAACCTCTTCTACCATCGTCTCATTCCCAGGCCCAGCCCTCTCCAAAGGTTTCAATGTATAATATTTGGCGCACAGAAGGTAGTACCCAATATTAACTATTTGTATTCCTGTGACTAGCCAGTAATAACTATCCAATTTTCCCTTGTTAAAATCATCTTGTAGCCAATCTACTCCTTTTTTTGTACAATTATGCACAATTGTCACCAATGCTGTCCCCAGATAGTACCCGAGTGATATCGCCAGCCAGAACAATGCTGTGGCGCTGCTTCTCATGCTCTCTGGTGCTTGTTCATAACAAAACTCCATTTGACCTACTGAGAAAAAGGTCTCAGCCAAGCCATGTATGCCAAACTGAGGCACAAGCCAGAAAATACTGATCGACACCCCATGCAAATTCATTGCATTTTTCCTCTTTGTTTCCACAAGTGCAGCTGACACGTTGGCCAACATAGCAAAAACAAGCCCAATACCCATACGCTGGAAGTAGGTAATACCGGTAGGCAGTTTGGTGTACCTACGGGCTAAAGGGACAAAAACTCGGTCATAGATTGTCAAACTGGTAAGCATCGCTATGACAGTGAAGATTGAGATTGAAGCTGCTGGGAATTGGAAGTGACGGGTGATATGCCGGTCCATTATGTGCCCTTGCTGTATTGCAAATGTGCCATTGTGCGATAGAGCCATTATGAGAATTACACCCATGAACCAGATTGGCAGCATGCGGATGATGGATTTTAGTTCCTCTACACGGTGCACTGTTGAAAGGCGCCAGAGGTTGGGACGACCTGAGGGTAGCATGTCACCATCGGTTACTATGGCGGCTCGGTCAAAGAACCTTTAGAAATTAAATTACCAAAATGAGTTAATCAAGTGAATCTTTTTAAATGGTTGCGTATTTGTATGCAGATGGTTAGTTACAAGTTACAACATCAGATGAGCTGGATTCCTGAATTTCCTTACACTATGGACAAGGGGCTTGTATATTGTACGAAAAAAACCATGTGTTAGTTTTCTTGTGAACTAATTAATCATTCAGATTCAGTTGACGACATTACGTAACTGTAAGATGTCTGACTAAACAAATTGTTTAAGAACCACTTTCATTACTATTATAGTTCACCAGCAGATTTAATCCAAGTCCATGGGAAAAACCACAAATAACAGTGAAATGGTATCTATAGCATCTTATCCTCTACCTAACTGAAGTATCAATTAATATTCGGTCCATTTTTCTTATTCATCAGTCTTCAGCACAAATACAATACCAAGTACATTAATTAGATAGGATCCGATCGAGCCAAAAAAGTGAAAGTGTGAACTTACTTCAGCTGATCAGTGTGCACAAGTATACCAGTGACTGAGAGCTCAGCATCAAGCTCCTTGTCCTGATAGAATAAACTCACATCATCTGGTCTAATGGCATTTCTTTTCTTGAAAGCAGCGAAAACGACCTGGGTCAACCGGGTCAATGGGCTGCCACCCGGCTTGATCTTGATGTAAAGTGGATAACCCACCACGAAGAACACGACAGAGAGTGCCATGACTATTGTTGGGATGCCAAATCCCCATCCCCACCCAACATTATCTTGTATGTACACTACCAGTGTCAGTGCCAGCAAGGATGTAATCCCCATGGTGAAGAAATACAGGTTGAAGAAGCTAAACCTGTCAGATACATGAAGCATCTCTTTATTAAGCATCAAAAATTCAAAATCATGAATATATATATTGTAACTGCATGCTGCATAGGTGTCTGTGTATCTGATGTGCAAATTTATGCATTTTGCTTTCAAAATTATAACTAAAATCAACTTTGAACTGGTTTATGTGTAGGACCAACTGCAATCTAACTATTATATGGTGTAGACCTTGTGTGCTTAATTGCATACCCTTTTTTAGCAGTGGAATTTGTGCCATCAAGTTCAAATTGATCAGCCCCAAAAGGAACTACACAAGGCCGGATACCACCAGAACCAATTGCCGTCAAAAGCAGTGATGCATACAATATGAATAATTGCCATGATGTCGATTTCTGACATTGCTGATGTTCAGCTTCAGCACAAGGCGGCGGATGGAGGGATGGAGCAACAGCTGAAATTGTTATACTGATCATGCCAACTACATAGATTATCAAACCAACAGTAATCGACCAAAAACGGCCAGCAAATGAGTCAGCAATTAAGGCACCGATGATGGGGGTCAGGCTCGTTGTACCGCTGAAGTTTGTCAGTGCATTCGAGGCTTCAACAAGTGGCATATGCATTATCTTGGTTAGGTATGTAATCAAATTGGCATTGAACCCTGTACTGGCAAACCGGTCACAGATCTCATTCGCTGCAAATAGCCAATAGCAGTAAGGAAACTATATCAGTGATCAAGTCTATGTAGATTTGTGCTCAGAGAGCTGAAGAAAAGCAGAACTTACCCAGTATTAAGGGCATGGTCTTGAAGCCACCTTGTTTTTTCTCCTCTCTTCCATCTTCAGTCATTGCTGGTATTCCTCCTGTTTTGAGCTTATGAATTTAATCAACCTCTCTCAGTGGGAGAAATGGCAAATGAAGAGTCACTGCAACTGCAATCACTTCACTTATATCCGGCGGCTCAATTTCATGAATTATTTGGTATAAAAACACACATGTTCACCAACTCTGTCATTTTATAACGTATCGGGCACATGAATTATAAGGATTCCAGCCTCTATGACACAATTTTATAATCCAAGTTGATTTTAATATCTTAGTGAACCTAAAAGATTCCAGAAATTGAGTAACAACAAGACTACCTAGAGCTAGTAATGAATGCTAAGGGTAGAATTTAAATCCGGGCATAACTTCCTCTTCTTTTTCTTTTCTTCCTTTTTTAACTTTTTTTCATTTTTCCCCCTTTTGACAATGTATATACATCTCTGTGAACTTCATTTAATTTCTTAATAATAAAATCATAAGAAGAGGCTTCCTCCAAAAAAGGAAAAAACAAAAACAAAAACAAAAGAAGGGGGCAAGACTGCCTGAAGAGTACTTGTGAATTTAGACTGTAATGTAATCCTAATTACTTTTAATTAATTGAAGTTTCCGTAATAAAAATTAATTATGGCACAATATTGAATAGATAGAAATTAGAAATAGGACATGGGAAACTAGTATATTAATATTTATCAAAGGCGGATTTATCTGTGTTTTGTAAAATTAAACTTGTATGTATAGTATAGAGTATAGACTATCAATAATAATTCAGCAGACATGATCGATTCGATGCAGTCGTTGGTTGAAAACATATGTCTAGCTTCTTGTCTTGTGTGAGAAGTGAGAACCAGTTCCAGTTCCAGTTCCAGTTCCAGTGCGGGCGACGACCAGCAGTAAGAGAGGGTAAGGCAGCGGTTGCGATATTTTCTTATTAATCATATGCAAAGATCCCAAGTTTAAGTTTGATTTTTTTTCGAAGGCGTAAAGTTATTCTTCCATTGCCTTACACAGTTTTGGATAATTTCTAGCCACTTCATAATTAGTGGGTTCTTCAATTTTTGACAAAGCGGTCACAAAGACATAATAATCATTTGAGATATTTTCATATGAAATATAATCTCATATAGGATAATTTACCGAATATGTAACATAGTCCTTTAGCCTTGTTGATAGTTGCGATTGGCAACTTGACCTTCTTAGTGGCATGTCATATTCTTGAATTTCCTCCATTTCTTCATTCTTAATTTTTTCTTGAGATGGCTCTTTCACATTTTCTTCAAAGTTTTCATGAGTTGTATTTCCTACAATAACTACTTGTCTCTCTTGATTAGTAGCGACAGGTACCACAAATTCATTCAAGGAATTATTATTGATATCTTTTTCTTCCTCATTTTTATAAAAAGAATCATTTTCAAGGAAAAAAATATTTCTTGAGATATGAACTTTTTTTGTTTTGGGGTCATAGCATTTATATCATTTTTGATGGGATGAATATCCTAAGAAAATAGCTTTAATTGATGTATAATCTAGTTTATCTAATTTAGTTTTATATACAAAACAAGTACAACCAAATATTTTTAAATGATCAAAATTAAATTTTCTATTATAAATAATCTCAAAGGGCTTTTAAAATTCAATACGAAGGCAAGGTAATCGATTTATTAAATACGTGGTGGTGAGAACGGTTTCCGACCAAAAAAAATTTTGAACATTATTTTGAAATAAAAGAGTTCTTGTCATTTCTAACAAACGGCGATTTTTTCGTTCCGACACCCCATTTTGTTGTGGGGTATACACAAGAAGTTTGATGAATTATCCCCTTTAAATTTGTAAAATTCTTAAAGTTTTTATTGATAAATTCCGTACCATTGTCTGTTCGAAGAATTTTAATTTTTTTGTCATATTGAGTTTCAATGAGATTTACAACATTTTGAAAATGAGAAAAAACTTCATTTTTGTTTTTCATTAAATACAACTATGTTGCTCTTGAAAAATCATGAATAAAAATGACATAGTATCTAAATCTATTATAAGAGTCTACCGGTGCGGGTCCCCATACATCAGAATGAATTAATTCAAATACTTTATTACTTTTAGAGGTTGAATTATTGAAAGGAAGTTTTGTTTGTTTTGTAAACTTACAAACATCATATTTGTTACAAAAATCTCTTAAAAAATCAAACATCATTTTTAATACTAGTAAAAAGCTCACTCCTTGCTTCGGGTTGAAATTATTATTTTTTATAATAAACTTTTAAGATAATATGTAATGGGCCTTAATTTGAGATAATTTATATGGGCCTTAATTTTAATGGGCTGAGAACGTCAACGGGCATTAACGTACATCAACGGTTCTGATCTATCAAAGAAAATGATCAACGGCTCAAATGTGAGGATAGCCCTTTCATGTTATTTTTTCCAATATGCTTTTATTATTAGTAAGGATTTTGTCGGAAGGATGCCCTACTCGCTTATGCAAAAGATTACATAAATCTTCATCTTGTTTCGTATTCAAAATACGTTTGTTGCTATCCAAAAAAATATAAACCATTTTCTAAAAAAACCTTCACCAATTTTTTACTTTGGTAATTCGATCTTGAAAAACTACACTATCTTGATCGAAAATAATTTGACAATTTAGTTCCTAAGTAAGTTTACTAATAGAAAGTAAGTACATGGTGCAATTGTCAACATAAAATACATCTTGAAGAAAATTCTTATTCAAAATGCTAATCATGCCCTATCCTTTAATCTTAATTTTTTCATCATTGGCAACCGTAAAAATATTGGTCATTTTCTCAATAGGTTATGATTACCGGTCATATAGTCGGTAGCACCCGAATTAAGTACCCATTTCTCATTATTCTTTGGTGCAATTTTGATAGAATGACCAATACTTAAACATTTATTTTCACAAAATTTCTGTCTTGGTATATTTTCATGCGTGATTTTTAGTGGAGACCCAAAATTAATTTGTCTATTTAAAACGGGCTGGTTCTGGTTGGATTGATTGCCAAAGTCTATTGCATTATTTTTGGGCTTAGATAAACATAGTTGAGTTCTAATTAAACCTCGGCCCAGCTTTTGGTCAGAAACGAAGTGAGCATCTCTTCTAGCCGATCCAGTCGGTCTGTCTCTTTCACAGAGAGGAATGCCTTCTTCTCCTCCTTTTTTTCTAGTGGTTTTGACCCATTGCTCCTCTTTGTGTGAGCATTTGATGATCTCCCCCTTTCCCTTGGCCTTTCCGTCATAGCCTCGGTGGACTGAGAAGGCTTGGTCATCTGACTTGGATTTCCGGTCGATTGTGCTCATAGCAACTCGCCTCGTCGCCTCTTGTTGGATTGGGACAGTGACTTCAATTGCCAATTTTTGAGTAGAAAAGAGAATTTGTTGATTTGAGTTTAGATATAAATTTACAGTGGAGAAATTCTCCTCTGTCATGGATGGTTTTTGTTTGTTGCGGAAGCTTTTTGATCAAACCTGGCTATGATACTATGAAGGTTTTTTGTGATCGGAAAATTTCTTATTAATCTAATGATAATTACAATATCGCTAGAGGCTTATATAGCCTGTGGGAATATGACCGTTGTATGCCTAACGTTACAATTCTAAAAAAAGCAAGAAATTAAATAGAGGCCCAATTCCTTAATTAGGCTCTTTATTTGTATCTTAATATTTTATATTTTCAACAGTATGTTTTCATTTCATTTCAAAAATCGGATGAGAAAATGAGAACCGAAAAATATGAATTAGGATCAGGGAGTCTGTCTAAATTAAAATTGATCAAGCTTATATAATTTCTGAACCAAAATATAATCTCCCGTAAGCTCTACATCTTCCATGGTTCTGTAATTATATTGGTTCTCAAGTTTATTTTAATTCGTATATCCTTAATCTAGGCTTGATTAATGTGCCAAAAATGAATGTCAATATATCAAAGCCTTTTAGTTACAGTTAGCTAGTGCATAATATATAATAGGGAGAATGAAAATGATGACTGTCTGTCTTTCTGTCTTTCTGCTGTGCTTGCATCTGACGCATGCAGCTAGCTATAGCCTATAGGTACTTTGTAAGTGAAACACTTTTTGTCGATTGGGCTTCAATTTGCCACCAACAATTAAACACAATTGTTCCAATAACAATATTTATAAGTTAAGTTTAGGAAGAGTCAAGGCTTATTCTTCTATAACAATTAATTAATTATCTTTTCAGTTATTGGGAGGGTTCTATGTCAAGGATTCTTCTGCACTTACACTTGTACTGATATCATTACCTTATGACATAAGAAAAATAGATATATATATAGATGAACAAGGAGGGAGGAAGAAAAATAGACATATTAACTGAATCGATCGAATTGCCTTTTGAGCTAGCTATAGGCTATAGCTAGGTGGCTCCAAGTTCTACCTCTAATTCTAATTCGTCCACACCACATTGTTTCTCAGCTCTTTTGGAATTAGTATCAGCTTCCTCCTGATCCTCAACGGCTTCCAAACGTTTCATTGTGTAATACTTTGCACACAACAGATAGATTCCTAGGTTGAATACCTGAAGAACTACAACTAACCAGTAGTAGCTATCCAACTTACCCTTGTTCAGATCATCTTGAAGCCAGTCTACTCTCTTCTTTGTACTATTATGCACAATTGTCACCAGTGCTGTCCCCAAATAGTTCCCCATTGATATTGACAGCCAGAATAATGCAGTCGCGCTACTGCGCATGCTTTCTGGTGCCTGCTCATAACAAAATTCCATGTGACCAACTGAATATAGTGCCTCAGATAAGCCATGTATGGCAAACTGAGGCACTAGCCACAGCACACTAATGGAATTGCTGTGTAAATTCATTGCATTCTTCCTTTTGCTTTCAACCAGAGCTGCCGACATGTTGCCTAACATGTTTACAGCAAGACCAAGACCCATGCGCATGAAGTAGGTGATACCAGATGGTTGTTTGGTAAATCGGCGAGTAATTGGGACGAAAACACGGTCATAAATTGTCAAACTAACTAACATGGAGATAACAGTGAAAATTGAAATGGATGCAGCAGGGAATTGAAAGTGGTGGAACAGACGGCGGTCCATTATGCGAGCTTGCTGTATGGCAAAGCTGTTGTTGTGAGAGGACGAGGTTGTGAGAATGATGCCCATGGCCCAGATTGGAAGCAAACGTATCATGGACTTGAACTCTTCTACGCGGTGAATGGTTGACAAGCACCAGAGTTTTGGACGACCCGACTCTAGCATGTCGCCCTCCTTCACTATGGCAGCGCGGTCAAGAAACCTTTTATTTTAATTAATCCGGTGTTAATATCTGTATGTATGTTCTTTACTTCTTTATATATCATAGTTAATTATATACTGTAGCTAGGCGGGTCTTACTTGAGGTCGTCAGTGTGGAGGAGTCTCCCAGAGATTGAGAGGTCGGCATCGATTTCCTTGTCCTGATACAACAAGCTCGCATCCTCTGGCAAAACTGCATGACGCTTCTTAAAAGCAGCAACCATGACCTGGCAGAGGCGGGTCAAGGGGCTCCCAGCCGGTTCAACATTGATATAAAGAGGGTAGCCCACCAGGAAGACTATAACAGAGAGCCCCATTACTGCTGCCGGAATGCCAAATCCCAATCCCCACCCCACATTGTCTTGTATGTAGACCATCAATGTCAGAGCAAGCAGTGATGTCAGCGCCATACAGATGAAGTACAAGTTGAAGAAATTCCATCTGCAAGCATGCCGCAATTAATACATGATTGATCACATCTACTAATTTAAACTTGTTACTTACAATATGGGATGGGTTTCTGGAGACTAATAAAATTAATTAAGATATTAATATATAGTAATATACATACTTCTTCTTGGCATGCGCAGTAGAATGGGTCCCCTCAAATTCAAACTGATCAGCTCCAAAAGGCACCACACATGACCTTATACCACCTGAACCAATTGCTGTTAAGAGCAATGAAGCATACAAAATGAGCAGCTGCCCGGAGGATGCTCGATAACAGTACTGTTCTTGTGCAGCAGCACAAGGCAAGGGGTGAAGTGATGGAACAACAGCTGAAATAGTCAGTGATATCATGCCAAACAAGTAAATTATAGATCCGATAGTTATGCCCCAGAAGCGTCCTCCATAAGAGTCGGCCAGCATGCCTGCGATGATAGGGGTGAGGCTGGAGGTGCCACTGAAATTTGTGATGGTGTTGGAGGCTTGAACCAGCGGCATGTGGATTTGCTTGGTTAGGTATGTGATCATGTTGGCATTGAAGCCGGTGGTGGCAAACCGGTCACAGATATCACAGGCTGCATGCATGCTTACGTGATTAAATTAATTTAATTAAGAAATTAATGTTAGTTGTTTGTTGATGAGCCAATTCAAATTCAAATTCAAATTCAATTGGTGCCAAATAAAATGATATATAATGTAAAGTAGATGAGGCTGAGCTGGTACATGAATTAAGGCTAGCTTAATTAATGTAGGTACGTACCAAGTATGAAGGGCATAGTCTTGAAACCACCTTGTTTTGGCTTCTTGGTGTTGGTGAGTCCATCTTCAGCCATTGCTTGCTTTGCAAATATAATAGCTGAGTTGATCCTAGCTAGCTAGCTCCTGGTACTGGTACTGGTAGGCAAAGAGGCAAAGGGCAAACCGGCAAAGGCAAGGCAACTGAGTGTATATCTATCTATCTATCTATCGTGTAAAATTAATATATAGAAATTGATGAATTGCTGGACATCCTTAAACCTTACCTGGGTCAGGGTGCTTCTAATTGATAACAATTAATTAATTAATTAATTAATTAAAGGGAAGCTAGCTAGCTGTTATGAAGGAGTCTTTTAATAATTAAGCATGCACAGACATGGCAGAAGTAGAGAACTAGATTACTAGAGACGATTGGGAGCCAGGCGAGCATATATGCATGTAATATTGTAATGTAATGTAACTTACCTCCTGTCCTGTTCGGCTGTTCCTGTCTGGGCCAGCCCAAATGGCCTAGCAAAGTAGCAATTCAAGCACTCTAGTCTAGTCTGTACTATAGTATACTACTGTACTGTACTGTACTGGGGTAGTCCGCAACTGGGATCGATCGATATTAACCATTAAGATTATAGGAATAAGATGGCTAACTGCAACCCATGCATATATCTTGTATATGTTCTCTGAATCGGCACATGCCATGTTCTCTGCTCTAGCTAGTAGCTACTGTAATATTCCTAGTTACTGGTCCAGCAAATTACCAAATGTAATTACATTGCACCATCCCTGATATTCCCTTTTTTTCCAGGTAATGCGATGTGTTCCTTAAATTTGGTACAGTGCACCTTTCTCTAACGCCCAGACAAAGACAATAATTAATATATGATTCCGGATTAGAAATTAATATATCATGTATATCGATCGGCATTCATATTCACTAAAATGAAATAATTAATATTGCATATATATCCACATCCCAAAATTACCAACCAATGATATATCGAGTGCCATATGCAGCTCATTTATTACTTTAATTTGAGCTAAAATTTAAGCACAAGACAAATCCAAGATCATCGGCTCATTAACTAACCCAGTTAGTTGATTGAAGCTCATTTAATATATATTTAATTATATTATATATTGATACACGTTTATATCAAAATTTATACCAAAATCAACCAAAAAAAAAAAACTAACAACAACAGTATATTAATTAATTAGAACTAGCTAGTATTTGATCTCTAGTACGAAAAGCAATCTCTCCATACAGAAAATTGCATGCTCAAAATTAAATTCAAAAAAAAGTTATAGACATTCAAATTGACGTACTTCAACTCGATCTCATCTTTTATCTTAAAAAAGGAAAAAAAGGAAAAACACTAACAACATAACTTTACATGACAATATATTTTCGTTCATGCGCAGCTCAACTACTATATATATGAAAGCATGGCTTATATATATAAAAATAAAAAAAAGCTATGAATTAAAGGCGCAAGGATAATACGTATATATTATTGTTGAATCCGTAACTGTATACAATATAATTGTTTCACGCACGTCTGTTTGTTTCTGGAGCAGGTTGTACGTAGCGGAGGAGATTCATTCTCAAGGAGCGCGGCACCAAACTGCTAATTATTGCTTAATGAGTTTCTTTACAAATAACTAACTAATCTTATCTGTACCAGTGAGAAGCTCATGCCTTGCTTTGCTTATAACATTTTGGTGTTTTTACTTGTTGGTATAACCACTTTGTTAAGTTTTCTATAATCACTTTTTGTATGCATTTTGTACAAATATTTTCTAGTATAATCAATTTGAATATAAATATTAGTATAACCACTTCCGATTTTTAGTATGACATGTATAAATCTTTAGTATAAACACTTTTTAGCATATAAATAGTTCATTTTCTTTCATTAGAATCAAATGTTTTTTCTTAATTTAAGCTTTAAAAGGTTGAAATCGGAAAATACATTGAACGCGCTATGTATGATCACTCGCGTATACTAAGTATAATCACTTTTTGACGCTCAAGCGCTTACGCGTGAGAAAGCACGTTAAATTGAGAAAACGCGTGAATTATGGGTTAGTTATGGGGAATTTTTATTGGGGGATATTATCATGACCCATAAATTAATTAATACATTATGATGGTACTTTCAAACGCATGACATTTCAAAATGTTTTAAAAAAATAAAAAAAATTCTAAAAAATATAAAATTTGGTTTACAAGTAAAATAATATACGAAGATCATAATTAGCAGTTTAGATTGACTATTACTATTTTGAAATTGGGGATATGAGCTAATAGTATGGCGCAATTTGTACAACTAATAGTACCATAGCTCAACTCTAATTTATAAGTTAGAGAATGCATCCATAAAAAAAATTTTCATTTGTAAGATTTCTTATGAATTATTATAAAGTTTTCAAAATCCTCATTATCAAGATTGTTACTATAAGCATCATCGGTGGATCCCTCCTCAATATAGATATGTACAGAATAACGAATTAACTACACGCCAGCAATAGTAATATCGTGAACAGAACGACATCGATCTGGTTCTCGGCAATTAATGGGCATATATGGAACGACATCTAATAATAATATCGTCATGCCATGCCTGATGATAAGATGATAATCATTACAAAGATACAAAAATGCTGCTAGTATTACGTTATTAAAACGATTTTTTATATATATAAATAATTGGCACTTTTGTTCGTCTCTGTACGTATTAATTGGACTTGATATTTAGTACTTGAACCTACCTCTACTTGTGTCTTTACTGACAGTCTTACATCATTTTGTCTTTCTTTCTGAATTATGCAATGCAGTACTTGCTGCTTATTTTTAAAACTAGAAGTGTAGCCGCAATGCAATTTTAATTTTTATTCAAGCTAATAATATAATGATCTAAAAAAATTTATATCATACAAAAAATGTGGATGGAAAATTAGAAAAATAAAATTATCTTGTCCTTGAGATCTGAATATTCATTTTATCTAGAAAACCGTATTGTAATGTGGATACACTGATCTACTATATTTTTCATTGAACAAAACCTTAAATATCACGTAGAAAACATCATTTCTTGGCCAATAATTAAGCTATTTACGTTTTTAACAAAATTAATCTCAAACCATTATTTCTATCAAAGAAAATTGTTTCTGCAAATGCAAATTGGGGCCTTAAACATATATATATATATAATATAATGAGAGAATGCAAGTGAAGCTACCTTATTTTCATAATTATACGAAGGCAAAAACAATACAATCTCAATTTAATTACATGGAAAAACATTTCAATCCATCTAAATCTTTCACGTCGGGGCGCTATCAACGCCTTGAAAGTTTTATACCGATTTAATATTCCTACGTGGAGAGCTAATTTTAATGAAAATGTTTCATCATCGAATGACTCTTGACTCTTTGAGTCCTGACCAGCTTTGCAACGGTAACTCACAGTTGGAATCGATATAAGAAATTGTAAATAATAATAATAATAAATAAAATATAATAATAATATAATTACGTTGCTTTGCAAAGTTGGGCAATTTTTTGCTTTGCATTCAAATCTCATTCTCCTAAGCTCAAATGGCCAATCTAATTTGCTAAACACAATCTACATATTGAAAACATACAAAATACCAAATTTTATAATTTTTCGAATTTTTTAGCTATTTTTTTAGATTTTTGAAAGATTGACACTTTTTGGCATCATTATTTTGTTATTATTTCTGGGTCATCTTTCTAAAAATCAGAAAAAGTAGTTAAGAAATTTTAAAAATAGTAAATTTTGGTATCCCATCATATTTCAATATTTAGAATGTTTTGGTTCAATTAGATTTGTTGTTTGAGTTTCCATTTGTAAGATTTTGAAAACGCAAAGCAAAAAAGCCTCAACTTTGCAAAGCACCATAACATGTCCCATATAATAATAATAATAATAAAATCTGTTTTTTCATGTTATTAGTGCTTATTTAAACCATAGCTTTGACTGAAAATCGTTAGAATTGCTGACGTGCTAAATTTTTCAAGCGTGCCCAACATTTTTAAATTTTATTTTAGAAAAACAAAATTGTAGCAATTTTTAAGTATTATCTTTTTCAATACTAACTTCGATTTGGTTGATGATATGTGTTGGAAAAATATTAAGCCTAATTAAATAAAAATAAATAAATAAATAAAGTTAGAAAGATCAAACAGCTATTTGAAGAACTTGTCGGTTGCGCAATCTTTGATCTAGCATCCATTTCCTGTTGAATATCACTAACATTGTATTGCATCGAAGCGCATCCGTAATAATACGAGTGCTAACTTTAGAGAAGTATTTGCCCCACATGGTGCAGTGGACTCATGGCAATCTTCTCCCAAGATACTTCTACTCCTGCCTCCATTGATGTGGTGCACCCCGCATAAAGAGCGAACCCGAATTTGATTGCAACAATAACTCAAAGAATTACTCTTTTATATTATCTCTTTATATTCTCAAATATGTAAAATATGGTGGAATATATTTTATTTCTTTTTCACATCTTTCCTCCTTATTTATTTCTTGCTCTATATGTTGCTGCTTATATAGCTGTTAAAGACAAAAGTTGGACAGGAGAAATTAATCAATTTACCGTGTATACAATCAAGTCACATTAATTGGATACGTTATAACTTTGACCGGGTAATAGTAATAATGGATACCGTAAATTGATTAATGTATACAACGTCTAGCTCTATCACTTATTTATCCCAATTATTATATGATCACAAAATAAATTTATGAATTGATGATGATTTATTCATGAGTGGCCAGCTCATAACATGCATCATCAATTCGTTGTTAACAGAAAAAATTCGACATATAATTATTTTAATTACTTGATTACTTGATAAAAATTGTAGTTTATTAAAATCTTAAAATATATGTAAAAATAATTAATTATTTCTAATTAATTTTCTAACAATTTCCCCTCTATTTTAAGATTTTAGTTTAATTGTTTGTGTTCAATGTCTTTGAGCTATTTTGATATACTGTGTTTTTCGATGTAAGGTATCTTCCGGATTTGAACCTTGATCTAGCTGTACTTGCTTCCACTCACACAAATACAAGAGAACGAATCTTGATCTTGTAATCTTTATGCAAAGTTTTATCAAGTCTAGCGCACAGTACGTGGTTGCCAAACTGGGTTCAAATTAGTTTTGTGCGTTACGGTCATGCACCGGTATCTTGGTTTCATGGATGCTCTAGAGAATTGCCTTAATTCTCATAGACTACGACCCCACAGTCACAACCATATAGGTGAGTTCTCCAAAGATGTATGTAGCTCACATCTCGTATAATAGACCTTAAACTCATTTAGAGATAAACTCTTCCTCATTTGCTACAACTCGTGAACACTAGGGACATTCCAACAATTTGTGTTCATATTACCATTCGTACAACTTGTTCTTCCCATTGAATCTAATTCGGGGGATCTCCACTATGTTAGATTGGGTTACTATTGTAGATGATAGTTTCTAGGCAAAGACATCCCTCTTAATTTTATTTCAAGAATTCTCATGTCAAACATTGACATACTCAATAACATAATTCCATTTTCATATTTTCTATTTAAAATTTCCTCGAGGACTCATATTGGAATTATGATATTATATTTAATATTTTCTTTCTCTTCTATATATTTAGTGAATTCAACTCAATAACACATAGCATTAAATTTTAATTTTACTTATCTTCAAAGAAGATTCAAATGACAATATCTTAGTCATTTTTCTCTCTACTATGTTATATAATTAGAAACAATCACTAAATTCAAAATAATTATCATACCAAGAGAAAGCTACCTCCAGGCGTCGATCAATTGTCTCTCCCACTAATATCATGATCTCTTCAGTTGTTATGTTTCAATCCCATTATATCAATTGATCAAATCTGTCAGTCTAATAGCAAGATGTCTCTTCGAATATGTTAGTATAATCACTATAATTATAATTCTCATTACACATTGCACTATTTTCACTAAATTGATTATTCATTTAAAAATAAAAATCCACACATTTATTTTCACTTTAATAAATGAAATTATATTGAATTAGCTCATATAGATATCGTATACTTCCCATGTATACAATCAAGTTCAAAATATTATTATATTAAAAAAAATGAAAACCACCTCTCTGATTTGTAAACAATCACTTTTTCATTATTAAAAACGTTCCATTTTGGAAACCAAATGTACTATGATGTGGTCCTCATAATCTCATACTCTTATTTTAATTGACATTGGTTTTCTCAAAAACACTTACAAGATATTAGGATTTATGCCCGGTAGCTAAACATATTAAACCGAATTTGCATATTGCAAATTGGATCCATCAATTTTATGTTGGTACTAGACTTGCCACATCTACCGGACAATTCATTCAAAATATCTCCGGTTAACCATCTGATAGTTTAAACTATATTCGTAATTAGAAATAGTTTGAGTAAAACAAGCCTGTATTATATGATCCGTTGATCCAGCTACGCAAGCTTTCTTCGTTTCCTGACATCTAGTCATCGCTTCTGTTGAGTGATTATCATTTCTCATCACTTGTCACCATACACCATTTCTCAGGAGTGATAATTTTAATTCACACATATCCTGAAAATGAATATGACTCCAAAAAATACATTGATTAATTATTAAAATCATATTTACATTATCTGATTAAAATCAACTTATTATTGTCTCAATTTATAAGAACCCGCATATGCACCAAATTCCACCAAATTCAAAGTTAATTTAATTAGTATTTTTCAATTTATCTCATATGTTTGGTCCCTACAGCTCTTTTATATTATATATATGATGATTGACTCAAAACAAAATACTGTCAACATATATACCAACTGTAGTAATATATATAAAACTGATGCAACTCATCAGTACTATCCAATAATTCTAATGAATTAATTAATTACAAATTTTATGCAATTAACTTATATGCAATCTGACACACTAATTAGTATACTCCATTAACAATAAAGAAAGAAGTTACTTATAGGTTACGGCTACATATCATCTCATTTATTTACTAATTTATTTATTAGTAAATATTTTAGTTACACCTTTCGACTAATATGCCAAACAAAAATTATAATACCAATACACCGAATGAAACTGTGATCAATTTTACGTTAGTTCTTCTCACGTACACAAATCACAACTTAAATAATTTAATATTTTACAAAAGCTCATATATATTTATATATCCATTAGTGCACTTAATCTTATTTTATAATTTTTAAGTAAAACATACTATCAGAAATGACTTATGTGTTTTCTTTTATAAAACTACATCAACAACAGATATTCTTGAAATTTTTCAAAAATTTTCAAGAATAATTATATGAACAGAAATCTGTGATTGGTGCGCACATTTATCTACCTATCACAGAAACATAATAATTTCGTAATTTGACAGTCACTCATTTTATTATGACTCTTTCAATTAGACTTTACTCAAATACTTCTCTAAAATTAGCACTCGTATTATTACGGATGCGCTTCGATGCAATACAATGTTAGTGATATTCAATAGGAAATGGATGCTAGATCAAAGATTGTGCAACCGACAAGTTCTTCAAATCACTGTTTGATCTTTTCAACTTTATTTATTTATTTATTTTTATTTAATTAGGCTTAATATTTTCCAACAATATGCCTGTATAAATTAAGTAGACCCTACATGATTCATTTGTTTAATTATTTTTCCCAACGAAAATAGTTAATTATAGTTCAAAGCGGCTATTCGATCATGAGAGCGCGTAGTTCAAAGCAGTGGCTATTCGAGTACTGAGAGAGAAATTTTCTCTATTTGATAAATTGTACCGTGACCAAATGGATAGATGCGGTCCTTACGTGCTTTTTATAATAGTATAAAAGTATACAAATTAATAATGTTTGGTCCACTGAAAATCAAAAAATCCTAAGGAACGATGAATTTCCCATGAATTGTTTCTTCAATATCTGAAGAATAAATTAATGCTCGTTTGTATGTGCAGACTTTCACATAAGCATAAGCTGAAACTTTATCGGTTCAATCCGTGAGAGTGTGTAATTCAAAGCAGTGGCTGTTCGATACTAAGAAAGAAATTTTTTCTCCATTTGATGAAAACCGTGACCAAATGGACGAGTCCATTTTTTACATGCTTTTTATAATTAATAGTATAGATTAGTTAAGAAAATCTCAAAGTTCATCAATTGTTGTTTCCCGTCAAATCTGTATTTTTATTTTTATTTTTATTTTTTTGCAGCGCTGCACGGTGTAGCATAGCGTATGTTCATTGGATTAATTGCATCAAAGTAAATCGATCTACGCTAAGCTAACTGAAAATCAGATTACATTCTGACAATTAATTTAAAAACAAAAAACGAACGGGCTTAATCCCATTATGAATGTTGCTGCTGGCATCATATATATTTCATATATACCAGTAAATAGTCTACGTCTTGCTTTGAGCTAAAATTATTATATTTTATAATAAAGGGCAGAAAACTCATTCCTTGTGAGGAAACTAATATGGGCCTTAAATTTTAATGGGCCAGGATATTAATGTACACCAACGGTGATGATCAATCTAAGTAAACAATCAACGGCTGGGGTTTCTTATTTGGAGAAGATAGAATTTTTATGTCAAAAAAATCCAATCTCCTTTTATTAGAAGTAAGGAAGCTAGCTGGCAAATTTTGGCTAAATGCTGATGGATCATGGATGTACTGATTAGTTCCCTCCTTGTAAAATTGTAAGTTACGAGTTCAATCAATTAAGATAACCCAATATATAATATATATATATACCTGCTTGTCACTTGTCTGTACGGTGGGCGGTGGCACAAGAAATGCTAGCGAAAACGGTACCAGAATATGTGTGTGCAATCGATCTGATTAAGTGATTATCCTATCCACTAATTAATTGTTCGATCGGTCTCAAATTATTACATATATTCATTCTTATACATATCTTATCAAAGCGACAGGTTATTGATTAATCAATGAACATGCAGTGTATATGTAGAGTGTAGAGTGGTCATGATCGATATGATTGTAATAAAAAACAAATTCCAGAATTTCTTACTAAACATGTGACAGATTAGCGATATATTTTATTTAATTTAATTAGCTAGGGAAAGAAGAAATTAAGTGCCCCAATCTGTAATCTGTAGCGTACCAATTAAGAACACCAGAAAGTTGTGATGCCCGTTTATTTACTAATCTATATCTATACTATATTATAAAGCACGTAAGAATTATTGGACATCTCCATTTTTGATATTGCATTGTTATTATTGTATTTTTTGGGTATGAAATCATGAAAACTCTCTTTCAATTTGATATTATTGTGTTTATTAGGTTTAATTTTCATGTTCTTTTGTGTATGGACCAGTAAATCTCAAAATTTGCATTGGTACTCTTTGTTGGACGGATTAAATGTTTCCCATTATTTGAATTTGTTTGATGTAATGCAAGATCTATTACTTTTCTTTTTTATGCTAATTTTATGTACTTTGAGTTCTCCTAACAATAAATCAACTGACTTGTAATAATATTTTCGATATGCAGAAGTGATATATGTACATGCATATGGTGTGGTTTAAAAAAAAAAAAATTCCAACCTTTAAAGGGCAAATTTGTCCTTCTATATAAATTCAATATTTTATGCAATTCATCACAATACTATTCCAATTAGCATTTGCCAAACAATATTTCTACTATCCGAATAGCTCTAATCATCACTATTCTTTTCACTTTTCTAACAACCATTAATCCATTTTTACAAATCGGATAGTACTATTCTAGTGCTATTCCTTCATTTGACAAACAGACCATAAGAATAGAATAGAATAGAATAGGTTAAAAGCCCACAGGCCATGGGCCTTCAAAACAAAAATGGAAATGAAAAGGTGAGTGGTCAACCGGACACTCCACTCCACTAGTGGATATTAAAAGGAAAACATGTAGAGTACACCTATAAAGTAAGCCACAAATTCACTTCTCTTTTACATTCTAACACATCCACGTACATCTATGTACTTATCACAGTTGCATAAATGTTTACTGGAAATCGTAGTGTATCTGTTCACTGGAAAATAATATATGTTAATCGGAAAGATATAAATGTTCAATAAAAAATAATATTTGTTTATTAAAAACACGATGCACCGGTGGATAAGTAAAAAGGATGGACGCTACCTACGACTCATATTAAAATAGATATGTAGCTTTCAGAGTGAGTAAGATGCTATCGATCGCTAACCTAGCTTTTGACCACTTCATCATCTCATTTCCTTCCTTATAATTAGACAGTCCTTTACTACTCCTTCCTGACCATGCACTGATGCACCGCCTGCCTTTTTGCTCTTGTATGTATGATTTAAGTTACGTTTGTGATTCTTTTTCTATTTAGCTCCAGGGAAAAGGAAAAAAAAAAAAAAAAAAAAAAAAAAAAAAAAAAAAAAGGACAACGTGATGGGCTGAGATCGATCCTGATCCGGATAGGAATCACTTTCATTTATATAGTAATTAAGCTACTGGAATTAATGATTATTATCTTCATGCATCAGCATGTCACAAGAAAGTTTAATTGCAAGGCACAAATCATGGTCTCATGGATGTGAGGCTAGCTAGTATTTCCACTATATACACAATAATACATATATATTGATTATATATATGTATAATAATATGTACTGGTACAACTTAATTAACTCTTACGCTCATAATTAATTAATGATATCCTAACATATATAAATTGCCTAAAATTGATTAGATCCTAATTTACACCAAATTGTCTCCAGTAGTCTTGGGGGCTGATCCAAGTTCTACTTCTTCTTTATTAGTAATTATACCTACTACTGTTTTAGTACTCCCTTTCATATTATCTTTCTCATCCTCATCCTCATCCTCCTCCACACCGGTACCGGTACCTTCCAACGGCTTCATGGTGTACCATCTCGCGCACACAATATAGTAACCAATATTCAGCACTTGAAGCCCCGTAACTAGCCAGTAGTACTTATCTAATTTAGCCTTGTTCAGGTCATCTTCAAGCCAGTCTCCTTTGTTCTTTGTATAATTATGCACAATGGTTACCAGCGCCGTGCCCAAATAGTTACCAATTGAAGCTGCTAACCAGAACAATGCTGTTGCGGTGCTTCGCATGCTTTCTGGTGACTGGTCGTAGCAAAACTCCATGTGACCCACTGACATGAATGTCTCGGCCAGGCCGTGGATAGCGTACTGAGGTACCAGCCAGAAGACGCTGATTGCCACACCATGTAGATTCATTGCATTTCTTCTCCTTCGTTCGACAAGTGCTGCTGACACATTAGACATGATGGCAATAGCAAGACCAATGCCCATGCGCTGGAAATAGGTTATCCCGGAAGGTGTCTTGGTAAAGCGACGGGCTAGAGGGACGAAGAAGCGGTCATAGATTGCTAGACTAATGAGCATAGTGAAAACAGTGAAAATGGAGAGGGTTGCAGCTGGGATTTGGAAGTGAGGGGACATGTGGCGGTCCATAAGATGTGCTTGTTGTATGGCAAAGGTGTGGTTGTGAGAAAGGGTGGTTATGAGGAGAATGCCGACAGCCCAGATGGGAAGCATGCGAACTATGGATTTTAACTCCTCCACTCTGTGCACAGTGGATAAGCGCCATAAGTTGAAGTTGGGATGGCCAGAGCCAGAGGGAGAGGGCAGCATGTCTCCCTCCGTCACTATTGCAGCTCGGTCAAAAAACCTTTTATATAATTAATTGTCATAATTAAGAAACAAATTAATCTGAATACGTATCCAAGGAATGAAACACTAATTAATTAATGTACGTACACCCAATTAATTATATTAGGACTTACTGCAGCTGGTCCGTATGGAGAAGGCGACCACCAACAGAGATATCGGCGTCAAGCTCCTTGTCTTGATAGAGCATGTTCAAATCATCAGGCCTAGCGGCATTTCTTTTCTTGAAAGCAGCAACGACGACCTGAGCCAGGCGCGTCAAAGGGCTCCCACCCGGCTTGACTTTGATATAGAGGGGGTAGCCGAGCATAAAGGCTATGACTGAGAAGAACATGGCCACAGTGGGGATACCGAATCCCCAGCCCCAGCCCACATTGTCTTGTACATAGACAACCAGTGTCAAGGCAAGCAGCACCGCCAGACCCATGCTGAAGAAGTACAGATTGAAGAAGTTCCACCTGCCATGCCATGCCAAATTAATAATTATATAATGTTGTTTACTTAATTTGGGTACTACACTAGTTACAGACTTACAGTTACAGTACTGTGATCTGCATCTGCTTGGATTATTTTATTTTATGTTTGGGAATGGGAGCTAGGTGCACATATAAGATATATCACATGCCACTGAGAAATGAGAATGCAGTGTAGTGTAGTGTACGTTTATGCACAGATGGCCTGGTACTGGTACTGGTACATCATACTATAGTTATACGTTCATACTTAATTAAGACTTTTTTAATGAATGTGGAACCTGAGTGCAGGGTAGACCACCTAGCTAATCATTGAATCTAATTAGTAATTACTGTTGGTTATTATCATATTGACTAATTATTTATTTATTTATTTATTTATTTATGTTGGGTACGTACCCTTTCCGAGCAGAAGAAGATTGTGATCCATTCAGACCGAATTGATCAGCCCCAAAGGGTACAACACAGGGCCGGATTCCACCCGAACCAAGGGCAGTGAACAGCAATGAACCATATAAAATGAACAACTGCCACTGTGATGGCTTCTGACAAGGCTGGTGGGGAGCACATTGTGGCGGATGGAGAGATGGGAAGACTGCTGAGAGGGTGAGACTGAGCATGCCGAGCTGGTAGATGATAGAACCGGCGGCAATGGTCCAAAAGCGTCCTGCAAAGGAATCGGCAATCAAGGCACCAACGAAGGGGGTCAAGCTTGCAGTGCCACCAAAATTGGTTAAGGTGTTGGATGCTTGGACGAGCGGCATGTGCATCTTCTGCGTTAAGTAGGTGATCATGTTGGCATTGAAGCCGGTGGTAGCAAATCGGTCACAGATCTCATTTGCTGAATGCAGAAATTAATTAATTAATTAATTCAATTCGAATTAAGCTAGCTAGCATATATATATATTATGTATTAGAAAGATTAAAAGGCCGGGCGGGTTGTATGTATGTTAAGGCTGAACTGAAGTGAAGTACTGACCTAGTATGAAAGGCATGGTTTTGAAACCACCCTGTTTTCTGTCTTTCTCTAGATGTTTGCCACCACTGCCACTGCCACTGCCACTGGCCATTGCAAACTCACAGATCGATGCGTCTGGAAATGAAAACGTACGTACTCTCCAATAGAAATAGAAATAGAAATAGAAATAGAAATAGAAATAGAAATAGAATTGTTGGGAATGAAATTAATTAAGCAATCTCAATATATATATAATCTGGTTTTGTATTTGGGGCCACTGCAACACTGCCTGTCGGGTGCTAGCTCAGCTGCATATATATCATATCATATCATATATGCATTTGGGAGGAATGGGTATGGTGCCCCATATATATAGCCAGTGGCAGTGTGCCAAACTACTACATGTAACATGATATGATATGATAATAATATGCCCAGGGCCAGCCTAACATTATTTCATCATCTATCGACTATTGGCCGGACAGGCACAGGCACAGGCACAGGTAGAGAGACATGTTAGATCGGGTCGGGTCGGGTCGGTCCATCTGTCTTTTGCGTTTGTGTCACTGACAAGCAGAAGCAGGCAAAACAAATCTGCAAACCTACATTATATATATATATATATTGCATTTACTATTTTAGTTTATTGTTTTCTTAATTTGGGTTGGGGGGGTGGGGATATTTTATTATCTGCTGCTATAAGTTTAAGTGTACGTATCTGACTTACATGTACATGTACTTGTAGCACTACCTAAATTTCAAAAATTATATATGTGTTTTCAATAAATAGTAATTTCATTTTTTTTAATTAATCCCCTACGTAATACAACCGCTAAAGCTCCACCATACAACTTATTGTTGTTTAATCAAAGACTTATAGATTTGTTTCAACTTTGAGTAACGATAGCGAGCTTAATATACGGGTCATTTCGTGTGCGCACCTCCAAAACATATCAAATTTTCTCCAAATTTTAATTTATATCTCTCAATTAATTATTTATAACAAAATCATATGGTATATAAAAATTTTCTATTTTTGAAAATTTGTAAGTATTTGTTTGATATTTTTCAAAAGTGACTATATAATATTAATAAAATAATCTATTTTATGTATTATTTTAAAAAATCTCAAACAAATACTTTAAAATTTTCAAAAATGGAAAATTTTTGTATTCCATATGATTTTGATACAAACAAATTTATTGAGTCATATAAGTGGAAATTTAGAAGTGATTTGATATGTTTTTGGATGTACACTCACGAAATGACCCCCTGAGCTATCTTTACTATTATGACATATACACACGAGTGCTTATCCTCTGCTGTGCAGTATTTTCCTGCGCAGTAGAGGATATTATCCACAACACACACCCATTGTGAAGAAAAACAGCTTTTGCTTCGGCTTCAAATCTCATATTTCCAAAAGTCAAATGATCAAACCAATTGCCCAACAAAAACTACATATTGATATCATGCAAAATAGCAAATTTTATATTTTTTTTAATATTTTAACTATTATTTCAAATTTTTTAAAGATACATACTTTTTGATATGTAAATGGTATTTTTTATTATTGTTTTTTGTCCATATTTCAAAAATCTTTAAAAATAGGTAGAAAGTTCTTAAAATTATAAAATTTGGTACTCCATCATATTTCAATATGTAGAATGTGTTGGTTTAATTAAAGTTGACATTTGAAGTTTGGTTTGTGAGATTTTTAGAACGATGAAGCATAAGAAATCGATCTTTGTCCAAAGGATTCAAAGAGCCATAGATATATCAACCATGATTTGGTCATGCAGGTGTTAAAAATATGAATAACATATAGTATGCTCATACTGGTTATGTTTAGAGTGATGCGGCCACACATTATTGCCGTTTATAAACATATAAATTGAATTGTACGGCTCTCCAAATTCTTTGTACAAATTAGACTGTCCAAATGGTTTTGTACAAAATTCGAGTCTGAAGCACAAATCACTTTGCTTCGCGCTGTACCGTAAGCTAGCTCATAGATAGAACATTACTATGCTTTGCAAATGGCTTGTTCTTCGACATCAAAATCCATATTTCCAAAAGTCAAATGACTAAATTGATTTGGCCAACCGTAATCTACCTATTGAAATCATATGAAATACCAAAGTTTATAACTTTTTGAAATTTGTACTATTTTTTCAGATTTTTTAAAGATAGATACTTTTTTATGTCCAAATAGTATTATTGTATTATTTTTAGACCATCTTAATAATCTTGACAATGTGTTTTTTCAAAAATTTGAAAAGAATATTTAAAAACATATTAGGTATCAAAACTCATATTTCATATTATCCGTCCCATTAAATAGATGAGATATCATGTAAGGTATTTCATGTTTTTCGCTTCAAAATGTTAGGCGTGCGTCATGGTAAACAATGGAACCCGATAAAGTGCTCGAAGGCCGGATACTCAGAAACAGGAAAAAAAAGTAAAGGTTTAATTGTAGTCTAATTATTGTATTTGATTCAAATTGTTCTTTAAATTATTTTTTATTTCAAATTGATTTATGAACTATTGTATTTGATTTAAATTGATCATTGAACTAATTTTCAGTTCATATTGATCTCTAAATTTATAAGTTTGGTTCATAATGCCCCTCCCAAGTATTTTGTTTATACTAATTGATACCATTTTTTTTTTTTTTTTTGACTAAGTGATTTCATTCACCCCTTCCCTTTCTTTGTGGAAGGCATAATTGATATCATAATTAGTTCCTTAATTATATCAGTTAGTACAAATGGAAATAAAGTGAGAGTAACACGAACCAAACCATATAATTTAATGGCCAATTTGGAAAAAAAATAATTCAAAAATCAATTTAATCTAACTACAATAATTCAGGAACCAAAACAAGACTTTTCTCTTAATAGAATACACGTTAAAAGTGTCTGGAATTCTGAATCACTCGATAGATAGATATCAATAGCACCGGCTCAGCAAACTTTAGTTTACATAATCTCCTTCAATTGTTACTTTTCAAGTTCAGTGCGCATCATATTTGGGGTCATTTCAGACAGAAAAAGCAGGCCACTATAAATAAAACCATATAAACCGATCCAAGTGTTTGATTAGGTTCACACATATATATATGATTTTTAAAATCATTTCACCTAAATGTATTATGTGTTGCATGCTAAATGTTTTTAGGTGCGCACATGCACATTAATTACTTAGGAACTTTTTATACTGCCATATTATTATCATTAAATGCATAAGATCGATCGATATTAATAAATGTAAGTTACTAGCTAAAATAATTAAGATGATTAGAAACGGTATCAATAATTGTTCCGTTCGTTAGGTATTAATTTGAAGTGATAATATTATTGCTACATAAGAAATTTATAAATTGACATTAATCTTTTGAGTGGGTTGATAAATAGATTATAAATTAATAAATTGTACATGCATACATATATATTATAAAAAATGAAAATTTGAATGCTCGAATGGACGAATTCATTACAAAAAAAAAAAAAAAAAAAAGAATAAAAGCAAGAACAAGGCAGCATGTAAAAATCATGAACTACTACGTATAGGTCTTCATGTGGCCGCGAGAAGCACGGCAACAGGCAACAGGCAACAGCATGCCATGCCAGTAACATGATATCCAAAAAAGGATGCATGATCTGGCTGATATATATATTCTGGCAGATTCTGGCATTACATATATAAATATAAGCGATTGCGATTGCGATTGCGATTCCATCAGGTTTAGGAAGACCCATCACCCATGCAATGAAGTCAGTATGTATGTATGTATAACTGAACAGAAGAGTCAAGACCACATCCTTCTCGCTCATTCCATTGTGGCATGCATTGTGTATTACTATTTTGTATGTTTGGATAAACAACAATAGAAAAGAGATGATGTATCATGCACATTAATTCTATGTATTTTAGTGGGTTTGTTTTTGGTTGGGATGAAGGAGAAGGACCACTGAAAACAGAAGACGCGGTTTGTTTCATGTATTTTCAATTTGGCTACTTCACAATCTTTATTTTTTAAAGATTATATCCAAACATTTGATCATTATATATTTTACTAAGATTAGATATATATATCCAACTTGGGAATGAATTTGTTACATATTGTCCTACGTACTCAATATATAATACACAATAATATTTGTGGGAAACTAGCAATAGAAAATTAATGCTACTTATATTTCATCAGGATCGAGTCAATAACAGGAAAAAGGGAAAGGGTAGAAATTAAACATGCGTGAAGGTAGATAGACAGTAACAGTTCAGTATATATATAGTCCGTCACTGAAACAGACCAGTACCAGTAATCAGTACAGTATATAGTGCACTATCATTTTTTATTATGCAACATATATATATATTTACCAAGTAAAGTATCTATTTTTCTATTTATGGCTAGTCCGCCATTGAAGAAAATTAAGCAATCCAAGCTAGGTGGCTAGCTGTTTGGCTCCAAATTGATAGTCGATATATAGATAGATAATCTAATTAATTGTTTACATTTAGACTATATATATATCTCTTTTTTTCTTCTGGAATTGCTGTGAGATTCAAATTAAATTCCCTCAAATATATATGATCGATCCATCGAATCCAACAACAATTAATGCATCCAGCTGGTTGTCTGGTATCCAGGTTCTGGTTGATATAATTAAGACAAACCTTAATTTCTACTTGATCTTCAGTTAACTGTATGTATCTTTCACTATAATTATTGGTTTCAATGAAATTTCAATCTTAACTGCTAGATGAGATGAAATTTGAGAGTTTGATATATTTAATTTCAGTATCACTGTGCGCTGTGCACAAGATTAATTAATTAATTCTACTTGATTCTAGTACATATGCTTAATTGCTTTGGGCACGCGCGATATATCTAGAAGAAAAATAACACAATGCGCGCAATTGGATTTTTCCTCAATTGATGATAGAAATGATTGATACAATTTGAAATACTCTTTGTCTCAAGACGTTTGCAAAGTGGAAATTTATTATTATAGGGAGGACGGTTGGTTGTGCCTAGAAGTAAAATTAAGGACACTTTTGCAAAAAATTTCCTCCTGCATCCTGCTTACCATACCAAGTCTTGCTTCATGCCAACATCAACATGGATACACTACAAACATATTCAATATATTTTTTTAATTTGTTTGATAAAATAATATGTTATTTATGCTAAATTCGCCATGATTTGTGATTCGAGCTTCAGAAAATATAAAATTGATTTTACACGATGAAATAACGCCTGATCATAACAAAAAAGCTGAAAAAAGGGAGTATATATATATATCTGCTGTTATTTCTTGTTATTCCAATCCGGACCATTAGGTCAAAACGGACGGACTGGAATAACCCAATTAGATTGTAGGATCTTTTTTAGATTAATCTCATGCGTTAATTTTGATATGACACCCCAGATGAGGATAACAGGGTCCTCTTTGGATAAGAGCAGATCTGAGTGCAAAAAAAAGAAGAAGTGGGAGATGTAGAGACGTCTTAAAAGAAACCGATAAATATTGGAAATTTGATATTAATCATGTAAGCATCATATATTAGATTATAGTTGTACTCAAACCGGGATTCTCATCTACAAAATCAGGCAGGCACCACTTTTTTCTTCTGAAGTTAAGCAATAGTGAGTGCGTGATAACACCTGTACGTCTGTCTAGGCGTCTAGCAGGACAAGCTAGCCGTCCAAATGCCAAACTAAAGCGAGCAACATGTATATATCAAATCAAATCAAATCGCCTTTTGAACAATCAATTTTCCCATTATATATGTGATGCTACGTATGGTATGTGTGTTTGAGAGAATGCCAGTTGGTGGATGGGTCAGGACTCGGGAGGAGCCGATCGAGTTACGTTGTAGATGATGAATTGATGATTGACATGAGCAACAAGAACGTACTACTGCCATTCAGATTCAGAGAAGGCAGCAAATGCAAATGCAAATTCTGGCTCGTGGTATATACAGATTCAATGATAGTAAAGGGAACCGGTACAAAAAAGATGGCGTTTGAGATGACATCAACGATCAACCTCGGGAGTGGGGAGTGGGGAGTGGGGAGTGGGGAGTGCGGTGGTGTGGGGTGTACCGTGTAGCCAAAAATTAATAGCATAGCATGATACATTTTGCAGACAAGATCAAACTAATTCTTTTATGGCGTCCTCTTTATAATATTGTACTTAAATCGCGTTAAATGGGGAGGTGAGTGAGACCAATGCTCTGATTTCATTTTTGTCGGTACGCCAATATAAATCATTGCTTGCTTGGTACTATTGAATGTCATGCAAGTTTGAGGATAACATAATAACAATTCATATTAAGAAGAAACTAGGAAGATGATGTTGGAAAATATTAAACCTAATTAAATAAAATTAAATAAATAAAGTTAAAAAGATCAAACAATGATTTGAAGAACTTGTCGGCAGCATAATCTTCTAATTAGCATCCATCCATAGTCGAAGATCATCAAACCATAATTGAGCATCGAAGCGCATCCGTAATAATACGAGTACTAACTTTAGAGAAGTATTTACCCTACATGGTGCAGTGGACTCATGGCAATCTCCTCACAAAATACTTTGACTCCTGCCTCCATTGATGCGGTGCACCCCGCATAAGGAGCGAACCCGAATTTAATTGCAACAATAGCTCAAAGATTTGTTGGAATATAATCTTTTATTCTCAAGTATTAGTATACTTAGCTCTTTGTAATTTTGGTTTCTTTTCTATTCAAATTCTTTTATTCGTTTTTATTCTGTACATTGCTCTCTCAATTGTGTAGTGTATATATAAGAACAAATCTATACTCCATAAAGAGGGGTAGATTTCCAAGTACATCAACTATGCCACATCATCACTATTATTAACCATTGATTTTGTTTGAAACTCTTCATCTACTTTGATCCAATGGCTTGTATTTTTTTTCTCTCCTCATTAAAAAAGATGAATGTGACATGTCTAAAACAAATTTTAACCCTTCAAATGGTACAACATTTATATACGTCCATATTTATAAATTATTATTATTATTATTATTATTATTATTATTATTATTATTATTATTATTATTATTATTATTATTATTATTATTATTATTATTATTATTATTATTATTATTATTATTATTATTATTACTATTATTATTATTATTATTTACTTACATAAAAAATAAAAAAAAATTAGTTTTGTTTAATATAAATATTTAGAATTTATAAAATTCTTAGTTATTTATTTGATACCATTTTTCAGGGTGAAGCCCGAGTTACAGCTCTAGTATCATTAAATTATATTAACTCTCTTTCAATGCACAACGGTTATATTTGACCGAGTAAAAAATTACTTTTACCGCGTTAATTAATGATTGATATCAATTCTAATACCAATGTTTCTACCATGGTCATTTCCAGCTAAACAATGAATACTGTATCACCAAATAATGTTATTAATACTGTTGCATTTAATCATTTTCATTAATAGCGAAATTCAATTTAATCAGAAGATTAATAAGAAATAACGGGTGGCCAGCCCACTATTTCTAACAACAAAATATTTTTATATTTTTAATTAGCTTTAACTTATTAATTGTACTTAATTAAAATCTTAAAATATAAGATATTTAATTAAAATTTCTAACAGAAGATGCATCACCGGTACGTCATTAATTCGGTTATTTACTGAACATTTTAATTTTAAAATTGTAAGGATTACTTTGCTGTCAGATAAGTGAATTTCAGTGCAACATAATAATGTATAAATATTAAGTGAGCCTATTGCGCTTTGCAAAGCGTCTTGAGGTAGCGCGTTTCGGCTCGATTAGTCAAAACTATAGCTCTAATAATCAATTCAAGTCGCTCAACACAATCTACATATTGAAACCTTATAGATTATTGATTTTTTTTTCCATTTTTAGAGTTTTCTAACTATTTTTTTGGATTTTTGAAAGTTGTATAGAAAGTACACAAAAATTTGTATATAAAATGGGCCATTTTTCAAAAATTCAAAAAAATAGTTAGGGAACTCTAAAATTAGAAAATTTTGGTATGCATATAGAGGTTTCAATATTAAGATTATGGTAAGCAACTTTAATTGGTCATTCAAGCTACGGTTAAGAAGATATGAGGCCGACACGCATCAGCCACTGCACTTTGCAAAGCGCAATCGCCTCACTCTATAAGTATTCTTAGTTTTAGTAAAAATGTAATTTTACAATCTTCAAAATGATGTGAGTATTTTGATTGGATTTAACTTGCTATATAATAGTTGAGAAAATCTTTAATTACCCCATCTATGTCCCCCTCCCGTCCCCCGAACCAGTTACAGCTAATGTTATGCCACGATCCGAACAGGTCAGACCGAATATACTGCTCGGCAACTTTGCCTGCTTTAGCCCACCCGGGCCCACAACCCGGGAAACCCGACCGGGTCCCAGGGGTGGGTGACGGGCGAAGGGTAGGCCTTCCGAAATCTGCCTCTCCAGAACCGCTTGCCAGCGCTAACCCGACCCATCCCGCCGCCCGTCACATGCCCAACCCTTCCCACCCTCCCCCGCAAACCCCCTTTACCCATCGTGCCGAACCCGACCAGCCCATCCCGTCACATCAACCCATCAAAAATTAAGAGCTAAAAATGGAAGAGAGGGAACATTTATGTAATTAACTGTGACAAGTACATAGGTGTATGTGGGTATGTCAGATTGTGAGAAAAAATAGATGGGTAGCATATATATTTACGGGGTAGACTTTACGTGTTTTCCAAGAAAATCTGGTTAGAAATGACATGCTTTAATTGCGATATAACTCAATCCATGTGACTGTGTATGTGAGCATGCAGTGTAAAGTGTAAACTGTAAAGTAAAAGCTGACAGACAAATTCACACACAGATTCTTCGAACCGAGCCCCCCACAGCCGAAAAAGGCCAAAACAGCAAGCAATGCAATGCTGGTGCTGCATGGTCTGCATTTTGGTGACTGGACTGACTCACTCACTGGACTACTGATATTCATACACGTACAGACACATTTGGTACAGCATCACGTGAATGAATATCAAAAGCATCTGACAAGATCTCGTGCATCATTTTCATTTTCATTTTTATTTTCATTTTCCTACAAGTAGATACATACAAATACAAATGTAGTACAATACAAGCAGATACATACAGATCCCATCTAGGTTTAGTGATTTACAATTTACTCTCAACTCTCAAGTCCCACGAGTCACGAGAGCGTTCTGGTGTAAATACAAGTGTCACTCAAATCAATTATATACACACCTTTTTTTATCATTCTGAACCTGCAGAAACTTTCTTTCATTCCTACTCGTATAAGAATAATTAGATAACATTAATATATATATAGGCTATATATTATTATTGTGATTAGTCAAACTGGACCAGATATATAGTAGTGTCTTATCTTATATGATCACTAACTAACAAAAGCTGCTGTTAAGGAAAAATAATTCTCAATTAAGTTAAGAATCATGCATCACCCTCGTTCTTATTTTATCTTTTATTTTATTCTCCCGAAATTCAGGTCCTTATCTTCGAATTCGATTGAACAAGTAAAAGTTACTTTCAGTTTCAGAATTATATATAGCTGCACGACAAATATTAATCATTAGAAGGAAGGAGCACAATTATTACAAAGAAAAACAACCCAAATAACAAGTTAGATAATTCGTTTCTGTTAAATGTGTAACACTCATTGTGGATGAGTCCTACTCCTACACTTTAACGCAATCCCCAAACCTGCTAAATTCAGCTAGTACCTACTGCTGCCAGTAGCCCAGTATCCAATCCAACAATTCAATAACCGTTTGTTCAAAACTCAAATTGTTATTCAAGTATTAATATATAATAATTATTAGTTCAACCTATATTAATATTAATATTGCTGTTGGATAGTAGGACTGTAATATTATATATTATTGTTGGACGACGCAATATTATTATGTTTGTCAAATACTCAAATTCAGCAGCACGGTTAATGAGTAGGTGATTCCCGTAACAATTTACTTGTTTTCTAAAACTTTTCAGTGGTTTCCATCAAAAAAAAGAAAAAGAAACTTGCAGTGGTGCCAAGGTGTTTGTGTTATAATTCAAAAAAAATACATCAGTTACCACATACGCCAAGCAGCCTTCAGGATATGCGTTATCTAGCCTCCCTCACACAACACACAGAAAGTTAGAAACATTTTGCTACCTTTCAGACCATACTAATAAATTGTTGGATTTTCCTATACTGTATTTGGCATTCGCCATATTGACATATATATTCTGTTGGGCTATTCACGTAAGTATTGGACAGCTTATTCTGGCCCGGTCACATTCGTTCGAGCAATTAAACCGGACAAAAGGGCAAGTATACTTCTATTGATGTGAATTTGGTCATAACCTTTCATGCAGCACTCATTCGTTGTGGTTATTTATGCATGCAAAAGGAAAATTATACACACACAGACAGGGAAAAAAGAAAGCACAATTGAATTGCTGTATAGGTAAATAAAATTCTAACTATATCTTGAAACAATTAATATCAAAGGTCTTCTTCCGAGATCAAAACTCATCGCAAAAATTATTAATACTTGACAAAGCTGGTTTGTTTTTGAGCTTTACCGAGAACCACCTCTACATCTCCCCCATAGAGAGAGAGTTGCTTTGCTAAAGCAAAACCACAATACATGCCATCTACAGCAGCACTTACAATACCACCAGCATAACCCGCACCTTCTCCAATTGGGTACAGCCCTTTTATAGATGTGCTTTCACACGTCTCGGGCTGCCGTGTAATCTGCACAGGGGAGCTTGTTCTTGTCTGCACGTATAATAGAGCAGTCAGACAATGAGATGACTTCACTGAAGATTAAACTGTTAGTTGCTTTTAGTGTGATTTTCATCTGGGACATACACAGATACTGTATTTCTCTTTTTTCTTGTATACCTCACAGAATACAAGTTAAGGAATAAGGATCACGATCCATAAACTTGCATTAAAATAACAACTTTAAAGGAACTTTTACCTCTACGCCATGGAGCAGTGCATCCTTTGTTATGTAGCCTGGAAGCTGGCAGTACAAAATATTAGAAAATGCAAATCAGATCCAAAATCTTAAATATTCAGAGAAATATCCAAGCATTTGGTACTCAAAAATAGTGTAACACAACTTGTGTTGCAAAAGACAAGTGCTTCTGTTTTCAATACCTCTTTGTCAAACATCTCTATGGAACGTTGTAAAGCTTTTGTGATATGAGCCGGAAACAAATTATGTAATCTGGATGCTTTCACTCCCAATCTGTAACTTGATGCTGGTAGGGATGTAACTGCATTTTATGTAAAGATGAAAGGTTAAGTCAGTATGGCAATTTTGAAACTGAAGTGAAACAGATTTGAAAAGAAAATAACAAATTTACCTGACAGTGTCTCAGCAAGGAAATCAGTTACACATTGTGCGGGGACAACAAAATTACCTCCCCCCATCTCAGCTGCTCTTCTTTCAAACTCTCTCTGATTCAATAATAAAAATAAATCATAAACAAGCAACTGCATCAGCTTATGCATGACCA
Source organism: Cyperus esculentus (assembly GCA_030179965.1). Classification (NCBI taxonomy): domain Eukaryota; kingdom Viridiplantae; phylum Streptophyta; class Magnoliopsida; order Poales; family Cyperaceae; genus Cyperus; species Cyperus esculentus. The sequence continues at coordinate 2,709,202 of JASGLE010000014.1, read as the reverse complement.
TTACCATACATATAGGTCAGCAGAGATTATATTAGTCAAAAGGCCTGACTAATTTGGTACCCAACAGGGCACACGGTCAAGACTAACCAGTATCAGCATAATAAGACCCTTGTCTTGAAAAGGTCATAACAGTAACCTGTATTCATATATACTTTTTTCCAAAAGTGACATCCAATATTTTTGGTACTTGCAACTAATACCCAACAAGTCTCATATGTTTGTTTAAATGGAACAGTTCAGACCCAATTCTTCTACATTTGACAATATGTTGACTCTTCTCTCTTATTTTCATCTGAAATTTAACAAAAATCCTAGCAATACAGATTTATTGAGTCCCATCTAAATAAAATCTACAAACAGATCAATTTCAATATTATAATATACAAGGATAAGGCAAATTCTGAATAGCTTTTCTCTCTGACATTAGTTCCAACTGAGATTGTCATCTGGAAATGATATTAGTTTTAAGATAAATAATTCAGTCAAAACAGTATGAATGCTCAAAGGTAAAAGAAATATGAACTACCTGGAATTCAACACCGGCAAGAGGCCCAAATGATTTAAATAAGTCAAATTCATCAGAAGAAACAGTGACAACTAAAGCCGAATTAGCCCATTTTGATGCTCGACGAGAGAATGACATGCCATTGATGCAAAGTTCTGATGGATTTGTGCTTGTTAAGACAACCTGACAGCAATTGAAGTGAGTTACTTTCCATTTAAAGTTCAGTATTGTTCTACCAGTCCTTCCACCATTTTTATTTGGGAGAACTCTTAATTACATGCTGCAAAGTACAAGATTTTGATCCAAAATTTCACTAAACTCCGCATTGGTTGGTCAAGAGTTAAGACAATGACTAAATTTTAGTTACTACAATGAAATACAAAAAGCACAGCAGTGGTGGAGGTTGTTTCGGATTTTGGGTTAACCATGCCCAATTTTAGAGGGTAAAAAATTTAGTAATATATAAAAATCTTGATTTTTAAAGTTGATTTTATTTAAAGCAAATTTTAGCCCCCTCTTGATTTTACCTGAAGCTCCGCTAGTGGAACAGAGTAATATATTGCCTGATTACAATTAGAGGGCATTATTTCAATATCAAAAAGATCAACTGAAAGGGACATACCTGACCACCAGGACACATGCAAAAAGAGTAACAGCTCCGCTTTTCATCACCACCAACGTATTTTGCAACTTTGTAATCAGCAACTGGTATTCTACCACGCCCACTTTGTACTTCACTAGCCAATTCAGAGTACTATAAAAAGTACAATTAGATACAAAACTGTATTGGGTCATTCTGAATAAACTTAAGTTGAGGGAGATTGCTGAAGATCTCAGAAGGTGATAACAAGTATTAAATAAACAGTTGGTGATTGCACAAAACACCCACAGTTGCAGCACTTGCCAATGACCCAAGGTAATTTGCATGAGTGATATTAGAACCTTTATTTATTGCAGAACACTGAGTCTTAGGCACTTACTTGTATACTGTTTATGAGTTCTTGTGGGTGCTCAATTCTCAACCCAACCTGCAAAGTTTTAATGCTATAAATTTTCTTGATAAAAACATATAATAGATCATCATCATATTATAAACTAAGATGACTATAATAACATTAATTCATCACTTTACCGCAAAATCTTTTGGAACCAATTCAATATTATGTTGGAGTAGCATGCTATATACATCCCGAGCCGAGTGGCCGACAGCGAGTACAACAGCATCGAACAATAATTTGTGTTGATCAGAACTGCAACCTGGCTCATTTTTGGCATTGGAAACCACAACACCTTTAACTTGTCCATTTTCAACTACAAGGTCATCTAATCTTGTGTTGAACTTTATGTCAACCTGGATACATCAAGTATTCGAGAGTCATCAAGAACTGAAGAAATGAAGATCAAAATCGACATGCAAAAACTAAGTTCTCAACAATGGAACTTACCCCCAAGTTTATTAAGTAATGCCGAAAATTTCGGAGAAGAGGAACAAGCTTATCTGTTCCAAGGTGAGGTTTTCCATCCACTAGAATATTTGGTGGGGCTCCAAATTGCACTAATGTTCTCATAACCTTCAATTACAATACAAGAATAAGGAACATGTGTCATCATATTTCATCATTTTTTTTTTTGTGAGAAGTGAATAACAGTTTTTATTATGATTTACCAATAGTCCCATACTGCACAAAGCACTCAAAGTAAAGTTTGATCTACAAAAACTTAATAGCACTATTGTCACTAATATTTACAAAGGATCACAAAAATTTGTAGTTGAGATAATCTTCTAATAGTGACTCTGTTGGTTTATTTCTAGCCTAACAAAACTTGCTTGGGACTTAAGGCTTACTTGCTGTTTGCATACAACCTTGGGAGTTGGGACACAAAATTTTATCTCATGTATACTACAACAAATAAGGGCTGCAATTATGAATAATTCCTAAATGACTTCCTAATCGAACTAAAGTAATTTTTTAAGGTGCTAAAAGAAAAATAACGAAATTTTTATATAGTCATTGTAACTTTTAAGACAATAGAGTAGTAATAAGAAAAAAAAAAAAGGCCTTACAGCTTGGACATTATCACTGTTTCTCCCAATTCTTGTCACGAGCTTGCCATCACTCCACGTACCTGCACCACCCTGGTTTGGTTAAGATGTTTTTAATTACAACAAACAAACTATAAAATAAAAACCAAAAATTATATGAGCTTTTATGCTATCCACTATAACCAAAACAAATTTTAGTAACACAGAAGTCTCAAAAAGGGTCTCTAGAATTCATAATTAACGTTGCAGTATGTCAATGTTATAACTGAAAGGATTTCAAATTTGTCAGAAGAACAACTATGCCCCTCTATAGATCTCAATATTATTATTCAAAACTTTAAAATAAATGACAACAGAAGAAATTCCCTTAGCTGATGTGTTACAGAAGATTTCTGGCAAATTACCATTCTAACACATTCACTTTTTTTTTACCAAGTTAATTGTGATATGTGTATTCTGTATCTCATTGCTAGCATAGAACAATTCAAGACTGACAGGGCTGTTTTCTTTTCACATATATCGGAATTGTTTTTGAAAGTACAAAAAAGAAGAGGATGTCAGTATGATTAGTTGATTATTGATAAGTTCTGTTTCAACTTTTGATGGCAGGTTTCAGCATTTATTTCTAATCAAAAAGAGAATGATACATACCTCCCCAAAACAGAAGTTACTCTCTGATGAAAGAACTTTTCTGACTACTAAAGCACCAATATCACGACCTCGTTGTTCGACCGGTTGACCCCTTTCAATCAAAGTGACATGAGCACCAACCTCAGCTAAAACAAGAGCAGCAAACAGACCGGAAGGGCCACTTCCTACAACTGCAACTCTTGGCCTCTTTTCATATTGAGACCCAGTAGATGGTATAGAGTTGTCCGCATCGATCTTGCCTTTGTCTAACATGTTAAGTAAATTAATGGGGACTTCTGCATCCTCCATGTATTCAGCTATGCCAAGTTTTGGTTCCAAGTGGCAGATGAAGTCCCATGTCCTCGGTTCAAGGTGTAAAAGCTTCTTTACATCCATGTCAACGGTGTAAACAAATGCTGGCTCTTTCAATACCTGATTAATATATAGTTGACAGTAGCCACTATTATGAAGAGTAATGACCCAAAATATGCATCACATGTTTTTAAATTATTTAGGCCCTTTAAATTAGACCTCCGATATGTTAAATCCTTAGCTAGTTATTATGTATATAGGCTTATAGCATTTGATCAGCTGGCACTTAATCAACTGATTGATAATAATCCTTCTCATTTGTGCCCTCATAATACCTTTCTGGCATCAAAGGATTTCCTCACCACCCTGAAGGCATCTTGAGGAAGCATTGGAGCAACCTGAAATCAATAATCAGTTGAAAAGTGAGTGAACAGATGTGAAGCATTTGCAAATGTCATGCAATAATGAAAAGGATGGTTACAGGAAATTTGAGGAGTTTAGCAATGGCTTGAAGCAGTGGAAGTGAAATAGCTCGGAAGTCCTTGCCAGGGTCGTTGTGAGCAGGTACGGTGAGCTTAGAGAGCCTCCAAAAGCCCTGGTCCCGATTGGGAATGTGCGTCTGGAGGAGGGTCTCTTTCAACTTGTGGAGCTTCTTTCTCTCTGAGGGGTACCTGCGCTTTCCTGTGCGGCGAGAACACCGGACAAGTAGTTGAGCCTTGCGAGGAGGAGCGAAAGCGAGCATGACTGCAGCTGTAGCTGTAGCTGTAGCTGTAGGGCTGGAGGCAGTTGGGGAGAAATGGGAAAGAGGGAAACATTGTGTTGCCATTGGAGGAACGGGCACGGAGGAAGCGCAGCAGTGCATGCAGTTGGATAATGATAATCCAATCGTATTCAACTACTAAACTCAAGTGAAGAATAAGCAATAAAACAACTCTCTAACAGGCCGCCCAAACTTCATTTGTTTGTAACTGTTGTGGCCCAACAACTCTCTTATCTTATGTCCCAATACAATACAATATTTATATGCCCAACAACCCTTCCCCACTTTTGTAATTCTCTTTATGCAATTCCAGCGACCACTATATTTTTCTTTCTTTTCTGCTAAAATGTTTTTCAGCCTGCATGCACATGAACATAACTAAAAGAATTATAGACAAAGAACATCTAAGAGTTGTTGTATTTTTGCAAAATTCGTCGTGCGTGGGATTTGAACCCAAGTCTCACCAATACTCTACCATGGGAGCAACAATATTTTTGTTGTATTACTTGTGCGTCCCCTTATATATATTAAACAAACTTTTCTCGCATTAGATCCAGATAATTCCCGAATCCCGAAATTTTGACCCAACCGAACGTTTCCCGAATCAAAGAGTTGTCATCAAGGCATCTAATAGTAATACCTACAGTCATTACTTGTTGCCACCTGAAACATACCAATACTATACACTCACGAACTTAAACTTGTCACCTTCCTCTTCAAATTAACAACTATATCAAATCCGTTACAACAGTCTAACAAAAATCACACAAACAACATCTCTAGCATATAAAAGGAATGGCCATAGCCATGAATATCTACAAGAGGTGTTAGTATATATGAGAAGAAACTCCGCCTAAAAATCCAGAAGCTACTCCCAATCAATAGTTCACCAAATGGTGTGCTGCGCTTTTCAAAGGGAGAACACACGAGTATGTCACATACTTGATGCCATCCAAAAGCACCACAACAAAAACTCGAGAGAGGGATTTTGGTGAGACACTGTCTCCTTCTCCAGCCGCTTCTCTTGGATCAGCTAAAACTGAGACCACCATTCTAGAAGCTGGTTTCTTATCACCATCCGGTTTCTTGAAATGGTTTGTGTTGTTATTATCTAATGTTCTGCCAGGAAGGGGGATGGCATTGTTGTACATGACTCTCCTGCTCCATTTCCTTTTGTTGGGTAGGCGAGAAGGGGGAAGACCATTATCAGTTGTGTTGATAACTGTATTGGTTATGTTGTCAATTGTTGTGGAAGGAACAATGCCACCACTAACATTAGAAGAGACATCAAATTCAAAGACTTCAGTGCACATTCCAGAGCTGAGAACGGGGCCTGTTGAAATAAATCACTTCATTATTACAAGTTGAACACTACTAGAAACAAAGTAGGGCAATTTTAAGCATTAATTCTGTCCTTCCTGTTTTTCTGGAACATGGCAAAGAATGTATGCATACCTTAGACTATAATATTGAAAATTTAACTAAGTACTGAATAAATAATCATACTCCACATATCCAGTTTCATCAAAAATATATCAATAATAGAATTAACATCTAAGGGCCATAACCTGAAGCCAAGTTCAATCTTGTATTACTTGATTACTCTAAACGGAATAGATACTGTAGCATACAATCAGTCAAACACTACACATCTATCTAAGAAAGAGTTACTCAATGCCTTAAATGGCAAAACCCCACAATAATCTTCAGAGTAGAAAATATAGTGATGGGATGTTGGCTTTCCTGGTACTAGCAATTTAAGACCAGCAAAGCAACGGAAAAGAATTCATCTCCCAGGCCATGCAATATTATAATCGGAAATCCTTAAATTAACTTACTTTTTACATAATTCATGGCCCAGAACCAACTTAATTATGTTAGTTTATAACAGTGAGAAGTCAGGTTTGAGTCAAATACATATGTCTGTGTGTGTGTTTGTGTGTGCGAGACTGCGTATTAAGCCAAAAGAATAGAATGAAATTTCCATTTACCTGCCATCCCTTCACGGAACCATTGAGGGTACGGTCCATCAGGCAAAGAAGACTTAGAATTATGTCCATAGTTATTCAATTGAGGACCAACATAATCAGCCAAAGCCAAACTGTTAGCCTCTCGCACTTCCTTGGTAGGCTCCTGTTTGTTTGCCATGGCTTGTTCACTTGCAAGGACTGATTGTATTATCAAATTCCCATTAATCTGCACATGCTTACCATTCCTTGGCACATATAACATTGCAGGGAGCGTTTCACTTGCATTAATTGCAGAAGCGGACTCCCCTGTGCGGCAATTCTTACCACACGACAAACTCTCCTTACTAGTGTCCAAACCACTATGAGAATTAATAATAGCTTTTTTATAGAAACTGGCACCTTGGTTTCCTACCCTGGTTGTAAAAGCAGGAAAAATTGCTCCAAAGAGCATCATGACAAAGATCAAACCCAAAATACTAATACTAGCTACTTTCTTTGCTTTCTTATTTTCACTCTTCTTAGGTTTCTGAGCTGGTGCTGGGGTTTGGGGTTTCAACCTTGGTATCGGTACAACTGGTACGGGTGCACCATGCGGTCTCAATGCGTAACCAGGGATCCATGGGAAGTGCATACCAGGTGGAGGATAGACTGCGGGTGGAGCCAAATTACCTCCGCCACCGAGTTGCTGCCTCAAAGTAGCATTCTCTGCCATTACATAGGAAATCCTGGTATTCAAATCGTTAATGACGGAGTGCATTGATTTGACCTTCTCCTCCAATTCCTCCACATACTTCTTCCTCCTTTGGCGAGAGAGCTGCGCACTTTCGCGGTTGCGCATCAAGCGAGCCTTCTTCTTCTCATCCTCCTCCTCAGACTTGGGGTTGTCAGACTCCATAGTAAAGTCTTCAGTGGGGGTCTTCCTTTTGAGCTTCCAGTCGCTCTTGGTGTGGTGCTCTTGCTTGACATCAGGCGAGGTAACAGCGGATTCGTGGGAGGAGGATCCGCGGGAGTCGGGAGATGCAGCCTGAGGCGGTTGAAGGAAGTTAGAATGAGTATCAGCAGTGGATCCGTTAGCGGAATGGTCGGGAGATTGGAGGAAATCGTCAATAGAGAAATCGACATCGAAATTAAATTCGGGGAAATCGTCAGGAAGAGGGAGATCGTCGGGGAGGAAGCAGGGATCGAAGGAAGCATCAAAGAGGGTGGGCTGGGCCATGGCAGAAGCGCAATTTGTTAGCTAGGGTTTGTGCATGGACAATTCAATTCGACCGCGGGCGGAGAGGAATGCAAAATAGAAGAAGGAGAAGAAGAAGGGAAGTAGGGAAGGGAAGGGGGTTTTCTACGAAACGAAGAAAAGATCAAAAGAAAGGGATTATTAGTTGACGAACGGATTTGCCGTGCCTTTCACTCCTTGGGACTTGTGCGCCCAACTTTCTGCAATCTTTGGTATGGTAACGTCACTAGAACAATGAAAATATAGAGTTCCCGCTCACGCACGGTGGTGCATGCAGGTGATGATGTAAGGAATCCTGTCCTGGAAATTAGGCTGAGGAACTTTCTGGGATTGGGGCCGTTCCACAAATTTACCAGATCCGGACCGAGGTAGGTAATGGCTGGTAAGTAAGTGGGGGTTTTGGTCCACTGCTCCGTCCTTCCGTTGGATGTTTCTGGAGTGAGAATAAGTCTTCGCCCGCGTCGCTCGTGACTCGTGATGAGTCGTGAATCGTAATGCTAATGCTAAATACCAAAAAAGTAATGCTAATGCTCAATACCAACTCACTCGCCCATGTGCGCATGAGCGCGGCACACTCCAGTTTGCAACTCTTTTCTTTATTATCAGATTCTGATTCAGAGCTGCTAATAAAAATAACATTAAAAAGGATGCACCGTATGAAAAAACAATGCTTGTTAATGTTGTTGTTAATTCTACTTGAACAAAGCCAAACTTCATGCTTTATGTGTAAACATGCTGTTACCCAAAACAAATGCATAAATTATGATATAGACAAATAGAGGCATGTTATGTCAACTTTGTCTTTGTGTCTTGATAAATGATGCACGGTGGGTGATCAATATCAATTTTGTTGTCTAGGCGGATAACGTTTATTTTGGAATGAAGGAAGTAAGAAAGCGAACATGCGGAGTTGCTGACTTGCATTTTATCCAACATACTCTTTCGACCATTTTAATATAGGATAGTAAGTAATAATGTTGCTGGGGTGATGATGCATCATGCATCCGGATCAGTCTTTTTGATGCGTAGAAGCAACGTTGAACCTGGGCCAAACCTATCCTATCATCAATGCTACTTGGTCTTTTTTTTTTAATATTTGTTTTTAATATTCGTTTCTTATTTCGGCGTCATTTCTGAGTTTTACTCGGGTAAAAGGGATTTGGGATGGGGGTAGGGAAGGGATGGTTACTTGGGTGTGTAAATGCTGTGGCAAGTTGTTATATAATATATAGAGACAGGCCCGGATATTAAACTAGGAACATGGCCACATGAGAGTGAGTCCAGTCCGTATGCTGCTGCTGCGGCTGCAATTAAAATGAATGAATGCAGCCATGCAGGCTTTATTGGTTAGTTTGGGTTGGGTCCATTTCATTTGACATTATTATAATGAAGAGGGAGGGAGGGAGGGAGGGCCCATTGGCCCAAAGAAAAGAAAGTTAGCTATAATGGACTCACTTCCTACTGCAGGGCCCTTCCCTTCTCTTCTCTTCTGTCGATTCATTTGGTTGGGAAAGAAAGAAAGAAAGATCTATCTCATCATCACTCATCACTCACAAAATTAGAAGAGCATGGCGGCTACCCCCGACACCGGCACGGGCAGCTACCCCCACCCCATCCATCCCTCCCGCACCCACATCGGCTGGATCGGCACCGGCGTCATGGGCGCCGCTATGGCCTCCCGCCTCCTCTCCGCCGGATACTCCCTCTCTATCTACGCCCGCACCCCCTCCAAGGCCTCTGCTCTCCTCTCCTCCGGCGCTTCCCTCGCCTCCTCTCCCGCCGCCCTCGCCTCCCAATCCCACATCATCTTCTCCATGGTCGGCCACCCCCACGACGTTCGCTCCGTCCTTCTCGACCCCGCCTCCGGCGCCCTCTCCGCCCTCTCCCCCGGCTCCGTCCTCGTTGACTGCACCAGCAGCCACCCCGCCCTTGCAAGGGAGGTCGCCCTCGCAGCCAAAGACAAGAACTGTTTTGCCGTGGATGCCCCTGTGTCTGGCGGGGATGTGGGTGCCAGAGATGGCACGCTCGCCATACTGGCTGGCGGCGACAAGGAGGTTGTGGAGTGGCTTTCGCCTCTCTTTGATCTCCTGGGGAAGGTCACGTGGATGGGCCCGCCCGGCAGCGGCCAGATCAGCAAAATAGGAAACCAAATTGCAGTGGCGGGGAGTGTGTTGGGAACGACGGAAGGGATATTGTTTGCCAGAAAGGCGGGGCTGGATGCAGCTGCCTTCTTGGAGGCCATAGGGTCAGGTGCAGCGGGATCCAAGGTGATGGAGATATTCGGGGGCAGGATACTGAAGAGGGACTTCCTGCCGGGTGGTTACGTGGAGTATATGGTGAAGGATTTGGGGATGGCATTGGAGACTCCTGATGATGGGAATTCAGATTCAGATGGTGCAGTGGTTCTGGCGGGGGCAGCACTGTTCCGGCAGATGTTCACAGGGATGGTAGCGAATGGGGATGGGAAAATGGGGATGCAGGGGTTGATAACGGTTCATGAGAGGATGAATGGCAATGGCAATAGCAATGGCATCCAGTAGTAATGTAGTATTGCAGTGTGCCAGTTAGTGTGTGTGTTCTGGTCCTTGTAGATTTCGCAAATCTTTGCATTGCATGTACTTGTCTTTCTAGTAAACTAGTAATGCAATGCAATGCAATGCAATAGCATTATCTTATCTTATTGTTCTATCATTCTCTTTCTCTCTATAGTCTACATAGATAACATCGATGTAAATGGAAATAATAGAGTATTTGTATGTAGGTGTCAGATGCGCAAAAGAAACAACTATATCCATATTACTAATTTGAGCTCACTGCTCACTGCACAATGGCATAATGCTCATGCATTGGACCGGCGAGACGCTACTGATCGAGATCATGCGAGTTCATCAGGTTCGGCAATTAACTCAAGAATTATTACGACTCAGACAATTTATGAATGCTCAGCATCCATGGAGCCCACCACTTTACAAAATAACTTTTTTTTACATACCCATTACCATTAGATGAACATGAAGATGAAGATGAAGATGAAGGTTCTCTAGAACAAGGATTTATGGAGTTGACCGAGTGACAACTCAAGTATATCTCTAGGAGTTGACATAGAGACACCATGTAGTTCCCGTTGTTGATATGGGTGCTGAGGTCTCAAAGGAGGTTGCAAAGATGTTCAAAAATCTGTTTTCAGCCCGTTCTGCGCTCCGTTACTTCCGTTCGTCGACAATCATCTCCGATATGCTCCAATTCATTTTCAAATCTCTTGAAATGCCATAAACAATAAAAGAAAAAAAGTATAAAAGTCTTACGATTACTTAAACTAAATCACATGTAATTTATAATTTTTCAATTAAATCCCTATCCTAATATGCAATTAAATCGGACTCATCAAAAAGAAATAAAAAAATAATTTATCCTTGTATATTCTTATATTATTTTTTTTTAGTTTTAGATGAAAAAATATATGTCTAAACCATAAAATTGATGTCATATTAACTATTTCGTTATGTTGGGTGAAAAAACTAACATAGTGACTAAATTTAGATAAATATCAAAATTTAATGACCTATTAAGGATTTTAGGTAAAATTTAGTTACCTCCTAGAAAATTACTTTTCTAGATATGCAAATACTCTTCTTTTTTTTTTTTTTGAGAAGTTGACGCGGCTATCAATGTTGAAGATATGGAAATACTGTTGAGGTACAATTTCGGGGTACAAAAGTCGGGTTCTTTTATGTTGGCCCTTTTAATTTGTAGATGTTAAATTTGTTGTACTATTTTTTTCATAAGATTCTGAAGATAAGTTATTTCAATACAATATCTCTCTATATTAAAAAGCACGTAAGGAATTGAGATCTCCATTGCAGTCTCATGAAAAATGATTAGATGGGACTGCAATGGAGGGTCCAGATTGTATCTTGTCGTCAAATTTGCGGTGCATGATGAATCTGATATCAAATCAACGGTTAGATATCCATGATCCATAATTAATCTTATTTTGGATATCTATTTTGGATATTGAACATTTTCAAATATGGATATCTATTTTGGATCCAAATATCTCTATCTCTCTATTAGAAAGCACGTAAGGAATGGATATCTCTATTGCGGTTTTATGAAAAATGGTTAGATAGGACTGCAATGGAGGGTCCAGATTGTAACTTGCCGTCAGATCTGCGGTGCATGATGAATCTAATATCAAATCAACGATTGGATATCCATGATCCATAATTAATCTTATTTTGGATATCTATTTTGGATATTAAACATTTTCAAATATGGATATCTATTTTGGATCCAAATATGTTTTCAAATGTTTAATTATAGACTGCAATTAAAATAGAATACATTAATGTTTCCTATGTTTCCCTCTTTTACATTATATAATTGTATTGTCTCTAATTTGATTAATGGAAGCCTAAGGGCCGGTCGTTTAAATGTCAAACAAAAAAACAATCTTTTTTTTTTCTGCTTGATAATATGTTTTCCATTTATCAATTTTTCTCGCGGCCCTTGCATTGAAGAGAGACTGAAAAATATCAAAATACTAGGCCATCCATTTTCATTGAAACGAAAATATCAAAATTCTAATTAACTGCTCATGATTAACATTTTAAGAGTACTATTATTCCCCTAAAAAACAAGATAACAACTTACAATATTACTATATCAAAATTTGGTATTTTAATATCTACCGAAAAAATCATAAATAATGCGTAAGACACATGTCCCAATTAAATTTGGTTGTAAATAAATCATAAACTATTTGGTCTGAAAGGGTACAAACTTAAAATTGAGATTATGAAATTACCTTCTTAATTAGCACATTGTAGTCAACTAAGATTTTGTCATTATATTGTTAGCATTAATGAAAATTAAATTGTCCTCAGCATAACGCGGGTACGCTGCTAGTATTTTAAAAGGCAGTTAAGGAGTGGATATCTCTAGGCGGTTTCACGAAAAATAGTTAGATAATACAAATATCAAACTTTCATAATACTCTCTCTCTGCAATTCGCATTATATAATTAATATATTTTTTGTGAGATCATTATATTGTTCATTTGAATGAAAATAGAAATTGTATAATATATATAAAAGTTGTCCGCCGTATCGCGCGGGTGCGCTACTAGTTATTTCTAAATTGCGATGATTATATTACTACTCATTAGCAAGTCAAATAAATTGGTATATTATAATTCAATCCATTTGCAGCACGGTAATTGTAGAGTCCCTATTTAACAACAGCGAGGGAAAAAAATAGGGTTGTAAACTTGTGGTAGATGCGAAGAATCGTTTGTTATAAAAATAACAAGGCAATTATAGAGAAATAAGAAGACCATAATTAAGGAATCATCTCCAAATATAATGCCCCAAACAAACACAAAACAAAATGCGAGCAATTTAGTCCAACACGACTCTATATATATATAAATAGAATATGTGTTTGGGTCCCAGAGTCAGAAGCTCCACCCATCGACGGCCGGGATTCGTCGACAGAAAGAGTCTGTCTGTCTGCCTTTGAATCTTCGCTTCGCAGATCGATAAAAATCAGAGTGGGCTTTATCTTGCGAGCGAGGGGAGGAGAGGGGAGCAGAAAACAAAGAAACCCTCGAGGCGAGGCGAAGCGAAGAGGTAAGCGGGAGGAAGGGGATAGGGATCCAGCAATCCCTCCCCCTTTCCTTTCCTTCCTTCCTTCCCTTCTCTCTATACCAATCGACTATGGCTTCCCTCGATAGCCCCGCCGCTCCCTATGACCCGGGACTCGACAAGCCCACGGTCGATCCTTTCCTCCTGGAGCTGCTCCACAACCCTCGTTATCGTCTTATTGGTACTCTACTTCTTTCTTTCTTTGCCTTTCTTTCCTGTTCCATTCCATTCCATTGCCTATGTACAGTACAGTACAGCACACCTACTTGCTTACCTAGGTCATTAGATAGATTTATTGACTGCACATTCAATTACTATTACTACTACTCCAGTTTTGATTTTAATTGTACAATCAACTGTTAGTTGCACTTATCTTGTTAGTTGTCAGACTGGTTCTTGGGCTCATTTCCTTGTCTAATTGACCTTTCAATCATGTATTTCATTCTTCTCCTCTATGAAATGAAATCCATTTGCATAGTTATAACTTCTCTGTTCAATTGCAGTTTTGAGGATGGAACTGGACATTCAAAAGTTTCTGCAAAACCCTGACCTGCACGAATTTGAGTTCCAGCACTTCCCTACATCCTACCTGCGATGTGCTGCTCATCGTGTCGCTCAGCACTATGGTTTGGAAACTACTGTAGCTGATAGCATAGTCAATAGCTCTTTAATCAACAAAGTAGTCGCAAAAAAAACACCCAATACTAAATTTCCCTCCCTGCTGCTCTCGAAGATCCCACCTAAGCAATCTGAAGGTGAAGCGTCAGACAAGTACAAGATTGTGCTCCGTCAGAGACCGAAGGCTGCAACTGGTGATTCAATGGGAACAGAAGCAAAGAACAACCTGATGAAGAGTATAGAAGAAAGGGAAGAGGCTTATGATAAGGCACGGGCCAGGATTTTCAGTGGTTCCAACAATGCTGCTGACAAGGAAAACCCACTTCCCAACACACAGGTGATTTCTCAAGAGGTGGAGAAGAATAGCGGCAAAGTTGCTGTGTTTAGAGACAGAGAGAAGGATCGCTATGATCCAGATTATGATAGGAGTTATGGAAGGTAAGCTTGGTAGAAAATAATTCTTCTTTTAAAATATTTTTTGCCTGTTCCTCAAAAATTATGTGAAAGCAGGAGGTTGAGAAATCTTTTCATTTGTAGTTTGACTTCACTATACATGGCTGTGGCCTGTGAATTATAATTTGAGTGGTCCAAATTTCAAAACATAGCAATCCCTAATTTCAACAAAAGAAAACTCATTCATGTGTAATTTTATTAATCTTTTTTGAGTTATTTAACTATTTGGTTTGTGTTTCATAAGAAAAGAATAATTTGATTCAAATTCTACAGGTATGTCAGGAGCCCATTACCAGCCCAAAATTTTCCGGTGGTTAACCAGCAACAGTATATGCCTTTTGTGGGAAATCAGGCCAACATTAACTACAGATCCTCGGATCCAAATATGAGCTTGTCCTCTGCTTTTGGGTCTCACCAAGGTTCAAATGTGTTTTATGCCCCATGGCCTACACCATCTATGATGTATGCCAACTGCTATGGCAATCTTACCCATGCCGTCCCGCAGGTAATGTATATGTAGACCTCTTCATTATATGAGCTGTTGGCTAATGAGAAGGAATTTAGAGCAAAGTTCACTAAATTCATATCTGTATCCAAAAGAATATCTGATTTGCTGTAAAATGGTATCCTTATTTGCATTTTTATTACAAATATTAAGCTAGATGGATCTCAGAATTTAAAACCCAAACCACATCTATATGGATGAGGATACAAAATAGGTAGCTGGCAGTAACGAATTTGAAATAGATAATTCATAATACTCCTAACAAACTCCAATCTTGATACCAATTTGAGTTTCTCAATTTCTTCAACATATTAGAATATTTTTTAGGAAACATTATATTTCATTTATTTTATATCTATGCTAATGCCTCAATATTGTCTAATTTGAGTTATTCTGTATTCCCATAAGATTACTGAGATGGATTGGTATAGATGCAAACACGTTATTTATGAATCATTCTAAATCCCACAAAGTGGCAAAATGCTTTTACACAAATTTTAATAATATATTCTAAGATTTAGTGTTTCTATGCAGGTTCCTTTCTATCAGGGTTTTGATCATCCTCGTTATGGCTAGAAGACTTAAAGACTAAACCGAAGCAGAATTTACCATTTCATTTTATTATAATGTATTTTTGTCTTAGACATATAATCTAATAGAATATTCATTTAGCACATTTTGATATTTCAGTATGTTTGTGTGTGTTTGAGTTAGATGTTCTTCTAGTTGTAGCACCTTTTGTGTAATGATTGATATATGCTGTACTTTTGTTGTTCAAAACCCGAAGTAGGTGTGCATGATAATATGGCTAGACAAGAATTAGTTTGAATGATAGCCGGCTTCCATTTTGATAAAAGAATGTGAACGTTGCGGGACTGTTTGACAAAAAATAAAAGAGAGCCGAAGAGGGAAGAAATGTAATAATATTCTTTTGTATTTGATGCAGTTGAGTTTTGTTGGTGGCTTGGTATGAAATAGAAGGGGGTTAGATTGGGCATGATATATAATTGAAGCCATATAGCTATAGGGAGAAGAAAAGTGGGAGAGGGAGAATAATAGAATGAATAATTGTGATAATGGGCCGGGCTTAAGAAGAGCTAGCAGGCCTAGCTATAGCACTCTCTACTCTCTACTCTCTGCTCTCTGCTCTCTGCTCTCTAGGGAGGGAGGGGAGGGGCTCATTCATCTGATTCACCACCAGGACCAGACCAGTAGACGCAGACGCAGCAAGCCAGCAACAGCCACCGCCGCCATGAATCCTCTGACGCTGGTCAAGCGCACTCAGAAGATTACCTCCACGGAGGCCTCCCTCGGCATATCCGATGAGGCCTCCTGGCACGCCAAGTACAAGGACTCCGCTTACGTCTTCGTCGGCGGCCTCTCCTACGACCTCACCGAAGGAGATCTCCTCGCAGTCTTCTCTCAGTAAGTACTATCTCTCATCTATCTCATCTCATCTCCTCTCATCTCACCTCTCACTGATTTCCCTGCCCCCATAGATATGGAGAGATTGTCGATGTTAACCTCGTCCGAGACAAAGCTACCGGCAAATCCAAGGGTTTTGCCTTCATTGCTTATGAAGACCAAAGGAGCACCGTTCTTGCTGTCGGTCTGTCTCTCTGTCTTTTCCCTCTCTACTACGCAACTTACTAGGATCAGATTACATCATTTAATTTAATCCTACTTTCTGCAGATAATTTAAATGGTGCTAGAGTCAGTGCACGCATTATTCGAGTTGATCATGTAACCAATTACAAAAAGAAGGAGGAAGAAGACGAAGAAAAAGAGCAAGAGAAGAAAGAGGCTCGTGGTGTTTGTTATGCTTTTCAGAAAGGGGAGTGTAATAGAGGTGCTTCTTGCAAGTTTTCTCACCAGGAGCCGGTAATTCATCATATCTCCCACTATTTTCATTTTTAAATACCAATTTCATTGCATTTGTTCATGGAAATAACAATGATGATGACGCTTAAATACAAACTACGGTGGCTGCGATTTTGTTGAGATCTGATACTATATTAATGTACCAGTATGTGTCTTGCAAGATAAGCTGCTTTTGTAAAACTTTGGCCTGTCAAATTTCCTTTTTTTTTTTTGGGCACATACTACAGTTAAAAGTTCCTGCATATTGTCGTACATCCCAAGGTTTAAATTTTCTTAAAATTTCAAGTGGCCATTCGGTAAACAAGGATTAAGCCTCCTTAAGACTCCTCAAGTTTCCTTAGTACCTTAATCCTTCCGAACACGGGTTCCTTAGCGCGGATTAAGAACATCTCCTTAAGCCTCCTCTTGCAATCCCTGCTCGACTCCTTAAGGAGTCTTCCCCTTGGATTAAGCCTCCTTAGCTCTCGAGTACGGATGAAGCCATCCGAACGTGAGCTCCATAGTATGGATCAAATTTTAATCCTTGTTGCATTGCCGAACAGCCCCCGAATAGTTTCATTGTATTAGGATATTAACAGCAAATAGTGCAATCATCTTACAGGTGATGGACTAGGATAGTACCAGTTCTGTATGTAAACTGTCTAGATAATAATTCTGTGCCTATTAATTTTATTGCAACTGTCTATAGCAGTTATTTTATGGTACTTAATGGTTTATTATGTAGCAGTAGCGAGATGCATTAGCACATCTTCATGTCTTGATTGCATAACTATTGTAATTTAGCTATGAAAGGCCTAAACAAAACCATTGCTATATAATCTGTTATGAAAATTATAATCTCAAGCCTATTTGAACAGCATGCTGCAAACTTGTCTCTATAATCATCGTTTTGCAAATATCTTGACCCTAAAGCAGTCCCCTAGAACTGTTGTGCTTAATCAACACAAGTCTTTTGAACAATTGCTAATTGTGGTTTGTGAAGTTGAGGTTTCTTTCTTTCCATAGGCCTTATTTGGTATGATAAGTAGATTTCTAACTT
Organism: Cyperus esculentus; assembly: GCA_030179965.1. Lineage (NCBI taxonomy): Eukaryota > Viridiplantae > Streptophyta > Magnoliopsida > Poales > Cyperaceae > Cyperus > Cyperus esculentus. Next base: position 2,691,606 of record JASGLE010000014.1, on the reverse strand, counting down.
TGACCCTTTCATATATAGCGTGATGGAGGTGGAGACCCACGTTGGGGCCGCAAAGCAAGCGATTCGGCTTGGGAAAATGACAAATTTGATGATGATTCGCGCCACGATAAAAGGAAGAGGCGTAGCAGCCCATTTTCAAGAGACCGTGAAAAGGAGAGAGAAAGAAACAATGATAAAGACATGGATTGGAGGGATGATAGAAAGAGGAATGAAAAGGGAACTTCATCTAGGTATCATGATAGAGACGATGAAAGAGATCGGCGAAGGTCTCATTATGATAGAGATGATGAAAGAGATCGGCGAAGGTCTCGGAGATAGATTGCTCTTGTAAAATGGCAAGTTTAGCACTAATTATGTGTCTAACAATGTCAATTTAGTTTAGGTTGTTTTGAGAAATCAAAATTTGTTCATTCTCCACAAAATGAAACTTTTAGTGAAAAGATGTCATGACATGTAGTCTCCAAAATTTCTTCACGTGTGCTAAAAGAAACTTCTGATCCGTTGCTGCTGTTAGTGCAAATCCCGACATTGCACTATGTACTGAAGATTAGATTTGGAACTTTCATGGTCATATGTAGCACAAATAAGATGTTGATATTGATTTGGAACTTTCAAGTTTTAACAGTTGACACAGTAGATAATCGATATGGAGTGCTAATCCTGGGAGTAGTTTGTGGCCAACTTGGATAGGCTAGACATACATATATAGAGTAAAACTACTGTGTTCTTAAGCTTACGGGGGCCTCCCGTGAGCTTAACACCAAAAACGTATCAAATCACATCCAAATTTTGATTTATATGGCTCAATAAGTTCGTTATATCAAAATCTTATAGCATGCAAATTTTTTTCATTTTTAGAGATTTATAAGTATTTATTTCAGATTTTTTAATAACAACTATACAATATTAATAAAATAATTAAAGTTTCATATGTAACTTTTAAAAAATATGAAATAAATACTATAAAATCTCTAAAAATGAAAATTTTTTACATACCACATGATTTTGATATAAAGAATTTATTGAGCTATATAAATAAAAATTTGGATATGATTTGATACATTTTTGGAGTTAAGCACACGGGAGGCCCCTGTGAGCTTAAGAGCACGCTAGATTTACTCTACGTATATAAATGTAAAATGTCAGAAACTGATATCGTGCATAGCCGTTAATTTTAATTATAAGCCTTGACTGACTCAGTCTCACTAGACTGAGCTCAGTTGGGCTTTATTTTGAGAAATAAGCTGGACGCTGTGGTTTTTTTTTTTTTTTTTTTTTTTTTTTTAAGTACAAACTCTAACTCATCCGAACATGTTTCAAATGCAGACTTTAACTCATCCAGACGGGTTCCAACAAGGCTTAACGGCTCCCAGGCCTCTGCGCCTATCTATGGCATATTCTGGTCTTTTGTTTTGGTCTGATTTATAACCTAATTTGGTATTTTGTTTTAGTTTGTACAAACTATTCTTATTTACACAGTCTTTACTTTTCAACATTTGTTTAGAGTATGATATACTATAGCGGATTTTATACTTCACCTAATGAAGCACCACGTTCGTATATGGAACTCCATAATTTAAGTTCAACACCATTATAAACAACTATAAAGCAATATCTTTGTTTTGGACAAACAATCAAACAATCCTAACAGTTTTAATATACCCTTTCCTAATCTACTAACTAGAATATCTTAAAAGTGGTTTAAGCTGCCATACCTATAATCTTCTCTTCTAAGGGTTTTGAGAACCTCGCTCTGATACCAGTAAGAAAACGCCCGTTCTTAGGATCTCAACTCTAAAACTTTGTTGCTAAAAGATACTAAACTAGAAGTTTAAGAGGAAAGAAATTTTTATTAAGTAGATGATATCTTACAAAGAGAGAGAAGTAAGACTTGCTGGAACTCAGCTGTGTCTTGCAACTCTGAGAAAACACACTTATATAGACTCGGGAATGGAATCTCAATTATCACACCGGGTGCTCATTGGGCCCCATCGTCATGTGAATAAAGGGATTTCCATAATCCTTTGTCTCCCACTCAGTACACTCACTATCCAAAAGTTAGGTGTATTGATTAAAGAAAAAGAAGATAGTACAACCACTTCACCGAAAGTGGATCGCACTAACTCAAAAGCACACTACTGGCCAAAACAGGTAGGCCAAAAATTTCAAAAGGTAAAGATGCTCAAATAATTGAGCGCACTCCATACAAAGCAAATAGTGGTTTTCCGTAGATCACCACCAGATTATTCATCACACTTAATTATTAGATAAAGTTGTGAAGGACAGTAGTTGGGTCCATCACGCTCCTCAATACCGTTCACTACCTGACAAATTGCGTAATTAAGTTGTCAAGGTCCTTCTCGATTTTCTTAATTTTTGGAATTTGTTCTTCAAGTAGTAAACAGGTATCACCCATCATGCAATCAACGTTTCTGTATGGACGTGCAGTCTCATACTCACGTTCAAGCATGGTCTTCAGTACATTGATTTGTGCAAAGGCCATCCTTGCTTGAAGTTCCTTGACTTCACGCATGACGCCTCTGTGGATAGCGGCATTTGTGAGTGATCCACCATTGCGTTCTCTGGCGTAGTGTATGTCATGGATGTCTGCAGTTGTGTATAGGGGAATACTGTCTGAATACGAGTGCATAGAAGCATAGTGCTGGCGTCGTTCAGCATTCCAGTCTGAATTTCCTCTAGAACTAGCTCCAACATGGAAATGAACGCGGTTTGCTCTGGGTTGAGACATCTTGTTGTGCAGTAGGTGGTCAGTCGGGATAGTGTATCTGCAAGGGTGTTGTGCCTTCCGTCAATGTGCTCGGAATTGATATGCACACCTGTTCCTGTCACAAAATCAGTAAATTTAATCCACCTGACCCGAGAGGGTTTATTGTTAGCAGTTTTATTATAAAAGCTAATAATCGTTTGACAATCTGTCCTAAGCGTTATTTCACTTTTATCTAGATAGTGGATTTTCATGGCCGTTAAAGTTTCCATGCAGGCGTGAATTTCTGCATCTATCGTCGATTTTATGACTGGAAATTTGCCACTTGCGTATGCACACACTTTCTCGGTTGAGCGAGGATCCGCCTTCTTTGGCTTCCATTTGCAAACACCTCCCCAGCCTTCATACATCCATCAGTTTCAAGGATAATATAGGCATTTTCAGGGGGAAACTCCAGGTCTGGAAGGTTTTGAACCTCACTCTGGATTTGTCTGATTAGGTTGATATCAGACGGTTTCAACCTCTTGTCACCATGGGGAGAAGTTTTAGAATACAATGGGCCGAGTTTGGTACCCAGTTTTGGAATATACGCCCTTGCATAGTTGAGAATACCAAGAAAGGAGCGAAGCCCTTTCTTTTCTTTCAAAGAATCCATATCAAAGTTGATAATCTTCTTAATTATATGCTCTTTGAGTTTAATCTTTCCCCGATTAATAGTTGCACCAAGAAATTCCACCTCAGGTACAGCTATTTTGAACTTTTTGGGTGACAACACAAGTCCATTCTTTTCACAAATAGAAAGCATTACCTCCAAATGCTTTGCGTGTTCTTCCTCTGTTTGTGAGAAGACTAAAATGTCATCTATGTAGACTTCTATGAATGCTTATGTTCCTCTGAAGCAGTCGTCCATTTTTCTTTGGAATACGGCAGGTGCATTTTTTAATTCGAATGACATGACTAACCACTCATATAATCTTCCAGGGACTATGAAAGCGGTCCATGGTATAGATGCCAGATTCATAGCAACTTGATGAAAACCGCTCTTCAGATCAAATTTCGAAAAGATCTTGCTGTTACTGATCTTTTTCAGAATTGTATTGATACCTGGCATAGAGTATTGGTCTTTGTAGGTATTGTCATTGAGGGTTCTGTAGTTGAGAACCATCATCTCCTTGCCTTTTATCTCTTTCCCAGTTTTTGGATCAATTGAAGTCCCGGAATTGACCATGAACGCCATTGTTCGGTGTCTGCTTGTGCTTGGCCTAATTACACCGATTTCGAGTAAAGCTTTAACATGGCGGTCAAATTGTTCCTTCATGGCCGGAGTCACGTGTTTGAGCGGTTTATCTTCAATTGTAAGGTCCGGGTTGATGATCTCCAGTTTGCAAACAACCTTGTTTTTGGCCCAATGCTGAAGTGGGTTGCTCCCCAATATAGCCTTGTTCTTTTAGGCGGGCTAATAGTGGACTAAACTTCTTTTCAAAATTTTTGTTGGTAATTGGGTTTTGGTAAAAGACAGCTTCTTGGATAAGTCGGTATTCATGCTCTTCTAGATCCAATTCTTGTATAGCAGCAGGAACTGCTATTATTTCTGTTGTAGTATGGATCTCGGTTACATTCTTGTAGAATGTAAGCACATTGCCTTCAATTCTTAATCCTCCTGCCATTGATCTTATGAAATTACACCCAAGGAGCATCCGTATCCCTTCACGCATGCCCATTGGAAAGCAATAGGTGAAAGGAATACGAAACTTGTTTTCTCCGATCACGAGTTGTCCTTGCTTGAGTTTTGTATTGACGACTTGTCGTGAATTTACTCCTGTGATTTGGACTGGGTATAATGTTTTCTCTTGTGTCTCATTTGGGATGGCAGTTTGACAGATACAGCAAGTTGATGCACCAGTATCGAGGATTGCTCGGATATCAAATCTCTTGACTCCAGGAATTTCAATGGATACTATCATGTTATACAGCCTATTATCAATCTTTTTGTGCCGTCTAGGCTGTTGAACTTGTGTTAGAACCTCTGCTTTATATGCTGCATAGTCAATGAAGACTACAAGTGCAGCTTCACCATCTTCATCATCTTCCTCCATTATTGGTTCTTCTGGATTGGTTACTTTCTCCTTTCCTTTATCAGAGATTGCCAGTTCTCTGAATTCTTCTGCCAATTCTTCTTCAAGGATTTTTATCTGGTTTTCTTGTAGAGGTTCTTGTTTTGCCAACTCTTCTTCGGGAGTTTGTATCTGGGTTTCTTGTAGAAGTTTTCGCAATCGTTCATTTTCAACTTCTAAGAACTCAACATATTTTATGAGTTCTTTTATAAGGGTATCTTTATTGGAGTATTGTCTGGGCTCAAGTTGAGTCTTCGATTGTATTTCTTTTCCTAGATAGAATGGTGAGCACATGGCACAGGCTAGAAGTTTACAATCTTCACAGCCTATCCTGTAGTTTTTATTTGTTTCCATTTTGCAAAAACTACAGTTACCATCGATTCGGACTTCAGTGCTGAATTGGTGTTGGCACTGTTCTTGCTTCTCAGGATGCTGAACTTTACTTCTCCATCCGTAATGCTCAATTTGCAGCATCATAGCGCCTTCCCAAGGGATTTCTTCAATTGCAGCTAGCACATGGACCTCCGTGTTGCCAGCTTCTCCTTCTGAGAGGCTGCATATGGCATCACTGTCAGGTTCATTTAGATCAACTGACACCACATCTATGTCATCTGGTAGGTCCAGATTATCCAACACCGCTGCTCTTGCAATGTTTCCTCTATTCCTCTTGCATTCTCGTGCAAAATGACCTTCTTCTCCGCATATAAAACACTTACATTTGCGGACTCGGTTAGCATGTTTTCGCTTGAACACTCGCACATGTGAGTCATGTGGCTTTCCTTTGTAGGTCTTGGCTTTTCTAAGACCATACTTCTTTGGGCTGTTATGGTATTCTCCTAGTATGGGTATACGACTGCATATGGTTAGGTCTTTAAGGCTTCGTTGCATTGCCGCCTTCTTACACATCTCTGCCAAATACTGGTAAGAGAAGTGTATTCTAGGCATGACACCAATTGTATTACCAGGAAACTTTTTCTGGAACGCCTCTTCAAGTTCATTGCCAATAAGAGAGGGCCATTTTTCTGAAAAGCTTGGCTGAGAGTTCTTCATTTACATACATCCTCCCAGATTTTGCTGCTAGAACTTTATAATCATTCATGTAAGAGAAGAGATCTCTCACAATGTTGCAGCTCAATCTTTCAAGATCATAGTATGCACGATCTTGTTCGTCTGTTGTTCCTTGGTAGGGATCCTCCAATAGCATTAATCTTCGAATTTGTGATATAACATTTTGGAGATCATCGGCAATGTTTGTAAGTATAGCGTATTGTTCTTTGAACGCCATTCGCCATTGGGTCCAAATCTTCTTTTCAGTTTCACCAAGGAGGTTCTCAATGAACATCATCTTGGCCTTGTTGTCATCAAAGGTTCTTTCACTCAAGAGATTTAGAGTGATTGATTCCCATATTGATATGGTATCATTATAGAGACCAATATCTTCGGGTAATACCAGCAAAGCGCCTTGTTGTTGTATTGCTGCTGGTAAATTTCACATTTCATTATGGTGATGACCAACTCCTCCTGGTAAACTCAAGTTTTTGGGTCTCTGCCAGCTTAATGCGGGTTGCTGAGAGGTTGAGGCTTCGCCATGTTTAGGTTCGAGCCTAGCTGGTGTATAGGACACTTGTCCCATAAGAGGCTCTGGGGATGGATGATAAACACCAGATGTTGCACTAGAAAAAGCTCTTTCTTGTAAAACTGTTTCAGTTTTGGGTATTTTGTTTCTTCTTCTTCTTGATCATGCATCATGAAAACAGTTTCGGTTTGTTTTTGTTCTTTCCCACCACCTTCCACAGAAAATGGATTGATAAAATCCATTTCTGCTTCTTCTTCATTATAACTATCCCAAATAGGACAGTCATCTTTTGGGCCTTCTATCAGCTGCCCGGTGACAGATAAGGCTCCCCAGAAAATGTCATCTTCTGTTTCATCCTCATCATCAGATTCTTCTTTTGCATCATAGCAAAGGACCATAGCTACGATTTCTTCTTCTAATTGTTCTTCATCAAATTCACCTCTTTGTTGTTCTTGGGGTGGCGGTGTTGCTCCATAGTTTGTGAATCTGAGCAATAGTGAGCCATCGGTTCGCATTTGCGTGACTGCTCTTTGGGGATGTTGAGCTTCAGGCTGCTGTATCTACCTGAGTACCCACTGCCTTCCTCTTAATTCTGTAGTGGTATGCTTTTGCCCTGGGATAGCTTGAACTCCATGACTTGCGAGATAATCAGATACATTGTTGATGTTGTATCTAAATCCCATGAAGGTAGTGTTTGAAAGCCTCCCAATAAGTGATCTAGTCAGCAGCAAGTTGCTTTCACCAGCTCGCCATGTGTCATATCCATGAGTTTGAATAACCAACTGGATATGATTATAGAAATCTCTTATGGATAGCATCATATTTGGGGCAATATAGGCCAATTGAGACCCATGAGTCAGATCCATTTCCATAGTACCAATTATGGATCTATCATCAGACCATCTCATGTCTTGGATTACTACAAGGGCATTGACCCCTGCAGCTACTCTGTGGAGAGTAAAGAGACGGATCATGATCAGGCCCATGAGGAGGTGATGTAGGCCTTCTCTTTGCAGTCTCTCAAATCCTTGTTGTGTAATGAATGGTAATTCCAGTTGCTGGTTGTCTACAACTGAAATTCTCTGGTCTGAATAGTGTTGATAAACCTGATGCTGGGTTTGGAAAAGACTTCCTGCTTGGTAAAGTACTTCAGCAAGAACATTTTGTGCTCTTCTGAATTGTGACAGGTTGAGCTCTGCATCTGGGTTCATTTGGGACTCAAGTGTTCTTTGATACCCTCGTTGTCTCCTGGGCATCACACGGCTTAATGAGTGTCGTGCTCGCTGTCCAAGTCTGTAGCCTCTTATTTGATCTTCTACTGTGGGGGTTTGTTCACGGTTTTGATTCTGTTGGTCTCGGTTGCTTATAGATGGTCGTGCCGCCATCTCTGTTCGGGTTTGAGTTCTGCTCATTTTGATGTTTTTTGCTTTTCTTCTTCAAAGACCTTTTATGGGTCCTTAAAGACGTAGAAAGGTGCAGGCTTTGGTTTTGGCTTACGAATTGGTTCTCCGAGATTGAGTTTTTGGAGGTTCTTCTCCAGATCTTCAATGGTTTTTGCAGAGATATCAGAAGACGTCCCAGCTGATTTCTCAGCAACGACCTTCTTAATATCTTTGACTGTCTCCAAACAGTCGTCGAGGTTTTCGCTTATCTTGACCAGTAGTTGAATAATTGTGTTGTTCTGTTTAATTAGGGCTGCAGTGGCCTTTTGGTTGACCTCTGTTGGTTTGACAAAGCCTTCAGGGGGTCCTTCAATAGATTCGGTTGCCTTTATCGCGTCTTTGTAGATTTCAGTTCTCTTGGTGTTTAACCAGTCGCTCATACGTAATTTTTAATTTGCAAAAGGAGAAAAAGATTTCAGTATATTGGCAGATTAAGATATCCTAGTTCAATATTTAAGGAATGAATATATTAATTCTGTATAGAATTGTTTAACTGTTTGTGACATAACTTAGAGTTTCAGCTATTTTAGTTGTTTACCGTTACACAAATACTATAAATCTCTTGCCGCAGCTAATTATGAGGTTGGGGCTTAAATTTGAAAATTCCATACACATGGATTTATGATCGTTGAATTATTACCAGAAAGGCTTAAATATGAAAAATGCCGTCGTGCATAGTATTAGTAGCCTTGATTGAATGCTTGATGAGTGAGTGAGTGAGTGACTGATGGCCATCCAAAATAGTATAGTAAACAAACAAACAAACAAACCACTTCAAATCAAATCAAATCAAATAATGAATGAAGCTAATCTGCAGCGACTGGGCCACTGCCCACTGGGTCACCGGGTCACTGGGTCACTGGGTCACTGGGTTGGTCGGCAGCAGATCAAAATGCAATGCAAGGCAAGGCACAACTGAAACTGATTGCGTTTCTACTTTCTGGCCCTACCCTCTTGTATATATAGTATATAATCATTTGCTGATATCCTGATATATGAATGAGTTCGTTCACCCTAACCTCTTTACTTACTTTAATTCCGTTTACTCTGTAACTCTAAGAATAATAAATATTAAATACTTGACTATTCAGACGTTAATTAGTAATTTAAATTTATTTATTTACACTATGGTCATGGTGTGGAAATTAATTAAGAGAAAATAAACATTTGCGAATAAAATGATACCACCAGTAACTTATCTATCTATCTATTTTGTTTTACAGTACGTGAGATTATTTGCTCGGTTGGTTGCGGGGAGGAGTTAGTTTACAGAAATGAAATGAAATGAAATAAAATAGAGCTGAGCACTTGAGCAGGCAAACTCATAAAGACTGTCATGTCAAGCTCTACAGGGGGTACTGTTACTATATATTGTATTGTATCTTTTAATTTATCACTAGATGGGTTGCTGTGATTGAGAACGATCAGCAATCACCCATGTCATTGTCATTGTAATTTGTCATTTGTCAATAATATAATTAATTTGGTTTCTTCTCTTAATTAATTATCTGCATTACTTCCCTATATAATATATGTCCTCTAACATAGACATAGTAAACGTATATATGGTACGAAACATATTAATTAATTAGGAAAGACCAAATACACGCTGCTCATATATATAATCTAGTTCAAATTCAATGTCGTGTCAAACATTTCTCTCTGGCAACAACAAATGAAATAGAATATCATTTTTATTAAAGGAAAAAAACAACTTAATTTGCCCAATTAAAAAAAAAAATCAATGCTTATTTATTTTGAATACGAAATTACTTGTTCCAGTCCGTGACTCAGTTCCGTGTGGGTACTCCGAGGCTGATGAGGCTGAGGCTGAGGCTGAGCCGGTACAGAAGATTTGCACGCATTTGTTCAGGCAAGAGCAGACACTTCTTCATTATTGAAATTGAAGTGGTCCTATTTTGTCATATTTTCCCAAATCATACTTTTCTGCTTTATCGTCTTGTTTTCATCCATATCTACATCTATATATATATATCATTCATCATATCATCTGGAATATAGACTTTAATTTAGAGTCCAACAGTTTTTATTTAATTAATTTTAAGGAGCTAAGAAAATATTCCTTGGAAGTCGCTATCCTATCTATCTATCTATCTTATTCAGTTACTTGTTTGTTTGAAAATCATTTTCTTGGTATCTCATAAATTTTGGTATCATCACAACTAAATTAATTCTTGCATTAAAAAAGAACTATAACGGAAAGAACTCATGAAGAAGTGGATTATGATACTCAATAAAGAAACTCAAATCAGAAAAATAAAAAAGAGATAAATTAAAAGTAGTTAGGGAAAGATGAAAAATATAGGAAAAAAATGGGGAGTTGAAGTGACCTCCTGAAAGCAGTTGCAGTTGCACATGTGTTGGTTGTGTGCTTCGTCCAAGTGTGTGGCTGTGAACCGAAGACGAAGATGATAATGCACGCTGTTCCGTTCATCATCCTCTGCATAGAGCCATATATATATATAAACTCAATTGAATTGAGAAGAATTAATGCTAAATTCAATTGAAAGCATACGTACCTGTCGTCATACATTAACATTAATATTAAGATTAGCATAACATTGAAAGCCACGCCAGATATAGTATATATAGATGATATATATATATGATATTGAAGGGGCAATTGCAAGGCAGAAAAGGGGACCATCATTGATTTAAGGCAGAAAGAAAGAAAGGGACATATATACAAAAAAACAAGAATCTGAAACCTGAATAGGAACAGCAACAGGAACAGCTGAAAATTCTCTATCTAGATACATCCAATACAACAATGATACATGGATGGATGATCCGGTCCCCACTCGATCTGCTCCTCCACTGATATGCTCATATGCATATGCATATGCTTGCTTTGCTTTGCTTGTCTACACTTGTTTTAAAAGCGACCAACCACACTATCACACTCTTTTGAATTTTCTCATCTTCCCCATCATTTCTTTTTCTTTATTTTACAACCTTGCTCACCAATTGCTTGTTTCTTCTTCAGATTTAGATGTAGCATCAACTGAGTTTAACAATTCTCTATTATATTATATTATATTATATTATATATCCAGATAATAATATAAAATCACAATTCGGTATTCACATTGATTTCTTTTATTTTCAACCGATGGATCGATCGATCAGTACAAAGCATCAACGTCAACCCTACAAACCTCTTTAACTAGTCTAGTAACAACTAATTCTATATATATATCCCCCGTTTTATCCAAAACCCTTTGATGAATTTGTCTTATAGTTCTTGGCCAATGCAAATCTAACCTCAATTAGTATAGTAAAATAACATTCCAACCAATATACATTGACCATTGCACCTTTTGTTATAACCAAATTTATTTCTAAAAAAATAAGGAATTATAACCAAATTATGACGATCGATTCCTTTTGGACACAATGCCTTCACTTGAGTGGCTATACTAATACTAATACTAATAGTCTGATAGTAATACAGCAATACTAGGTAGTCCCTTAATACTAATAGTCTGATAGTAATACAGTAATACTAGGTAGTCCCTTAATACTAATAATCTGATAGTAATACAGTAATACTAGGTAGTCCCTTAATACTAATAGTCTGATAGTAATACAGTAATACTAGGTACTGGGACTGTCGATCGAGTGCTAGCTGTACATGATTGGGGTAATCATAGCCTCAACATTCCTCCTCCTCCTGTACGTTTTATCTGATGAGAGGGCTGTAACTGCAAAACTATAACTACAAAAATAAATATACAAAATTTTGTAACAGTCAATCAGTATTTCTATTTCACTAGCGAATTAAATTAACTACTTATAACACAATTATATTGCTTCTTCCTTCCAACCATACAGAACAACGCCAAGAATATTATCTAAGCAGAGGCATTCACTAATGATATGGCCCAACCAAATTGGGCCCAAGACGATAATTCGATCTCATAACACATCAACAGTTAGGCTCTGTTCGGACCACCCTTTTTTGGTGGGAATGGGAGAGAATTTTGACCAATTGTGAAATAATTCTTTTGACATGTTCGGTTGCCAATTTGTGGGAATTGGAATAAGTTACATTTCTCACATTTTTTTCCCATTCATGTGTAAAATGGTGGGTACAAAATAATTAAGTCCAACTTAATTTTTTTTTCCCAACATTGGTTGGCTCTCTCTCCGTACCTCCCAATTATTTTATTAATATGTAATAGTTTTGCGTTCGTATTTTAGATTTCTTTCACATGTATGTAATTACAAAAATATTCACCTTAATTTCTTGTTGCTTAAAATTCAAGGGACAACATACAAAATAACAACAACAACAACAACAACAATAATAATAACAACACAACATGCTAGTCAATAACGGTTATCAAACTGAATAAATAAGTACGAAAGAATGTTTTTAACTTTTAAATGTAGTTTAGAGGTTCAAATAGACTTTCAATTTAAAAAATATATAATTTGACTAGATATATCTATTTTTTCAAAAAAAAAAAAAAAATCAAAATGTCTTACATCCATTTCCCTAATTTGAATTCAATAAGAGCACACATATACATATGAATTATTTTTTCTTAAAAAATAAGGATTTCCCATGATATTTCCCAAGGTACAACCGAACATTCATATTTGTATACCCGAAATCATACCCATAAGTGTGGGTTCCCACAAATAAAAAAGTGGGTTCCCGAACCCATTAAATCTCATCCCGCACAATCCCATGACAACCGAACACGCCCTTATTGGGTCAAAGGCATGGTGACAGCACAGCATAGGAACGGGACCATAGACAATCCCAGCAGATCAAAGTTAGAACTATAATAATAGTGCTGAAACCTATGACATAAAGGCTGGATCCTGTCTCATTAGTATCAACATTCTCTGTCTTGTACTTCTTCTCTGAAACAACACTTTGTACTAGGTAGACACCCCAATAACTAACATATATATTTTGGAGAAATTATTTTTATTCCCCTTATCCATACACCTTAACTACACTCTAAGAATATTACCTCCCTTCTCTTCCTTCCTCCTCCACTGCCATCCTTCCTCTCCCTCTGCCCTCCCTTCCTCTCACTTCGCCCTTCCGCCCTCCCTCACACACTCTCCCACTTCGTTCTTTCCCTCCCTCTCTTTCACATTCCCTTAGAATCAATACTACATTTCTCTCATTTTTATTCATTTTACCAAGTTCCACATAGAAAATAATGAATTTCTATATGGCAAACAATTTGTTGTATGCATATTGCATATCTAATATAACATTTTTTTTTGTTTTTCTTACTGGTATAATCACTTTGTTAAGTTTTGTATAATCATTTTTTGTGTACGTTTTGTACGAATAGTTACTAGTATAATCACTTGAAATACAAAGATTTAGTATCAATATTTTGTATAACCACTTCTGATTTTTTGTATGATAAGTATAGATCTTTAGTATAAACACTCTTTAACATATCAATAATTCATTTTCTATCTTTAAAAAAAAAAATTTCATAATTGTAAGTTTTAAAAAGTTAAAATACTTTTAGTTTCAAGTATAAACACATTGTACTCTTTATATAATCACTCCGTATACTTAGTATAATCACTTTTTGCTCCGCACGCAACGCTTGTGGGAAATCACATGAATCTAGAAAAATACGCTTTTCAAGAGATATTAATTGCAGTTGGTTATGGGGTGCAGTTAGGAGGATATTTAGTGGGTGCAGTTATCACCTCCGTATATTTTGTTCTGCTAAAAGCTCTCTTCTTTTTGTATTTTTATTGATATGTCCGTTAAACTACAAAACTTTATTTCAATAAATGATAGATAAATTGGATCCATTTTTTCTATTTATGTGTACATATATAAAATGTTTTAATCTTTAAATGAGACGAAATTATATTCCAGGATGTCTCCGCATCACCTATATATTGTTCAAATCGAATTTTCCTTTTATTAATGGACATTTATTTTGTCTTGATCCCATACGTTAATTTATGTGAATTAAACAAGATAAGAAAACAATTGTCCATTTGTCCCCCTACGTACTTTTGCAAATAGTAATCAGTAAGCACAATACAGAAATATTGCTGGAATAAAAGAGACAAAATCATTGAATTAAGTGATAATTTGGTGAGTCGATGCTACTTTTGAAGTAAGACAACAGTAACTTGATTGCTTAGAGAAACTCAGCTCGTTGAGTGATATGCCCTCTTTATTAAAGGTTGTGCTAATTAAAGGAGCTTAATTAGTGCGTTCTCTGTGGTCTAAGTTTAACCTCCTTTACTTTTTTTTTTTTTGGGTTTTGTGAATTCGTGTGCATGATTAATGAGATAAAAAGAGTTGTGCATGCATGCGTGTACAGATCGATCGAACCTTGAAAGGGTTTATTAATAAGGTCTATAACTATAAGATTCTAACCTATCACCGGATCACATCAGCTGCCATAGTTTTTTTATGGCAGCAGTGTGCCATAGTTTTTACCATCTATGGTAAATGGGACCCACAAAAAAGGGTGGCCCCTCCATCTAAATCCGAACCGTCAAAAGTAGGATGGACGGTTTGGATCCAATGGCAGCGAAGGTGTCATAGTTTTCTATGGCAGCAGATTGGAACCCAGCCTAACACATCCAAGTTGGGCGATGATAAATTGATAGTATGCAACTTGACTTTGAGCGGCATTTTTCTTCTTCTTTCTCTAAAGGGGGGAAAAAGGAGAGGATTCTACTTGATAAGTAAATTAATTTCTTAAAATGTCATGGATCGATACTCGTATAAAACTTTATAAATTGATTGTTTAATGAATTTGCCAACACTTAATTGTTTATCTATAAGACTATCCAAAACATGAATAGAGGCTGGCAACTTAAGTTCTTTTAGTAATCGATCAAGGAATGAGAATAATGCAGTACTTAATTTACATTAGAACAGAAATAGAATAAGAATTTATTAGCTATTTCTTGTAAGAGAAAATGTTATTATCCTCGGGCCTCTATCCCCCAAGAAATCATCCCAAATTTGATTACATGCCCAATTTAGTTCTCTTTTTATTTTTCTCTTCTCCTCTTTGAAATGACATTCTTCCTTGCTCTCCCTTCTCCTCCCTCCAGCGACCGCGATCCATACCTCGTCCCCGGTGACTGCGATCCCTCCCTCACCTCCAGCGACCGCGAACCCTCTCGCACCCCCGGCAACCGCGATCCCCGCCTCGCCTTCCGACCACCGTGATCCCGACCTGGCCTTCCGGCGACCGCGATCCCAGCCGCACCTTCCGACGACCGCGATCTTGGCCTCGCCTTCCGACGATCGCGATCGCCGGTGTCGATGGAGATGGGCACTGTGTTAGTACTTAGTACGTACTGCACAGTTAATTTTTGTTGTAATTTCTAGCATTTTAATATTTTTTATGTTGTTTTTGAAGTTTGTTTTTTTTTTTTTGATAAAAAAGATGGGAGTCTAGCTCCCAAATTTTCAGTTTTTGAAGTTTGTTTTGTATTTTATTGTTAAAAATTGTACATTTAAGCGACAATTTAAATGAATGTGCTTATTAAATCTCTATTCATTTTATATAAACATTATAATGGTTGTATGAACACTTTTCAATACTACATAAGCACTTTTCAAAACTACATAAACAATTTTCAATTCCACATAAACATTTTTCATTTCCAGATAAACACTTTTCATTTCCAGATAAAACACTTTTCATTTCCAGATAAACACTTTTCATTTCCAGATAAACACTTTTCATTTCCACATAAACACTTTTCATTTCCAGATAAACACTTTTCATTTCCACATAAACACTTTTCATTTCCAGATAAACACTTCTCATTTCCACATAAACACTTTTCAATACTACATAAATACTTTTCAAAACTACATAAACACTTTTCTATTCTACATAAACACTTTTCAATTCTACATAAACACTTTTCAATAGTCCATAAACACTTTTCAATCTTACATAAATAATTTTCAATAGTACATAAACATTTTTTTCCAATCTTATCTAAGCACTTTTTAAAGCCATATAAGCACTTGTCAATACTAAATAAACACTTTTCAAAACTACAAAATAAACACTTTTCAAAACTACATAAACACTTTTTAATAGTACATAAATAGTTTCCAATCTTATGTAAGCACTTTTCAAAGATATGTAAACACTTTTAGGGGGAAACTGGTGAGTGTTTCTATGGGCCTGTCAATGTGTCACTGAGAGAGCTAGTAGACAGACTGGCAACGCGTTTTTTGTTTTTGGTAAGTTTGGGATGCGCGCTGGGATTGTCTTTTAGCCAAAAATGGAAAGTCAGTTTGGGAAATTTTCGTGGGGGATTTAGTTTGAGGGACTATTAGTCTCTTCTAGAGTAGAACTACTTTGAAACCATTAACATTTCAGAGTGAAATGCTAACGTTTCAAATTATATTTTATCATGTCCGAAATTTCAATTTATGGTTTCCATTAAATTTATCATATGAAAATACTCGGGTATGCAAGATTTTTTTCATTTTTGAAGCTTTTTAAATATTTGTTTCGGATTTTTTCAAAATGACTCTAAAATATCAATTAAATAACACGTGTTTGTATATGAGTTTTAAAAAATCTGAAATAAATACTTAAAAAGCTCTAAAATGAAAAAATTTTGTATAACTAAGTATATTCATATGATGAATTATATAGGAACCATAAATCAAAATTTCGAAAATGACAAAATATAATTTGAGGAGGTAACATTTCATTAATGTTTCGAAAATAATTGGACTAGAGTAACGTAACATAAATGATGGCAAGCAGTAGCAGTGAGCTTCTAATGGGGCCCACTTTATTAAATTAGTAGGTCAGTATGTATGTCAATGTCATCATGGAAAATAAATGTCGATATGTTCACTTCTTTCTAGGCTCTTTAATATGGAAGGAAGACATAAAGAACAAATAGATTGATTCCATGTAATATAATATAATATAATATAAATATAATAGTAGTGAGTAGGCAGGGCTAGGCTCTTCCTTGCTTGCTTGTTGAGTTGAGTTGTTGTATTGTATAAGGCGAACAAATGCTTCCTGCTAGCTGCATGCTGCATACATATATTCTCCAGGGATATATGAACTACTCAACTACTCAACTGAACTCTCAATCTCTCATGCTGTCAATTTAATAATTATCGCCCATATGCACAGAGACTGGACATATCCATTTCCATTATTTTGTGCAGCACTTATTTATTTACCATAAAAAGGAGAAGGTAACTTAACTAGGTAAGGGTAACTGGGTAAGGGTAAGGGAATAAGGGTAGGCTAGTTGACAATTGACAACTGGGATTCTGCTTCTGCATTTGCATTTCTGCTAGTGCTAGCATTTGATTTGATTTGATTTATTTATTTATTGTACTTGCAAATGGCCGGCAATTATTACATCCTCTGCTTCTGCTTGCAGCAAACAGGAAGGGAGGGGCAATTCATATCCTGGGCAATTCATATCCTCGGCCGTACGTCACACGTCATTCGGCATGTGAGCCGTTGGATCTCCTCGGGATTCGGTTGAATTCCTTCGGTATTCGGGCAAACCCGAATCCCGATGAGATCCAACGGCTCACATGCCGAATGGCATGTGACATAGGTCAGACGATAATCATCCGGGGGGGAGCCATTGAGCCAAAATTGTACAACCTTTGTTCATTAATAAATGAATTTTTAGGAAAAGTCAAAGGAATCAGTGGAACGGTGAAATTACTTTTATGCCCTCAATTTGTAATCATTACATAATAAATGTTTCAATTAAATAATATAAATAAAAGAGTAATCATAAAATTAGAGAAACAAGAGACGGATAGAAAAATAATATCAAATCGGTAAAGTTCATTTAATTAGAGACAAGCTGTAAAAGGTATAAATTTATTTAATTGTGAACGGAGGTTGTAATACTCTACTTTTTCACTTGTATTTATTTAGTACGTAACGTCAAACTAAATACATTTATTATACATTATTTATTTATTTATTTATAGTTATACATTGTACATGGCGGAATAACACATGCATGTTATGACAGCTAGCTTGGTCCCAGCTACTTGCCCTTTAATTTTATGTTTTGGACTAAATAAAACAACTTAATTATATTAGCAATGTCTACTACCAGTACCAGTCTACCATTCCATTCTGATCATTTCAAATTTCAATGAATGAATGAACTAGCACATCACATTCACATACATATTCACCAAAATAATATTGAAACCGATCGATAGAGTCTAAATCAATCTGAGATTTAGTCCGAAATTTGGATTGGATGAAAGAAGATTGAGGGGAGTGAGTGAGTGGTTGAAACTAAGAGAATGATAGATAGGGAATTAATACAGCCATCCTTAATAACTAAGGGAGTTATGAACTTACTTTCTTAGTACAACTCTAAAGCAAAGCATGCAATCTTCCTGCATGATATGTCTTATATAGATATATTTGCTGCACTGGACTTGACTGGACTGGACTGGACTGATTAATTATTGTGCAGCTCAGGAGGTGCATTTAATCCAACCAACAAGCTAGGCAACAAGAATCACACATCTGTTTCATCATGAGAACAACCAGCAATAACTAGTAAAGTACTACATTACATTTCCTATATTGTTTTGTTTTGTTTTGTTTCGTCTCCTGAATCCTGATACAGACATGCTACCAACATTTCATTCTCATCCGTACTGTCTTTGAGACACCTTGCCATGCTTTATGCAACCTAGCTAATCACAGCACAGGTATCTATCTCTTTAAAGCAGATTTGAGGTTGTTATATATTGCTTGCTTACTTGTATGAAAAAAAAAAAAAAGAATAAATAATTATTATTATCATTTTTATTATAATTTAAAGAATGAAACCATTGCAAGTTCATGAGAATTAATATATATCGTCTCAAGTAAGTACCATGGTGAATTGGAAATACCCATGTAATGTTCCCCATAATTATTGTGGATAATGCTAGTCATTTTACTTGTTTGGTTTTCTGTTCTATTCTTATATATTCTTATTATATATTATAAACGGAGAGGGGATCTGCAGTCTGCAGCAATAGACACACAACCACAAAGGATATAGATGACGATATATATGTTGGTTGCTAACAAGTAACAAGAAGCATCAAATCCAATTATACATACGTACATGGAATGATGGAAAGCTCAAGCTCTGCAGAAACCAAGTATCACCAATCACTACAAATTGTCGCTTAAAGCCTCCTTTTATATATATGATGATTTAGCAAATCAATTACTATTACATGCTGATGCCCTTCTTCTTTTTGCTATTTTAGGTCATCACATTTACAATTTACAGGCTCAATTATGTTTTCGACTTAAAAGTTCTTTCGTACAAAGATTCGTTAACAGCACAAAAAAGGTTGTTTCATTTGTAGTTAACAATTACAATTTTTGCAACAAAAATATAATTGATTGACTGCGTCGTGATAATTGATAAAAAAAAAAAATTAAAAGATATGTTATTTACTTGCGTTGGAGAAACCTACATTTAGATCCTGACGTTATGACGAATATGTAAAAAAAAATAAAAATATAGAAAGGAGCGGAGATGCACTCAAAAATTAAAAAATTATATTCTCCCCTAATGTTATACTTATACCTCATAAATTTCAGGTGTTTGCATAATTGCGTTGACAACTTGAACTTGACATTGTAGGCTTTATCTGAGAAATAGCATCCCCAAGGAAGGAAATAACAATACTAATAAAAAACTTTTATCGTATAAAAGAAAGAATGCAACTTTGGACAGTAAAAAAGTAAAATACAAGCATTGCAACAAATAGGAAACATGTAATTAGTTGAAAGATTGAAGCAGAGACAAGTAAGTAACTGTGAGCTTAAAATTATGCATAAGAAGCTGCATTGTAGACAAATGATGAGACAACAATGACAATGAGAGCAACAGTAGCTATACTGATTACTGATTACTGATTAGATTACTGAGAACTGAGAAGGTTTGATATTTTGATGTCACAAAGATTTACAAAGATAGCTACAGCAAATCGACCTACACTACACATTAACACATGCTGATTGCTCGAACTGCAGCTGCAACTGCAACTGCAACTGGAACCAACCCTACAATTGAAATCTAATTAAAGTCTCTCTTTGTTATTCTCTCTATAGTCCATAGATGACACAACTTGTCTTCCCGATTTCTCTGAACAAACGAAGAGGCCTCAATGGTGTTTGTAATGTAATTTATTGTATTGTATTGTACCCAAGAGAAGAAATGCATCCTGCGGCACGGTACCCATTAATTGGTACCATTATACTCATACAGGCAGGTTCAAGGCTTTCTTTTACAAATAAATAAATCTCCCTTATTCCAATTTTGCCTCAATTGCAAGTTGAATTACTCTGCAGAACTATCACTAACATTGACA
This sequence comes from Cyperus esculentus, assembly GCA_030179965.1. Lineage (NCBI taxonomy): Eukaryota > Viridiplantae > Streptophyta > Magnoliopsida > Poales > Cyperaceae > Cyperus > Cyperus esculentus. The sequence goes on along the minus strand of JASGLE010000014.1, from coordinate 2,671,349 downwards.
ATTGATGAACTTACCTCATTAATTCCAACAATTAAGGCTCCAATTCAATATATATATAGGCTAATTTACTAACTAATACTAACATATAGGAGCAGGAGCAGCAGCAGCAGCAGCAGCAGAGAATAAGGCATGGCTGGACTCCCCTCAATAACACTCAGAATCTACACAATTGTGATAAAAACATCACCACTAAATTTAATTCCGATTGCTTCCAATTTAACCAAACTGTACCGTTAACAACACAACACAAACCCAAATCAGTGATCCCCTGTAGGGAACAGTGTCAGCTCCCTTCTCGCGCCCCCGCCTCCCCGCGACCCCATGTCCAGCTCATCCATGTACCCGTTTGCACTCGCCACCATCCCCATACCGCCCGGACCCACCATCCGGTGATGGTGGTGCATTGAGATGGCCTGCGGAGGCTGCGCCGGCATGGACCGTGTCAGGAAGCCGTGGTGGTCAAACCCGTTGAACTGATGACCCAAAGAATTATTGCGCTGGTGGTTGTAGAACTGGTGGTGATTGAGCCCCATCTGCTGGTGGTGGTGCTGCAGTGTCGACATGGTCGGTACGGTCGGTACGAAGGGCATGTATGTGTCGGATGCCGCAGTGGGCCCCGGCGAGCGGCCTGTTAGGAAATGGTGGGGCACGGGAGCAGATGCAAAGAGGCGCTCGGTGTCGGCATCGGATGCGGACAAGGGGCCAGAGCCGTTGGCAGAGGGGGAGGAGGCACCGCCGTTGCCAATTCCCTGCATGCGTTTGAGGTAGAGCCTGTACTTCTGGAGATGGGAGGCGACGTTCTCTCGGGTGAGGCCGTCGACACTCATGAGCTGCATAATAGTTTTGGGGACGGCGTTCTTGATGCCGAGATGGGCGACGGCGTCAACAAACCTCTTGTGGAGCTGGGGAGTCCAGACGAGGCGGGGCCTCTTGAGGGTGCGGGCGGGTTCGTCGGGGCAGCCAGGGTGGGGGCCGCTGGAAGCAGCAGCGGAAGGGTCGGAGGGGTCAAAGGCCGTAGGGGCGGAGGAGGAGGGAGTGGGTAGGTGGGAAGTAGGTGGTGGGAGCGGGGGGGTGTGGGCGAGGTGGGAATTAGGGTGAGAGGAGGAGAGGGTGTGGATGTCGAAGGCGAGGGCGAGGTCGGGGGTGATAAGAGATTGGGAGAGGGGAGTGAGGTCCTCGGGAGGGGGCAGTTGGTCCTCCCAGCGGCTGAACCAGCTGCCAGATTCCTCGTCGTCCCTCATGGCCGTCGAATTAGAAGAAGTAATTGTTGGAGATGGAAGAATTGGGAGGGATCAGCAAGCAGCAGCAGCAGCAATTAAGCAGCAGGGAAGAGGAGGGGAAAGAAAGAAAGAAAGAGGAGCAGCAAACGAGGTGGATCTCTCTTTTGGGTTTTGGTCTTTTCTGCTGCAAGTGCTGATGCTCTCTCTCTCTCTCTGTCTCTCTGCTTTGCCTCTGTCTATCTCTATCTCTATCTCTATCTCTTTCTCTCTATCTATCTATCTCCTCTCTTTTTATTTCCTCTCTCCTTTTCTCCTTTTCTCCTTTTCTCGTTTTTTTGTTTTAATTTTTATTTAAATTGGGTTTGTTTAACCTTTTGTTTGTTGTGCTTTTCTGCTGTTGCCTATTTGCCTTGCCTTGCCTCGCCTCCTTTTTCTGCTCAGTGCTCTGCTCTCTCTCTCTCGCGCTTTGATTTGGGCTGCAGTTGGAGTGTTAATTTGTTGTTAGTTTATTTTTAATTTAATTTAATTTAATTTACTACTTGGGACCTGGGACTGCGAGGTGTGGTGGGGGGATAAGCCGCTAAGCCCAACTCTTTTTTCATTTCTGCTTTCTTTTCTTTTCTTTTTGATTTGTTTCTTTCTTTCTTCGGACACCATCTATCTATATATGATTTATTTATTTGTCCATCTCTAATCCCCCTCTCTCTGTCTAATCAGTGATCACACACAACTCCGTCTCTGTTTAATCCCAACAACACATGTACAACAACAACAGGGTCAGCCCAATTACCCAAGTCTCCCTCTATTTCCTTTCCTTTGACTTCCCCGTTTTGCTTTCTCATTACCATTTCACATTTTATATATTATTCAGAAACTTGTTATTTGAGTGATAGGATAGGATTATAATTTGGCGTTTTAATTACGAGAATATTGAATGTACGAATTGCGAAGCAGAAACAAATGGACAATGGCAGTTGTTGAAGCAGAGAGCATTTCCTTTCCGGTGTTCTTGGGCAGGGCCGCAGGGGTTGCAAGGGCGGGCAGAGCAGATAGATCTTGATATTGATATTGATTGTTGAGGCTGAGAAGTGAGAAGTGGAAAGGGACATGGGGTTCGAAGAATAATATTACGACTGGGGGATATGATTCATTGCCATTGGTTCTGATCTGAAGATTTTGCCTTGATTATGGAATGATATCCGCCTGTCTAGCATTCTATTTCTAGCTGTATGTAGCTTCGCTTGTCGTCATGTGCCGGGCTGAAATCGTCATTTTGCTGACCAGCAAGAGCAAGAGAATCGTGGCTGGCGCTTGTGCTGCGGCCCTCTTATTCTTATATAATATAAGTTACAAGGGGTAAAATCAAGTACCTACCGATGTTACGATGCTGAAATCAGAGGAGATTAATTACATCCCATATCTTAATTAATTAATTTGTTTCCGCCCTTCTCCTGCGCGGTGCCCTGCCCTCCATCAAATAGAAATATAGAATAGACAAATAGTGCTGCTGCTGCTGCTGCTTCTTAATAACTTTCACTTACAATTAGTGAATATTCTTGTTAAAAAGAAACCCAAAATAGCAGTCCCGTATCCAATATGGCGAAGCAAGCTTGGTGTTGGTGGTTGTAGTGTTGTACAGATTACTAGAGAAAAAGGAGTCAGAGAAGAACAAGAGTGAGATATCTGCTTTCCAATTTTGTACGCATGTAATAGAGGTGGCAATCGGGTCGGGTCGGGTCGGGCGGGTTCGGATTAGTTTGACTAGGCAAATTCGGGTTACGGATCGGGTCGGGTCGGGTCAGCCTGGGTCGGGTTTTGGGTCAGCAGTAGCCGCCATTTATAGGATCACGGGTCGAGTCGGGTCAGCGCGGGTCGGGTTTCGGGTGAGCAGTAGCCGCCATTTATCGGGTCACGGTTCGAGTCGGGTTAGGACAGGGCAGGTTTTCAAGTCAGCAAGACCATCTTTTGATCGGGTCATGGGTTGATTCGGGTCCGGTCGAGTCGGGTCTCGGGTCAACAAGTGTCGCCTTTTGTCAGGTCAAGAGTTAAGTCGGGTCGGGTCAAGTCGGGTTTCAATTTGGGTTAGCTTTCGGGTTATCTGATCTAGTCTTGACCTCTCGAGTCCTCTCTGGTTCTAACTATTGTTGTTTGTCCAAGACCTAGAGTATACAAATTTTACAATTCAAAACCGTTTGGACAAGTTTGCAATTCAATTTTTTCAAGGTACACAGACAAGATAACTGAGCAGTTACTTTACTACAGATCTGTTTATAATTGAAATTTTGATTAACACAAAATATTAATACACCAGATATATAACGAACGGTGACTAACCACAAAAATATTAAGTTTCTTCCATACTAACGTCTATTAATATTTTGTGCCATATAGTAAAAAATAAGCTCATGTAAGTCATAAATATATTTTGCCATTGAGTCCCACATGTGCCATGCGGTTAGCTCTCTTTCTTTCCCCTTCTCCCCCCCACCCCTTTTCCTTTCTTCCTTCTTTCTCCACCCGATATATCACCCTTTTCCACTCTCTGTCACATCTCCTTTCCTCCTTGGTGAATGGCCGGATTTTGATTGGATTTTGGGTATGACCGGGGAAGTACACTAGTCACTAAGTGAATGGCCCCATTTTGGGTATTAACTGCTACGCTCTTTTCATTATATAAAATATGATTGATTAATTTTACTAATGAAATAATTTATTTACAATTAATTATAAAATGAAATTTAGCTTGTTGTAAGCAATAATTAAAATAAGATAAAAATAAGAGAATCATTGGAGTCGCATTGATAATATGAATTGATACATGTCATTTTTCAATTCTATCTCAATCAAATTTGAATGCTCTTAATATCAGATTGGGTCTAGTCAGGTCGTATCGGGTCGGACTGTTTGGATTGTGTTACATGGGGTTGACCCTACTATTTCAGGTCGGGTTGGGTTTCGCCGTTTCGGGTCATCCAATTTTGAGTTGTCTAGGGCTCGGGTGGGTCGGGTCCGGATCGGGTTTCGGGTCTGTAATCAAGAATAATATCGGGTCTCGGGTCGGGTCGGGTCGGGTTGGGTTTCGGGTTGCCTAACTGTCGTTCAAGTCGGGTCTCGGGTCGTCTCGGGTTGGGTTTCGGGTTGCCCAACTGCTGTTCAAGTCGGGTATCAGATCAAGCCGGGTCGGGTCGGGTTGGGTTCAGGTAAGTTTGACTATCTGAAAAATCGGGTCGAGTTCAAGTCAGGTTTGTCGGGTCGAGTTTTGCCACCTCTACGCATGTTGGGTTGGGGGGCCTTGGGGGCAGTAAAGTAAATTGCCTGCCTGCCTTCTGGCTTCTTCCTTAAAAAAACAAATATTAACGACTCAAAACTATTAAAAGAAGAATTAAATTAGATAGAAATTTATTTATCAAGGGCAAACAAGGTCGCAATTAATTAATTATTTGCATTGCATACGAGTATACGACATCGACGCGGCACTGCACTGCACTGCTTAGGTCTCAAGACTCAAGCTCTCAGCTGAATTAACGTACGTTCGTTCTTCCACTCCCCTCACCGTCGATTTCACATCCTCTGCCTTAAGGCAGGGTGCCATGAAGCATATAGGCCGTTGGATCGCTTTAAGATTCGAGCCTGCACAAAGCTTGAGGCAATCCGGCTCGAACCTCGAGGCGATTCAATGACCATGTGCTTCGTAGCAGGCTGCCTTAAGGCAGCGGATAAGCACGCCTCACCGTCTGATTTCATTCCTATTTAATTTCATGTCTTAATCTGACCCTTCAATATATCCTCCTGCCTCTGCCTCCTCTTCACAAAGTCTCATCTTTTGCCCACGCACAATTTTATTACTTACACCACAACACTTAATTAATTTGAGCTTCATTTGCATTTTACAAGTTCTATGATATCCTATTGCTCAAGCTCAATAACAATATTGTCCAATATTAATGGTCCTTTTTTGTACTTCATTTCTTCTTCTCTTCCAATCTCTTTTGCGTTAATTAGTATATATGCAAATCATATAATTTAGTGAAATCTATATAAAAGCATATATATTTAATTAGCTAGCTCTCAGAATTAGGATGTGGTTTAGACATTATACACGTTTGTGTTTATATTAAGATAATAAAAATCTAGCTTATAATTAATACAAATATCTAACTGCTCAGTTCTTCTTATGGAGGAGGGATCACTTGATAATGAAAGTCTTGTAAACTTGAAAATAAAAAATATAGATTTAAATTTAATTTAACTTATAGATTTCATGAAGTCAATTTTAATTTAATTTAACAAACAATGCCTAGTACTAGAACTAGAACTAGTACAACTCTGAAATATATTTAGTACGGATAGCAGAGGAGAGGATGAAACTTTTCTTGGTTAAAGCGGTACTTTTTTTTTTTTGAGGAACGGTTAAAGCGGTACTTGTTAGAATGTTTGTGTTGATACCTTGTATGCTCCTTTTTTGCTCTCCAATAACGCATGCAGCTTTAATCTTTTTCTGAAGAACTTGATGAATTCTGATTTTGCTTTTTTTTTTTTTTTCTGGGAAGACAGAATCGGTGATTTAGGTTTCAGCTGGCAGATCAGATAGATAGATTCATGATTCATGAATCATGATTGTCAAATTTATCTATGAAGCAATGCTATCAAAGTTCGATCATCTCCGGTTTTAAAAACTGGAGAGCTCCTAGTCCTAGCCGCTGTTTAATTTGTGTTAATGAGTTGGATTTGTCGGTTGATCTTTGGAACTACATATATAATTTTACTTGATTGGTTAACTGATTATGATCGGCTATAGCAATATATAGCATACCTAATCTTAATTAAGTTCTTAACTAACGGATCACCGAATGTAAAACACACACCTCAATCTACTCTTCCAGCCATTTTGCATGTGACCACGTTTTCTTTTGTGAATTTCCATACTTTATTAATTACTGATAATAATTATTAATGCCCCCAAGTTTCAATCATCCTTCTCCTATATACATATATATTATAACGTCCATCTCCTTTCCACTGACAAATGAGCCCCCTACAATATTTATTCGTGGGGATTCCATGTACTGAGGTAAATATGAGTGATGTTAGGGGTGTACAACGGCTGGGTTAATGCTTTTTTTTATCAAAATTTGAACCCAACCCGGTATAACCGGATTATAAAATATTGTTACTCAACCCACCCGTAACCCAACCCAACCCGACTACTTTTTTATGTACGGGTTTTTGCGGGTTGTATGAGTTACGCGGGTTAAACGGGTTATAGTTTCGGTTAAATTATTAATCATATAATTTTTACTTTTTTATAATATTGAATATGTTAATGGTGATTTATAACTTGATGATAATATATTTTGGATAACTTAAGTCATATAAAGATAATTTAACGTTAAACACAAATTAGAAATTATATATAGAGTACTCATTATATATTTATTCGCTAAATTTCATATTAGAAACATAGAATGAGCATGTAAAGTTGCAAAAAAATAGTTAGATATAATAAGTATTAACCCAAAAGCATCATAAAAATTTTATATTGATATTAAATAAGAACTTAATTCTTAAGTTATTATCTCATTATTTATATTTTTAATAAATTGTATATGTAATTTTGTATAAAAATATAATTTATAAGTAGTTGCGGGTGGGTCCAAGTTAGACGGGTTTCTAAATGCTCAATCCGTAACCCAACCCGGCATAACGGGTTAGTCAAAATTACAACCCGACCCAACCCGGTAATATCTCTAACCCGGTAAAAAACGGGTTGGGTCGGGTGGGTCGAACGGGTCGGCCGGGTTGACGGGTTTTTTGTACACCCCTAAGTGAGGTTGCGGTTAGGGGTGAAAACGGATCGGATACCAACGCATAGTGGACAAAATTGTATCCGTATCCGCTTTAGTTTTTCGGATACAAATACGAATACGGATCGGATATCAAACGAATACGGATCGGATATTTTTTTAACGAATACGAATGCGAATACGAATATACGGATCGGATATTTAACGAATACGAATGCGAATACGAATATACGGATCGGATATTTAACGAATACGAATGCGAATACGAATGTGATCTCCATATGTTAATGTAGTTTTAGATCGAATTTTATGTTTTAAATTTTTTTAACTATATATTTTGAAATATAAATAAATAACATTTTTGAATAGTCTATAATGTTTATATTAAGTAATTTTCCAATTATCTAAAAAATAGTAAAGAAATACCAAAAATTATAAAATTTGGTCCATAATGATATTTACATATGGAAGTCACATTGAGCGGTTTGAATTGATCAATTAAACTTTAAAATCATAATATAAAGCCGTATTACGGATCACTTTGTACTATTAATAATACCGTAGCCTCACTTTTCAAATAAATATGAAAAACTAAAATAAAAATAAAATATTATTATTCATATTTTTGAAGTTTATAGATTGATATTGTTTTGGTTTTTATTTATTTTAAATACCTCAAACTGTAAGCTGAAGAATATAATTAAATAAAAAAATTAAAGTTAATTAAGGATTACAATATATATATGCGCTTTGTTATGAGTGTCAAGGTTATGGAGTTGGTGATTAGCTTTCAATCCTATTGGATATTGCTTAATTAATTTTAAATATGTTCCTCCCATCCCATCCCATCCCAATATCCCATCCGCAAGTTGAGACTTGAGAGAAGCTGGGAATTTTAGTTTTAAATTGGGAACAGAACAGCGGAGAAAAGAATAAAAATGAAGATGCGGCCGGGGAGGAAGTACCACTGACATATTATGATATTTATATTGTTGGTAGTAGTCTATTCGATCGATCGTTATGATTTCACTTTCAACTTTCTTTCAAGGAAGTAGGAGAATCTAGTCTAGCTAATTCCATTCTTTAATCTGAATATCTGATGGCTAGCTAGCTAGCTAGCTTAAGCTGCCCAAAGTCTCTTCATTACAATTTATTATATAATCAAACAAGAACAAAGATTTTTCCAAGCCTGACGTGGTCAGAGAACACATACATACATAGCTGTCTAGTCTAATCTAAATGGAGTTAGACCTAACAATCTTCTAATTAACTAATTATGCATCATCATCTTTTTTATTTTTCACACAACTATGATTTTGCCTGTATTCTTCTAAGTGTAAACATCATCTGCATATCTTTCCTGAATTAATAATTTCGGTGTCATTAACAAATGACAAGATCGATCTCCTTTTCTTTGCATGTTGAACTTGAACCCTTTTTTCATTAAAGTGCGGAGCGTCGTTTTTCATGTTATTTTGTCCTAATTGACTTTTAATTCACTTAATTATTGGGTTCTGCGTACTTTTAATTTGTTAATAGGATGAGGATATAATTTTCGTAATGTTGTAATAATCTTGGTATAGTCTTTTCAATTGTCAGGCCTTTCTTTTTTGTATATTATTTTTCCCCGAACTTTGCCTAAATCTAATAAATAATTGGCTTGGCGCCGTAGACATGGTCAAATGATGTAATTGGTAAGCCTTTTCTTTTTTTGTCTTTTAGAGGAACATGAGTTTCAGTGGGATTTGATTTGATGTTTTCACTCGTACAAAATTAATCCCAAATGAAATCTGGGGGCAATGGCAAATTGGCAGTGCAAGTTGTAAACCTGAGGGCTGAGGCTGAGCAGCTTGAAAGGAAATCAACAAGTGGGTAATTCGATTCGATGTTACCAAACCAAAAAGGCAAAGGGAGAGCTGCATGCGTGATCCGAGGATAACATGATAAATAAAATGATTTCATCAGATATTGTCTTGCAAACACAAACACAAACACATCATCTATTTATTTATCTGTGGAAATGTTTGAAGATTGAAGTTTGCTTGCAGCTCCCTTCTGTCTCGTCCTCTGACCTGTGACGGAAACGCTCCAAACGGAATACTGTTTACCGCCCATTATTCAATACTAGAAGCGTACCCGCGCATCGCGGCGGGGAAATTTTAATTTTTATTCAAGCTCAATATAATGATAAAATTGTTCATATCATACAAAAAATGTGGATGCGTCGGAAAATGAGAAAAATAAAATTATCTTGCCCTTGAGATCTGAATATTCATCTTATCTGGGAAACCGTAGTGTAAGCTTTAATGTAGATATATTGATCTAGTACTTAGCAAGGCAACAGTTCGAAGCAGTGGCTATTCGAGTTGTTCAAAACAGTGGCTATTCGATCATGAGAGCGTGTAGTTCAAAGCAGTAGCTATTCAACTACTGAGAGGAAATTCTTCTCCATTTGATGAATTGTACCGTGACCAAATGGATAGATCCGGTCCTTACGTGCTTTTTATAATAGTATAGATATAGATTTGTAGCAAAAAATTTTCAATAACCTTCAGAGTTTCGAAGCAACATTTTAGTAGCTTCAAAGCAAATATGTTTTTAAACGTTAACAATTGTATATAGATAATGTTGGTATATATTATTTCATATGGCAATAATTGTGTACTAAAAATTTTAATAAACAATGATGTACAATATATCTTTTGCATTTACAAATTTTACTCACATGATATTATCATCCTTAATTTTACCATCACCATCAAACATTAATTTGTAACAAGTAATCTATACAATAAATATATATAATATAATTTATCATGGAAGACTTGACAATATCACTTTTTAAAAAAATATATAAAATCATAAAAATCTTAAAATAGAAAAAAATTTTACAGAAGTATTTCTTAACTTATAGATTTATTATGTTTCCGATTATATTTAATTTAAGCGACATTTATTAGCTCTTTAAAGATCGGCTAAATTATAACCGTTGAAAAGTGCACGAAAATTTGATAAGTCATTAAACGATGTTCAAATTAATTGAAATTTGAAACACTATCAATCTATAAATTAATAATACATCCGTGAACCATTTTTCATTTTTAAGAAATTTTATGAAATTTTATAATTTTTTAAAAAGCTCCATTGTCAAAATAAGCATTGTTAATGGATCCCTCACTCCTCTTTATCATGTAAGTTTTGTATAAAATTAATAATGTTTGATCCACTGAAAATCAAAAGATCCTAGGGACTGCTGAATTTCCCATGAATTGTTTTTTCAATATCTGAAGAATAAATTAATGCTCTTTTGTATGTGCAGACTTTAACGTAAGCATAAACTGAAGCATTATCGGTTCAATCGTGAGAATGTGTAATTTCAAAGCAGTGACTATTCGAGTACTGACCGGGAAAATTTTTCTCCATTTGATGAAAACCGTGACCAAATGGAAGGGTCCATTCTTTATGTGTTTTTTATAATAATATAGATAATATAATATGTACTGTTTATCTTTATAAGAGAAAGAGAATGCGTCCATTGAAAAACAGTTCATACATCCATAGATCATGTGTACAGAATGTAACTGATACATCCTAAAATATAACCTATAAACAATTTTTCTATGGACACTAGGTATTTCTCAACACATCCTGAGCCTTATGTTACATACAAGCCCACAGGCTAAATTGAGGTGCAATGTTGCATATATGTGTAAATTATTTAATTATTATTTAATTTATTTTAATTGTACAGTAGTTTTGTATGAATTAGAATCCTTGGATCTAGCTATTTTCTCCCCACCACTAAAAATAACAAAAAAATTATAAAAATTGTAAAATTTGATTACCAAATATCTTTTGATATAGAGTCACATTGAGCGGTTCGGATCAAAACTTCAATCTTTTCCTATATATTTTTTATAGATAAAAGCTTGAAGTTTATCTATAAAAAATAGGGGGGAAAAATGTCTGTATTAATCAATGACGAAACTTTTGTCTATAAAAGCTCCATTGGCATTATATTAATTCTAGATATGACCTACCCGATCGATAGCTAATTATACTTGAAATATCAGTAATTCATACTCTAGAGGAGAGAGGTAAGTTTCTAAGCTTTTTAGTTATTCCACATCATCATTAATCTCAACCATTAAATTTTTATCTCTCTATTTATCTCAATAAAATGGCTCAAATTATTTTTTTTTCTTTTTCCATTAAAGAGATAATATAATTTGTCTAAAAAACAATTTAAGACTCAAAATATTTGTAATTCTTTGTATTCTTTTATATGTATTGATATGTAGCTAAAAATATATTGTATAGAAAATATTTTAAATTTAATATTTGTTTAATAAAAAATGTATATGAAAAATGTATATTTATTTTTAATATCTATTAATTTATATAATATTATTTTTTTCAGGGCGAAGTCCCGATTCTCAGCTCTAGTTATATTAATGATGACTAAGAGAAATACGATCGAGGAGGGATCACCGATTCATCCCCCCCTTAATTTATTTATTCAGTGATGATGATCCAATCCAATGACTCGATCCAATGTCGGTTGAATGCTAGCTAACTTCATTAAACTTATTAATATAAAATTTAAAATATTAATAAACAAACCTGAGGTGATTGAACACGAAATGAGCTAGCCATAATTTAGTTTGATCGAATTGATTTATCTGACTTAAAAAAAAACAAAAGAACTTGCTAACTTCATTCTAATTAAAACTAAATGTCTTAATTTAATTTATTTATGTTTTCCCCCAATATATTATAACCTCAAAGTATGAATTAAGTTGAGCTATCCATCGTCAGTGAGCTAGCGCAGTAATATGGATTTGTGATCATAAGTAGGTACTAGCTAATCTATTGACGTCCAAATTAAAACTAAGATTGGCTAGCTCCATCCGTACGTTGCCAATCCAAGTTAAGTTGAAACGAAATGGAAATTAAATTAAATTTATATGGAGACAATTACAAAAGGAGACGCTGCATCATGCGCTCATATATCAATATCATGCGTGGGATATATAGGCATATATTTATATATATATATAGCTGGCTGCATGCCTGCAACTGCTGATGAGGATATATAGTATAGGGTAGGATAGGCCGCGAGGGGCATACCAAAATAGGATAATAATACTCTCTCTACTCTTTCACAAATTCTGAACTCTGAATTAATTAAGACAGACAGCTGATGAGCTGATGATCGAGCTGAATATACATTTATTTCTGATTACATTACACATTTCTGATGACAAGCTTAGTTGATGACAAATATTTTGACACGTCCATCACGTAGCAAGATATTGGGCACGGGCACAGAATCAGAATATATATATATATATCCTCACCAGTAGATACTCCGTCCGGGCCAGAGCTCAGGCTCAGCCGCTCAGGCCCAGGCCCAGGCTCAGGCTCAGGCTCAGGCTCAGGCTCAGCTCACTCCATCTGACCATCTCTGTCTCTGTCACAGTCTCAGGCCAACCCAATATTAATAATCATCCGAGACATCATCTACACTTTCTGAATTAACATTCAAATTCAATACTCAATACAACTATATATGTTCTTTCACAACAAGATGAGAAATTTGTTTTTCCAAACTGGAGAACATGATGATGAAATCTTAGAAACAGCTAGGCTAGCTAGCTCCAATGATAATGATAATCGCCAAATCTGGTCAACAGCTAGCTAGCCTGACCCACTATTAATACTAACAAAGCTTAATTTGCTTCATCAGTCATCACTCAAGGCCAAGCATGCATCTGCCTTTGCTGAACCAAGTTAATCTCTCGCTTTATAAATCCTTAAAGACTAAAAGGCCCTTTTCAGTTTTCACACCCCTCCCTCTTGCAATTGTCTGCTCTGCTGTGACACAGCGTTTCTTGTCTTTTCTCTTTCATATATCTGCGACTGCACTTGTTGAATCTCTAATCAAATAACGGTTCATGTTTGCTGGAACGCCACAGAACAACATATACATATTGTTTTTATTTCTAAACCACCCCCCCCCCCCCCCCCCCCCTCTTTTCAGGAATGAATCTAAGGTTAGTTTAATTAAAAGTACTTATTTTTTCTTGGTTAGAGATAAAGAGAACAAGTCTTTTGCGAAAAGGGAAATGAAGAAATGGTTATAAAATTTTCTAGGAATTCTACACAGTTTTAATTGCAACGCCTGGGGCTTGGGGGATTTGATAAGAATTATCCCATCACGCTGCATTAATTCTTTTCATGCCTCAGTTGCTTGCTTTATTAATCTAAATTTTTTTTGGGAATCAATTAGTCCTTACTTTCACATCTTTTAAGTGATTAAGGTGCATATAATAAATTATCCACCAAGTAAACTTTTGGCTTTTTATTGAATCTTACACGTAGCATACACAATTATGAATTATGCACTAAACAAGCATATAAAATGACAAAAAAATTATGGTGGTTGACTTTTTGAGTATTAATTAATTAAGCAATTTTTCCAATATTACATAGGTACGTTTACTATAGAAATAACCAACAATATATATATGGCGATTACAGACAGCTGTTACTTAAGAGGACAATTTGCCGATTCCAAATAAACTAGTCAATTAACTATATTTCATTAATTTTTGTAACCAATCTATTGCACGTTTATTGCACTAATTATAAATTATTTTAGCCAATCAACAAATGCTTGATTTAGATGGCAAGAAAGCATATAGTATAGGTGATCTGTATAATTGTCATTGACATGGAGTACACCTTGGCTGATAGTATTTTATAATTGGAGATACTACTTACAAATTCACATTAGTCTCTTAGCTACCTCTGCTTGGTTGCTGAAATTTCTAATTAATTTGGACTAACAGAAATGGATCTGTCCATTTGCTTGAAAGCCAGACAGAACTTCTCCAATAAAGCTGAATTTGTGAACAAACATGTGTGCCACTTTGCAGTAAAAAACAATGGTTAATTCCATTAGATCCTTGTATATAGTATCTTTAAGACATTCCGATATTTACTTTTTTTCCAACAATAATTTAGAAGATTAGCTTGCAATTGATAGACAGGATCTGACATACAACTCATTTGTTATAAAAATTGTTGAGTCAGTAGTACTAAAAAATAATGTACATGCATTGTATGATTAGAGAATCTAGGTGCTTATTATATACGCCTTGATTGAGAAAGCCATGCACTAATAGCCAATTATAATTAGATTAGCTGTCTTTGAGATTAGGTAGGGATTAATTGCACTTCTTTTACTAGGTAGTGGAGCTGGGCTGGGGCATGCATATAATAATTAAATAAAATCCATAGTGATAGTCGATAGACATAGAGATAGAGATAGAGGCATCAAAATACGTCAGAACACCCCCTATAAAATTAAAAATAGCAGCCCTAGTCCCTAGCTATATATAACACTTTAAGTAGTAATATTTCTGTTGGCACTTGGTTCTCTTTGCTTTTGCTTTTGCTTTTGGAGGATGACCACATTCAGATTGAGATTGAGATTGCGATTAATTGAGATTGCTCGCAAATGACCGCCAATTTGTCAGTATTCGGCGGAAAAAGTGCCAGGTGTAACTAAAGCTAGCTAGCATTGTTTTTTAATTTGGTAATTGTGAAATTAAATTTTAGACATCAAATCAAAGACCCATTAAGTAGAAATGATGAATGGTATGCCATACTCTTTTCTTTTCTGTTTATAATCTTATCTATGATGGTAATTTGAGTTTTTTCAGGGTACCTAAGAAAACTTCCCATACGAATACTAAAATTGTGTAAACAGGAGATTGCTGATTGCTACTAAGTACTAATGAAGCTTCTAGGAGATATCGCAAAGATCTATGATCTCATCTGCTTCCAGCATGGAGATATTAGATTTAGATATTGCCTCCGAAATCTGATTTGCTGTCTTCAAAGTTCAGCTCAAAAATCTTTACTTGGGTAACATGCATGCTTCTCAATTATTAAGGCTGCCAATTTAAAATAATCATATGCTTTCAGGGGATCGTTCTTAAAATATATATAGATTCGTTGTACTAAATTATAATTAAACATGGAACCAAGAGTAGAGATGTTCAAGTCAACAATCAAATGGTCTCATGCCAGTACCGGAGTACATGCTGTGCCGTACCAAGTTATCACTGGTACATGTCTCAGAGACGAGCTTATATTAAGTGTTGAATTCAATCCTCACTCTACAAATCCATGTCCTTAATTGTTTTTTAAATCTTAGTA
Source organism: Cyperus esculentus (assembly GCA_030179965.1). Classification (NCBI taxonomy): domain Eukaryota; kingdom Viridiplantae; phylum Streptophyta; class Magnoliopsida; order Poales; family Cyperaceae; genus Cyperus; species Cyperus esculentus. The sequence continues at coordinate 2,656,096 of JASGLE010000014.1, read as the reverse complement.
GTTGATATGAATTGAATTGTTCGATATGATCGATCTTCATCTCAGAATTTACTCATAAACTGCAATTATTATACTTTTTTAGATACTTGAGAAACCAATTAATTAAAAATTTTGAACATCTATAGAAGTGATATTTATAATTACCTGAACATTTGTAAAAATATAAGAAAATTATATTTTGGCTTGCAAGTAAAATTTCATAATTAGATCATATTGAACGGTCTTAATCGGCTATTAAAATTTTGAGAACAGATATATAAATTTATAGTACAATGTGGGTTTGTACTATGCATAGTCTAATAACTTCACTGTAAAAATTGAGGCTTAATTTGCATAGTCCAAGTTCCAACAGCAAGTAGCTTTCTTCTTGGTCTGTAGCAGCAGGCAGCAGCTGAAAGCAGTCAGTCCATTGGTTAAAGACTTGGACTTGATAAGAGAGCGTAAGCCCAGTCGCATCGCATGGCGTACAGGCAGGCCTTTCAGTACTAGGCCCAATACACTAATGACATAAACTTGATTAGTGAAAGCATCTAACTAGATTAGATGTATCAAGGATCAATGAAAGAAAGGCAAAGCTTCCACCTGCTTATCTTGATTCTTGCCTATCTGTTGACCAAGCATCAAGCATGGTAATTTGCAGCATGCGCGGTGCAAGATAGATAGGGAGCCCTCTACACTCTACAGAGATACCATGTTATTGTTAATCCTCTTGAACGAATCCCTAACAAGCATGAAATATCGAAAATCCGCCAACTCCAATGCAGTCAAATTAAATACCAGAGCACTTGATGACAATTGGCAGCTGGTGGTGTAAATTAAGCTTGAAGCAGTTCCTGGTTACCAGCCTACTTCTACTTGCACGGATTTCTCAGTTTGTCTCGCGTCTCGCGGCTCAAGAAGAGCAATATATAGTTTCAGGCAGCACAGCAGTAAAGTAAGTTCTTTTGGGGGGGGCCAAATGCCTATCAACAATTCAACATTTGCAACAATAACAATTAACAATGCAAGAAAGGGAATTGGAGATCGAGGGAGTGGGAGTGTATCCCAATTGCACTACTTGGGCCTTAATTCCATCTCCCAACAGAACCGGGCCTACCAAGTGTTAAACATAGCGGCCCATGTAAACTAATCATCATTCAGATTTCAGAATCCCAATTCCCAAACAGTACTTATACTCCTGTCCGCATTTCGACAAATCTTACAAAGCCCCAAACATTTAGATTTAGGCCTCGTTCGTTCCGTTGGAATGGGATTGTGCAGATTTTCCAACGCAACAGGGAAGGTGCACTGCGTTCATGCCAGTTCGATCGGCTTCATCCTTCTTCGAAAATGGAAAAGGGATATTTTCTTAGGAGGTGATAATTAGGCCCCGTTTCAAATTTCTCTTATCCATCTTCCGAATATATTTTTGACTAAAAATTCTTTTTAACATGTAACAAATACTTTTAATAGTCACAAACTCACAATGCATGTCCTTAATCATACAAAAGACTTGTACTTGCATGTGCCATGAAAGAAGAAAGATTAAAAATATATATATACTCAAAATTTGAGAGAGCATGAAAGAGAAAGAGAAATATTGACCAATTTAATTTAATCAGGTGATGGATAAAGAGTAAAACTATTTTGAAAACGTTTGCATTTCGCTCTGAAATGCTAACGGCCTTAATTATATTTTGTCATGTCCGAAATTTTGATTTATGGTTCCCGTTAAGTTCATCGTATGAAAATACAAAGGATATAAAAACTTTTCATTTTTAAAGTTTTTTAAGTATTTATTTCGGATTTTTTAAAATCCATGTGCAAACAAGCAATATTTTGTTAATATTTTAGAGTTATTTTGAAAAATCCAGAACAAATACTTAAAAAGTTCCAAAAACAAAAACTTTTTGTATCCCCTAGTATTTTAATATGATGAATTTAATAGGAACTATAAATCGAGATTTCATAAATGACAAAGTATAATTTGAACCGTTAGCATTTCGGAGTTTAATGCAAACGTTTTGATGTTAGTCTAGCTCGATGGATAAAAGGGAAGGAACAAACTATGGCAGCTCAAGCAAAACACGTTAAAATCCACGTAGGCTGAATGCAGCATATCCTTTTTATAGTATTATTAATCTGGGATGGGTTTGTACAGTATAATGAACAGTATTTTCTACACGTAGGCTGAATGCAGCATATCCTTTTTATAGTATTATTAATCTGGGATGGGTTTGTAAAGTATATTGAACAGTACTTTCTACAGTACTTATTTTTTTTTTTTAGATTGGTGCACAATGGGTAAAAGCATAGAGGTAGTGGTGGCATATTGTCGGATTGGATCAATTTGACTGAATGGGAATGTCGGGTCGTGTTTGGGTCGAGTTCAGATTCGAGCCGACATTTTTCTGGGTCGGCTGAGTTCAGGTCGGGTCGGGTATTGGTTTGACGTCTGTCGGTACTTTTTCGGGTCGGGCGGGTTTTTCAGGTCTGATCAAAATTTGCACCTTCTTCCCGAGTCATCTCGGGTTTCGGGTCATTTGGGTTTGGGTCATTTGGGTTCGGGTCAGTCTGACTTTCTCTGATACACGGGTCGGATCGGATTCAGGTCAGTCTGAATTTCCCTGAAATTTGACTATTTAATTTTATTTTAACACATCACACTAAACTAAATTATATAAATATTATTTTATTAGGCACTACAAAGAGTGGGTTTTCTTGAGAACTTTTATTATAACAAACTTACAAACATTTTTTTATACATTAATTATATTTCAAATTTAATTAAAATTTGATAGTCTTTAATGGAAACACAAGTTGTTCTTTTGAATTTCACTAGAAACTCAAATTGCTTATAAAAAACAAATAATATTGCTCAATTTTTACTGCCGAAGCAAAGCGAGGCACTCTTTCTAGTATATGTGGTATATGGTATGTTACATTCGTTACCCCGCAAAATAAAAAAAGAAATAAAAAAATATTAACATATCCCTATCCCTACTAACAATAAAAGGAGGAGTTTATTTGAAATCAAAAAGGAGTCTTTGTCCAGAGCCATTTTGGACCGTCCGATCAGAGCAAATCCAGACATCTGAACCGTCCGCGCAAAATTCACATAGCGATCCGCTCTTTGGATCGCTCCCGATCACTGCTCTCCTCTCTCCACAAAAACCCTTCAAGTTTAGAGATATTACAGAGATGCCACTGGATCAAAGCTCTCCTCTCTCCATCCGAGGCAATTTAGTTATTTTGTTGATAAATGGGGGTATTTGTTTTGCCTCTGAATTGGAACCGAATCTGCACCTTTATTCGTCATATCCCCTACTGCACCTTCATTATGCAGTTCACAACGTAAGCCGTTGGATTGTTTCGTGATTCGTTCCAGTGCGAATCTCAAGATGATCCAACGGCTGATGCTATGAACTGCACAATGCATAAGTCAGGGGATGAGCACTCAACGCTATTGGGCATGTTATCCTCTGTACTGATCCACTCTTGTCATGGATCCAAATCCCAACGGACCTTTGACTACTTCAATTCTCCAACCTACAAGTTTTCATGGGCGTGCTTCTAAAGTATGCCTCTGTCTGAAATTAATTGTACTAAGTGGATTACATCTGTTTGGTTTTAAATCTGAATCCTTTAGGTACATAGCTTGTACTAGGCAGGTTCGTGGACAAATTTTTAGGTACATAGCTTGTATTATGGATTAACATTTTTAAGTACCCCGTTATACATATAACGTATATCAAAATTATATAAGTTCCAAAAATAGCACAAATCTCATTTTTGATTTGGTTACTAAATTAATTAATTCAGAAATAATAAGATAAAATAACTTAAATTAAATGTGTCATATGTTACAATATCATTTTAAAGTTGTATATTTTTTTGTTTCTTCACATTAAACATTGTTCTTATTAAAAACTAATAAACAAAATGATTTCAAATCTTAACGTTTAATTAAATTTTATTCAGTTATAACAATAATGAAAATATTCATATCAGAAATTTTATTAAATAAGACCCGTTACAACACACGGACAAGATACTAGTATATAATAAAGAAAGAGCTGTGTAAATACGACAGCAAATGATGACATATACAGTGACGTTGGACATGCGACTAGCGAGTAGCGATCCACTAATTGTAAAAAAGTTTGAGGAATGATCAGTGAAGTCGAAAGAACTGATCAAACTGGCAAAAAGCCTGCATTGCATGCAGCAATCAACTAATCAACTCTAGCTATGTATAGCTTGCATTCTCAAAAAAAAAAAGCTATGTATAGCTTGGTCGTCAAGTAGTAGGAGTGGAGTGGAGTGCAACTGTGCAAGAGAAGAGAAGAGAAGAGAAGAGAAGCTGAGAATTAAGCTTTTCATGTCAAGTCAACACTCGGCTCTTCCTTTCATGCTCAACTAATTAATAAATTATTAAAAGCTGTACGTGATTTAACTTAACTGCATGCGAGACAGTCACAGTCCACGCAAACTTCCTTCCATGGGTTCACTCTCTTCTTTTGTCAAACCTCCCTTAATTTGACTATATATGCATGGCCGCGTTCTGCTTTAATTTGCTCATGGAAGACCAATAAAGCTTACATTTATTTATGCTGCTTTTTGTTTTTGTTTTTGTTTTTGTTTTGGTGCGGGCACTAATTTGCTAGCTAGCTTCCCTTATTTATTTATGACTTATGAGGTGGTACACTAATTAAAAAGTTTTATTGTATATATATATTCTGAAGAAGGAAATCGTACTTGATAGGGAATTAATGTAATCAAATTAAATAACAAAAGCTAGCCGACTTATAAATTATGGGGTATTAGCTTACATTTGTTGGATTATTGGAACAAATATTCCTCGTCGATCCTATTCGTACCCGATCGGCGGATTGCAATTGTATCTGCATAGCAGTATAGCACTAGCAGAGGTAGCTAGCTAGCTAGGTACCTTTATTTATTTCATCATGTTGGACTTGACAATTAATATATATTGTCACGCCCGCCGGTCAAGTCTGTCTCTCTTCTCTTCTGTTCATCGGTAAAATACGTAAAAAAGCCAAATGCGGATTGTTCGGTAAAAAATGTACCAACAGATGCCATTTCAACGTCACCTCACCAATTATGATGTTGCTTTTTCAGTTTTTGTACTGTACCTTAGCTAGCATTCTCACTCGCCCAACAAGGACTACTTTATTTACTCTTAATTTGTAAAATCACAATTACACCTATACAAATTATTATGGGCTTGGATTTAATTTGATCGAAAAGATCGCTATTAATTGGCTAGTTTGGAGATTTGTGTTGAAAGGGAGATAATTAATGTTAAGACATTTTTTTTTGTTTTGTTTTAAGGATCAAACACATCACAGCATGGTGGGGAGATGACTTAAGAGCGCTATCTGCGTGCTGATTTAATTGAGTCGAGGCCACTCATATTCATATACCGAAACCTGCTCAAACATGCATGTTCCTTTTAACTGGCATGTTTTCCTCAAAAAAAAAAAAATGGCATGTCTCTCTTTGATTGAACCACCATAGATGATGACCCGAGTGAATTCATATCTCCTGTTATCCTAAATAGGATAACAGGACCCTGTTATTTTTATCTGGGCCATCGGATCAAAATAAACGGATGTGATTAATTACAAAAAAGACCCCTATAATCTAAATGGGCCGATCTGGACCGTCCGTTTTGATCTAACGGTCCATATCGGAATAACAGGGTCCTGTTTTTCCTTTAGAATAAGAGCAGATACGGACTCATGATGACCCTATATATGCTATATATTAGCCATGTCTTGCATCTCTGGGTCTCCACTAAACTTGTAGGTTATTTTTGAGGAGCCATCACATGGCTACAAGTTTTGGTACTCTCTACCAAATTAAATCTTAAATAACTATATTTTAATCTCTTAAATAACAAACTAATTAGATAGTTGATACTTGATAGAATATTTTGTATGTATCATGTTTTATGCAGACACAAAAAATTTTATCCTTTTAACTGGCATGTATCATTTTTTAATGAAAATCAACGCCTCAAATTTTATGATTTTACAAAATAGACAAATTATAAAATTGTTAAACATAGTTCAATATTTTTCTCCTTTCTCGATGGCTTTCGAAAAGAGCTTAAATATTAATATTTATAATTTTTTTTGTGTATATGTTATTGACATGATTGAAAAATTAAAATACATATAATGGTTTATATTTGTCAATTTTATGTATAAATAATTTGTAGTTAGTAAGGACATCAATTTTGTGGTCATTAGATCCCACCATGATCCTTATCTAATTGAATTGTATTGTAAACTAGCCTTTTGTTTTAGGCTTTTAATTATGATCAGAAAACAACAACATCAAGAACGTGTTTGGAAGACCAGTGTAACGTCTAATTGCGAGTTCAAGGACTAATTAATAACGGTTCATTAACGCATAACAATCCCTTCAGTCACATCATATCAGAGGGATTATATCAATCGGAACCAAAAAAAGTTTATATTTTTAGAAGAGGAGGGATCACTTGCATCATATATTTATGAACACAAAAATCTCACCAAGCCTTATAAATTTATAAAAAATCTTAAAAATTTAAGAATCTTTTAAAAACATATTCATTTATATATAGATTGATTGTATTTCAAGTTTTATTCAACTTGAGTATCATTTGGTACTCAATTAAGAATCATTTAATTTAGACCGTTGTAATTACTATACAATCTTGATAGTTCTTGATAAAATATCAAGTGACACTCAAATTGAATGAAAGTATTTGAAATACAACCAATCTATAAGTAAATGAATATGTTGGTAAAATATTTTAATTTTGAAGATTTTTTCTATAATTGTATATGGCTTGGTATAACTTTTGTATTAAAAATATGTTAGTGTAAGTGGATCCTTGTTATTTGAAGAATTTAGTTTCCTAGATATCTTTAAATGTCATTTTGTATGGTTTGTTTCATGTCTTCATGATACTTAATCAAGTGACTTTTAAAAAATGAAAAGAAAAGTAAAAATGTTCGATTCTAAAAAGAATGTAAAATTTGATTTGAAATTAAAATGCATGTGTACCTCCGGCATCCGCAAAAAGTAAAAACGAAGGAGTTGGAAAAATTCTGCAATCGATTGGACGGATGCTTTTAAAAGAGATGAAAAAGATGCATAAATCGCAAGCATGCACGTGATGTTGCTATTATATACCTTGCATGTTAGCTATACTCCAGTCCTCCTGCTCCTCTTCTCTCCTGCAGTCCTATGTTTTTTTTCCATCTTTTGGTTTGCGTGTGCGAGGGTACACGTTATATACGTTACCATTTCTATCTTTTGCCGCATGCGACTACAGAAACCCACAACAGTCAACAGTGAAACTCCTTTCTTTCTGTGGACTGTGGACTGTGGTAGTCTCGTCTGAACATCTGGTAGACCGCATCGCATCGTAGTAGACATGTTAGATATATATGCATCACGCTAGCTCATATGAGAAGACATTGCATGGATCGATGGATGGTACGCCGTATGCCCAACATTTTTACCGTACCACAGATTTTAATTTGCGGAATCAACAATATATTCTACCAATTTCCATTTTGCGTGATTGTTCTTCAGCTCAACTACCAATTCCTCGCCTCATGATTCGATTCGAGGATATTTAATTCGTATTTTGGAGGAATTTTAATTGCAAAGAAAACGGTACAAACCATCTTGACAAAATCGGAACTTACAGTGGATGATTCGAGACACGTTCTCTGAATAATTTCATATTTGTTTTGTCCTTATGCGCATTTTGAAATTTCAGGGTTTTGAGAAAATAATTTGTCTTTTTTTTTATGATAATTTATGGAATCTGAAAAAATGTGAATAGTCCATCAATAATTCTAAAAAAAAATTGTGGGAAAAAATAACTAAACATTATATTCATAAGGTGCGCTTGGATTATACAAAGAATAGTGCAAGATTACTGAAACTGATAATGACAAGTGAGATTAGAAAAGTGAAACAATATTAGTGATTTTTGGATTAGTACATAGTATAAAAATATGATGCTATTTGGATTAGTAAAAAATGTTGTTTGGATGTTCGTTTAGAATAGTGATAGATAGTTAAAAAGAATTAATAGTAGTTAATTCATGTTTTACATGGTATAACAAAATAGCAGCTAATCTCACTATTCTAAATTAGATTAGTATTGTGTGTTTCAATCACTCACAAGTTAGGAATATCATATTAATCCGAGAATAATATTATTCTTTGGCAATCCAAATGCATTTTAGTAAAAGTAGAAGAGTGAAAAAAATAATGATATTTTGTGTTGGTAAAAGTATATTGTTATTCCACACATCACAATGTTGATACTAATTTGGTAATCAATTATTGTGTTGGAATACCGGATATAGCATATTCTTTGAGCTAATTCAAATTTCTGTCTTCTGTTTGACACTCACAAAAAATAGAATAGCACACTATCTCGAAGTAGTCTATTCAAAATAGATTGTCAAACACACCCTAATTAACTAACGCTTGTAGATGAGTAATTTGTGAAATAAGTTACTGCAATATGCATGTCTGACATCCCAAGATAACACGAATCCATTACTTGAATGGATGGGGGTGGCCAGAGTACTTAAAATGACACTTTAATTAATTAGAGCTCTATGTCGGGCTTCGCCCCGAAAATTAATTTCAAATAAATAATAAAAAGAATTATTAAACTTAACATTAAACAAAATTTTGAACATAATTTTTAAATCTATTGATATAAATAATAATATAATTATAATTTAAATATAAGAACACATAAATGTTGGATCACTTTAAGGATTAAATTTTGTTTTAGACATATTATATCTATGTTATTTAATGCTAATAGAAAAGACGTATAAGCCATTGGATCAAAGTAGATAAAAAGTTTCAAACAAAATCAATGGTAGAAAACATTGATGATGTGGCATAGTTAAGGTGCTTGGAGGCCTACCACTCTCTATGGAGTATAGATTTATAGATTAATGCTATTGTGTTCGTAATTTGAAGGTCAATGATATAATTATATTAAATTAATAATATCGCTTCGGTCTCCATTAAAATCTAATATACAACGCAACCACACTTTTATTAATCATTCATTTAATAAACTTTAATCATATGACAATTTTTATTGTAATATAACTGAATATATATATTAAAATCTAAAAATCAATGGAAATTTCGCGTTTGTTTAATTTGTTAATTTCATTTGGGTTCTCCAAATTATGCCTAATATATTGTTTGTGACGCACAAGCAGATCTACTTGAAAAATGAATACCACATTCATACTCTTGTAAGCTCTTCTGAATCAGTTGTAGAGATTTCTCAAAAGGATCATACACATAAAGACATTGATAGCTTAAACATATGAAGTTTTCATGATTCGTGTGCTTGTCAATGAACCCGTGTTTTATATATGAGGAGGGACGCATTGACAATGACGATCTTGACCATCTTAACTATGAGATTTTTACAAAAATATTATAGAAAATCTTAGAAATAGAAAAAAGTTTATGGATGTTTTATTTAACTTATAGATGAATAGTATTTCAAACATCAATTAGTTTTGAACATCATTTAATGGCTTATCAAAATTTTGTACGCTTTTGAAGTGTTGTAATTGAGTGAATCTTTGTAAAGTTATATGAAACGTTATAATGAAATTGAATATAATTGAAAACATAATCAATTTAGCTATAATGTGAATGTGAATAATAGTTCTATAAGCTTTTCTTGCTATTTTTAAGAAACTGTAGTGATTTATTAAAAATATAGTTGTGGAGACAAGCAGTACTGTCAATGGTAATAAGCTAACAAAAATAGTTCTTAATTAGTTTGTAAAATTCATGAATGACAGAAATGAAGAGCAACCAAAAGGACAGCCAATAAGTGTAGTAGATGCTGTTGTGTGGAAGTGGAAGTGGCAAAGAAAGGATGTTCTCTGCCTGTCCAACTCTGATGGCCTGAACCAGTGAACCTGAACCTGAACCTGATGATGCCATTGCCATGCGGTGGTGATATCATGCCTCACAGTCACAGTCAGAGTCCCAAATTAACTCCTTTTGCACGGCTCAACTCAACCCGGCCTCGACAGACAGAGTGGACCATTCGCTGCCTGTCACGAGTTCCTCACCCCGTCCATTATTATGCAATCCCAATCCATTATGATATCAGCGATGATATGATATACATCTGTTGCATTGGATCCGTCACTCACACTAGTTTACCACAGTGACTCCGCTGTGGATGATGAATAATTCATGAATTGATGATGATGATTCATCATCAAAAAGGAAAAAAGTTGTAACCCGATCGATCGATCGAGACACCTTTGTTAGTAATAATGGATAAAGTCGTACAGTATACAGTACTACTGTGCTGTGCTATATTAAACGGCAGACAGCTCTTTTATATTCCCATCCCATGGAATGCAAGCTATCAATTGTCGCAACAACTAATACTTACTTCTTTTTCCTCCATATATATTACATATTACATATGAGGAGGGATCCATCGACAATACTTATATTAACAATCTTAATAATGGTAACTTTAAAAAATTTATAAAAATTCATAAAAAATCTTAAAAATAGAAAAAAGTTTACGGAAGTATTGCTTAACTGATAGATTGATTATGTTTTCGATTATATTCAATTTAAGTAATATTTGATATCTTTTTAAAGATCTTTAAATTACAACCGTTAAAAATATACAAAATTTTGATAAGGCATCAAATGATGTTCAAATGGATTGAAATTTGAAACACCATCAATCTAAATGTTAAGTAATGCATCCATAAACTATTTTTCATTTTTAAGATTTTTTATAAATTTTTATAAATTTTTTAAAAGACTCATTGTTAAGATTGTCAAGTTAAGCATTGTCAATGTATCCCTCCTCGTTACATATTGCGTTGGTTTTCATTATTATATATATATACATGTTCTCTAGTATATATTCTCTTAGTTAATTCATATATATATATATATATAAACTTATTTTTGTGCAAAATCTCGTTCAGACAAAGCCTTCCTCGATCAAGGCCAAAGCTCGCAGACAACTAGACTCATATGTAATGTAGTCATATATAGCTGAGAATAAATTAACTAGCTTAAGCTAATTACTCGGTAGTCTGTAGTCTACTTAATTTGTGTTTCCATTTATTTGCACGACTTGGCACGAAATGAATCATGAAGGGACCTCGACAGCTCTAGTCAAAATATTATTTACACGAGTACTTACTTGCTAATCAAGTAGCAGCCTATTCAATTTATATATATATATATATTATTAATTTAGGCTTTGATATGCGAGCCCTTTTGACCAAACCCTGTTCCCATCACCCATGACCAATTGACTATCATTCATCTACAGACTACAATCTACAATCTACAATCAATATTAATATCTCCTTTGGCCCCCATTCTCATTACCTGCTCTGCTCAAACACATAATAATAATAATATATCCCTTTTAGGGCGTGTTCGGCGGTCGCAGGATTTTATGGGATGAGAATATTTGAGAATGGGAATTCAAAGTTGTTGAAGTGAGAAATTTTGATATGGAAATGGGAACGGGAATATATAAAAGGAAGTGTTCGGATGTTTGCTGGGAATGAGAATGGGAATAGAGATGTGAATTTATAATTCCAATTAATTTGACAATGCTTATCTTGACAAAGAAACTTTTAACAAATTTGGAAAATATTTAAAAATAGGAAAGTTACATGCATAATTAAACTTGTAATTTGATAGTGTTGCAAATTTTCAACCGTTGTATATTGTTTGATAACTCATCAAAACATATCTAATTTACAATGATTACAATTTAATGATTATTTAATGGGCCATAAAAAAGAACATAAAATTGATATATTGAAAGCAAATGTATTAAGTTTAGCAACAAAAATATTTTTAAGATTTTAAATCACGCTGAAAATAAATCACTACCTTAAAATCAACCAATGTCACAATTTCATTTTAATCGAACTTTTTGTTCAAAAAGTAAAAAAAAAAAGTTTGTTTAGAATGTAATGTGAGTATGTGACATACATCTATTTTTGACATCTAGCCCATTCCATCATTATTCACTGTTCTGCACTTTTTTTTTTTTTTAGTGTTCGATGTTCAAACAATTTGTAACATCAATTAAATGCGCAATGGAGAGTGCACTCAGTGAACACCAGCGCCTGGGAGAAAAAAAAAATTAGGTTGGAGTGGATTTTCATTTGCCCATGCGAATGGGTATTATTTGGGTAATTTTGTTGGGCAAGAACATAAATGGGAAACTTTTTTGTTGAGCCGAACACCAAGATGGGATCAAATTTCCAACGCGTCACATTCCCCTATTGACCCATGGGAAAGGGTCCAACCGAACAGGCTCTTATCCCTAACTATAGTATATTAATCTTGGAGGCACTTTTCTATAGTAAAATATACAGTGAAAGCTACAGTAAAAAAGTAAAAAAATATTAAAAAGAATTAGGACTAGTCAACAACTCTGTAGAAGCATCTAGACATACATAGGCAGTTCCCAATGCACCCCTTTGTATTCTCCTTGCCCAAATCCATTTGGTTCTCTATGGTAAAAAGCATAAGTCAGGTGAATTCTTCTTGCAAGACAACGAGCTTAGATAGGTAAAAATCTACTCTTAAAATTTCTATATACTCTATGCAAATTTATTAACAATAACAACAAATTAGTTCTCTCTCATTTAACTTTTCCTTTTGAAGCAAAATCCCAATATTATCTTTTCGTTTATAAGAGAATAATCTAGAAGGTATTATTATTGACATTGGAAATGTAAATAAACAACATACAAAACGGAAGCTATAATATCAATTAGAATTTGTGTAGAACTATTGTGCAAATGTTAGCATTCCGAGTGAAATACTAATGGTTCAAATTATACTTTGTTATACCAAAAATTTCAATTTATGGTTCCCATTAAATTCATCATATGAAAATACTTGGGGATACAAAAATTTTCTATTTTTAGAGTTTTTTAAGTATCTATTTCGAATTTTTTAAAATTCATGTACAAACAAACATTACTTTATTAATATTTTAGAGTCAAATTAAAAAATTCAAAACAATTAATAAAAAAGCTCCAAAAATGGAAAATTTTTGTATGCCCAAGTATTTTTATATAATGAATTTAATAAGAACCATAAATCAAAATTTTGGACGTGGCAAAATATAATCTGAGCTGTTAGCATTTCACTCTGAAATGCTAACGTTTGCACAATATTCTACGCTTAGAAGCTTTAAACTATGAGAAGAAATTGGTTGACAATTGTGATGCTGATAATCTTGACAATAAATTTTTTAGAAAATAAGAAAAAATATATTTATAATTTTATTAAATAAAAAATTACTTGACTTATAAATTGTTACTATCTCAAATTTCAATAAATTTAGATACTGTTTGATAGCTATCAAAATTTTGTATACTTTTCAACTAAGTACATATTAATTTATCATCAATGGACCACTAAATAACACTTAAATTAGATGTAACTGAAAATATAGTCATCAAAATACTAATGTTATTTAATATCGTCAAAACTATATAAATGTCAGTTTTTTATATAGTTAACATTGTTAATAACTCGAATAGATTGAGATTAGTACTAACAAAAAAAATAGCTTAATGATTATTGCCGAAGCAAAGCGAGGCAACTCATCTAGTAGTATATTAATTTGAGACGGAGTGCTACAGTACGATAAACAGTAGTTTTTTTTTTTTATTGAGATCCTTCAATAGTATCTTACCTTAAGTCATTTAAAAGAATAATCTAGAAGATATAATTGTTGACATTGAAATTGTAAATAAACAATATACAAAATATAAGCTATAATATCAACTAGAAGTTTTAAACTATGAGAAGAGATTGATTGACAATTGATAGTATCTCAAATTTAATAAATTACTCTTTAATAGCTTATCAAAACTGTGTATACTTTTAAAATTTTGCATTAATGAATTATCAATAGACTACTAAATAACACTTAAAACTAAATATAATTGGAATTATAGCCAACCACAAGGTTATAAGTACATGTATAATTTTTTTTTCATTTTTAAGATTTTCAAACAATACTTTAAAACTTCTTCCAAACCTCATTGTCAAATTTGTCAAGATAACCATTATCAACTGATTTACTCTACAACTATTGCTTTAAACTTTTTTTTTATACTTCAAAAATTGTATTAAAAAATATTAAATATTTTGTAAACAATTTTTATCCTTACACAACAATATTTTTCGAAGGTAAAAATATCTAAAGAAGCAATATTTATGATTTAGAAAAATAATTAAAAAATTTAACATCTTGGACAAGAAAAATTACAAGTGTAAGTTTGTGGACAAGAAAAATTTCAAAAGATTGAAATGAAAGAATATCCCAATTCAAGATACAGATACATACCATGAAAATTTAATGGGCTTTGAACCACATATGTCTTATAAAATTATATTTTGTAGTCATTTTAGAAGATTGAAAAGAAATACTTACAAAATTTTAAATGGTAAAAAAATTATATACAATGAGATTTTTATAAAAAAATATAAATCCAATAACAAAAAAAAGTTGGAGATATTGAAAATATTAAATTAATAAATAAAAAAAAATATAACAAACTAACTATGTCTTTATAATATTCACCTCTCAGAAATACAATACAATTGAATGAAAAATTTCAAGAAATTATGTTTATGATGATCTCCTCCACTTTTTTATTATTTGTATCATTTTTAGTAGAGAGATGTGTATGACTTCAGTTCCTCTCAATTCTAAAAATATAAGCAAAGTACGCTACAAGAAAGATAGTATAAGATCTGAAAATAGCAACTTATATAATGTGAAAATTTCTTCATAATTTATATATTTTTCTTCATAATTCATACTTTTTTAGTTTTTATCCTTTCCTTAAGATTTAAGATTACATTTCAGTTTGTTTTTTTTTTCTAATAAATATTAATCTACTGCCAAAGCAACGTGAGTCGCGTATCTAGTATATATCCAGTTTTTGATAAGATTTTTACACTAAAATAAATAATGTTTTCTAATTTATCAATAAATATTATATAATATAATATAATATAATATTAGGGAAAACATTGATAAACATATTCTATATTTCCAAATAAAGTGTTCCGGTGTTCAGACGTCGACGACTCTCAGTTAGGAGTGGCAAAAAAACTCGTAGCTTGTGGCTCGCTCGCTATTGGCTCGGGACCGACTCGCTATTGGCTAGCTCGTTAAGCTAATGAGCCGAGCTTGAGCTTAGCATGGCTCTGCTCGTTAAACTCGTTTGACTCGATAAATAATTACTAATTGCAATTTGTACTGCTCTTATCGTAAATTATTAATATATTATACAACATATGGTCTAATATATATAAAATTGTTATGTACAATGTGTACCAACATATTTTTGTTAGTCCTTTTATTGATTTTTATATAAATCTTGATATAACATACTTAAAATTTTATTATTAAAAAATAAATGAGCTTAACGAGTCTGTTCGGTCAGCTCGTTAATTAAACGAGCCGAGTTCAAGCTTGTGTTTTTGGCTCGTTAATTAAACGAGCCGAGTTAGAGCTTAGCCGCGTTTACACCCCGACTCTCAGTCTCAGTTTTAGTCTCTTTACGTGTGTGTGACACCGAATGAGTTCCACAGCCACAGCCCACAGGCCCGCAGGCAGAGGTTTTCCTTTGTTTTGTAAATGGAAACGCTCTCTCTAGTCAAAAGTTTTTAACTTTATGAACACATAAAATTAACCAACTTTATTCGATTGAAAATAAATCCATTTACCCAATTGCAACTTGGTACGATTTCCTGTACTCCATTTACCCAATTGTTGTTTCTGAATTGTGATCCAACCATCCTCGTACCAGTCCTGATTTTATTTGCAATTACAATATATATGCACGATTCAACTACTCATCGCATTAACTCAAATCTTATTTACTTTCTTTCTTGCTACATTAACTTCTTATCTCCACACTACTCCCGCATATCCACAATATTTATTCCCGTAGGGTGTGTTTGGCAACAAAAAATTGGAATAGAGTAGCAAAATAATAGTCATTCTATGTACCAAACAGAAAGTAGCTATTCGAATAGCTCTAAAAAATTGCTAATCTGCTATTCCTCCTATTTGGTCGAATAGCAGAATAACTGTTCGAATAGCTCTAAAAATATTTATCACAATACTATTCCAATTGTCATTTGCCAAACAATATTTTCACTATCCGAATAGCTCTTAACATCACTATTCTTTCTGGCTCCGTTCGGCATTCAGAGAATAGAGGAATAGAATGGAAAAGTGAGTCTATTCTCAACGAACATGATTGGAATAGTGTGGAAAAGTGGAAAAGTGAAAGAGTGGAATAGATGTAAAATTTTGCAGTCAAACCCTTCTATTTTGCACTTTGGTCCCTCTCTATTCCATGGAAGAGCATATTCTCAATTCCATGGGGGAGATGGAATAGAGGAAAAGACTCACTTTTTCACTTTGGAATAGATACAATGCCACTTTTGCAATATTTCTTAGTTGCTGAACACAATTGGAATAGTATGGAAAAGTGCTATATTCCAAATACCACTTTTCTTCTTTTCCTTCTCTTTTCCACCTGTTGCCGAACAAAGCCTTTACTCTTCCAACAACCACTAATCCATTTTTACCAATCGGATAGCACTATTCTATTGTTATTCCTTGATTTGCCAAACGGACCTACATTTATATACCAGTATAGTATTAGCACTATTTCCTCAAATCTAAGGGTGTGCTCTAGAGGGGGGGAGGGGAGGGGAGGGGAGGGGAGGGCTGATCAAGTTTGGAATTACCTGCCCAAAATCATGTTAGTTGCCCAATAAATACAATTTGTGTCTTGTTACCCTCCTATCATCTCTAGTAATTATAGTTGCGGAGCAAGTAACATGACTAATTTGGACAGTTAACTCCAAACTTGATTAGTCCTTCTCTCCCTTCCCCTCCCTTCATCTCCCCCCTTCTGGAGCACACCGTAAGCCTCAGACCGTGTTTCTAACAGAACTCCTCTACCAAAGTAAAACAGCACTTCTGCTGACACATTATTAAGACTTGCATCTACCTTTCTCCCTGTTTACAGTAACTAATAACCCCATAGGCCACAATACTCCTTTTTCAAAGTAATCGAATCAACCGCTTCTCATAACTGGTAACAAATAACCTCCTCTAGAGAGCCAAAACAAATATCAGAAACAACCATATTATAATTATTTTATAAATTTTTCTCAGTTGCCTGTCTCATAATAGCTTTGGGGAAAAAAAAAGAGAGATAATAGTAACATGCTTTTAACTTTGCCTACTCGCGGTCAACTTCTTCGAAGTATTTTATATATAATTAAATGGCACATTAATGTTACTCCAAACAAGTTTCTATAAAGCAAGCATATGTTGCTGTGTATTGTATTTGTATTGTATCCTGAGTCCTGACCGATGAGATGATTCCCCATTTGTATTTCTTATGAGGCAAGAAGAGCAAGTCAAGTAGATAGCAAATTAAGCTTGGTTGAGAAGCCTGCCCAGCTGCCCTGCCCTGGCCATCAGTTCAAATTTTAAATCAGGGGCCCCATTTGCTGCTAACTCATCTCACCCGGTCCCCCTTAATTCACTCGATCGATCTCCCAAAAGTAAAAAAGAAAATTAAGTTATTATAATCTTCATCATCGTAAATATAATTAAGGAAATTCCAATAAAATTAAGAAAGGAAATTGAAAATAACACTCTACGCTCTACGCTCGATCTCTATTCTACATTCTATATAAGGGCCAGGGGAAGGGGAAGGGGGAGGCTCACTCTCACTCATCACCCATTCATTCACCCCCATTCCCATTCCCATTCCCAAGCACAACACCACAAATCAGTCCATGGAAAAGGAAAACTCAAACTCCTCATCCTCAGAGTCAGATGATCTCAAGCTCTATGGCTCCTGGGCCAGCTCCTACACCCACCGCGTGCAGCTCGCTCTCAAGCTCAAGAACATTCAGTTTGACTACGTAGAAGAGGACCTCTCCAACAAGAGTCAAGCCCTCCTCCTCTTCAACCCCATTTACAAGAAGGTCCCCGTGCTTCTCCATAGCGGCCGCCCCATTGCCGAGTCCGTCATCATCCTGCAATATCTTGACGACGTCTGGACCGACCGCCCTGCAGTAATGCCCGCTGACCCATACGAGCGTGCCATTGCCCGCTTCTGGTGTCACTTTGCTGATGACAAGGTAATTAATTAATTCACATGTATGTATATATCATGACTGCTAGTGCTCATCATTATACGTATATAATTGCTGTCACGATGTCACCTATTTGACAGCTGAATACTTCTCAAACAGGGCAAAATAAACACATACATCTGGATTTTGAGTATTCATCTAAATGATACCACTTAATTTGCACTAAAGTTTGGAACTTGTGAACTATTTTAGCTGATAACGAATTATTTTCAAATGCAGCTCGGCCCAGCCGTAGGTGCAGTCTTTGCATCATCCGGCGATGTCCAAAAGGCTGCCGTGGACCAGGTTCATGAAAACCTGGCACTGATCGAGCGGGAACTCCGTGAGGGCTTCTTCAAGGGCCGCAAGTTCTTCGGAGGTGACTCTATCGGCTTCCTCGATATTGTGCTCGGTTGCGGATCCTACTGGCTTGCAGTTTTTGAAGAAGTCATGGAAGGCGTGAAGCTGGTCGACGCAGAAGCTTTTCCCCTCTTCCATGCATGGCTTCACGAGTTCGAGGCGATTGATGAAGTAAAGGAGACGATTCCTGCTGTTGACAAGTTGCTTGAGTATGCTAAGGCCGTTCGCCAAATGCTGCTTGGTCATGGCCTGAGCAACAATGGTACGGGCGATGCCGCCACCACCACGGCTGCTACTGCTGCAACTGTTGCAGATATAACAGTTGACAGTACGTAATTAAGGGTCTCTATATATAATTAAGTTAGTAAGAGTCGAATCGATTGTCTCACTTTGACACTGACAATGGAAGCTCATTAAACGCTATATATGTATAATTAGAGAAACTGGCATGCCAGTATATGAATGAACCCAGAACAGTGGAGGATTAATGTCAGCTAGCATAATTATATATTAGTGTAAGATCGATGCTTCCAATTTCATCTGCAGAAGGGGGACGATTGACTCGACTCATTATAGGGATGTTGGCATAATTAGTAGTGTAATGATGTATGGATCATCGATCAGTACTGTTGATAGGAGGAGGAGGAGGAGTAGTAGTAGTTAAATTAGGAACTGTAGGTCAGGTGGAGGGTTTTGACCACTTATATATGGTCAAGTGTAGTGTAGTGTAGTGTAGTACTGTGGTGAGGCGTTAGTTTACTTATGCATGTGCCTGCTTTGTTCACTGTTTGAATTACTTACTTAGTTCATGTTGTGGGATTTTTTTATTTTTTTTATTTCTATCTGTCTAAGCTTAGTCATGATCAATGCATGGAATCAAGCTAGCTTATTTAATCAAACAAGAAAAAAGTACGCTAGCTTCGATCTGTCTACTATATTATACGTACGGTGATTTAGAATCTGCAATACAGATTATCATTTATATTAATTTATATATATAGTAATCTATTTTTTATTTAAGCCATTAAATAAACATTATTAGGCTTCGACATACACATACGTAAGCTTTGGATGCTTTTTTTTTTTTTGAGCAATCTTTGTATGCTTATTCATTCATGTGCATGGTCAGGTCAGCTAACTGCAACTGACAGTCTTCAGTTGATGGCACTTGAACCGGAGCTCTTATTTAATCAACTTTTATTTGGCTCTGAATTACTTCACTGTTGTTGGCAGTTTTAAATTACGAATTGTGATAAATTTTAAAAAAGGTATAAATTAAGAAACGTTACATTTAGGATCGACCAGCCTTCTATTTAAAATTATAAGCTATAAGATGCGGTGTGGAAATTTATGGCATTACTTTTTAATTTGCGGGTCCAAGTACAATGCTTGATAAACTTAATTTTTAATTAAACGTTGGGAGAGGAGAACTTTAGGCCAATATAACAAGTATAAACACCACGTACCATGCTGGCTGTAGCCTGTACAGTGTAAGTTAACCTCCATTTGGTCAACAATCATGCGATGCACTATTTAACAACAGCTCACTCGTACACACCGGGTCGGTATCTGCTGAGATCCAAAACCGATCTCAAGATCCTGAGATCCCGATCTGACGGTTCTCAGGGTCCGTATCTGCTGAGTCTGAATCTCGAGGTCCCCGAGAACCGTCGGATCGGGATCTCAGGACCCTGAGATCGGTTTTGGATCTCAGCAGATACCGATGCCGTACACACCACTCCATTCTTGTGTATTAATTGTCCCTTTTCATGCAAATGGTTTAGTAGTTCAAGTGATAGCTAATTATAATGACTTCTAAGAGGTTTGTGGGTTCAATCCTCTATGAACGCAAAATAAAATGTTTCAATGAAACTGGTGGAGTATTCCACTTTCTTCAAAAAAAAAAAAATTGTCACTTTTCATACTAATTGCTTCTAGTTTCACCTTATATCTCATTTGTTGCTAATTATAATTAAGCAAAAATGCAAATCACGTTTCGTTTATTTTTATTTAATTATGAGTACTTTTGCTGTTTTGTTCTATCATATTTTGCAGAAATAATTTTTGCAGCAAAGGGAAAACATATTGATTACACTAAAAGTTCGTATCTTACACCGAATTCATATCCCCTGCTGTACTACACCGAGTTCATAGCGTCAGCGGTTGGATTGTCTCCAAATTCATGCCAGTGCGGATCTAGAAACGATCCAACGGTTGATGCTGTGAACTGCACAATGCAGTAAGTCTGGGGATGAACACTCATCTTACACCTTATCTTACTTGTCACATCATTAATATATACCAGTTTACCAACAGACCATCGCTTAGATCGATCTCTTGCAACTAGCATTAACATTCTACATTTCTACTCTCAGCGATCATTCTTTTTTTTTTTTTTTTTTAGTTTTCTATCCTCTGTATATCTCTGTATTTGGAGTAAAGATGGGCCAAAGCACACAAATTGAAATGTATGTTCGACACAAATACATTTTTCTGTCTCTAGCGATCATTTCTACTCTTTTTTACGTTTTATTTTGGGAGGTGAAGAAAAAGTTTGAAAATGTTCAGCAATTGAGTGATTTGAGGGTTGAAAATGTTAACGCGCATATATATAATTAAAAAGAATGGTAAAGAAAAGGAAAAGGAAAAGGGAAAAGGAAGGAGACATTTGGTAGTGCACCCTTCCTGTAGAAGCGGGATGCAGTGATGCAGTGCTATAGCTGCAAGGGAAATAGCCAAATAGGGAATCAAGATTAATCGTACAACAGTTGAGTTGAGTTCATCAGCATTCAGCAAGCAAGCAATGAGAGTCGGATGGGCATGCCTGATGCAGTGATGCCTGTGCCAACAATCCTTCCCCCATTCCTCCATCCTATTCCTACCCAACCCACAACCGTGTGCCGTGCTGTGCTGCGTACCAAATAAATACCCTGGCAGGCTGATTGTCTAGCGCACAGGGAAATTGAAGTCATCTATATTATTTATTTATTTAGCATATGGACAGGACAATGGGGTACTTAATTAATTTCGTGGACAGGGCAGGGCTATTCAATTCTTTCACGGAAACAAATATCAAATATATTCATTCCCCCTTTCATGCATCATCGCTCTCAATGGCAATGCTCATTTATTATGCTATGCCTACCACTACCAGTACCAGTACCAACTGAAACTGATCATCCATCTCTTGTACGTCTTGTGTTGTCTTGTCTTGTGTGTTGGCACTTGGACTAGGCTGTCTCGTGTCTGTGTCTCTACGACTTACTTGCCTTGCAACATTTGGTTACTCAAAAGGTAAGGATCGACCGATCGAGGCATGCATGCATGCTCATTTTACAATTCAAATCACTGTAAATCGTCCAATGCTAGCTTAGCTACCTTTAATTTAAATAAATCATCGCAAATAATGGATGATTAATTTAATTTAATTTGGACACTAATTAATTTTAGTATCAGATTAGAGAATTCAAGCCGGAGATAAGAAGCTAGTGATCAATGCTTTTGGAAGCACGGACCAATGAATTAGTACAAGGTAAGTGAACGCATGCAGGGACTGATAATCTTGCTTTAAATCAAATTAGCCCATCACCCTTCACCCCCACCACGCAAGTTCATACAAGGGTATCCTATGCAAGGAAAAGGAAAAGGCTGTCTAAACACGAGAGAACATTTAATTTTAAGAAATCAGCTGTCGGTCGTTGACAAAATCTGTTAAGGGACCGCGCGTGTATGGATGGTGGTCCTAAAACAAATTATGCTTTGACTTATATAATTGATAGCATTAAAAACTGATACATGAAAACGAGAGGAGGGCTGGCTGATTGCCTCTTTTCTTCTACACTTCCTTTTTCTAAATGTCTTCTTCGACACTTCAAAGTACATTACATATATATGTGTGTACTGGAAAGGTATACTGAATTCTGTCTGATACATACGCAGGTGTGTTTCTTTGAAGTCGGTGGAAAGGGACTTGACATGTGCTATGATTAATTTAATTGTCACGTATCCACTTTAAGATAATAAGCCATGAAAATGATATTAATAGAAAACTCAGAATCGGGGAACATAGCACATTGGTTTGAAGTTTGAACCAGAAGAAGAAAAGAAAGGGACACATCATATCATGATCATCATATTCATATAGAAAATTACTTGGGTATACCACCAAGTTTGCTGTCATGCTGCATATACGTACTAATATTTTCCCCGTACGTTGCAATGAGTCTTATTTAGTATATTCTCAAAAAAAAAAAAAAAAAAAAAGTCTTATTTAGTAAAATTTCTTGATATAAATATTTATTACTACCTCTGTCCCATTTTAGATGGATTTTTTGTAGTTCAAATGAACTACAAAAAATCCATCTATTTTGGGACAGAGGTAGTAGTTATTAATAAGAACAATGTTTAATGTGAAGAAACAAAAAAATACAAGTTAAAATGATATCAACATTAAAATGATATTGTAACATATGACGCATTTAATTTAATTTATTTTATCTTATTATTTCTGAATTAATTAATTTAATAACAAAATCTAAAATGAGATTTGTGCTATTTTTGAAACTTATATAATTTTGATATATGTTATATGTATAACGGGGCACCTAAAATGTTAATCCATAATCAAATGTCTAAGTGAATAATTATTCTTTAGTTATGACTCCCAAATCATATAATTTAGTAATTATAAACTTTTCATTTTAATTAAAACTAACAGCCGCGTTGTCCAGCCGCGTTTTGTCAAGTAAAAACCAAATTAATTCAACCCTACGCGTTTTCTTTTTTTCTTTTTTTTTTTTTTGAGAAAAGACAATGCGAAAATCGAATCATCAAAATTAGATGATCAACGGTAAAGATTAAAACATATTGATATATCTGATGGCCGAAAATTAGTTTGAACAAATAGCTATTTCAATCTCCAAAACAACTCCTTTTATAAGTAGTAAGGAAATGATATATATAAGTATTTTGTTTGATTGAGGATGTGAATTGCAACTGGTAAAAGTGATTTGTTGTATTTGAAAAATAATTTATAACTAAAAAAGTATTGGAGTACGGTTAAGGAGATTTTTTAAGGGGTGCAGTTATCAACTCACATAAAAATAATAAAAATGAAGAAAATATCAAATAATAAAAATAATTAAGTTTGTTGGAGAATCTTGGAACAAAAATAAAAAGAGGCCTTTGATTGCTAATACTAAAACCGAAATTATTCTTGTAGTATATATAACCGAAAATTTGATTCAATACCGTATTGTTGTATTGTTAAAAAAAAAAAAAACCAAAATATTGAAAAAAAAAATGGACCGAAATTTAGGAAAAAAAATGAATTAATTTAGCCTAATTTCTAGTTATTATGGTCGTAGTTTGAATCAAAATTTGAAAATCCGAATTAAGAATCGAAATAGAGTGTAGGAAAATTTTAGCTATGATTTTAAGGACTTTTAAAAAAAATTGCATTTATTGTAAATTAACATGATATTTTGTACCCTGCAGATGGACGAATTTCCGCAATTTCCGAAACTACTGTTTGAGCGACGTGAGTACCACCGAGCCTCGGTTGCCCATACCGAGGTAATTTTCTCTATGCATGCATTTGAAATATTAATCTTTGCACATAATATGTTTTTTTTAACTGTTTATGTGTACTAATAACTTTTTTTGGTTTTGTCACAGCCTGAAAGCATTTTGCGTGTTTGCTCCCACCGGACCGTAATAAAAATAAGAGAGTACATAGAAGATAACCTCTTAGCGTTGGGCTGTTTCAGGCTGCGCAACTCGGGAACTGCAATGTTGATAGATATTTGATCACCACGCTCGTTAAGAGGTGGCAGCCCGAGACGAACACCTTCCACCTATCTTGTGGGGAGATGACTCCAACGCTAGAGGACGTCAGCTGCCTACTCGGCTTACCAATTACCGGCAAATAAACAAAGACTATTTTTTTTTGTACTTGTCATCAAAATTAGAGAATTGTGTGTAACCAAATCATTGAAATCTGATTGTAGGCCGAAAAGTATGTGGGTACAGTGACGATGACTGGAGCGGCACGCTAGAGGTGTTACTAGATGTGGATGCAAACCCGAATTTTGATGATCCTGCTTCGTGTCCATGGCCGAGGCGACTGGAAAAGAGAAATACACCACTGGAGTGTTTGCACTTCTCGAAGTATGCAATTCGGCTGAAGTGGTTGCACGACACTTTTAGTGATTTTGATGAAGAAAATGCCGATCAAGCGTTAGAGATCGGTACACGCGTACATTTTGCTTAGATTTATTCAGTTCAGTGCTATTCCCGGATCTTAGCTAAAAATCGGTACCGGCAATGTACCTGCAATTTTTGGAAAACCTCCGGAAGCCACCTCGGTGGAACTGGGGAGAGGCGGTTCTTGCCTACCTGTACAGTAACTTGACTAGGGCATCACTCAAGAAGGTCACGTCGATAGGTGGGTCGCTGGTGTTTTTGCAATTTTGGTCATGGAACCATATATCAGTAGGTCGTCCAGTAGCAGCCGGTGACGAGCATGAACTAGGGGGTGATGATCCTAGGCGGAGACCCCCTCTTGGTATAAAGTGGACAGGGGAACATGATTTCACCAAGAACCCCCATGGCTGTGGAGTGGTGCACTACTGAGAGCAGCTTGACAAGCTGGATGGTATGTATGTGAACTCCACACCATACCAACCTTATTATGAGCTCCTCCCCAGTGTGTATATGACGATTTCTATCTCTGGATGTGTCGTACATACCTGGTACACATGTGGTGTCGAGTATCATCACCCTGACAAGGTGATGCGCCAGTTCGGGTTGTACTAGACATGCCCCCCTCTGGATCCTATAGAATACGAACAGTTGAAGATATTGAGGAAAACCGTGCACAGCTCAAGTCGAGGGACCAGTGAACAAAAGAATTGGACCGAAGTTCATCTATATTACATTGAGCAGGCGCCTGTTCCAGTCATTGAACATAGGCCATATGACTCTTCCCCAGGAGCTGATGCATATTACATGACATGGTTCTACAAGAAAGGGATGCCAAAGCTCTACTTCGCAGAGAACCATCGAGAAGCCCTTAGCCAACCAATGCCGCCAATGGATGAACCGGTTGAAAGCCTTGCTTACGTGTCACACACACAGTCAAGCTTGCGTGCGGTACGCTTCTTTACTTATACCACCTTGTTTTATTTTATACTCCTATATTGCACGTGAAACTGTGCTTGCACATAAATTTTGGTTAAGAAACGACGAGTTTAATGCCGTCAAATAAATTTTTTAAGAAAATGACAGCATTAATTACAGTTATTTCCAGTTTTGCCCTCTGCCCTAAAAATTTCAAATAGTGCACAATCTGTCTTCACAGTACATTTTTTAAAATTTATATTCGGCTAGATCATGACTTGTTGATCAATTTTTGTACAGAAAATTTTGTGAGATTCCCTATAGAAAAATTCAAACAAAAATCGCAAAACAGCATTTTTTTTCTAGTTTTTTATGGTTTTGCATTTTTTTTAGGGTTTCGAATTTTCTGTACCAGCTTGAAAGAATCGAAAACTGCGATCGATCCGTCTTTTACAGTGCATTTTTAAAATCTATATTCGGATATATCACGATCTGCCGATCATTTTTCATGTACAAAGTTTTGTGAGACTCCTTTCAGAAAAATTCCTACAAAATTCGCAAAACAGCAACCTGCACTGGTTTTTTAGGGTTTCGAATTTTCTGTACCAGCTTGAAAGAATCGAAAACTGCGATCGATCCATCTTCACAGTACATTTTTTAAAATCTATATTCGGATAGATCACGATCTGCCGATCATTTTTCATGTACAAAGTTTTGTGAGATTCCTTTCAGAAAAATTCCTACAAAATTCGCAAAACTGCAACCTGCACTGGTTTTTTAGGGTTTTGAATTTTTTGTACCAGCTTGAAAGAATCGAAAACTGCGATCGATCCGTATTCACAGTGCATTTTTTAAAATCTATATTCGGATAGACCACGATCTGCTGATCATTTTTCATGTACAAAGTTTTGTGAGATTTCTTTCAGAAAAATTCCTACAAAATTCGCAAAACAGCAACCTGCACTGGTTTTTTAGGGTTTTGAATTTTCTGTACCAGCTTGAAAGAATCGAAAACTGTGATCGATCCGTCTTCACAGTGCATTTTTTAAAATCTATATTCGAATAGATCACGATCTGCCGATCATTTTTCATGTACAAAGTTTTGTGAGATTACTTTCAGAAAAATTCCGACAAAATTTGCAAAACAGCAACCTGCACTGGTTTTTTAGGGTTTCGAATTTTCTGTAATTTTCAGCAAATTTTGTTCATAATGATACGAAAACTAACATGTGTGTTCATACAGGTCTTTCGTCTGATACATCAGACGGCTCAGGCAATTGTGTGGCTACGCACGCCCGGCCAAAAATGGTTCGGCCTGAATAACCTAAAGATTTTTCGTGACTTGATGACTGACTTGGAGCATGTGCATATATTCTGCGGTATGCTGATGACCCACGGCATCCCATTTGAACTGGACCAGATTGATGTCTCATATGACTACCCTGATGGCATACCACAAGACACACCAATGGCACAGCCCTCGCCTACGCAGGAGCAGGTATTTAGAGATATCGGTGTTGAAGAGTATGCTGCATTCCTAGCAGGGGATATCGCAAACTTGAGCATGGGGGGTTCATCTAGTAGCGCACCACATGGTGATCATGGTGCGTCCTCTAGTATGCCGTTTGTACCGCCTCCTCCAGATAGACCTCAGAGAGATGTTCATCCTCCGCCTAGGTTTAGTCCGTCACAGTTTCAGAGGTTGCAGCGACGTTCACGTAGGCATTAGCTAGTTTGTGTGCTTTATGTAGTTTGTTTGGACCCCCCCTTTTTTTGTTATTTGGCGTTTATGTAATTTCCAAACTCTTGTTTAATTAGCTGTTATTTGACATCTAGTTTTATTATGATGTACGAAGTTGTTGCGTGAGAACATAGTTAAATATTACATGAAAAACATCCATAAAATCATACATTACAGTACGAAGTCTTAAGTGCAATAGCTACTAAGCGTAAAATAGAATACGAAAACTACAAAAATAATATAAAAAAAATGATACGAAGTCTTAATTGCAATAGCTAATGAAATGTCCAACTACGAAATAACATCCAGAAAAACTCTGTAGTCTTAAGTGCGCCTCGAACGCCTTCGATTGGACCGATCAGGCAACCTATTGATACGACCCTCCATCTCATCCATCAACATAGGGATCCTTATTTTCTTCCTCCGGCCTTTGTTGATTTTCTTTGGGTCTGGCCTTATAATTGGCCCAGGCCACAATGGTCAATCCTTCTTGTTTCCAAAACTATGAAATTCACAGTCCCATGTATTTTTAAATATTCGACAGTGTAGTACTTGCTTACAAATTGTGTATGGTCTAGCCTCCGCAATGAACAAACAGCCATAATATGGTCGCACGGTAGGCCAGTCAGTTGGGGTTTTTGACATTGGCATATGGCTTTCTAATCCCCAAGTAGTTGGACCTCGTACTTGATTTTACCATATTCACACTACAATTTATAAATTTATCACATTCTAATCAACCAAGTTCCTACATAATTATTAAAAAGTAAAGTAAATAGCATACCTCAGATATTCGGCCGTTCCTGTTGTGAACATCGTAGAAGTTTAAGTCAGGGAAGCTACCTCCAGTCTTCTTCCTTTGTCTCCCCGATGCTTCAACAAATCTGTTATTCTCTGAGTGAACTCCAATCCTTTGGCCTCCCATTATGCTGCAACTCCTCTCCTTTCAACGAACCACTCAACACATTTGAAAAATGTCTTCTCTACAATTGCACATATGGGGAGTTGTCTGGCAAGCCTGAATACATTGTTCAGTGATTCTGAGCCATTTGTTGTCATGATACCCCATC
This sequence comes from Cyperus esculentus, assembly GCA_030179965.1. Classification (NCBI taxonomy): domain Eukaryota; kingdom Viridiplantae; phylum Streptophyta; class Magnoliopsida; order Poales; family Cyperaceae; genus Cyperus; species Cyperus esculentus. The sequence continues at coordinate 2,627,533 of JASGLE010000014.1, read as the reverse complement.
TGTTCAGACCACCATCAAGATAGCCCGCCCACCTCTCTTATGCAACTCTTCTTTTGGAATGTCTTCTTCTGGTTGGGCTGGTTGGGGTTGGGGTTCCTCAACGGTTCCGGATGCGGACATGAACACGTTGCGCCTGGTACGATTTCGGCGCGCCCGGTTTCTGTTTCCACTGGGGGCTGTATCAGTCTGGTCTTGGCGGTATCGTCTGGCACCAGTTACGTTACCCTGGAGTATCCCTGCCTTCATTATGTAATCGTATGCCTCCTTTTTCTGGTTTTTTTATATTCTTTAGCAGCTCTAAGCATCTCCATGGTTTTTTGTGCTTGGCAGCCACTCTAAATAGAGATTTAATTCTCTTGATGTAGCACGTTTTGTACACATTAGACGCAATGTGCTGAGTACAGAAGCGGTGGACGGCTTCTACAACTGCTTCACACCACCCGAGGTGTGGCTGCTCAAAGACATATCTAATAGCACCGTGCTGGTCTGAAATTACTGTGATCTTGCCGGGACCAACAACCTCTAGACGCAACCAATTCATGAACCATCCCCAATCCTCCGCTGTCTCCTCCTCAGCTACTCCAAATGCAAATGGTAGCAGCCGTTGCTCTGCATCATATGCACAAGCCATGAACAACTTACCCTTGTACCTTCCGGACAGAAAACCGGCATCGACGGTGATGACAGGTCGAATGTATGGCCAAGCTTGAATACACGGACCAAATGCCCACGCCACCCTTGTGAAAATGTGAACGCCAAACCTATCGGATGGCACATGCTCCAACCTAAATTTGGTACCCAGTGTGGTTGCTTGTATGGCATTCAACAATGATGGGAGCATCTCGTATAACTTCTCCCAGCTACCAAAAAGATCGGCAATTGCTAACTCTCGACCTCTCCATATCTTGTTGTACAATGGATGGACAGTGGGAAATCTTAGTTTTACTAGGCCCCTAGCTTCAGTCACTGACATCTCCATGTTATCCCTCAACTTGTCTTTGATTGTGTCAGCAACCAGTCTGGCAGTCATTTGCTCATGATCTAATCTGGTGGCACTTCCGTAACATGCATGCTCTTCCCCCAGTGTTGCAATTTGTCATGTACCGGTATCATTTACCCTTGCATACAACCTCCATCGACAATTTTCATCCTTACACTTAACAACGTACATGACTTTGTTGCTATTTACAGTCTCAAGTGTAATGTTTTTCTCTAAGTGAAACTCAGCAAGTTTTTCATTGAATTGCTTTTTGGAGGCAAATTGCTGGCCAGGACTAAATTCCCCATCAATTCTAGGGGGTTTGCGGTAGAATGGCTCGTCGGCAATTGGCATGGGCTCAGTATCTCTAAACTGACGGCAGGGATGTTGCAACCCCTCGTTTATGAAGGGGATGGATGATTGTCACTCCTTTACTATATTCTGGATGTCTATCTCATCCTCGATATCCTCCATGGTCAAACCCTCCCCGTCATCAGAATTCACATCGGCATCTTCCTCATCCAAGTGCCAGTTCTCAACATCCTCCTCATTGGTATCGGCTGGTATTGGGTCTTCTCGGGCTGAGGTGTGTGTTGTTTCCTCAGTCGGAACTCGATTGCTACTGTCGAGAATACTATTTGGACATGGGTCATAACCACCATGGGGGTTGGGGTTTGGTTCAGATTCAACAACTAATTCCATAGCTCTAAAACCAACGACTGGACACGCGGCCGACTTAATCATCTCCCAAGTCTGCTCGCAGTCAACCCAAAAAAGAAGGAAAAAGTAGTTACTAGAGCCTGGTTGTGCAGTGTTGATCCGTGCTCTGATTTTCAGGTGGAAATGGCTAGGGAGCAAGTTCAAAGCGGTATGGATTTACCTCCGCAACTCCTCCAAGGTTATCCAGTCATTGACAGGGAGAGTACACGCAGTGGAAATGTCGTAATTAACTCCAGTAGGTGTATTGAGGATTTGACCTCCGTGAATACATTGATGAGTATCATACTCATTTTTCCTGCAAGAAGAACACCAACAGCCTAGTAAAAATATAATCTAATTTTCTACATAAAAAAATAACCGATCAGGAAAAAAAATGTACCAGCGAGATGAGAAGAACACGGCGAACGCAAATATGACGTTGATATGTTAAAATGACAACTTCGACATGCCGACCTTCAAATCCCTAACTGTGGCAGCTAGAGGAGAAGAGAAAGAGAGGAAGAAGGAAGAAGGAAGAAGGAAGAAGAGAGAGAGGAAGAAGAAAGAAGGGGAGAAAAGGAGAGAGGAAGAAGTAAGAAGGGGGGTGGCCGGGGCAAATAAAAAAACAATTTCCCGTACCGAATTAACCATTCGGTCCCTTCTAAAGGAACCGAATGGTTAGTTCGGTACAAGAAAAAAAAATTTTAATACCCGGTATCTGAATGTGGCGGAACCAAAAAAAAAAAAGCCCATACCGAGGGGTTCCTTCAAAAAGAGACCGAAGGAACCTTTCGGTTCTATCTAGTCGTGTAAAAACGGGTGTCATCTTACCCTTTTCCGAAATTTAATCTTTTCAATTTCAATTAATAAAAAAATTTGGCGTTGACGTGTTACGCGCAAATCCGAATCCATATCCTCTGCTCTAATGCATTGTGTAGTTCACAACCACAACCATTGGATTTCCTCGAATTTGTGCCAGCGCAGATCTTGAGGCGATCCAACGGCTGACGTTGGATGACGCGTGTGTGCTGTGGGATCGAGTTGACGCGTTACACGTTTTTGGCTGGGTTAATTAGATGGGAAGGAAATCAAATCACCAGATAATATAATCAACGGCCCCGATTGAAATGGATTGATATATCCAACGGTTGAAACTCGGTTTAAACATATAGCCATTTGGGTCTCCAAATGAACTCCTCCTTTTATTATTACTAGTATCTTGCTCGTGCGTTGCAACAGATCTTATTTAATAAAAATTTCTTGATATGAATATTTTCAACATTGTTATAACTAAATAAAATTACTCATAACAAAATGTTATTTTAGTTATGATTTGAAGTAATTTTTTTATTAGTTTTTTTAATAAGTTAAAATTTATGAACAATGTTTACTGAGAAGAAACAAAAAAAATATATACAACATTAAAATGACATTGTAACATATGACACCTCTAATTTATTTTATTTTATCTTATTTTTCTGAATTAATTAATTTAGTAACAAAATCTAAAATAAGATTTGTGCTATTTTAAGAACTTATATAATTTTGATATATGTTATATGAATAACGGAGCACCTAAAAATGTTAATCCAAATCAAACGTCTAAGTGAATAATTATTCTTGACTCATGATTATCAAGTAATATAGTTTCCTAATTATGAACTTCTGATTTTAATTAAAACCAACCACACAGGTCACGTTGTCCTAGGTGACTAAAAACTAAAAATTAATTTAATTCAACCTTGACATTTCCTCAAAAAAAAATTCAACCTTGACACACGTTTTCATTTTTTTTTTTTTTTTGGGAAAAGACAATGCATTTATTTGGTTGGAGATTGAATCATCAAAATAGATGATCAACGACTCTGGTTAATTTAGATTGATGCATTCAACGGCTGAAAATGCTTCTGAACATATAGCCATTTCAATCTTCAAATCAACTCCTCCTTTTATTATTAGTAAAGATAAAGATATAGTATATATGATCAGTCAATTTATATTGTCGGCATGGTAAGAATAAGAATATAAGATCGTTTCGTGTGAAGCTGGGCTTTCCCCTTTGGCGTTAGCTTATGAGAAGCTGAGTAGCTGACACCGTCCCTACCGGCCTACCCATCTCCTATCGTATCGTATCTGGGTCTTACTGAGATTTAACTGGATTATTTTGACTATAATATTAATAATCACAACATTGTAAACCTGTTGATAACATGTTCTCTGTCATAAAATAAACCTACCTTATTTTTGGGTCGTTTGATCTTTAAGATGACTACAGACTTACAGACTACACCTTAAGCTCAACAGCTAAATGCGAAAGAAGAGCAGTAGACTGGGCCGACCTGGCAAGATCCAATTTATTCCGGGTTTAATTTGTTTCTAATATATAATATGAAAACAATGAATAGGCTCTGAATTGGGAGATGGCAAAGATAATATGCAGGTCCAACTTCATCAGAGTTCCCTCCCAAGTCCCTTCGTTTCGGCTTAAACGGGCCTTCAATTTCCAGATAACAATCTGTTTTCCTTTACATATATGATATGCAGATTCAGATGCTGGTCCTTTTTGCATCTTTCGACTACAGACGGGATGGAATTAAAGTTGAACAAGGAGGCAAAAGATTATAATATTCGTTTGTAAATCATCACAGCATTGAAAAGGAACTCCGGTTGAGACCTACAATTTCTTTAGCACAATCTTTTATTATTATTATAATTAATATTTTAAGTATTAGTGCAATTTAATTTAATCACATTAAGATAGCAAATTTTCCCCAAGAAAATAGTATAATTTTTAGTGATAAAGTATAAAATAATGATATACCGTACCATATATCTATATGTATATAGAGATGAGTAAAAATTAAATTTTAAATTCTATAGTGTTGAACTTCAAAGAGATATTATATGTGTTATAAAATACGAATGCAATAGCAAAATGGGCACTTAAAAATAAAAAAAGACGTATAGTTGGATGAAAAGTAACGTATGTTATGATAAAATATATTTATGTTGAATATATTAATCAGAATATGAATACAATAGAAGTAAGGAATGTTATGATAAAATGAAGTTGATTAGATAATAAAAGGTAAATAAATAGAAAAAGAAAAGAAGAATGAATGAATGAATGAAGAAGAGAAGAGGTGATGAGTGATGAGATGTAAAAAGGCGTAGAGCAGATGGAGTGAGCTTGCGTTCCCTCCCTCTTCAAAGCTCGACACCGGCCCGCAGAGGCAGAGCAGCGCAGCCCACCAGGCCACCACTCTTTCTTTCTTTCTTTCTCTCTCCCGGATAGTCGGATAGTCGGATCCCTCTCCTCCCTGCGTCGGCTTCTCTATTCCCATCTCCCTCCCTCCCTCCCTCCCCCGCTCCCTCTTTCATTCCGAGCCAAATCAATGAGTCTTGGCAAGGCCATCTACACCGTCGGCTTCTGGATCAGGGAGACCGGCCAGGCCCTCGATCGCGTCGGATGCCGCCTCCAGGGCAACTACCTCTTCCAGGAGCACCGTATGTCTTTCCTCTCTTCTCTCCCTCTCCCTCGCTTCTCAAAGTTCCCTTGATCGGCTCCCGATGTCAGCCAATTTCAAAGATCTGTTTCCTCCTACTGTCTCTCTTCTACATTCATAGATTCATCCACATGTCTTCTCTCATTTTTACCAATCGCCACTTACAATTCACGCCTTCTCTACATGTGAATCCTATTCTTACAGCTACCTTCATTTTCTTCAATTTAGGGTTTATGACCTCCTTTCAATCCTTCACTTCTCTTCTCAGCCCAGCTCAAAATTGTTTGTCCCCTAAAAAGTTTTCATCTTCCCTTTCTCTGCATAGGTTTACCTTATTTTCAATACTTGTCATTACTCACACCACAATATAATTCTACTGTCAATTATTCCGTACTTTACCAATTTCTTCTAATGCCTACTAATTTCTCACTGACATTATCAATCTCGTCATTGCTCATTATACAATCAAAGCATTTAGTAAGATGCATATACTAGCTTATCAAACTTATGTAGAATTCATTGGCACAACAGAGGACTTATCAATTCTAATTGCAATTATGTGTTCCTGGTATTTCAATAATTTTATGCAGTGTCGAGGCACCGCACATTGATGAATGTATTTGATAAGGTTCCGCAAGTGCACAAGGATGCATTTGTGGCCCCCAGTGCATCTCTCACCGGAGACATTGAGGTCGGGCAAGGCTCCTCTATTTGGTATGGTTGTGTTTTACGAGGTATGATTTTTGCTTTATTATTCTCTTTCAGCCACAATATTACCATATAAGTTCTTACTCTAGCTCCATTACTGACTATCGCCATCTATACCAACAAAACCTTACATCTTCTCATTTCATACAGGTTTGACTTTTTCTTTACCATGTAATGTGTGGTTTGCTACTTTGTAAATAGCACCCCTTAGTATTACCTTATCTACTAACGATTCTTCTTATATATGCAACAAACATCATATATTTTACTATTTGCAAAGAACATGGAATAAACAAACAAAGTTGAGATAATAAGAACAAGTTGATCAGTACTATCTTAACCTTGGTTTATGCAAATCGTGTCGTAACCAACTTGTACAAATGGAAAGCCATACGAACGTTTTATTTTATTTTTCTAATCTTCTTCTGTAATCTTATAAAATCAATTACAAAAATCACTGCAAAATTTGTCTCTGTTGGATATTTCTTATCACTTGAGTGGAAGGCTTTTAATGTAAAATTTTGATATATTGTAAATTTTGGTGTTATTGATCACAAAAAAAAAAAAAAAACTCTTGTTGGGTTTTGTAAATGCTGCAAAATGTTTAAATGTGCTTGGAACACAATAAACTTATCTCATATAAAGTGAAACATCCATTCATGTTTCCGTCAATACTAATCTTGTAATGTTGTTGTAATTTTGTACAACCAATGTGTCAAGTGTGATGCTGTTATACTCAGGGTGTATACTGTATTTGGCTTCTTTTTAACTATTTCTGTCTCAGTGCTGATTGTAATTATTCAATTACTACCCTTTTTTCAGGTGATGCTAACATTATTAGCATTGGCTCTGGCACTAATATACAAGATAACTCCCTTGTGCACGTGGCTAAATCTAACCTTGCTGGAAAAGTCTTTCCTACCATCATCGGCGATAATGTTACTGTTGGTAATTATATTATCTATGTTTATGTTACAAATGTTCTGTGATATTAACAGATAGGACACAATATTTCTCTGATTTTTTTCATCCTTTTGAACTTTTAAAATATTTCTATGATCATTCAGCAACAAAAATGAGGAGAGGTCACATGTTCACAATGTGAATGGCACCCTTATTCTTAACAGTTCACCATTTCATGCATTGGCAGATTTAGGGGGGTGCGAGGGGGGGACTTGGCACCCCTAATGAATCCCAAATTCACACACTGACATGTTAAATTTTGAGTGGTTTTTAATATTAATAATGATTGGCACCCCTCATCAATATTCATCTCTTAATTTAGTTTAACCAGCTTTTAAGCGTGTAGGATGTTAATTGCATATATTTCCTGCATGACAATCAATATATATTTATGAGTTATGGCTTCAATATTAGGCCCAATATTCACCTTATTATTCATTAATAGATACATTATTGTACTGTCCAGGATTATATGAATATAACAGAAATCTATTTCAGTTTTTTTTTAAGAAATAAAATTCTTCTTATATAAATAGATAAATATTCCTATCATGATATTGAACCCCCACGCGCACACAAAAAAAAAAAAGAAAGAAAGAAAGAAAAGTAAGAAAACTGACCCCAACACACAGAACACACACAAATACCAAATTCTGGCTCTGCCCTTGATTTCAGTTAGCTATTTTGTTCTCAACTAAGTGTCAAGGGAGGAAAACATCTCCTAGATTATACAGTTGTTTGAGCCGATATCAATAGGGCAGGGGCAAATAAGCTACTAGTGTTGACTGTTACTGCAAATAACCAACCCATGCATCCTGATGATGGGCCAAATAGTATGCATTGGCAGTTACCTTTTTTGGCTACCTTGTGTCTTATCTGTTTCCAACTTGATGTTTACTTGTTACTTATTCTTGTCTCAATTCAGTTATTAGTTAATTAAGTTGATTTCTAATGATCACCATTGGATCTGAATTGCATATCTATCTTGGGTGTAGGATATAATTATGTTTAGTTTACTAATCAGGTGTAGTTATGTAGGTCATAGTGCCGTTCTACAAGGATGCACTGTAGAAGATGAGGCTTTCATTGGGATGGGAGCAACACTTCTAGATGGTGTTGTGGTTGAAAAAAATGGCATGGTTGCTGCTGGAGCACTTGTAAGACAGAATACTCGCATCCCTTGTGGAGAGGTACACAGTTATGTTACTTATTATGTGGAATATTTTGCCATATTTCATATGCAGCGAGTTCCCATATTCCAATGCCTGACATTTTAATTCTGATTTGAGAAAATAATATTCTAATACATGACATCATATTAATGTCTCTGATGGGTATGTTTTCCGGACTTGTGGGTTCAAATTATACATGAATCTGTCTGCGGAGATGTGTTTTTATGTTATGATTTTGTATTTCTAGGTTGAAATGAGATTTGGTTGAGGTATTAGATGTAGTGGGGGAAACAGTCAAGTTTATTTACGTGTTTTCAATTCTACTGCTTGCTGTCATCTGGAAATCCCAACAGATTGTTTTTTAAAACTCTTTATCAGTAGTGTAAAATCAAGAAACAAGTAATGAATTTCCCAAAAAAGAGATGAAAAATACAACTTCGTACTCATATGGGTATTTTATATGCTTCGCGAGCTAGTCCTAAGTTCTTATTGTGAATTTTGTACATTACTTATCAGAGTTCTATACTGTTACTAGGTCTGGGGAGGCAACCCTGCAAGATTTCTGAGAAAGTTGACAGATGACGAGATTGCATTCATTCTGGAGTCTGCTAAGAACTATGCTGACCTGGCTAAGGTCCATGCGGAAGAAAATGCAAAGCCTTTTGACCAGATTGAATTTGAGAAGGTTTTGCGCAAGAAGTTTGCTAAGAGGGATGAAGACTATGACTCTATGCTTGGTGTGACACGTGAGGTGCCTCCTGAGCTGGTTCTACCCGAGTCTTTAGATAAAGCCGCCAAACCAGCACACTAGGGTGTGAAATTGCTTTCAATCCTTTCTTCCTCTTCTTTTTTTCTTTAATGAATTGATGAAAGTTTGTTTTAACGAGGATCTCGTGTCAGAGTTGTTCGAGGTTAGGTTTGAACCTTTGAATAACAATAAATTTTTGGGTCGATAGTTTGTTTTTTATCGGCTATGTTATAATGTACTGATTGTTTACATTTTTTGGTTATAACAATGGCAAATCCAGTGCCTTTGTTTTTGGAGGAAACCTTAATAATAGAAACCTCACGAGAAGTTATTTTATATTATATGTGGGTATGGATTTGCTGCCAATGCAGTATCTTATAGATGTACACCAAGAATGATATATTTGAACGTCTTCGACAACTGGACTTGTTTCAAACTTGTAGACATGATAAAGTGATACTTGATACGTGATACTTTAATAGTCATCGTCTCATCGTCAGTACTAATATAATGATTGAGATAAAAAAGTTAGTAACTTGGCATTCAGAGCAAAAGTATCGTGAGCTTTGCTTATTAGGAGCATTTTGAGGAAAGCTGACGAGGTCGTGAAGGCCCAATCCATTGTTGTTGTTGTTGATGTTAGCGACAGAAGGACAGAGCCCAATGAATGGATGAATGAATGATCGGTGGGCTGCTGTGACCTGTGAGTGAACTGAACTAACTGTGAGCATATTTGCCTGCATTGGGCAGCTGGCTGGCTGGCTTGGCTGGCTGGCTCCCTCCTCCGTTGGCCATGTCCTGGTGTCCGTCCGTCCCTCCCTCCCTCCCTCCGAATCTTCAGACTTCTTGAGAGAGAGAGAACCCTAGCTAGCTCCATGCCTTTCAAACGCCCTCGCTCTTTCCTTCCTCTCCTCCTCCTCTCCCTCCTCTCCTTCGCCGCCATTCTCCTCTTCTCCTCCTACTCCCACTCCCACTCCCACTCCCACTCCTCCCTCCCGCTCCCTTCTCCTTCCCGTTCACATCCTCAGAAACTCAACTTCGTACTCAAGGTGCTCGCCTACAACCGCCTCGCTCCTCTCAAGCGCTGCCTCCATTCCCTCTCCCGAGCCCACTACGCTTCCGATCCCGTCCATCTTCACATCCATCTTGATCACTTTAAGCGCTCCGACTCCATAAATGCGTCTTTATTACAGGACAAGCTCGAATCCGATCATCGCATTCTTGATTTCTTGGATGGGTTCCGTTGGCCGCATGGGGAGAAGCAGATAATCTACAACAGTGAGAATAGAGGGCTACAGGCACAGTGGATTGAGGCCTGGTGGCCTCAGTCTGACGATGAATTTGCATTTGTTGTGGAGGATGATTTGGAGCTTTCCCCCCTCTTTTACATGTTCTTGAAGAAGGCAATCATAACCTACTATTATCATAACTATCACCCTTCCCTTTTCGGCATTTCACTCCAACGCCCCCGCTTTGTTGCTGGTCTGCTCTCCCTCCCTCCCCCCCTCTCTCTCTCTGATACACAACGCACATAAACAGGAAATTATTATGCTGGTTATAAGACACTGTGTGTGTTTTCTTCTAGGGTATGATGGTATACGTTGGTGCCGGTAATTCTTCTCAGTTAACTTTCTCATTATTCACTAAAACAAACCAGTAGAAGAAATTTATAATTTTGCAAATTACAAACTAAAGGGAAAGATAAAAAAAAATGAAATGTTTTGAAGTTTGAACCATGAACTGAGAACAACATCTGGAGTGGTAGGAGTTTTATGTCATTTTGTTGATCATTTTCTAATGAACAGGAAAGCATGGGAACAAAATTGAGTTGGATACAGACACCCGATTTATACTGTACCAGATGGTCGGTACATGGGGTCAACTTTTGTTTCCTAAACCATGGAAGGAGTTCAGGCTATGGTACAATGATCACAAGGCAAAGGACATCAAACCAATTCTCCAAGGCATGGTAACGGCTTTGTTCAAAATAGTCTATTTCAATTTTGGTTAAATGGGTTTAGCTATGCTTAAAATATGGGATTTCGTTGAGGTAACTGCACAGTTTTAGAAACCACTAGTAGTAGTCTGGTCTGGTGGTCCAGGTGAGTTTCAAGAAACTACATGTGGTTGTATTACCTTGGTTAGATGGATATTTGAATTTCAGATGATTGCCAAAACTTATGATTATTGCGCAAGTACCATACAACTCTGAGATATTTTCAGATAGATCCTGAGAATTAGCTCAGTTTAATTTATAATAAAATAATTGTGTGTGATCTTCTTTCTCTATATGAGAAAATTGAATCGAAATATGGCCAGACGAATTTAAATGGTGGTTTCCAGTTTGCTTGAACTTGTCATGGATATATTAGGGGTCTATATATTTTGTTTGAACAAACCTTGCTTAAGCGGTTAATTATTATTTTCTGAATGATTTAAAATGAAAATTGTTAGTTTGGCTATCCTAAACTTTTGGACATATTTTGGAAAGAAAAAAAAATCCAGACCTGAAGTACATTGTCTTTTATATAGGTAACGACGGGATGGTACAAGAAGATGGGTGACAGAATTTGGACTCCATGGTTTATAAAATTCATTCACTCTAGAGGTTATTTCAACATATATACCAACTTTGGAAAGGAGAGAGCATTGAGCGTTTCCCACAGGGATGCAGGTGTCAATTATGGGAGAAATGCTGGCCCTGATTCTGATTTAGTCATGCAAAAGCCAACTGATTTTGATTTGTATGACATGAGGCCTTTAGGTTCTCTGAGGTGGTACAATTTCTGCTTCAAAGAAGTCTTTCCCAATAGAATTGTCAACGGGTTAAATCAACTTGAAGATGTGTTGAAAACCTTGCAAAATAGCAAAACTGTGACACTGGTTAGCTTGTATGAAACTCAGGAATTAGTGACTAGAAATCTGATCTGTCATTTGGAGAAAGTTGGTTTGCAAAACTACTTTTTTCTGGGAAATAATCTGGAAGTTTTAAGTGATCTTGCAAGAAGAGGCCATCCTGTTATCTATGGGGATCGTTTTCAAGGCAGTGAAATCAGTGGTACTGACTTCACTAAGCAGACGGTGGTGAAAGGAAATTTGGTAAAAATATTTTTGGATTTGGGATATAATATATGGTTGATGAATGGAAACATGGCACCAGTAACCAATGCACTTCCTGAATTGTCAGATCAGTCATTTGAATTTATCACAAGAAATGATGTGGAGTTGATGTTTCTTAAGAACTCTCTAAATACTAGAAATGTTTGGGATGATCCTTTTATTTCAAAATTGACTGAGAAAAGCAAAATCTTAGAAAAAGAAAATTTTGTATATCTTGTCAGCAAAGCCTTAGAAAAGAATAGTCAGCTAAAGATGGGTTCATTAGATGAATGGATTACCCTCATTGAATTAGATAAGTATAACAAAGATAGTATCGTAAATGGTAAAGATACTGTGGTTTACTGGTCGGGATTGGCTCCAGTTGAGAGAGAGCTAGAAAAAGTTTCATTGTGGTTGCTAGATGAAGATTCCTGGTGCAATGCTGTGGTTTGTCAACCACAGTCAAAACTATAGTGAACTTCTTTTTTCCCCCTTTTCCAGCTATGTGTTTCTTTTTGTAGATCTGCTGTGCTTATAATTTTGGTTTCTCCAATTATTTTAATAGTAGCATCTTGACAGTTTTCTTCACTAATTTGTGGAAACTTGTATAAAAATAGTTCTTTTAGCAGGAGTTTTTGCTTTTCAGCTCTAGTTGTAAAAATATGTATTGCAAGTAGTTATTGAGAATTCGAGATTGATGATTGTCATACATTATATTTATTGTTATATAGTTACCTTAATGGTGGCAGGGATCAGTGTGTATTGTGTGTTCTACTCTTTGCTGATATGACCATCCTCTTTTATCGTGTGCGTATGTACCTGTGTCTGTGCATACGAGTATTGAAGGTGGGTGTGCAGTGTGCACTATGCACTGGTGTGTTAATGTTAGAGCAATTGTATGGAGTAGGATATTGGAGTCATCCGTTTTGAGACAGTTGAGATGTCCCTGTAAGAAAAAGAAAGGAGGCCTGCAAATCTCGTGGAAAAAGACATTCTAATTTTCTTAACTGGTGCCCAGCAAAATGGTATGTGAAACAAACAACCCTTATGTATCGTAGATGAATAGTACAAATACAAGATATTTATGTGTCTCCGAGTCTGAGTGAACGGTGGTACCAGAATCAAACTGGTTGGGTACCGGCCATGTGTTTCTTCATTTACAATTCAAGAAGCAACCATGTCAGGTTTTAACATTATCTTACTCTTATCTCTTTTTTTTCTTTATTGGTTCCATGTGCTTGAATCTGGAATATTGATGAGCAAACCAAGAAAAATTAACTAGAATATAGGACAACTCTTGATCTGGTCTGAGAACATCCTTGGCACTGGACCACTCAGTGCAGCTCAGAATGAGAATAAGGTGTGCAAAAACAAGTGATGTTGATTCTTTAACTGTGCAAGGATTGAAATATTCAGCATCTTGTGGCTAGTATGATATCTTCAAATTGCAATTCTCTTTATTGGTTACCGGTAATTTTGTTGGGATTTCGTATCTCCCGTGTGTTCATTGTTCTTAACCGGTTTGAAAAGTGTACATACAAATCAACTGGAATTTTCAGGTGCGTTGAGGAGTCATTGTCTCGGTGCACTTAATATTTATAATATCAGAGAAGTAAAATTTAAGTCTAGTAGAGTTAGGTGCACCTGATAGATAATACAAAGACAATCAAAGATCTTCCATCTTATAGGAGTGACCTCTTGCCTTTCGATCCGATAACGACATTCATAAAATCCCATAAAACTACTTTTGAATTATGCTAATTAGACTTCCTTTAAGAAATTTCCATATCAAGCAAATGAGTGTAATCTAATTTCCATATTGCTTATTGGATTGCTGGATGGAAATGGACTGCCTGCCAACTAAAGCCACAGTTGTCCGGTGCTAGCTCTTGTCATAAGCTTTAATTAAAAGTAATCAATTCTATATATGTCGGTGCTCTGAAGGAATTATCATCTTCTTCTAAACATATATGTTTATTATTCGGCTTCTACTTTAAACCAAACAAGATAATCAATGTATTATTATTATTATTATTAATCAATCATCACCTGAAATTGCTGCTTGTCGTTTCAGATATGTTTTTTGGAGTACTAACTTATAAGTTAACAGTCCTCTCTATTGGCCTTGACAATGGAGAGAGGGCAAATTTTCGATCATATTATTGGGTCCCTGCTAAGTGCTAATGCTAGATAATATATATAGCACACTAATAATTAAGAGACCCGATTCGGGGGGCATATCAATTAATATTCGTTAGTTCAATTTCCAGATAAGAGCTTAGCTGTCTCTACCAGAAAATGGATTAGCATCCGCTCTGAAATCAACCAAGAGGTTTTAGTGTCATACAGATGGTACATCTAACAAATGATCATTTCATATTGCAATTTGCATTTTTGTATAATAATGTATCTTGGTCTAACCTTGAAGCACAAGTTTTTTTTTTTTTTCCTGAGACGACAGTTTGGAAATGGATAAAAAGAGGATCTCTACGAAGCAGAAAATGGTACCATTGGTGAAGAAACATTGTAAATCTGGTCAAGTTGAGCAAGTGTAACTGTGTAAGTCATTAGTCATCCAACCTTGCACGTGGAACTCAACTGGCACTTCCACATTCAATGTTGAGAATTTTCATGACTACTAGTTCTATGTTTGATCGTGTTGTCACTCTTTCGCGGACGCCCCAACTGGCAAAATACTAAACAGAGTGCGATGTAATGTTCCGCATTAATTTCTGCTATTGATATTTTTTGCATTTTCTTAATTACTATTATTTGAATTCCATATTTCTTATGCAAATTGTTTCAATATAACCCCCATAATGATTCTGTGTGATTAATGTGATCATTTGTTTATGATTGTTGTTCACATAATTTGAAACAAAATTTTTAGAGTATTATATATTTACTCAAAAATTTTTTTGAGTATTGTTTGGTTATGATTGTTGTTAACACTTTTGATCATGTATATTTGTATTAGTTTTTTTTTTTTCTGTTCAGTTAATTAAACTAATCATGATTTTGTTATTATATTATCCATGCAAATCATAACTGCAAATAATTATCAAAGCAAGATTGGTATATCTTGGCAAAACTCGTATTCTTCGATTATATAGACAGTGTCGCACAAGACCAGATCAGGGTCACTATCACTGTATGTCTGACCACTCCCAACCCGAGTTCGAAGTTCTGAGCTTCTCTACTACACTCACAAGTCATAATAATACATTGCAGACTGTACTCTACAGTGAGCACTTGACAAGCATGTGCACAACACATGGGCTGAAATGTCACTTTGAATTCATCCAAACATACAATACTGTGACCGTGTGACGAGACACAAATAATGGAGCAGGCACTTCAATCCATACTTATTTAATAGTCTCTTATTAGCCATTAAAGAGATTCAACCAAATCTGGAATGATGCAACATAACTTGACTAGATCAGGGATCACTGGATCAGAGATGCCTGAATTACAAACCAAGCAAAGACGATTTGAGATATCATCTCTCTGTATACCTTTTGGCTTGGACAACTTTAATAAACCGAAAAGGCCGGATCCAGTTTCTCATTAAGTATTCAAAAAGTGTTTCATTTACATTTTACAATATAAAGATGAGTAGGATCCAATAACTATGGACATCGGTGTCTATGGTGACCCATTTTTTAATTTAAGTATAAATTGAAAAATCTAAACCATTAGATGTATTCTATACTCAATAACATATACACAAAAAATTATAAAGTTTTGACATTGTTTCGATAGTCACCAAGAGAGGAGAAAAAATCATAAAACTTGAACCGTTAATTTTCGTTAGTGCTTGATGCACATGTAAATAAAAGGATAATGATATAATTTTTTGTATACACATAAAATATGATATATACAATATATTCTATCAATTAGTTTTGTTATTTAATAATTTAAAATGTAATTATATAAAATTTAATTTCATGGTCACCGATCGGTCATAAAAAATATGGTTATTTGATCCCTCCTCTATAAAGATATGGTTTTAAATTTTCATACACTTTTGCTTTAATTAAGAATAATTCAAAATTACGCTTAATTTATATTTAAAATATCGATAAATTTATTAGAGTGAGTCTATTGTACTATTAATAGTATAAATTGCCCAGTACTATTGGTTGTATCTCCAATTTCAAAATATTAATAGTCGATCCAAACTATTCGTTATGATCTTTATATCCAATTTAACTTGTAAACCAAATTTTAAAATTTTTAATAAATTTTTACTATTTTTAATATATTTTCAAAAGCTACTTGATTAAAATATTATAAGCCATTTAAATAGGTGACATGTTAAAATATCTAAAAAAATACTAAACAAACTATAAAAAATATAAAATTTGGTTTACTAGTAAAATTGTATATGAAAACCAAAATGAACGGTTTGGATCTACAATTAATATTTTGAAATTAGAGATGTGAGTCAATAGTACGAAGCAATCAGTACTACTAATAGTATAATAGCCTTACTCAATTTATTATATCCCAATTTCGGAATATGTTCTTGGATAGCGACCAAGTTTACTCTGATCAAATTTTTATATCAAGAGTTATGATCATGTGAATGTTGAGTTCTCAAAATTCATGACAAGATTCAATATAAATTCAATAGTTATATACTATTGAAATTTATATTGAATCTTGTCGTGAATTTTGCCAGTGGTATTTTCAATAAAACTGGATAAAGAAGTTCTTGAAATAAGAAGCTTTATAATTTTTTGAGCTTTTCTGTATTTCAAATTTCATCCAATTTTAATATCATTTGATTGTTTGTCGAAGATAATCTAAACTAATTGTAAGTATCACTTAATTCACATAAATTTAAATTTGGAACACACACCAAACCATATCTATAAAATTTTTATTTTAACATTTTTTTTCTTATCTATTTCAAATTTATTGAAACTTGTATTATTAGAATTTATCATGATATCTATTGTTATACGACCCCATCCCATAGTAACAAGATTCGCGAATAATTCATGAAATATTCGCGAATTATTCGGATTTCTGTTTCAGACGAAGCATTCGGCGAATTAAAAGGTAATTCGGGAGTTAAACGAACTAAACGCGAATTATTCGCGAATAAAACGAGTTTTACGAATAAAATGCGAATTATTCGTAATAAATCGGATGCAACAATTATTGTCCAAATTTCTTTGGTGCTTCACGTGGGTTGGCAGGGGAGAAAAAGCAAAAGATGTTGGATTTGCAGGCTTTTGCTGTTGAGTACTTCCTCTGTCCACAAAAGAATGAATTTGTAGCAAAAGTCAAAAGAAATAGTAGAAGAGTGAAATTACTTTTATGCCCTCAATTAGTAGAAAAGTGAACATTCTTGGAAGGAGACAAGGGGTATTTTGAGAATTTCGTAATATATATTTTTTTTTTGAGGAAGAAAGTGGATTCAAACAAAGAATATAAATTCATTTAATTGTGGACAAGTTGTAAAAGATATAAATTCATTTAATTGTGGACGGAGGAAGTACAATACACCTACATGCAGTCCGTGATCTTCTGTGGTACAAAAAATTTGAGAATTCAATACAAAAATCTATAAAATTAGATACATCTCTTAAAAAAAATTATAAATTTTATATTTTAAAAAACGAATTATTCCCGAATTATACCCGAATAATTTCTGAATCACAATTTTTTTTACTTAGCCGAACGAACCCCGAATACATAAGTTGTCGCTATGGCCCATCCCATGTCACTATAAGATAATGTCATGCATTAACATGATACAAAACAACAGGACTTGGGAGCTGATATAAAAAAGAAAGAAAGAAAATAAATAATGTGAAGTTATGAACTGCCACACAAATACGAGCTGTAAGAATAGCGGAAAGTAAGTCTTCAAAATTTATGATGAGGAACAAGTAACAAGTAACAGGAGGAGAGGAAAGGTCAGAGGAGGATGTGGGACAGTGGGAGGTGGGCTGGCGAATCAGGGATGTCACATGGAAGAACCATACACACCATCACCATGCAGCGGCAGAAGCAGAAGCAGAAAGATGAGAGATCGAGTAAAGAGTGAGGAGTGACTGAGTAAGGTAGTAATAAATATGTATCACATCGATCGATCTCATCTCATAATCTCATGTACTCACGTGACTCTGCGGCTAAAGTTGGCATACCTCCTTTTTATTTTTCCTTTTCTTTTTGTTGCTTTCTCATTTCTCGTGTTATTTAAACGGAGTTCATCTACTGATACACTGCAGCAGCAGGCACTAGGCAGCAGCTTGCTCCTCTCCTCTCCTCTCCTCTCCCACGGTCTACCCAACCACCATCATGCAAAATTGGAAACAATATTTTGTGGGGCTGCTAATTGCCTCCTGCAATTCATTCAAGAGCTGTCTCCGAGATGTTAAGATTTGTTTCCATGATTTTCATCAGCTCATATTCTTATTCATATTCCATTGTGGCTATTCAAATGGCAAAAACTTTGACTAATAGATTAATAAATTATCCCAGGAGCTAATTAATATATTATATTCTACTCGATACATAGATTAATTATATATTTCAAAACAAAAACATAGATTTGGGTTGAATTACTTATTATGCATGTTAGTAATGTTGATGGTTGTGTGTAAACAAAATCATCCCTACTAATAATAAAGGGAGGAGTTTATTTGGAGATTGAAATAGCTATATGTTCAGGAGTATTTTCAACCGTTGGATGCATCAATCTATAGTAATCAGCGCCGTTGATTATCTAAATTTGGTGATTCGATCTTCCGTCCGAAACCCAGCACCTTAACGCGTTTAATTTCTCGATAAACAAAAAAGAAGAAGACGCATAACGTCTTGGTAGATGGACCGGACGGTTTTTATATTTATTTGTACGAGATGCTTGAAGAATATGGGACCCACTTAGTTGAGACTGCTTGGACCCACCAGGTCAATGCATTTTACTGCACCGATACTCATGCATTTTTGTTTAGTCCAACTTATCCAAGATAATGTTGATGTCAAATTGTTGGGTATCAGGTATGGTCGGGTCGTGATTATTTTATCATTTTCTTCTATAGGGGTGTGACCCAACCTACTACATCTAAGCTGGATACAAACGAAAAATGAGAAGTATTGGATATTTCGCCCCCATAACCATCAAAATATTATTTTTACTACAAGTTTATTTATTTATATTTTTTTATTGCTTTAAATCATATGAGTTTCTTAATCATGACATTTTTTTTTTTAGTTTTGATAGATTTAATAATTCTAGCATAGTGTATTCCTCCGATTTATTATTTTAATAAGGAATGGATTGCTTATTTGGTTATACCTTTCATTATTATTGTTATTGATTTTTTTGTCAAACATTATAGAAAAAATTTAGTTGTTGGATATTGCTTTTTGTATCTAATATATTAGTATTTTTAGTGTTTAATTATATTATAATGATATAGTAGGAATTTAGATGTTATTCTAATTTTAAATCAAATAATAGAAATAAATATAAATAAATAATACTAATATCCCATTGCAACGTGTGGGAACTATACTAGTGTAAACCAATATAAAAATAGTTGCATAGTAAATTATGTAATTATTATGCATAATAACCCATTAACTTTCATAATTGAGAACGTGTATTGATGACATGGAATAATAGAAATATTGTAAGAAAATGACTTGTATAATGAAATCATTATTTTGTGTGATAACTCATCTAACATATGCATAATCAAGTACACCATCAAAATTGTCTATTTGCCACTGCAAAACTCCAAGTTTGTCAAAATACCACTAAAAAATTCTTACTTGCTATTATGCCACTCCAAAACTAATTTTGTTGCCAAATTGCCGCTACCACCATAATTTTCCACATATCTTCTTAAAAAAAATTCAAATTGTATTTTTTTTTACTTTGTATTTTTATATTTACCATTTTACCCCTCTTCTTTCCATTTCATTTTCGATCCGGTGACACTCCTACTCCCTCTTTCTTCTTCCTTTTCATTGCCAACCCCTTTTCTTTCTCT
The DNA here is from genome assembly GCA_030179965.1 of Cyperus esculentus. NCBI lineage: Eukaryota > Viridiplantae > Streptophyta > Magnoliopsida > Poales > Cyperaceae > Cyperus > Cyperus esculentus. Next base: position 2,607,638 of record JASGLE010000014.1, on the reverse strand, counting down.
GTTTTTTTTTTCTAATGATTTGGAGCACCTTCCTTTCCCAATGACCAATCGAATACTACCACGCTACTTTATTAACACAATTAAACAAGATTAATCCTTATAATCCACTTTCACCTGTCATACACACACAACTGTTAAATAAAGTTCAAAAGAGACACGCCTCTTATCATTTTCCTCCGCCTGGCTACCATCCTTCTCCGGCAAAATCGCTCCTGCTCTGGCCACCTCAATAGGAGCGTCAGCCACCACCATGATCGTCTCTCTGAACCCAACTTAACGGCCTTGATCTCGGTTGCAACAGGCAGGTGAAGACGGGATGAAGGGAAAAAAAGGAAGATCTAATCTGAGGCCCGACGATTGGAAGGATGGCGGTCCCAATTGTTGACATCTTAAGCTTCCCAAGCCTCTGCAATGATGTGCAAACACTCAATGATTTCAAGGGTTTTTCAATCATGCAGGGGCTCGGATAGGGATCACGCACGAAGAGCATATGTTGGGTACTTCAATCGTGTAGGGGCACAAATTGTGGAGGGCATTTTGGTCTCAACATGAAAACTTATTAATTTTGAATACTAAATATTGTATAATGGCAATTTGGAAAGTATATCAACTTGAGTGGCAATTTTGCAAACAAAACTTTTTGAGTGGCATTGTGACAATCCGCAAGTTTTGAAGTGGTATTTTGACAATTTTCCCTTAATATATATTTGATAAAATGATGAATTGCATGATAAAGTCATTAGTGTGCATAAACTCATTTAACCTACACAATCAAGATGCATATAAGTGACTTTGTAAAAAATGGGTAATTACATAATAAAGTTATTAGTTTGTATAATGACCTATTGACCTACATAATAAAGTCGGGGGTATCGACAATGTTAAATAATAGCAATATAGTATAAAATGAATTATATAATAAAGTCATTAATTTATATAAATAACTCATTTGTTTACATACTAAGTTGGCATTGACGTGTATATCTTTTTCATCTAAAAGGAGGGTAGGTAATTTTATAAAAATTAAAAGAATGATTAAACAATTTCAAACTACATATTGAATCAAACGGAGAGGAGATTGCGGACTTTCGTTGGTGATTCAAAGCGATTCTAATTTTAAAGTTGGTGACAACTGACAACCCGGCGCGCTGCTGCTCTCTCCTGCCTCGACCAAAATGCCCATGATCATCGGAAAGTAATTACTTGAGTGACTTCTATTCCTACAAGTAGAACCCCACCCGTTTTTAAATTCCAGAGAGAGGGAATACTTCATTCTTCCTGGTCTCGTTCTCACTTCATTAATTATTTCCTACACAGACACACAGTACATAATTTGATATTGACTCCAGTCAAACCGAATTTAATGCTACTGTAACTCACTATAACTCACTGTCACAGTGTCATGTAATATAGGGGCCTTTCTGTCTTTCCACCATAATGGGGGCACATTCGGTAATCATTCAGACGAAACTTCAAAATCCGAAATGAGACGAGACGACTGACGAGACGAGAGGTCGCTTCAGTAAACAGAAACCAGCAGCAGACGTACGATGAACTCATCCGACGGCTACCAATGATTGATGAGGAAAAAGGAGGGAAATAAGCTGGGCCGTCCGATCTGATGGCTCCTCGTCCCCATCCCTCCCTCCCTCTTATATTTAGTATATAAATGGCGTCTGCCTAGGGCTTCCTTTCTCACTCTCTTCTCTACTCTCTCGCGCCCCACTCTCCAGTCCACTCTCTTCCTTCCTTCCTTCCTTCCTTCACCGGACCAGTAAGTTTTCTTTTTTCCTGTTTGTTTACCTTTTCAATTCCAATAATAATGCTATATCTGATCAGGGGATCTCATAGTAATAGTACCCAGACAATTAATAAGATCACTCTGTACTTGCCTTTTAGTTATTACAATTTTACTATTTTGGGGGAGTGTCAACTGTTCCTTCCTCTGATATTTCCTTGGCTCAAATTGAACCATACTTTGTCATTTGTTTGTTGCGGAAATGTTTCAGTAACGTTGCAGTTTTCTATCTTTAGATTTTAGTGGAATCCATTTAGGCGATAGGGATATTTTTCACTTCTTCTTTCTCGACTTCTTCCCAAGGATTTTTTTTCCTTGTGCAACACCTGATCTGCTTGCCCGGAGGCTAGGTTGATTTTTTTTTTTCTCCATATTCACTTTGCCATTGACAAAAATTTCACTACAGTTACGAAATTCTCCATTGAGAAAATTTTACAAAATTTTCCTTTTTTATTGTTTTATTTTTCCTTTTAATTTTCATCCCGGAGCATGTCCATTGTCATTTTTTTTGCCGGGCAGTAAGGCTGCTGATCAAATGTTAGTTTGTTCTAAAATGTACCAGTAAAGTCCCCTGTTCGTGGTCCCGTTCACACCCTGAAATATTTTGAAGTTGTTGCTCCAGCAATATTCAAGCTTATGTCCAGCCAAATTATACTGCCTTTTTGTACATTTTGCAGTCAATTTTCTAGATTCTAGTTCTATCCATTCTGGCATGAATAATTAAAGATCCCCTAAAAACAACTAATATTTTACTTGTACCGAATAGATTTTTGCTTCTTGGTCAAGGCTGCATAATGCTGACAGTACCACCTTTTTTATTAAAAAAAAAAAACTCTTAAGCACTTAAAAGTTAAAACACATCTGATCTAACACAAACTTAAATTTTGTTGATCCCCTTACAACAGGAAAAGAAGGACTAATCAATTACAAATACAATGAGAGAGATCCTCCATATCCAAGGTGGTCAATGTGGTAACCAGATCGGTGCCAAGTTTTGGGAAGTCGTCTGTGATGAGCACGGCATTGACCCAACAGGTCGTTACACCGGCTCTTCAGACCTCCAGCTCGAGCGTGTCAATGTATACTACAATGAGGCCTCATGTGGCCGCTTTGTGCCACGTGCTGTCCTCATGGACCTTGAGCCTGGCACCATGGACAGTGTACGTACTGGGCCTTATGGTCAGATCTTCAGGCCTGACAACTTTGTGTTTGGGCAGTCTGGTGCTGGAAACAATTGGGCCAAGGGACACTACACTGAAGGAGCTGAGCTGATTGATTCAGTTCTAGATGTCGTCAGGAAGGAGGCTGAAAATTGTGACTGTTTGCAAGGTCAATTTTAATTTGTTCTAGTTATGATATATTTAGATCTTGTTTGGCAAGGATGATCTCCCTCATTTTTCTTACATTGAAACTTGTTATTTTTGTAATGTGCAGGTTTTCAGGTCTGCCATTCACTTGGTGGCGGTACTGGGTCGGGGATGGGAACCCTCCTGATCTCTAAGATCAGAGAGGAGTACCCTGACCGCATGATGCTGACCTTCTCTGTCTTCCCCTCCCCAAAAGTTTCTGACACTGTAGTTGAGCCTTACAATGCAACTCTCTCTGTGCACCAGTTGGTTGAGAATGCTGATGAGTGCATGGTTCTTGATAACGAGGCACTCTATGATATTTGCTTCCGTACTCTTAAGCTCACTACACCCAGCTGTAAGTCATTTCCCATACTATTTTATTAATGTAGTAGAACGGATAAATAGTTTAGTTGAGGGATGATGATAATAGTATGTCTGTCTCTGGATTCATGCATTTAATTTTGGGTTTCTGGATATTAGCTCAATGAGTGGGACATTAAGTCTGTATAAATGGAATATATGATTTAATGTGATTGGGCCGAGTATACAGTTGTATTCATGGAGGTGGATGGGTCCCATAGTATTGGCTTCTTATATAATAGTAGCCTCAATTATTACGCATCTACCTACTTGTCTTGCTTTTGTGCTGTCTTTACTTGGCTATTGTGTGTGCTAAGTACTTGGTCAATTTAGATCTGCAAGGGTTCAAATCAGAACTTGTTTAGATTTTGTACTTGGTGCTCAGATCTAAATGTGGATGCTAGCGTAGGAGTCTGGTTTCATTGAATAGGCAACAGATCTGAATAAAATATTTGCCTATATCCCAATCCTGGCAAGATATTTGTAATTACATTATTTTTGTCTGGTGTACTAAGTTGGCTCAGTCCCTTCTATTTGGGCGTTGGAAAATTTGAAGTACTTGAACCTAAAACTGCAAGTGCTTTAACCTCATAAGCTTTCTACTATCAAATTGTCCTGCATGCTAGATCGATTAATTATGTTTAAATAATTTGTAGTTTATAATGTACCATTCTGCAGTAGTGCTGAGTTTTCATAGCACAATATAATTTTTTGGTAGCATGCTAGGTTGATATACACAAATTGGATGAGAGATGTTGACAAGCTATTGCACATCATCTTTGTATCTTGAGTTCTAGGCTAACAATTTTTCCCTTCAAATGAACCAGTTGGAGACCTGAACCATCTGATCTCAGCCACCATGAGTGGTGTGACCTGCTGCCTGCGGTTCCCTGGTCAACTTAACTCTGACCTGCGCAAGCTTGCTGTCAACCTTATCCCGTTCCCTCGCCTCCACTTCTTTATGGTTGGTTTTGCCCCACTTACCTCCCGTGGCTCCCAGCAGTACCGTGCACTTACTGTTCCTGAACTCACCCAACAAATGTGGGATTCTAAGAACATGATGTGTGCGGCTGATCCCCGCCACGGTCGTTACCTTACCGCCTCTGCCATGTTCCGAGGCAAAATGAGCACAAAGGAGGTTGATGAGCAGATGATCAATGTGCAGAACAAGAACTCATCATACTTTGTTGAGTGGATTCCCAACAATGTGAAGTCAAGTGTGTGTGACATCCCACCAAGGGGTCTGTCAATGGCTTCTACATTCATTGGTAACTCAACATCCATCCAGGAGATGTTCAGGAGGGTGAGTGAGCAGTTCACTGCCATGTTCCGGCGCAAGGCCTTCTTGCACTGGTACACTGGTGAGGGCATGGATGAGATGGAGTTCACTGAGGCTGAGAGCAACATGAATGATCTTGTGTCAGAGTACCAGCAGTACCAGGATGCAACTGCTGATGAAGAGGGTGAGTATGAGGAAGAGGAACTGGAGCAGGACATGTGAGGATTCCAATTATTTGCATTGTGCCTGAGGGTTTCTATACCTTCTATACTGCTTAGGTGTGGTTGTCGTGCATTGGATCTGCATCTCCTCTTCTCCTCCTTTCTCTTCATTTTTTTATGAGTTTCCTATGGATCTATGCTTGTTATTATCTGGTATGTAAAAGGTTTGCTTTGATATGTAACTTGCATGTGCTGTAATGTGTAGTGAACTTGACATTTCTATTATGGATGACCATGGCTTTTGTGTTCAACTTCAACCTAATTTCTCATATTGGATGTGTGATCTGATTATCGGCTACAAGTACGGCTTGGTTGGGTCCATGGGACCATGAGTAGGTATAAGTTTGAATTGAGCAATTTCGTGTAGAGATTAGCATTTTCTTATTTTTTTCAAGCTTTTCATCAAAGGGAAAATTGTCCCATATTAAATGTCATAATAAGTGCAAAAAAGAATAAGGGTCTACCTCTAGAAGCTGCCATGTTTACCATCATAAAATGCATGGTACTGCAAAGTCGCTATGATGCTCTTGAGCTCTTTGGCATGAGAAAGTATCATTCTGATAATAATAATTTCCGAAAACAAGTATAATTTTCATGCGTGCGGTGTAAAAGATTGAAGTTAAAAGATCTAAAGGGAAAACGAAACAACAAAAATTATGTAAACCGGATAAGTAACTTGTGAAGCCATGGAAACCGGAAGGTATGGGCCGGGCAGTTATATTTTTAGCATATAGGATAAACTCAACTGGGAAAACCTTTTGTGGCCCGTAAAATATATAAGCTGATCGACGTCAATAGGGCCCAAAAGTTTACATTTTATACATGCCCAAAAAACAAAGCCCAACGAATTTTCAAAAAGAATCAGACGCTTCTTCGTGAGCATTGGAGATTTAGATTGGAATAACTGGGCCTGGGCTTGAGAGTTGAGACGAATCTGATAAGAAAAGGCAATCTGGTCTGGTATATCATGGCCATTATTTATTTTTTTTTATGTTAATTTCCAGGATGGATGAGGCTCCAAAAGCAATAAACAAGGAAGGAAGTCGCTCTCGCCGTCCAAAGTTGCTTTTGTCTTGTGATGGTGATGGAGACAACGATAAGCACAAGCATCCCCCACCACCACCACCACCATTAGCATTGTGCCAAAAGTCAAAGCCATGGCATACCCATAACCCATACCCTTGCACTTGAAACCATGCACTGCACAACAACAATTCATGTGTTTAAAACCTTTAAAACGTTATGACTATTATAATTCTGATGCCTTTCTTTTAAATATTATTTTATATTTGCCAGTGTCAGACTGGACTTGCAAGGAAGCACTTGATTACTGAAATGATCTTCTTATAATTTCTATTGTTTTGAGGGTTAGGCTCGTTGATAACAGAGTAACCTGCAATATATAATATTGTTCTCCAAATTTGTTAGGACATTTAAAAAATCAATAAAGAAGTCTACTATGTAACTGGCCATCTAATGTTTAATGGAGTCTTTCTGAAAATTGTGAGGCATATAATTATAACCTCTTGAAAACCGAGGATTGAAAAATCGGTTGGTAGTTGTATTCACCAACATCATATTAAAAGAGGCGTATTATTATTAACAACAGTTGTATTTGACAGCAACATAAGCTCTCTTTTAATTTTAAACCAAGGAAGTCAACACAAAGACAACATCCAACAGTATTGAAATTGTCGACACTGAGGTTGAAAGCAACTTTCAGTTTCTTACCTTGTAATTATTTTCAGCAAAACTCCAAATCCAATACAGTTACAGTTACAGTGACATGGTTCTGGTTCTGGTAAAATGCTAAAAGGAGTGGTGGCAGAGAGCGCCAGAGGAAATAAATAAATTATGTGGGCGATCGATCAGAGATGCTATCCAATTCCAATCCAAGTATGAAGTATCCAACAAACCCACAACCAACTGAGCAATCTTATTCTTGACCTACTCCAGTCCTGCCTCACAATTATACCAATTTCTTTCTTTCTTGCCTCATCACATTTTTATTTGACGGGTGCATGGCACCAACCAAACCAAATGGGCAGGCAAAATGAATCCATTTCCAATCCATGGATCATCACAATTCACAAAGCCGCCACCCACCCCCCCCCCCCCCCCCCCCCCATGTAAAAGCAAAGCCTCCTCAATTATTATCCTGTGAATTCTTGCGTTCATGTCCTCATCAACTACAATTATTCTACATTCTTTTCTCCATTTAAACCTGATGATGATTATGATTTAACACAAATAACAATATTTATATGTCATTCCAGGTGTTTTACAACACAATATTATTTTGAGGTAAATCTAATGACATGATCACAATTATTTTATCAGCAAAGAGTACATCACATTATGTACTTTAATGAGATCTCATACATACACTACTTATTTTTTTGAGATAAAGATGAGAGTCAAGCCACTCAAATTTAAATATCTATAAAAAAAAATCCCATCCGGGTTTCGAACCATACATACATACACTACTCATATTACAAGTTTTTTCTACCAACTTAAAACTGTACTCTTAATCTGCAAATTTTCCAATACAAGCTCTGCAGTGACATTCAAAATTGAAGAATTTACGCATATATATCTTATGACCATTGCTGTTAGTATTGCTGCACAATTCACTAATACTTTACACATGACATATATAACAAATATAACAAAACGGATTATCTACAATTTAAGGTTCTACATGCAAATATGTATAGAGGAACAGCTGGCTGTGCAAATTAAGGGGGCCCAGCTCTACTGTTCTCCATTTCATCACCAAAAAGTTGCTTACCCGAGAAGAGATTAGAGTAATATATGTTTGTTCTGGACATCTATGTTCATAGTCAACTGGAGAAATTACTTACTGTCTGTCTGGTTAATTTTGACTATTTTCATCAATTATTTCATTAAAAAAATATACTTTTTTCTGTATACCACTTGCTATAGGTTATGAATTAATAGTGACTTTAATGGGTGAATAAATGCAATGCATCATGCATCGCTTAGATATTAAGAGAGAAAAAGAGAGGAAAAGATGCTCACCACAAAGAAAAGAACAAGGCCGTCTTTTACATTACATTTACATTTACATTTACATAGGCCTTTTGACTACTTTCTGAAGGCTGTCTCTACTTCCACAAGAGAGAAGTCCGTGTCAAGTCTCACTTCTGTCGCCAAAAAGAGAGGAAAGAGAGATTGTTGGATGAGAAAGTTTTTGTCACGCTCACCAAACTCAACTTAAGTTGGGCAGCTTCCATATTAATCATGAAAATTATAATTTATGTATGCTTTGCTGACTCAAAATCCAACCTTTTTCACTGAAACTTTTATATGTATAAACCACTTAGAAATTTGAAGTTAAGGATTTAGAAAATTACTCTCTTGTCACATTTCAGCTACATATATAGAAGACTGAAATATGCAGATAGTTGGTCTATCTTGAATTTGTTACTTCTGCTTGCAGTCATCTTCCAAATGATCAATTTTCAATCTGCTTTGTTTTGAGATAAGATGCTATTCACATGCAAACTGCAGAAGTAGACGAATATTCAGACACTATTTTTATATTGAACGGTTGAACCACATCAAATCAAAGAAAATAAATAGAGGAGCATATATGATATATCACATCATTGTGTGTAAACTGTAAAATGAACAAAAAGTTATGTCGGCATGTCCTGCAAATGAACATTATAAAATTGGCACATTGTCCCTCAAAGTGAGTTAATTACACAAACTAATCTTTTAAATATCATCTAGCTATTTTTATTTGTCGATCCTAGAGTTTCAACTTCCTGTAAAATCATAGACATTCCATGTGCCTTTTAATTTGTGTCAGGTGTTCTGATTAAATGCTTGGAAGTTTACTGAGTTAATTACAGTTACAATTGGCAAAAATCCAAGAAGAATCGGTAGACCTTTCCAATTGGCTCACATGAATTAATGTTGTAAAAAGAACGTACACAGATATATAGATTCTAGTTCTACCAGACAGTCGATGCAATTAAATGTCATCTTCGACTATATATATATTGTTGAAAACAATAATATACCAATTTGGATAATTACTTATTTACTTACAATAAAAACAAGCATCGACCCTAAAAGGTAAAAACTTCTTGACTCATTTTAATTAATACTATACATACTATACATTAGTTAGATATAGGGACCAATTGTTGACAGATATTTAAGAAGGGAAGGGAATGCATGCCACATATATATCTGATCCTGTAACTGTAACAAACTTACACAAAAAACTCCAAAACCGAAAAAAGGGAAGAAAAAGAGAAATAGGATAGAAGAACAGAGGAGAACAAGGGACTTAAAAGTTAGCATTGCCACTTTGCCAGCGGCTAATTTGTCTTGTTCATCCCCACCCGAGTCCCCAGGCCCAGTGCAGTGCAGTCTCTACATACTATATAATCATATATCCTTGCTTTGTTGAAGTTCCCAGGCCCGATTCAATGTTTTAGAGGAGTCTAGTCTAGTCTGTGAATTCTGACTGTGAACCCATCCCATAAAAACATAACATCATGCATGTGCACAAAAGAAACGATCGAGATGATTGATGGGGGCTGATTTTAGTGGAGAGGAGAAGCTGCCTACAATACATCAATTATACATTCCAAGCCAAGCAAGGAACACTAAAATCATAGCCATATATAGGTCAGTACTCAGTCAGTCTGGTCAGACCATCAAATTAGAGCCGACATTAACATTAGTAATGTTGTAACTTGTAAATCCGTATTGGAGACATCAGACATGATTCATCGATGTGTTGGTGTTGCTCACTCTCATTTAGTATAGTGATTTTACTGTTTAATTAGTTTACGGCCGGGACAGATTAAAATGGTACGTACTGGATTAGAAATCAAAGGGTAAGGCTTCATCGTATATTCGTATGTTTGTTTAAAAGACCCTAGCTACTACATTATTAATTGTGTGACACTTCAGTTCGTGATTGTATTTATAAATAAATTGTCTGCTCACATTTCTCGTATGAGAGATCAATTAACGATTTAATAGAAAAAAAAAACAGAGGAAAAATCCACATCGAACAAACATTGAGGCGGTACAACGAGAACCAGAACCAAATTGAATTTGTTATGTTTTTGAAAAGGAAATTATATGATGAAAACTCAATTATGAAATGGATGTTGGATGTTGGCAGAGACATGAACAAGAACAACGTCATAATCGAGATCCTCATCGATTCTCATTCTATCAAAATCAAAATGAAATGGTCCCCAATGGCAATGACCATCCATTTAATTTAATTTATCTGAACCGCGCGCGCGAAGCCAATTAGAGATTTTCATTCTCTTTCAAAATGAGCTTGTCAAATGTCAATCACATCTTTCTTCACTGCATGCGATAACAAAAATGATTATATATATAGTTGTTTAACAACTTAATTATTCACTACTTATAGATTTTAACAATAGTGTATTCTATTTGAACCGTCCGATGACTTGGTTGGCTTAATTAATTTCTTGTTCAGTCACGACTTATGAAAGAGCAAAAAGACTACTCAATATATAGTATGTAATGTAATATATACTATACTATCGCCTATCGGTTAATCAAATTCGATATTATTATGAATAAATGTTTCCACCACTATGATGAACGGCCGAACAGTGAATCCAATTTAAAACGAACACTTGTCTTTCTTAGGGGGAAAAAAACAACACCTGTCCGTATCGATAATGCTTGTAAGAAATTAACTTATTGTGGAGCAAAAAGGAACTAAACGGGTCCCAGATATCACCATATGTTGTCTTCAAGATCATACATATTTTTGTCCACGTATAATTTCATGAGTTATCCGACCATATATATTATTTTCATCAAGTAAGAAAGATATATCTATTAACTAATATAGGAGAGATCCATTTATACCAAAAAAAAATTGACACAAAAATTACACTAAACCTTATAAATTTACAAAAAAAATATTCATTTACAAAAATAAAACCAAATTTTACAAAAATATTCATTTACTTATAAATTGATATTGATTGTGTTTCCAATTTTATTCAATTTGATTTATTTCATGAAAACAAATACGTTGTTGGTAAAGAATAAATAAAAATAAAATCCAATATTGGACGTCGCCGGTCCTGAAGGAATCTTACTATGTCTATGGTAGTATGATCATATCAGGAAATACTGGTATATTTCATTCTATTCTTATCTTCCAACTTTATAAGAATTGATTAAAGTTTCCATTTGGAATCGGAATCTTACAATGATCATATAAATAAAGTGAAAATCTTCATATCCCCAGATCATCGTCCCCCTATAATATCCCCGCGACAGTACTTTTTTTTTATTACCTTAATCGGACATATAACAAACTCTCCACTCAATTCCATATATTAAAACTTCCCTTCCCATGTAAGACTACAAATGGAAGGCGATGTCTCTCGTCGCTCCGATCAACTTACGGCACCCGATATCATTCCGACCATCTCACCGTACCCAATCTCGCTCCGACAGTCTCACCGTACCCGATCTTGCTCCGACCGTCTCACCGTCTCTCTATTCGCAATCTCGTTCCCACGATCTCTCCGTTCGACATCTTAGATAGTTCGCAATCTCGTTCCTTTGTTTGAGATCTTGCTCCGACCGTTCATTCATTTGAGATTTTGTACAAGTCACACCTCCATTGTTGCTCATTTATTATTTCCATGTAATTATCTCAAAAATATTATTATATGAACACGCTTAACATATATAAGTACTTGAGAAAAAAATATACACATCTTATAGAGTAATATGAACACCTAGTATAAAAGCAAAAAGTTGGTGTATGACAGCAAATAAAGAAGAAAGAGAAGAGTCTGATAAGAGGGAAATATAAACAACTAGTATCAGAATTTAATCGGTTGAAATTGCGTATGCTTTACAAGTATAAACACTGGCTTATAAAATATAAACATCTAGTACAAAAGTATAAATACTTGTACTATGTACGCAATTAAGAATATAAACACTTGCTTTTAAAATATAAATACAGGCATTCAAAATATAAATATGCAGTGCAAAAACATACTCCTTTTAAAATATAAATACCTACTTCATAAGTAGAGATACCCACCTTAAAAATATAAACACTTGAGACTCGCTACTGTAGGGGGACGAAACTGAGGGATTTTTGTTGGGGGACTATTAGTCTAACCCATAAATAAATATATTGGATTGTTACTTTGTATTATTATCTTCCAAATTGTATGACTTGTTGACATCTTAATTAACGTTTCCATGAGGAATCGGATAACGGGATAAGCCCTCCAATACATGTAGCAGCAGTAGCTAGTTGCCAGGTAGCGCATTATTCCAAAAGTTGAGAAAACCGATCGAATCAAGACTCAAGAGGCTAGCCTCCACTTCCACTCGTCACTTGTCTCTATCCATTTTTTATATTTTTCTACTCTAAATCTTTTTTTTTTTCCGGAGGAAATTCTTGTCTAATATAAATCATTGATTCCTTGGTAAATCACTTCAGATATTTCTTTTTTGCACTATTTGCGGACAGGGAATATGATGATAAACATATTCCTTACATTTGCATTTCTCATTCGCTATTATTCGTGGATATAGACAAATAATACTCAACCACTGAAAACGGACGATTTATTATTGAAAGTATATATTCCAATATACCAGCATATTTTGTTTTCTTTTCTGATTCTCCATGCTCATAGCTAGATAATTTTATCGGTTACAGATTAATCTCATAATAGGTAATATTCATTTATAATCGTTGGATCGAAAATAAAATTTTTTTGGTGAGAGTATTAGAGTAAAATTCAAATTATTAACTCACCAAAATGATTTCTGATATCTCGAAAATTATCGAATGGGCTCAAGTTTAAAGGATGGTTATTTAAGGCTTCTAACTATGGGTAATTTAAACGGGTTAGCATTAAAATGAAATTAAAGGGTCATTAAATTATAACATAGTAGTATGGTGAAGTATGTTTTAAGGCATGTACAGAGCATAAGTGGAGTAAAGATACCGTGAGTTTAAGCTCACAGAACTTTGTGAGTGTACTTCTAAAAACATATCACACAATCTTCAAATTTCGATTTATACGGCTCAATAAATTTTTTGTATCAAAATCTTTTGGGATACAAAAAATTTTCATTTTTGAAAACTTTTAAGTATTTGTTTAAAATTTTCTAAAAGTGGTGTATAAACATATTGATATTTTAATTTATTAATATTGTGCTGTCACTTTTAAAAATTTCAAGTACTTAAAAAATGAAAAGTTTTTGTATGCCATAAGATTTCAATAAAATTTTATTACGTTTCCGATAATGGATTGTAAGATAATTAAGTCTTGCATCTTGTGCACAACAATTTGGTTTTACATAAAAATATTGCACCGCAATCTCAATTTCGTATATAACTATTTGGATTGGAAGCAGTCGTCGTTTATGTTTTGCCCCACTTTATATTCCTCTTTCTGTACCGTATCTTATTAATCAACTTTTGCTCTAATATTATATTACACAGTATATATAATTTTCTTATACTTATTTTTGGAAACAATATCTTAATTAAAACTTGATATAATTTTAATGCAACGGATTAATTGAAAATCTGAAATAATATCCAAATTATTGGTAGCCCTATGAAAAGCATAAATTCTAAATTGAAGGGAATGAATTATGGATATGATGCGTCCTCTGGGTCTGGGAAGCAACCAGTCCAAATGTTGGAGTGTGAAAGCTGAAGCTGAAGCTGGTGTGGCGCACAACAGAAAAGGCTTGAAAAGATTCTAAATTAGCAACAAAACAGAGTGAGTTAGTGATAAAGCAGATTTATTTATTTTTAGGAGAACCGAATAGAAAAAGAGGTGACACCGCCCTGTCCCTCACTCATTCACACTCCAACTCGAACAGTAATGGAAATATGGAATGGTCAAAGAAAGAGGCTCGAGACCTACCTTTTGCAAAACAAACAGTTCCCCCCAACCAAATACATGTAATGTAACGTTGGTTGTCTTCTGTGGCCATTTTCTGGAAAGTTTGTACTTATAAAATCTTCAAGGAAGTCAATTGAAGGGTGGTGATGATCATAGAAGATCAGGAATGAACCAGAAAGGCCTTAAATGGAAGGAGAGGAAAGGAAAGGAAAGGAAACGGGTAGATTAGATTAGTAGATTAGATTGGGGTTAGGAAGGAAGAAGCCGGGACCCATTTCTCTCATGCTCTAACCTACACGGCTACACCTACTTCCCTTCCCTAAGTTCCCTTCCCTTACGGTTACCCACAAGTCCAGTCCAACTGTGTGCGTAAGCATGTATGTATGTTGTTTTCTTATTACATTATTAATTCATTAATTAATGCTTTCAGATTGGTAAGGACTAATGACTAATCAATGAATATCACATTATATCTTTTCTACCTTATTTCAATACATTTTTATTTCCTCATATATAATGAGATTACATTGATATGAAGGGATAAACTTGTAATCCACAGGCTGTGACCATCCTATCTTAATTGTTAAATAAATAAATAAACGCCGCATCCCGTATGCACTTATAAAATAATTACAAAAGTATATATATGTACAAGCAAAGCTGTATCCTGTTTGTTGTTCTGTTCATGCTCAAGTACTAACCGTGACCCACCTACTTTGTTTTTCTTTTTAATTTAATCGCAAGTAACAATTAGTTATACTTGTATGATTTCTGGTGGTAGCTTCCTTGTCTTAATTCAATTCTTAAACAAAATAAATGAAATGATCTTGCTAGATTAGTTTGGCTGACAAATAGACCAGAACACCAGATACTAGAAACGTTGAAAGCATTGATTTCAATGTGAGAAAGTCAAATATGACCTAGTCTGATTACCAGTACCATTTGACTGCCAACTATTCCATTTCCACCGTTGTTTCCATTTTCTTGGTTTTCTATAACCTGCTCTATGAGCTTATGATCTTCATTCTTCAACTTGGTAAGCAAAGAAATATTAGTCTCACTAGCTATGGTCCACGGATTTTTATCATGTAACGATGGCCGAGCTTGAGAAAAAAAAAAAATTCAGATTTTGCATTATGTGCAATGTTCTAAATAACGCGCTATAGCGGCACTATAGCGTTTTCCGGACCCAAAACGTGATGCTATTGGCCAACACTGCGCAAATTGCGCTATTTCCGCTATAGCGTAAATAGCGTCCGCTATAGCGCATAGCGTGATAGCGCTAAAATAGTGCGCTATACTACATAACATATTTTTTCAGAAGATGAGGATAATGAGCCACCAGTTAAGTCTGATACTGAGCCAACAGATAATAAAGTGTCTGAAGAATCTATAGAATAATATATAGTTTGACTTGAAATTAGAGTAAAACCTGATATATATGATATTTTGTATAGGGTTGATAATATGATCAGTGACCTTTTGTGCAGGAAATGACTTAGGATTAATGACTCTTTTGTGCAGGAATCCAGGAAATGACACAGCTTGTGACAGTATAGATCATTTTGTATAGAAAACAATCCTATATCAGATATTTTGAATGGCAACTAGGACTTTGTACTAGCTTAATGCAAAAACATTAGTTTGTTAATTATTTTGTTTTGATTATTTGCTCTATAGAATTCTTAATAATGTTGAAATTTAATACAAAAATATAATACAATTCATAAAATTAATGGACACGCTACGTACGATAGCTTTCGCTATAGCACGCTATAGCGGCGATAGCTTTTCCGAAGACCCGCCGCGATGACGCTATAATCGCGATTTAGAACCTTGATTATGTGTAAGTTTAAGTTGTTCCACGGCGTACGTTTTGATATTAATCGGAATTAAGAAAACCAAAGCAATCGTTCTATAACATATTATATCATTATCTACTTTCGCATTTAGAAAATCATATTGGATTCAATATCTTTTCAAATCGACTCAAATCATTTACAAAGAAATGTAGATGCTAACATGACATTGGAAAATCGACAAATTTCACATCAGAATCAACAATAAGTCAACGGAAGTTGCTCTTGATAAAATCTTTTTTACCGTCTTTTTCATTCATTAGCAAGTAGTGTGCAAGCTGGTATTTTACTCGAGGTGATGGAATATTCACATAAATTCAGAATTAGAAGTATCAAACTCTACAATTATTTTTTCTAATAACAGGAGAATGACTAACATAACTTAAGATTGCCACTTCAATTATTCCGAATAGGCGAATAAACACTTCAATTATCATCACTACATTTGACTGTTATCAAAGCACAAAAAAAAAAAAAACCCTGATTTATTAACACAACTCATTAGCCTTAGAAATGTTCCCTAGTATTAACAATCCCTAAACTAATAACAATTGTTTTTTTCCTTGTCAGGAGCTTTAATATCTCCGGGGGAACGAGTTTAAAACGAACGGGTGATTTAATATGAATTTTTATCAGAGTTGACTAAGTTTCAAGACTGATATGTTATTACTTTGCATATGGCATTTGGTTTCCTTCCGACAATTTGCTCTAAACACTACTATTAACCTCGACAATATGAAACAGAAGTTTTTGAACTACAAAAAAAAAGAGCTTTTCTTTTTTTATAGATTATTGGCATCTTACAAAAAGGCTAAAAAAAGGTTCCTCTGCAACTTTGAATGTCAGCCTCACTCAACCCCTCCTTAGAATCCATTTAGAATTCACATATATAGCATATAACAAGAAAAATCCACATGTTCAGTTTCGGAAAATTAAACCGAACCGAAAAGAAGAGCACGGCGCAAGGCCATTTTGAGTGAGCAATGAAGGGGGGAAGAAAACAATCCTCCAGGTTTAATTACTCTCGAGTCAGAAATTCAATTGGAAAAAAAAAAAACAATTTAAAATCCTAATGCCGCGCAGCCCAGCTCCTTATTCCATTCTTGGGTTTCTGATTATTATGAAACCGGTTTTGAGGTACCACTTTAGGTCTCGGTATCTCATTCTCACCGAGTATTTGGACTGTTCTCTGCTTTTTAGCTGCACAAAATACAAAAATTCAAAGGCCAAGTAAGAATGCTGAACTGTAAAATAAAAGCCGATGCCTCTTGCACAAAAATAATAAATGAAGATCAGGTGAATTTAGAAACTTACCATTTTGGGCTTGTTGATACCCTTCATGAAGTCGCTTCTTTGCGGCCTCCAGTCTGTCATCCTCAGCAGACTTCAATCTCTATAAAAGTTTTCACAATAATGAGGTCTTGACCAATGAAATCACACCTAAGGCTAAGACCTCATTCTATCACCAATAATAATAACACTTACGTCAATCTGAGCAACAGCCGGAGGCTTCCTTTGGAAATGTGCAGGCTGATTTTGGGCCTGACGAGGTGGTCTGCCAGGGCCAGATTCCACATTAACAGGTCTGCTTGGCTTGCTCACACTTTCCTGTGGTGGCTTCATTGGCCGGGTATTATGCAAACTTGGAGGTCTTGTTTGCCTAATTGCTGGTGCGGGTCTTTCATTCCTTGTAACAGGGCTATTGCTCTTTGCAAATGAATTCCGCCGCTCTGCATCTCTTTTCTTCTCAAGTTCAGTGTCACATGTCAAATCTGGCATATTAATCTAGATATTAGACAAAGCCACAGTATTTAACTACAAAAAATAGTTAGAGAATCAGTTTGATACTTACTTCCATCATCATCCATTCCATCAAAGAGCTGCACAAATGTGAAGATCAAATTAGTCCGAATGAGTAAGGAATTTTCCTCTTTACAATGTAAGAGTTATGGGAAGCCTATACGTACCTCATCTAACTGGATGCCCGTCGTTTGAGTGGCAAGAAATGCACCTTCATCCAGTGGAGGAGAAGGGAGACCTTCCTCTTCTTCCTCTTCAGTATTATATGCATTCTCTTCTTCTTGTTGCTTATCTGCAATTTATTATAATAAACATTGAGGGATCATTAGACTTCCAATAAAAATCAAGATCAGAAAGGAAGAGAATCCAAATGAATACATAATAATTAAAATTCATACCAGGAATTAGAGCAGTTGAACTAACCCATTCATCCACTAGCTCTTTCCAGCCCCTGTATTGTATTCAGAAAGGCATCAAATTTAAGTTTCTGAATTTCTGAATTTGTGCTTTGCTTCTAAAACCAAAAAAACAAAACAACCCTTACTCGATGAGTATGCGAACAAGCTGTCGAATTTGCTTAGAATTGTGTTTCCTTAGGCAGTTTACGGCCTTGCCAATTTCCGTTGTCTAAAAAGTTAAAGCATATCAGAAATTAGAATTAGATGAGTGAAGAGCATCAATTTATACAGGAAAAAAGGCCGTATTGTAACGGATCAATATGAAAAAAAAAAAAAGAAATAAAGTTGAAACCTGCAAGGTATTAACAGAGAGCTCCATAAGTTGCAACCTCCTTAGGGACTCGAACAATGAGCTCTCAGACTGTACCAATCAACAAATCCACAAGTTAAAGAACTAAAATTGAGAAGAACCAATCTTGCAGCAAATTTCAATTCACAAAACATAATTGGAGCAAATTAATAGCCCCCGTCTTAAACCACCAAGAAAAAAAAGCATGTTCCCATGGTATGAAGAGACAACAAGTGGTGAGTGCATTCTATAAACCAAACAAGTAGTTCTAATGTTATATATATATATATATATAACATAAACATTTGAGTAGTGAGTACTAGTAGTCTAGTACTACTGCAAATGACTGTTGCAGTGTCCCCTGCAGCGAAAATGGAGCGTGAAATATTCTATAAAGAAGACTAGA
Organism: Cyperus esculentus; assembly: GCA_030179965.1. Taxonomy (NCBI): domain Eukaryota; kingdom Viridiplantae; phylum Streptophyta; class Magnoliopsida; order Poales; family Cyperaceae; genus Cyperus; species Cyperus esculentus. The sequence goes on along the minus strand of JASGLE010000014.1, from coordinate 2,588,877 downwards.
GTCCTGTTAAAATTTTCCAGAAAAAGAAACAAAAGAGTAGCAGCTCCATTAGTACTAGTCTAGTCTAGCTCTAGCAGATGAAGCTTTCATTTTGATCCTTGCACCTTTACTATTTTCATCCCCATTAGAAAGAAAGAATTGAGTACAAAACGAGAACAAAGAAAGCATATCAACAACAAGAACAGGAGGGGGAAAAAAAGAAGAAGAAGTGGAAATGAATGAGCATATATACCTGTTCGTCTTTGTTGCGCAAAATCTCCTTGATCCTGAGGACCTCCCCCACGGTCTCGCTCTCTCGCTCCATCTCCTCCGTGATGGCCTCCACATCGTCGTAACTACAATTGCTGCCGCCGCTGCCGCCGCTGACGACCATGCGTCGGATGTCCTCGGGGCCCTCCTTGTTCTTGCTCTCGCGCTCGTGCTTGACGCTGCCAGCCTCCTCGAGCTGCTGGTTGCAGCGCTCGAGGCAGGAGAAGCAGCGGGGGAGGGCGAGTGTGTAAAGCTTCTCGACGAGGCGATCGCGCCTGGATCTGAGCTCCTGGGGGAAATCGTTGGCGGCGACGAGGATGGCGTTGTCGATGACGTCGAAGATGTTGCCGTTGGCGCGGTTGAAGAAGTCGGTCCAGTAGTCCAGATTGGGGGGGTTCTTGCTCGCCGCCATGGCGAATTGGCGATCGATCGCCCCTAACTCTCTCGCTCCCCTCCCTCCCTCCCTGATTAATTAATTAATTGATTGACTGATTGATTGAATCGAGCGATGAATCGGAGGATGAATCGGAGGATGAATCGGATTAGAGATTGTAGAATTAGTGAGGTGTGAATTGGGAAGAATTAGGGTAGGTGGGTATGTGGCGGACGGAGGAAGCCAGGAAGGGGGGCACAACCGCACAAGAGAAAGGAAGCGAGGAGAGGAGAGACGTTCGATGGAAGAAAGAAAGAAAGAAAGAAAGAATGAAAGGGAAGAAAGAAAGAAAGGGAAGGCAGGCAGGCGAGAAGAACGGATTACGCTGCTGGCTCAGGCTCAGGCTCAGGCTCAGGCTCTCTCTGCTCTGCTGGAGCTGGATAGAGACCACCACAGGCACAGGCACACCCTTCAGCTTCAGCTCAGCTCTCTTTCAATTAATCGAAAATGAACGCAATGCCCATCATAACATCATAATAATAATATATTCCTGCTATGCTAATGCTAATGCTATTAACATTCCTTACTTTTTTACATACACCATACACTGCCACGCCCTTCTTACTTCTTAGCCCCTTCTTTTCATCTTATTCTTTTTTCCTTCCAAAATTATACATACATACGCTTATTGTTTTCGTTTTTGTTTTTGTTATTCCTAACTTATAACAATTAACAAGCCCTCTCATTTCTGCTTCCCAACTAATTTTAGCTCCCTGCCCCTCCACATCAATTATTACATTGCATTATTCTTACACATAATACAGACACAGTGATGTCTTTACTTTTTTCAATTCTTTTTTTTTTATGTAAGTCAAAAATGAAAATAAACTGTAATCTGCTAATTATAATAGACACATGTACTTTAGTTAAACACACTGAGGTAACTATGCCAGCCACTATACAACCTCTTCGTTTTTTAGTTTTATTTTAGGTGGGACCAAAATTTCACACATTCTTTCATTTTATTTTGTTATTGCCATTTATACTTTATTTTTTATTTTTATATATTTATTATGTAATAAAGGTAAATCAAAATGAACTGCAATTTGCTAAATTGCTAATTATGTAATGCGCATGTAATTCAGTTAAACACACTGAGGTAAATATGACAACCACCACTCTACTAATTTTTTTTTTAGTTAAATTTAGTTGGCAGCAAAATCAACCAGAGTAATTGATTTAATTTTGGAATTGCGATTATGCTATATCTCTATTTTATGCTTCTAATGGTAATTGAAAATGAACTGTAATATGCTAATTATACAATACACATGTTATTTAGTTAGATTGTTAGAAACACTGAGGTACACATGGCAACCACTCTACAACCTTTATGTTTCTTTTTTAGTTTAAACCAGAATAAGTAACATTTTTCTTAACCTAAATTTAGAGACTGATGAAAAATGTGCGGCCCAACATAGTTTTTTTTTTAGATAAAAATGAGGGTCAAGCCACTCAAATCTAAATGTCTATAAAGACCCTCCATCCGGGTTTCAAACCCGCGACCTCCCATACGGAGAGCGTTGCCTTTAGCCACTAGATCCCCAACATAGTTTTGCAACACTCGTAATATATATTTATGTGTCTGTACAATAATTTAGTGTGTTTTGAACTGTAAAAGTGCTCTTTTTAAAGTATCCGTTCACAACATGATGAGATCATGAAATATTTCCAATATGCAAAAAAAGAAAAAAAGAAATAATAAAAGTTGGTGGGACAAGTATAATTATAGTAGAATGTTAATTTTGAATCGAGTAAATTTCCCTTGTCATCGAAATTACAAGAATGTTGTTTAAATATTGTGTAATCTGAGTAACTAAATTTAAGAGGGTTCAATATTTAATTAAATTTGAATTATGACTTTATGACTTATGATCCTCATCCTTTCAAAAAAAAAAAAAAATGCTTCAATCCTTAATTATGTAGGTGAATGATATAATATGTAAAAGAAATAAATAAATAGTTTGCGTGATGAAGTTATTTGCAGCTACATTAAGATTCACAATGCTAATTTATTCTTTTCTTTTCTTTTGGAACTAGAAATTAATTCCTCCTCACAATTTGAAACGGTGGTGTTAAATAAATAATATGTGGAAGGCATATATGAAAATTTGCGTGATAGCTTGAAAGAGGGAGAGAAATCCTCTGCCCAAGCCATGATAGATTAATTAATCATTTCTTTTCGGGCACCCAAAGTTATTAGTGAATTGACTGGTGAATAAAATAATAATAAACTAATGAATGGATTAACAAATGTTGGTGACTATTCTTGGAGGATTAGAGAAAACTACAACTACAATTCCATTCTATAAAGGAAGTATAAGCCAATGGAAGGGGGCAGGAACCGTGACGCGGTAGTGCGGGGAAGGCACAACGGAGCCACACCATAGACACGGTCTAACAAATTATAAACTAACTCCTATATGATATATTAAACTGACTCGTCAAGATATACAGATTCAAATAAAAATTGCAAACAGTACATGAACAGGTACATACTAATTTTAAGTATCACTATTATTTATTTGCAATTCTTTTTAATAGAGATAGGTTTTTTTATATGTTAGAATACTACAAGATGTGGATGTGACCCCACCACCCCTTTCTTAACTACCAAATATAATACAATATTGTAATCCTTCAATCATTGACCACTCACAAATATACCAATAATCCTTTCGTCAAAACATCTTATTTAATCATCTAACACCTTGTCAATAAATTCACAATTTATCTGTATATTTTTAGTGTGCAAAGCAACTAGAAGAAAATTATGAATTTTATGCTATGAGGAACAATATTTGAAAACATTTTTTAAATAGATCTTCATTTTCTTCATTCGAATGATTTGACGTTTGCTCGGACTAATAATTAAGGTTCAAATATCATGAGTAGAAGGGCGCCCAAAAGAAAGAAAAGAACAGAATAAATATGAAATAAAAGAAATATTGATGAAAAGAGAAAAGAAGAAAACATTAAGTGGAGAGAATGGCACATGAGTACATTACGCTGCCCCCTGATCCTGATCCTGATGAGTAATGTAAGAGGAATGCATAAAGGAAGGAAGGGTACTAGGGTAGGGTGTTGGCCTGTTGGGCTGTTGGGTGTAAACCGAAGCTATGTAGAATGTTGTAGACTGACTTGTTGTAGCTGAGAATGAGATCTCATCTCATCTTCATCTTAGCATTATCCATCAATCCTCATCCATTCCGGACGTGTATCCCCTCCATGGCTTTAATATCCTCCGTTGATTATATTTCGATTCTGACTAGCTTGCTAAGTTGCTATTGCTTTCCTTCAAAAATTACAAATCAAATATAATCAAATTAAAATAACAATAAAAATAAACCCGATTTCACGCTCGCTGTGGCACTATTTACTGCCTTCAAGAGACTCACTCTTTTGCCACGTCGCCTCTGGCAATTCCTTCTGGTAATTTCTTTCTGTTTGATGTTTTTACTCATTTGAGGCTTGACTTGAGGGGTGAGGTTGAGGGTTACCAATACCATGGCAGTTCCTTTACTTCTGGTTGGGGTGGGTCACTGGCTCAGTCAGTTGTCTGGTCACGTTAACGGTTTACCACCTCACATGTTCCCTCAATCGCTTCTTTCCCTTCTTCTTTATTCCTCAGACCTCAATCAAGTCACAAAATCCCTTCTATCCGTAAATCCATATTAACAATACTCATATGTCTCTGTTAAATGGTAATTATAAATTTATAATGTATTTATTTTTAGGCTAGTCACAACACAGATTATGCTTAATTAATTAATTCCATAGCTTTATTTACTTTCTTTTACAATGTCATATCAGTATCATTGTACCAGCTGCTTCCTGTAACTAGATGCAAAAGTTCAAAGTTCAGGCCAGCAGTAGGAAAATAAGTAATAAGAATGACTTATTATATATTCATGCTCAATAAATTATTACTAATGTTAATGACTTATTTTGTTTTGCACTTTTATCTTCATATTAAATATCTCTAATATTGTAAATAGCTTGTTAAAGTTTAAAAAATAAAAAAAATATATAAAATAAGTGGCACAATAAAATTCTCATCATCATAATATCTCATTTAATGTGAAATTGTGAATAGTAAATCCGTACCTATTTTAATATTGATTTTTTAATTTATATATCGGCTCCCCAATTAATTACCAATCAATGAATCCGCATGGTATGTAATTAAAAATTAGGGAACTGATACATAGATATATATATCAAATCGATACCAACTGTTTTAGTATTTATGTCAAATGAATAGATAATTATATTAATTTATTTAGTATTCAAGTTATACGTATAATATATATGATACAGTGTATACAAATAACTAGCATAGTAAAGTAACTAACTTTAATGGTTTTATGATAACTAATACAATCGGTATCGGTTTTGTGTCATATAATATATCTGTAACATTTTTCTAATAATGATTGTAACATGTAAATTATAAAGGATTTCCAAATTTATTCAAAAAGATAAATTACCCAAAAATTGAAGGTTATGTAGATATTTTCGTATTGAAGTCTCGATTTAAGCAAATATTAGTAGGTTACCTGTTAGTGCGTATGCAACTACGTATTACCAAACCAAGGAAATTATCCTTTGTTCTTTTATTTAATCTTTTTGGGTAAAATTATTATGACTGATCACGTTCCAATCGATCTCATGATACGGTATACATACAATACAATAGAGTAATGCTGCAAATCCTATTTTGGATTCGACTGTGTTGTGTGTGCAGATTACATAATAATAATGGCGCTTATTACGTGGTCCATAACCATGATAAATAGATATACATGGCATTAAAATATGCATTGCACATGGACATGGTAGCTAAGAAAATTAAGCAATGGAAGGTCCACATTCGTACTGAGGATATAATTTCTTTTGGCTAACAGAAATATATCAAAGCTTAGAGGTCTTCAAATTTCTGTATCTTTTGATATGCATAAAGATCTGTAAGGGATTAAGGGTGGAGACATTTTCAATTTTTGTTAATTACCTCGGTCAGCTGAGCAGAACAATTCATACGACAGGCTATTTCTAAAAACTATAATAAACCCCGCGCTTCGCAGCGGGATTGAATTCTTTATGAATTAATTTCAATCAACTCATTTATATCGGCACTTGAATTAAAAAAAAAGAACAATAAATAGTTCAATTAATTATTTGTAGAAAAAATATTAAGCAAAACAATTTGAAAGAACTCACCTAAAAAGACAACATAAAAATCCTCTTACAATCTATCAAAAGTGTCATTTCATTTAATAGTCATAAAAAAAATAAAGAAAAAAAAGGAATGCATTATCTCTTAATGAAAAGACGCTCTAAATGAATTTTATGAAAAGCTGAAAGAAATAAAATTGTACTTATGCTAACGTTATAGAAATTCAATTGTATGGGCAAAATAAGAGTTAAAGTGGAAAATAATAGAAATTATTTTTAGGGTCCAGTTAATTGTTTATATTTATATTTATATATGATTCAAATCATACACAATAGACCCAACGACAGTATGTTGGTGTATAGCTGTACTAAATACACCCCAATGCTATCTTATTTGCACATCATAAATATAATACATCACGATGCATATCTAATGGCTTTAAAAAGTTTAAGAAACATTATAAGTTTTCCATCGAATCTGAATCGTTGAAACATTGATCGGACGGCTCCCAGCTCTAAATCAATGAGGGAGCACCGTTCTCCCCAGCCTTTAAAGAGTAGGTATTTATATTTTTATTTGAATAAAAAAATATATTTTATTGTCCAGAGTTTTATATATACTAGAGTTGTAATTCGGGCTTCGCCCGAAATATGATAACAAAAAATAATAAAACTTATAAAATAAAAAATATTTATTTTAAAGATTAAACATAATTTTAAAAATTTTTATGTGAATAATGATGATGATGATGTATAATTTATAAATAATAGCACATAAATGTTGGACCATTTTAAGAATTAAAATTTTGTCTTAGACATATCATATCATCTTATTAAATGTGGAGAGAATAAATATAAACCATTAGATCAAAGTAGATGAAGAGATTTAAACAAAATCAATGGTTAATAATATTGATGATGTGGCATAGTTGAGGTGCTTGAAGAGTTACCCCTTTCTAGTTTATAGATTGTTTATTATTGAGAATTTAAAAGTTAAGCATAATGAAAGTATGAAACGAGGACATTGAAAGTGTCCTCTGGTAACATTAAATACGTCACAAATAGTTTTAACGGAAGTAGAATAAAATATGTTGATTCTCAACGGAACGGATTGCATGTGTGTTTTAATCCTTGCTCAAATGAAACGACTGTACGTTGTGTTTGGTTTATTCGTAATCGTAAGAATGGCCACTTTGACTAGTCAAAAACATGAAGTTGTTTTTGAAGTTTTATTACCAAAGTGAACTTTGTAAAAGAGGTAGGTCAATAATGCTAGTCGCAACAAAAAACCATATCTCAGCGGGTTGAATTGAATTAAATTGAATATTGATTGTGAGATGCGTGCATAACTGCTTACGATATATGTATATACTTGCCTCCCTCGTGAGTCATGACCCCATTCCCATAGTCAATCTTTAATTTACACAACCCCTTAACCAATCGGATACGCCTCATTAGTCATTATTCCTTTCCTTTCTTTTATTATTTTCCTTAATTTTCTGGCTAAGCCAAGCCAAGTCTTGTTAATTAGAGTAACCCGCTGCAAAAAGGAACAGTACATAGATAGATTCCAGTCAGGCAGCCGGCGGTAATCAATTGTGAGGGGGAGAAGGAAATGTGCGTAGCTTTAGTTTTACATGAAATGCAATTGTGACAATGTTGAGGGGGGGATGCGGAAATGTACGCAATTATTATAGCTTTTGCTTTTACGGAGGCGAGGGGAGGCGGGAATGATGGCGGCTGCAGATAATCCGAAATCCGAAATTGGGAGGCTCCCCCGAATTCATAACCCCTGCTGTACTGCATTGTGCAGTTCACAACGTAAGCCGTTGAATTGTCTCGAGATTCGTGTCATAATGCAGTAAATGTAAATCCCCTCCCCTCCCCTCCCCTTGAAAATGTTTCACGTGACGCCGCGGGAAAACTGAATGACTCAATTCCTTTTTTGTTTTAACCCTTTCCTGTTTGAGGGCTGGAAAGGAAAACGGAAATTGAGAATGCCGCGTCACTGCGTCAGTCAGTGCAGTCACTGTTTCGCCAAACTCCGTGCAGACTCCGCTATTAGTATTACAACCATTTACCTTTTTATTTACTACGCCTATGGGTGGCTTAGCAGCCCAGCTTGGACTTGGACCTTGGACCGTGTCTGTCTGCCTCTCGGGTCTGGGCTTGGCTCAGGCAGCAACACACACATGCTTTTTTTTTGGATTAAGGCACTTCACATGTGTTAGGAATTAGGATTCTCCACTGCCACTGCTGACTGCTGACTATTTTATTTTGTTTAAATGTACGTTCATTTTAGTTAGTTGCAACGTTGAGGAAGTGAACTTAATTAGGATTCATGCTGTCCATTATTATCTGTGATAATTGTAATTTGTCTTAAGCCATTAATACATTATTATCATAGGGTGAAAGATTTCTTACATACTACTTCATATCTGCAGTTTAACTTTAATCTGCAATCACAATTAACTATTTCTACGAAAATACATCAAAGCTGAAAACAAAATTCAAATTGCAATGTAGGCCGTAAATTAAATGTAATATTTGCAGCATGGTAAATTTTCTGAAAGGTCACTCAACTTTATCTCAAATTTATAATTGATCATTGAACTTTCATTTATCCATTTTTTGTCACTGAACTTAGATGTTTATCCAAATTTGGTCACTTCATTAGTTTTTCAATCTAATTTAACGGAATAATTAATATGACCCTAATTTTAAACTTTGGAAATCAATTTTTTTTTTACATAAAAGTATACAACATCTGGTAATGTAAAACCAATTAAAATATTTTTATTTAATTTTCTTTCATAAATTTATTATGTTTTATTTATTTTTTCTATAAGGTATATAACTAATAACATGTCTAAAAATTTGAAAGTTTTGTATTGTCATAAAGAAAATAAATAAATAAAATTTTTCTTTATATTATTATATTTTTTTACATGAAAAAATATATGTCCAGACCATAAAATTAATGTCATATCAACTATTCTGTTAAGTTGGATGAAAAAACTAACGGAGTGACCAAATTTGGATAAATATCAAAGTTTAGTGACAAAAACGGATAAATGGAAGTTCAGTGACCAATTATGGATTTGAGGTAAAGTTCAGTGACCTCCCATAAAATTTACCCATTTGCAACATAATAATTAACAACGTATTTTTTTATCATGGATAACACACCACCAATCGTCATCTTAATAGCCACTGATTAATTATTTCCTCATTAATTATTTTTTCTTCAGTAATTTGTCAAATATATCACAAATAATTAATGAAAGAATACTGTTATTCTGAGAAGATAGAGCTCCACTTTGTTGTGCAGCAAATATGCGGTGCCCAAGTTTATGCAATAATGCAGGGAATAACATAATAAAAAAAAATTAAAAGCTATTGAATATATTCTCATTAAGTTTGTGTTTGTCTACGTGAAGAACATAATGAACCATTTATTATATTATAAAGCTGTAATATTTCTTCTTGATGATGAGAGTTGCAATTTTAAATACATAAATTATGTAATATTTGAACTCTTTTGCCTGCAATTCGATTAATATCATGACTTTGCCAGCAATGTATGTACCTATTGGCCATAGCATGGTAAAATTGTTTCAAAAGTTTTATTCTTTTTTTCTTTTTCGTCCATGAAGATGCATTTTGAGAGCGATATTTTATTTCTTCCATATTCTACCTTTTATCGTGCTTCATTATATAAGAAAGTTAAATAAAAAAATATGCAAAAAAAAAAAAAACTCTAAATAAAAAATTTGACAGGATTAATTATATTCATATATTAATACTTGGAAATACTTTTCTATTAGTTGCTTTTAATTAGATTGCATGCAAGTTTAACATAGAGATGCTTAATAAGAGGTGCAGTAGTATATTTGGAGATTGTCAATCTGATAAATCACTACTATACTATAATCTTTTCAAAAAATAAATCACTACTATAGTTGGGTTATGAAAATTTCATTTTACGACTAATTAGTATAAAAAATAAATTCAAGAAAAGTTGTTGCTTGGCAATTCGAACTTTACTAATTAAAAAAAAAGTGCTTACAATGTGAATAAATCATAATTGAAGCGAATGTACAAACAAAAATATAGATGTCATTGCAATTAAGAAATTAAAATTAGCGAAAGAGTGGTATGGTTGATTTCGTGTCGCCTTATTTGCGTGGATTCATTCTGCTACAGCCAAGTCGTTCTTGTACAAGAATGACCGGAATTATAATATACATCGTTCCAATGGCGCATGCTTGCTTGCTGCATCAGGAATTTAGACACAAAAACAAATAGTTAGATGCAGTCAACTCTAATAGCTTCGTAGTGATATGAAGTTCAATATAATACGATGTGATATATTAATTAATATAAGAAGAAGGGACTAGGTAGGGAGGGAGGGAGGGATCCGGGAAGGGAAGGGATAGAATAGAAATAGTCAAATTAGAAACAAAAAACAGAGAGCACACGTTTAGCGGCAGGCATTAAAGAATTGTGTTGAAACGTGAAAACCGTGTCAACGTCACAGCACCATAATACCGGGGGCGATGGATCATGGATGCACCATGTCCATGTCCTCCTCAGCCCTCCCTATTCACAAACGACCAAGAAATTCATTCCCAATTCATTCATTCATTTCATTTAGCGGCCCATTCTTTGACTGTCGCATTGCCATTTGCCACAGAGAAAAAAATTAGGTCCACAATTAATTTTCCCTTTCTTTCTTTCTTTCTTTCTGTGTTTCGATAAAGACCGTCGGAGGCACGCCAAGCCACGCCACCTAATTCTAATTCTAATTCTAATTCTATTCTCTCTTATTTATTATTGTTGCGGTTCTCATTCTCCGACCCATACCTATCGCTCAATGAATCAGGGCTCAGCCCTACTCAGGCTAAGGCTGAAGACTAAAGTTAACGACGAGCCACAAACAAGAATCCATTCATTGGGCCAACATTATATATGGACCTAATGTTTCCTCCAAGCCCAAACGTTAGATACGAAGTAGGCCGCATAGTATTTTATGGACTCATGAATATCACCCTTCTTCTAGCTAACCATCAACGTGCTGACACTGCGACATTAAATTATCATCAACCAGCAAAATAACAAAGATATCTAATCTAATCTAATCATTGATGCAAGCTTGGCCCAAACTTCCGAATTCATACTGCATTACATGAACTGTGATGAGGTCATATATCCTCTAACGATTGACATGTCTGGCTTTCATTTGGGCTCAGTTCTATGTGCCAATTATGCTGGAAGCAGCAGGAAGCTAACCAGGCTGCCTGTAATCTACCACTGTGTTTGTTAATTTGGGCCTTTATGGCTTTATGGGTTTGATTGATGGGCTGGTCAGTGGTCAGTGAGAACAACTTAATTCTTTGATGAAGCCTTCTCTCAAAGAGCGCACTTTTGGGTCACTCCAATTCCGAATGGATTCTGGATTTGTATCTCTACTATCTAGCGGTGACGTTTTGTATTTTGAATTGGACTATGCTATTTTCATGGATATTAATTTTGTATGGAACCAAAAGGGTTTGAACTGAATTTTATTATACAATAAAAGGGTGGTAAGAATTTAGGCAATTGTAGAAATATGATGATCGGACGGAGATAAGTGCAGTGATGGAAGAATCATGACTTTTTGAAAAACCATCTGTTCAAAATTCGGCATGTTTTTCTTTAAGTTTTGAACTCTAATTTGCAACATTTATGTTGTTCGGCTGTACCGTTCCAATTGAACATGTCATACTAAAAATTATAAATTATTAGTTGAAAAACCAATTGAAGAACTTGGAATGCTCAATTCTCTTTTATGCTTCAGTATTGCATCATTAATCGGCAAAACTAATTTATTTCAATATTTCATTTTATTAATATAAAAGGCCTTCAATAATTTTTTTTAAAAAAACATTTGTAAAACCTATGTATTTTATTGTAAAAAAAAGTTTGTTTACGTGCTTTTCAGGTATCAAAATAGTCGGTACCGACATACATTTTATATGTGACAAATAGACTACTTAAACTCTCCGTTCCATAAAGCAGTCGACTCGAGGAGCACCGGATTATTGAGTGTTTGTTTTTTAATTTCAAAGTGAATTAAAGAATGAAATATATTGGTTCGAGTATTGGACGGTTTGGATGCTATCAAGTTGAATCAGTTCATTCATGTGTTTTCTGATGGTGTACAGTTTGGTCAGATAGACAGATAATATATATGATTATTCTCCAGTAGTGAGGTGTGACACACTAATTGCCAGAATTGGGAATTAATTCGAATTCGTAGAAATAATCGAGTCGAAATTGGAACAGAATCGAGTGTTTGATCGAGAAACGAAATGGAATCGAAATGAATTGTGTTTTCTTATTAAACTTCTCATAAATTGTTTCAGTACAAATTTGGCCTTATATAGGCAATAACTCTAATTCCTAATTTACCCTTCTAATAACCGTTTTATTTCCTAATTACCCTTATCAGATGGTGTAATCATCAACCATTGATAATTCTAATAACGGCTATAAATATTCTACCCTAGGACCCACAGTCAGTGACTGCTCTCTATTAATCGTTGACTGCTATTTCTTAATCATTTCCTCCTCCTCCTCCTCCCTCTATCTCCCTAATATGTTCCCCATCTGACACTCCTCCCTCCATAAACTTTTTCTTGTCCTCAAGAATAAACTCAGGAAATTGATTTGTGAGATCAGTATAATCCTCCCAAGAGGCGTTTTCTTCGCTCAAATTACTCCATTTAATCAACAGTTGTGGTACCGCTACATTGCCTCGCTTGACTGCTCGTCGTGCAAGGATTGATTCCGGCGAGATCTTCAATTGTCCGACCGAATCGACCAAAGGCAGTTTGGGTGTGACGATCTGGCCCCGGCTGACATGCTTCTTCAATTGCGAGACATGAATAACGGGGTGAATTGAGGATCCAGCAGGTAATTGCAACCGGTACGCTACTGTTCCAACCTTATCCAATATTTCAAACGGTCCATAATAACGAGGATTGAATTTTGAAGATGTGCTACCCTTCATAGATATCTGTCGATACGGTTGTAGCCTCAGATACACCCAGTCCCCTTCTTGAAATCGTCGCTCCGTCCTTGTTTGATCCGCAAATTTCTTCATTCTATCCTGTGCTTTAGTCAGATTGTCCTTCAATTGAGTCAATGTGTGATGTCTGTCGCGCAGAAGACTGTCAACAGCTTCAATTTTGCTCCTAGGTGGATGTCCCAGAGAAGATTGGGGTGGAGAATAGCCAAATAAAGCTTGGAAAGGAGAGGTCTTGAGGGCACTATGGTAAGTCGAATTGTACCACCACTGTGCCAAAGGTAACCAAGTAGTCCATCTTTTTGGTCTATCCATCATCATGCATCTTAAATAGTGCTCCAGGCATTGGTTGACCCGTTCTGTTTGCCCATCAGTTTGGGGATGATAGGCTGTGCTCATGTTCAGCTTGACTCCCAGTAGTGTCATGAGCTCCTTCCAAAATTTACTTGTAAATACAGGGTCCCTGTCAGAAATTATAGAAGTAGGTAAACCGTGACATTTATAAATATTATCTAGAAATGCTTGCGCCACTGTGCTAGCTGTATATGGGTGTGATAGGGCTATGAAATATGCAAACTTAGTTAACCTATCTACCACTACCATGATCACTTCTTTGCCATCAGATTTAGGTAACCTGGTAATGAAATCTATCCCTATACTGGTCCAGGCCTCAGTGGGAATTGGCAATGGCTGCAAAAGGCCTGGTGTGTGGACATGTTCAGGTTTCATTTGTTGACAGGTCTGACAACTTTTGACATAATTGATAACATCCTCTTTTAGCTTAGGCCAGTAGAACATTTGTTTTATTCTATGGTAGGTGACATCCATTCCAGAGTGGCCTCCCTGAGTAGAGTCATGCACTTCTTGCAAAAGTTGTTGTCTCCAGTTGCCAGTTGCTCCTACACAGATCCTTCCTTTCCTTCTCAGAATTCCTTGCTGTAATGTCAGGTTAGGACTGTCAGCCTTGCCTTCTTTGCATTGTTGCATTAGAGTAGCTATCCATGCATCATCTTTGTAGCTTGCTTGTATGTCCTTGACCCACTGGGGTATTAGCACTGATAAAGCTTGCAAGCCACCCTGCAAAACAGTAAGTTCACTGGCTGGCTCTTCTCTTCTAGAGAGAGCATCAGCAGCCTTATTTTCAACTCCCTTTTTGTATTCAATAGTATAATTGAGTCCTAGCAGTTTAGTCAGCCCCTTGTGCTGCATGGCAGTGTTAACCTTTTGTTCCAATAGATGTTTCAAGCTAATCTGATCAGTTTTAATCATAAAAGTACTGCCAATTAAATAATGTTTCCACTTAGTAACAGCTGTAATCAAAGCTAAAAGCTCTTTTTCATAAGTGGATAACCCTTGGTTCTTTATTCCTAATTTTTGGCTTAAATAGGCAATCGGCTTCTTATCCTGCATCAGTACAGCCCCTATTCCAAATTGACAAGCATCAGTTTCAATTGTAAAAGTTTTAGAAAAATCTGGCAAACTCAGGACAGGAGCTTCAGACATTGACTGTTTGAGAGTATCAAATGCAGTCTGAGCCTCTGAGTTCCACTTAAAGGACCCTTTTTTGAGTAGGTCAGTTAGGGGTCTACTAATAATGCCATAATTTCTTATGAATTTCCTATAGTAGCCAGTTAATCCCAAGAATCCTCTCAATTCCTTTACTGTTTTTGGTACAGGCCATCCTGTCATTGCCACTACTTTCTTTGGGTCAGTAGCTACACCCTCCTCAGTGATGATATGACCAAGGTACTCTACCTTTGTTGTTGCAAATTCACACTTTGACAGTTTAGCATACAATTGATTTTCTTTGAGTACTTGCAATGCCTGATATAAGTGATCTAAATGAGTATGAAAGTCTTGACTGTAGACCAATATATCATCAAAAAAAACTAGGATAAATTTCCTGAGAAAGGGTTTGAATATAGAGTTCATAAGCGATTGAAAAGTTGCAGGGGCATTTGTTAACCCAAAGGGCATAACTCTAAATTCATACAACCCTTCATGAGTCCTAAAAGCTGTGAGTGGTATATCTCTTTCATTCATCCTGATTTGATGATACCCAGATTTAAGATCAATTTTGGAAAAATATTTTGCCCCCTTTAATTCATCCAATAGGTCATCAATAATTGGAATGGGATATTTATTTTTGATAGTGCAGTCATTCAATTTCCTGTAGTCAATGCACATTCTCCAAGTATTATCTTTTTTCTTCACCAACAAAACTGGAGAAGCAAATGAACTGGTAGAAGGTTGGATGAAATTGTTGGTCAATAATTCTCCCAAAATTTTCTCAATTTCCAGTTTTTGAAAATATGAAAATCTGTAAGGTCTGACATTCACAGGTTTGCTGCCAGGAACAAGGTTAATCTGATGATCTATGTTCCTTGGTGGGGGAAGAGAAGTGATATCAACAAACACTTCTTGGAATTGGTTTAATACAGAGTTTACCTGAGGGTCAGCAGTGGATGGTGCAGGTTGAGGTTGCCCCTCCAACTGGAATAGGTGAGCAATGATCATTTGACTCCCCTGCTGGATCTCCTTCTGTATGTTCAGAACAGGTTCACAGCATTTGACTTCAGCAGAAACTGGATGATTCTTGAGTACAATCTTTTTGCCATTCAGGATTAGTTTGATCTCTTCTCTAGGTCCATGAATTTTCAAAGGACTGTACCTGTATATCCAATCCATACCTAGGATAAGATCATGGCCCTTGATCCTAAGAACACAGATATTCCCATGGAAAGTGTGCCCCTGTATCTGAAAAGCAAGATTCTCACACAATAGATTAGTAACCAACAAGTCCTCCCCGGCTGTAGTCACACCAATGGGAGTCATAACAGTAGTGGGTAGAGAAAGATTAGAAACAATATCAGGATTTACAAATGAATGAGTGCTTCCACTGTCAATCATTGCTGTAACAGGAATATTACCAATGTTTCCTAAATATTTGATTGTCTTGTATGTTGGTATTGTATTCACAGAACACATGGTAATAGTAGCACTGTTGTTGATACTCTCATCATTGTGTAGCATCTCTACCTCTTCATTCAACTGGTCTGGTTCTGGGTCACTGAGTTCATCCTCTACCTCACCATACATAGTATGGATTGTCTGCTTATTACATTTGTGACCAAAGGTGTATTTTTCATTACATTTAAAACACAGACCTAGTTGCTTCTTTTGCTCAATGGTCAACTGTTTGTTATTACTAGAATCAGGCAAAGAAGCTTTCTGAAAAGAACCAGACATTGAATTCTTTTCCAAGGTTTCCCTAGGTTTCTGAAACTTGGACTGATTATATGGAACCCTAGTCAAATTCTTGAATCTTTTATCTTGACTTTCTAGGGATTTCTCTATTTGTTTGGCAAACTTGTATGCCTCTTTTAAACTGGTTGGTCTTTGTAAAACTAAAGCATCAGCAATTTCTTCTTTGAGACCGCTAAAAAACCCCAACATGTAAAACTCTTCTCTATTGTACTGCTTAGCAACAATTCTGGCTTTTATCTTATCAAACTGTTTAATAAAATCTTCAACTTTACCAGTATGTTGCAACTTCCTAAAGTCATCAACTGGGTTTTTGTTAATATCTGGATTAAATTCATCTAACAGATCCTCCACAAATTGTTGCCAAGAAGGGTTCCAGTTACTAAGTTTGTACTGCCTATGCCATTCTCTGGCACTATCTACTAGATAGGGAACTATCAAGGTAACTTTGTAATGCTCAGGAGTATTATTGTATGTGAAATAATAGTCACAATCTTCAATCCATTCCAAAACATTAGTACCATCAAACCTGTTGAGATCAATCCTGGGTGGACTCCATCTTTGTTCTTGAAAGTTTCTTCCTTTCTCATCCTCTCTTCTATACCCTTCTTGATTGGTTAAGTGACCAATTTGGTGATGCTGCCTTTCCAAATAGGGTCTTGTTCTTACCGGTGGATCTTTGGGTCTGAATTGACCAAATTGAGGGGCCGAGAAATGTACCCCTTGTGCGGTTTTGTTTCCTTGAGGATTCTGATTAAGGGGGGTGGCAGACTGCAAGATAGGCTTAACAGGGGGTGAGTTTTCCTGGATGGGTGTTTCAGGAACAGGAGTAGGTGAGGTCACCGGATTAGAATCAGATTTGGCCACCAATTGTTGAAGCAAGATTTGTATAGTAGATAATTCCTGTTGATTGGCCGTTTGCATAGCTTGATGAGCAGTTTGCATGGCTTCAAATCTCTGCTCTGTAAGTTCTTGCTGAGAGGTGATCTGCTGGTTAACTTGCTCCATGAATGGAATTAGTTGTTGATCAATTGCAGAAACTAATTGTTGCTGTAGTTCCTCAGGTATTGTCTCCGTAGAAGCTTTGGATTTACCCATTTCTTGTAGTTCTTGTAGACAGAATTGAAGATCTTGAAAGTCTCAGAAGTAAGCTTGAGATGCCCAGATGCGATCTTTGGGCTCTGATACCACCTGTGACACACTAATTGCCAGAATTGGGAATTAATTCGAATTCGTAGAAATAATCGAGTCGAAATTGGAACAGAATCGAGTGTTTGATCGAGAAACGAAATGGAATCGAAATGAATTGTGTTTTCTTATTAAACTTCTCATAAATTGTTTCAGTACAAATTTGGCCTTATATAGGCAATAACTCTAATTCCTAATTTACCCTTCTAATAACCGTTTTATTTCCTAATTACCCTTATCAGATGGTGTAATCATCAACCATTGATAATTCTAATAACGGCTATAAATATTCTACCCTAGGACCCACAGTCAGTGACTGCTCTCTATTAATCGTTGACTGCTATTTCTTAATCATTTCCTCCTCCTCCTCCTTCCTCTATCTCCCTAATATGTTCCCCATCTGACATGAGGGGTAACTAGTCCTTAAGCATAATAAATAAACTAAGATTGTAAATTAAGAGTGGGTCATGACACGAATGCCCAATGATTGGGGGAGGGAGCATATTGGCATACTGATCGAATAGTTTATTAATTTAATAAAATAAAGATCTAAGATAAGGTAAAGATTTGAAGAAAGCTACGGTCCACAATGCATTTGCCCATTTGCTCTGCTGGAGCTAGTGCTAGTGCTAGATGTACAACTACCAACTAACGAACATTATATATATATTTATTATGTTATGTAATATGTATGGCATTTTAAAATTGGATAGGATGCAATGTAAGTGTTAATAACAGCTGAGCCTGAGAGAGATAACAGAAGCTAGCTAGCGTGGAGTCAAGTCAAGAATCAAGATATGGTGCTGTGATCATCTCCTGGAACATTAGAATTTAGAAAGACAGATGGAGACGCAAAGACAGAAGCACATATTAATATTAATAGGGTTGCTAATTCCTTATTATATAATATTAGATCAGTGCCTAATTAAGTCGGGGCCGGCTTGAAATTAAGTTGAAATTAGCAGTAGAATTAAGAAAGAAATTAAGCAATTTGTAACCACATAATTAACTGGATAAATGAATTAACCAAGTAGGCACGCACAACTAGCTAGCTAGCATATCCTGTCCTGATAAAGACTAAATAAAAACAAATAAATAATCCAGCAACGGCCACGTGAAGCCCGTCAGGCCGTCACGACTCACGAACTCATGAGCTGCAGCTGCAGCTGCCGCACCGACAAAATTATACCCCGTCTTTCGGCGCTCGCCTTGGCTCTTCCTCTTTTCAGTTGTCACCATCCTGATTTGATTTCTCTTTTTTCTGCTTCTACATAGGCAGATGATCTTTGGAACTGAGGAGCCGAGGAGGCTGACATGTGGGCCCAACATTAATAAAATATTGATATTTATATATGCTTTTTTCAAAAAAATGCAAAACAAATGCTTAGAAAACTTTAAAAATAAAACAAATTTTATGTTCCTTACTATTTTCATATAAAGAATTTATTAAGCACTATAAATCAATATTTTGGATACGATAACATAAATTTTAAGGCGTTAGCATTTCGGTCCGAAATGCACGTTAGTGTAATAGTCTAACACTTAATAAATAATAATTATGGGACTTTTGTTAAAATGTTTATCATTGAAATTTAAACATGCATTGCATATATCGTTGGCATTGTCAATTGTTAGTCCGTCAAATAATTATGGACGATTTATAATTTGATTGTGACTTGGTGCTAACCAGCTAACCAAAACATAAGCCCGACAATGGATCCCAATGAAGCGAACAAAGTTGTTTACCGAAATTATTGGCTTCTGGAAAGATATCTCGGGGTGCGCTAGCTAGGACCAATATTCCATTCTCAATCATCAAATGCTATGACCATCAGAACATGGCCATGGGAAAAAAGAAAAAAACAATGAGGATATTTTTAGTTGTCAAATTGAACTATTGGAACTTATCTCTCTCATTTTATCCAACATAAATAATATATATATATATATATTAGAAAAGAAAACATATTTGTTTGGGAAAGAAATGCGTCATTTTTCAAAATAAAAATATATAGAAAACAGCGGCACCAATATTTGGGAGAATAAACGAGTACGAGTAGGATAGAAAAATAGTGCCTTGTTCCTAGCTTCAATTATGAAGGTGGAAACCGAACCGATCGAACTACACGTGCTCACCGATACAATCATGCAATGCTACTCACTCTTCCATTCTTCCTCCGCCGGATCGATGACCCCGCCAAAGCACGTTATTGACAGCATCACAGGCTCACAGTCAACAATATCAATATGTACTTATGGGTTCATGTACCCACTACCCGGCGCCTCTTTTGAATATATATATATATAGAGTTGGGTTACCGTGTTTTGCATAACAAAATTGTTGTTTTGTTATGTGCTCGTATCTCAACAACCTTAACTCCGATGACCGATCCGATTCGACTGGCGAATTCTACATATCGAAAAATCATTGGATACTGATTTTTACTATTTTTTGAGATTCCTAACTCATTTTAACGATTTTTTAAAAAATGACCTGAATATGAGTTCCAAATAGATTATTTTATTATTATTTTTTTGCCACATTTCAAAAATCTTTAAAAATAGTTAGGAATCTCCAAAAATAGTAAAAATTAGTATCCAATGTATTTTCGATATGTAGAATGCACCGGTCAAATCGAATTGGCCATCGGAGTTATGGTTGCTGAGATACGAGCGCATAACAAAACAACCAGTTTGTTATGCAAAACACGGTAACCCAACTCTCTATATATATATATATATATATAGTAAATCTAGTGTGCTCCTAGGAGCACGGAGGCCTCTCGTGCTCCTAACCCAAAAATCATACTAAACCATCATGAAATTTTGATTTATCATTCTCATTAAATTCTTTATATCAAAATATCTTAGAATACAAAAATTTTCCATTTTTTGAGTTTCTTAAGTATATGTTTTGAAAATTTTTAGCATGACATCAAAATAATAATAAAATAATGTATAAAACTATGTCATCTTTAAAAAATACAAAACAAATACTTAAAAATCTCAGAAAAAGGAAAATTTTTGTATCCTATGATATTTTGATATAAAGAATTTAATGAGACCCATAAATCTAAATTTTGAGATGGTTTAGTATGATTTTTGAGTTAGGAGCACGGGAGGCCTCCGTGCTCCTAGGAGCACTATAGTTTTACTCGCTCTCTCTCTCTCTCTCTCCATATATATATATTCTCTCTCTCTCTCTCTCTCTCTCTCTCTCTCTCTATATATATATATATCTATTCTTTTTTTGTCATTCACATAAATCACATCCAAGACAATAACGGCGTATTTATGTTACTGTTATATTATTTTACAAGACCAGATCAGAATGTTCTAACTGAGATTATGACACACATGCATCCACAAGAATTTATAATCACTTATTCAACCCCGCATACTCATAATTTCGGTTTACCCATAAATATTACTTTTTCTTTTTTTTTAAAAAAAAAAAATATACGAGAACAGCATAAACTTCTATCGTGAAGTTATGGTAACCTCTTTCATGCATGAATAATTATATATAGAAAAACACGTAGAGTCCACCTATAAAGTAGGCTACATATCCACTCCTCTCTCACAACCTGACACACCCACATGTATCTATGTGCTTGTCACAGTTACATAAATGTTCACTGGAAAATGTAATGTATATGTTTGCTAGAAAATGATATACGTTGATCGGAAAGATATAAATGTTTACTGAAAAATGATATTTGTTCATTACAAATACGGTGGACCGCTGGATAGATAAAAGGGATGGTCACTAACTATTACTCTTATATACTATATATGCTATATATTAGCAACGAACTTTTATCACAAATGAATTATGTGAGCTTAATCTCAAAAATATATCAAATCATATCCAAATTTTGATTTGTATAGCTTAATAAGTTCTCTGTATCAAAATCGTGTAGTATGCAAATTTCTAATTTTGGAGATTTTTAAGTATTTATATCGTATTTTTCAATAGCAACTATACAATATCAATAAAATAATCAATGTTTCATATGTAAGTATGTAAGTATGTAACTTTAGAAATTACAAAATACGTACTTAAATCTAAAAATAGAAAATTTTTGTATGCCATAAGATTTTGAGATAAAGAATTTCGTAAGCCTTAAAAAAAAAAAATCAAATTTTGGATATGATTTGATATGTTTTTCAAGTTAAGCTCATAGAAGGCATCCGTGAGCTTAAAAATACTGTAATTTTACTTAAATATTGTTTGTGAATATATCTGATATAAAATTCTAAAAATAATTAAATAAAATTTTAGCCTCCTCCCCCAACGCATTAAAAGTGATCATACTAAATGTTATTTGTGAGTATATCAATGTAAAATTATTTATGCAAAACTGTACTAGTGGTTATAGAAAAATATTTTCGTTTACGTAAGTTTAAAAAATGATTATACTCGATATGAGATGAGAGTTGTATATACTAAGATGTATATCATAAAAGATAAATACTTAGAGTAGGAGATAATCTTGGGAGATGGTTAAGACTTAAGAGAGATTTTTAGGTGGATAGAATAATTTCTCATTTTGGAATGCGATTTTATTTAAACATTATAAACCATATGAAGAAGTGTTCAAATTATTTGAAAAATAATAACAAAATACAACATTTGTTTTGGAAATAAAATTGTATATAAAGATATTGGGCAGTTTTAAATTTTTAATTGACTAGTAAGATTTTTAAAATAAAATATAAGCCAAAAATACGCAACAATCCTTACTGTACAAAGTACATATGTTATAGTATAATATCATCGATCAGTCCTTGAGGAAATAGCCAATGTCAACACTGAGATGTAAAAAATACGATAAGCTTACATGTGCAGCTTAATTACTTGGTGTTTAATGTACCAAAAATGAGTCTATCGAGACATAAGGATGATACAAGTGAGCACATTTAATTTATGATATGGAAGCCAAGCCGCTTTTTGTGTCATCCAAATGCAAATGCAACAATGCAAGTCTATATTAATTAAGTGATGGCAGTTCCGTGAATATAAACTTGTTACGTGTCTGTCTGTCCATGTTACTCTCTCTCTTTCTCTGTTTGCTTGCTTTAATAAAAGGAAAGGAAATCACATTCGCATCTAATTAAAGTGCCCAATTATCACTTCCGAACAAAGAAACGAACCCACTGAGTTCAGTCGAGGCAGAGGCAGAGGCAGAGGCAGAGGCAGAGGCAGAGGCTGATGTCGAAGTACTGCTGTGCCAGTGCTGCCTCCATCCGCTCTCTTCTCATCTCAATATGCTGCCTAATGCTCATCATCTGCTCCCATTGCACAGATGCATACAAGAACTACACTGTCGGAGATGAGCTGGGCTGGTATGACCAACTGGAGGTCACCGACGTCGACTACCAGAAATGGGCTGACGGCAAGAACTTCAGCCTTGGAGATTTCCTCAGTAAGATTTCATTCCCCATCCATTTCTGTTTAATTTCAACTCTCTTTATCATTTCTGTCAGACTCTTTTAATTTTCCAACATGTTGCTCAATTGTATTAATCTTTCTCGCATCGATCGTGCCTAGGCTGTCAATGCAACAAAATTTTGCGTTATTTCGTTTCGTCCAAACGAAACGATTAACGAAACAATTTACAGTTTCGTGAAACGAAATGAAACAATCTATTATATTTTATTTTCTATTTTCACATAATAATACTACTACAAAAACGATTATTGATTATTTTCATTCTTCCGTTCCGTTTCGTCCAAACGAAATGATAAACGAAACGATTTACAGTTTTGTTAAATGAAACAAAACGAAACGAAAACGAAACAACACATTTTCGTAATTGTTTCATTGCGTTGGCACCCCTAATCGTGCCTATCATGTTTCTCAATTTGCTCTGAATATGAATAGGCTTCCTTCCTCAAAGAATTCTATTCAGCACTTCTGTTGTGGGAGGTTTCACATTTAGGAAAGTTTCTATGATTTTCATAAAACTTAACTATAGGGGCCGGATACTATTACTAGCATGTCATAGTGAGGTTTCAAAAATATTAGTTACATAATGCCTAAATTGCTTCATTGTCTAACCTTCAAACTGAATTCACCTCTAATTCACATATTTTTCAGCTGGTTCACAAAATCTATAGCTGCTTAATTATCATTCTTTTTATGAGGAAAACATGTCATGAGCTAGGATTTAGATTGTAAACAGTCACAGCACCGGACTAATCGTCCGTGCTCGCGTCAACATTCTCTAGTAAAACATTCACCTGTGGAAATCTGATACAAACTAATCCGGCATCCTGGAATCTGTTTACTGATAGATCGATCAAGTAGTCTCTGATAAGCGGGACATTATCACTTTCTCAATTGACTGGACATATATATTACAATTATATAATAGTTCTGGCGTATAGTGCAGAGTGGTTGCGTTCATTTGTTTGTATTAGTTGTATCTTGTATGCACAGAACAGCCAGCTAATGAATGCCAACCAAATAGATTAGCTGCCCTTATTTTAATTTTTGGTTATGGTTTACTCAGTTCTATGCCCATAAATCTATATTTTTGCTTTTATTATACGAACTATAACAGTTATGAAATCGCTTTTGGGCCTTTTTGTTTCCTTATCATTACTTTGACATATCATGCCGTCACTATTCTACAATAACAATTGATAGTTTATAAAAAATAAAGGATTGATCAATCATAATAACATAATGAGTGAGCCAAGATCTTCTATGCCGATTTTCTTTTACCTTTATGCTTAGAATGATTTTTGTATAATTAATTAATTAAATAATTGGTTTTGATATGCCTAACAAGCAGCTGTGCATGAGAAATATCTGGGTCTGGCACTTCTTATTTCTTAATGGCATAACTACCAGTAGGTCTAAAGTCACTTACAACATGTTTATTGATAATGACATCTGTTCTAATGAATATCAGTCCATATGTTTTCTCAAATGCATAGCCTTTCGTTTTTCCTTCCTTCTTGAATAATATAACTCTGTTGATAATGGCATAATTAGTTTCACCTTTTTTAACCTATCATGATTACAATCAATGTACTTCATTGTACTTAATTATGTTATCTAGCTATTTTATTGTTGGTGACTGTAATTATTGGGGATGACAAGATGACAATGTGATGGTCTTTCAGTTTCTCTTGTAATAGACTGTTTCTCAATCTTTAATATATAGCAAGGATAGGACTATTATTTTTCAAATCAGAATTAATAATAATGCTTAATCTTGTTCAATTTCAGTCTTCCATACCGACAAAAACCACTCAGTGGTCCAGACGTACAATGCAACCACATTCAAAATATGCGATGCAGATCAAGACCTGAACACCACAGAGTGGTCAGTCAGCGACCCTGAGTATAGCAAAGATGCCGTCACGGTTAATGTGCCATTGCTCAAGGAGGGTCCAACTTATTTCTTCTCAAACTTCTATGATGGCGAGCAGTGCCTGAATGGTCAGAAGTTTGCAATAAATGTGACACACGGTCAGGGTTTGCCGGACAGCCTGAAAGATCCTGCCCCGGATGCTCCGGGACCTGCTAGCTCTGATGATATACCTAACGATGTGCCGGTGAACTTTGATCACCCAATAGATGATAATAGTACCAGCAGTGACCCCTTGAAGCCAGTTGCTGGTTCAGGGAACAGGAATTTTGTTGAGTTTGGTTTTGGGACTTTTGTGGTGGTTTTCGGTGCTTTAGGATTGTTTGGTTGATTGATGGTGAGTGTGCATTGATATAGAAAAAAGGTGGTTTTATTTAATAAATTATAGTATTTAATTTGGTTTATTTTGAGATGAGAATTTGATTGTCCACATTGATTTGTATAATGTATAGCGATACATATGTATGAGAGAAGTAGAGATCAGAATATATAATTTAGCATCAAGATTTCACTAACTTAGAATCAGACCATAACAAAATATATGATACCATATCATCAGGCCTTAAGACTGTAATTTCATGAGCATAATAATATGTTGAGCAGAGTGGGCACTGGGGAGCTAACAAAGCAAAATGAGGATCAGTTTTAGTTCATTTTTGGGTTTTTTGGGGTCTTCATGCCCGGTAACCTACAATTTCTAGGCCACTTGGCCTGCTGAAATGGAGTTGAAGCCCCTGATATATTGAAGCTATTTGGGCTTAAAGGACAATTTCTAGATCTAAGTTGGGAGCTCGAGTTATCTAAGCTATATTGTGAAAGGACTTACTGCATATTGGGATTGGTAGCAGTGTAGCAGATAAAAATCCGTTACATATTCATCAGACAAATCAGTGCTTTCTCAATTTTCTTCATTGATAGGATAATATATGAGCTATATGGTTCTCTCAAAATTTTTTTGTTTTTTCGTTGATTATGCATGTGGCCCAATGCCAGACATAGCAGAAACACCTACAGGTCCAAAAAGTTTTGGTAGTTATCTACACATATATATTTTCTGTTTCGTATTGTATTCTACATGGATTGGGACATATGGAAAGTTTAGTACTGATGTCTGATTTGAGTACAAGTCCAAGGATTTGATGGAGTTACGTGTTCGAATGGCCGGACGCCCGGTAAAAGTTGAAAATTACGTACGTGATTAATTAGTTTATCATCAAACTTACAAACAAAGATTTCTCATGCCGATACCAATGGAATGTGGCATATGTTATACTGGCAGAATATATATATAAATCGAGTTATCGAGGGATATATGAAATACAAATACAATGTGGTCCTTAATTACTTGTCAATAGTCATAATCACACAGGATGTTAATGTCAGAGGAGTATTACAGAAAACCCAAACTTCAAACTAAACAATTTTGACCTCCTTTAATTAGATAAGATTATAAATTCAGAGTGGGTGGATTCTTAATGATTTCATCAGTGACGATGTTGCAACCACAATTCCATCTCTATATATAAATATATTGGTATGTACCCCAAGTACTTACAACACTAGATTTTCAAGAGCAACAACAAATCCTTAATTAACAAAAATGGCATCTCAAATTGCTCCTGTAGCAACAGCTGATCTGCCCCTTGAAGGCCGCATTGCGATCATAACCGGTGCATCACGCGGCATCGGCCGGGAGGTATCCATCCGTCTGGCATCCCTCGGTGCACGACTCGTCCTTAATTATGCCTCTAACTCTGCCCATGCCGATGGCCTAGCAGCAGACCTCAACTCCCGCTACAACGGCTCAACCGGAGCTCCTTGCGCTGTAACCATTCAAGGCGATGTGTCAGACCCAGATGATGTTCAGGCCATGTTTGACCGTGCCGAACAGTCTTTTGGCAGCCAAGCCCACATACTCGTCACGTGTGCAGGCATTTTAAACCCAAAGTATCCGTCACTGGCTGATACCACGGTCGAAGATTTTGATGATATGTTTAGAGTTAACGCACGGGGCACCTTTCTGTTGTGTCGGGAAGCAGCCAAGAGATTTCCGGGCAACGGCTGGGGTCGAATCGTTACATTCTCTTCATCCATCATGGGAACATTGCTTCCCGGCTATGCTGCATACACGGCCACAAACGCTGCTGTCGAGACGATGACGAAGATCCTTGCCAAGGAGCTACAAGGGACCAATGTAACGGCGAATGTCGTGGCACCGGGTCCTGTAAAGACCGATTTATTTTTTGCGGGGAAGGATGAGGAATTTATTAAAAGGGTGACTGAGAGGAGCTCCGGCAGAATCGGGGAAACCACCGATATCGCGCCGGTGGTCGGGTTTCTGGTCAGCAAGGAGGCAGGATGGGTCAATGGTCAAGTTGTTAGAGTCAACGGTGGTTTTGTGTGAGAAACTTTATGATGCATGGTGGATGAAGACTGAAGTTAATCAGAATGTATGATTTGGTTGTGTTATATATTTTGTAAAAGGAAAATAAGATATTGAATAAACTTAGTACTATTATATGGGCACTTTGGCAGCTTCGTGATTATTTCCAAAATCGATGGGGAGCCCCAATTAAGCTCTCCTGATTCGGAGGGGCAGAAAATGGGAAGAGTGAAAACGAGAGCTCTTCCAGGCTACAGAATTGATTATTTGCTGTTTTGTTTCAAAGTTTGTCGAACTTTTGCACAAACTTTATCCCTCCCTATCTCGTTTCTTCAGTAAAAATATGCTAATCACCATTGCGACTATAAGAAATTGCCAACATGCATAACACAGCTTTAGCATAGCACAATTGATAATCCACTACAAAATTATAGATCTAAATAAGAAGATAGTTTAGGTTTCAGAAAAAAAATAGCAACAAACAACTACGGGTCAGCCTTACCAAAACAAAAGGGTGCAAAACGAAGGAAAACAACGAATTATATGGAGGAACCTTAACTAACTTTTCTCAGGCTGCCCATAGATCAAGTCATAGTTGTCATCCTTAAACTCAACTGTTGCTTTGTTTGACAACCTTGGGAATTTGAGCACCTCAAAAATTGTCAGCAAATCCAATCTCATCTGCCTCATGCTATAATCTTTTTGACTTGCCATTTGAAGAAAATACGGGTTCTTCATACCATACATCACAGCCTCAACCCCAATATCTCTTATTATCACATTTTCAAGCACAGGCGCAGTCCTCAAAACAAACTCCACAAATTTAACAATAAATACTGCTCCATCTGAATCCATGGAATTTATTGTTACTGTTCTAAGACAAGTAAAGAGATTAGCACCGGATTCTGACTCCCAGAAGTTTTTGTAAAGTGTCCCTCTCCCACCACTGAACTGCAAAGTAAATATACATAAACAGCAATAAGAAAATCTTTAGAGACAAATCTAATGCTTAGGAGCATGCATGTACTTATAAGTGTACCTTGACACACAGATCTTGTAATCTGGGAGCAATTTTAAACAAACAAAGAGCTGCTGCCTGGTCATCTTCATCCGAAAGATCGATAATGATAAACATTTGAGTCAAGTGATTGAGTTGTATAGGCTTCCTTGGTGTAGTATTCATGTGACATTGCTATATGAAAAGAAGGAAAATTATTATAAACATGAATCAGGTAAAAGCAATCATCAACCATTTAATAAGGCAGTCAAAGAATATTACCACATTAAATGCGCAAGTAATCTCAGTATCTTGATCAAGCTCATTGAAAATGGTTAGATATTCACCCTCAACTTGTTTCAGATTTCCATTGACAAAATCAATCTCTGGAAAGATGAACAAGGAAATCAACTTTGGAGTGTCAAGAAGAAGATGCTTGAAATTGCCAATAATCCTTAGTTTTTCAAGGTTTTCTGAACGTATCACAAGATTACCAAGGCAATCGCGCCCATCTATCAACTTTAAATCCTCTAGAAGAGGGCAGCTTGAGACCAGCTTCTCTATATTACTCCCCACAAATTTTACCATATCCAACTCAATCTTACGCAAAAGCTTAAACCCTTCGAAGCTATGAGGTATATCAAGAATACAACTTCTCAACTGCAACTTTGTCAGGTGGAGGAGGCATGAGAAAAGGCTAGGAGGAATCTCACGGTCTTCCATCGGATCAAAGCAAAACGTGAGATCATTCACACCTTTGCTTCCCAAAACTTGTATCCACTGATCAAGGTCCTCAAAGGCAGGATCATCCATATAAAGGGTAAATTTGTTAATGGGACCTCTGTGGTTTGAAAGTAGCATATTCACATATTCGCTACAATCATAGTCTGAGTCCTCATCGACATCATCTTTCTCAAAAATAACCAGCTTCGGGATGGTACACCAGGCATATCTCCACTCTTTCGATAATACACAAGTTCTAATTGCCTCTTCAGTCTGCAAACGCACGAGGATATTCTCTATAATGGGCTGGGGAAGATCGCTGAGAAAATCTCGACCTGAGTTGGAATCAATAAGTTGCTTCTTGGCCTGCTGATCTCCCATTTGTAACACGTAATCCGCCTTGTTACTCTGCCAAAAGAATTTGGGAACCTTAATTATCAGAAAAATGCCAAATTACCTAAAAAACGTGGAAAAAGAAATGTAAAAGATCTTTGTTTTCAGGTAAACAATCATGGACAGAATCAATAATCTATTTGTCAATGATAGCAAAACGTGGATGGATGCTCAACTTAAGCCAATAATATAAATTTAAGTAAAGAAGCAACAAAATCAGATAAACAAAGCAGAATAGGCTTGAACTATAGACAAATTTTGCATGAGTTGACCACCCATTTCAATTTATTACTGGAACTATATATACTCAAATTTCACATGAATTCGACCACCCATTTTATTTTATGAAGTTCCGGTACCGGTCTGGCATGAATATCCCAAAAGCACTCTGACTGACTGACAAAGATCCACACTTTGTACCAGACTTTAAAAATAAAATTAGACAGCAAGCTTTTCGATTCGAGAAATAAGGATAAAAAGGAGCAGGAGCAATAAAAAGTTTGTCTGACCTACGAGATCGGAGATTGAAGACTTAAAAGGAACAGGAAGAGGAAGCGGGAAGCCGAATGGAAGTCCAACAAAATCACAGAAATGAGAATTATAGATTTATAAGTGGGAGGCAGTGAGTGAGGCGGGAAACGAAATTGTGCCAAAAAGAACAAGTGGGCGGGAAAACACACATTTTACGCATAGGGTCCTCTTTTTATTTGCTTGTTCACTTTCCCAAAGCCATAATGTGTGTTTTCCCTAATTCTAAGAATAATATATATATATAGAGTTTGACTATTATACTAACTATAGCATTTCGGACCGAAATGCTAACGACTCAAAATTGTTGTTATCGTGTCCAAAATCACGATTTATGGTGCTCAATAAGTTCTTTATATGAAAATATCAAGGAATACAAAAATTTTTTTATTTTTAAAGTTTTCTAAGTATTTGTTTTAAATTTTAGAAAAGAGTTCAAAAATATTAATAAAATATTGATATTTGTACATGCTGTTTTCAAAAATACAAAACAAATGTTTAGAAAACTTTAAAAATGGAAAATTTTTGTATTCCCCAATATTTTCATATAAAGAATTTATTGAACACTATAAATCGTGATTTCGAACACAATTACAACAATTTTGAAGCGTTAGCATTTCGGTCCGAAATGCTAACGTTAGTATAATAGTCTAGCTCTATATATATATATATATTTTTTTTTCTGAGTGAGGCTATTATACTATTAATAGTACAAATTGTTTCGTACTATTGGCCGTATCTTCGATTTTAAAATATTAAGAGTCGATCCAAACTGTTTATTATGATCTTTATATCCAATTTAACTTGCAGACTAAATTTTTTATAATTTTAGTAACTTTTTACTATTTTTAAGATATTTTCAAAAGTCACTTGATTAAAACATTATGAGCCATTCAAATATGTGACATTTTAAAATATCTAAAAAAATACTAAACAAATTTCAAAAAATATAAAATTTGGTTTACAAGTAAAATTGTATATAAAGATCATAATGAACGGTTTAGATCGACTGTTAATATTTTAAAATTAGAGATATGAGCCAATAGTACAGAACAATCTGTACTATTAATATTATAATAGCCTCACTCTATTTTTTTTTTAATGAAGATTACAAATTTACAATATAAACGAGTAAGAGAGTATTTATACTGTTCAAACTACAATGATTGTTCCTTGATAATTAATTGAGAAATGATTTTGACCAATATTTAAAAAAAAAAGTTAGTTATTTATTTTTTTGTATGGATGTGAATAATAATAATGTTAGTAGTAGTGAGTAGAGAAGATTTTTCATTATTCGGTCCAAATTGTAAAAATTCCTATAAAAACATATAGTATTTGAGTCTATCGAATAGGTTCTTAATAAAAAATTTGTTCCTCTAAAACACTTGTTTTTACGTAAAAATATTAAGTCAGACTGGATTTTTTTTGTTAAGCAACCTAAGAACGTTCAACTCTCGCTGAACCCAACATTGATTTGGGCCTTTGGGTGCGGTGCTCGATCTAATGTCAAATTGCTGACCCAGTGACCCAGTGACCCTGGATCCTGAACTCTCACAGTTCTCTTCCTGGGTCCTGACCCAAACGAAGAGAAATTAGATGTACGGTCGTACGGAGCCAAGAGCCCAGAACTCAAGTTTCTCAAAACCCAATGTTATTTTCTTAAATTTTATGGTGAGCGATTATTGTCGCGTTATTATACCTGTCTTTGGTTAAATAATTTCCGTATATTTGCGATTCTGGTACAATTGCTTAGTCACCTCATTAGTTTCAAATTTCAAACAACACATACGAAAATTAAATCAAATCTATCTATTCTGATTAGAGAAGTTTCTAAAATGTTAGACATTCCACATCACTGGTCCTTTTATTATGCACAAAAACATGTTTTGCAAGAGAACAAGGGGAATGCTTCACTACCATTACCCAACATATGCACTGGCAATCAATAACCAGAACAGTTCATTTCTTCCAAGAAATTGAACACCAATCCCAATTCCTAATCAACGCAAAAAGATAGATTGACATGTTGTATTCAAGGATAGATCCCTTTTACAATTCAAAACTTGTAATACTGCAGAATCTTGACAGTGCAAATTGAAGTACAGAGGAATAGAGGTTTTGGCAATTTGGGACTAAAGATGACTGATTTGTACAGCAGCTGAAGCTCTTGGGAGCTGATACAAATGCAAAACTACAGCCTGCTTGTCATAATATGCTTTTTCACTGCTTATAGTTAATGTTTGGAGAAAAGCAGAAGACATTAGTATTGATTTCAAAAATTCAAAATGCAGCTCGGATAAAACAAAATCATCCACGGCCACCTTTCTTGCAGAGCAAAAAGATAAAGCAGCAGGTGTAGGCCCGCTCATCTCCTTTGAACTGCTACTTATCTGCGAGTAAATGGAACATAGACAATATTATTGCAACAAGATGAGTAATATACAAATTACTAATGAATATTTTCCCCTCTTCTTTTCATGATTGTGCCGATGTTAAGCTTCATTACGGAGGGATCATTTGGGGTCCATATTATTTTTGTAAAAAAAAAAACATAGTTGTCCCTGCAAAATCTTGAACAACATGTAAGAACCTCATTCAACACATTTGTTTACTATTCCATTTCTTGAGAATCCATTTTCACACAATAACCTTTCATGAATAAGTATCCTCATCTCCATTTCCGTAGAGAAAAATATTGCATCAAACAATGAGTGGGAGTTGGAATATTTGCAAATACAAAAGTACAATTTTCTCTTTTTTTGGTAGGATTTCAAATTCTAGGTCTTGACCCAAATTATATAACTCGAATGCATCTTAGTTAATTTGACAACGGAGAACTTACAATTACATCAAGGTCTTCTAAACTAAGGGCATTCCGAAGAAGAAATGAGGCAGCCTGGATCTCCTCTCGGTTGCTCACATCTATATCCAATGTCAAAACCTTCAAACGAAGAAATATATCAGTAACCTGATTCTCATCCCGAAGATTCCCTTGAGCAAGATACTGCAGTTAGAAAAAGAAAATATATTTAATGTATGAACTTTGTCATGCCAATCTGCAAAAAATAAACTTAGTTAATTTGAAGACATGTTTTAATTGGACTAATTTCCCTTTGAAACAATAATTCAAGTATAAAATTGGAACTTCTTTTTGATAGAGATAAGAAAGGAGATTTATGGGAGTCACAGAGCAATCTATGGGAGGAGATTTATCAGTTAATCATCTCCATTCTGAACCAAATGCAGATAAGACATTTTCCATCAGTAAGTGCCATAACAATGGCACTACACTTAGAAGCATGACATGCAACCAAAGTAAATCATCTTCTAGTAGGATTAAGCATACTGTGAGACCAAATACATATACTGACACTGGCAAAATAATATGGGTTATGGAGGATGTGTTGTATCTTTCTTCAAATACAACTATAAGTAATAACTATCTACCCTCAATTATGAAAAACTAATCCACAGGGCACAATACAAAAGACTAACAAAACTTAGTCTAGCACTAAAGCCACCAAGGTTGCAACATCTGAGACCTGTTAAGTTAAGAAAATGGCGAACTAACCTGTAGAAAATGCCTATGTATACCGAGCATTTTAATTGCTGGGGCACCACAAAAAGCTTTCAAAAGTTTACTGCCGCATGCATTTTTTGGCAAGCTACTTTCAAAAGGGTTCTTATCCAAATCAATACATGCCTTGGCCAACCTTGGTGTAAGTAACTGGATATCTGCAAAATTGCCATCAATCATCAAACTTTGGAGGTTTGGCGCATCGATTTTGAGGCTAGTACTGCTTCTGAACTTCCTCAAAGAGAGATCTTTCAAAAGGGGGCAACTGCTGACTAACCTCTCGATCTCAGCCCCATTAAGAGAACAGTTCTTGAGCTTAAGCACAGAGAGCACCTTGAACCCTTGAAATTCTTGAGGCAACTTGACCAAACAATTCCACAAACAAATGAAGCTCAAATCTTGACAAGAGAAGAAGCTGGAATGAAGCTTATACTTCCTCTTACACGTCAACTCTAAATTCAATTCCCTCAATCCATTTCTCGAGAGGTTGAGGATCCATCGGGCCAAGGCGTCGTGGCAGCATTGCTTGGTTGAGAGTTGGAAGCCGTGAATGGGGCCCTTGTGCATGAAGAACAAAGTGTCGAGAAATTTGACCAACCGTGAGCGGCTCTCGGGCAATTTGGTGGAGAGAAAGTAGGCATCTGTGATATAAAGATGGGGAAGCATGGTCCATGTGTGCCTCCATTTGGATGACAAGGTGCTGGTCTTGATGGCCTCTTTTATGGGCAGATAGGAGAGGATCTTGGCTCGGATGGTTTCTTCGAGATTGCTTATGATATCAGTATCGACCTTAACATGTTTTGGGTGAGGAGGAGCAATAATACCAGCGTCATCCATGATTGTGGATTTGGGAACAAGGAAGAAGAAAACACTGACCTGACCTGAACCTTAGAAGTAGTATCTGATCGGATGGGATTGCGGCGATTGTGGATTGATTGCGGATTGATTGCGAGGAGAGATGATCGGGGATGAGGCGATTGGATTGGATTGGATTATCGGAAGGAAGGAAGGAAGGAAGGAGAAGGGAGGCGAAGAGAAGAGAAGAGAAGAGAAGAGAAAAGAGAAAGGAAAAGAAAAGGGGTGTGGCGTGCGTGTGCGAAGTGCGATAGATTGACTTTGGCACTTGTAAAGAAAGCGTTGCGGATGGATGGAGCTAGTAGCTAGCTGTCCTATTTTTACTATTTAATTGAACAAGGCAAGGCAAGGCAAGGCAAGGCAATTAGCCAAAGGAGAACCAACCGGACAAGGAAGAGCAGCAAACCATTTGAGTCCGGCCGGCCCCGGTGGTCGCTGCGTTCCCACGTGTCTGTCTATCAAAGTAACAATCCCACAAAACAAATAATAATTTACTATTGCTAATTTGCTATCACAAAGTTCCCCGTTCAAGCTGGTTTCCATTTGGTGCTTTCATCGACACACAAAAGATTATTTCTATTTTACTCGATGGATGAGAATGAATCCCAACAACTACAATCATCCAAATTTCCAACACACACCTTTCAAATGTTCTGCCTTGTGTATTGCATTGCCTCACATTTTATATGCATTTTTAATGAGCCTCAGCTGTTAATTAAGGCGCCACCTGATTTCTAGTCTTTATTAGTGTTGTGACAAAACCCGTCCCACCCCCGACCCGCCCGGCGGACCCTTACCCTTCGTCCGCCCTTACCCGCCCGTGTGGGGCTTCGGACGGGTCGGCCGGGTCGGACGGGTCAAGGGTAAGGGGCGGGTAAGGGTCCGGGTTTTGGACCTCACCCCCCGTAACCCGCCCGCCCGTCTAAACCCGTGCTCGCCCTTACCCGTTACCCGCCCTTACCCGCCCTTCTCGCCCGTCGGACCCGTGCCCGTGCCCGTGCCCGCCCTTCGGACCCGACCAGACCCGTCGGACCCGACCCCCCGACCCGCCCCACCCGCCCCCCCCGACCCGTCCAACCCGTCCGACCCGCCACACCCGCCCGACCGACCCGCCCCACCCTCCCCCCCGATCCGTTCTCCCAGAAGCTAGGCCGCCCAAGATCACCTACAGTCACCAAGGAAATGGAGGTGTCCCTTTGAATCACGTTTCTTCATTTCTGATCTAATGGATTGCAGCAAATCATTTCACCTAGTCATTGCAAATAATTCAAATAAAATATATTCCTTCATATAAAATTATGAAAATATTTATAATGATTTTATATTATGTTTTAAAGCTTGTCACCAAAATATGTATATTTTCGATATTATTAAGCCACTCTACGCCGGTTATTACATTTTAGCCGTCCGATTTAAAACCGATTGATCAGATATAAATGTATTGAATTTTGTCACATTTTTACTTTCATTAAGATCAGAATGCAATATTTTGTACTAGGTACAACTTTATTTGTAATATCATGTATGTTAAACTGTCCATCAAGCCAAATAATTTTACAGCCGTTCATTAGTGCGAAGTTTAAAGCATCAGATGAACATCAAACCAAAACTAAATTGAAAGGGATTTGCACAAAACAATCATCTTTTCATAGAATAAAAAATGAACGGAACAGATTGACGACTCTTTGATACCCAGTGTATCTCACCATATTTTTGTATGAAACCAACGTTCAAGTTCTATATTCGACAATTAAGAAGAAGGAGATTATGTTGTCACAACAGGTAAACACACAAACTATTTTCCATAATAATTCATATACACTTCTCCAACATTACTATTATTTTTGTACATTTTTTTTTCATTAACTGTTTTTTTATTGAACCTATAAATACCCAAATGTTAATGCAAAAATAATTTTCTCATCAACATTTCAACAAGCACATGCCAACAAAACTCTTATTGTTTAATCACTACATAATGTGTAGTGAAAAACATCATAAAAATGTTTGTTTTAAAATAACTTTGGTTTTATCGTTTCGGATTTTTAAAGTTTCGGGTTTTTAACGTTCTTCGGAGTTCGGATTCTAAAAAAAAATTTGTTTTAAAAATTTATTTCGTTTTTTTTTAAATATTATGTTTTAAAAAAATTATTTTAAACATTTCTTAAAAAAATGTGAAAAAAAACACGCCGGAATCCGCCCGAAAACGTCGGAACATGTCGGAAACCGCCGGCGATCCGCCCGAAGCCGACACGACCCGCCTTGCCCCCCGCCCGCCCCCCGCCCGCCCTTGCCCGCCCGTGCCCGACCTCGCCCGAAGGGCGAGGGGTGGGTAAGGGTGAGGGTTTTTCCCCTCGCCCGCCGGACCCTTCGCCCGTCGGACCCTTCGCCCGTCGGACCCGTCGCCCGCCGGACCCTTCGCCCGCCGGACCCTTCGCCTGTGGGACCCTTACCCGCCCGTTTGTCACAACACTAGTCTTTATCCAATATTCCATACAGCTACTATTTATGCTTTCGAAATATTTAGTTAACTATTTTGTTTTTAGATTTTGTCAAAGTGATATATTAAACATATTAATCTATAACAAAATTTATATCAATTTATAAGAGTAATGAGTTAGATATTGTGCCAACGTTAGCGAAAAATATATGTTCTCTGAAATTGTGATCATAGTGCTCAATATAATTTTTATACAATTTTTTTTTATAATTGCAGTTTTTTTTAGTATTTGTTTTGTATTAAGTAGCATGTACCAAGTACCAACACCAATATTTTATTATAAAAAAGAACAACTCTCTAATTATAGGCTTGTTTTCATTACTTTTCGAAAGCCTTAAAAAATGATCCAAGTGTACAAATTGTACACTTAGACATAGGTCTTTGCATTTTCGTACAGTTACAGTCTACAAAAAGTAAATCAAAAGCATAACTAAACATGAGAATATAAAACACGCGGGGAGAGGGGTGGGTGCACCCGCGAGTGCACCGTTTGATTGTGCATTCACCTTCTCTACCGTTGGATGCATTAGCATTTAATGACTTCTCTTTCTTTCAAGTTTACAGAATCAAACTTTTCCTTTTCCTCAAAAAAAAAAAAAAAAAAAAACAGAATCGGACTCAGATACGATATCTGCCATAAATGTAGAAAAGAGAGCCATAACTCTATTGGGCTCCACAAAGAAATATAGGCAAAACAGTACTGATCATGGAATTGATCAAAAACTTTTATTCTTTATTGATAGTCTTTTTGCCTTGTTGAATCCTGAAGGTGTCATATCAGTTCCATAAAACTAAAATAAAATATAAGGGTATGAATGCATATAGTTCAAAGAGCAATATAGCAATTAAAAAATCCTTGCATTTTTCACTCGGGTCCGCTAAGAGTCTCTTCAAAAAATTTTCCTTCTTGATGGCACGGAACTCGAGAAAGGTGGAAGAGATAAGTTTACTGGAAAGAGATAATTCAGAGAAGTCATTAAATGCTCATGCATCCAACGGTAGAGAAGGTGAGTGCACAATCAAATGGTGCACTCGCGGTCAACAACGATTCACATGAACAAAAACATTATTAGTCAGAGATTTAATTAAATGATCAGAGATCGAGCAAGTCCTCATCAGATATCTCAGTTGTACTGCTACCACGGCCATCGATCTGTGCATATATTTACTCACGAGTAATACCTAGCGTCCATAGAATATCTGTCCATAGTATCTATATGTTACAAAATCATGTTTATCTGTTACAAAATCAGATGTATTTGTTACATTTTGAGTGTGTCTATGAACGTATGGATGCATTCAACATGTTCTCTTTATATATTGGACCTATTCCCTTCATCGGGCAAGGCATGGATAATTACTTAATTAGGCACTTCTTCTCCAGCATCTACCACTGTCGGCCTGTCGCCGGAATGATGGAATTTGCCCTCACATTACTATCAGAGGCGACTTGGTCAAATCAATGACTGCCCTGTTGTCTGTTGATCAACTCATTATACGGCCGGTTCTGAAAGTTCAAACTTTTTTACAAGACAAAAGGTAGTGGACAATAGGAAAACTCTATTTTTTTTTTTTACAAAAAAAAGTTCCAATATATATATACTTGCTATCTGGTAATTAACTACGTACTGACAACCAATAGCGGACAAATTAGACTTCCATGATCCACGTATCAATTAAAATTAATTGGCGAAGCTATTAGGAAAAAAATTCAGTTGGATGTTGAAAAGATCAATGAGTTTTATATGTACACAGAAATTTTATTAAATCTAATTAATTAAGCACAGTACCGCGATGTTCATCACTTAGTCAGACCATGTCTAGCATGCTACATCTTTAATTAGGAGTAATTGGAATGCAAAGATAAACAGATTTAAAGAGAGAGATTAGATCAATTCAATACTGAGAAATGAGCAAAATACAATTTAAATTTGTCCAATAGTTACGGTAGACGTACGTCTGCTGACAATTAATATTCCGTGCCATTTTAAATAGACTATCCTGCATATATATATGTTTCTTCATTTATATATACAGAAAGTTATATATATAGCCAGTACTATATGTATATATTGATCAGTTGATCACCACCATGCATGTTCCCTGCCTTCTCTTCTTTATTCTGCATCAATATCATTTTAAGAAGGAAACTCGATCGATCGATGGATACCCACCTTCACCTATATATATATATGACCTACCTCCAGAAATTATACACATCCTTTTTGACAAAATAATTTGCCATGGTTATAATCTTCCTTTAATCGCTTCTCCTCTGTCCATCATCACCAACTTTAATTTTCCTCAGAAAAAAAAAAAAAAAAGGATTCCAATTTCCAAAGGAACGAATGAAAGAAAATTGAAAAAAGAAAAAAAAAAAAAAAAAAAAAAAAGGAAAAGATCAAGAATGGTTGATCCAGCTGCTTCTTCCCTGCTTCATCAGAGCCAGAGTTCAGCCATTGAAACCAACGTGATGGTCGGTGCTGGCCAACATACCTCATCAGTCATCGCGCTTCTTCAATCAGTCATCACCGCCTTCGCATGGGCTTTCGATGGCCAGCAGGCTTTCATCACCATTTTTACAGATGCTCAACCTGAGTGGAACTGTCTCCACCCCGCTGATCCGATATGCGCACAAGCTTCCAATCCTTGCAGCCTTCAGCCCGGCTCATGGTCTTGGACTTTACCATCTGATGCCTCCACCATCTCGGAGTGGAGCCTTCAGTGTGCAAATCCAGTTCTCTTGTCACTTCCTGCTTCGGCTTTCTTTGCTGGTTGCCTTGTCGGGGGCTTCTTTCTGTCCACCCTCGCGGATTCTGTGCTTGGCCGCAAAATGCTGCTCTTCCTTTCTTGTGTTGTCATGTCACTGGCTGGAGTCATGACAGTATTATCCCCAAATCTTTGGATTTACTCAGCACTCAAATTTATCTGTGGACTCGGGCGTGCTTCAGTCAGCACGACAGCCCTTGTTCTGTCAATGGAAATCGTCAACCAACGTTGGCATGATAAGGTCGGCGTTTTGGGTTTTGTATTTTACATGTCAGGATTCTTGAGTCTACCAGTAATGGCCTATATTGGCCGAGGTTTGTCATGGAGGTTTTTGTACCTTTGGACAAATATTCCTTCCTTTTTCTACGCAATACTGCTTTACTACTCTGTACCGGAGTCGCCTAGGTGGCTCCAAGTGTGCAGCAGAAATGAAAATGATGCCCGTCTTTCAAAACATGATCAGCAAAACTCCGGCGCAGATGAAAGTCACAATCTCTTTGCTTCAATGGAAGTATTGTGCAAAACAAGGAGGATCCTGGTACGGCTCATAGCAGTCATGACAGCTAGTTTCGGAGTAAGTGTTGCTTACTATGGCATGCCTTTCAGTGTGCAGAACTTAGGAACCAACCTCTACAGCAGTACAGCTCTATACGCTCTATCGGAGCTACCTGCCTCTCTCTTAACCTTATTTCTTACTTCGACAACGGGCTGTCGGAGTTCTATTATCACACTGACCACACTAAGTGGAATGCTCAGCCTTGCATGTGCCTTTGAGATTGCAAGTGTTGGAAAGAACATTCAGCTGGCAGCTGAAGTGACATCCTACTGCGGAGCCTGCACGGCATTCAATCTGTTGTTGATATACTCTGCAGAGCTTTTCCCGACCACCGTACGCAACACCGCGATAGGGTTAGTAAGAGAAGCTAGCCTTCTTGCAGCAGTATTTGCGCCTATTTTAGCTGCCAAAGGAGAGAACAACAGGTTTTGGTCCTTTGGTTTCTTTGGACTTGCAATTATGCTTTGTGGATTGGCTTGCACATGCTTGCCTGAAACGAAAGGGAGAGATCTGATCAATCACGTTGATGAAGATGAGAGCAATTACCATATATAGTACTGCTCTGACTTGACTGATCGATTTTCTGAATTAAGTTCATGATCTTGTTCTTGTTGTTTGGTTTCTTTTTTTATTTTGTTTGTTTGAGAGTTCTGATCATGAGTCAACATATGTTTGACAAAAGGGATACATTCCTACTTTAGTAATATTTTTCCGCAAAGATTTAATTTATCCATTCAATATATAGTACAATGTTTTTCCCTTTAATATATGTACATTGTTATTATTAACCAACAAATCACCCCTGAGATTAGCTAGAGATACTACTGGAGGGGCTGCCACCGCAAAGTTCTGATGATATATTATGCTTTAACAAAGACTTAGGAACTAATTAAACAAACTAATTTATATAATTAACGAGTTAGACTATTATACTAACGTTAGCAATTTGGACCAAAATGCTAACACCTCAAAATTTATGTTCGAAATCACGATTTATGGTGCTCAATAAATTTTTTTTATGAAATTATTGGGGAATAAAAAATTTTTTCATATTTAGAGTTTTCTAAGTATTTATTTTGCATTTTTAAAAATAGTATGTACAACATCAATATTTTATTATTAATATTTATGAGCTCTTTTTTAAAACTCAAAATATTGGTACTGTTTTGTTGAAGAAAGCAGAGTGAACATTTTTACATTTGTGCAATGGAATGTTGTTAGTCAAATTGGGTTGAGATTTTGAGAATAGAAATTGGGCTTGAGATATAACACAAGACATGAATGGATATTGTGTAAGCAAATAAATATATGCATGTGTATATCTCAGCCCAAAGAAGGGTGTAGGTCCATTTGGTGAAGAGCAATTGGGCCTAAATCAAGATCGAATAGAGGCCCACTATTTTGAGAGAGATATGCTAAACTGGCTACAAATCATCAATCTTATCAGATAAGCACGTTGAGACTTGAGAGAGAGCACAAACGGACAAGCATCAGACTCTGAGCAAGACCACAAGCAAAATCCAGGACTTCAAGCATCAGATTAATGAAACTTTTTAATCGCGTTTAAGGGGTTCTTTGAAACCTAATTTTTAGCATCCAAAATGACGTCCCTCCACAGAATTCAAACAACAAGAAAAACCTCGTGAGTTTTACACACCAGAATCTTTCTGGTTTTGAAATACATGGAAGCCTCCTATCAATGTGGTTCTAGCAATCAAACCAATCAAACTAGTCATGAAGATCGATGAAGACAACAATGAAGTTTTAAGAATAAAAAAGAGCGTATGATTTTAATTTAAATGAAAGTCCTAGTATGTGAAACTTAATTATATCCCTACTCTTTTACTAAGTATATTGTGTCATGATCCTGCAATGGTTGAGATTAAATCTATGATATTTGGACGGTTCAGCTCAAGCGATTTGAAGTCGAATTGATTCTGACTCCCTTGATGACCTTGTCCCGATCCTTGGACAATTCTGATCGAATAATCAAGTCGGATATATTTTGTCTTGAGTCTCCCACATCTGAATTCTGAGCTGCACCCCCTCTCTCACAAAGACAAAATCGCTCTTGGATCGTTCTAAGTCTCTACTTCGCTGCAATAACCTATGCAAAATCAATCACAACATTTTAGCAATCAAAGGTTATTTTATTTATTTTTTTCATCGATTCCTCTCCATCGCACTAATACGTGGTTTTAATTTGTTTATGCTTATATATATCCTAGATTTCAGGATCTCTTA
This sequence comes from Cyperus esculentus, assembly GCA_030179965.1. Taxonomy (NCBI): domain Eukaryota; kingdom Viridiplantae; phylum Streptophyta; class Magnoliopsida; order Poales; family Cyperaceae; genus Cyperus; species Cyperus esculentus. The sequence goes on along the minus strand of JASGLE010000014.1, from coordinate 2,546,586 downwards.
TTATTTAGCACTGATTCTCTCATGCTTTTTGTAGTCTACTAATTCATATTTTTCTAGCTTCTCAATATTATCTTTTTTTTGTTTTCATATTTCAAACTTTATTTTATCTTGTGTGGGAGTTTCTGTAAAAAATACTTTTTCTTGTTAGCTGCAACAAGTTTCTGTAACAGATATACATTTATAAAGATCCAATGAGTTTACCTTACGAATGCCTGCCTAGTTGTCCACTTTACACTACAGAACCAACTTTAAAGTAGCCACAGCGAGTTGAAGTCTTTTCAAGTCATCCACGCAAGCCTCTGCAGTTTGATAAAAAATGGAGCTTGAGTATTTGCCTCATACTTGAGCAATGCCTTACTCAAGTTTGACCAGTTCTTGATCAATTTTTCTGCATCCCATCCAAGTTTTTGCAGATCATTGATTAATGAACAATTTTCCAGGGTGAAAGGAATGTCATCTTCAGCATCGCACATGCAGCGATGGAGGACTTATGCTATGGGACGAAAACATGCACCCTCAGCAACAAAAATAATGCAGGCAACCAACGCTTCAATCACATCATGAGTGACTTTGGCATCGTCAGCACCTTCCCTGACTTCAAAATTGCTAAAATCCTCACAACAGAAGCGTCAGATTGAAGAATTCTTCATTTTCTTTAGGTTTTTCCCAAATCCCAAAAATCCTTCTCTCGATTCTCATTTGAGAATGAGAATACAAGAATTTCTATCTTCATATAATATCTTAATTATAAAAAATGATTAATCAAAATTTTGATCCTATCCTATATTATTATCATTTTTATCTATATATGTTAAAAGGTTAACATACTATGTATGTATTTGAATATTATGACTAGTTAATGAGGGCTCATTTTTTTCTTATAAACAAATAGAGTTCCTTTAAAAAACAAAAAAATAAAATGTGAAAAAAGGTATTCCTTGTATTTGAACTGATGACTTTTGTCTTTAAAAACCTTGTTATACCGTCCAAAAACGCGGGGAAAAGGACTATATGATTTTTTTGGAGAATAGAAACTTACTTACTATCTAAGTCTATTTCTCTAGGATTAGAGTAGAATTAGCCGGAAAAGCTTGAGAGATGATGGTTTGGTTTACCTTACAGTGGGTGTTACTTTAATTGGTCAGTATTTTTTGAATTTGCATCGTAGATGGATTTTTACTATATGAATTTACAGTGGGTGTTACTTTAAATTGATCGAATATTTCTTAAAAGAAGTTTCATCTGTATTACTTTACTACTTTTTACTTGCTATGATGGTAGGTAAACACTCTTTAGGTAGGAGTAGGATAGTTCTTTTTCTTAGATTTAGATTCTATACAAATAAAAGGACGCTGATACTTAAGATATCCAACTCATTACAAAATATTCTGTAACTAGTAGATTTGATTTAAGTATCTTGGCAAAAAGAGAAAAATTTGAATAGAATTCTGAATCGTAAAATAGATTCGGGATATTAGAAACTCCTATCAAGGTTTTGTCTTTTTTTTTTTTTCATTTCAATTATCCATGCTAAAAAAAATAATACCGAGGGTCTCAAAATAGAAAATATTTTTTATTTTTTTTTGAAGAAGTCTTCTTTCGAAGAATAAAACTACAATCAAATTAAATTTAATATTTTTTATAGGAATATCTTTAGCTCATGGATTATAGTATCCAATTAGTAATGCAATAGTCAACAATTCGATTTCGAGAATGGATTTTCTTGTATAGATTTTTTATTTTAATTTTAATTAAAAAATAAAAAATCTCTCACTTTCCAAAAAAAAAAAAAAAAAACGTTGGATTCTTTTTTTGCCCTCTTTTTTATCTTAACACATATATGTATATTTTATACAACTAGTTCAGGAGCGCCTGATATATTGAGTTTTTTCATTTTCAATTTTGATGAAAAATTCTTTCGGGACCAATTTGCACCTTATCAATGATAGTCTTGGCACAATGCGCATTCAACTTACGGTAGTTGCCTTTGACGTCTAATTTGATTGAGTTAAAAATTAGATGACCAGGCTTGTCTTCAAATTCAAACCATTGGCCCCTACTATTTTTAAAACCGACGATCCAACGGTCCCTTTTTCTGATAGCCAATGTTGTACGATTTGTATCATCATATAGAGAAGCCGTCACCAAATTGTTGTTATCGGAGTCTAGAATTTTGATGCTGCGTATATACTTTTGAACAGTTCGCCCATTTTGAGGCAAAGTCAAGAATTCACCGAGTTGATATTGAAACTTGTTGTAGCCACAAAGAGCCTGTACATTCATTTCAACATTGATGTCTGCTCCTAGATTAAAACATAGCTTTCTTGCTTAGTACACTGCTTTGTTTGTGTAAGAACTCTGTGTAAACGTATTTGTAAAAACTCTGTGTAAGAATTGAATTTGTAAAGAAAAAATATATGAGTTATTTCTTTATGTTTTAGTGCTTAACTATTCTTTGTCTATCAGATCTGTTAGAGCTCTCAAAATTTAATTAGAAGAGGAAAGCAATCGAACATTTACTAAAAAGACAGAGAGTGTCCGTAAGTAATTTTAGCGCTGCCCAAAGGAGCGTCCAGATAGAGTGTATTCTAGTCCCACTAGACACTTTACAGTCATTTGTGTGAATGTTAAACAAACAAGCGGGAAAAACTGGAATTCCCAAATCCATGAGAGCGTCTCCCGCTCATCTCTCTTCTCCTCTTTCCTTCCTCCTCGACTCGATCGATCTAAACCAGGACAAGATAAAGCCAAGAACAACTACTAGGGTTTACTGGCCTTCGCCATGCGACCTCTGCCGTCCTCCTCCGATCGCCTCCATCATCACCACCTCGATCAGGCCTGGTACCTCCTCACCGTGCTCCTCCGCTTTGGCCGCCCCGCTCGCCCCCACGAACTCGATCTCCACTCTCCGTCAGTCGAGTCGCTCTGCCAGATCCCTGGATCGCCGCTCTTCTTAAACGACGATGGATTTCTCACTGTGTCCGGAAGTGCCTTCAGTTGCTTTTACCGATTTTGGTGTAACATGTCTGTTGCTTCCGCTGGGGGTGGTGCAGGAGCTAGGCTTTGTGTGATTGGGAGCAGGGCGAGCCGGGATGGAGTGTTGTATGCGGGAAAGAGGAAGGACAGAGGCTTTAAGTGTGTCATGCCAGTGAGCAAAAAGAGGAGACTTCTCATCGGTTGTGAAAGAGGCAAGATTAGATCCCTCATCTTTTAGAAGGGATCTTTGTTTTCTTCATGAAATTGCTGCTGTTTTTTATGAAATTAATGTGTTTAGTTTAAATTTTATGTTATGCACAACAGATGTGGAAGAATTGGAGAAAGATGAACACAGAGTTAATGTGCCAGTAGATATGAGTATTGCTGCAGAGTTGGAAAAAGAGGTAATCTCTTATTGTAGATTAATTTTTATTTGTTCGCCCGATGTAACTTTGCTTTTATAGTCGACTTATAGGGGGAATTTTAACCAGACTGACTTACATAATATATGGAGGCCTATTTAAAGAAAGTTTTAGGCTATTTAGTTATTTGTTAATATTAATTCGTTCAATTGCTTGGGTAATCCACCTAGGATGCTGGAAATTCGCTTGCGCTGCTGAAGACTCCTCTTCCGCTGATCAAAAATTCTGGTCCGACCCCTAACAATCATGGTGACCCTCCTCCATTGAAGGTTCAAGACAGGAGGACTGGAAACAGCATCACTTACAAGAGAAATTTCAAAAGAACTGTTTTGGAAAATAAGCTCCTCAATGAAACTAATGTGAATGATGCTGCAAAGACCTCCAAGGTTAGTGTTAGTTTTAGCAAATTCTGGTGCCATCTGCAGGTTCCAATGTCAGATTATGTACTGTTATGAGATTAGGGTACTAAAAGAGTCAGGGTTTTAATACGAGGTTTGGTTGGAATAAATTGAGGTTCATCGCAGATGGGGCATACTGATTTGGTACTGTACCAACCCTGGGACAAAATTATGGTATGTATCGGCCTAATAGCAATATTCATTTCTTATAAATTACAAGAGTATCTCCACTAGAAGAAGGTTTGGATACTTGGGTACATTAATCTATATATGAATCATAAATGCTTACATTTGTTTAAAATCAAGGGTAGAGGATCAACTGCTGCGAGACACCATTTTGAAAGAAATTAATGACAGCCCACTCAACTACTATTAATTGTCTTTTACTGAAAAAATATAGGCCATTGTAATTTCCTTCTATTTTAACCCCTTGGTTGTTTTTGTAGAACCAAATCGAACCAAGACTGTTGCCAAACTTGAAAAACTTCACCGTAGAAGAAGAAGAAGGTTCAGGTAAAGGAATATGTCTCTCAATTATTTTATCTCTTCAAATAATATTGTTTTCTGATTTCTTATTTGCTTTGATGTTAATGTGTCCATAGGTGGTTACGGCACTGTGTACAAGGCAAGAAGAATATCGGATGGGAAAATATTTGCTGTTAAATGTAAGAATAATGTGATTGACTGTCAACTCAATTAACCTATACAAAGAATGGTTTCATCATTTCTTTTGGTTTGTGGGTGTGAGCATGTGTGTGCTGGTGGGGGTGGGAATATTCAGCATTACCAGAACTTCAGATTATAAAACACTGTGGACTTCTGAGGTTGCAATGAATTCTGCTAGAGCAGAAACATATTATTATCTGTATCAAATTTCATAACTAGGGTATGAAATTAATATAACAACTCCAATATATATGTATATTGTAACAAATAGTGAAATCTTGTTATGTTTTGCATCAGGTCCCCATCCAAATGCCAATTCCCATCATGTCAAGAATGAGATGAAGATGCTGGAACGATTTGGGTACTGACAGACTGCCACTGTTACCCTTCTCCTATAGATGTATATACTTCTTTCCCGGATCTGATACTTTCTATGTTGCCTTTTTTGTCTTAATTTCAGAGGTAAAAACTTTGTTATCAAGTATGAAGGCTCATTCATGAATGGCAACTCTGAATGTTTTCTTCTTGAGCATGTTGAGCATGATAGACCAGAGGTACGTTGTTCATTCCATGCACACCATAATATAACTGACTGAATACTTACCTTACTTCCATACAAATTCAATGTTAATTAAAATAAAAGATCAATCCTAAGAAAATCATTTAATATGCTTAAATGAGGATCAATATTGTTTACCTTCATGTTATAAAAATTATATAAGATTACGTGTTATCAATCAGATCTTGAAGAAGGAAATAAGCGTCACAGAACTCCGTTGGTATGGCTACTGTTTGTTTAAAGCTTTAGCAAGTTTGCACAAACAGGTATTTAAGGTTCCCCTATTTCACAGCTAAAGTATCTCTTCTGTAACTTCTTTTTCATCACCTTTCCATATTCTATTTTCAATAGGGTATAGCGCATCGTGATGTCAAGCCTGGGAATTTCCTCTTTTCTCGTAAATTAAACAAGGGGTATCTCATTGATTTCAACCTAGCCAGTGTAAGTTGCACGATACTGATGTAGTGTTAAATAAATTGAAAATAATAAAGAATAAATGGTATTTTATTTTTATTCACTTTCTTTTTTACATTTCTGCACAGGATCTCCACCAAAGGTTCCTTAGAAATGGTAGGTATTACAATCAATATTCATGTAAATCCTTGATTTTATACTTAGATTTTGATAATATTTATTTTGTCAAGTCATGCTAGACAATTAATTTCAAACTACAGAACCATATAAATGTTACTTGTGCTGATTTAATTTTTTACTTAACATAAATTACAGCAAAAAGACCTGATGCAGCTTATCTCTCTGCAAATGAGTCTAACCTTAACAAAACCAAGGAATACCAAAACCATATTCTGAAAAGGAAGAGGTTGATCGAAAAACAATTAGAAGTTGTTGACAAGCAAGAAAAAAGCCATGGCTCTCGGAAAACGGCTGACACATCAGGCCTGACCTCCGTAAAGGATCTAACTAGCACAAGAACCTCACAAGAGAGACGGAAGCAGCCAATGATGTACTCTCAAAAAACAGCTGATGCATCAGGCATGACTTCCATAAAAGACCTAACCAGCACAAGAACTTCACAAGAGAGACGAAAACAGCCAATAATGTACCAGGGCTTGAGAAAGGAACTGGTACACTTTTTAAATGATACAGCACAAGGTAGCCCAAACAAGGAAGTGGAGGCACCGACTCTGCAAAGGAAGAGAGTGACAGCCCCACCAATAATAAATGACACGAGTCTTGTCATTTTTACGCCCATGCCTTTGTATTGTGGCGGTTCTGCTGTTGCAGGGTCAGGCGTACTCAAGAGCAAAGGTAAGTGTTTTTACTGGGATTGTCATAAAAGAACCTCTCTATGCCAAAGTTGAAGGTGACCTGGATATTCAAATGACATGTTGTACTACACAAACTCCATTTTGATAAGTGGGGTCACATATCTGACAGTGCTTCTTGCTAGTCGTGAGTGTGCTGCGGAGACATGGTTCAGAGGCTTAGTACCTGTAACAATCTTGAAATGGCATGTCTGTTGCCCTTGTCCAGTGGACTAATGTCCTGCAAAAATATAGTCCAGAATGTATGCATGGTGTATATATAGTTATTCAACTCACCAGTTTATGTATTCAGGTGGGGGAAAGCATAGGAAGGAAGGTCCTTGTGCAGGTACGAAAGGATTCCGTGCTCCAGAGGTCTGTCTTCTCTGAAACTTTTCAAGAAGAATTTCTATTGCTATTAAGTTTACAATTACATAAACTGAAGTTGAGAAATAATATTATCAGGTTCTTTTCAAATCATTCCATCAGAGTTGCAAGATAGATATATGGTCAGCTGGCGTCACTCTTCTTTACCTGATTATTGGGAGAGTTCCCTTTGGTGGAGATCCACAGCAGTAAGTTTATAGCACATGCACAAATAAAACTTTTTTTGTACATACATGCTTTATGAACCAGAAAATTGCTATACACCCCTTGTAGTTTTCTCTAAAAAAAGCTTTAAACAATACCCACATTTTATTCCATTATTTGGATTAGCATGTCAGTGATAGAGGTGTTTTTATGTGTTGGGGTGCTTCGTTTGTCTTTTGCAGCTTGTTATTTTATTAATATAGTTTTTTTTGCCAATTTCCTGATTCTTTTAACACAAAGCAGAAATACAAAAGAAATTGCTAAGCTGAGAGGAAGCGAAGACCTATGGGAAGTGGCTAAGTTACACAACTGTGAATGTTCTTTTACCAAGGTAAATATTGCTAATATTTGACCTGCATGCACTTATTTCCCAAAGTTAAACAAAACCGGTAGCGTCTGTATCTTGTTTCATCTTTTGTTTTTCAGTAATTAGCTGCATAATATTGCTTCAATTACGGGAACTTTAAATCATATTTAATGAAAATTATGCTAATCTATTTTTTAAGTCCTAAATATCAGTCCAGTGTGAGGTGTAAACTTCTACTCTAGCACTTAATTGGGTAGATGAGATGAACTAGGTTTACTGAGGCATATAATTGGCAGAATTTGTGTGAACTTGTACCATTCCTATTCAGGCCAGACATTCAAACTTTAGTTCCTTACTTCTAAGTTCATTGCAATATATTGGTATTATTGGACTTTTTTTTTTTGACAAAAGTCGCTTAATTGTAGGAGCTGTTTGACGTGCAATATATGCAATCAGTGAATCTGAGGGATTGGTGTGAAATCAACTCACGCCGGCCCGAGTTCCTTAAGGTCATACCAGAATCTCTCTTCAATTTAATTGACAAGTGTTTAACTGTCAACCCAAGGTGCCGTTTCTCAGCTGAAGAAGCCTTGGCACATGATTTCTTTTTACCATGTCATGAAAGCCTAAGGAAGCGACGACTTGTTAGAAAGTCTTCTCAGCCTGGCAGTTCTCAAGTCTTAAGATAAATAATAATGTGATCACAAGCATTGTTTTTATGTATATCAATATAGAGTTAGACTATTATACTAACGTTAGCATTTCGGACCGAAATACTAACGCCTCAAATTTTATGTTATCGTGTCCGAAATCACGATTTATAGTGCTCAATAAATTCTTTATATGAAAATATTGGGGAATCCAAAAATTTTTCATTTTTAGAGTTTTCTAAGTATTTGTTTTGCATTTTATAAAAGAGGTCATAAATACAAATAAAATATTGATGTTTGTATATGCTATTTTCAAAAATGCAAAACAAATACTTAGAAAACTTTAAAAATGAAAAAATTTTGTATTCCCCAATATTTTCATATAAAGAATTTATTGAGCACTATAGATCGTGATTTCGGACACGATAACATAAAATTTGAGGCGTTAGCATTTCAGTCCGAAATGCTAACGTTAGTACAATAGTCTAGCTCTCAATATTTGTTTTCTTTTAGTAAGCCTGCATGCTTTTCCAATGAGCTGTCTTTTACTTGGTATCATGCACAAAAAAAATGTTTGTTGCGAATCTGTCCATCAAGCATCTGTACAATAAGAGATGCCAATAGGGTTAGAACAAGAACTGCTTAATTTCACCTGAAAGCAATTACTGCTAATTTAACATAATCATGGAGAGTCTGGCAATGGCAGAAACGATGCTCCATGTCATGTGGTTGGATGTGTGTAACTTGGATGGAGGTCCCTTGTGTACAATTGAATTTGAGTATTTTCACCCTTCATCTCAAGAAAATATTACACTATAATGGTAGGCTAGTTGCCCTTCTGCAGGCCCAACTGTGACGTGCCTAGTCAGTTGAGCAATCCGGTAGTTTTTCAAAATTTTCAGCTATGCCAAAAGGTATCTATTATATAAACCATTTTGTAAAAATTTAACGGTTCTGATTCTAATTCTAAATATGAAGAGTCTTTCCTTGTAACAAAGTTATTTATTGTACCTTATAATTATCAATATACAAATATATCAGATATTGTTATACAAATTATATTTTTGTTCGGAGCGAAGTGCGGGTTATACTCAAAATGATTGTGGAGATGAAAGGTCTTGACTAAAATAAGGCGGGGTATTCAGACGGTATGGCCGTATGGGTCATCTTAATGAAATTGAGGGTATTTGATGTCTCATTACTTTGGAATGTCTTGATATTGTAGAATAATTGTTATGAGAAAAAGATATAGAGAAAGAAAGAACGGTTTTGGGGGAATACATGATCGTTATCCAGTGTAACATCATAGGAAAAGCTAAAAAAGAGAGTTTGACAAATCATCCCAAGAAAATTCTAACTAAACCACCTGAATGACTATGAGATGGGAGCAACTCTTAGCCATCACGTCAGGTTGTAATCGATGGTATTGGTCCCTATCAGAAGAAATTAAGGGAGGCTTTGGCTGAGGCTGGCAGATGTTACAAACTACTACTAGACCGTGTCAACTAAATTCAAATCAGACATGTCAATTGAATGGATGTCCGAGCAGTGCCAAGTGCTAGCTGCCATTGCCAACACATGAATGCTCGGAGCAGAAGTAGTACGTAAGCAACCAACAATGTTTGCATGTTAAAACAATCGAGCCACAACGATTCATACATGAATGCTAACTCCAGTAATCACAAACACATAAATCCAAACTGGTACTCGAGGCATCTGTAGTACAACCTTTATAGTTGCAACAACTGACAGCCACGAGCAGCTTCCAGGCTACTATTAATTTGTAATTTAATTACAGATATCCAGACAACATAAATGCGTGAGGTACGATAAAGGTTATTAATTAAGCTAGCCCATCTCTTTTTATGGTTGTATTGTATGAGGACATACTTCATTTTCCCTTTTGACAATGTGTAGTTACTAGTTACAAAGGAAGACCATCACTCCAGACAACTAGACTTTAGCTAAATTGATCTTTATATTATCTTCCTCCAATTATTATGTCTTTAATTAATAGCCCTCTCTTCTTTTTTTATTGTTTCTTTTTTGAGAAAATCCATCTAGTTTCTACAAAATTTTAGGCTATCAGTAAATATCAGTGATGTCATAATATTACACAATTATTTTACATTTCATTTCCGATCATCAGCTTGGCTCTATTTTTTGGGTTACATTTTCAGCCATCCGCGCATATCAAGAACATCTTGGTTGTGCTCTACAAATATAGCACATATATACGATTGCAATAAGGAGAAAGTGAAGTTTTATGTAAGTTAAAATTTTTGAAAACGTTTCATAGTTGTATAGTTATAAATTTTATTTGGTATTGTAATGTATTCTAACAATCAACCACTTTTGCAAAGCATTCCAACAATTCATATCGAATTTGTTATCTACTGACATGTATACAGCCTTGAATCTAATGGATTATACAAAAGCTACATAAGAAGAAGCCCTCACATAGAGCTTAATGATATCCATACAATGCTCAAGTCGACATACCTTATTCGTACTCGAGATAACATTAACACCTATTACGCAATCAACAATACAATTAAGTAAACGAAAACATATAAACCCGAATATAATATAAGAAATTCATTGCTCATCTTGAATGTCATCAACTAAATCCCTCCCTTTTGTCTCTGGCAAGAATGCGAAAGGCACAGAAAACAACCCAATTGCGAGCCCAAACAAACCGAATGACCACCATCTGCTGCTCTTCCCTTCAGCTGCCATAACAGGTCCAAATGCTCCTGCAAGAATCACGGTTTCTCTAACTAACGATATCGCTGTGTTGCGTATGGTAGTCGGGAAGAGCTCGACGCAGTATATCAGCATGACATTAATTGCCGTGCAAGCTGCACAGTAGGACATCACTTCAGCTGCCAATTGGATTCCACTGGCTATGCCAACTGTTTCAAAGGCACATAACAGACTGCACAGGCCGCTTATTGTAGTTAACACGAGAACTGAGATCCTACGGCTTGCTGTTGTCACGAGAAGTAAGGTCAAGACACACGCAGGCAGCTCCGATAGAGCATTCAAAGCCGCGCTGAGGTAAAGATCTAAACCAAGATTTTGGAGGGTAAAGGGCAGCCCGAAGTACACAAACCCGGTTCCAAAACTTGCCATCATGACTGCCATCAGCTTCCATAGAACCTGTTTGGTGGAATAAATAATTTTCAATGAAGATATAAAATCATAGCTTGTATATTGTGGCTCAATATCTTGCTGAGTAACGATATTTTCAATTTGTCGATGCGCCTTTAGCCATCTGGTTGACTCTTGAACACAGAAATAGAGCAAAACGGCGTAGCACAAACAAGGAACATTTGTCAGAAGGTACATGGACCTCCATGACAAACCATGACCCATGTCGTATGCCATTATTGGTAATGTCAGAAACCCCAGCATGTAAAAAGTAAACCCCAGAACACCGATCTTATCACGCCACCATTTGTCTGCGATTTCCATTGACAGCACAAGAGCCGACGAGCCGATTGAAGCACGACCAAGCCCAGAAATAAATTTGAAAGCCGAGTAAACCGAAATGTCCGGAGAAAAAACTGTCATAGCACCTCCAAAGGACATGACAAGGCATGACAGTATGAGGAGCATCTTCCGGCCAAGAACAGAATCTGACAGGGTAGATGATAATAAGGCACCGAGGACGCAACCAATGAAAAAGGCAGAAGCAGGGAGAGACAAAAAAATCTTGTCTGCACACTGAAGTCCCCAATCCGACACAATTGAGGTGTCGATGGTGTCCCAAGCCCATGAGCCTGGCTGGAGACCGCACGGGCTTGAAGCAGATTTGCATATAGGATCGAGTGGGTCGAGGCACTTCCAGTCGGGATCAGCATCGGTAAAGACTGTGATGAAAGTCTGCTGGCCATCAAAAAACCATGCTGCTGCAACAAAAATGGATTGAAAGAGTTGTAGTGAGTTGGATCGCTGCACTGCACCGGTACCTAATTCCACGGTGCTTCGAATAGGGGAATTTTGAGGCTGGAGGAGGGGAGCTGAATTTATCATTATATTAAATTGATGATGTCTTCAAGTTCAAGTATATATTTTACCAGGTAAAAGAAAAAGGGGTGATGTAAGTAATATCAATGGCACAAATAGACGATTGAGTGACTGGTTCATACTTCATAGGATAGGCTCTTCAGTGTTAAATATTAACTGAGAAGCGAGTAATCAATTCCAAAACACTACAGGCACTCGTTTAAAAACTCCCCAAATGTGGAATTGATAAAGGGTGGCTGAGAAGAGAAGAGAAGAGAAGAGAAGGTTACCATGTCGATGGCCCAGCTCTACATGAGCTTTAATTTTATCTAGTAGACGGTAGACCAACTCTTCTCTTGTTGGGCCTTTTTCTGTTGGTCATTGCAATCATAAGTGCATTGCCTGCCACATAAAAGTCCGCAGGTCAGCAGGGCCTCCCTAGAAGTCCAAATGGAAGAAGGAAAACAACTTAAAAAGGAAAAAAGAAGAAATGGAGATGCGGGGTATCGATCCCCGTACCTCTCGCATGCTAAGCGAGCGCTCTACCATCTGAGCTACATCCCCACAACTGCAAGTGCAACAGCCTTACAGCTATACAAATACAAGTCTTTCATTTATTTTTATCATTTCATTAACGCCTACCCTTTGGTCAACCTGGTGGACATTTTTTTCTTTTTTAACTTTCTACTACAAATTAATACATGAGGAAACGCAGAAATATTACACTAATTGGCAAATTAACAAATAAATACTAATTAAGCAAGCCGAATAATAAATAAATGGAGCCCCTCCAGGATTTTGGCTGGAATTCGGCACAAAGTGATAGCCATCGACTAAAATACAATATGATCCTCTTCCCTATCAGTTTTGGTGGCGTCAGATCGAGCATTTGGCAGTTTGGCTGTTACTTGCTTAATTTATAGAATGCATTGAAACTCCAAAATAAAATAAATAGACACACATGTACATGTTACTCAATACAATACTGATAGCATGTTTTTGCGCCACAATACAAGGCTTTCTGTCACTAAATTGCGGTCACTCCACTATCACTATGACTCTTTATTTTACAATAATAACTATAGTTCTCACTATATATAAATTGCATTCTGCAGGTCTTTCTCAAAGTAAATGAAACACACAGTACTTTCTTTTCCAAGCCATGGAAGAAGAGGAACTGCAGTTTCACAACTCTGAACCAAACAATGCACTCTCATACAGTGCTCCTCTATATCTCTATTACACCAATCCTTCTACCATCTTGGATCCTACCCACGATTTTAGCGGTTTCAAATTCGAACCATGTCCTGAAACCGAGACTGCACCGGACACCACAAGCAATACCTCATTTGCCGATGAGTTGTTTCACGGCGGAGTTTTGCTTCCCTTGAAACTTCCACCGCGTCTTCAGAATTTCGACAAGTCGAGTTCAGGTCCAACTTCACCCAATACAAGCTCATTTTTTAGGAGCTCATTTACTAGAACAAACCGGAGCAAGAACAGGGATTTTGATCCTTTCATGGTTGCATTACAGAAGATAAGGAAAGAAGAAAGTTACGAACGTCGCCGAGAATTCCAGCCTCCGCGAAGGTCGCGATCACTGTCGCCTCTGAGAAATATTAATTGGGTCAGCAGTAGAGAAAAAGAAGTCCACAAATCAAACACAAACACAAACACAAACACAAACACAAACACAAACACAAATAGAGATGTAGTTTTACAATCCGATGATGAGAAAAGAATTGGAACCCGAGAGAGTGATACTTTGACTGGCAAAAGTATGTCCAGAAAGAGGAAACAAATTGTTCTGAAGATGATTAAGCCATCAAATGTGAAATATAAACCAGGTCTCTTTGCATGTTTTGGATTTAGTCAGTAAATTGGGGAAAAGTTGTAAACATATATATGCTCCAATTTTGAAGTAATACATATGCTTACATTTTTCACTAGCTAGTTTGTGTCTCTTATTTATTTATGCATTTATGTCTCTTATTTATTTATGCATTTTTTACTAGCTAGTTTTATGTAATATCATCAAATGGCCTATGGATAAGATTCCATTCAAGGTGTATCGACTTGAAGACTATGACAAAACGCCTCACTGGGCAAAGATGAATCATATTGGTGACAGAATGCTGTTTTTGGAATATTTTTCTGATACTGGAATCGGATTCGGCTTAAGTGCAAGCCATTTAATTTGCAGGACTCAGTGGAAATTGTATTACTTTCATGAGATGAGTAATGTATACTTCCCTGGAAATATTGTGGGGTTGTTTTGACATTGAGAAAGGGCACAACAGAGAAAAACTTCCCCATAATTTTGATGGAGTATATATGGTTTGTACCCGGCCTCTGATACTTGAGATGTTTCAGTATATGATTGATAAAGCAATGGTTTAAATCGTGTCCCGTCTGATTGGTAAATTGTTGGTTGCATATATATACAATTTGATGGTAATACGATTTTCTGAGCACAATTTCTGATGAGGTCTGCTTAAAGATCAATATGAAAACAATGAAGAGTGAAATGGCTGTGTTCATTTTGCTTCCTTGAAAATTAAGCAGCAGTGCCAGTACTGTACAAAGTACAGGGGGTCCAAGAGGATTATCCTTCCTTGAGTAATTAAGTAATTTGCGCCTAAGCTACCTAGTGCATAGCGTACGTACACAGTACGTACACTAACTACTATACCAACTAATTTGGAGGGCACTGTATCCGTAACCGTATGCACTCGATATATATTATCCTTCCTGACCAATATATAGAAGGCAATCAAAAGCTACTGGCCCTCTTCCTCTTGGCTAGCTAGTTACATAACATATATAACATAACATAACATCCGCTTAAGGAAAACATTAAGTGCCCACACAATGGATGTCTATAGGTTAACTTTTGTGAGTGTAGTGGTTGTAAATGGGACTCATTGTGATCCCATTTGTCAGCCTAATAGTTATATCTATAGACATCTATTGTATGAATACTAGGTAGTGCTCTTCGTTTAATGCCGACACGCTGATCCTCACCTAATTATATTCATATATTCCCTCCCTAGCTAGCTATAAAACCGGAAAAGGGAGCAGCCAAATAGGATTATCTCATCCATTGATTTTGACCCAACATATCAATGACCCAACATACATGTAGCCTAGGTAGGAAGCTAAATGTTTGCTTACATTTACATACTTGGTTATCCAGTCCTTCGTACATAAATTACATACTAGTTGGACTGTATGTACTCTCTACGTACATGTTCGATCACTATAACTATAACATCAATTAATACAAATTTTTTCATGCAAATATAAGCAGGCAGGGGACGAGATCCTATGACTATGAGCCTATGACCTTGTAGTGGATAAAGCTAGCCTAGGTAGCTTGCTTTTTCAATATTTAATTTGTTTTAAGTACCTTTCCTAACAAAATAATGATATTAATTATTGTTATAGTAGCCGACATCCCTTTATATAATTATTAAGGCAGGGACAATCAAACAAATTTGTAAACGTGTACTTATTAGGCTTCCCCTTCTTTTTTTTCCCCATTAAAAATAATTAATAATGATATGCAGATACTAGTATAATTATATCAAAATCGATACTGTATTTTAACCATGTTATTTTTTATAATAAATATATGGACTATAGTGTAGTGTTTTAAAAAACCCCGAGAGGTCCAAACCCGAACCGAGAAATCCGGGGAAAATAGACCGACTGACCCGACCCGAGGGTGTGACCCAGGCAGCCCGAGAGCACCGGGAGGGACGGTTTTCGCAAGAAAAGGAATCCAACCCACAGAAAATTTTCCGAGAAAACCCAACTCGAGCAAACCCGGGACCCGACCCGAGGTATCGGGATAACTTGGGGTACCGAGGTACCTCGGGGTAATAAGAAAATAAAAAATAAAATAAGAAGTCGAAATCCCGGATATATTAGTAACATAGTCGATCCTAAACCCAAAATTTAAAAGAGATTAACTTTTATTTTTCAAAGACGATTAGTATAGTATAAAATATATATATTTCGGTTTAAAACAAATAAATTTTTAGTATTAAATAAATATATTTCAGTTTAAAATAATATTTTTTAATTCTCTGATTTTTTTTAAAGTAACTTTTTCGATTTTGTAGAATAAAATAGGTATAATATTTTTTTATATATTTTTGTCGCTTCTTTTTTTTTTTCGGAGCTTTTTTTTTTTTCCAATATAACCTGGGCAACCTGGACCGGGAAACCTGGTCAACTCGGGCGAGATGGTCCTAAACTAGATTCAATCTCCATTCCCCCAAAATTTTTCCGAAATTTCCGAACCGAGGAAACCCGTGGACCGGGATGTGTTTGGACCGGCCCGGACTTACCCGGACCATCTTTAAATCACTACTATAGTGCTACATATATGTATAAAAATATACGATTGCTGATTTTGCTATGACATTTTGAGTCTTCAGTTCACTATCGGACGTATTAACGTTTAATTAATTCTTAATTTTATAAGAAAAATGTTATTACCTTTGGTATGTTGTTTTATTAATAATTTTAAATAATTAATTGTCATTGCAGCTTCATACCATTAATTGGCACTCTTACTTAATTTTTTTGCAGATCGTTAATAAGATCATGGGTTAATTAATTCCCACTTTAATCCGTGACAGATGTCCAGATAAGAAGTGATCAACGATTGATAAGGCAGCACCTTACAATTAAAACAAAGCCCCACAAGAGAAAGGGAGTAATGGCCTCACCTCATGGGACACATGCCCTAAATTTGTTTTCGTTTTCCACTTTGCTGTTGCTGAAAATGGGGTCTGCCTCTACGTTTTGTTAGTTAGTAGACAGGTTGGGCCACTATCTAGTCATTAAGCTCAATCAGGTAGTTTATGTTAGGCATAAAGTTGGGTTAGGCATCAAATTATGGGTTTATGGGACATCCAAGTACGATCTTATCCTTACGCCCATATATTTCAACCAAATCCAATAAATAAATCAATCAATAAAAGATAATTACTTCGATTATTTTCAGCAGCCTCAACGGAATCGAGATCACCTACTTTTCTTTATAGAAAAACAAAGGCTGCTTTTTTTTGATCTTATGATTGAGATACACCAAAGTTGTTTGAGATTGTAGCAGCAACTGACCCTGACCATCCGATCAAAAAAAAAGGCTCTACCTTTATTTAATTTATATTTCTTTCACTCGATTTATCCTATACTGGAGGTGACGGGAGCCGCGTTTCCATCCAGGGACAGTTGGAATTTATCATGGCAGGGTCCATCGAAAGATTCTATAAAGTATAAACAAAATTTTATCTAGCTTAAGAAAGAAAAATGAAAAGAGGGATATAATAACTATGGAAAAACCTTACTCCTCATGAACGGAGGTTTGAACAATTGATACGAAAGAAATTAAGGTCTATTTTATCTTGAGGAGAATTTCGATGTTTCTATTTTTGTGTCTCCATCCATCGTGTCACCCCTTTTAATTTACTAATAACACAAAATTTGAAATTGATTTTTCAAAATAAAACCGATAGATATGATCAATATCACTTTTTTTATGTATGTGAAAGAAAAATTGAAATTTAAACGTTATATGTTTGGCATCAAGAGCATAAATGGATGTTGATTTTTTAGCTCATTTATTCACATAATATGAAATAAACAAGTGAATAATTCTGTTATGTGTATGAAGAAAATATGACGTTGATCATATCTAATGGTTTTATTTTTTAAAAAAAATAGCTTCAAATTTTGAATTATTAACAAATTAAAAGGCGAAGTCACAAAAAATGAAGGAATTGGAACCCTCCACATTTATCTCTTAGATAATTTTGTGAAAATTAAGTCATGCCCTAAGTTCATTACTAAAACGACCATGAAATAATATATTAATATATTATGAACTAATTAATTATTTCATTCAAAGATGAGGAAAAATAATCCGGTGTGGTTTATGGGGCCATAGGCCCATAAACCATGGAGAGCCTACATGACTAGATTCCTTAAAAATGAACAGCATATCATAGAGTTCCTTTTCTTTCGGTACCATTAGTTACCATACCCATTAAAAACAGAAATAATACCAACCAAATAGTCACAATCACAGCTTTACAACTTCATCACAATGGGACCATTATATGATTTGTAGTTGAGGAAACTGAAGCTCCCAAGTTGGAACTTGGAAATTCAGACTCGGAAGTGTCAATACTCAACACTCAAGAGTCAACAATGACAGCCACAAACACAAGTTACACAACACAAGAAGCAGGTCGGCTGACAAATGACTAAACCTCGATCTTTTACATACTTTTCCCCTTTCCCTTTTCTTTTTCTTCTATAGCGAATATGAATTTTCTGTTTCTTATTTCTTTTTTGTAATAGAGAAATGAAATCACATCTCCCCGTTTCAAAAAATTCACAAAGTTTCTCTAGGCATATTTAATTTTGAACGTAGGACCCCTTACATACACGACATTTTCTACTAAATCAAAATTAGTTTTTATGTACTTAATGATATTGTTTTATTCGATTCTTCTTTAAATTTAATTGATTATTATCAACTTGTGTTAAGTTGGACTCGGACTTGGCTGGCACTTAAATTTTTCAAGGGGAATTTTATATTTATCCTTTTTTTTATTTGAGAAAAAAAATGAGAATCATGCGATTAATTAAGCTTTAATTGCAAGTTGAATCGTGGAAACTAAAGAGTATAAATTCGTTTCCTTTTTTCACTCTTTCACTTGCTTGGAGGACAACCCCTTTTGAGATTTCACATGTATTGTCCCATTAGATTCCTATTAGTATTAGGCTATTAGCTAGCCCATGGCATTGAAGTCCCTTTGAAAAACATGAGCTTTATATTGAAATCGTTATCTCTTTAAAAGAAATTTAATTAAATTAAACCTACGATTAAATGAATGGCTGAGTTCATGCTCAACACAAGTTATCGAGCTCGAAATTATGATAAGTGGAGTTTAAACTGAGTCCAAATTAACTCCAAACTCAAGTTAGCTGATGATAATTAAACAATTCGAGTTGAGAACTGCCACAGCACCGAGGGGCTTTGACTTTGATTTAGCTCAATAAAGTTTTGGGGAGGTTTCGTGTGTAAATTGTGTAATTTATCAAAGAAGAGTTTACTATATATAGACATTAACGAACAGAAGCTCAAGAAAAAAATTGACAAGTTTCAGATTCAGTTTAAGCTAGAAATATGTGAAGAAATTATGAAACAGAAGGGTCACTGATATTGGTTGAGACTGCAATTAATCATGTCAATTCTAGGTTAAGATCAAGTTGTTGACAACTTTAAGAACCAGCATTTGGCTTAGTGGCTAAGGGTAATGCTCTGTGTGGGAGGTCGTGGGTTCGAAACCCAAATGAAAAATCTTTTATAGACATTTAAATTTGAGTGGTTTGATTCTCATCTTTATGTTAGTTGTTGACAACTTAACCGATAGAGTTAGCTCGAGTCAGTAATAGTATCTATCGAGTTTGGGTAGTGCTTAATTGCTTACTTCATTTAATTTGTAGCCCTATTTATAATTAACCATCCGAGATTATTAATAAATTAAATCGACCATTAATTGATGGAGCCAGGAAAATTTTAGATGAGGGTGATCGAAAGCTAAATATATAGTAGTTCAAGATTAATACTATAGACCTATTTAGTTTAGTTGCCTCGGGTGAGCTGAACTACCAGAACTGAACAAAATCAAAAGCAAATTAATTGTTGAACAATGTTATTAAGTATTATATTTTTAGTGAAATTTGATTAATCAATCATACGCTTAATTATTAATTTTTTAATTTGCACATGATATCAGCTTTTTTAATTGCTAAACATATGCAATTTTCATTACATTTTTACACAATCGCTATCACCTGCACTGACTGAATATTTTCATACCTCAATCTCAAAATAAAGAAATGAAAAATGGGTCTGTACTGCATTGCACATACATAGCTGTCTGTCAATAACAACTCGTATCGAAAGGTTTGAAACTGCTTTCATAATCTGCTGGAATATTCCCAACCAGGAAACTGAAAATTCATAACAATCTAAACATTGCTCCCCCTGCGGGAGTATATATCACCAACCACGTGGCAAGCAGCCAGTGGTGTAGCTTTGCTCCAAAGCAACAACAAAATGAGCTTAAAAACCCCCACTGACATACATACCGTAATTGAGCGCCACGTGGCCCTCATCAACGGCACATACGCGTGCTTGAATGCACAACTGGACCAATTAGGCAGAGGATTTTGATGTGTTCCCAACAAGTCACAGTTTCTGTTACAAGTTTCCATAACAGTGGATTAATTAGTTACCAGTCAGCTGCATTTTAACATAATTCATGGGATTAACAGATAATTATGGGTACCAGTTGTCAGAATGCAGCATAACAAATACTGTCCAAGCAAAGTTGCTAACAAAACCAAAACATGGGTTTAGTTTGCTACTAGGAAACTTCCAACCTCCTCAGCCACAAATCATGTTCCATCACTTGTTACTTAAAGCCCCCCATTAAACCAACCATTGAACAGGGATCAGACCAGCTGTGCTCCTGCCTAACCTCACTCAGTACTCTCTCTTCCTATTTCTTGTATGATATATCCTACAAAGACACACAAATCCTATTTCTTCTTTGCACTTATAATTAAGCTAGATTGGAGAATTTAGTCATATTCTTGGTGCTCAGTGAGTACTACATCTCTGTTGTTTTTTTTGGTTCAGTTTTTTTGTTTCCAACACTAGTTATTTATGCCTGGATCAGGCAACATTGTTGCTTGCAATAGTTTGATTCCTTGTTTTCTTTCAGGTTATAAGATGGATTGGAATCTACTCACTGACGTCGAAAACAATTTTGCTTTCCCAAGCGATACTGGCACATTGGTGAATTCAAGTTTCGACGGATCACTTACCAGCAACTTGAGCCAGTGGGATGGTGCCACATCAACATGCTTTGATCAGTTCATGCCGTACAATTTCGTATCAACCCCACTTGAGGATACAGGCTACGACGAGTGGAAGTTGATGGACATGTCTTATAATCTTGTACCAACCTCATCAGAGGAACCTGCATTTGATGCCACAGAATTGGACAATTTGGAAAAGGGACTGTCTCAACTGGTAAATGGGTCCGGTTGTGAAGGCACAAATTCCCTCAGCCTTGAAGGTCTACCAGATTGCCAGGTTCTTGGCCTGGATCAAGTAGATGACAATTTCATGTTAGTGCTTGAACTTTTGTTTTTAGTATTTACCAGTGGCCATTATTATCTCTTAAGTGGAAATTAAAGGTGGCAAATGGGTTTGTCAGAACAAGTTTAACCTTGATCTGCATATATTCTAGATCTGTATTAAAAAGCTGGTCTAATCTGACTTGACCCGACCAGCAAACTATTTTAGTGGATCGGGTTGGTGGGGTCAGGTTAGATTAGATGAGTATGATGCTGGTAATTGTAAAAAATAAAATCAGTGCCAACAGCAAACTTGACTAATACTTTCTGATAAAGACATCACTGGAAAGAACCTTCATAACAGCCACAATTGAGATCCCTGTATGTTTTCAGTAACTCCTTTTCAATTGAATAAATACAAATGATTTATTGTAGGAATTCGTTATCAGATGAAGACATCAGAGCTATGCTAAGTACCGTCGAACCATCTCAACAAGTTGTGAATCCATGCAACAAGCCAGAGACTTTTGACAGTATATTGACAGATTTGCTTAATGATCCTATAAGCAACATTTTGTATCAAAATGGGACAGCTGATACAAATGGTCTGGATGCTTTTGGTATTTCCCTTCTTTCACAAGACCTATCAGTAAATTCTTCAATGATATCGCAAGGATCTGCGGCATCAGATTCCTCAACCTTAATTAATGTAAGAAATCTAATTAAAATTGTTTCAAATTTTCAAAAAAATAAGTTGATTTGACCAGTGCAAGTCACTTATTTTCACAATTTTTGTTTCTAAGAAGGGTTCTGTTTCTTTTTATTCATGAAGCCAAGAGTGAGCTTTGCAGAGAGCCGGGAATTAGTTTCTAACGTGGCGAAAGCAAAAATTTTCGAAGCGACAGTTCTCCGTGAGCTTGAGGCAGCTTTGTCGAGGGTAATTTTTATTTTAATCTGGTAAAATATATCTTAATTTTACCAAGGCAGAACCAAGCCAATCCAGCATTTATGTTGAGTAGTCAATAGCCAGTGTCTTAACTGGAACTAGCCACAGTTGGAGCTGACAGGAAACAACCAATCATGAGTGCTTTCAGGCAACATCAAACCTGTAAGACCTGAACTGTCAGAACCACAAACTAAGCCCATCAAAGACTATAATAAAGCACTGCATAACCTGACAGTATGATCTGATCTTCATAAACAGAAACTGATTGCAAATCTCAGTTAAATTTCTAAAAATAGCATGAATTCTGAACCCAAATGACCTAAAACCGATTAAAAGTATTTTGGATATGATTAAATCTGAAGTAACTTAAAACCACCATCCGAGCTCGATATACAAAGACCCCTTAGGATAATAAGTTACTTTCATCATTTATCACTTTCCATTGATGGCAGAGTTACTGCTCAATTTTATGCTGGTAGGCCTGGTTCAAGTATGAACTTACAGTGCCTCACTGATATCACATAATAAGTCTTCCTTGTATTCTGTGCATTCCTTCTAAAACTTCATTGACTGATATACCCTTTTCCATTCTCCAGATAAATGAAAGGACGCGAATCTGCTTTAGAGATGCTTGCTATAGGTTGGCCAATGACTCAAAAGGATCAAGAGGATTTCTTTTTGAGCCATCCTTGCATACCAGCTTGCAGGCATACAAAGTAGATCCAGTGGAGAAGGAAAGCAATGTCATAGACAGAGCTATTGCGAACTTATTGCTCGATCCTCCGGCTTTCTGAAACATGGCCTCTGCATGATTTCCATACAATCAGAAATCAGAATATGTAGAATACTACTACACAGATGTGCTGTTTACCCCAGGAGTTCAATGAAACTCCAAGTTCCATGCATTGTTAGGAAGATCTAGTTAAATTTTGATCTGAAAAAAATAATCAGTAAATCTGGCTGCATATTTATATTGAGTAGAAAAATTAATAGAATTGATTGTTTTACTAATCATGGATGATAAAGGTTTGTTATTATCATCAGTGAGATAGAAAGTAAATACGTTAAATTTAGGGCGCTAATTTCCCTGTTGGTTATGTGAAACTCTTTTATTTGTTGAATGGACTTGCTGTCCGGCCTTCTTATGCAAAATGGCTGAATTCCTCCATCTTTTCTATAGCTTGAATGTTGATTCTTCTATTGTTTTATATTAAAATTGTCTCTTTAGTACAGATGCAAAATTGCTGAATTCCTCCATCTTTTCTATATCTTGAATGTTGATTCAAATGAGTAGTATGTGGGATGGACCAATAACAAAACACTATATATTGTATATAGTTCTGAACTTCTGATACAAATAAAACTGGGTACTAATACAGGCTCCTGATATTACTATGACAACATCGATATTTACAACTGAGAACAACTGTTCAGAGTAAAATAAAAACTAGATACAATTTTAGTAAATTACAAGAAACTTCAAAAATGATCATATAGCTCAAAGTAAAATATATAACAATTGAGAACAACTGTTCTACAAATGAAACAATATGACAATTGCTTTCAATGAGCGTCTAAACCATACAAATACAGGTGTGGCACATCAATACTGCCCCTTTCCTATTCCAAAATAATATAAGTTAATTATTCCAGTATATCAAGTGGCCACAACTGGCGCCACTTGGCAATCTCATCTTTGCCCTCAAGCTTTCTTACCCCTCCATAGAAACCATCAGTCTCATTACCTTTCTCTTTGTGACTCCTGCGGCAGATTGTCGTCTGCCTCCATCTTGAGCCGACTGTGTACTGGTTGAATTCCAGCACCACGGTGTCTGTAAATAAAACAATCAATAAACAAACTTCTCTTCTTGCATCCCAAATTTGGGACTATTGTGAACAATTTGTAATGCAGTATAATTTTCAGTCTCTATCAGATAATTTTATTAAAAACTCATCCATTCACAAAAATGCATATGTACCCAAAATGTCAGAAAAGAATACAAATAAAAGTATGAATGCCTTACCACTCAAATGGCACTGGCAGAAATGTGTATTTCCATCACATGACTCAAGATGACCAACTACTCCATACCACCATCCTGATATACACAGAACCAATTTTAATAGTTAGCGTACAAATTAAAATGCATTGTTTTGGCAGTGACAGAATTGTTGGCGATATAAAGTATATAACATTAATTACCATAAGGGAATTCCTTGTTCCTTCTCCACTGGATTTCAATGTGATCACCTGGCTGAAGATCATTTAGACAATTTGAAGGATGGAGATCATGTGCCAGAGTGCTGACAGGTGAGGCCCGCACCCTCTCCCAGCTTACCCCTTCCTCTTGTACTGTATTTCTCCTTCCATGCGGTGGATACCTAAAATGTTAAGAATTAGACCATAGCGTATAGTGATTTATCAGTGGGATCAAACTGGTACACAACAACTATCCTAGCAGCACTAAAAGTGAAAGGCTTTATACTTTGAATTTGGAAAGATTCTCAGCAAACTCTTCCATTGAATGATATGCGTCAAACAGTACTGGTACATGTTTCATTGAGGCTGTTTCTGGTACATGTTCGTAAGACCTGGCACTTCCAAATGTGGACCAATCACAGGAATGCACTCAGAATAAAGTATGTTATAATAAATATGTCTGCTTATACCTTGCATGAAAGGTGTCGGTATGGCTGTCATAGCTAACTTCAGCATCATAACATGAAAGCATGAATCCAACATGGCCATGCTGCAATTAACAATTTGAAAAAGGGAAGCAAGGGAATTAATGAATCTCCGGATAAACCATAAATAAAATCGAAACAATAAAGCGTGACTCAGACACATTACTAAAAAAACCGACAAGCGGCAACCTTTTGAGATTCATAAGGATACATGTTAATAATAATAATACTAATAAATGCATTCTTGTTCTCAAGTGGCAGAACAGTAGTTATTAAAATAATAATCTACAAAAGAAACCATCAACAAGAAGAGAAATTTGTGAACTGATCCTCCTTACCTCTCTATTGTACACTTGTGCAGGGAACCAAAAATTGCCATTCTCCAGGGAGAGGTACCAGGACATGACAGAATCATCGGGAACAATACCCTTTCCCTTATCACTGGTACCAATTCTGGACCTGATCCAAGAAAGAGGCCACACCCGAGAAATCCATCTTCTCTGCCGTCCCAGACTACCCCCGAACAAAGAAATTTCAAAGCTTTTCTTCGAAGCCAAGTAAGATTTCCACTCTTTCGCCGCAGCAGGACCCACCACACTGCTCCACTTGTCTTTCAAGTGCCTGTCCCAGAAGTAGTCACTCCTACACCTGGCTCTGAGCTCGGTACAGACCCCGGCCATGGCGCAGAGGCCCTGAGGCGGCAATTTACTGAGAATGAGCTCAAGTGTCAATTCAGGGAGATCCAATAGGGAAGATTGTGGGTTGTCCTCTACATTGCCGACTCGATTGTTGAGCCATTTCTTTTTGGGAGACATGGGTGAGGAGAGGAATTTGGGTCTGATGAGGTTGGAATTGGAGAGGAGGTCCTGGTAGAAGAAGAAGGAGAAGGAGAGAAAGGTGAGGAGAAAGAAGAGCATGAGATGAGATATGATTGGCTCCTCCACTCCACAGATGAGTATTAAACAATCAAACAACGAAAGTGAGGTAAGTAAGAGAGACACCCAATTGCAATTGGAATTGGAATTGGAATTGGAATTGCTCAGAAAAGGTGGAGATCTTTTATAAACAAATTGCACATTATAATATAATGTTTCGTTTTGTGGATTGATTGAAGAAAAGTACAATTCTTTAATGATGCTAAGCCACTAAAGATTGGCAAAGATAGATAGATTCAGCGTATCAGAGCAGAGCAACTGACACCTCCCAAACTTGAGCTTCAATCTTCAAATAAAAAACTCATTCCCAGGGGGCGACACTTGTTGAGCAAACACAAAGAGAAGATGAATCAGTTCAGCACCGAATGAACAGGAACATGAAGATGAAGAGGCGGTAGGTGAGACCAAACCAAACCGATCAAATCAAGACAGATGAGGAGGAATTGGAAATTAAATGAAAGGAAGAAAAGAAGAAGGTAGAGGGTCAAGGAATGAATGAAAGACAATCAAGCCTTGGCTTTGGCGGATGCAATGCCCCACCTCCGCTCCGCTTTCAGTCTCTCTTTGAATGGCCTGTCTATCTATCAAGTCTCCCCTCCCTCTCCCTCTCCCTCTCTCTTTCTTCCAATCCCTTTCCCTCTCAATTCTCAGAGAGGAGAAGAGAAGAGAGGAACAAAGAAAAGAGGAAGGCCAAAATGTTTTGTCCTCAGTTCCTAATTAATTGCCACATCTTCAATTTGCCAATTCTGCTACCTATATATATTAACGGAAAAAAAAAAAAAAGGTGGCATTTGACTCATGAAATACAATACAATTCACTTTAATTTTTCTTTTTTTTTACCTAAACATCAAATTACATTTTGATAAAGAGAGTCAAGTCAATAATTAATATTCTTTTAATTATCTATTTTTCACCGTGACATGGTCACATGGTACTAAAATATTTAAATTGCCAACTATGCATCAACGTTGCCACGGTGCGGTGCCACCACATCCTGATGGCTCCAAAATGTACAGTTCATATCAGACTTAATTATTGAAAAAAAACATATTTATAAAATCTCTAGAAGTTATATAAAAATCATATTAATTTAATTTCTAGCTGAAAATTAACAATACGCTATATATATATCAAACGTATAATAAATAAATTAAATAATGTTTCAAAATATATATATGTAAGGTATATAGTCAAATCTGTTACGATTGTGCCAAAGGAAAAAATCAAAACATGGATTCTACTTAATTAGCTAGTTGTATGGAAAGGAACATGTGTTAGTTTTTTTTTCTATTCGCACGTACGATCTGAATTATAGATTGGAACTTGTTCGTTTTACCTTGATGATGGCCATTACATGTAGTTGCAATATATACTAAAAGAACATGCACTTGCTATATATTCTGAGAGCTTTGTTGGGTTAGTAGCTGAACTTGTGTGAGTCTACCTCTACCGTATAAAATTGTATTGGAGCTGGAGCAGATCTAGTAGCACTGGCACTGGCACACCCTTGAATCAAATGCTACGATGGTCTCTATTTGGTGAAGAATGGAGAAGGAACATGTGACTGTGACTGTGAGCGACTCTTTAATTAATGAAACTATTTAGTAATTTAGGGATGCGATTCCTCTTTAAATAGTGTTTAGTTCTTTAGGAAAGGAAATCGAAATTCGGTGTGTGTGTCGTTGAGTACTTGAGTTAGCCCTACGGGTTACTCCAAAAAAAAAAAAAAAAAAAAAAAAATACTTGAGTTAGCCTCCAGAGAACAACTGGCACGTGGCCATATCAGGCCATGGCGACCTCTCACACTCACAGTCCCACCAATACAAACTTTTCTTTTCATTTCATTGGAGCCCGGTTGCCTGGCTGCTTCTGCACTTCTGCAGTTCTGCTTGGTATGGGGACAATATATTCACACAAAAAAAAAAAAAGGCAATATATGTTTTGTTTTTTGTATCCTGGTGGGTGGTGGCATCGACAGACAGACAGACTGAAACCAAAAAATATGAAGAAGTTGAGCTGTTAATTAAGGTCTTGGTCCTTTGAGACTTGAGGGAGAGCGCATCACTGCATCAGGGCAGGGGCCAGGTCAACATCTTCTATGAAATGCCTACATTTATTTTGAGCAACATTCTCATAATTGCATTTAGGTCATCTATCAGACTATTCGGTCTGATAGATACGTCCTTCCACTATTTCGCTATAAATTAACATTTTGTTACAAAAAATAATTAAATTATTTGTACGTATGCTTAATTAAATATTTCCAAGAATAATTAATATACATATTTTTTTTATAAAAAATAAAAGTGGGACTAAGGTATTATTAATAATACAAATTAGCCGTACTATAACTCTCATATTATAGTGTTAAAGTTCAAATAGTCAATCAAAACCAATCAATATGATTTCCATATACATATATCATTATATACAACATTTTATATTTTTCGTACATTTTTACTATATTTTTAAATAATTAGAAAATGACTTGATTTAAACATTATGAACCATTCAAAAATATAGTTTTTCATGTATATAAGAATAGTAATTTTAAAATTTTTTAAAAATATAAAAGATGGTCTATAACAATATTAATATATGGAGATCACATTGAACGGTCCGGAATGACCGTTTGAACTTCAAAAATAATTATATGGAGCCGACCGTAGTATGGGACACTTCATACTATAAATAGTACCATAGCCTCACTAAAAAAAAAAAAAAAAATTGAAAGTGTCTAGCTTATTAGAAGTTGGTATTTTAAATACGTTTTAAGGTTGTTTTTAATACAATAAAAGAGGAAAGAAATAGAGTATTCAGTAAATACGTTTCTATACTTGCTTTTATTTTCAACTGAGACCTTAGAGTGATTAATTATGAACTTATTTTTTTTTTCAAAATAATGAAATTAATTCAACTTTATTTTTTGTTTTTATCTTAAAATTCATATTTTTATCAAGAAATTAATGTAAAATATTATATTTTCAAGGGGGATATAGTATATATTATGACGTTATCGGTGCACAATAGATGAACAAGTGTGCTTCCGTGACGCTACGAGCTTGCTTAATTGAGTTCTTCACTTTTTGATGCATCCCAATATTTGATCCCATGATTCCCATCTAGTTAGTAGTGATCAGTAGGGTAGTGCCTGAGTGGGTCTTTCTTTGGTTGGCTGATTAACACTGACTTTGGCACATGAATATTGACTTTAGCACTACAATATTCATTCATTCATTCTGTCAATTCCCTTTTGGGCAGGGCAGGGATAGGATATCAAAATGAGGATGAGGATGAGCATGATATGATATGATATCTACTGTTCAAAGGGTTTCTTTTTACTTTACTTTATAAGCATAAATGGTTTCGTGTGCAAAGACTGATCTACTTAAATTAATTAATTAATTAATTAAGAATCCTACAAAATTAGACATGCAATGCACGTCACGGGTCCTATGCATACACAAACCCTTAATTAATTAACTAACACACACAGGTGACAGGTAGACTTAATTTGGTGATGTTCTTAATTATAGTCCTGTGCACTAATGCAACAATGCAAGTAAAGCGATTGTTAACTAATACTTGTTTTCGGGGGATAGATACAAATTCTAATTAATTTTGATTGGTGGGATTGTTCGAGGAGTGTGATCAGTTATTAAACCAACTACTTCTAGGTAGAAATTACATATTAAGAACTTGGACTTGTTTTTATCAAAAAAAAAAAGAACTTGGACTTGTATGATTAGTTAGATGTTGTTCTCATAATTTATAAATCATATAATTAAATCCCTAAATATATAACTCGCAACATTTGCAAAATAATTAGTATCATTTTTGTTAGATAAATGAATTTGTTTCATTAATAGTTATCACCATATATGTACGTTGATCCATAAACTAAGTGGACATTAATTACATCGGTGAGTGTCCTCGTTTTTTTTTTTTTAAATTATCATTTATTTATTTATTTATTTTGAGAGAAATGGCCCGTGGGTATCAAATAAACAAAAAATAACAAGTTCATCTTACATGAGTCTAGGATTGAAATGAAACAAAATTAAAATACATAATGAAAAAGAAGTATTCATATTTCTATCCCAAAAAAAAAAAAAAAGACGAAGAAGAAGACTTTCATTATTCCAACCATCTGCTGCCATAAGAAACTATGGCATGATTGTGCCATAGTTAATAGAGGCCGTTGGATCAATCTAAACAGTTCGGATTTTAGAAATAAGGGATGATGTTCTATTAAAGATCTCATGTGTATAGACCCAAAAAAAACTATGGCACGAGTGTCCCATAGAAAACTATGTGTTTTAATCGCAAACTGCAATGCATATCTATGGTGACTTTATTATTATTATTATTATTATTTTGGGCAATAAAAGAAGTGTGTTTGATTTGACCCCATGAATGAGGCTGGCGGCTGAACCATTGCAAATATGTTTCCATACTTAATCTGACCCCATGAGACATATATAATCCACATTCAACCCCCTTAATTAGTTCAGACCATTGCATGTGTGCAAATATAAGTGGGACTTCATGATTTCACATTTCTACACGTGTTGATGCTTCAATGATGTGCTTTCCAATTGAGAACTGCTTTACTATGACAACTTCGACAAATTATTCTGTATTTATTAGGTGTTAAGTGGAGTCACAGACTCATAGACTTGTAGCATCATTATCCACACAAAATATATGTATATATCACTTGCATTATTTATTGATATATATTTGATAAGGTTTTTTTGGTTTTTCCTTTCCCCTTCAAAAGAGGCCGGAGTGGGTGCTAACTTGTCGCCAATTAATTAATCTCCCAAAAGAAAAGAAAAGGTGAAGCTATTGGAGAATCGATTGCTCTAAACAAAGCAAGATTCAGGGGGGCATTAACAAATAATAATAATTAGATGTCTTTGTTTTGTGGTTCTAATTCTAACTGGTTCAGACATTTGACACGTTATATATTATATATAATTAATATATAGCCCTTTTCCTGAAATTATATATATTATGTTAGTCTGGATTAGATTAACTCTGGTTGTTAGTTCTGACAAGGAATCAGGATTGACGAGAGCATTTTTTAATGCCTGATTAATTGATGAGAGGTGGCAATTATATACGCACAACATGTTCCTCTCTATAACGTGATTACTTTTTTTGCTTTGTAGACTCCCAATGGATGATACTGGGCCGGATTATAAACCAACACGAGTCAATGACCATTTACTATTTGATTTTTAGCAGGTAGGATTAGCAACAAATTAACTTAACAAAACCTTAATTTGTTGACTAATATAATGCTAGCTGATCCCTTCTTCCCGTCCAATAGTATGAACTATGAAGAAAAAAGAATTAACTTAAGAGAAAACATAAGTTAATTTCCATCTTCGTCGCGCATTAAATATTTCCAACACTTTGCAATTAACTTTCAGAAAAAAAATATTTTGAAATTATAGTGATTCATGACTCTGAAGAAATCTTATGAGAAATTAAACATACAATAAAAATGAAACTCACATATATTTTCTTTGATTTATTTTTTTGATGATACACACATGCATACTGAATTAATTCTTCTTCTCTGGTTTTTATTTTTCCTTTTATAAATTGAAATCAGGTGCTTGTTAGAAAAGAATTATAGAACATTTTGCTGCCTTTGAGGTACTTTGAGTATCCTTCACGTTTATGAATAAACTAAGGGTAATTGGTTTTGGATGTATATCCTTGGTACAAGCATTACATATATGCCTAATAAAATTAAAAGGTAAGGTGTCTAAGTCAAGATAGAGATTTGAGTGGTCCCCGATTAGATTTGATTTTGTTGATTAGGTGCGCCATAATTTTTCTTCTTCCTGGATAAACCACACCAAATATAACATTCTGTTGTACTCAACCATATATCCTACAGCTGCTCTCCATTAGCAATTTAGCATCAAGCATATATATATAGGACAAATGATTCTGTAATATTGACGTTGAGTCTTAACGACTACTATTTATATGAAATATAAAAGTTGTTAAGATGAGCAACGCTGAGCCCATAAGCCCAACCCAAAAAGGTCCAAGGCCCATATACAAGAATTATCTAGAATTATGGAGATAATAGATATTTATTAGGAATATTCTAGAGACAAGAAAAATATCTCAAGTCTAGAATATACTTGAGAAATATCTTGAGAAAAATATCTTGTATCTAGAATTATCCACCACCCTCCATAGAACTAGTATAAATAGGGGTGTGGAGTTGGATGAAGCAAACCAAGCAAGAGATAGTAGTGAATTGGAGGTTAGGATTGTAGTAAGAAGCTAGGGTTATATGGAGGTTTAGTATTTGAGTAGTAGTTGTTGTAACAATATTTTGAGTTATAATAGAAAATATTGTTATAGCTAGTGCCTCCATACTCAACAATCTGGTATCAGAGCCGGAGTTGTCGGAGCTTGTTCAGAGTCGGTGGTAGGGGTCAAGCATAGAGCCGGAATTCTGCCGGTGTTCCGCCAGTCAATATAGTGGTATCGACAAGTTGTCGAAGGAGCCGCAGCTTGACGACAGTCCGGGACTGCGAAGTGCGGTGGAGGAGAAATCTTCAAGAAGGCTTACTAGACGTCGGCCGTCCTAGTTGAAGCCATGGATTTCTCAGGTACGATTGGTGGAATGAAGAAATTGAATTCTAGTAATTATATATATTGGAAGGCATGCATAGAGTCCTACCTCCAAGGGCAGGACCTATGGGAGGTAGTAGGCGGGTCTGAGACGACCCCGCCGAAAGTTGATACCGTAGAAGAGACGGTATCGGAACAGGTTGCTGACCCCAAAACGAAAAAGAAGAAGGCTTCAGAGAAGCCAGCCGAAACTCTGTCCGTGGAGAAGCAAGCCGAAACTCTGCGGAAATGGCGAATCAAGGCTGGGAAGGCAATGTTTGTACTCAGGACAGCCGTTGAAGACGAGCTACTGGAGTACATCAGAGAAGCGCCCACGCCGAAGGTAGCCTGGGATACCCTAGCAACACTCTTCTCAAAGAAGAACGACGCGCGCCTCCAACTACTTGAGAAGGAGCTCATGACAATCTCACAAGGTAAGATGATGATTAACCATTACTTTACAAAAGTAAAATCTCTTTGTAGTGAGATTGCTCAAATAGACCCTGAAGAAAAGATCAGCGAGCAAAGGATGAGAAGGATTCTCATCAATGG
This sequence comes from Cyperus esculentus, assembly GCA_030179965.1. Taxonomy (NCBI): domain Eukaryota; kingdom Viridiplantae; phylum Streptophyta; class Magnoliopsida; order Poales; family Cyperaceae; genus Cyperus; species Cyperus esculentus. The sequence continues at coordinate 2,513,803 of JASGLE010000014.1, read as the reverse complement.
GCTAAGACCCGAGTACAGCGGGTTCATAGCAGCCGTCCAAGGTTGGCCAACGCAGCCAACACTATTGGAGCTGGAGAATATGCTCGCAAACCAGGAGGCTCTAGTGAAGCAAATGGCCGGAGTCTCGTTGAAGCAAGAAGAAGAGGCCTTGTTCAGCAACCGAAAGACGGGTCGACCTGACCGAAAGTCAAGAGGTAGACCCGAAGGAAGGTCTAGCCAGCAACGAAGGCCTAAAGAGAAGACTAATTCTTCAGGGGGAGCTCGAGACTCATCCGATGACGATGAAGACGATGACGATCGATGTTATAACTGTGGCAAAAGAGGGCATTATGCACGAGATTGCTGGCGAAAGAAGAAGAAAGGCCATGGCAATGTGGCGACCTCAAGAAACCAAGACATAATCCATGAGAGCAGTGGTTGTGAAGAAGAGTGGGATGCAGAAGTAGCACTCACTGCTGCAATCATGGAAGATGAAGAAAGCCTCGCGGTGACCACAGTGGAGATGGTGCCGGAGGAGGTCCCATATGAAGAAGATTGGGACGCGGTGGGCGACTGTTGGAATACAGTCGGTAGTTGGCATAGAGGTTGCTGAGGTTGATGAGCCAGAGGAAGAGGAGTTCGACATGGAGTCGTGGCCGATCAAAGATGAAGAAAATGCCATAGAAGATGAAGAAGAGATCGATATCGAGGCTTGGCCCGTCAACAATATACGAGACATTGTAGAAGTTGATGAGCTTGAGGAAGATGACATCGAATCGTGGTCCTTCATCAATGGCATAGATGTCGAGGAGGCCAGTGATCTCGAGGTGGAAGAGATCAATTTCGAGTCATCGTTCTTCATGGAAGATACCGAAGATGTCAAAGAAGTAAGTAAGCTTGACTTTGAGTCATTACTTTTTAAAGAACCAATTAAAGAATTGCTCGATGAGGAGACCAAAGTCATAAAGGAGGTCGGAACTATGAGTTGCGTCGTGGCGGATGAAGAGAAGCCTCAAGAGAACGATGGGGTGGAAACCATCACTGAGGAAGGTGATGCTGATGAGATGACACATAGGAGTGTCGGTGATAGACAGATAATCTTGCAAGGAGATGCAACACGTCAAGTGATCCGCAGAAGAGTATCCATTCGACGAGAACCAGTGCCAAGGCTGGTACTGAATCAGAGTCCCGAAGTAAAGAATCGAGAAGTTCAGCTACAAGCAATTGAGCCGTGCCGATCAAGAAGTAAAGAATCAAAAAGTTCGACCGCAAATAAGCATAACGATCCAGATGGACGCGGAGTGCCAAAGTTCAGAGCAACACCGAGTCAGCGTTGAGGGGGAGTGTTAAGATGAGCAACGCTGAGCCCATAAGCCCAACCCAAAAAGGTCCAAGGCCCATATACAAGAATTATCTAGAATTATGGAGATAATAGATATTTATTAGGAATATTCTAGAGACAAGAAAAATATCTCAAGTCTAGAATATACTTGAGAAATATCTTGAGAAAAATATCTTGTATCTAGAATTATCCACCACCCTCCATAGAACTAGTATAAATAGGGGTGTGGAGTTGGATGAAGCAAACCAAGCAAGAGATAGTAGTGAATTGGAGGTTAGGATTGTAGTAAGAAGCTAGGGTTATATGGAGGTTTAGTATTTGAGTAGTAGTTGTTGTAACAATATTTTGAGTTATAATAGAAAATATTGTTATAGCTAGTGCCTCCATACTCAACAAAAGTAATAAATTGAATGCAAAGAAGGCAAGAAGAAAAAGATTATTTGAAGAGTGGTGGTGGTACAATATAATTGCTGTTGTAAAGTGTAATGCAGAGGAACGTCCATTTGAGTACAAAAAATGGAGAGGGGATGAATGGAACTTCAAAGTAGCATGAGATGTATCTCCAAGAGATAAGATGAAGCACATGCATGCTTCCTAGTTCCTAGAATCCTATCCTTGCTTAATTTCATTACTCATGCATTGCATGATGGATGTGAATTGTGAACCAATCAAAGCCAGAATATTATTGTTATCCTCTGGAATTGTTCCTCCTCTTTTCAGGTCATCTGCACTTTTTATTATTACTAATTTGATCGGATTCAGGCACCTACTATACTATTCATCAGATAAGAACCATTTCGGAGTTGAAGCAGAGTCAGAGTGAAGAAGTTGATTCGAGATTTGGACAGAGCATTGATATAGATTAATAGATAGTCCAATTATATTATGTGGGGATCGATCTTTTGGACATCTTCAGTTTCCATAAAATAAAAAAAGAATTGAAAACGTGGTGTGTTGTTAATTGTTATTGGTGTTTCCTTCATGAAATAGAATCAAGAAGCGTGGGTGTGTTGCATAAATCCAAATGGGGGAACGTGGTAGAGATATTGGGCCTAGTAGATAAAGCCCAGCCGAGCCGAGCCTAGATTGTGTTATGGCATATAGAGAACAAACAGAAGAGGCCCAACCAAATGAACACTAACTAACAGAAGCGAGCGAAAGGCTAGAGTAGTCTACAGCAGCAAAGCGAACTGATTAGTGATTGCGATTTGCGAGTGAGTCCAGTTCGGTTCGCCGCCGCTGTGCCTTTCCTTTCCTTCGCTGCAGCTGCAGAGAGGAGGGTTTAGGGTTTTAGCATCCGCTCCGTCTCTCTCCCCCTTCTCTAAGTTCTCTTCTCTTCGCTCGATCTTACTTCCATTTCGCACGGAAAGCTCTTTGATCCAATCCCATCCAATCCAATCCAACATCCTCTCAGCTCAGCTCAGCTGAGCAGAGCAGAAGACAAGAAGAAGAAGCCGCCATGTGGTCTCTCCGTACAGCTACCAGACGCCTTGCATCCAGGTCGTCAGCTCCTCTTCCTCTTTACTCTCCTCATACCTTGAGTCCACCTATTTCTCATCTGCTCTGACCAAATCAAATCAATACTATTTCTATTTCACTAGCATTACATTAAAATCAAATTCATCTCTTTTTCAGGACATGCACACTCCGATCCGCAATTGGCGCTTGCGGTACCAACATCGACCAACCAACCAACACCATAGATGAAAAACACTACACCACTTCCCATCCCACATTTGCTATTCAACACCTGGAAACAACCCCGGCAATCCGTCCATTTTCATCATCTACTATGCTGTTTCAAGCCAGAAACCTCTCATCTCATACCGATTCCAATTCTGCTAACAAGCAATCAGAAGAGCTAGAGGGTTTCTCGGATCTTGACACCGATGCAGAAGAAGGGGAAATCGAGAATGAATTGACCTCTGAGTCTGATGATGAGGCGTCTCCTGATGAAGAGGAGAGTGCCATGGAGGATGAGAAGAAGGGCGCGGTATATCAGAGGCAGGAGTTTCCTTTGTATGGTCTTGTTCTCAATTCACCTAGGCATACATTGGAAGAGGCTCTTCAGAAGTGGGTTCAGGAAGGAAACACATTCAAGAGAGAGGATGTTCTTTCAGCTCTTTGGCGATTTCGCAAAAAGAAATTGTTTGGAAAAGCTTTTCAGGTACCACCTATCTTTTCAGGAGTCTTTTAGGGGCTTCTTTCGGTAGCACCCTTGTATCATTTTCTGAATGAAATCCTCTATTTATCCTTATTTGCAGAAAAAAACAACTTTTTTGATAGATGTATCATATGTCTATAACTTAAGTATTACTACCTTTTTTCCCTGGATGATTTACTCCATTTTTGGTCAAAACCAATCTTGGCTAGAGATTTTTAACCTCTTATAATGTGTTGAAATTTTGAATAGGATAGATTTAGATACAGTTAGAAGGAAAACTACTTAGTTTAGGTCATTAGAAGTAATATTTATTCCTTTCCACTATAGCCCAGTTTGTGCTAAGGTTACTTGTTGCTATCCCTTGTTACGATCAGAGATCAGATCATAGGTTTTCTGTGTCATCTGATCGCATATTCTTTCACCTCTGCATATGTTTGCACTTTCCATAATATTTTTTACTTTGCACGTAATTTGTGATTATTTATTGTCAGACTAATTTTGGTTACGTGATTTCACAGTTCATGAAATGGCTGGAAAAATCAGAGCACTATGAATTTATTGAAGTGGATTACGCATCACTTGTGGACTTGTATGCAAAAGTTCACGGGCTAAACCAAGCTGAAAGGTTCATAGAAGAAGTACCTCAATTGATGCGTACCGAACATGTTTACCGAAGCTTTTTGGCCTGCTGTGCATCTGAGATGAATGTCGTAAAGGCTGAAAAGACTTTCAACAAGATGCGGGATCTGAACTTCCCACTTACTGCATTTGCATGCAACCAGCTTTTGCTTCTCTACAAGAAAACTGACAGAAAGAAAATTGCCGATGTTTTGTTAATGATGGAGAAAGAGAACCTGAAACCGACTCTTTTTACTTACAAGATGTTGATAGATACCAAAGGACTTGTAGGAGATATACCGGCTATAGAGCAGCTATTGGACACCATGAAGGAAGATGGAATTGAGCCTGATGTATATATAAAATACTTGGTTGCTAAGCATTACATTAAAGCCGGGTTAACTAAAAAGGCTGAAGAAGTGGCAAGGGAGATGGAAGGTGGAGATGTCAGTAATAAGCTAACGGCACGCAGGTTTCTGTTAAATCTCTACGCGGAGCTTGGTGCAGCTGATGATGTGAAACGTTTGTGGGAAGTTTGCAGAGTGAAACCAACATTGGATGAGTCCATTGCAATAATGTCGGCCTGGGGGAAGCTTGGGAAAGTAGAGGACGCAGAGAATATGTTTTTGGAAATGTTCAAACAGTACAAGAATGTATCTCAAAAGTGTTATAACTGTATATTGAGTATATATGCTGATAAAAAGATGCTGAATAAAGCAAAAGACTTGGTGGACCAGATGTCGCGTGAGGGAATTAGACTTGGGCCAATAGCGCTAGACATGCTTGTCAAGCTCTATGTTGAAGAAGGTGATCTGGAAAAGGCTGACTCGTTACTGCAAAATTGGGTCCAGAAAAATCAAAAGATGCAAATCAAGCCAATGTACCACACCTATTTGATTGTGCTTGAATCATATGCCAAGAAGGGGGATTACCATAATGCAGAGAAGATGCTTTACTTGATGAGGCAAATTGGTTATTCTGGGAGGGTGGGAATGTATGAGCTGGTACTTAAAGCTTATATGAACGCAAAGGTTCCAGCATACGGGTTTAGAGACAGACTGAGGGCTGATAATATTTTCCCAAAACATACTTTGGCTGAAAAGCTGTTGGCGACCAACCCGTTTAAGAGGGCACCTGTGACTGAGGTGCTCGAGTAGGTGTGGGCAGAAGTAGGTTTTATTTTTGTTCAAGATTTGGTCTCTATAGTTTGAACTGTGATATTGTGATGACTTGTTCTGTCAATTAGTCTTGTTTTGGGTGTACTTGCGGCTGGCTAGTTCCTGCTTAATTATATGTTTTTTCATTATATCATAAGCACATGTCAGTGTGGCATGTTGCAAAATTTTTCGGTACTTCAACATCTTGAGATATTTATGTACACCCGGTTGCACTTGTTTGCATGTTCTTAATTTATTCTTTGTTTTTCTTAAATACTTTATAGTTAACATTTTTTTGTTACTTAACCTTGGTCACTAAATCAGTTAATTGGGCATAGAACTGGCGGAACACAATGCACAAAGATGTGAATGTTTCATTCATTTTTAGTTGACATGTGATCTCATTGGCAGGGTTTAGCATATCTAGCTTTGTGACTCACAATATCACGAGATGAAGGAAACAACTTTGTGTCGTATATAATTGTAGACTGTAACAAAAGGGTAGAAGAACAGTTTGTTGACAAGTCGTGTGATATAAAATCCAGTTAGCATCTAACGGACAGCCTTGGCTTGTGGTTTTTCCACTGGAGAAAGTGTCAGTCATCATTCTATCTTGTTATAAAACTAGTTCAGTGAAAGCCCACAATTCAAAAGAAAAGGGCAGAGAGGAGAGGCCGAGGCCGAATGTCTGAAACCCATGGTCAATAAGGCCCAAACATCCGCAAGGCAAGAATGACCAACGATGTTTAGTCACCGACTCACCGTTTAGACATTGCCACATTGGGGTGACCAGTTAGTTAGTTACACATGTTCAAAAGCTCCTCCTGCTGCTACCGACTGTCCGTTGCTCTGACACTCATGGCCGGCCGCAAGCCACACCGCCTTCCGCAGGGTACCATACCATTTCCTCTCTCTACTTGCTTGCTTTCACCTCATTTTATTTGATTTTATAAACGCTACCACTGTTTTTTGTTTTTACTGATTGCTGATTCGTTCATTCTGCTGACAGTTGCCGCCGCCTCCTCTTCTCCGCTTGCCGCCGCCGCCGCCGCTAAGAAACCTCGACCCACGCCCTCGGGTTCCCTCATCAAGGACGAGTTCGCCGGACACGCCGATTACCTCAACAATCTTGTATGTCTCTTCATGCCATTTGCTTTCTTTTCTTAACTTCCCTGCCTGATTAGTCATTGTGCACCAACTGTTTGTCGAAATGCCTCACACAATGTAAGAGTTCCATCATCAGCTTCTTTGATTTGCTGTAGAATGAGAAGAGGGAGAGGATCGTCAAAGCTAGCCGAGACGTTACCATGAACAGCAAGAAGGTCATATTTCAAGTGCACAGGTTTGTTTCAACTTGTCATTTCTTAATGGTTTTGTTTAGAGTTTTAAAATGTGAACCGCAACAGTTATTGATTTGTTTGGTTTCACTCTTTCAGAATAAGCAAATATAACAAGGAAGAAGTTCTTTCCAAGGCTGAGAATGACCTTGCTGCTGTTACAAATCAGTTCATGTCCAAGCTAGTAAAAGAGTTGCAAGGGACTGATTTCTGGAAGCTCAGAAGGGCCTACACGTTTGGTGTGAGTATACGTTTAATATTCTCTAAATAATATTTTGATGTTCAATATTGGTCTACTGCATACAATGTTCTATATTGCAAAAAGTTGCCACCTTTCTTCAAATTCAAGAAAATTTTCATTGTCTGTTCTCTTTGCATGGTATACCATTGTTATTGGGGGCATTTTGTTCTACAAATTAGACATGATATATTAGACAACGAGACAATGAATATGATTATCTCATCCAAATTTAATGCCTATTCGACAAACTCAACTTCTATGTCGTTTTGGACACCTGTTTCATGGGAAGAAATACTAAAGAAAATTACAATGTTAATGTGACAGTATTGTGCAAGATTCTGACAGATATTTGAACTTTTACTAAAATAAGTAACAATGGCAGTTTACTGGGCTATACTCATTTTAACTTTGTGTTACATTGGTTTCTGAAAAGTGGCTATTTTTAAATTACGACTATCGTTTCAGGTGCAAGAATATATTGAAGCAGCAACATTTTGTCAGTTCTGCAAAACTGGGACTTTGCTTAATCTATCAGAAATAAACTCTTCTCTACTTGCTCTAAGTGATGGATCGATTGAGCCTTTGCAAATAAACATTCTTGACTACTTGTTAGGAGTAAGAATGCAATTTCATTAACATTTATAGTAGGAAAAATAGCTTTTCCTTTTTCTTGTCAAAACATCAGTCAATGATTTTAATTGGGGGCATGCCTTTACGCGTCATGAATGCTGGGGGAGCGTGTGTGTGTTGTGTTTTGGGGGGGTTGTGCTGGATATTTCGACCTTCCACTGTTGTTAAAAATGAGGTTGAGATTGATGTACCAATTTTATATCGCTTAGGTTGCAGATGTAACTGGAGAGTTGATGAGGCTAGCAATTGGCCGAATTTCAGACGGAGAAGTTGAGTATGCAAAAAAAATTTGTCAGTTTGTTCGAGAGTTGTACAAAGAGCTAATCGTTATTGTTCCATTAATGGATGACCATGCTGAGATGAAGAAGAAAATGGAAGTCATGCTACAAAGTGCCATTAAAATTGAAAATGGTATGTCTGTCATTCTTGTATTTAATTTGTTAATTACTATATTACTCTAACTATTGTATGTCTTTACAGCATGCTTCAGTGTTCATGTCCGAGGATCCGAATACACCCCCCTTCTTGGAACTGACAATCCTGATTTCTCCTTCTTGGGCGTTTCAGACTTTGAGTAGTGAAGTTTCTCATACTACTATGGTACTCATTTTTTTACTTCAGAAGTTCATTTTCCTAAAACAAATGATGATTAATAATCACATCTAGAATGAATAAGAGTACAATACAGAAATCATAGTACTTGTTATATGAAAATACTATGCAGCTGACCTGTCTTTTGGACTATGATACGGAATGCTTGTATCGCAACATGGTTGTAGTTATTTCCAAAAGCGCTGAATCCGTCACCTGAAACAAATACCAGCAAGACTGATATACTCCTTTGAACTACTGGCTGGTGAATTGAGGGGATTTTTGTTTTGTGAGGTCAAGGTTACATCAAGCATGTTATGCTTGCTTTCTTACAGCAAGACTAATATACTTACCTCACCCTGGGGAGAGCTGTTGCGATGGGTGAAAAAGTTGTTTCTAACTTCTATTTAAGAAATAGGTTTTGTTGTTAGAAACAATAAGAATAGATAATTAGAAAACATTGATATGCATGTTTTCAAGAAATTGGTCAGTATTTCAACCCAAGTTATCAATGTTTTCATGAAACTTATGTGGTTCTATTTCTCATTTTCAGTGGCTTCTACTCAGAGGCAGAAAATCACACATGGACCCATGTTATTGAGACTAGTTTTGGTAAACCTCACTGTTTCAGTATGCTGAAGTGTATTATTCCATGGAGGTTCTAATGTCAGCACCATGGATTTGGGATCTTATTTTTTTTTTCCTCTTTTTGTTTTTTTTTTCCAGCAGCTATTACAGTTGGGACAGAATTGTCTTCTTGTGTAGGAAATTAGTGGCTTATAAAGTACACATTAATGCCGTAATATATAGGTTACGTTTTAGGGAGCACTCCTAATCGCTCGTGTGGAAATTTACTAACAGTCGAGAGATGCATCGACACTTTGGCAGTCTTTTACCTTTATTCGCACTCCAGAAGAGAAGTAAAAAAAAGAAGGAAAATTCTTTGTTTCCTTGCTGTTTGTTGACCACTTGATCGTGTGCTGGTTCCTAGATTGCATGTCTGTCTACTGATCTACAAATTGTAATGAGCAATGTCGATCTGCTATTTGAAACACTGAATTGTATGTTTTACGAAGTATCGTTTTCCTTTTCAATTGATATAAAATTTGTGAGCTAATTATCTACGCTCAATTGGGAAAGAGACAGCCCCTTTTATGAAGTTGCTGCCCTTTCGGACTTTTTGACGGTGGACTTGTACACAGTACACACTGCTTTGAGAAAATGACCCACAAGGCTTCGAAGTTGACTGCCTCGTGGATTCCATGATCGAGCGGCCTTTCGAACGCAAACACAGGAACTCGACACTGGTCACTGGTACTGTACAATTGGAAAGGGAGAAACATGAAAACGATGGTCCATAGTCCACCACTCGTGGCCCCTCATGCCACGATTTTTTCAAAGCCCACACCAGATGTTTTGTATCCAACCAACACTATGACCACAAAGTTCTCAAAAACTAAAACGTAAATATCTTTTCATCTTGGAATACAAAAAATGCGCTAAAGAGGTCAAAATGAAATATACGTCTTTCTGCAAATCATCAATAAATTTTCATTAATATGGCTCGATATCTTTATTGAAATATTGTGGTACAATAATAATTTCATTTTTAAGTATCTATTTTGAATTCTTCAAAAGCGGTTATACAAAATAATCAATAGCTCATATATTTTGTAAAAAAATTCTAAGAAATATTTTCAAAACTTCAAAATTTTTTTTTTTTTTTTTTTTTTTTTTTTTTTTGTATTCAGCAGGATCGTGGCAAACTGGCAATGAGCATTTAGGAAAAAAAAAAGGAAAAAAGATATTTAAAAAACGAGTTAGACTATTATACTAACGTTAGTATTTCGGACCGAAATGCTAACGCTTCAAATTTTATGTTATCGTGTCCGAAATCATGATTTATGGTGCTCAATAAATTCTTTATATGAAAATATTGGGGAATACAAAAAATTTTCATTTTTAGAGTTTTCTAAGTACTTGTTTTGCATTTTTGAAAATAGCATATACAAACATAAATATTTTATTAATATATATGACTTCTTTTCTAAAATTCAAAAGAAATAATTAGAAAATTTTAAAAATGAAAAATTTTTGTGTTTCCCAATATTTTCATATAAAGAATTTATTGAGCACTATAAATCGTGATTTCGGACATGATAACATAAAATTTGAGGCGTTAGCATTTCGGATCGAAATGCTAACGTTAGTATAATAGTCTAGCTCTTAAAAAACTATTAAGTATGGAAAAAATTTAGTACAATGTTGTGAAACTTGTAGATTGAACATGTTTGAATTTCAAAGGATTCAATTAGTTCATCAAATATTGTTAAACTGTTAATGTTGAAAATTATGAAGAGTTGGATAAGCTATTAAAAAGCATCCATATAAAACAAAATTAAAAAAACTCTTTATCTATAAATCTGAAAATATAAAGAATACATTTATAAACTAGTTTTGTAATATTTTCATTTTGAAATTATTTGAATTTGAATGTTGTTGGAGACGGCCCTTGGATCCATAGTCTTAATTCATACATAACTTTAGGGCCTCTGGGAACATAAATGGGTTGAAACTTGAATGGATGGTTAAAGGCAGCAGCATCTCATCTGGCTCGGGATGAATCCATCCATCGCTGGGGGGCACCGCCCGCGGGCAGGCAGGCAGGCAGGCAGATGGGGCTGATCGATTGATAGATGGGTGCGTGTGTGTCTCTGCTAGTAGCCTACGCAGGCAGGGGCATACGTCCCAACCAAATTAAAAAAAAAAAAATCTGTGTTGGTTCTGTTTGGGCAGAAGAACCCGGCGGAGTTCTCTCTCGCCGCCCCCGCTGGCTAGGGTTTTCTAGCCCCCCACGGCCGCCGCCGCCGCTACTTCTCGGCAGGTTCATTCCCTCTCCCTCTCCCTTCCCCTTTCCCTTTCCCTTTTCCACTTACCACATCCAATCAATCATCAATTGCAATTCCTCTTAGTTTACTTTCTCCTAATTCTGTTACCGATTGCCAACGATTTCCCTTTTATTTACTCTCATAATTCCATGCCTAAGTAACGATCTGCAATCTGTTCCTCCCTGATTCTGCAATTCTACTACTACTACTGCTATCAATAATCCCATACACCTGTTTGTCCGGTATCAAAAAGGTAAAAGGAAGGGAAGGAACGGGCATGTAAAATTGATTGCGGATTGCAATTGGGAATTGATTTCACCTTAAATTTGGTTGAGCAAACTTACAACAATTTGGGCGATTTATGGCGCTTCTCCTCATTTTCCTTGTGAAATTGGAAGAGATTGGCAGTGGCTGCCAATGCACTCCATTATAATAGGTTGGGAATATAAATACCTGATATATCCTATTTTTGGGATGTAAAAAAAACTAATATATCCTAATTTTTTTAAAATTCCTATGGGGTGTAAACAATAACTATTACAACTAAACTAAGAAAGCTCGCCATATAAGTTGTGAGAACATTATAATGTTTCTTGAGAGTCGACCATTTTTTTTTTTTTTAAATCAAAGTTGCACTCTCTCAATGACCTACGCTTCTTTGGTACCTCCCTTCAGTGTTGGGCTTTATTCTATAGTTATAGGAGGAAAGAAGCATTGCTCTTTGTCTCAGTTCTTGCTGGACTGTGAAAATTAATTATTGAGTTTAATTTGGGTTGACATCTTTTTATTTTCTGGTGCAAGTTGTATAATTAACGGGAGAATTTTGGCCTCTGGTGTTATTATTATGTTTTTAGAGAGAGAATGGCGAGAAAAAGAGAAGAGACTTACATGAAAATGTCAAAATATAGGGAGTTTTTTAGGTTTTGTTTCTGCTATACTTTAGACTTTCTAAAACCAGTCATCTAAGTTTAGTATTTTGCTTAAACTTTAGATGCTCTAAACTAAATTAGTGCATCTAAATTAAACTTTGTTTTACATCAATCTAAATTAAACTTCATTGAAATTTTAAGGTTTAACATCGTCTTTTGTAACCTTTTAGAATTGTTCTTATGTATTACTTTGATCGCTCCTCTTTTTCTTCCGCTGTTCATATCAAAAAGGTACGACTGCTTGTATTTAATTCTAACTCGAATATTGTTATATGCTTACTGTTTAATTCCCAAATATTGAATGCAGCAAAATGCAAGCAATTGGAGAGGCATCTATTGGGTGCCTCAGGCCAAATGGTCCTCTCCAGTTCAGTTGTCAAGAGAAACCGGCGAGTACAATTGAAGCCTTGCAAGTACACAGCAATGACAGGAAAATGGAAAACCAAATTAATACAGTTTGGCCAGAGAAGATAATTCGGGACTCGATTCCCCCTCCAAATCAGGGGTACAACATACCTTTGTATCACCAAGACTTCTTCCCACCATACATCTTGCCTGAGTACCAAATGGGTCATTATTGTTATCAGCCAGTTCAGGATTATAACTTCCCTCTGGCCAATAGAGTGCAGTGCCACTTCCCCTATGAGGTGCTTTCACAAGTTGTGCCGCAGCTTGATCCCAATTTTCAGGATTTCCAGTATTTTGTGGTCATTGATTTTGAGGCAACTTGCGACAAGGACAGGAACCCACACCCACAAGAGATAATTGAATTCCCCTCAGTGCTGGTTAATAGTGCAACTGGCCAGCTGGAGGCTTCCTTTCAGACTTATGTGCGACCGACCTACAATCAACACCTTACTGAGTTCTGCAAGGAGCTTACCGGTATTCAGCAAATTCAGGTTGGCTACACCAATGCAATGCAGATATCTCTCACAGGCTCTTTTTTTTTTTTTTTTTTTTTTTCTCAACATATAATGTGTTTTCGGTTGACCTGCAATGCAATAACTTTGTAGTATATTTATCAGGTACTGCGTTTATAGTTATTACTATGATTAATATGTTTTCTGTTAGTTCACTGGCGATAATGATGAATTGATGATTATGTTTCTTTTTGTCATCTTTCAATTCATTTGGTTGCTTTCATTTTCTTATATTTTTGTTTTCTTATCTTTGGTAGTTTTATTTTTATTTTGATTATTTTCACTGGAAATTCATTAGGTCAGATTCATTTTCAGGTTATTTTCACTGGAAATTTCTAAACTATATACTATGTTTGATTTTGTTACGGGATTTACTAATTTGTCCCCATCAATTGAAATTTCATTCTTGTCTTAACTGGATGATTACGTTTATGAATTTTACTTAATATTTATAAATTGATTTGTCAAATTCTCAAATTGTGAAAGTAAGTTAACTAAAATGGTTGGCTAGGAATTTGCAATCTTTCTTCTCAAACTAATTTCCACTGCATATTTTATCTAAAAACCATGGAAGATAGGTATAGTTTAATGACTTGCAGTGAAAATACATTTTCTTTTTGTGTTGGCGATCTATTTGGTCTTAGCTAATTTATTATGAAGATTTGATAAAAAAACCTTAATTCGGCTTGTACCTGAAGTCTTAATATTGGTACTGTGAGATAGGATGAATTGACAAACTTCTTTTTTTTTTTTCATCTCTCTTCCATCTTGAGCTTCTTTTGGGAGTAATTTACTTTATCCCTAAGTATCTAGTTATATTTGTATAGGCCATAAGCCTAATTTGTAAAAGATAAAGAATATGTGCATACTATAGCAGGCCTCTCTGGTGTGCAACTGGTACAGAACAGAATTCTACTGAATATGGTTATATATACTGTTGTTTTAGAGCAAACATGCAACCTTGATAGATACCTAAGATACTTTTAACTTCTTCAGATGTTGATCTGACAAGTGCTGCACATTATGACTTTACCTTGTATGGTTAAACCTGATCCTCTATTATGTTGTTCTGCCAGGTTGACAGAGGTGTTCCCCTGAGTGAAGCTCTTTTAATGCATGACAAGTGGTTGGAGGATAAAGGAATTAAGCACAAAAACTTTGCTGTTGTGACATGGTCTAATTGGGATTGCCGCATCATGCTTGAGTCTGAATGCAAGTTCAAGCATATTAGGAAGCCTCCCTATTTTAATCAGTAAGTTCCGAATAAATTTCGATATATTTTTACAGTACTTACTTTTTTGAAAAAAAAAAGAAAGCAGATTTGCAGTTGTACCATACTTCTTATCTGTACGATGTGTTGTTTGGACCGCAACTAGTCAAGTCATTTTGGGCATTGCGCTGGTTATTCTGGGAGGAGCAAGTTTAGATACAAGTAGTATCCGGAATGTGATAATTATTACCACTTAAAAGTATGACAACAATATATTAATTACCAAGAAATCTGTTTTGGAGATGAGAAACTTTACATGAAGAATAGGGTGCCATGCATTCACAGTTTCTACATTGAGTTGATTTTTTAATCATATAAATAGATGATGGTAACAACAGCAACAATCCTTCAGTCCAAGCAAGTTGGGTAGGCTAGAGATGAAAACCATCAAAACTCAAAAGCCACACAAACCTAAATAGATAGTAACAATATAGCAATAGTTATATAGTATGAGTAATAATTAAAGTAGTAACAATATCAGTAAAAGAATCTTGATTTCTAGGTCATGGTATTGGCACGTGGATTGCTAATTTCCACCCGCTTCCATCCAAAGCCAATTTGTTAGATACATTCCATGCTTTACAGTCCTTCCGCACTGCTTCCTCTCATTTCAATTTTGGTCTACCATCTCTTCTTCTACCATCTCTTCTTTCTTTTCGATAAACTTAGGATTCTGCTATGCACCGGTTCTTCAGGAGGTATACATTGGAAATGCCCAAATTTTGTCTGAAACGGGTTTTAGACAAGCTTCTCTTGAAGTGGTGCCATCCCTACCCTACTACGTATATTGTCATTTCTTGTATGACCACAGATCCACTGGATCATACGCATCTCTGTTGCACTCATCTTTTGGACGTGTTTTCTTTTAGTAGACAACATTGTACGCCATACAATATCACAAGCCTGATCATCGTCCTTTTTAATGTAAGGATACCTTGCTAGGTCATATGAGTTACTATATGGCTCTCTGTGTTTAGTTGTCTGAATGAAAGTTTGACTGTATGTTCTTTTAGGTCATACTTTTATTATGTTAAATTTATGCATTTTGATACAAATATAAGGATAAATATATGGCTCCCTGTGTTATGCCCCCCGCAGTCCTGCACTATATGATGTGTTGTCCAACAGTACTATTGACTATTTTAATTGCTGCCCATGAAGCTTAGAATCTTTGCCCGTGTGCAAATGCCAAAAAATATTTCTCGCAAAATACTCCCCACAGCTGCCCGAATAGATTACCGCAAAAAATACTCCCTGCAAAATATTTCCCGCAGCTAAAATACTCCTTGAAAAATACTCAAAATACTCCCGCAGCCCGGATAGATCACCGCAAAAAATACTCCATGCAGCTGCCCAAGTAGATGAAAACGGGCTGCACGTATAATTGGAGGCCCACATCCGTACAAAATGACAACCCATCAAGAGTTTTGGGGGCAAGATTGGGTCTTCATATCACTACTACAAATATAAAATATGAATTTGAATCCTATTGTGGTTCAGTCCAAAATTTATAATATAAGAAATTAGAAGATCTGTGTTTTGAGGTTTGGATTGTCACTTTAATCTAGATATGTAAGGATATCAATGTGGTCGTTCATTAAGTTCATACTACATATATTATGACTTCATAATATGCTTGGTTCTGAGGTTTTGATTGCAATAAGCACTGGTTGATTTAAAACTGATTAAAGCATAGTTGTGTCTTCCAACATTACATGAACTTCATACCTTTAAAATCGATTGTATCTAGTGCTTTAGTGCTGGTTGGTCCATTTTAATTTTTGGTTTGCTTCATGTTATTCGTCGAGGTATTCATCTCAACCAACTCCCAAAAATGGCCATGATAGGTTGCAAATACGAGGAATTTGTATTGTTATTTTCAGATGCAGTATTCCTTATATTTTGTTGAGGTAGCAAAACTTAATTTGAGTTTGTTGATTTTATTGCCATGAGCAGATGGATCAACCTAAAGGTCCCATTCATGGAGGTTTTTGGTGGAATTCGCTGCAACCTCAAGGAGGCAGTCCAGCTGGCAGGTTTGGTGTGGGAAGGCCGGGCCCACTGCGGTCTTGATGATGCTCGCAACACAGCTCGCCTCCTTGCGCTCCTGATGCATCGGGGCTTCAAATTCACAATCACCAATTCAATGTCACTTCCTGACCACACCCCTCAACTTAAGCCAAAAGAGGCTTCCCTTCCAGTGGGTCCCCCGCCACAGCCTTATCACTATCACTGTTTAACTGCAGAGCCGACAAAAGATTCTGTTGTGCCTATGTACTGCTTCTGTGGGGTGCTGAGTAGGAAGAATTGGGTCCGCCGTCCGGGGCCCACCCAGGGTCGGTGCTTCTTTGGCTGTGGCCAATGGACTGCTACCAGACGTGCCGTATGCAACTACTTTGTGTGGGCCAACCCGTAGTCATGATAGGAATGTGAAACTCGGATTGTGACCAGCAGGTTACCTCCTATGCTGTATAAATGGGGTTAACAAGAATCTTGGTTTCTTTAACTATTAGTTGCGTGGGTTTGGTAAGTTAAGGCTGAAGACTGAAGGAGGTTAAGGTGGTTAACCCCGTTAATGGTTGGTAATGTTATATAGATATATCTATATGTGTATTTAGTATAAAGCGTCTTTTGTCAAGGCGCTTCTAAAGACTGAAGTAGCTTAATGTCTGGCTGTTATCTAATCTAACCTCTGAACAACTTGACCTCTTGTTGATAGAAGAGAGAATGGGGAGCAGAACCAGATGCTGTTTAGGACCATCATAATATACTTTAATAATCTATGTTGTGGACTTTGTGCCTTCTTTAACTTAATGAAAATGCTCTTTGAGTTTGGTTGTGCTTAAATACTTGGTTTTTTATCCTTCCAATGTATGTAGTTTTAGAAATTAGAATTTAGTTTCTAATGTGCTTACCCTGTGACTGTGAGTTGTGAGGATAATGTGAAGAAATTGCGTAAGCATATTTAATCGTTTATTTTTTTATTTGATTGCAGGCCGTTGTTTATATTTTATATTAAGAGGCCCAAAAGTGCTATATAATATCCACACTGGGAGTATTAACTGGGGTTTGGTTTGAACTTGCCACTTTTATAAAAAGTAATGATGTCGCTAATAATCTGTACCGGACGGTGGACACATGTTCCAAATGTCGAGTTATCGATAGAGCTTCTCTTATTACAAGAAAATTGAGGATACTATTCAGTACATTTTAGCATTTGCAAAAGGAAAACAGTCATCAACGTATATGTTTATATCACATACACGCACATAAAGCTTCATTGTTCCTGATACTGGATAGTGTAATACCTAGCGTTCATAGAAAAATCATCCATAGCGTTCATAGGTTACATTTTAAGATGTATTTGTTATATTTTAAGACATCAGCATATCACATATACGTTTATGGATGTATGAACAGTTTTTCAATGGATACAAGATGTTTCTCTACTGGATATCACATAAACACTGTACAAACGTGAAATGCTGATGTCACAGCTCCTGTATGGCCACTACGGAGGAACCTTTTTAACTGTGATATCAATTAAAATACTCACTCTTTTTTTTTGCTATATTGCTCTGATTTTTAAATATCATGTTCATAAAAATATAGGGTTGATTTCAATATTATAACTTAAAAGCACTAACTGTTTGCAAAATTTCTAAGTGTGAGACCATTATATTAAGCTAATGTTAGCATTTTGAAGCGAAATGAACAACTTAATATATGTTACCACTTCTTTGTGATTTATGGTGCTCAGCATATCACATAAAAATATTGGGGGATACAATTTTTTTTTTAAATTATTTAAGTATTTATTTCGAACTTCTTAAAAGAGCTTATAGATGAGGATATCTCTGCTATGGATTGACCAAACAACTATTTATTTTCAATCGAGCGGTTCTCTTTTTGTAGATCAATCGTCTTTTCTTAATTGTGCCTAAAGGCCCATTTGATTCTAGAAAATGAACGGTCGGTATTTCTTCCGATCCATAGCATAACAACCCGATAACTAATAATAAAATATTGATTTTTATATATGTTACTTTCAAAAATACAAAACAAATACTTATAAAGCTCCAAAATAGAAAATTTTTGTTTTCCTCGATCTTTTTATATAAAGAATTTCTTGTGAATCATAAATTGCAATTTTGGATATGATAACATATATATTTAAGGTGTTATTGGTATGCGATTTGAAATCGGGAATTTTAAGGCAGATATGTATTAATCTCACATGCTTAGCCATCACTGCCTAAGCATCATTACCTGAATGTAAACTTATATTTCTTTGGCATTGCTATGATAATTAAGAAATTGCATATCATATATAATGCAGCTACTAAACAATAAATGAATCTGTGTTCTCAGTCACCGGACTGGAATTTACCGTCCACCCACGTCCTACCTAGCACTTCACAGGGCATTCAAGTCTCAACCTAACTTGTCTGAATTTTCTCTACATAATTAAGACGCGCGGGAGGATTCTACAAAGAAATCATATGCGTTGTACAGTACAAGTGTACAGCTTTGAAGGTGCAAAGTTGCTATTATCAGTGAACATTTGCTACCCGGCCCGCGTCGCAACTAGAGGTGTCAATGCAACAAAACGATCACGAAAATGGATTGTTTCGTTCCGTTTTATTTCTTTTCGTTTAACGAAACCGTAAATGGTCTCATTGATTGTATCATTTGCACGAAACAGAACAGAAGAACGAAAATAATTGCTTCGTAGTGGTATTATTATATGAAAATAGAAAATAAAATAGAATAAATTGTTTTGTTTATCGTTTCATTTAAAAAAACCGTAAATCATTTTGTTAATAATGTAAGATTTTTTTGCATTGGCAGCCTAGTCGTAACTAGATTAGATCGAGGGGATTTTTCTTTGTTTTTTTTTTTTTATCCCCTTGATTTTTGACAGTCACATGATGAAGATCTTGTTTGGGGAATAAGGTTGGTCATGAACTCATGATGATCAAGTGGTCAACCGTGTATTTTAATGTCTCAACGACATTTTTGTTTCTTGAGAAATATGTCTCAGCGACTGATCAGCCCCACATGACCAACGTTTCCGCGTTGTACAAATAATGCTCGAACTGAGAAAAAGGAACCAGACATGCCATTATTGTGTTGCTATCTGTTACTCCTACTCAGTACTCACTTACCTTGTGCTCTCTAACTCGCACTGCTACTATGGCTATCCTCTTCCAAATCCGCATACTAATTGATTATTAATCTCTAATTAGTTCAAGATATACAGCAGAAGACACTACTGGCACCAAAAGAAAATCAATAGGGAATAAAAAAGAACAAATAATCATCTATATGTACGTTGATAATTTAATTAATAAATTAATAATGAAGATACTTGGTACTATCTGATCGATTTACTCTTGAAGCTATTGCTTTTAAGTTTTAATCGATACCTCAAGGCTGAAGAAGTAGTTGGCCAGTAGCACTCCATAATTTCCATTCACAGCAACTTCAATGCTCAGAAAGTCAGAATTGACTTAAGTCAAGTCAACGTTGACACGGGCCATTATAATTGAATTCTGTATTTCTGTGTCTAGTAGTAGTACCATCGATGACGATGCGTGACATACTGACATCCAACAACTGCTGCTGTTTGAGCATTTACGATCGATCCACTGTAGGAAATAGTGGCGACGCTAGTAGTTAGCAGCTGGCCAGTTAATCAGTATAAATAGCACTGAACTCAGTTCCTCTATGCACACAATTACGACTTGTAGTTGTAGTACTACAACAGAAAACAAAACTAGTAGCAAATAATAATGTACTCGAAGAAGCATTTTGTTCCGGTTCTCCTTGTGCTCATACTAGTAATCAAAGGTAGCCACTTCGGTGCTGCAGGCCGCTACAAAGATTTTGGAGGTGGAATTCCGTTTATGGGAGGTGGCGGTGGTTTTGGGGGTGGCGGTGGGGGAGGTGTTGGTGGTGGTTCTGGGCATGGATTCGGTATGGGTGCTGGAATTGGTGGTGGCTCAGAAGGTGGCATGGGAGGTGGTGGTGGGTTTGGTGGAGGTGGTGGTGGCGGCTTAGGTGGTCTTGGTGGTGGTCAAGGGGGTGGTTTTGGAGCTGGTGGTGGTCTTGGAGGTGCAGGTGGTGGGCTTGGAGGAGGAGGTGGTGGGGGTGGCGGTAGTGGGGGTGGCATTGGTGGTGGACATGGTGAAGGCTTCGGAATGGGGGCAGGATTTGGTGGTGCCGGAGGACTTGGTGGTGGTGGTGGTGGTGGTGGTGGTGGAGGTGGAGGTGGGGGTGGTGGAGACGGTGAAGGGGAGGGATATGGTGGCGGTGGTGGTTTTGGTGGCGGCGGTGGAATTGGTGGAGAAGCAACTAGTAAGTTTGGTGGTGGTCATGGTTTAGGTGGTGGCCTTGGTGGAGGTCGACATGGCATTGGTAACGGTTTTGGAGTTGGGGTTGGTGTAGGAGTTGGAGTCGGTATTGGTGGTGGTGCAGGCGGTGGCGATGGCGATGGTGACGGTGATCGACATTAATTTTTTTTTTTTTTAATGGAGCCACCTTAATTTTAAGTACATGTTAATGTTACGTATTTCATCCGTGAATAATATAATAGTAGTTAATCTGAAGTATAATTTTCTTTTTCTAGTATTTTTTT
Source organism: Cyperus esculentus (assembly GCA_030179965.1). Taxonomy (NCBI): domain Eukaryota; kingdom Viridiplantae; phylum Streptophyta; class Magnoliopsida; order Poales; family Cyperaceae; genus Cyperus; species Cyperus esculentus. The sequence goes on along the minus strand of JASGLE010000014.1, from coordinate 2,493,097 downwards.
TTTTTTTTTTTTTTTTTTTTTTTTTTTTTTTTTTTTTTTGTAGCCATATAGTTATGTTGCATCAAACAATGCCGTAAATCTATTTATATTTTTTTTAGTGTAATGTCTCGACCATATATGTTTTTTTATTTGTATTTGTATTTGTCATGAAATATCTTTCAACTTTTTTAATATAATGATATGTACCTTGCATGTACACGTTTATTTTTGTGTAGTCAAGCTAGTTATGTGGTGTCGAACAAGATTAGTGCTACATTGTTATAATTAAAGTTTGATTGTTTATTCATTTATTCATACTTTAATTAATTTATTATGCTAATTTTATGCATTCCGATACAAATGTAAAATATTATTTTAATTTTGGTACAAATCTAGCTAAAATATAATTTGAATTATGTTGCAAACAGTTCAAGTTTTCTAATATAATGGATGAACATATATATTTATGGATGGATGTCAATGTGATCAACTATTGATCGAGTTCATATATTTCAATTCCTAAAAGTTTTTTTTCCAGAAACTCATGAGTCATGAGTGCTTAATTGATTATGATGATTTTATTAAAACCGAATAAAACAGTTATGTCTTCCGACCTTTTATTTTGAGATAAGGGTTGGGAGGTTTGTATTTTCCAACTAAAAACACATGATACAATCGATTTTGAACTTGAACTTGTTATCTTCAAACTCGATTGTAGCTTGTGCTTTAGTGTTGGTTGGGTCCATTTTTTTTTTTTTATGTTTTGCTTCAAGTTATTTCTCGAGGAATTCATCTCAAACAAATCCAAAAATGGTCATGGTACGTATGTTGCAAATATGAGGAAATTGTATATATTATGTATTTGCAGATGCAATGTTTTATATTTTGTTAAGGTAGCAAAACTTAATTTGAATGTATTGGTATTAGGGTCATCAAAATCTTTGCAGTAGCTATAAAGTTGTGTGGGCGGGTATCGAACTCTCCACCTTTAGATAAATAAAGGCCTTAGAAATTTTCTCCTAGCCAACTGAGCTACCACCCATTTCCCTTAGTACTAGGGTCATCAAGTGGTCAAACGTGCATTTAATTTAATGTCTCAACGACTAGCTTCTTCTTTTTCTCTGAGAAATATATATATATGTCTCAATGACGATCACAGGACCAAAACGTTGTTTCCGCGTTGTACAATGCGAGCATCCATATAAGAAAAGGAACCAGGCTGCTATTAACGGGTTACGGGTTATTGGACTGTTACTCAGTTGTGCTTCGCACTGCTACTGTGGCTATGTCAATGCATGTCAGCATAAACAATATATATTCTCTAATTGTAAATCAGCTAGCGTACTTATTAGTTGTTATATATCTTTGTTCCAAATAACATGGCACAAAAGAAAATTACGGACAAATATGCCAAATTAAGGAACAAATTAAATAATTAATCATGTATATGCTGATAACTTAATTAAGAAATAATTAATGAAGATACATGACTATCTGATTTACTGTTTATGCCAATGTGTTTGTGACTCATGGATTTCTCAGGACCGGAAGTAGCTAGTAGCGCATTCAGCATTCTATTCTTAGAAACTTGAATGCTAGCTCAGAATGGAATTGACTTATCACTTATGGAGATCGAGACAGCAATAACATACCAGCTTTCAATTAATAATTAATTTGGCTTACTTTTTTTAGGTCAGGTCAACGTTGACAACACTGACACGTACCAATCATAAATCCCCTGTCCTGACTCCAGTCCAGCCCCATCGATGACTATGACTACGTCTATGAGATCCAATCCAACAACTAATTCGGTCGAGCATTTATAACCGACTGATTAGCTAGCTAGGAAGCAGCACCCAATTGCTATATACTATTAGTTACTACTTAAAAGTAGTATAAATAGCACTAAGATCAGTTGCTCTATGCACACTACTTATTTACTTGTAGTTCTACTTGCAGTAACAATGTACTTCAGAACGCATCTTATCCCCTTTCTCCTCGTCCTCCTCCTCGTGATCAAGAGTAGCCACTTCAGTGATGCAGGCCACCACAAGTTTGGTGGAATTCCGTTCATGGGAGGTGGGGGTGGGTTCGGGGGGTGGCGGCGGTGGGGGTGTTGGTGGTGGTTCGGGCCATGGATTCGGTATGGGTGCTGGACTTGGTGGTGGCTCAGAAGGTGGTTTGGGAGGTGGTGGTGGCTTTGGTGGGGGTGGTGGTGGTGGTTTAGGTGGTCTTGGTGGTGGTCATGGGGGTGGCTTTGGAGCTGGTGGTGGTCTTGGAGGTGCAGGTGGTGAGCTTGGAGGAGGAGGAGGTGGTGGTGGTGGAAGTGGGGGTGGCATTGGTGGTGGACATGGTGAAGGCTTTGGAATGGGGGCCGGGTTTGGTGGTGAGGGAGGACTTGGTGGAGGCGGCGGTGGTGGTGGAGGTGGAGGTGGTGGTGGTGGTGGTGGTGGTGGTGGTGGGCTTGGTGGAGGAGAGGGACATGGTGGAGGTGGTGGGTGGGGTGGTGGCGGTGGCATAGGCGGGGAAACCGCTAGCAATGTAGGTGGTGGTCATGGTATAGGAGGTGGTCTTGGCCATGGGCTCGGTAACGGTCTTGGAGTCGGGGTCGGTGTAGGAGTCGGTGTCGGTATTGGTGGTGGTGGTGGTGCGGGCAATGATGCAGGTGGTGGTGGTGATGATGACGGCGGCAATCGACGTTGATTCATGAATTTTGTTGTTTGGATGGAGCCATCTTTGTTAATTAGCCCAATTAATAATTAATGTTGATGTTCCTGTAGTTTTAATTAATTATCCGTGAATAATATATAATTAATCAGTTTGAAGTTGATATTTTTTTCTCTTTTTTGATATGTTTTTGGTGAAGCAGTTATGTTGCATTGAGTGTTTGTAAATCTATTGGTGCAACTTTAAAATTTTAGATCAGATTTGAACAAGTAGATAGTGAAAGAAGAAGTATATGGATGGATCATTCCTTCATTAATACTGCACTGCACTGCACTGAATTGCTACTCCTACCCCTGAGTCTGAGTGGGAAGTGGGAACCATAAACTCTCATTCAACGTGACATAATAAATTTAAAGACCGTAATGTTAGGTGCTTGTATTGTATGTTGTGCGAGCTACAACTACAAGCCTCACACAACACAACTGACAACACAACACAATAACAAACAGATATGATGGAACTTGCATACAGATCAATACCCATTCTAAAATAAAGCAAAATACAAAGATGAGTTTCTATACACCAAAACAATATATATTAGCTTAATTAACTGGTAAATGCACATTCCGACGATTCTATATATTCTGTGAAAAATGTGCTGCACTGATATTGTTTTCTATCAAAATCTACCTTACAATTAAATTCAACCATACAATGCCTATGAAAAATAGGAATCAGGAAGCATCGACATTTCGAGTTTCGACAATGCGATTTTCCTGCAATACATATGCAAGTGAAGTGATGGGCCTTTTGCTTACCATATATTAGCCCACAATGGTAACATTACATATTCATCTGATAACTTAATTTGTCGCTTCAGCCCACAAAATTATTCAAACTTTCAAACCGTATAAAACAAAATGAGAAACATCTTGCGTCTATTGAAAAAACCGTTCATACATCTATAGATGTGTATAGAATGTAACATATAGATACATTCTAAAATGTAGCAGATACATCCCGAAATGTAATCTATGGACGGTTTTTCTATGGCCGCTAGGTATCACTCCTGTTTGGCTGTGCAGTGTGATCACCAAGACAAAGTCAAGGTCTCAAGGGAGCCATCAGCCATAGTCATAATGGATTATAGAGGTCTGTTTTTTTTTTCTATTATGTATAGTTCAAAAGTCAAATGTCTATGAAAATAGATCGCTGACCTAGCATCTACAAATTGTAAATGTAAGAGAAAATAATATTTCTTAAGAACGTGGCATCAAGTCTTCCATAACTTGTAATTTCTGTAAGTGCATGCATACCAGGATTTTGCAATTTATCATACTAATTGCACTCTGTGTTATGAATTAATAAAGACTCCATTCAGCAAGATAGAACCAATTCATCAAACACCTCTGTTTCAAGACTATAAATGTTATTGTTGGATAATGGATACAAATGCTTAATTTGCTTTGGACAAGATATAACCAAATATACATAGCTTAATTTTATCCATCCAATAATGCGCGCGGAAGACTTACAGAATCAAAGGTAATTCAATCATTTACAAAAAGAAAAGTAAACGAAATAATAAACAATAATTCTCAAATAAATACTATAGATATAACAAAACTAAAATCATATAATTAATAGCACTCATCACAGCATATATAACAAAAAAATTAAACCCCGCACAAAACTTTATAGTTTGATTATTTTAAAATTGGCGATGTAGCATTACCAACCATGCATATATCAACTAAACATGTCACCCATGAATGAAAATTTCATCAGATACATTAAAGCGAGGAACGTTGCTGCCCCCGCCACCTTCAACAGTAACCGTACCGTTAGAACCGATGCCTATCTCATCATCAAGTTCCCTTCTTTCGCCACGGATTCCTTCGACACTGGGAGTACTCGGCTGAATCGTTACTCCAACAACGAGAAGCAAGATGAAGATGGACATCTTACAGGAACCCATTTTAATTTGTTTCCTCTCACTATTATTAGTTTGTGTCAAATGAGTATCGATATATATATCCTTATATAGAGAAATTAAGTGGGGTCATTTAAATTATTTAATACATTGGCGTGCCTCCAACGTATATTGTTGTTGAATTTCTTAGTGATTCGAAGAGTCAGATGTTATCCCTATATTCGTGGAGATTAATTCAAACGTAAGATGAATGGATAACTTGATAAAATATTTTAAAACGTGAGATGCACACCTACATTCTTAATTTTTTGTGCATTCAAAGGGTTACAATCACCTTAGATTTCGCAATATATAAACAGAGTTAGACTATTGTGAAAACGTTTGCATTTCAATCCGAAATGATAACGGTCCAAATTATACTTTGCCACATCCAAAATTTCAGTTTAGTCCATTTAACAATAAGAAATTTTGTTTGTTCTCTTTTATTTTGTTAATAGAAACTAAAGCTCCTCTCAGTTTCTCCAAATTTGAATTCCTAGCATGATAGAAATCATTGGAGGCACCACACCAGATATCTAGCATCACCGGTGAGTATATGAATATGACGACAGGGAGTGCCTCTCTCCCGAGGAGCGAGGAATGCCCATCTCCAATTTAAAATTAAAACAAGGAATGTGATCCTGAGCCAATGGTTTCACGAGCTATCCCGGCCCCTCCTTCCTCCTTCTGTGGAGTGTGCACTGCTCTCTCTCGGTTTCATTCGGTCCCCTTTGTCTCTTGGTAACCCTCTTGCGATCAGGGGAGGGCCGGGCGTGTGGTGTGTCCTGGTGTTTCCGCATAGGAACGTGAGGTGGTCTAAAGTTTAAACCATTTATCTGTTTTTCAAGGTATGCCATAGCTGCTGTTGTGGCATCATAAAAGTTAATTACCAGTGTTATGAATGTGAATTTTCAGGCAATTCAAATGCTTACTTGGGAATTTAATCATTTTTAATAAAAGCAAAGATTAGAAAGGCTACTATGAATTTATGAACAATTAAATACTAATTACGATTTAGTTAGTCAACTGATATTCCTGATATATCCATTTCCAGCTCAGTTGTATCAGGGTTAACAACCAAACATCACTAAAGATGTGTTCCTTTTGTTTTAAATTCAAACCAGTACCTGAATATTAGCTATAGTTTTAGGGCACTGCGCCATTCCCATTGTATATCTGAATATTTGAACAATTAAGCTGTGCTGAAAATTTTCTTGCCACACTTTCTGGGGGAAATGCGAAGCTTTTTGAGGCAGGAAACCTTTTCTTTTTTATTGTGAGTCTAAAGTTGTAATTGATCAATTAAAATCGCTTCCAACAGGTGAGAAAATCAGAGTGATATCTGTTTTATCTCACTGTTGGAAAAACGACCTCATAGCTCCACAGAAAAAAAACTTAACAACGTATTTGCTGGCACTTAATGATTTACAGCTTTACTTTGTTTCTTTAGATTGATCAACAATACATGTCTCCGGTAGCTCGTGGCTTTTGCTCGGTGGTTACATTAGTATTACAGAATACAAGTCTGATCGAAGAGGTACCATTAGATATAGAAGTTTATTTACTTGTGTCTACATGAGGAAGGATGATTGCACATTTGATAGCCAAATTATGTTTAGGAGATGAGTAGTGACACTAAAACAAAGCGGTCTCAACATATTAAGATGTCATTCTCGATCATGGTTATTACTTATCTATTTTGCTTAATTTGAGTTGGCAATCCAGCTTGGTGAACTTACTTTGTAGGGGGCCTTAGAGAGACATTGACATAAAGAGGTCAGTAAACTAAAGCACTGATTTAACGCAACATCACAGTTGATATTTTTTATAAGAGAACAATGTTGGTGTTACTGATTACTTGTGATAGCGGAGCAGATACTGAAACTGAATTTGGTGGTGATCAGCATATATAATCAACTAAGTTTGCTGTGGTATACTGTAATATATGCTGCTGCTCATGAAACATTTATAACATATCGGCAGTGTTTCGACTTTGGAACGTATAATTGTCATTGTCCTATTGACTTGTTTCTATAATAAAAATTGTTATTTATAACAAAGATTGAACAGTATATATACACTGCATTATCAGAGAACAATATGTATAAATATAATGCACCTGATACGAACTGCACAGATGTAAGAAATGAAGCAAACAAAATACATATGCAGTCTCTTAACCTCTTCTTCCCGGTTTCTGTTCTTTTCTTTTCCCTTTTTTTCTCCCCTTTTTTCACTTTTTTTCTTCCTTTTTTCAAACTCTGGGGTACTATACTTGTAATACTAGGTAAGGTAAAGGCAAGGGCAAATTCACTCTTGCATATATACCATATTATTGTATCAGTGGCAGATAGCTCACAAGTATCGCTTCAATACAAAGAGGTTTTGTACATTGTCCAATCCGGACAAATCAGAGCATCTACGTACTATACTGGTAAATCTTCAAGTATTCAGAGGTAAAGTAAACTAGACCATGATGCAACAGAGATAGCGTAGAACCTTCTTTCTCTTCTTTAACTGTATTAAGAAAAAAAAAAAACACTACTGAGGCAATAAATTGATATTAATACTGATTCTTTAAGATCCAATTAATTAAGCAATAAGACAAAACACCATTGGAAAAGATTCAGAAGGAAAAAATTATATTCAAACCTGAGAATGGAGAACCCAGATTGGCCATCGTCGGCAAAGGTTAATACTTAATACATATTGTAATATTTATAGAGCACATTATAAACTAGTTTCTCTAGTTCACTTAATCTCCTGCTCGAAGTTTTGCGATCCAATCAGACATAATTATTTGGTATCGACATGAATACGCAGAATGCTATAGAACTCATTTTGCACCACGTAAACTTAAACTAAGAAAGACTAATTAAATGAGAGACGTACCCTGATAGGTTCGTCGTCATCATCATACCGCCGATAGTTTAGAAGATCGGATTCATTGCCAAGGCTGGCAGGCCTGGGCCCTGGCTTTTGATACCTCCTATTTCCCCGGATTAGAAGATCGGATTCATTGCCAACGCTGGCAGTCCTCGATGTCGCTGACATTTGGTACTTCCTATTTTCGCGGGCACGGGAGAACACCATGGAGTAATCCGGTGTGGCCGTCTTCTTGTCGACCCAGCCTCCGAATTGAGGAACAGTCATCAAGTCGTCCTTCTGATAGAAAGAAGATAGGAAGCAGCAACACAATCAAACAACTAATATATTTACCACTCCAACAAAACATTGTTCCATGTGAATATGTCCATCTATTTTATTAAGGGATCACAACATTGAGGTTTGAACATTGCCCAGAAAGCAAAACTGAAATTGGTTGAAAACAAGCATCCAGAAAAAAAAAAAAAAAAAAAAAAAAAAAAAAAAAAAAAGCAACTCATTTGTTAAAGCTACAATCTTTTTTTTGTTTTTGTTGGTTACCATTCTGCTCTTTTGCAACTTCTTGCGATGCGCCATTGGGGACGTAAAAGGGGAGGGAGGTTGTGAAATCCAATCCTTAGGAAACACACAAGAACCTCAATTTTGTTTTGGGGGCGTTTAAACAATAAAAAGGGGGCCGGGGACCTGAATTTTTTGTTGTCTCCGTGTTTCATGGATTTCCACAAATCTCACTTCCACTGTTACCTTTCGGTTATATGCATCTATTTTTGACATCAAAACTTGTTTGGATTTTCACATTCCTGTGAGATTACCAGCTTGGATCTACCTACAGATTGGAGGGAAAAAAATTAAATGTTTGGTTTTGTTTCCTGACACAAGTGTAATTACCCTTCTCAACTGAAATCTGGCACAAAAGAAATAGCAATCACCAACTTTGCATGTATATATTAAGGGGGAAATCCCCTTCTACATAAAAAAACATATCACAACTAAGTTGAGCAAGATAGGCTAATATGCCCAGTAGATGGTAGATGAGCAATCCGCAGAAACACAAAATAAGCACTCAAAGTAACAACTAACAAGGTCTTTTTCTTAACTGGTGGATACTACGGTGCAAGTTGAAAAGATACAAAAGATAAGTAAAAGAAAAATAACAATAACAATAACAATAACAGAAGCAAGTCCAACTAACTGCCTGTTAATAATACTAAATTATTCTTCTCTTTTCCATAAATTAACAATTCTACTGTTAAAATACACAATTGCATGCCTTGTTCACTAATCCTTCTAAATTCCACTGTTCAAGTACACAACTGTATGCCTTGTTCACTAATCCTTCTACACAACCCAGTAACAGAATCAAGGTGCTATTTCACGTCATTTCTAGGTGCACTCCAAGAAGAAGCCATACAAACATTAAATAATACAGTTACAACAACTAATGTACATTGTAAACATGATCCCACAAGAACATGAAGGCACCACCATGTGCAATGATGGAAACTAGAACCCAAATTTCCCACCTTTTAAGTTTCTATTCCCGAGGCCGAGCAAGCCACAAAGAACTCAAGGCACGGAGACGGGATGAATAGTCAGTTATCACAAGGTGGGCCCTTGCACATTGTCGTGTTGTCAATATACGTTGCATTTGTTGCAGTGTCTGCTGCCTCAAGTTGTCAGCCTGCAGTAAACAAAATGAAAGATGCTTTCTTGACAAGTTCTGGGACATCACAGAGCTACTGCAAGTTACTTAGACCATGCAAAACGACTAGGAATTTGAGTTCTGATGCAATAGAACCATACATGTGAATGGTTCAAGTCAGTAAAAGACAGCGATAAACCAGTGTGAAATAAGCTGCACAAGATACTAATGGCACACCAACAAGATGAAGTTGCAGCCTTCTGCAAAGGAGTTATAGAGCGTTGCTGATAATTTGGAGGGATATCATATATCAACGTGCTTAAATTTTTGTTGCAGGAAGAATATATTATAACCCTCAATGTGGCCCGAAAAGACCAACGCAGGTTTACACTTTACAGCAAGCCATTGGCATTAGTAATGCAGATATACAGAACCAGTCACAACAGGTTCAATCACTTGACCCTGACTACAACCCAAACACGGCCTATATAGTTCCTTCGAGAAAATTAGCTTAATACCTGACGGAGAAAATTTTCCAGAGTGCCAAGTTTGCCCATGGCCATGGCCATCTGGCCCATGTAGTTCGCCACATTGCCTGAAGAGCCAGAGGGGCCAAGCGACCCAGCCAACGTCTCAGCCAGAGACTGCTGCAGTGCCTCCATCCCTTGTGAAAGTGCATCTTCTGCCTGTTGAGATGATTGCTGCAGGTTGCAAATGCCTGACATCTGCTGCTCTGTGAGTGGCTCCAGCTGGGTGCTCAGTAACTGCAAATTTTCATTGTTACATAAATTTGTAAATAAGAAACCTTTGCGAACACCTTCACTGGTACTCAGATTTCAGAAAAAGTTGTTCCTGCTTTTACCCAAATTTTAGTATGGTTATACATGGAAGGGGTTAAAAAAAAATAAAACAAAACTGCAGGATCCACATCAAGTGCAACTATAGCATTGTCTCATTTCGCACACCAACATGTAAAAGCACAACACACATCTAGATAAAATATGCTACCCATTACATCTAGTAGCCTAATACACGATACATATCCAATACAAAAATTAAACCTAGTACACGTGTATTGGATACATATAAAATATGGACTCACATATGATACGCATGTGGTATCTGTCTGGTGCACCAGCTATACCACTGTAATCCATAAAATATTTAATTTGGACCAATACTGTAAAGGATTCGGCTGGTAAGCTTATCAGCCAACTGGGAGAACATCAAAAAAAATAAAAATAAAATAATATGAGTCTTATATAAAGAGCCATCAGAAACTTTACAATAAATAGTGGAACTATGGAACCACTAATGACAATGATCGAGATCCCATTCTTGTCCATTTGTTCCTTCCTAATAATTTTTTTGATTAGAGATAATATGTAATGTAATTTGATCTTAAATTTGAGGTTATAGATTTGTATATTTCATATTTCTGTATATTTGTACATGTGTACAAGGTGTAACAAATTTAGAAATTTAGCATGCATCACACTCTATATATAAAGTGGTAAAAAAGAAAAAGAATTGGGATTAAAATATGTATGTGTGTTCATGTTTAAACAGAATAATATAATTAAACGATATGCATGGATATGAACTGTGCAACCCTATCCATCAAATACAGGTAATTTGAACATTCATGTATCACCGCATTCGCATCACAATGGATATGAACTGTGCAACCCTATTCTCCATGAAATACAGGTAATTTCATTGCTATTCAAGCAAATATCATCAAAACCTAACAAACAGGAAAAAATATCATATACTTTAATTCTGTACCTTAAGAAGCTCAGAAGGACGAAAACCACCTAACCAAAGGAAACATCTCTCAGCAGGTGTCTTCCACATACCAGAGAGCACATGAAACACATCAGCTTTGGCAGCTACCCCCTTTAACCTGAATATCTCATCATAATGTGCCATTATAGCATCAACAATAGCACGTAGATCTGTATCACTTGCATGTGCATTAACTGCAGTTCTAAGCTCATTTATCTTGCGGTTGTGATCTTCTAGCCACCGAGCATATTCCATATCAAAGGCCAAAGCACCTGTAAGAAGGTACCTATGTTTACTTAGAAATTTACAGTTGCATTACATACACAAAAAGGAGAGCAAAAGGAAATTAGTATTACCATTTCCACTCATAGCATGACTTTGATCAACAGAGCCAGAGATAAAAATCCCCTACAAAAGTTCAAAAAAATATACATAGACAATGATGTTTGCTCAGTATTATTTCTAAATGGGAAGTAATCCTTGCATCAAGAGGACTTTCTGAAAGTGATTGATAAAATAGATTACCTGCTGGCGGGCTCTCTGGAGTTCTTGCTCCAGTTGGGTAAGTTTCAGCCTGCTATTCTCCAGTTGTTGAACATATGCCTTTGAAGTAAAAATAAATCACTAAACAAATAGTTGGCAAACACAAACAGTGGAAAGGACAAATAAACATAGAAAAACTTAGAAAGGTATCTGCTTATAGGCACGATGTTTGCAATTAGCCGAATATACTTTAAAAAAGGGCAAGTGAAGATGCACTCAGAACTGTATTGCTCTATGAAAAGTTAGCATCTGCCACTCTGGCTACAGTAACAAAACCAAGCAATCGGCTTTTAAGTAGTATCTAAGGAAACCACTAGACAGATAATCCATGCTTTTCAACTTGTAAAAAGTAACTTTTCTTTGGAAACGGCTTTTTCTTTTAACCAAAAATAAAACTGCATCTCCTTTTTCCATAAATAGAAGTATTAAAGAAAAATACCTTTTTTCGGAGACGGCTTTTTCTTGCCGCCTCACGATTCTGAGCAAGCCTTCGGAGTGTCTACAAATAAAGAAAGCATGAATCAACTAATGTACAACAAACAAAAATGACACCCACCCGTAACCAACAAGAAAATCTTAGCCTTACCTTCTGGAAAGAAATTGAAACATTAACTTTACATACTACTCAGTCTTACTTTTTGGTCGCCAGATTTATCTTTAGACCTGTCAGAATCAGAAGCCCCCAATGCAAGTTGTCCTTGTTCTAGCTGCACAAAAGCATCACAGATTAAAACAATAGGGAATAATTTCCTCAAAAAAATAAAAAAAACAATAGAGAATAACCAAATAACCAGAAGTCTATAAATTTTGTCCTTGTCACAAATGAATAAAGGGAGATAATGTGTATTACTCTATTGTTCCTCTCATCGGTATCAACATCTGTCGATGTGTCCGTTCTTGGGCTACCTTCAGCCATATTGGACTCGCCCCAATTTTCAAAATGGCCACCAGGTAGGTTTGCCAGGTTGGATAATGGACCCAAATTGACAGGGGCAAACCTAGATGATGGCAAAAGTTCTGCTAAGGTGATAGTCTTTAGAGACAACCAAAAAAAAAAAAAAAATAGTCAGTGTTAAAGCCCCAAAACTAACAGAATTTAGAAGGCTAAACCATGTAGACATGAAGGGACTGTCACCTGGTTAGGTGCACCAATCTGAGATTGTTCAGAAGTATTGCTTGGTACGGAGGATTTTATATTGAGTAAAGGATCTGTGAAATAAATCAAGATATAAACAAAGGCGAGGAATACAACAGTGTACTGCTGAGCTGATGATACAAAATGGAGACAATTGTAGGAAAACAGAATGAGAAGTGCATACTTGTGGCTTGAGCAGGGAGATCTTCTACCTGGATTCCGATCGATCTTTCTACTGCCTCAAGATTAGAGATCACTGGAAGTACCGTATTGTCTTGGACACTATAACAATGAACCAGATCAACAAATTACACAGAATCCAGAAACATTTGGTAAATTTACTGGTCAAACAGCAACAAGCAACATCCTGAGCTGAAACTAATCAGTATTATAAGTCACTTGGAAGTGGTTCAGAATACCTAAAACAATACTTAATCGGTACAATAGAAAAGTAAGTAGCAGAAAAAAGAAAGAAAGAGATAAGATGGATGGAAAGAAAGAAAGGAGATATATACAGCGAATGAGGAGGGAGTGGAAGCAGAGAAGAGAAGCTCGGCATGCCGGAACGCAAAGCGGCACCATCTTCTGACGGCGACTTTCTGTATTATTCTCCATGGCGAGCGCCCACCATCGCGATAAAGAGCGAAAAAAGTCAAAGAAAGAAAGGTCGAAACTTTGAAGCTCAGCTCAGCTCAGGCTCAGCCTCCAACTACTCTCGCCCTCCTCCTGGCGGGGGGTTGGTAGAGTAGACTAGAGAGCGGAACCCTAGCTAGGGGATAGTCGGAGCGGGAGGGGGCGGGCGATTGGATGATGGGGGGAGAGGAGAGGAGAGGAGGAAGGGGTGCGGTCACCGCGGTGCACACTTGCGACAGACAGCAATCTCTCTCTCTTTCTTCTTTTTTGACTGCCCGCTTTTTCTGCGTGGGTGGAGATGGGACCTCCGCCTCTTTCTTCTCTTCCAACAAACTCTGTAACATTCGTATGAAGCGGGTAGGTCCTACAAGCAGGGCTCCTTCCTCTTCCTGCCATTGTATTTTGTAACATAGATTCCCTAGTTACAGTGTTTTAGAAAAACCCGAGAGGTCCGAACTGACCTGAGAAACCCGAGAAAAATGGACCGACCGGCCCGACTCGGGTGTCTAACCGGGGCAACCCGAGAGGACCGGGAGGGACGGTCCTCGCAAGGGTAGGTATCCATGTTCCTAGAAAAATTCCCGTGGAAACCTGACCCGAGCAAACCCGGGACCCGACCCTACCCGACCCGGGGTACCGGGGCAACCCAAGACCCGACCCTACCCGTCCCGGGGTACCGGGGCAACCAGGGACCCGACCCTACCCGACCCGGGGCAACAAGGGATCCGACCCTACCCGACCTGGGGTACCGGGGTAATAACCCGAGGTAACCCAACTTGGTTCCAACTTTTCTCGCTTATGTTAATAACTAATATAATATTATTCAAATTTTATTTTCAAGAAGAATTTTTGTTTTACAACAAATATAATTATTAAATTTTTTTTCTGATTTTCTATGTTATTTTGTCGGTATAAATAATATTATTTTAATTTTTTTTTCATTTTTAATATAAAAATACTATTTTCCTAACTTTTAATTGTATAATATATATATATAGAGTAAACCTAGCGTGCTCCTAGGAGCACGGAGGCCTCCCGTGCTCCTAACTCAAAAATCATAATAAACCATTATTAAATTTTGATTTATCATTCTCATTAAATTCTTTATATGAAAATCTCTTAGGATACAAAAATTTTCCATTTTTTGAGTTTCTTAAGTATATATTTTGGAATTTTTTAGAATGACCTCAAAATAATAATAAAATAATGTATAAGACTATGTCATCTTTAAAAAATACAAAACAAATACTTAAAAATCTCAAAAAATGGAAAATTTTTGTATCCTATGATATTTTGATATAAAGAATTTAATGAGATCCATAAATCGAAATTTCGAGATGATTTAGTATGATTTTTGAGTTAGGAGCACGGGAGGCCTCCGTGCTCCTAGGAGCACCATAGTTTTACTCTCTCTCTCTCTCTCTCTATATATATATATATATGATTAAAACAAATAATTTAATTTTTAATAATTTTCATTTTTTTAATATATTTTTCGATTTTCGTAGTGTAAAATAAGTGTATTATATTTTTTATATATTTTTTTGTTTTGTTTTCTTATTTTTTTAACATATAACTCCGGGACTGGGCAACCCAAGCAACCCGGACCGGGAAACCCGGACAACCCGGGAGGGACGGTCCTAAGCTAGGTCCAATCTCCTTCCCCCCAAAATTTTCTCGAGGTTTCCCGAACCGGGAAAACCCGTGAACCGGGGCGAGTTTGGACCGACCCGGACCTACCCGAACCGTTTTTAAATCAGTACCTAGTTATGAATGAGCACTGTCAATGTATTAAATCCCTCCTCTATGAATGAATGAGCAGTGTCAATGTATTACATCCCTCCTCTATGAATGAGAAAGCTTGTTTTTTTTAATCACTAAGAGATATAGGGGCATATGTTTGATCAACAAGAAAATATAGAAATTTCAAAAGTTATCAGAAATATGTTTCAATCATTTCAGTTTTCAGGTTCTTTGTTTCTATCGCGGATTTGATATACAAGAAATTTGGATTCCAGAATTATTTTTTTTGTATTTGATTAGCTAAAAATGAGAAGAGGTAGAGTGAAAGATATGAGTTTTTGGGAGTGATAGAGAAATAATGAAGGAAAATTTTATTTTCTCATGAAAACCGAGTGAAAAACAAAGTGAAGGAAAAGAGGGGGACAACCTCCAGACAAAAATCATCAATCCCAGAATTTTTTGCCATCAAACAACAACGTCAAATTAAGACCCTAAAAAATTTGTTATTTTCCGTCATTTCCCATCATTTTTCCAGCCTATGAAACAGGCTCATAGAGTTAAAAAAGATATGTTTTATGCTCAAATTAAAAATGTTATATAGATTTTAAATGATTTTTCTATTTTTAGTTCATTATAATTTTACAATTTTAATATATAATTTTCATTATTTTATACTGAAAATGATTCAATTTTGTGTAATATTTGAATTGTAAGTTTTATGGTATGTTAGGGACATGTTACGGTGCTTTGCAAAGTTGAGACTTTTTTTGCTTTGCGTTTTCAAAATCTCACAAACGAAGACTCAAACAATAAATCTAATTGAACCAAAACATTCTAAATATTGAAATATGATGGGATACCAAAATTTATTATTTTTAGAATTTTTTAACTATTTTTTCTAATTTTTAGAAAGATGACCCATAAATAATAATAAAATAATGATGCCAAAAATTGTCAATCTTTCAAAAATCCAAAAAAATAGCTAAAAAATTCGAAAAATTATAAAATTTGGTATTTTGTATGTTTTCAATATGTACATTGTGTTTAGCAAATTAGATTGGTCATTTGAGCTTTGGAGAATGAGATTTGAACGCAAAGCAAAAAAATTGCCCAACTTTGCAAAGCAACGTAATTATATTCGATATGTTATATTGTTACTAAGGTATTATGGCCGTATATTGGTGCTCCTACTGGATTGGACTCGTAACTCGTTACATGAGTTGGGTTAGGGTAGTTACATGAGTTTGGTTAGGGTAGGGGAGGAAGTTCTGTTTTTGTGGTGAGCCGGGGCATGTGATTGTCTGTATGTGGGATGAACATGAACTGATCGGATCAAATATATAAGATACTATTAGTATCATGAGATAGAGTGCCGCAGCAGCAGCGCAGCCGCTGACACTGCACTCTGCAGTGCAGCAGCAAAAAGGCTCTGACATGGGCTGCCCCTCATTTCTGTTGCCTTTGTCCACCACAATATCAACCGAATAACTTGCTGACTTGTGAGTCCCACAAGTAATAATAATAAGCCCTTTTCTTTCCTTTCGTTACAGGCCTATGACTATGAGAAGCCCACTCAACTCCGTTTTCTCTGCTCCTCCATTTTCATTTTATTACAGCATAAATTAATAGTTGGGCTGGATCCTGGATGTGCTGCCACCCTTTAGTTTCTTTGAGGCTCAGCCCAGTAACCCAGTTACTTACATCTCCACATATCCATAGATGATGCATTGCCATTGATGCTCATGCCTTCCACTTTCGGCTCAATAATAGTAATATGTATGGTCTTATCTTCCTTTTCCGATTGGATGGACAGGATCGGTTTTTGCACCGATCTCAAAGTACTCCGATTTTTATTGCACGAATCTCAAAGTATTTCTGTGTTTTTTAACCGTCAGATCAAGAAATGCAGGGTCTGTTTTTCTTAAAAGAAAAGCCGCGGATTCGGTTCCCATATTTATTGATGTTTTTTTTTTATTTAATTTTTATTTACCACCTTCATTTTCTCTGTGTAACAAGAAAAATAATAAAGTATTACAAACTACGATCCTAATTATTATTATTAACTTCAAACTCTGAAATAATACTATGCCCTAGAAACATCACAAAATGACTCAGAAATGGGGAGGACCTTTCACAATATGATTAACCATCTAAAGCTGCATATCTAGCTTGTGCTAACCAGCTAGCAATTCCTATTTATCAAGCATGGACATCAACAACAACCATATCTATATATTGTATTAACTGAGCTCACGCCTTGCTTTGGGCTATAATTGTTACTTTTTATAATAAATTTTTAAGATAATATGTAATGAGTCTTAAATTGAGAAATTTGATACGGGCCTTAAGTTTTAATGGGTTGAGTCATTAAAGTACGTTAACAGTCGTGATCAATCTAAGTAAACAATTAACGGCTAAGATTTATTCCTTAGAGAGGATAGAACTTTCATGTCAAAAAAAATGCAATCTCCTTTTATTAGAAATAAGGATTAAAATATTTCAGATTATTCCTGCTGACCTTCAACATCATGGTCTGAAATTTGAACTATTTCTGACATATTCAATTAGATACTCAAACATCGATCTTTGTCGATTTTCATCGTCAAAAAAAAAACCAGAAAGAAACAAGCGAGATGCCCCAATTTTGTTCGATTTAAAAACATAGACTCAAGTTCCATGTGGGGGCACAGTCAAAGTTTAGTCTTGATGGTGCAGAGTTAAATAAGTGTGTTAAGAAATCTGAGGCACGGTCAGTCGGTCAACACAGCCTTATCAGAACAGATTGAGGCCAAGTGTTGTTACTGATGTTATGTACTTCTGTACTGGAAGTCTGGAACTAGAAGGCAATTGGCCCCGATTGAGGCCGAGTGTTGTTACTTTGAATTGGAAAAATGGGTCAAAAACTTCTCTATCATGAGAAACAGTCATCTCTGACCGTTGATTCCAATCCAATCGATGTGATTCTTGTTCTTAGGTTTTGTATGGAGTCGTAGGTAACGACCACCCCTTTTATCTATCCACCCACCGTCCACCGTATATTTTATGAACAAATATTATTTTTCAGTACACATTTATATCTTTCCAATCAACATATATCATTTTCTAGTAAACAGATATACTACGGTTTTCAATAAACATTTATGCAACTGTGACAAGCACATGGGTGCACGTGAGTGTGTCAGATTGTGAAAGAATGATAAAGCTTATCTTATAGGTGGACTCTACGTGTTTTCCTTTTTTCTATCTTCGTTCTTCAATTATTTTAGTAGCTAGATCACCTCATGCTTGGCTGTCCAGAAGAATAACAACCAGCTCTTTTTTTTTTTTTTTTTCCTGATATGAGAGGATGGTCAAATAGAAGAAATCAGATTTTATAATTGTGAATTGGAAAAATGGGTGTCCTGAAAATGGACAGTTTATTCTTTCTGAAGGCAATAACACCAGAAAGATACAAAATTGAATTTGTTCAGAAGAAAACAGCAACACATGCAACTTGGAAAGGGATGCTTGCAATTGCAATTGCCCCTTCAAGAAGGGAACACCAGGCTCATCCAAAGATGTTGTTGTTCAAGCTCTTTCATTGATTTAGGTATCTTTCAGGTGTCAACATCCTGGATAATTAATTAAGCATTCCTACAATCATAATGCATTTTCACACGTACAATTATATTGTTCAACTAATTAATCTACACGTGCGCCCAGAAAAATAAATTTAGCATGGACAATTAAGAGTAAGACTATGCCGAGGAACTATATAATGGATCTCTCTTATTTATTGTTGCGACTATTCTTTTTTCAAGCTTTTTTTAAATCATAATAACGCGTAAATGGTAATAAAAAAAAGGTATAAATAGAATTGTAAATATACTTCACATAATATATATAGGTACTTGGTTGTTGTTAAAATATTTGAGTTGTTATTTTTCCAACTTTTGGACATTTCACTACCAACTTTTTTTCTATTGAAATTTTCATTATAACTAATCCAAACCACTTAATATTACAACAAAAGTGTAAACAATTTATTTGTAAAATTTTATAGCATGTTTGATTGATATTGTAATGGATGTGAAACAAACATACAATGTCAAGAAAAAGAATCCATCTTCCATCTCTTTAGTCAATTCTTGATAAGAGCGCATCTAACTTGTCAAAATTGATACTTGCTCACCAATTTATCTTGGTAATTAAACAGGATGAATTCGTTCTTACTTTTTACATTGATCTCTCGTGCCTAGCATGATATTTGATATGATATTCAAGAGTAAATCTAGGGTGTTCTTAAGTTTACGGGGCCGACCATGAGCTTGACACAAAAAACATATCAAATCATGTCCAAATTTTGATTTGTATGACTTAATAAATTTTTTATATCAAAATCATATAGCATGCAAAAAAAATTTATTTTTAGAAACTTTTAAGTATTTATTTCGGATTTTTTAATAGCAACTATACAATATTAAATAAATAATATAATCAATATTTTATATGTATTTTTAAAAAATCCAAAATAATTACTTAAAAATCTTTAAAAATAGAAATTTTTGCATGCCACACTATTTTGATATAAAGAATTTATTGAGTTATATAAATAAAATTTAGATATAGTTTGATATGTTTCTGGTGTTAAGCTCATAGGAGGTCACCGTAAGCTTAACAACACCATAGATTTACTCGATATTCAATTAAGCTTTGAGAAGATATTCCTCGGTGGGTAATCCTTGGATATTCTCCAAATTAGAATAGCTTGTAATAAAATGCTTCCTAAACGCAGAGGATTTCTCATTTAATGTGACGAGACGAGACCGGTCCATTATTTCAATAGTCACGTCTAGTGGCATGTCATGTGTGATGTGCCCTTAATTGTACTGAATAAATAGTATTATAAATTGGTATCTTTTATAGATATCTTAGTAGTAAGCGCATGATTTTTTTTTTTTTCTGTTTTCTGTAGTTCTTCTGACGTCTTCTCTCTCAATTTAACATTAATACTAAAAGGTGTTGATCCAGCTTCATGACAGAGATGGATTTCTGGCTAGAGTTATGAGTTATACCGTCAAGCCTTTTATGAAACTTAATTGCATCTATTATGATGCTCCCAACTCCTAACTCATACAAAATAAATTACCAGAAATATCAAATTAATTGGGAGTAACATTATTGATCAAAACTTCAATTTTTTTTAGGAAACACGAACATTAAGAGCAACTCTTCTCTCTCTCTTAAGTAAATAGTAAAATGCAACGCCTTGCTTTGACCTGAAATTATTATTTTTTTATAATAAATTTTTAAGATAATATGTAATGAGCCTTAAATTGAGAAAATCGATATAGGCCTTAAGTTTTAATGGGTTGAGACATTAAAGTACGTCAATGGTGGTGATCAATCTAAGTAAACAATCAATGGTTGAGATTTATTCCTTGGGGAAGATAGATTTTTCATGTCAAAAAAATCCAATCTCCTTTTAGAGGAGAGATCCGGTGCCAAGTCTGATCCGGTACCAACGGTGCTAAGTCTGCGATTTTCATATCCAAATTTTGATTTATATGGCTCAATAAATTCTTTATATCAAAATCTTATAGCATGCAAAAAAATTTTCATTTTTGGAGATTTTTAAGTATTTATTTCGGATTTTCTAATAGCAACTATACAATATTAATAAAATAATCAATGTTTCATATATAACTTTTGAAAAATCTGAAATAAATACTTAAAAATCTCTAAAAATGAAAAATTTTTGCATGCTATAAGATTTTGATATAAAGAATTTATTGAGTCATATAAATCAAAATTTGGATATGAAAATCGCAGACTTGGCATCGTTGGCACCAGATCCCTCCTCCTCCTTTTATTAGGAGTAAGGATTTATCGACAATGTCTTGGACGTACGACTGAGAATTTAGAATATTAAATTTATTTGTTCAATTAAGTTAAATGAGTTGGTATTTAGGTAAAAGATTCTATTATTCCAGTTATTTTGTACAATTAATATTTTTTATCATAAAAAAATTTTCCATCCGACTATCATAAATGAATAATATCCAATCTTATTTTCATCTATAGCCGTTAAAATTGTTTGTGTGCGATTACGGAAGTAACACCCATATATATATATTTAATATTTAATTTATATATATACAGGACAAGTTGAAAAAATAACGTACTTAAATTCAATAACAAGTATATATACAAATATAAATAATCAAGTTATTAACATAAATATATGTACTAACTCATTTAATTAACTTGAATTAAGTTGATATTTAATTGTATTCATTAGTATATAACTATATATACAGCTCTTATATGTTTTTCTTATAAACTTGAACAACGTGGTGCAACGATAACCAGCTATTTATGTTCACTATATACAGTACCACGTCACAATCTCTTAAAGACTCCAGTGTCCAGCCATTTATTGCTGATTAGAAGAAACTGCAAGGGGGTAAAAGAAAAGAAGAGGTGCTGAAATAGGATACGTATTTAAATATAATTTTTTAATCATTTGTAATTTATTTATTTTTTCTCAATCTCTCTTGCACTTTACACATTTATATATATAGATTAATATAAAAAACCAGTTCCAATATGTAAAGTGGTAAGGTTAGTATATAATGAAGTAGAAATGCTAAGATTCCTGGATTACAGCAACATACAATAAAAGAGAGAAAAGTTTAATTTAGTCCTTAAATAGTTTATTTAAATTGGTATTTTGGTCCTTAAACTATTGTAGTTAATTTAAATTGGTATTTGAAGTATTTGTTTTGTTCAAACTAGTCCCAAAAACTATTGTGTTTGTTCAAATTGATCCCTAATAAGTTATTGGATTTGGTTCAAATATTTAATTCTTAAACTATTTTTTATTATAAGTTTGTCTGAACTATATGGTTTGGTTCATATTACATTTTGGTAAGATCTTGGAGCGCTCTATGACCTCATAAACTATAATTTTTTTTTAAGCTTTCAGTTGTTAATTAATTAGAAACTGATGTGAAAGAAGTAATTGTTTCAAAAATTTAAGATAAAGAGTGAATGATATATATATATATATATATATACTTGTGGCAATAACAATCTATACTTGTTCAATTAATGACTGGCTATACTATTTTTGAACAGCTTATTGAGAGCAATATCCTATTAATATATTATGAAATTATTCAATTAATGAACATATATATACCCTTTATTTGTATCGATAATATTGGTTGTAATGTGTTACCATTTATTACTTTGCAATTGTTCAATTATTTTTATTTTTTTAAATGATAATTTTAGTATACATATTTCTATAATCATTGCTCACAGAGATATTTACTTAGCATTTCAATTGAAACAATTGGACAACATCTCCTTCAAAAGTATCTCCCTACAGTTAGCTTCATCATTTCTGAACCTTTATTTTTCTATATATTATTACAGAGCTTCCAAAAAGTTCCTTTAAAAAAGGGTAAATTTTTTAGGAGGTCACTGAAGTTTGCTCCATATCCATAATTGGTCACTGAATTTCTATTTATTCATTTTTTGTCACTGAACTTTGATGTTTATCCAAATTTAGTCACTCCGTTAGTTTTTCCATCCAACTTAACGGAAAAATTAACATGACATCAATTTTAGGGTTTACACATATATTTTTTCAATGTAAAACTTAAAAAGTGAGAATATAATGATACAAATTATTTTTTTTGTATTGCAATAAAATATTTCATACTTTTAGAAATGTTAAAAATTAAATTTACATGAGAATATTAATTAAAATGATTTTGAAAAAATAGTTTTTTTTGAAATAAAATAAACAAAATTTTAATTTGTTTCTTACATCTCACATATTGTATATATTCTATTATAAAAAAAATATATGTCTAAGACTTAAAATTGAATTCATATTAATTATTCCATTAAGTTGGATAGAAAAACTAACGGAGTGACCAAATTTGGATAAACATCAAACTTGAGTGACCAAAAATGAATAAATAAAAGTTCAGTGACCAATTATGGATTGAGAGTAAAGTTTAGTGACCATTCAAAAAATTTACCCTTTAAAAAATATAAGAACTCGTAAGTTTTTCTTTTTTTTTATTATTATTATCAAACTCGTAAGTTGGACTAGTATATATATATATATATATATATATATATATATATATATATTTATATATATATATACAGACACATCGCTGCGAGTAATTAAATTAAGTAGATATTAGTCATTCCTTCTGACATGGATTTCAAATTATGAGTGACCTTTATGTATTAATTTAAAATTAAGCTCCAAAATAGTTTATATATATATATATATAGCTGTAACTAAGTATGAGTGACTGGGGATTAATACTCGACGTCTATCTTGAAGATGCCATGCATATAGCACATTAATATTGTCATGTATATGTTAGAGTTATACCTAGTTTCCACCCTATGGACATCTATAGAAGATTACATATGGGTGTAAGTGTTACATTGTGGGTCTTATTTGTCACACTCCATGTGTCATCTGTAGATGTCCACAGTGTGGACACATAAAGTTTCCCTCGTTACATATGTATGATCCCAATTAATTGGAAGCATGCATCTATATATTCTTGCGTGCTCTTATCCTTCATATGTCATGCATGACATGGGAACTTCCTTCACAGAACCAAGACTGTGATGTAATAAGTTAATCCATGAAAGCTGTTGCTACTTGCTAGTGGTAAATTAGTAAAAACATATATTACGTTTAACTTTTCTTGCAAGATATATATCCTATCTTCCATCACAGTGATTACCTATGTGACATCAGTAGGGACCCTCATGCTAGCGTCACCACGTTGATCCTTTGTTTATCAACTATTTTATCAAGGAAACGGCGTACTGTGTGTGCAAACTGGGTTGCCGTATCATGACAACCATCAATAACCATGCATACAATTATATTATTATTAATTTATTAATTAACAACTTAATTTATAATGATGCAGGTCAATATATTCAAATTTTTCAAGATTGTTCATTGTTGTATATATGGACCAGGCTATTTTATGCCTGTGTTTACTAGCCGACCATTGCTTGTAGGCCTGGCAATTAATTAACTGCTCATAGATATAGATATTAGTCAATTGCATGCTAATCATATCATACGTAAGCTGGTTGTAAGGTGTATAGTATAATTAATCTATTCCTTTCTATAATCAATTCATATTATAGAGATTGGAGAGTCCTAATAGCAGACGAAATTAAGATTATCCAGGTTTACCTTTTTTTCTACTCAACCGAAAGCTCCTGCAGCTTATATAATATAATATTCACACATGCAGTACTGTATTACGTTACTTATTTCTAGACGACACGTGCACCATATGTGATATGTTGAGAGGCTAATTAATTAAGTTGATCCTACATCTATCTATAATTATGATTTAATCACCCGGCAAATCCACTAAATTTGTTTTTTTTTTATTCCAACTAATCTTGTTCAAATAATTAACATCTTCTGCAAACATTTTCACCGACAATGTGAATTACTTGGCAAACCATTTTATAGAATATAGATAGATGTAATGAAGATGTAGCTAGCTACAAGTACAAGAGAGAGCTGGCAAATGGCAACAGTGGATCCAGAGATGAATCCAAAGTTTCACTTTCTGGCTCCCAACTGCCACCCAATGGAAGTCCGCCAGTTTTCCCACCGCGATTGACTTCAACAAAAATCAATCCATCCTCCAATCCATCCTCCATCCTCATCTTATATAACAAAACAATCACCCACACATGATAATATGATCGATCCTCTTTTTATTTCACAAAATCAACTCACGCAACTAATTAAAACAGATCGATCCATGGAGAAGCTGACCGTCAACCAGAAGACCCCCAAGCAAGCCTGCAGGGCCAAGAAGAAGCAGCCGCTCAAGGTGGTTTACATTTCAAACCCCGTCAAGCTCACCGCCACCGCCGCGCAGTTCCGAGCGCTCGTGCAGGAGCTCACAGGCCGGGACTCGAATATCGCTGAAACCATGGCTGATCAGTATGACATCGATTCGTCTACGTCGACGGATGCCGTTGACCGACAGGACGTCGCGTCGAGAAACGACCTGGCTGCGGCGGCTGGCGAGCAGAAGATCGGCGGCAAAGGTATGGCTGATTATCATCAAGCAGCTCATCATCATGAGCTGGTTGATGATCAAGAGGCTTTCAGTTCTCCGCTTCTGGATAACTTTTCTGCTCTGTGTGAATCTCAGCATGTAGGAAATGGTTTTTGGGAGTATTAATTAATTTTCTTTTCTTTTCTTCTTTTTTGTTTCCCCTTCTGAATATTTAAAGTTTGTAACTTTGTAAAAGTGTAAAAGTATGCCTTCTTTTTTTGTGTTTTTTTTTTTTTTTTGGTTTTCTGTTATTGAATTAGGTTCAAAGGTATATAATTCAGCTGCTAGCTAGCATAGGTTTTAAAGAATTTTATCTGCTGGAAAAATAGAAATTGGGCTATTATATTTATAGCTGCCATAATTATAAATAATGATAATTTTTATTTCATGGAATGGTACGTATTTCCACTTGATGATGAGTAAATTATTTTGCAATATCATAGAAGCTTCACAATTTCATGTGTAATCGCCCTTTCTTTGTTTCTTGTACATTTGTTCTTCTTTTCTATCAATTGTTAGAGAACATATATTGTACATTAGAATATTTTAATAAATTTTCAATCTGAGAGTCGGTTATTGTATCGCATTAATGACTGATGACGATGGTTTTAGGTATATATATATATATATATGGGGTTGGGCATCTAAAAGTTGTATGTTAATTTTATTTATGCAGTATAAGTCTATATATATTTTTTCTATTTATTTAAGCCCTTAGTTAGGCAATGTTAGTTTAAGCCTTAAGGCAGTGTAGCTCAAATCTTTTTCATTTTTTATTTTTTTTTCCCCTCTTTTTCTGGTGTCATGATAGATGAGTTGAATTACCGCTTGATTTAAACACCAAAATATGTGTTCTAAAATCAAGTTCTAGAATCTTTAAATTCTGGTCGTTATTTTGATGTTACAAAATATCATGATACTCGAATTAAATTAGAGGAGAGATCCATTGACAATGATTAATTTGACAATCTTGACAATATAACATTTCAAAAATTTGTAAAAATTCATAAAAATCTATTGACAATCTTGACCATGATTATAAATAATTTCTATTCCATGGAATGGTACGTATATTTTTTATTTTCTTTTCTTTTTGCAATACCATGCATAGAATTTAGCTTCAGTTTCATGTATATTAATTCGCCCTTTCGTTGTTTTTTGCACATTTGTTCTTGTTTTCTTTCAATTGTTAGAGAACCTATATATATTGTACATTAGAAATTTAGAATAATAACTAATTAGTTATAAATCTGAGAGACCGGTTATTGTATCCCATTAATGACTGATGACGATGGGTATGAATTGTTATCATCGATCATGTACCATTCGGCACATGGACCGTTAGATCTCCTCGGGATTCGGTGTAATCTCTTCAGGGTTTGGGCAAACACGAATCTCGAGGAGATCCAACGGACCATGTGTCGAATGGCACATGACCTATGTCAGACGATGATCAACTGGTGGGTATGGGTATGTATGTATATATGGTTGTGCATCTAAAAATTTGTATGTTTCATTTATTGTATTTTTGTGTATAATTAAGTATAGAGGAGGGATCCTTGAAAATGATTATTTTGACTATCATGACAGAGGGAAACTTAATAAATATTGATGTCCGAAAACGTATAGGCTTTTAATTATAACCCTAAGTAAACACTCGGTCGCAAGCGTACGACCTCGTGTAGTACAGTCGGGGTCGAACCACAAGACGGTACCAATTCGGAACCGGACTTCAATCGCAATTCTAATCCTAAGTTAATATTTTTGGTCTTTTATAATAAAATGGGGGGGGGGGGGAGGGGTTGTCAAGTTTTGGTTTTAAACGAACAGTAAAGGCAGTAAGTAAAACTTGGAAACAGGTAATAAAAGGGCGTTCCTAGGGTTTTCAGCTTCAGTTTGGCTTCTGGATTGACTGTCTGCGGCCCCGCAAGATGTCTCTGCGGGGTCGCAGGAGGTATGTAGAGATGTCGACACTGCCCGATGACCGCAGAATGTCTCCTGTGTTCACAAACAATGTCGAAAACTCTGTCTTGCACTCTGGTTTGTGTTCTAACTCACGCTACCAATTCCAATGCAAATCAGATTCGCTACAAGTCCCTCAACCGTCGTATTTTGGTCTTTGTAACAATTCTAGCCCGATAGAAATTCACAGATTTATGTCTAAACCTACGTTCAAGTTACTTTTTGTTCGCGGGTTCGGTTCGACTGTCGTCGGAACCGCAATCAACCTGTCGGTATTTCTTGGAAAGCAAGCAATCAACCCAAATAGTGTAAATAACAATTCTTGGTCATTGGATATTCGAATAGCCGCACCGGATTTGGCCTAATCCGCGGGCTTACCAAACAAACAAGTCAAGTTAAGAACACATAAATGATAAAGTGCAAGTAACTATGAAAATAACGTGAATCATAACAAAGTACAATCAATCCATTGCACAAACATCAACATCAACCCTAAGAACTATGAGTCTACTCGCTCATGGCGAGAGGAAAACAACAAAACAAAGAAATAAAGAAGTTCATGATACTAAAGAGAAGGAGAAGAACGAGAAGGGCTTCAATCTTCAGTTTCTCCAAGGAAGTCTCGTGAATCCGTCGAAGAATTCAATGAACACAAGCAAGGCCGAACTCCTCTTCTTTTCCTCTGGCGGCTAGGTCAGAGAGAGTAAATGGTAAGGAAAAGGTGGTGAAAAGAATGTCAAAAACGTCCAGGAAGGTGAGTTTAAATAGCCTAGGGCGGCTAATCTTCTGTTCTGCCCGCCTCGTCTTGCGACCCCGCAGAAAGTCAATTCCAGCACTGTTTTGCTCCAAATTGCGTCCAAATGACTCCAAAAGCCCAATCAACCTGAAATAAGGACAAATGCAAACAAGTGACTGGAATCTAGGGATATTAACACCAAAATGCATATGAACTTGAGAATTTTAGGTCAAAAGCAAGATGCAAGTCTGGTAAAATATAGATATGAATGCGATGCATCAAATCTCCCCAAGCTTAAAGTCTTGCTTGTCCTCAAGCAAAACCTAAAACCTAAGAGATAAACCGTACCTAGACCTAAATCCCCAAGTAGACCTAAATGCAAAGAAAAACTTTGGGAAGATGCTAAACCGAGAACACATGGGCAAGTTTGAATTTTGAATTGTAAATAAGTGTGCATGATAATTTCACAAAACTCTGGTTAGGGCACAGAAAATCAAGACGAGCGACTCTTGTTCCATGAAACGCAACCTAAATTGCAAGCAGGACCATCGTACTTTTTCGGACTCTGGATCTTTCAATCGAACTACAAAGTTGGTATCTCAGTTGCGTTAAATCCACAGTGAACAACTTTCTCAACCATTCATATCCATGAACCATGAAATGCTTTTATTAGTTTATTATAATTTTTTTTGTGGAATTTTTTTTTTTCAGATTGTGTGGAAATGGAGCCCGGATCAGTCGGATAAGGAAATAAAAGTGCATACGTCCTACCTGACCACGACTCCACCCCCTTTAAGTTGGTTATTAAGACATTTCAGTCATGACTTTCCACATTGCCAAACCATATTCACATGGATACCACAACTGAGAAGTTACTTTTCGTCCTCAATCAGACTTTTGGTTTGCTACTTTTTCCGATTGATACCTACTTTATTCATGGAACTAGTCACTACAGAACAAGATTTTCTTCCCTAACACAAGTCTCATGAAGTTATCAAGCCCAATTTTTCACAATTCAAACTTCAAAAATTCACATATGCTCTTGAATTTAACATTTCCCCAAAATTTTTCTCAAAATGCAAGCATGAAACAGAAAAAGAATAAACAGAAAAAGAAAAAGAAAAATCCTAAAACTCAGATTCGTACTACACCCCCTCCCCAAGCTAGTCAGTGCACTGTCCTCAGTGCAACAAATCAGAGATATGAAAATAAAGAGGGGAAAGGAAGAATACAACCTGAGCAAATCATGGTGTGTCGTCGGCGTCGTCGTCGGCGGGGCCTCTGCCGGAGCTCTCCCCAAGCTGAGCTGCTCGCATGGCAGCGAGGATGTCATACATGTCGTCCTGCCGCTGGCGGAACTGTCTCTGTTGGTCCTCGATACGGGTCGCACAGGCATAGATGTCGTCGATGCGTGCGCGGTCCTGCAGACGTCCCATCTGGATGTCCTCGATGCGCCTGCCGTGTGCGACCTGTGTGAGTTGCAGGAAATGGAGCATGTCCCGCGTCTCGTTCATCCAGCCATATAGATCCGACCACTACTGCTGCGAAATAGAAAAAGGTACCTGCTGTAAAGAGTCTGCTCGCTGCTGAGATGATCCGGCGGCATCTGCTGTCCAGCTGTCCCGTCCAGTGCCCTATGCTGCCTGCGGCTCGGAAGGGGCGGCTCGTGCTGACCAGCTGTCCCACCCAGTGGCGTCTCCTGCTGGCCAGCTACCCCACTCGGAAGGTCCTGCTGGAGGTGGATCTAAGTAAGCCGCACCCGCCGACCACCCCCCAGCATCAGTATCCTCCATGTGTGTGTCGTGGGCGGGGCTGTGGTGCTGTGGCGAGTGGAAAGGCGGCTCCATCATCAGCCAAGTGCAGTCGTGCTGAAAGTCGATCGGGGGGAACTGGATCGGCAAAGGAAGATCGTCACCCTCATCAGAGCGCCAGAACAAATCGAAAGGACGACCACGTCGTGCCTGCTTAAGGTAAATCCATCCCCAATGCACGAACTACTCCCGGTTGAGCACCTTGGCGTTGTCATAAGGTATGTACCATCCAAGCTCACGAGAACCAATGCTCCCCTGCGGGTGACTGAAGTCGATCCCTACATGTGCGGCGATCAGAGTAACGTAGGAGACCATGGTCAGGTATCCCGTCGACTTCGCCGCACCGACAATGGAGAGCCAGTGCTGGACCATAATCAGCATCAGGTGGGGCCGCTGCATCTGGTCAGCTGGACGGAGCATGGTGGCAAGAAGGGCAAGCTCATCATGTCGGGGTCGGAGCAAGGACTCTCCGCGTGCACAGAGGGAGAAACCCAGGAATCGGCAGATGACTCGAAGGGTTGGGTGCACTATCGCGTTGACTCGCGGGTCAGCACCCGTCTGCGGAAGCTCCTGTCCGGTGATGCGTCGCCAGAAGTCGGCTCTGAGAGTGGACTGTGTCTGGCCCTCGGCGGCGATGTGGTCCTCGTCAACATAGTCGAGATAATCAGTCTAATGAGGCTGCAGATGGAAAACCTGCTCTAGCGTGGCTAGGCTGACCTGATGAGCCTGATTAAACAGACGAAAGGAGATGCTGTAGGTCTGGTCAGGGTGGGCCTCAAGAGCTCAAGTCGACAAAAACTGCAGTGTGAGCTCTTTGTAGGCGAGCCGCTGCGACGGGATGACCCAAAAGGCGCGGGGAAACCCATGTGCTCCGTGAGGCGCGTAAACTCACCGAGGACGCCAAGCTCCTCAAGGAAGGCGAAGTCGATAATGGGAGTAGAAGTGAATGTCTTCGCCTCAAGGAAACGGCGCTTCTGCTCTTCGGGAGATGGCTGGGTGGCTGGCCGAGAAGAGGAACCACGACGGGTAACACGCTTCATGATTCCCACAGACTTTGGTGTTCTGCGGGGTCGCAGGAATGTTTCGCGGGCCGCTAGGGTTTTGGCAGAACCAGTTGGCATTGGGTTGTGACGTGCCGCGAATCCAAGGACCGGTTGCAGATCCACCAACTGTCAAGTTTGAATCTGAAAAAGCGTGGGAAAATATAACCTTGACTAGGCAGTGGCGCGGGTGACGGTGGTGCGGACCGGCGGCGGCGGTGGGCTAGCGACGGCGGTGGCTAGGGTTTCAGCTGCGCAGATCCAGCGGATGTGGCGCGGCGGTGAGCGGCGCGGCTGCTGCTGGTTGTCAGCAGGGGCTCGGGTTTTGGCGTGGCGGTGCCGCGGTGGAGGTGGCAAGGCAGCGGCGGCGGTGTGGTCTTCGTCTGGTGAGGCAGCTGGTGCCGGCGTTGGCGTGAGAGAGGCGGCGTCGGTGCGGATATGCTAGGGGTTCTGCTGGGTCGGCCGGAGTTGTACCAGCGAGTGGTGCTCGGCGCTGCACGATGCGTCTGCTGGTTGGTCAGATCCGGCGGAGAACTAGCGGCGGCGGCGTGGTGCGTGGATCTGGTCGGTGAAGGGGCGGTGGCCAGTTCGGTTGCACAGATCCGGCGTGGTGGTGGCTGTGTGGTGCTGTCCCAGTTCGTCGGCGCAGCGGAGGTATGCGTAGCGAGGGCGCGGCGCAGGAGTGGCGTCACATGATGGGGTGGTGACGCTGGCGGCCGCCTCGCGTTGCTGGGTGGCGACGTGGGCTGGTCCTGCATGGCTGGGTCGCGGCGCAGGGGGAGAGGAGAGATCGGCAGGAGAGGAGAAAAGAGGAAAAGAGAAGGGAAAGAAAGAAATAAAGGAAGAAGGGAAAAGAGAAAGGAAGAAAGGAAAAAGGAAAAGAAGGGGAAGAAAAGGAAAGAAAAGAAAGAAAAGAAAAGGAAAGAAAAGAAAAAATCTGGAAAATTTTATTTTTTTTTATATATAACGTGCCTGGAAACCCTAGCGGGTCGCAGGAGGTTCCTGCGACGTCGCAGAGAGTCGTCTGATCTCCATTTCCCATTGAATTTTTGCCGCGCCATTCACCATCTTTTCATGATTAATTCCCGATACAACGTTTTGTCCGACTTAGACTCCGACAACTGCACATGCACAACTAAACACACCTTATGCAACATGAGAATAAACTAAAATGCAAAATGATGCAAAAAGAAATAAAAATAAAGAAAAGAAATGAGGAAAGAAAAGAAAGAAAAACAAACCATAGTCCTTGGGTTGCCTCCCAAGAAGCGCTTGTTTTAGGTCCCGAGCTTGACCATAATGCATCTAAGTTTCTGCTGGCGGAGGGTCAGACAAAGGCAGGGAAAGGCGATCTTCTTGGCTTTGAGCAGCTACGTAGATTTTGAGGCGCTGGCCGTTCACTTTGAGCACTCTGTTATCATTGCCCGCGATGTTGACAGCTCCGAACGAGTAGGCTTTCTTGACGACAAAAGGTCCCGACCATCTTGATTTAAGTTTTCCAGGAAAGAGTCTCAGGCGCGAGTTGAAAAGGAGAACGAGGTCTCCTTCTTTGAAATCACGACACATGATCCGGCTGTCGTTTACTCTCCTTGTACATCCGCGCGTTGTCGTAAGAATGAAGACGCATCTCCTCCAACTCGTGCAAGTCGAGTACGCGCTTCTTGCCTGCTGCTTGTAGGTCCATGTCGAGGAGACGTGTCGCCCAGTACGCCTTATGCTCTATCTCAATTGGCAAGTGGCAAGGTTTTCCATAAATCAGCTTGAAAGGGCTCATGCCAATCGGAGTTTTGAAGGCCGTACGATATGCCCAAAGTGCGTCGTTGAGCTTGAAAGCCCAATCCTTCCTTGATCGCGCCACGGTCTTCTCAAGAATGGTCTTGATTTCCCTGTTAGACACTTCAACTTGCCCGTTAGTTTGAGGGTGGTAAGAAGTAGATACCTTATGTGTCACCCCATGCTTGCTCAGAAGCTGCTCGAACTGGCGGTTGATGAAGTGCTTGCCTCCGTCGCTAATAACGGCACGAGGAGCTCCAAAACGAGGGAAGATCACATCGTTGAAGAGGCGCTTGACAGAATTTGCGTCCGCCTTGGCGCAGGTGAGCGCTTCGACCCATTTGGACACATAGTCCACTGCGACGAGGATGTACTCAAACCCTTTTGAGGAAGGGAATGGTCCCATAAAATCGATACCCCATACGTCAAAAATCTCAACTTCTAGGATGGGCTACTGAGGCATCTCCCCACGCCTTGAAATGTTGCCAGTCCGCTGGCAGTTGTCACAGGATTGTACGAAAGCGTGCGCATCCTTGAAGAGTGTCGGCCAGAAGAAACCTGCTTGCAAAACCTTGGCAGCAGTCTTAGATGAGGAGGCGTGGCCTCCATAAATGGAAGAATGACAATGAAAGAGGATAGAGTGTACCTCCTCTTGCGGCACACAGCGCCAAAAAATACCGTCGGTACCTACCTTGAAAAGGAAAGGCTCCTCCCAAAAGTAGTACTTAACGTCTGCCCTGAACTTCTTCCGCTGCTGGTAGGTAGCGCCAGCGGGAAGGATACCCGCGACAAGGAAGTTCGCAAAATCTGCGTACCACGGGATCTGTGTTGAGCGGCCTGCTACCAGCAGGGGGCCTCCTGCGGGGTCGCAAACCTTTGCTGAATCGTCGCATATTTCAAGGGCGTAGAGCTGTTCTCCGGGTATCGAGTCATCGATTGGAATGTGGTCTAGCTCTTCGCCCTCCCAATGCAACCGAGACAGGTGGTCGGCTACTGAATTCTCTGATCCCTTCTTGTCGCGAATCTCAATATCAAATTCCTGCAGAAAAAGAATCCAACGAATAAGACGGGGCTTTGCATCTTTTTTATTAAGGAGATACCTGATCACTGCGTGGTCGGTGTAGATAATGGTCCGAGAGCCGACCAGATAGGAGCGAAACTTCTCCAGAGCGTACACCACAACTAGCAGCTCCTTTTCAGTAGTGGTATAGTTGATCTGCGCAGAGTCAAGGACTTTGCTCGCGTAGCATATGGCAACGGGCTTGTTATCCTTCTTTTGCCCTAGGACAGCACCCACGGCATAGTCACTGGCGTCGCACATGATCTCGAATGGCTGCGACCAGTCAGGGGACTGTAAGATCGGCGCGGACACGAGGGCTTCTTTCAACCTGAGAAAAGACTGAACACACTCATCAGAAAAATTGAAATCAGAGTCTTTTACCAGCAGGTTGATCATAGGCTTGGTTATCTGGGCGAAGTCCTTGATGAATCTGCGATAGAATCCGCAGTGGCCCAGAAAACTGCGCACGTCCTTGACTGAGGTCGGCGTGCACATCCGTTCGATTACCTCAATCTTCGCCTTGTCAACCTCGATGCCCTTGCTAGTTACTCGGTGTCCGAGCACAATGCCCTCCTGCACCATGAAGTGGCACTTCTCCCAGTTGAGGACCAAGTTGGTTTCCTCACATCTCTGTAGGATCTTACATAAAATTCACCAAACATTCATCAAAAGACGTGCCAACAACAGAGAAATCGTCCATGAAAATCTCAACCTCTTTCTCAATATAAGGAGAGAAGATTGCCATCATCGCCCTCTGGAAAGTAGCAGGCGCATTGCACAACCCAAACGGCATTCTTCGGTAAGCGAAGGTACCATAAGGACATGTGAATGTCGTCTTCTCCATATCCTGAGGGAGGATGGATACCTGAAAGAAGCCTGAGTACTCGTCGAGGTAGCAGAAGTGAGAATGCTTGGCGAGGCGCTCCAGCATCTGGTCCACGAAGGGCAACGGGAAGTGGTCCTTGCGAGTTGCAGCGTTGAGCTTGCGGTAATCGATGCACATCCGCCATCCAGTGGTGGGTCGCATCTGGACCTTCTCGCCCTTCTCATTCTCGACAACCGTGTGTCCGCCCTTCTTCGGGACTACGTGCACCGGGCTCACCCACTTGCTATCTGAAATAGGAAAAATGATATTAGCATCAAGCAGTTTAAGTATTTCCTTTTTGACTACCTCTTGTAGCACTGGGTTGAGTCTCCGCTGCTGCTGCACGGTAGGCTTATGATCCTCCTCGAGGTGTATGCGATGCGCGCAAATGGCAGGGCTGAGTCCCTTGATGTCTCTGATCGAGCACCCTAGGGCACCTCTGTGAAGTCGCAGCTTTTCCAAAAGCTTGGTCGTCTCGTCGAAGGTTAGCTGAGCGCCCACGATGATTGGAGATGTCTTGTCAGCGTCAAGGAACTCATATCTGAGAGTGTCGGGCAGCGGTTTCAGATCTACTTTTGCTGGGGCGTCGAGTGGTGGCGATTTGTCAAGTTTTGCCTCAGAGCCCTCTTCCTGTGGGGCCGCAAGAACTTTCTGCGGGTCCGCAGAGCTGTCGTCTGATGTCTGTGAGGCAGTGAGCACCGGTTTTACAATTGTTAGCAGCGGCTCCTCCATTTCTGCGGGGTCGCAAGGCATGCCTTGCGGGCTGCAGGCTGTAAATCCAGCTGATATTTCCTCTTCGTCGGCCACAACATCAATGTTCATGGAGTTCAACTCATCTTGCAGGGAAGAAAGAAAGTCATGGTGATACCTGAGCGCGTTCTGCTGCTCTTCCAGCTGATCGATTTGCACTTCATGAATGAGCTCGTCAATAATGTCTACTCGGTGGCAGTCCTCGGAGAAATCAGGGTACTTCATCGCGTTTGCAACCTGGAACTGCACTTTCTCGCCCCCAACGTTCATGGTCAGAGTGCCCTCGTAGGTGTCGATGATGGTCCTAGCTGTCCGCAGGAAGGGGCGCTCTAAGATGATCGGGACGTCACCATCTTCCTTCATATCCATCACAACAAAATCTCCAGGAATGAAAAACTTGCCCACCTGCACGGGCACATCCTCCACTATTCCCATCGGAAGCCGCGTGGTAGCGTCCGCTAGCTGTATCGTCATGCGGGTAGGCTTGAGCTCTCCTACTCCGATCCTCTGGAATACAGTGTGGGGCATAAGACTGACACTAGCGCCTAAATCACACAGCGCCTTCTTGATGACTGCCTTGCCGATGGTACAGGGAATAGTGAATTTCCCTGCATCTCCAAGCTTAGGGGGGTGTTGTCGGCTTACGACTGCACTGCACTCGAAGTTCAGCTGCACGCTTCTGCAATCCTTCAAGCTCCTCTTATTGGACAAAATGTCCTTCAAAAATTTCGCATAAGTCGGCATTTGTGCGATTGCGTCAGTGAACGGGATGGAGATGGTAAGCTGCTTGAGCACATCCAGAAATTTAGCGAATTGCCCGTCCAATTGATGCTTGGTGAGCCGCTGAGGGAACGGAACAGGAGGTTGGTAGAGCAGCGAGTTGGCTGCTGAATTACCCTTGTTTTTTGCTGATGCGGTGTGTGCGGTAAATTCGGGATTCTGCTCCGTATGCTTTTCAGTCGCAACTCCTTGCGGGCCGCGAGAGGAGTCTTGCGGTCTGCAGGCATATGGTTGGGCAGGTTTCTGCGCATTCTGAGTTCCTGGCGAAGAGGTCTGGGGCCGCAAGCAGAGTTCTGCGGGCCGCAAGAAGGTGCGTCAGGGGTGGTTTCTGCTGTTTTCTGGTGCATGTCAACTCTAGCCGGTCTGGTCACTGCCAGATCTTTCTCCGCAGGCATCGGGGGGTCATGGTACTGAGTACCACTCCTCAGGGTGTGAACGGCCTTCACTTCCGCATTCGGGTCCGTCGGTTGGCTGGGCAGTTTGCTGACGGTCCCTGAGCTCGATGCTGCTCCTATATCACCTCCCGCTATTCTCACCAACTTCTCGTTAATGGCCTGCATCTGCTCGATTACTATCTGATTCATTTTCCCCTGCTCGTGCATGAAGTTGCTCACTATGGCAGGCAGGGCAGATGCGGCAGATGTGGCTGGTTTTGGCTCTTGGTGAAGAGGCACATACGGCTAGCGGTAGGAGTTGTTCTGCTGGACATTTCTGTTCTGGTTTTGGAAGTGGTTGTTGTTGTAGAAGTTATGGATCCCACTTCCTTGTCCCTAGTTTTGGTACCTCTGAGGTGGATTGTAATTGTTGGTACCGTAGTTGGGACGGTCTGGTTTTTCTCTCCAGCTTTGGCGTTCTATTGGGTCATTGGAGTATGACTGCGAGAACGGTGGTTTCGGAAAGAAAGAGGGCTCGTTGTTGATGGAGTTGACGTGCTGCTCCTCCTCTTCCGGATGTCGCAGCGGGCAGTGCTCATAATCGTGAGATTCCTTGCCACAGAGAGCGCAGGGTTGAATCTGCACCGCTTTGGTGGTACCCTTCTGCTGGCCCATTTGCTTGTCCACCCGCAATTGCAGCGCCTCAAGTTTGCTTGAACAAGGGCAAGCTGATCGACTTCATATCGCCCTTTTGCCCCTCTGCTGGACTCACAGCTGGACCACTGCTGCTGCTTGGCGAGCTTGTCGAAGATGTTCAGGATCTCCTGTGCCTCTAAGTCGACAATCGAGCCACCTGCACATGAATCAACCATAACCCGATTTTGCGGAGTTAGTCCATCATAAAATGCATCTGCTAACAACATGTTAGAGAAGTTGTGGTGGGAACAGGACAGACAGAGATGGTTAAAACGATCCCATGCATCACCAAGCGACTCGTCATACCCTTGTTTGAACGAGGAAATCTGGGACCTAAACTTAGCAGTTCTCCTAATTGGAAAGAATTTCTCGAGAAACTAAGAGGAGAGCTCGGCCCAGGTACCAATTGAGCCTTTTGGGAGAGAGTTAAACCAGAATTTAGCTTTGTCCCGGAGAGAGAAATGGAACAAGGCGAGACGAATATAGTCGGGGCTTGTGTCTGCGTTCTTGACGGCCCGGCAACACCCGAGAAAGTTGTTCAAATGCTCATGCGGGTTTTCGGTCTCCAGGCCGTGGAAGCAGTTCTGCTGGATGAGACTCACGGCTCCAGTTCCGAAATTCGGGGGACCTCCTGGCACCTCTGGGAGCACGATGGGTCCCTGAGCGTCCGCGACTCGCGGGCTATAGAATTCCTTGAAGGTCCGCGGCTCGGCTTCTCTCCGCCTCCTGTCTCAGCACTCGGATCTCCTCTTGGAGTCTCCGCATCTCGGCGGCTGGGTCGAGTTCAAGTCTCGGTGGATCGTCAGCCATGTTGGATGAGGAAGAAGTTCACCGAGTTGGGAATTTTGGACTCCGACGCCCACTCCTTAGATTGTAGTCTCCAAACGGGGGGAGTTGGGCCAGTTCCTACCAACTGAAACAAGAAAAAGAGAAACAGAAAAATAAAGTTAGAACAAGAAAAGAAATTAAAGTAAAGTTCAGAATTATTGTTGCCGTCCCTGGCAACAGCGCCAAAAAGCTTGATGTCCGAAAACGTATAGGCTTTTAATTATAACCCTAAGTAAACACTCGGTCGCAAGCATACGACCTCGTGTAGTACAGTCGGGGTTGAATCACAAGGACGGTACCAATTCCGAACCGGACTTCAATCACAATTCTAATCCTAAGTTAATATTTTTTGTCTTTTATAATAAAATGGGGGGTTGTCAAGTTTTGGTTTTAAACGGTAGAAGGTGCAAAACAGTAAAGGCACTAAGTAAAACTTGGAAACAGGTAATAAAAGGGCGTTACTAGGGTTTTCAGCTTCAGTTTGGCTTCTGGATTGACTGTCTGCGGCCTCGCAAGATGTCTCTGCGGGGTCGCAGGAGGTATGTAGAGATGCCGACACTGCTCGATGACCACAGAATGTCTCATGTGTTCACAAACAGTGTCGAAAACTCTGTCTTGCACTCTCTGCAGTTGTCTGCAGGTCCGCAAGATGTCTCTGCGGGTCCGCAGACGACAGACAGAGAGCAGATCTGGTTCTTGTTTGTGTTCTAACTCACGCTACCAATTCCTATGCAAATCAGATTCGCTACAAGTCCCTCAACCGTCGTATTTTGGTCTTTGTAACAATTCTAGCCCGATAGAAATTCACAGATTTATGTCTAAACCTACGTTCAAGTTACTTTTTGTTCGCGGGTTCGGTTCGACTGTCGTCGGAACCGCAATCAACCTGTCGGTATTTCTTGAAAAGCAAGCAGTCAACCCAAATAGTGTAAATAACAATTCTTGGTCATTGGATATTTGAATAGCCGCACCGGATTTGACCTAATCCGCGGGCTTACCAAACAAACAAGTCAAGTCAAGAACACATAAATGATAAAGCGCAAGTAACTATGAAAATAACGTGAATCATAACAAAGTACAATCAATCCATAGCACAAACATCAACATCAACCCTAAGAACTATGAGTCTACTCGCTCATGGTGAGAGGAAAACAACAAAACAAAGAAATAAAGAAGTTCATGATACTAAAGAGAAGGAGAAGAACGAGAAAGGCTTCAATCTTCGATTTCTCCAAGGAAGTCTCGCGAATCCGTCGAAGAAATCGATGAACACAAGCAAGGCCGAACTCCTCTTCTTTTCCTCTGGCGGCTAGGTCAGAGAGAGTAAATGGTAAGGAAAAGGTGGTGAAAAAAATTTCCAAAAACGTCCAGGAAGGTGAGTTTAAATAGCCTAGGGCGGCTAATCTTCTGTTCTGCCCGCCTCGTCTTGCGGCCCCGCAGAAAGTCAATTCCAGCACTGTTTTGCTCCAAATTGCGTCCAAATGACTCCAAAAACCCAATCAACCTGAAATAAGGACAAATGCAAACAAGTGACTGGAATCTAGGCATATTAACACCAAAATGCATATGAACTTGGGTATTTTAGGTCAAAAGCAAGATGCAAGTCAGGTAAAATATAGATATGAATGCGATGCATCAAATATGAAAAAAGTATTTCGAAAATCTTAACAATAGAAAAAAGTTCGTAGATGTATTTTTTAGTAAATGAATTGATAGTGTTTCAAGTTTGAATCAATTTGGGTATCGTTTGATAGCTCATCAGAATTTATATTCTTTTTAAGGTTGTAATTTATGCAATGCCAAATAATTGGCATCTTTTTGAGCCCTATTAATTAGACAATGTAAGTTCAAGCCTTTAGGCAAATCTTTATTTATGCAGTGTGTATATATGAGGAGGGATCCATTGACAATGGTTAACTTGACAATTTTGATAATGACACATTTTAAAAATTTATTAAAAATCATAAAAAAATCTTAAAAATAGAAAAAAGTTTACGGAAGTATTGCTTAACTTATAGATTGATTATGTTTCCGATTATATTAAATTTAAGCAACGTTTGATAGCTCTTTAAAGATCCTCTAAATTATAACTGTTGAAAAGTACACAAAATTTTGATAAGTTATTAAACGATGTTCAAATTTAATTAAAATTTGAAATACTATCAATCTATAAGTCAAGTAATATATCCATAAATCATTTTTCATTTTTAAGATTTTTTATGATTTTTTATAAATTTTTGAAAAGTGGTTATTGTCAAGATTGTCAAGTTAACCATTGTCAATAGATCCCTCCTCTATATATATTAGTAAGTCAGATCTTTTTCTTTTTCTTTTTTTTCTTTTTTCCCCTCTTTTTTCTGGTGAGTTGAATTACCGCTTGATTTAAACACCAAAATATGTGTTCTAAAATCAAGTTCTAGAATCTTTAAATCCTAGTCGTTATTTTCATGCTACAACATAAACAATTTACGTATCATGATACTCGCGTTAAAATTAATACACTTTGCAAAGTTATATATTGTTTTCTTATGGTCTAGTACTCTAGTAAATTAAGTGGTAGCTAATTATATAGGATTATTTATGGGCAACGCTCTCTATGTGGAATGTTGCGGGTTCGAAATCTGAATGGGGGTGTCTTTTTAAATTTGAGTAGCTTGACCCTCATCTTTATCTAAAAAAAAATTAGGGAAATTTATATAGGATTATTTTCAATAAAATAATCAAGATTTTTTAGTCTTTTTAACTAAAATTTGATCTAGATCGACTTCCATCTTCTTATCATGAAAAAGAAAATATTGTTCTTTAATTAGTACGGATATTAATTCGTGTATTTGAGATTCATTACAATTAATCCAATGGAATTAATTTGTGAATTATAATTCTGATCACTTCATGCTTAATGGGTAGAGAACAACTATTGATGAATAACTGATTTTAAGAATTATTTCTAACTTTACATTAGAAAAAAAAAATGCATCAGCTTATGTATCAGAAGCCACTCTCTTTAGTCACATACAAATACAATAGGAATTTCCTTTAAAAACTATAGTTGCGAATACATATTGAATGTTTAGATCAGACTTCTGACAAAAACAGATGTACGGGGCAGAAATTTTGGATGGAAGATTATTCCTTTTATATCTGATGTAATTAAAAGATACAAGTGCAATGAGATTCATAACACATGGAGCTCGTTACACGTTGGAGGAATGTGACATATATAAATTAGAGGTGTTCTTGTGTAGACAACTGTTCATATTTAATTGAACGGTTTAATTTCTACAGATAAGTATCTCTTTTTACTTGTACCTAAAGAATACATCACATCATGTAATTCAGAAAAATAAACGGTCCATTTTTTTTTCTAAGAGCAACATTATTTTTGTTTCAGACAACCATTTGATATTTTCCTCGTTTTTTCCACTATTTTGTTGCTTAGAAAGGGACCTAATTGTAACGGATCCAGTCCTTATTGATTTATTACGTACATCAAGTAAGTCTTTATTAGGTATGCAAGATTTTATAGATCTTGACCCTATCAAAATTGAATGAATGAATTACAGAAGTCATGAATAAGGGCAAAGATAAAAATGATTGTTGACAAAACAGTATTATCAAAATCAAAACAGACGAATTCGATTGACCCAATTTAATTACAGAGTGTTTTTCTTAAAAATAAATCTGATCCATTGATTTTGAATCCAAAAATCGTAATTGGAAGTGTGAACTTGGTTAAAGAAATTATTAAGTGAAGAAAAGGAAATGCTTCATGTAATGGGATTGAGCCAATTGAGTTTAATGGGCCACTAGCCCACTACCATGTTGTGAGAACATGGATTGTTCTGATTTGATTTCACAACCAAATTTGAAATTTGATTAAATGTTGGAAATTTAGAATATATAAATGAAGAAGCAATTTGAGTTGTAAGATTTTTAATTGTAAAATGTTTTGGTTGACAGATGAATATACAAAAGCATCGCCCATGTATATACTTTTCTTTTTTTACCAAAGCAACAAAGAAGAATTAACTGAGACTGAGTTGAGTAGAAGTGAAACAACCATAAAAATGACTTCTTCTCTTCTGAGTTGAAGAAGCCCACTATGCTTACTTTCTCCTTGCAGCCTTTCTTTACTTCTCCCTTTCATATTTGAGTTTTGACCGTCTGATCCAGTTCCCACGGTTACCAACTTCCATGGGAGGCAGCGCTGACACACCTAGGCCCAAGTATTTTCTTTTGGAAATTTCCAATTGTTCTCATTTTAAGTGTCCAGTGTCCACAAATGTACAAATATTATAACGCATATCTCAAAATGATATGAGCTGTGCTGTACAAGTGTGACAAATATTAAGCAAGATGGTTTTCGTAAAGAAAAATAATCATATTAAATCCTCCCAAAAGTAATAATTATTCCTCCTCTGACATTCTCTTATGCATGTACTATTTAAATTACAGGAGAAGCGGAGAACCATTTAAAGTTGAAGAATGTCTCCTTTACAACTGAAGAATTATAGCCACTTATCCCTTTTATCCCTTTATAGTATATTTAAGCCTGGACGAACTGCTACAGTGACAGGAACAGTAATATGAACAGTAGATTTTTTTTTTTTAAAGATCCTCCAATAGTATCTTACCATTGAGTTGTTTAATTAAGAGAATAATCTAGAAAGTACTATGGTTGACATTGGAAATATAAATAAACAATATACAAAATATAAGTTACAATATCAACTAGCTAAAAGCTTTAAACTATGAGAAGAGATTGGTTAATAATTGATAGTATCTCAAATTTCAATAAATTAATTACTCTTTGATATCTTATCTAAATTATGTATACTTATAAAATATTGCAAATTAATGAATTATCAATAGTTTATAATAAAACTTACATTAATTATAATTGAAAATATAGCCAATCTACAAGGTTATATATATATATAGAATATAATTACGTTGCTTTACAAAGTTGGGCAATTTTTTGTTTTGCGTTCAAATCTCATTCTCCAAAGCTCAAATGGCCAATCTAATTTGCTAAACACAATCTACATATTGAAAACATACCAAATACCAAATTTTATAATTTTTCAAATTTTTTAGCTATTTTTTTGGATTTTTGAAAGATTGACACTTTTTGGCATCACTATTTTATAATTATTTCTGGTTCATCTTTCTAAAAATAAAAAAAAAAATAGTTAAAAAGTTCTAAAAGTAGTAAATTTTGGTATCCCATCATATTTCAATATTTAGAATGTTTTGGTTCAATTAGATTTGTTGTTTGAGTTTTCGTTTATGAGATTTTGAAAACACAAAGCAAAAAAAGCCTCAACTTTGCAAAGCACCGTAATTTAAAACTTTTTCCAAGCTTCATCATCAAATTTGTCAAGATAACCATTATCAACTGATCTTCTCTACAATTATCGCTTTAAACTTCCTTTTGTATGTATGCTTCAATAATTGTTTTTAAAAATATGAAATGTGTTGTAAACAACTTTTATCCTTACACAACAATATTTGCCGAAGTAGAAAAGATTACATTTCAGTTCGTTTTTTTCTATGAAATATTATTCTACCACCGAAGCAACGCGAGGCACACATCTAGTAGTATACTAATCTTGGATGGGTTTGAACAGTTTCATGAACAGTGCTTTCTACAATGTTTTTTTTTTTTTTTTTTTTTTTGTGGGTAAGATTGGTGTACAATGGGCCAAAGCATAGAGAGTAACTATGAGACAAGTAAATAGTTTGTACCATTTACACATTGTTATTTACCCTTTTTTCCTTCCTTTTCTTATATTGAATCTTTCTTTTCTTCATTAATTATTTTATTTTTGATTATTTATAGAGTAATTTTCGGTCTTCATATGACTCTAAAGACATTGATTTTTTTTTTTTTTTTGAATGTTCAAAAAGCTGATTATAAGGAGTATAGAGTATCAACAATGATTGATTTTATATATAATTAAATTTAATTTGCAATGAATTTAAAAATATAATAGTTTATACAAATATTGACTTCAAACAAATTTTATATAGTGACTATTTAATTTAATATTAACACATC
The DNA here is from genome assembly GCA_030179965.1 of Cyperus esculentus. NCBI lineage: Eukaryota > Viridiplantae > Streptophyta > Magnoliopsida > Poales > Cyperaceae > Cyperus > Cyperus esculentus. The sequence goes on along the minus strand of JASGLE010000014.1, from coordinate 2,449,249 downwards.
ACAACAAACTAAATTATATAAATATTATTTTATTTGGCACTACAAAGGGTAGGGTTTTCTTGAGAACTTTTATTTTAACAATCTTACGAACATAAATTTTTTTATTTGTACATTAATTATATTTAAATTGCTCTTTTGAATTTCACTAGAAACTCAAATTGTTTAGAACAAACAAATGATATAGCTCAATATTTGCCGCCGAAGCAAAGCGATGCACTGTTTCTAGTGATTATTATTTTAGATTACTTCTGAATTCTGATTGTTTTTCTTTTCATTCCGGAAACACTTTTGATATAATTCTCACTGCACTATATAATTTTCACTAGTATGCTCCACTTAAGTGGCAGACAGCCAGACACGCTATTTTAACGGGACCATGTATTATGTATACACATCGTAACTTCAAATGATTACTAATTTAATTGAGATGGAAATTTTCTGTCTCATTAAATTCTGATAAAGAATTTTTATTGAGCCATGCAAATCAATTTAATTTGAAGTGATTTTTGGGTTAAAGTCACATGTATTCACTCCATAAAATCAGTATTTTTAGCCCTTAATTAACAGCTTAATTAACTGTACCAATTTGCTCAACCTTCTTAATACTTTATGTAAAATTCACACCGCAGTATAGGTATATGAATTTAGTTGTATGTTTATTCCAAAAAAGTGATCGCATAAATTTGACAAATTTCCAGAATTTCATATTCTTGTCTCACTTCAGAGTTAATTTGGCACTGCCACTATGGTATTTCTATATATATTGTTACTGTTATATTCTATTCTAGATTCATTGGTTGGTTCTCTACGAAACAGAAGCTATCCAACCTTTTGCGATAAAAAAAAAAAGAATGAGAATCATGACACTTTACACTTAACTTTTGTTGTTCTTAGTGACTTGATCAGAGTCCATTTCTTCTTAATTTCAAAATTAATTCTTTTGTTTAATTTTTTCTAAGGGAGAAAATGTAAATAGATTTTTCTTTTTTATTAATTATGGCTATATGAATCATGTTTAGTCTTGAAGAAATTACTTGAAGCAATCGCCCTGAAACTGAAAGTATACAAAAACAAAAAATGGGTCACACTCACACGGGTGGATTATGCTCCAAATTAATCAAATAACACCTAATTGCTTATGAGGTCAAATCTCATTATTTTCAATGTTTTGGACCATAATATCCACTACCTAAGATTCTATTCCATTTCAAATTTTTTAATAATCCTTTTTCCAAAACTAAAAAAAGTTTCACGATAGCATTAACCAAAAAAGAGCATTAGACAAGTCGACAAGAAATTAAAGGCTGTCTTGTTTAATTCTTTCCCAATGGTTGCTATTTGGAATTTTGATCATGGAGTTGGGTTCTCTTAAAAAAATATATTTGGCCAAAAATTCATTCCACTTCAAATTTATGAGGGATTAAAGGTGCTCATAACGTGTTTGAATATGCGATTTATTTGGAGTTGAAGTCTGCAATATGTTTTATTTTAATAGAGAAACATCTTTTGCGTCCATTGAAAAACTGTTCATACATTCATAAACGTGTACGGAATGTAAGTATGTAACAGATACATCCCGAAATATAACCTATGAACGCTATAGATAGTTTTTCTATGAACACTAGGTATTACTCATTTTAATATTATTCTATTGAATTTTCGAGTCGCAGATACGTAGTATATATTAGATTAATTTAATTATTATCAGTATTATTGCAAATTTATGAACTTTTTTTTTTTTTGGGTTATAACTTTTACGTATATATTCGTACCATATGGTATGTCTACAAAAATTTCTTGGACCTTAGCTAGAATAATTAAGATGAGAAAAGCAATAGACTACATAGTAGAATTTGCTGATAATTATAACTTTCTAAATTCGAAAGGCATCATAGTTTGATTTATGTGATCAGAATGGCATTATTATCACCATAATCATCTTATTATAAAATTGTAAAGCACTTAAGAACGTACGGTTGTCTTGCACAAACAACTGCTTTCTGCCAGAAACGAGAAGAACTTAAATACTATAACGTTGCATCTTTCTAATTTTTTTTTTTTTTAATTTGGAAACATATTCTTCTGACTTTGTTTCCTATTTGTAGCCTGTACTTTATCGGACCTAAACCAATTCCGCAAGAATAATAATATAATTTGATTCGTTGGATCCTCTGCGACCATCCATGACTTTGTAATTAAAATCAGATAAAATGTGACTATAAAAAAATTGAAACATCTCGTTGTTGAAATATTTCTGATGTTTATTGAGTAATACCCAGCATCTATAGAAAAATTATCCATAACGTTCATACGTTATATTTCATGATGTATCTATTACATTTCAAGGTGTGTCCGTTATATTTTGTGCACGTTTGTGGATGGATGTGGATGGTTTTTCGATGGATGTAAGATATTTCTCATGTTTTAATTATTCGCTATCTTGGCATCTAGCTACTGCTGCTTTCTGAATTCTGAAACATGATAAAATTGACATTTTTGTGATAAAGAATGTGATGACACAGGAAAACACAGAGTGGTGGCGAGAGAAGAACACAACACTACACAGCCATCTCAATTCTCAAGTACGCAAAACACACACAGAGAGACAGACACTGAAGGGAAGGCCTGAAGCATACTCGAGCAGATCGAGCAGAGTGTTATATAAAAGGTGTTGCATCTTCTTCCCCTTCAATTCTCTGCATCCTCCCCAATTCTCTCCTCTCTGAAACCAAGACCATACATGGCACTTGTCACCTTCCTGGCATGTCTGCTGCCTGCTTTGCTCGCCATCAATGGGACAGGACCAGCGATGGCGCTTCCTAACCCGGAAGTTGATGCTCTTTACACCTTCCGAAAAGGCCTCTCCGACCCCGACAACGTCCTGGCCACCTGGGACCCCGATCTCGTCGACCCCTGCACTTGGAATTACGTCACCTGCAACGCCGATAACAAAGTCACTCGCCTGTAATTAATTAATTAGCTACCTCCACTCATCATTTCTCATTCATCTTCATATATATATATCCATCTGCTCAGCTCACTTGACTGATTCTCTTATGTATGTATATATGTATGCAGTGATTTGGGGCTTTTGAATTTGTCGGGACACCTCGTGTGCGACCTTCAGAACCTGCAGCATCTCCAATACTTGTGATCACTTTTACCTTCTTATCAATCCTCATGTTATTTATTTATTTTCAAACAATACCCAATATCATTCCCGTGTAATTTGGATCGATATATATATATTCTTCGATCCAGGGAACTGTACAGGAATAACTTCCAAGGCTCGATACCGGAAGCCTTCGGCAACCTCACCAGCCTTATCAGCTTGGACCTGTACAACAATAACTTGACCGGAAACATTCCCGCATCGCTTGAAAATCTCAAGTCCCTTGAATTCCTGTAAGTTTTTCTTTTCTTTTTTTTACTGTTTATAATTAATCAACTAGACGAGTGAAATTCTAAATAAAGTGCACAAATTTTATCTCAAACTTTTCTTTTGCATTTTTTTACCAGACGACTAAATGATAATCATCTAACTGGGAGAATTCCAAGCGGGCTTACTAAACTCCCTAACTTGAAAGTTATGTAAGTGCTCACTTGGTTCTTTCAGTGCATTTTATCAAGCATGCATGTTTGTTCATATATAATTAAGCAAACAATTTTTTGTTCCTCTTGTTACAGAGACCTCTCTCACAACAATCTGTGCGGCACGATTCCTACTACCGGGCCTTTTGAGCACATCCCTTTGAACAGGTATTTGCCCTCTAACTTGAGAATTTCCTTAGTTCTCTCTGTATATATATCATGGTCACATAGTTTTAATCAGATAGCATATCAACACTTGCTTGTTAGAATCAGACTCATCCCACCTCCTTTGATCTCAGTACTGGCATGGCACCTATATATGGGATAAGACTGATGTCAGTATGGCCATTATCAAATAAGTCATCACTGGCACTGGTTTTGTTAATATAGTTTTTGTTACACAGTGGCTTGTGATCAGTATTGTGATCCATGGAGCATTGTTATAATACAAGTTAACATAAAAAAATATATATATCTTTAGTTTTGCCAGTATATTGCTGAAAGTTTTAAAACCTCTTTGTTAAGCATTAACAAAATCAGGATAAAATTTGTATAATTGGTCCATGATCTGCCATTGGAAAATTTGGCTGTAAGCAATATCAATATTAAGAGAACTTTCTATTATGCAGTTTTGAGAATAATCCAAGACTTGAAGGACCAGAGTTGCAGGGGCTTGTGGCGTATGACATGAATTGCTAAAAATACTGGAACGATGGTGCCAATATGGCCTTCATCATTTAGGAATTATTATATTGTGCTTGAAATTAAGTTTGCATAAGAGCGGAGGAAGTATTAATGCAAGATCAAGTTTGGGCCTTCTTTGTATTAGGGGCAAATATGAAATATGCCTGTTATATTAGCGGGAAATACGTCTGTTGTATTATGTATTGTATCTGGTGCTTGTGCTGGAACAGATCCAACGGTATGCGAATGATACACCTAAATCGAATTTTCAAGACGTATTAGTGACCTAACATTGAGTAATGCCATGTTAATATGACTCGTTTAAGTCCAAAGCACCATACATTGTGGGTATCCTCTGGGCCTCTGCAGTGCCCGGTTGAAGCCGGACTGGGATTGTATCTAGTACTCAAACATTAAATGATTTCAAACACTGACAAAGACGAGTAGGGATCGTCTACCGCACTGCACATTCGGCAGCGTGGATCTGACGGTGCAGCTTACGTCGGGATCCGGACTCATTACTTTTCATGGATCCCGACGTAAACTGGACCGTCGGATTCGCGCTACCGAATGTGCAGTACGGTAGACGATCTCGTTTGGACAAAGATGGACAGAAGATCATAATGGTTTCAAACATCAAATGTGAGAGGGATATATCTTTGTTAAATTGATATTTCAGGTATCTGATACTCGCTTAATTCTAATGTGATAACAATTTTGTACACATCTCGTGCATAATTTGCATAGCACAGCAAACTGATACCAAAAATCTCCCCTAAAATTTGTTGCCCCGTTTCCTTCTTTGAATGCACAAAAGACATCAACAACCCGCTTATCATTAAAATTTAAAAGTGGACTTGATCTTTAAGCATTTATAATATATACATTTTTTTTTCCTTGTCACGAGCAAAGTCAAAAGGCTATAAAGGGCTTCATTTTCAATTCCACTCGTCACTTCACAACATATTCACGTATTTGGCATCAGATTCCCCCACACGAATGTGCACTTTTTTGTACAAAATTGATTTTCAAGTTGACAGAATTCAATGGGACAAGACACAAATTTATGATGGTTTGAATAACAAAGAATAAGATGAGACTTTGAAATTAAATAACCATACGATGCTCAAAAAGCTCCTGTAATAAAGTTAAAAAGGCAAGTTCTCTCTACATCAATCATCACGATTAGAATACAAGCATCACACATGAACCTTCCCAAACCTTCCCAGTTGTCAAATGATAACAAAAAACAAATAAAAGGAGAAAATATAGATATCGGAGATATAATAAGACAACATATTCATCAATCAGTCTCATTGGCTGTTTCCGCTGCTGTTAGAAAAGCCCGCACTTCTGTGTTTTGATCTGCCAGCTCCGCAGGAGTCTGTTTTGATACAAAAATATTCCTAGTTAGCAAAAATAACTGCAGAACAGAACAAAACTAGTAGCATTGATGCAACTTTGATTTAAGCAGCCCCATAGGCTTAATGCAAACTGGTTTGTGCATCTGATATATACTGGTACAAGAAAAAACCTCATATCTTTTATCAGTTTTAGATGGGACATAATGGTTTACATCTAACACTAGAACAACGAACAGTAAATGTACCTGGCCATAAGCATTGGTTCTTTTTGGAGAAGCTCCTGCTTGAAGCAATATTTTAACTACATCCATTTGTTCTCCACGTGCTGCATGATGAAGAGGCTGAAAACCATGTCTTCAATTTAGCATTTTTTAAGAGGACCATAAAATCCCAATAAAAATAAAATAAAATAAGAGAAGGTGAAATAAATAATACCGTATCACCCTCCACATCAACGGCACTGAGCATTCTTGTGATGCATTCAGGGTCGTTAGAGGCAAAATTGAGGATGTAACTCACTATTTCAGTGAATCCTGCACCAACATAGGTTTCCTCATGAATTAAAAGCAAGGGACAGAATATAAATAATTTGGAAGGTTGAGAGAGGTTGAGGGGGGAGACCTCCAGCACAGGCATCATGAAGAGGGATAGCACCTTCTTCATCCTTTACTTCCAAACTAGCTCCTCGTCCCAAAATATACTACATGTAATGCGCATGACATAAATAACTAAGTTATCCTTTATTATAGAAGTTAATATCTTATGATACACGATATGTCTCTTATGATTTGATACGATACACATGGTTAAGTATACAATTCTATACTTTGTGTCCATGGAGATAAGTATCTCAAGTATCTTTCAATATCTTTCTGTATCCCGGTACAATACATATCGATACAATAATTTTATGATGACCAGTTCAGACCCGCTGGACAACATTAAAAAGCATATTTGGTAATACTTTAAGCTATTATATGATATAAAGTATCAACATAATCAGTTATGAGCTTCAATACGACTTATCATGATATGTATAGCTCATGAAGTGCAAATCATACTAGCATACTGCATATATATGATGGAATGTCATATTTTGATGCTTTTCAAATAAAAAAATAACTATATTTCTAAAGGTTTTTTTTTATCTTATTTTAAGATAAATATATAGTGTATCTTAACCATACAAAATACAATTCAACGAACCCTTAGACATAGTCTTATAGATATTAATAATTAAAAAAAAAGTATAAAATATAATTAATCAAAAGTATGAAACCTGGACACAGGCAAGGTGTCCATAGAGACAGGCCAAGTGTAGAATTGTGTCTCCATCCTCTACTGGATCATCAATTGTTCCCTCATGATTATCTGTAATTCCAAAAAAAAATAAGCAAATGCGGATCTCTTGCCTCATATTATAATTTAGACTTATATCCTTAATTAAGCAATAAATTTTACACAGCCAAATCATACCTATAATTTATCAAAAATACCACAATTATGAGCTAAGTGATTGCAAAAATGCAATTAAATCCGTAATTAACCTCAACCTTTACAGATACCAATACCATAGGTTTTGTGGCAATCAAAGAAACACTTAATCAAACCTACTAACAGCTTCCTCTTAAATTTGGTACCAAGGTAAAACTCAACAAAAATCAACCAAGACCAGTCAATTGGAACCAGATGGTAAGTGAGAACACACCAATCGCAGTCCGAAGAGAGTCGAGGTCGCCGGACTGAGCAGCGTCGACGAGAGGGCGGAGGTGCGCGGGCACATCGTGGTCTATGTCGGCCCAGGCATCATCCTCTCCTCCTCCGTTCAGGTAGAGGTCCTGCTGATCCTCGTTGTCGTCGTCCTCCTCGATGCCGTTCCTCCCTCCAGGCACGGCCATCCGTCGCTGTCTCTGTCGCGCACTGTGCCGCTGCCTGTCTGTCTAGGGTTTTGTCGCAGGACTCGGGAGGGAGGGTTTTAGGTTCGGCAACGCAGCGCCAGTTTGTTCTTTAATCTAATTTTGTTTGTTAACAGTTTATATATTTAGGAGTTGGATTCTGATGAGTGCTCATCCCCTGACTTACAGCATTGTGCAGTACACAACGTCAGCCGTTAGATCATCTCGAGATCCACACTGGAACGAATCTTAAGACGATCCAACGGCTGAAGTTGTGAGCTGCACAATGTAGTACAGCAGGGGATATGAATTGGGATTTTCTGATGAGTCTGAGTCTGACTGAGTCTGGGTTGTGTTTCTGCGTGAGAGGACGACTTGACTCTTTCCTCCAACAAAGTCAAGCACGTGCTGTGCACGGAGTGCTCCTCCCCTGACTTGCTGCACTGTGCAGTTCACACCTTCAGCCGTTGGATCGTCCGAAGATCCGCGCTGGCACTAATCTCGAGACAATCCAACGGTTACACGCTGCACCTGACATCAGTGAAAACAACAACACTTTCTTCTCTTCTTCAACTGGGCCTGGTAATTTATCAAGGACTTAACAAGTAAGCCTTTTGAGGCCCATAATTAACAATTTAACATCTTCTTGTTACTAGACTAGAATATTACTGTTACTAGTAAGTCAAATGGAGGATGATTATAAATACATACAAGTTGAAAATTAATTGTCACTTGCAAATGGAGCAAAGGTGCAAAATGTTGGTAACTGTAGACTGCAGTACATGTGCCTGCCTGGAGTAAACTAAACGACCATTTGGTAAAAATTCTCTACTTGTTTTATGCCCAAGTCAAACATTCATAAATTTGCCTAATTGCAAAGCCAAGTTACCGAGTAAGGCCAAAACCTTGAATAAAGAAGGTCGTATGCTCAAAACCAGGTTGAAATGAGCTGTTTTATCTTGAGTGTTGAGAACTTTTCCTTGCTTGTTACTCGTTACTTGTAGAGTCAATACTTGAGTTACAAACAACTCTCATCTGTCTATTAATAATCAGTTAATCACACACATAAATGGCTATTCTATCTATCACTATGGCTAGAGAAATGGTTCTTGTTGTGGCATCTATAATGATGTCACTATGCTTGATGTTAGGAGAGAAACAACAGGCGGCGGCCCAACCGGGGACGAAGGGGTACCTGGATCCGGCGTCTACGAACTACCTATTGTTGAGTCCGATTGCAGCAACAGGTCAAGAGCGGTTCTTTTGCCTTGCGAGAGGCCGCTGCCACTACCACGTCATAACCTGCCCGCAACAATGCCCCCACCGCAAGCCTCCCCTCAACCAAACCAACATCAAAGGCTGCTTCGCTGACTGCAGCAGTCGTTGCGAGACGACGTGCAAGAGTACGTGTTTTTCTTTTTTTAGAGTAGTTAATTACGCCAATTAATGGATAAAACTGATGTTAACATATGTTACAATGTTTGCTTTTAAATTGTGTGATCAATGTAGATCGGATCCCGAATTGTAACGGCTACGGGTCAGTGTGTTATGACCCACGTTTTGTCGGTGGTGACGGAGTGATGTTCTACTTCCACGGAGCGAGCGGTGGTGACTTTGCTCTTGTATCAGATGACCGCTTTCAGATCAATGTTCACTTCATCGGGGTACGTCCCGAGGGCAGGAAACGAGACTTCACGTGGGTTCAGGCTTTGTCGGTCATGTTCGACTCGCATACCTTGGTGATTGCAGCCAGAAGAGTTGCGAAATGGGACGATCATTTTGACGCACTCACGATCAACTGGGACGGCAAAGATATCGCTGTTCCGACTGACGGAGATGCCGAGTGGCGAAATGGAGAGAACGCGGCGGCGGTCGTGGAGAGAACGCAACAGTTCAACAGTGTGAAGGTAACGGTGCTTAACGGTCTGATCGAGATGAACGTGAAAGTCGTACCTATTACGAAGGAGGACGACAGGATGCACGGCTACAATATCCCTGAAGGCAACTCCTTTGCGCATCTTGAGACACAATTCAAGTTCGCCAATCTGACGGAGCTTGTCGAGGGCATCTTAGGTCAGACATATCAGCCCGGCTACGTGAGCCCGGTAAAGAAAGGAGTTGCAATGCCCATGATGGGAGGCGAGGATCGCTACCGCACCTCGTCTCTGATCTCAACTGACTGCGTCTCGTGCCGATTTCACCGCCCCACCAGCTTCACTGAAGATCCCTCGGCCCCTTTCAAGCTAGCACAAGCTTAATCATTTATACTTAAATTGTAATTATGGTTAAACAAGAGTAATTATTGCAATAAGTTTGGATTTGGTTACTTTATGTAGCAAACAAATGTAAAGGTGGAAATGGATGATCTATGAATGATCTTCTTCATTTCATTCTGTTATGTTGCAAAGTGTATTTCTCATATTTGTAGCACAATTGATAGCTACTAAATTAAGAGCAGGCTACTGTCGTTAATTCTGATTAGCAGACAAAATTTGTAGAGGAATTAAGATTCATGTTATCAAGTCCGTTTGATGAAAGAACAGAACAAAACTGGGTAGCCGAAATTGAATTGAAACTCAAATTTGGTCAAGCCCAAAAACTAATATGAGAGCCCAAGTACAAACTTCTATATCTATATCAAATATAATGATGGACTTGAAAAACAAATTAATATGTGGGAATACGGCCATACGGGATGCTACCATGACAGCCCATGCAAATCAAATTAAGGCGGCAGGGATGATTAGGTTCTTTACGTTCTAGCTAGAGATTTTGATCTTGGACAGTGATTCTATGCCGCAAACTTTGCCTCCATAATTCTGTGATGAAGTGGCATATGGATCGGAGGGTCGTTTTTGTTAAAAAAATTTGGGTCGGAGGTATATTATTATAAAATTTTTAGGGTACATTTGTACAAATATTTTCAAGGTAGGATCAATTTTGTAAATTTTCTTAAAAATAAAGTATATTTCTGTAAATTTTTCTGAAAAAAGAGATATTTTTTATAATCTTTTTGCTAGCACATCACAATTCTGTGGGGGGCAATAGCAGGGAAATATATATTTTTCCTTTGATTTTTGAGGCCAGAATTTTATTTTCGCATCTCCAATTTTCAAATGATTGTAACCAATTTGTTCTAGGTTGCTTAATAGTTCAATATACTAGTTTATGTTCCGCCATTCTTACAACCTTGCATATTGTAATTTTCAGAAGAAAAAAAAATGTTGTGCTGTTTGCCTGTTTCGATCCTCAAGTTGTTTAATTTGAGCCGATAACCGTACTAAATCCCTTTATAGTACATTTAATTTTGGACGATTGCTACAGTACTAGAAACACACTATGAACAGTATTTTTTTTTTTTTTTTTAAGGATCTTTCAATAGTATCTTACCGTTGAGTTGTTTAAGAGAATAATATAGAAAGTATTATTGTTGACATTGGAAAGGTAAATAAACAATATACAAAATATAAGCTACAATATCAACTAGCTAGAAGCTTTAATACGAGAAGAGATTGGTTGACAATTGATAGTATCTCAAATTTCAATAAATTAATTACTCTTTGATAGCTTATTTAAATTTTGTGTACTTATAAACTGTTGCAAATTAATGAATTATCAATAGTTTATAATAAAACTTACATTAAATATAATTGAAAATATAGCCAATCTACGAGTTAAATTTTTTTTCATTTTTAAGAATTTTAAACAGTAATTTAAAATGTTTTCCAAGCTCCATGATCAAATTTGTCAAGATAACCATTATCAACTGATCTCCTCTACAACTATTGCTTTAAACTTCCTTTTGTATGCTTTAGTAAATTGTTTTAAAAAATATGAAATGTGTTGTAAACAACTTTTATCCTTACACAACAATATTTACCGAAGTAGAAATGTCTAAAGAAGCAATATTTTTACGTTTTAGAAAAATAACTAAAAAATTCAACATCTTGGACAAGAAAAATTACAAGTACAAGTTTGTGGAGTTCATCAAAAGATTAAAACGAAAGAAGATTATATTTAAAATACAAGTATATACCATGAAAATTTAATGGGTTTTGAACCATATATGTCTTCTAAAATTATTATTTGCAATCATTTTAGAAGATTAAAAGGAAATACTTAAAAATTTTAATATCACCCCTTTATAGTATATTTAATTTTGGACGGATTGCTACAGTACTATGAATAGTAGATTTTTTTTCTTAAAGATCCTTCAATAGTATCTTACCGTCGAGTTGTTTAAGAGAATAATCTAGAAAGTATTATTGTTGACATTGGAAATGTAAATAAACAATATACAAAATATAAGCTACATTATATGATAAGCGCCAAAGATATATGCATTATTGATAGAAATTGATAGGGTGTTACTTAGAAAACCGAATCAAAATACTTTAGATTACTTAAGTTTTTGTCAAAGATCATGTTACTGCTGTACTTTTGTGTTTCAATGTGTAGAGAATGAAGAGAAGAAGCCAACACGACAAACGGAACTCAAATCGGAGCAAGGATGAAGGAGAATGGAGTAAAACAAGCATTAACGGACCCTGAAAGCTGCCCCGCGTGCCATGTGATTTACCCCGTGCGCTAGGTGAAACTGACTCCGCGTGCCAAGTAAATCACGTAGCGCGCGACCTGATTTGAGCGCACAGAATTTCTAGAGCATTTTCAGAACTTTCTACTCCCCGATGACCCCCCGCGCCAGGTGAAATCACGTAGCGCGCGACCCTTTTTCCAGGGCGGTTTCCAGACTATTCTTGCACACCTTGGACTATTTTGGGCCTTCCCAACTCATTTCAACTCCAAATTTAGAACCGTTTGATCCTATGGAAAACTCTTTTCAATGAGAAACTGTGGGGGGATGGTTTTGGAAGGCTTTAAAAAGGGGAAACCCACAAAAATTGGAGGAGAAGTCACATCGAGGGTGGTGTTCTTCTTCAGAGTTTTCACTTTCTTCTTTCTTCTTTCTCTTTTCTCTTTGATGTTTTCTTCTTTCTTGTTGAGTTCTCTCTCCTCCATGGAAGAGCAAAAACTTCTTTCTAGAGTTTGTACGGCATGTAAATGATGAAACTTTGTTCTTTTTAGTTTAATCTTACTCGGTACTTTTTAATGATGGTTGTTGATTTGATTTATGTTTGTAATTGATACTTGTGATTAGAATTGTTGTATGGTATTTTGCTTGGGTCTTGATCAAACTTGAACTGTTGTAGGATATTTGCCATGAATAACTTTAATTGCAAATCCTAGGTTAGAGATCAAGGACCGAAAGGTGAAGTTGACAACCGTACCCAAACATAGACTTAGGGATAATAACTCGTATGCTTGTTGCTTAGAGGGTTCTTAGTAACTACGGGGAACCCTAGTTTGATCCGAGACCATTAGAGAAACTTAGTGGCTTGATTGACAATTAGGCTAATCATAGAATTTAATGCGTTTAGGGTAGCAAGTCGCAAAAGGGATCCTACCTTAGATAGGGACTGCACCAGGACATGTTCTAAATTGGATTAGAAACCCTCAAATACTTCAACTTGAAAATAGAACCATTAGATTAAGCAAATTAGAATTAGTATCTTGTTTATGTCCGGACAACCCTAGATTCCTTAGCATCTGAACTTGTCTTTGTTTAATTTAGTTTGTTTTAGTTTAAATTAGTCCTTTAATTTCAGTAATTTCTTCAAACTCCACATTTGATTGTCTATATAATTGAAATCCAAAAATCATTAGTGCAAAAGTTGTCCCTGTGGATCACCCCTATTCTATACTGCAATTGTAGGTTTATATGCTTGTAAACCGACATTTTTAGTAAATTTAGGGTACATATTTTATTAGCTCTTGACACACGTCAATATCAGCTAGCTAGAAGCTTTAAATATGAGAAGAGATGGTTGACAATCAATAGTATCTCAAATTTCAATAAATTAATTACTCTTTGATAGCTTATTTTGAATTTTATGTACTTATAAACTGTTGCAAATTAATGAATTATCAATAGTTTATAAACTTACATTAAAAATAATTGAAAATATAACCAATCTACAAGGTTAAATATTTTTTTTTCATTTTTAAGAATTTTAAACAGTAATTTAAAGCTTTTTCAAGCTCCATCATCAAATTTGTCAAGATCGCCATTATCAACTGATCTCTCTACAACTATTGATTTAAACTTCTTTTGTATACTTCAATAATTGTTTTAAAAAATATGAAATGTGTTGTAAACAACTTTTATCCTTACACAACAATATTTGCCGAAGTATTTCTAAAGAAGCGATATTTTTACGTTTTAGAAAAATAACTAAAAAATTCAACATCTTGGACAAGAAAAATTATAAGTATAAGTTTGTGAAGTTCATCAAAAGATTGAAATGAAAGAAGATTAAATTTAAGATACAAGTACATACCATGAAAATTTAATGGGTTCTGAACCATATATGTCTTCTAAAATTATTATTTGCAGTCATTTTAGAAGATTGTAAGGAAATACTTAAAAAATTTTAAATGGTAAAAATTGTATATCTAATGAGATTTTTATAAAAATTATAAATCCAATAGCAAAAAGAAAGTTGGAGATATTTAAAGTATTAAATTAATAAATCACAAAAATCTATAACAAACCAACTATGTCCTCAAAATACTCACTTTTCAGAAAAACAATATAATTGTCTGAAAAACTTCAAGAAATTATGTTTATTATGATCTCCTCCATTTTTTTATTATTTGTATTCTTTTTAGTAGAAAGATGTGTATGACTTCAGTTCCCTCTCAGTTCTAAGATATATAAGCGAAGTATGCAATAAGAAAGATAGTATAAACTATGAAAATAGCAACTTATAGGCCAATTTTTATATATAAAAAATAAAAAAAATCTTATTTTTAATTTTGGAAAAAAAAAACTTACTTTTGGTAGGCCGGGTTTGGGAGAGCCGGCCTAGATCTGAAATAATTGCCTTAGACTAGGCCAGTTTGGTGCTGTCACATATTGTCGTTCACGCGAAAAAAAAAAAGTTGATTTGACCCATAGGCCAGGTTTCAGGGATTTGCCCAACAAAATTTGGCTATAAATAGGCAGCCAGGCAGAAAAATTCTAATCATTCTCATTCTTTCTCATTCCTCATTCCTGTCTTTCTCATTCTTCCTCACAAATATAATGGTATCCATCGCAATATTTGTTGGTGGTATAGTAATTAATGGTCCTATGGGTGTCTCTTACAATCTGCCTCCCAGAAACGTTTTTACATCCGACGTAAATATAACATTTGATTTTCTGAGGAGATTAATATATCAGCATCTAGGATTGCTCGAAAGCCAGTGCAGACTAGATATCTGTGCGAAATTTAACGTTGGAGGTATTGATAATGCTTTCTACAGTCTTCTCCCGGTATCTGATGACGACAAACTGTCGCTTGCTGTAGGCCAAAACCAATCCTTGCTCGAACTTTATATCTGATGCATCGCATTCATATCTGCATTTTACCAGACTTGCACCTTGTTTTTGACCTAAAATTCCCAAGTTCATATGCATTTTAGTATTAGAATGCCTAGGTTCCAGTTACTTGTTTACTTTTGTCCAAATTTCAGGTAGATTGGGCTTTTGGAGCCATTTGGACGCTATTCGGAGCAAATCAGCGCTGGAACTGGATTCTTGCGGGCCGCAGGGCGGTGCGGAGCAGTTTTCTGTTTTGGCTGCCCTAGGCTATTTAAACTCTTTCCTTGAGACGTTTTAGGCATCTTACTTCCTCTCTTTTCATCCTCTATTCACCCTAGCCGCCATAGGAGAAGAGGAGAGTTCGGCCTTGCTTTGATCATCGATTCCTTCGACGGATTCGCGAGGATTCCTTGGAGAAGTTGAAAATTGAAGCTGTCCTTGTTCTTCTTCGTCTCTTTAGTATCATGAACTCTTTTATTTCTTTCTTTTGTTTGTTTTCTCTCGCCATGAGCGAGTAGACTTTTAGTTTCTAGGGATGATGATGATGTTTGTGCTTATGAATTGATTGTACTATATTTTGAGTCACGATATTTTCATAGTTACTTGCGCTTTAATTATTATGTGTTCTTGACTTGACTTGTTTGTTTGGTAAACCCGCGGATTAGGCCAAATCCGGTGTGGCTAATTGAATATCTCATGACCAATAATTGTTATTCGCACTATTTGGGTTGATTGCTTGCTTTCCAAGAAATACCGAAAAATTGAATTGCGGTTTAGACGAGAGTCGAACCGAACCCTCGAACAAAAGTAACTTGAACGTAGGTTTAGAAATAAATTTATGAATTTCTATTGAACTAGAATTGTTAGAAAGACCAAAATACGATAGTTGAGGAACTTGTACTAAATCTGATTCAAATAGGAATTGATAACATGAGTCGAAACACGAACCAGAACCGAATCTGCTTTCTGTCAATTGCCTGCGGACCCGCAGAGACATCTTGCGGAGCCGCAGACAGTTGCAGAAAGTGCAAAACAGAGTTTTCGACATTGGTTGCGAACGGAGGAGACATTCTGCGGTCAGTAGGCAGTGTCGACATCTCTACCTACATCCTGCGACCCCGCAGAGACATCTTGCGGGGCCGCAGATTGTCAATCCAGAAGCCAAACTGATTCTGAAAACCCTAGGAACGCCCGTTTATTATCTGTTTTCGAGTTTTACTTATTGCCATTTACTATTTTGCACCTTCGACTGTTTGAAACCAAAATTTGACAAAACCCCCCCCACTCTTGTTACAAAAAGACCAAAAACATTTATTTAGGATTTGAATTGCAATTAAAGTCTGGTTTATAATTAACTTCGTCCTTGTGGTTCGACCCCGACTGTACTACACGAGATCGTACGCTTGCGATCAAGTGTTTGCATAGGGTAAATTTAAAAGCCTATACCTTTCGAGCGTGTCAATGTCGATATTGTTCCACTTATTTCCAGTACATCATATGTTCCAGCTGCCGACAATTTACCCGGCAGTAGCAACCAAGCCAGCTGGAATGTACCACAATACCAACCCTATAACATACCACAATACGAATACCAGGCTCAACCGCAGTATCCACCACAGTACCAACCTCAACCAGTAAACCCTTATTATCAAACTACTTGGAATGCTCCACAGTACCAGCCACGAACGTACCGCAGTATGAATGTCAGGCCCAACCAGACTATTCATATTATGATACCCAGCCACACTACTCGCCACAACCGCCACCAAACATACCTGAGGTTAGCATTCCGCAAGAAAGGAGTGCCGAGCCTAATGCAAATGAGCCTACTGTTCATGGTGCTGCCGATGATGATGTCGATCTTGGAGAAGATTTATACGACAGTGAGAACGAGTCACCACTTTACGATACTGAAGATGAAGAAGCGGAGAGAATGGCAAAGGAAGACGAAGGAGAAGATGACAGCAGTTCGAGTAGTGACGACGACAGCACTCCATTTCCTGCAGGCGGCGGGCCATCGAGGCAAGCGCCACAACCCTTTCTAAACAGAGGCAATGAGCAACCATTTCGCTTTTTCCACTCCAGTGAGACAGAAGAAGTAGAAGCAGATTCTATCACCTACGGCGTAAAGAAGGTGTTTGACCATCCCTTAGCCATAGGTAGAAAATTCGCTGATAAAGAGGCACTTGTACAGGTTGTTCGAGAATATCACATTAACGAGAACATACCGTACAAAACCACTAACAGTAGTAAAACGATGCATGTTGCCGAGTGCGAGCACGCACCGCTGTGTAACTGGCGTATGTATGCCGTTTCGAAGGACAAGAAATCATTCACAATCAAAACCAATCCGTACAAACATTCATGCGAAGCAATCATTGGCAGGCGAGATCATAGGCAGCTAACCGCTAAATTTTTGGCGAAGGTACTGTATAACGCCGTTGCTGCAAATCCTGGTATATCTATGCGCGACCTTAGTTCTGTTGTGGAAGTCAAGTTTGACCAAAAACCCACTTACAATAAGCTATGGCGTGCCAAGGAGAAGGCAATTGCGGCAGCCTTCGGTAGCTGGTCTGAGGCCTACGCTCTCCTTCCCAACCAATTGGAAGCGTATGCTCGGAAGAATCCGGGAACAAGGTATGTTGTGCAAGGTGACTGGATTTCACAGACCGAACACCTTTTCACCAGGGCCGCATGGTCTTGGGGTGCATGTCGAGAATGTTTCAGACATTGTCGACCGGTATTTGGTATTGACGCCACCTTTCTCACCGGGCGGTACAAAGGTAAACTTTTGGTTGCCACAGCATATGATGCAAATAATCAGTTGTTACCCCTCGCATACGGCTTGGTGGATGCAGAGGACAACGGCTTGTGGGCTTGGTGGATGGGGTGACTGCGTCGTAATGTGATCGCACCTGACGTACGCTTCATTGTTATATCGAACAGACATAAATCCATCCAAAATGTTTTTATGAGGATTGACAAGGGTTACTGTGAGGCTAGGTCGGAGGCACTTCACCATTTCTGTGCACGTCATATCAGCGAAAATGTGAAGAAATTTTATGGCAAACGGTCGAGCAAATTATTCGAGGCCACGGCGTATACCAAATGGGTCCAAAGACACCATGATGCATTTGACCTGCTGAGGGAATGTAATAGGCGTGCATGGAACTATGTGTACGACATCGGAAAAACGGGTACCAGACAGCAGAGGGCGGAGGCAAATCCACGGAAAGATTTGTGGACATGTAGTCATGATGGCGGCACAAACTGGTGGGGTATAATGACAAGCAACGGTCCGGAGTCTCTAAACAAGGTCTACAAGGATGCTCGCGCCCTTGCCCGTTACTGCTCTGGTGGATGAAACTTTTTCAAAGACAATGGATTGGTTTGCCGACCAGAGAGAGCTTGCAAGAGTAAATCTTGCATCCTGGAAATAGTGGGCGCCGAAGGTTGCTGATAAAATCCAACGACAGACCCGCAAATCCCAAGCTCACAAGGTGAAGACGGTGAAGCTCGACCAACTGATGTTTCTAGTAACTGGAAAGGAGGGAAAACCCGGTTCAAAGAGGCGGTTCAAGTACAACGTGTAGCTTTTTCCTAGCTTCCATCGCTCATCATGCGTAATTGCTATTCTCAGTAAGCGACGTTACAGTACCGCCGTATTTGTGTCATGCTATTACAGTGCGGAGTACATGTTCAATACATGGGAGCCGCTCCTTATGCCATTCAGCAGTGCCGAAGATTATCCAAACATGAGGGGGCTGAGGTATGTGCCGAATCCTAAAAAGGTTACGAGAGGACGACGGAAGCATCTTCGGTTACCAATGACGATGGATCAGATGGGTAAGCAGAAGAAAAAACATTCATACAGGTGTTCTCGTTGTGGCGAACAGGGACATACAAAAAACAAATGCCGTGTGCCATTTGAGTACGCGGAGGATACTCAAGCTGGTAGACATTCATTCATCGGCACGCCTTCAAATGCGCACATCCTCGACGAATTCCTTCCAGGTTAGAGGTTATTAACAACGATTAATCTATCATGTATATCTCTAAAACTTGCTAAAGGTATGTTTCTTTTTTGTCAGATCAACCGAGCGCTCAACAAAGATTTTCAGCCCAGCGCCATTCGGTTAGCAGGGTACCAAGGCCGGTACGTAGACCGGAACCAGCACCTGCAAGAGGAGGAGGTCCCCAACCAGTGAATTCCGCGAGGAAAAGAAATCTATCGAATCGAAGTTGAAGGGCATCTTTAAAGGGTCGTCAAGCCGCGGAAATTGAATCTTTGTGTTTGTTTCAATGCTATGTCGTATCATTTTCTTTTCTTTGTATTTGCTTTCTAGCATGGCTTGGCATTATATTTGTAGTTGCATTTTAGCTTTGTTCAAATGCTATGTTGTACCACTTCAATGTTAAGTTTTAAATCAGATATGCTATGTTGCATTTAGCATGGCTCGGCATTATGTTGTACCACTTCAATGCTATGTTGTAGTTGCATTATAAAAAAATCTGCTTCAAAAAGATGTGCTTTAAAACTAATTGATTTGATGAAATTCCCTTCATCATGTTTTAATGATGTATTAATTTTCATCATGAATTAGGATAGCCATAGCATTAAAGATGAAATCCAAAAAAAATAGGGACCCGGCCTAGCGTTTCCAGGCCGGCTTCTTGGAAACCGGCCTTTTTTTTTTTCCTGTGCTGTTTTGTCGTCAATCTTGGTACATTTTGGGTACCAGCCTCATTTTAAACAAATATTCATAACACAAACATACATCACAAACATACATAACACAAACAAATCCACAACACAAACATACATAACACAAACATAACACAAACATAACACAAATCCATAACACATTCATAACACAAATATAACACAATTTTCACCTTCTTATCACAGAAGGACTATACCTTGGAGCTGGCTCGCATCGACCCGGTCTCATAGCTCTCCTCTTCTTGGCGGTACCTGCCGTGGATGTACCAGCCTCTTCAGCCGTACCTTGTGGTGGTGGCGGGGTAGCCTGAGTAATCTGACTCTGCATGTACTCATACCCATACCCCTAAGAACTCTCTGGTAGTAAGTAGCCAGACCAGTAGTCCTCGTAATGCCCCACGTTCGGACCGGCGGGCATCTCGTTCTCCGGGCTGTCGGGCTCGCTCTCAACAGTCGCGGAAAAGTTGTGCTGATCATATAGATCGTCTATGCGGTACACCTCGCCTACATCCTCCAGTTGTACTTGGCAGTTCCGCAACATCCACTTTCCGATCTTTTTGCCTGTCTTGCTAAATATTAGCTTAATGCCGTAGGCCGCCTGAGCTAGAATTCGCTCAGCCTGCAAAATAAAACAGGTCAGTGCATGCACAAATGTAATAACAGAACATTTTAATAAAGTTAGCGACGTACCAAGCGGGGCCTCTGCTCGTGTCTCCGAGGATACGACATGGTGGGCAATTCTGCTTGCGATGGTCTTGGCATGTCCTCCGCCAGTCCCTGCACGATCCGGGTCCTAGGCATGATCATCGGCTTGCCGTAGACACCATACCAGAGCCTGTACTCGCCCATGCAGTTAGGGTCCTAGAACTCCCCAGAGTCAACCGACCTATGCTCAATCTGACCCATTCCTGAAATACATTTATTTTTATTACGTAATGGCCTATGATATCAACCTAAATATTTTTTTTTGTCAAATAAGGACAATTGAATAACCTGAATATGGCTTGCATGAATAGCTGGCCAGTTCGGTCTTTTTTATTAGAGTCCTTGGTGTGCTCTTATAGCATGTATGCCTCGTGGCCCTCCCAGGGCTCGGGTAATGGGGGCAGCACAAGCTGCTTCCGGCCAAATTGTCTCATAACCCAATCTGGATAGTGGAACTCGACTATCCAGAAATGGATCATCTCGACTCGGACACACCAAAGGTGTCGCTTGGCAATGATCGTCGGGGGTGCAAGGTTAAGGTCCTCCCTCAAGAAAGCCTCGTACGGCTCCCAAATGATGTCACCCTCCATCAGTTCATGCAATTGCTTATGGAGGACACTTAAACATCCTTGGCTTGGTCCAAAAACCTCTTTGGACTACTCCACCTGATCCCGTATGCGTGCCTCACATGGACGTCAGGACCACCAAGCGCTTCGTGAGGATGCCCAGGTTTCATGACCGGACGAGCCACTGCGAAGTGCTCCCATGACCATATCTGCACAAACCGCACAAGTCATATCAATTCACGTTAATTCATCACACAAACCGCACAAGTCATAAAAAGTAAAATGAAAAGGGTAATATGTATAGTACCTGCAGAAAATACAAGGGGCCCGCAATGGATCTAGTAGCACGACGGCTGGCATTGCACAAGTTCCAGTACAGACATGCTAGCAGGGCGGAGGCCCAGCTGTACCGCCGTGGTTGCTCAAAGCTTATGAACTGTGCGTACATGCTCGACACACAGTCCTTCGAACTGTCCGGGACAATAAGTGTCCCGATCAGCTCCATGATAAAAGCTGTCGTGTGGGACTGTATTTCAACCTCGTCGTCATGATTGTAATTTGGATTACCGAACCGTTCTTTTAAGTACGCGAGCCTGTAGTCAACATGAGAAGAAACAAAAAGAAATCAGTTTATATTAACCAAACTTTTAAGATATATTAAAATATTTTACTAGATAAGAAAATCTGGTACCTCAGAGAGTAATACGAAAGCCTCCTTCTATCTGAACCATCCTTTTTCGTTCCAACCTTTTTGTTCTTAAAGGCACTTGTCAGTAGTTGGACACCGAAAGCGTTGGTCAGGTGTTCAGCCAGATCCACATCACTACACCTAGTCACCGGCGGACCGCCGATAGGTAGGTCCCAGATGGTAGCCACATCTTGCAAGGACACTGTGATCTCACTAGTGGACATGTGAAATGTATGAGTTTCTGGCCTCCACCGCTCTACCAGAGCGGTGATCAGAGCATGGTCTAGCTTGTCGTAAACATCCATTTGGCCCACTTGCTACAACCCCCATTGCGACGAGAACATCCCACATGTTCTCGTGATACTTGACATATCTCTTGTGACCTTGCATCGACAGAGGCACCGCGTCCTGAAATTTCATAAAGATTATAAGAATTCCATAAATCAACACAATGTCAAAGGAAATTGAAGTAAAAGTGTATAGAATTACCAGGTTGGTGACATTCCACAACTGATGGTCCTCATCTGGGATCCGCAAAAGTAAATCTTGAGGGTTTGCCGATGGTCCCTCACTGGAGGACATCGTGAAGCACTACAATGTCATCACAATTACAACACAATTATAATTGGAATTTTTTTTTTACGATAACAACACATTTATAATAAATTGTTCAACTCTACTCATTTGAAATTGTTCAACAATTATAACAAGCAATTAAAAAAAAATTACAACAACTCAATTACCATCACAATATTGCATTACAGATCTATTATCCATTCAATTACCATCATTGTGCATAATGAACCAACATTTATTCAATTTCAACAAATTTACATAATAAACCCTCATCTACTAACTATTACAACACAAACCCTAGATTTACTCTAACTCTAAAATTATCAATCCTAATGCAAGTTTCACAAAAATAGTTGCAATACATTTGCTAGAGAGACAATACGCACCTAAGTAGAAGAGATTGTCCGGTAGCCGCGTTGAAAATCACGAAACCTCGAAATGCCGGCGCCACAAAGCGAGAGAGGAGCAAAAAATCGGGTCTAGAGGGTGAGGGGAGGGAGGAGAGGAGAGGGGCGTGTTTTGGGGGGGGGGGGGGCGGGTTTTGGGGCAGCTGTTGACCCTCTAAAAAGTGACAAGATTTTAATCCTATTAAGCTGAGCACAGTTTTGAAGGGATTGTAATCGAAGCACAAACAACAAACAAAACGAAAAAGAGAAAAAAGAATGAAGAAAAAGAGAAAAAGAATAAAAAAAATGAATGGAAAATAGGAAACTTATTGAAACAGATTCAAATCAAGCCAGGTCAAAGGTGGAAGAAAGCATGAAAGCATCTCCTGAGATCACACCCTGACCCAACAGAGTGATGGAAGTTGCGAGATGAGCAAGAAAACATTCTCGTAATTTTATGATCCGTGGTCAATCCTTAAAATTGTAAGTGGAGAAAAATTGAAATCCTTCTACAATTTTTAAAATTTTTCTTCTTATGATATATTGAAATTCTTCTCATTCTCCTAAGAATTTTGATATATTATTTGAAACTTTCAGAGTTTCCTAGCTCAAATTATCCTATTTTCTCCGTGTTGTTCACTGTTGCGAAGTATACTTCATTCAAAAAAATGTGTCAAGTTACAAAATTACACCATAAGTTCACCAAAATAGGCTCAAAATGATCCATGCATTTTTATGAGAATTTTGGTGCAAAGATAGAACAATTCGGCCAAGAAATGAACTGCCGAAAAATTTTAAGAGGAAAAAAAAACAGTTTCTGACCAATGAGAGACTGCCATGTGACATGGGAAGCACAAAAAGGAAAGCAGATTACCCTTGGATCTTGATCTTGCAACCCAGAAAATAGGGATGTATACAACAGGTTTGTATTAGATCCAAGACCACATCCATTTCTCAGGATATCAAACTGACAAGTGGACCCCACATAAAGGACCTCACATACCTGACATGTGGGGCTCACATACGGGTCCCACAAGCTCCCCATCGTCCTGACAAGTAGAACCCATGCCCCAGCTAAAACCCAAATTAGATAAATGGTTTAATTAAACTAAACACGCAGCTTAGTATTATGCTAATCAGGGGTCAACTGGGGACCCAGCTGTCATTGAGACAACCTGCAAGCAGAAGTGAACAAGAGAAAAAAAAGGAGGGGGGCAGAGAGATTTACCTACGCCTGGAGCTGATGAACCAAGAAGCTGCAAGTGGGCCCACACGAGCCTAGCTTCCTTGTGCCATGCCCAGCCCTTCTCCCCTCTTCTTTCTTCTCCGTCCCTTCCCTTTTCCTTTATTCTTTCTCCACCCGACACTGCCTTCTTTTCCTCTTCACCTGTCACTTCTCCTCACCTCCTTCTCTTTGCCGTCTCCTCTACTTGGATTGAGTGTCCAGCAAATTGAAAAAGAAGATGGTCATTAAATTCGAAACAGCTTCAGGCCATACCCCAAACTCAAGGTGTTGCGTTCGCTTACAAGTGCTGTGATGCCAAAACAATGCCACTGCCGGAACTGCAACTTGGAGGTGGGGGTTGGTTGCAGCAATGGGGTGAAGCAGATCGTGCGTTGCCCTCTCCCTCACCTCACAATGGCTGTTATTTTGTCAATTTGAAGGGAGCAGAGATTGACACAATAAATCAGGAGAAGAGCTGGTTAAAAGGAATGAAAACTGTGCTGAGGTGAGAGCAAAGCTCAGTGGCTGGCACATCCTTCATTTAATGCCCACGTCCATGCTACAGGCCTGGTACAATAAAGGGTTGGAGTTGGTGAATTTTGGTCAAAAGGATGAAGTATGCTGCAGCAGCTTGGTCATGTCAGCAACACTCTTCTCAACCAACCAACCCCCCCCCCCCCCCCCCCCCCACAAAGCTCTCTAAAAACAGTACTATTTCTCTCCCTCTTACTTACTGTTAAAAAAAAAAAAAAAACTGAAGTAGTAGTGAAGCTTGGTTATTAGCAATGAGTTGTAACTGAGCTTGTTGAATAAGCAGAAAAGTAATTGTGAATTGAAATAGAGCTGAAATTCAAAGGATTGAACTGACTCAACCCTGGCAGTAAGATACAGTGGCTGAGCATACTCTTTGCCAGTCACTGTGAGGGTGAATATTCACTATCTCTTACTCTAAGGGGGTTTCAGTTAAGCCCTCTTTGTTGTGTGGTGAATATGAATTCTAACTGTGAATGCTCTCTTTTATTTCTTTTCTTTGTTCTCTGTAACTTCCTTGAAAGTTCTGAATTGTTAAGTCACAATTTATAAAACCTTTCTTCTTAAAGAGGAATTGATGACTTTGACGTCAATGCATTTCGAAAGAGATGGAGAGCGATTACATACGATACGAGTAGAAGAGGTAATTATTAGAAGATAGGAGTGGTAAAAAAACTCGTGGCTCGTGGCTTGCTCGTTAAGCTAAGGAGCCGAGCTTGAATTTGGCATGGCTCGGCTCGTTAAACTCGTTTGGCTCGATAAACTATTACTAATTGCAATTTGTACTGCTCTTATCGTAAATATTAATATATTATACAACATATGGTCAAATATATATGAAATTGTTATGTAAAATGGGTATGAACATATATTTATTAGTCCTTTTTATATTAATTTTTATATAAATTTTAATATAACATACTTAAAATTTTATTATTAAAAAATAAACGAGTTAACGAGCCAGTTCGGTCAGCTCGTTAATTAAACGAGCCAGCTCGGTCAGCTCGTTAATTAAACGAGCCGAGTTCGAGCTCGTGTTTTTGGCTCATTAATTAAACGAGCCGAACTTGAACCGTTTACACCCCTATTAGAAGATGCCAAGATGGAGAGCGAGCGAGCGAGCGAGCGAGGAGCCTATCTTTTCAACTTCTGATTGGGCGTAGCGGATTTGGTAAACAGCTCCGATAGTCAATCGACCCGATCCGGTATAGGCTGCTTCGGTCTGATTGGGTAGGCCGAAGCCTGATGGCGGTAGCGGAAGCCCACAGACGAGCCCGAAGACTACCGCAGCCTGGCCTGTCTTGGGGTCCAAATGCCCAAGCCTGAAGCCCGAAGTATTTATTATTCATGTGATCTGTCCGTTTGATGAAAGAAAAGAGAACCAAACGGGTAGCCGAAATTAAATTGTTACTTAAATTTGGTCAATGTAGCCCAAAACTTGAATTAGCCCAAGTACAAACTTCTATATCAAATATAATTATGGACTTGAAAAAACAAATGATTTTGAGAGATTTTTTTGAGAGTAGAATTTCTGCGTCTCCAATTTTCAAAGTCATCCATATCTACAGAGTTTATAGGTTACATTTTGGGATGTATCTGTTACATTTTTTATACGTCTACAAATGTATGGATGACTTTTAAATGGATGCAAGATGTTTCTCATTTTCAAATGATTGTAACCAATTAGTTCTTAGGTTGCTTAATAGTTCAATGTACTAGTTTATATGTTTCGCCATTCTTACAACCTTTCGGATTGTTAAATTCAGAAGAAAAAAAAATTATTGTGCTGTTTCGATCCTCCAGTTGTTTGTTTAGTTTGAGCCAATAACCGCAACAAAAATATATTTTTCTATCATTGAACAATTAATAAATAAAATATGTACATGTTTAGTAATTAAATTTCTGGATTTGAAGATGGGACAGCTTACTAAAGGTTCACGAATAAATTACTTCTTTATACTACAAAAGTTACAATTAATTTGGGACTGTAAATTTCCAAATTCAATTCATGTTTGAGTAAAAAAAGGACTAGAAGTATAGAACAAATTCATCAACTTGTTCTTAAGCCAGACTGGCAGACAAAAAGTTTGATTTGGCCCTTCACCACCTCTGCTGTCTCCATCTAGATCTCAACTTAAACTCCAAACCCATCATGCATTAAAATTTCTTCTCCGTGCGCAACTTCGCATGAGACGTGTCGCCAGAACCTAATTTTAAATTGTCATTTTGAGTACATTCTGATATTTACATCCGAACCAACACCAATATTTGATGAGATAAACAAGCACCAATTTGGATCCTCAATCTTAGAGTTCAAGTACAGATAATTGTATTTTGATTTCAGTTTTGGTATTGCATTGCCATCCCTGTGTTTCAATCGGTGTTACTGTCCAAGGAGTCAACAAATTTAGGTTCAGGGATAATTAGGGATTTTTTTTTCTGGTAAACACAGAAATATTACCGCATTTTGGTATCTTTCTGAAACAAAAAAAAAAAAAAAATGTAAATAACTCAAAATTTTGTGCATAAAACTTGAGCTTTTTTTTTTTTATTATTTTTTAGAATAAGAATCAGTTGCGAATAATTTGTAGAATTCATCAAATTAAACCTTCTCATTCTATTAGTTAGTAAAACTAATAATTCATAATTACACGAATTTTGCTACCATATTATAATACTCTAATAGCATACTGAGATTTTAACCTTTTGAGGTATAATACAGGCAATATTATCATTTGGCGCAAATATTGATGTTTGTACATGCTATTTTAAAAAAATGCAAAACAAATACTTAGAAAACTCTAAAAATGAAATTTTTTTGTATTCCCCAGTATCTTCATATAAAGAATTTATTTAGTACCATAAATCGTAATTTTAGACATAGTCTAACTCCTGTTAGAGATATTGATTGTAAATTAAAATGAACGGCCATGATTTATGAAACACGCTTTCCTGTAAACTAAAAAGAATATCAGAGGATCCCTCAACCTAGAAGTTAATTAATAATTATATAGAGTTAGGTAGTCCATGAAGTTTTATGTCATAAGATGATGCACTGACGCGTAACCAAAATGAATAAATGATTATTTATTTTTCACTAGAATGCATAAGAATTCAAGTTCATTTCAGACACTCAAATTAATACACGTTGAGTGATTAAGTGTATCTTTCAAGAGTTACATTCCTCTAAAAAATATAACAAAAGAAATTCATATCTCCCAGTGCAAGCAAAGGCTAAGGCTTCCAGATTAAATTAATTCACACTAAGAAGAGAGAAGCTTCGTCTAATTAGTTACTAATTTAATGGCATTTTTGACTCAACGAACCCTGTTAAGAAATGAAATGAGATGCACAATAAAATGGGTACAAATAGTTACAGATTCTCCTTGAGAATTATGTCAGTGATGGATCAGCATTGCATTAATTAGTTAACAGAGTGGATCTACAATTTTAGATTAGTGTATTCTTAATTCATTTCTATAATTATTCTTATCATCATAAAATAAAAAGTATCTTATTCTTAAGTATTAAGTAGAAATTTATGAACATGACACTATATATGCACAATAACTCATTTAATGCCCACTTTCTGTTTATTACCTCTCTCCACAAAATTGTTCATAGAAGATCACTTAAAAAAAATTAGAAACTCAGTTGTGGAGACACGTTTGAAAATGATAAAATTTGGGATAACTCAAGAGTCAAGAGTAACTTTATCCATAACAGCTCAAATAAAAAAGATCTTTATAAATGATAAGATTTATTATCTTCCGCACTTATGTTGTGTGCATTTATAATTTTTTTTTTAAAAATATTTCTGATAACTATTAACTAAATAAAAATGAAATTTATGGTTGAAATATATTTAAAAAAATATTGCTCGTTTATATTTTTGTCAACAAAAAAAATTTATTTCGAAAAAGAAGCTGAGTTCTTTTATTATCGAAAGTCAAAACATAAATTAGTTTAATTAATATGGCATCTCGGTTTTCAATTTTAGATTTTTATAGTCAATCCTCAGCAAATCTTTTTTGTTTTCGAAAAGCTTTTTTTCCTCAGCAATTTAATTTCCACCAAATCTAAATTGCAAAACTATATAGAAAACGTAAAATGTGGGTTCTGCACTTGCTCTTATCAGTAAACGCGCATTTTGACTCGTGAGCGAGCAAACTCCAGCAAAAAAATGTTATGAGACTCCGAAGATGATAACTAATTCTTTCTTGACAAACATAAAAAAAAAAATTGATAAGCCATGCCATAAACAAATTATAATAAATTAAATAGTAGCAACAAAAATGATTTATCCGAAAAAAAGTTTGTTTTGCATTTTTAAAAATAGCATATACATTAATATTTATTAATATTTATGAGCTATTCTCTAAAATTTAAAACAAGTACTTAGAAAACTCTTAAAAATGAAAAATTTTTGAATTCCCCAATATTTTCATATAAATAATTTATTGCATTATAAATCGTGACTTCAGATATGATAACATTAATTTTGAGGTTTTAGCATTTTGGTCCGAAATACTAACGTTAGTATAATAGTCTAACTCGCCTGTGGATAAGCATAATGATTCGTACGTTCAGCTGACGTGGATGTATCTATCCCATTCGGCCATTCCCATCCATCATCAGTTCTGTTCTGTTCATCACTGTTTTTTTTTTTGTTCCCAATTCATTCCCCAGCATTATATATAGAAGCAGGCAGCAGGTATATTAAATCTTCATTCCCCAGCATTATATATAGAAGCAGGCAGCAGGTATATTAAATCTGGGCTTCCGCGTCTGCCCACTCTCTGGAAATCCCATCTTTTTTTTAGATAGAGGAAATCCCATCCCATCTCATCTTTTTTTTTTTTTTTTTTTTTTTTTTTGAGAAAAAAATCCCATCTCATCTTGCATTGAGCAGCCAGAACAAAAACCCCGCCAGATATTTAACGCGCACTCGCCCCTCCTGCCTGGAGATTGGTGCCGCCTTCCTTCCTTCCTTCCATTCAACGGCTTCCGATTCAACGGGCGGCTGGCTCTCTGCTCTCTGCTCTCTGCTTTGGAAACCTTTTTCATTCAAAGCAGTCCGACTCTGTCAGTCTGTGTGCCGCAGTCTATTTCTCTCTCTCGCTGTCTCGGGTAAATTATTGCCTCCATTATTATTTTCCATCTCTGATCTCTTCCGTCCGTCCCTTTCTTATCTCCCCCCGCCCCCGAATCGCCTCCTCGTCAGCTCGTCTGACGAGAGAGGTGAGATGGTGGTGCTCCATTCATCATTCGAGGTTCTCTAGATGAAGAGGTGAATGCTCAAGGCACTCATTTTTTTTTCTCTTTTTTCCCGATATTTTAGTTTCGATATATTTATCCTTTCTTTTAAGGATGATATTCTTTTACTTTTTTTACTGAACGAATACTTCAACTCTTTTTTTTTTTGGGTGGAAAACCAGGTTTTTATCTCCGATTGAGAGAGATCAGTAGCAATAAGAGAAGAAAAAGACGAAGAATACAAGTGAAGCTCGAGACTGAACACAACACAATGGATCATTCAGCTGATCATAAAGAATTCGGGTACGCGCGCTCGTCTGAATCTTTATTTGTTTGTGGTTTCTTTTAGCATCTATATATATGTTAGTTCATAATTGAATACTATCAGTCAGCTAGCTGGATATATATTACATTATGAATCTTCTTGTGTAGATGTGTGCATTATCGGCGGAGATGCAAGATCAGAGCGCCATGCTGCGGGGAAATCTTCGATTGTCGTCATTGCCACAACGAAGCTAAGGTTTAAATAAATTTACACTTATCTATCTGTAAATGTTTCTTTACATTTTGTTATATTTAGAATTTAGAGAACCACTCTTCAACTGTTTTTTTTTTTTTGTGCGAATTTGTGAAAATAACTCCTTAATTAATACTTGTTTAACAGAATTCGATTGAAATCGATGTGAAACATCGGCATGATGTCCCCCGCCATGAAGTAGACAAGGTTAATTTCTACCTCCTCTTTTACATCTCTTCCAATTTGCATTTTTACCATCTCTTCTAATTCTGTTGCCTTCACCTCCTTTAAGAAGATTTTTCTAGTATACCAGTACTATAGCATAGCTCACTTAGATTTTTTTCATCTTTAATTCGTTCTCACTTGGTTGTTCATGTGAGAACTGAGAAATATCAAGTGATGGACCCCACAGCTCTTGGCTGCATTTTGCAATGTTGGGGTCATGGTCATGGAGCAGTACTTGCTTTATCATATATTCTTTTTCTCTTCAGATAAGATTGGATAAGGTTTTAGGGGTTCTTTTTTAGAAATAATGAAAAGCAATCAGTGATACTTTTTTATGAAAAGATCCTTTTATTATCTACAACATTAATAAACATGCAATAAACTTGCTTCCAAGACATCCTAATTTCAATTTGGTTCATGATATGGGGAGTTGAGGCCATTGAGAAATTGAGGGAGATGCATCCCTTTGCATTGTATATTATGATATTTCAACTAGAATTATAGAATTACTTTTTTGTTGATGCTGATCTTTTTTTTTTAAAAAAAAAAAACAACAAAATGTCATCTCATCATATATACAACAACAAATTAGAGAATAGATTTTTTATGCAGTATTCAATTGTTTATTAAGATTACGGGACTGAAATATGATTATTGTTTCTGGTAAAAATACAAAATAAACTGCTTTTTGGGCATATATCTTCCTTTTGTCATCATCTGATTTCCAAATATTTACCATTTTCTTTTTGTTATGCCTTCATTTATTCAGGTTATTTGCTCCCTCTGCAACACTGAACAAAATGTAAGAGTCAGAACCGTAATTTTCACATTCTGTTCCTTCTGAATTTTCCAATTATGTTATTTTATATGAAACTTTCTGTGTTTATACGAAAATAGGTGCAACAAAATTGTTCCAGCTGTGGTGTTTGCATGGGTAATTACTTCTGTGATGTTTGCAAATTCTTTGACGATGATGTGAGTTAACTTTTTGTTATTTTGAAAGTTAAAAAGAATAGACATTGCCAAAATTTGACAAAATAGATTCTAATTTACAGTAGAATGCGCATTAAAATTAAGTTTTTATGTTCTTTTATAGATCTCAAAGCGTCAGTACCATTGTGATGGTTGTGGCATCTGTCGAACAGGAGGCAAGGAGAATTTTTACCACTGCAATACATGTGGTGAGTTACTTTCTTTTAAGGATGTTCCATGCTGTACTCAAAACTAAAAACCAACAGCGTACCAACAATAATCATCATTTCACATTTCTTGTGTTGGTAAGTAGCTCATAACATAAGTATGGACATTTGTAATAAGACCTTTTTGTTGAAACCAAGTTTAGCTCAAGTAATACGTAAGTATGTGCCATTATTTATTATTAACTATAAAATATAATTTCATCATGACCGAATGATGACCTTGGAATCCAATATCTAATATGATTTTTTTGATTGCAATAAGTTTGGTCTAACAATTTATTAGAACATGATCCATGGTAAGTCCAGATACCTCATTCTAATCAGCTGGGCCAAAAACCATATGAATGATCACAACTCGATATGTCTGTATAAATTGATTCTGTTTACTTGGAAAACGATGGTTTCTGTTATTTGCAGACACAAGGAACCTTTGTGTCCATCATTATGGAATTGTTATAATTTCTTTACTTTTGTTTATTTCTAGGGTGCTGTTATGAAACATCTTTAAAGGACACACACAAATGTGTGGAAAAAGCAATGCACCATAACTGTCCTGTTTGCTTCGAGGTAGTTTTGCACATTTGTTTTTGTATGGAATTAAGTATCCCCTTCAGATAGTTTTTGACTAAGGTATTCTGTTTTGTAACAGTTTCTATTCGACTCTACAAAGGAAATTAGTGTTCTGAAATGTGGTCATACTATACATATGACATGCTTAAAGGAGATGAGTGAACATTTTCAGTAAGTACTATTGCAACCAAGATTATAATCCCATGATGTTTTCCAATATCTATTGTGTGCCAGTATGAAAGAGAGTTCGATATTGGAGTCCCTGAGGAGAAAACTATTGGTTTTAAATTTTGTATGCAATAACCTAAGAATTTTTTTTTTTAAATTGCACTTCAGATTTTCTTGCCCTCTATGCTCCCGATCTGCTTTTGACATGACCAGTGTGTGGAAAAGCCTTGATCAGGAGGTAAATGGCTTCCTTTTGTTGTTAAGTTCATATTTGAACAAGCATATTACAATTAACAATTTTTGAAGTTCGTTAACAATTTGACATAATAATCTTAATAGGTTGCTGCTACACCGATGCCACAGCTTTACCAGAACAAGATGGTAAGAAAT
Source organism: Cyperus esculentus (assembly GCA_030179965.1). Taxonomy (NCBI): domain Eukaryota; kingdom Viridiplantae; phylum Streptophyta; class Magnoliopsida; order Poales; family Cyperaceae; genus Cyperus; species Cyperus esculentus. The sequence continues at coordinate 2,416,567 of JASGLE010000014.1, read as the reverse complement.
ATCTTTTTTCTTGTTACCTGTTTGAAGGTCCAACATATTGCTGATTCATCTGGTGTCTAAATTGGTTGTTTTCTCTCTTTCTTTTTATTTCTCCTGCAATTTTTAAGGTGTGGATTCTTTGCAATGACTGTGGAAAGAAGGCGCACGTCCAATTTCATATTGTAGCACACAAGTGCCCTGGATGCAAATCATACAATACCCGTCAAACAATAGCTCAGCCGGCAAGTCATCATTCAGTATGAGGTCGTAGTTGCAAATAATAGGTATCGAGTTCCAGAAGAACTGCTCGAGTTGCAACAAACTCAGCTTTCGATAGCGTTGTAACATTCTTGTTTGTACTGTCCCTCCCACTGCACGTTAGTGGGAACACCATTGTTAGAAAATAGGAGATGGCAGGAACTATGCATTGGGATATAGCTAATCTAATTGGGTATATAAGTAATAATGTCTTCTATTTTCAAATAGGTGTCAGAGTTAAGTACCTCTTTTGGGCCATTTCGTAAACAAGTCTGAGAAACTATATATGGTTGGAGCTGTGTAGTAACATTCGGCCCCATCTAAAGTAATTTTCTCAACTGGACTGTGTGCTTTAAGAATTGTGCGGCCCGGTGGAAATGAATTGGCCTAGCTAGACAATCTCAATGCATCTCCTCTAGGAAGCATGCATGGTGCTCTTGCTCAGCAGCAAGACTGCAGGTGGGGCCAGATAGCATTTGCCTACACAGCCTATTATTCTCAGTGCATCATCTCTTGTTTTGTTTGCTTCTAATTTATGGGCCTGGCTCTGTACCCATTAACCCTTATTAATCAGTCTATCATTCAGACTGTATGTAGCTCAGCATCTGCTACACTTTGGTTGGTGGGCCTGGGGCCCTTCTCTCTGTTTTGTTTTACTTCAGAGATGAAACAAAAATTTATAAACAAAATGTTGGATTTCTTAATGAACATAGGTTAAGCTTTGACTTTATATTGATTACCAAAATGTTGCAAATTTTATGAACTTCCTGTTTGCTGCCAAGTGGTTCTTAAATCTTACTCCTTTACAACTGGCAAGATCCATACATGACAACTGGTCAGAGAACTATATATTTGCCCCATGTGATGTGTGATGTTCATCAACAACATTACCGTTAAGAAACATTATTAAGCAAATGGCTCTTATTTTTATTCTTATATATATATATATATATATATAACACAATAATGGACTTACATTAATTATGCTAACAGGATAAGATCTTATAAACTCTTTTTTATTCATAATCTGCGTGACTCATGTGGGGAAAGGATGATTAGAGTACAGATTTGCTGGGGATAGTTCAAGTGATGCACATTCTGTGCCATCTATCTGACAAACTCACTTTTCAATTTGTGTATCTCATATATACAGTAATGATTCACTGATTTGAGAAGACGTTCATCTCACAACACTTGCAGTATATCAATATTATTTAAAGAGGAGGGATCCATTGACAATGGATAACTTGATAATCTTGACAATCTCACTTTTTAAAAATTTATAAAAAATTATAAAAAATCTTAAAAATAGAAAAAAGTTTACGGAGGTATTGTTTAAGTTATAGATTGATTATGTATCCGATTATATTCAATTTAAACAACGTTTGATAGCTCTTTAAAGATCCGTTAAATTATAACCGTTGAAAAGTGTATAAAAATTTGATAGGTCATTAAACAATGTTCAAATTGATTGAAATTTGAAACACTATCAATCTATAAGTCAAGTAATACATCTATAAATCATTTTTTCATTTTTAAAATTTTTTATGATTTTTTATAAATTTTTTAAAAGAGGCATTGTCAAGATTGTCAAGTTATCCATTGTCAATGGATCCCTCTTCTTATTTAAATTCCTTAAAAACTATAAAATATTTTTAATGAGTTTATAAATGATGTTTGTACAATTTAGCAAATCAAAAACACAAATGAGGTGAACAGATGATCAAAATTTAAGTACTATTATGCTGAATATATTAATTATAACATAAATGTCCTTACTAATGGCCTGAGCTATTTGCAGCAGCCAATATATATAAAATATATAGTATGCTAACTACTCGTTAAGAAACAACTAGGAATTATGAAAATGAAAATATTCTTGTTACAAATTGACAAGGAAAAGTATTTTGCAACTTCAGAACTCATCTCGTAAGGATCCAAAATGAAAAGTTTTTCTATGAATCTTTAAAATCGATCGAGACATTCAGATCTTATCTTTTATTTTATTATTTAAAAAAGATGTATATGTTATATTTCGAGGTGTATCTGTTATATTTTTTGTATGTCTATGAATATATAGACAGTTTTTCAATGTACGTAAGATGTTTCTGCAGAACTCACAGTAGAGCTGAAAATGTAGGCTTCTATCGACCACACAATTTTTTCTCCATTCTTACGAAACTAGATCTTTGAATTTCTCCGTCGTGATCCTCGTGCATTTTTTTTATAAAAAAAAGGGTTAATGCACAGTACTTTGAGTATTTGATTCATCGTGGCCTCGACTTCGTGATCCTCGTGCACTTTAGTTACCAATACACGTACAAGAAACTTCAATTTTATATCAAGATTCCTTAAAAAATAAGAGCGGGGATCAGATAACAACAAATTTAGTGACACTACGATTACCACGAACTAATAAATTCACAAAAAATCTTAAAATTAGAAATTTTTTTTGTAAATATATTCATTTACTTATAGATTGATTGTGTTCCAAATTTCATTCAATTTGAGTACCATTTGATACTTCATAAAAAACTATCAAGTTTGTAAGAGAATTATAACGGTCTAAATTTAATGGTTAGAGATCAATTTATAAGTAAATGAACAATCATATCGTATCACGTATCTTAACCGTGCTAAACGTGTTTGGTCATTCCTAACACAAAAAAACTCAAATATATACAACACCGTTAATACGGATGTGCACCGGCCATAACCGCATCGTGTCTGTTTTTGTGCTTCTACTGTACTGTTCTACCTAGATTTCAAATCTGCTGTTATTTCAAAAAGAAAAACAGGACCCTGTTATTTCATTGTGGACCGTTGGATCAAAATCAACGGATCATATCAAATTGAAAAAGACCCCTAAAATCTAAAGTGGGCCGATCGGATCCGTCTATTTTGATCTAACGGCCCACAATGTAATAACAGGGTCCTGTTTTTCTTTGAGAATAACAGCAGACACGGACTCGTTCTACCTATATCTAGGGTTCTAAAAAATGGTACACTGTGGCCAATTCCGGCATGGGCACGGGTGGTAACGGCACGGGTAAGGCACGAGCATAGATACGGCACGGGTCATTAACCCTGCCGTGTCTTAACCGTGCCGTGTCTGAGTTTTGAAGATTTTGGAATGGCACGGAACGACATGCATAGTGTTCCAGAAATGGCACGGAACGACACGAAAAAACGGCACGACACGGAACGGTTGTCAGACACGGCACGTAATGGAACGGGACACGACAGACACGACATAAATAACATAGGTGGCACGGGTAGGAAATGATAGGACACGGATAGACATGGATAGGTTACAGGTAGGACACATGTAATAATTCTGCCTATATTTTAAACATAACCGGTCCCAAAGCCCGAAAAAAGAGGAAGGGTAATTTATAAAACATTATGTTTATTAATTAAGACAATTTTCATAGTATATTGATACTTTTTAATATTTTTTATATTTTGAAAAAAATAATTTAATGATTTTTTGGGGTAAATTTTAATTTTTTTATGTTTTTTGGAATATTTAAAATTTTTATGTTCGAAACGAGTAGGCACGTTTAGTACGGTTAAGACACGTAGATATGACACGGTAGGTCACGTATCCGATTGGACACGACACGAATAAGTCACGGCACGAATAAATGACGGCACGATAGACATGGTGTATGTTATCCGTGCCGTGCCTCCTCCTTCAATTTTTGGCACGGCACGAAAAAAATATTAATAAAAAAAAGACATGGCACGGCACGAAGGCACGGCGTTTTTGGACACAGTACGGTACGAAATGACACGATTTTAGAACTCTACCTATATCTGTTCTGTGTTGTGCTGTTTTTGGATACGCCCCGTCATTTTCCTAAAACTCTAGCTATAAGTTACACATCCACGAAAACTAACGGTGCGATACTATGCTACGCAATATAAGCTAGAGTATAGAGCATAGCAGTATACGGTTTGTAATTTGGTTTTAGATATAATCGATCGATCTAGCTAGCAAAATAAATCAAAGTACCAGAGTGATGGGACGAGACCTAGAAGACAGTTCTGGAAACGTCTGGTTACGGGCAGGGGCAGCATATATGAATTAAGATCCTCAAAGTTAACTTAAAAATTAAGTTTACCCATATAATGATTTTATAAAAGGCCTTGTAAATTTTAAACACTGACTGTCTTGACCGTTCTGACCGAGATCTGAAACCTATGGTCCAGATCAGTCTAGAGTTAAACTTAAATTTTGAGTTAACTTGTGCTCCAGGAGGGGGGAGAGGAGGGGAAGGGAAGTGAGAGTTGATCAAGTTTGGAGTTACCTTCCCAAAATCATGTTACTTGCTCAACAACTACAATTACTAAAGAGAAGATGAGAGTAACAAGATACAAGTTGTAATTATAGAGCAACTAACATGATCTTAGACATGTAACTTCAAACTTGATCAGCCATCCTCTCTTTCCCCTCCCCTCCTCTCCCCCTTCTGGAGCACACCTTTAGAGGATACGGACTCCAGCATATATACATGAGACGTAGTTGTGCATCTAATTCAAAAATGAAAACAAAAATAAGGTCGGTGGATGATCTGCTAGGCCTTAAAGCCAAGGGCCCCAATTAAGTCTCTCGAATATACATTTAGAAACTTCTACTTTCGAATTTCTCAAATCTCACCGGGACACGCCATCTCAAAAATATAATAGTAGTATATTTGAGAGTTTTGTTATATTGTAGTACAACCTCCGTCCACAATTAAATAAATTTATACCCTTTAGAATTTGTCCCTAATTAAATGAACTTTACTGATTTGAATTTATTTTTCTATTCACTTGTTTCTCCAATGTTATGATTACCCTTTTATCTATTATTATTTAATTGGAATAATTATTATGTAATTTCATTTTTCCACTAATTCATTTGACTTTTCCTAAAAATTCATTTATTCATGGACGGAGGTTGTATTTGTTAAGAACTCATAAGTCGCATTCACTTTTTCAAATTTTCTGTTTCTCCAATGTTATGATTACCCTTTTATCTATATTATTTAATTGGAACAATAATTATGTAATTTCATTTTTCCACTAATTCATTTAACTTTTCCTAAAAATTCATTTATTCATGAACGGAGGTTGTAGGTTTTATTTGATAATAAAAAGTTTAAATTCTCTGTGTTGTGTGATCAATAAAAATATAAACATTTCCTCAAAAAAATAAAAATAAAAATATAAATATAAACATTTTTTAATACATGCTGCTTATATATCATGCAAGTACAATTAAATTTGAAAATAATTTCATCACTTGGAAAATAATAGTTCATATTTGAGCTTTGCTATGATGAGTCGTGAGGTACAAAAATGTTTTTACTTCGCATTCGTATCTTCAATATTAAAGCTCGAACGACTGAATTAAACCATACAAGATGATCTCCATATTAAAATCTCATCAGAGACCAAATTTTTTTAATTTTTTTTTTATCTTTTATGTATTTTTAAGGAGGGGTAAAAATTTCATCAATCTAAACAATTCTGAATTATCTGAAGTAATGATTTTCAACTCTCCTTAAAAAATAGATAAAAAATGTTCGAATAAATTATAAATTGATCTCCATTGATATTTTAATATGGCGATTATCTTAAAACGGTCCGGATCCACCATTTGACTTTGAATTTTAGAAAACGAATGCGAAGTAAAAACGTTTTAATTTGTACTTCACGACTCACACTCACCTAGCAAAGCTCGATTCATAGTTGCTGATATTTATGGAGTTACAAATAAATATATTTCTGTGATTTTCATAATTAATAAGTACTTAGTACGATTGTTGAAAAATTGTGCTCTGGATGTAACCCTTATTTCCCATCATCATAAATGATATATTTTGAGCACTAATGGTTTTCTTAACTACAATTTTATAATCTTGCATCTTCTCCAGATCGTGACATTATCTAATTATTATTTCGTTCGTACCTGAAATTGGGATGAATATGTCATTCATGAATATTATGTAGACAGTAATTAAATATGAATTTGTGCTAAGGTTTCCACTCATTCATGATCCCATATTTTATGTGATCTTATTTTTTTTTTGAAATAAAGATGAAGTCAAGCCACTTAGATTTTAAATGTTCATATATAAAAGATCTCCCAATCAGGTTTCGAACCCGCCACCTCTACACAGAAGACGTTGCTCTATTTTTATGTGATCTTATTCTACAACCGTATACATTTAATTTCTAGCTAAAACTATTTGATATTATTATTATGATCTTCACAAAATAATTAGACGGGCCCATTGTAGCTGGATGATAAGGTTTACAAGTATATATACATTGAGCATCTTTGAAATTTTCCTATCATTAGTGAAAACGACTTACTCTTAATTTAAAATTTTAATATTAATTATCATTCCATTTCATATTTTTTTTCATAATTATATTTTTGGGCGGTTTGAACTTTGAACCGACCTCTTACTTACTAGGAAAAAATGACATTTTATTTCAAAAGTACTTGATAATTAATCACTCTCTACAAATTATATGCATTCAAATTATACTAAATCATGTCCATAATTATATTACACGTATGAGAATCTAATAATAAGATTTTTTGAAAATTTATGCGGTTCGTATAACAAGGAAATTATCACAACAAATTAAACTTAATTGTAACACTTGTATATATGCAGACGATCGAGTGTGTGATATATATAGTATTAATTACTAATCAGAATTCTAAGTGCATGTTAGAAGTTGGTAATCCACAGTAGTGCAGTTGGATCATGCAAATTAAAAAGGGTGCATGACATAGTAATTAACAACTGACAAGTCACCAATATATATATATATATATATATATATATATTTTTGCCTGTTTGCGTTTCTCTTATAAATTTTTTTTTTAAAATATATCCTGATTGACAACTATAAATTGCTGTAGCATTGATAATGTCCTTTTCTTTTTCTTTTTCTTTTTCTTTTTTTTTTCTCTTCTAGAGGCCTCTAATCTTCAATTAGTCTCGACTAATTAAATCCAGGGGTCACATTAGCCACTAGTTACAATTTATTATTAGGATTAATGAGAGAAGGACATCCTTATCCACATACTATTTTTATGCATATTGCTTGTATATATAAAACTTCTGTACTATTGCCCGTGATTTGTCTTGCATGTGGTTTCAATTGCATTCCACATGTCGATTAAGCCATTGCAAATTATAATTTTTGAACCGTAAATTTTAGTTTTTTTAGATGATAATGTATGTAGAGTGATGTTATTGCGTTTTGTAAATCACAGTGTAGCTAGTGATGTCAGTATTTCAGTCCTATATCTTCAAAACTGTAGTTGGAATTGTCGATTTAAATAAGTTGCTCATCAGGACCTATGTATTGGAACCTTATGTAATACCGACTTTTCTTTTTTCTAAAATTTGCTAACTATTTTATCTGGATTTTTGAAAGTTGCACGGAGAATGTACCAAAATTTGTACATAAAAAGGTTTATTTTTCAAAAATCTAAAAAAAATTTAGAAAATTCTAAAAATAAAAAATTTGGTATAGAACTAGGCTTGAATACCTAGTTTGTAATAAGCAATTTGGATAAAGTCATTCGAGTTACATTTAAAGAGATACGGCATAGAAATACCGAAGACAGAAATACCGATGACATTGTGCTTTACAAAGCGCAATGGCTTCACTCATATATATTATTGTAATATAAGGTACATATAAACTTAAATTTGCTCATTTATAAAAGGTTTACTTCAATTTTATTTATGTTTATTCTAAATATACATTTTACTTTAATTTATGGTACTAATTTTATTTAGATGATTATATATTTATTGTAGCGTGTAATAATTTCTTGGAAAACAAAATTAATTGCCAACAAATTCGAAAAGTCCAAAAAAAAAAATACAGTTTTTGTCTTATATACTCTCATTTATGTTTTACTAGGGTATGCTCTAGAAAGGGGAGAGGAGGGGAGGGGAAGGGAGGGGAGAACTGATCAAGTCTAGAGTTATCTGTCCAATGTTATGTTACTTGCTCCACAACTACAATTACTAAAGATAAGAGGAGAGTAGCAAGACACAAATTGTAATTATGGAGCAACTAACGTAACTTTGATAGGTAACTCCAAACTTGATTAGCCTTTCCCTCCCCTCCTCTCCCCCTTCCGGAGCAAACCCTAAATAAACCAATTAAATTACAACCAATGGTACTTGTGATCTAGGTTTTTTGGCACGAGGACAGGGGAGGAGGAGACCATAAATTGCCAAAAATTGACAGCGAACGTTTCTATATCAAGAGCGTCTAAATCCTCAATTTGAGATTTGAGAATGCCATTAATTCTGAATTACCAGCCGTTAATATATATATGGTCGATCGTGTTTGCTGTTCTCCACTGAAGATCGAATCTTCTACGTCACCTATGTGTACTGAAAGCGACCCTCATCATCAACAAATTTGTTTTTTTTTTTTTTGAGAAAATCATGAACAAAATAATTCAAGAGTAATACTTAGCGTTAATAGAAAAACTGTTTATAGCATTCATCTGTTACATTAATTCTGTACACATTTATAAATGTATGGATAGTTTTCAATAGATGCAAGATGTTTTTCTTAATTCAACACGAGTTCATGCCAAGTTTCAAAAAAAAAAAAACACACACACTCACAAGTTGATGGGTTTGTCCGACTCTAAACATTCCACGTGTCGCCAATCACTGAGCTTGGGCTGGCTATGCTGAGCTGTCTATCCGACTCGCCCACATCACTCACCATCTCATTCTCATCTCTATCACTAACATGTTCAAAAAAATATCTCCCCTCTCATTACTCACAATGTACAAAACACAAGAAAAAAGGGCTGCCTAATTATTGCTTCTAAAAATTGTGTGTGTACTATGTAGCATGGACAACCACATAAAGGTGACAAGTCATTATAGTTTTCTAGCTACCACGTTTTAACTTTTATTTTTTTATTTTTTTTTTACATTCAATTCTGAATTTCCCCTCCTTTTCTTGTGATTATAGTTCAAAATTGTTTTAGTTGTGCAATTTTTTACCAAATGTGCAATAAGTAAATTTGCAAAGCAAAAAAATAACCATACAATATATATAGAATGATATTCATAAAGAGAAACATCTTGCGTCCATTGAAATACTATCTATGCATCTAAGACATATACGGAATGTAACAGATACATCTCAAAATGTAAACTATAGACGCTATGAACGGTTCTAAAGATGCTGGGTATTACTGATTCACAAACATAAAACATACATGTGTTATTGGGTAGAAATTAAATTAGAATGAAGCGCGCAGCTGCAAATGGGGAATACCATAAAATGACAGACAGTCCTTATTATCCGGAAGGAAACAACAATAATAAACCGGCAACTGGCTACAAGCGGTCAGCAAGCAAGCAGCTATAGCCAGCCCTCGGAACAAGCTCGAACCTACTATAAAACACCCTCCATCATCCATTCCATTCCTCCACATCCAGCCATCCACTCCTCTATCATCAATTCCTCTCTACTATTACTATTTCCTCTTTCTAATTTCCGAACAAAATGCCGATCAGATCAATCGCCGTTGGCAGCCACCAGGAGGTGTACCACCCCGGTGCACTCAAGGCCGCCCTCGCCGAGTTCATCTGCACCTTCATCTTCGTCTTCGCCGGCCAAGGCTCCGGCATGGCCTATGGTATATATAATACATATGTTTTAATTTCTCTCTGTTTATTCTTCTTTTTATATTTTTTTTCATATTACAGCTATATATATTCTGAAAATTTGTTAAGAATTTGTTTGAATTAATATATTTCCTCAGATTAATTATATATTGTTTCAAATAAATCTCCAGCCATTAATCCAAATATTATGTAGTTAATATTAATATTCAAAAGCTGTAACTTGTCTGTTTACAAGTGTACACTGATCAAGTTGAACCGGTACCGTTGATTTATATTTTATACCTTTCAGAGCTTTCTGAGGCTCTTTTCTTCTTTTTGTGACATATAATGCATGTCCGTTTGTCAAATTTATGACCAATAAGATGTAACCCAAAATACCAAAACACAATACAAGTCTTAAAGGTTCTTGTATTTTGTTTTTTTGTTTTTTTTTCCCTCTTTTCAAAGGAAAAAGTTTCTGTCAATATGTAACTTTTCTAGCTCATAGTTGAATCTAAATGCTAGAAACAAATTTCCTGCGGCCAATGTGTAATGGTTGATTCTTATTCTCAAAAAAAAAAAAAAAAATGGATAAAGGTTGAATCTTTTGCATCTAGATTTAAAATACCCAACAAATGTCTCACGTGACATATTGATTCTAGAATCATATCAGATTATAATCTCCTATCTTTTACAAACTACAAGAATTAAAAGTCACTATTTTCTAACAATTTTTCTCTGCTTTTCTAACCAGGCAAACTCACCAATGATGGAGCAAGCACCCCGGCTGGCCTGATCGCGGCAGCCATCGCGCACGCCTTCGCTCTTTTTGTCGCCGTTTCGGTCGGTGCCAACATCTCTGGTGGCCACGTCAACCCGGCTGTGACCTTCGGTGCCTTCATCGGTGGCAACATCACTCTCTTCCGTGGAATCCTCTACTGGATCGCCCAGCTCGCCGGCTCAACTGTCGCTTGCCTTTTGCTCCGCTTCTCCACCGGCGGCCTCGCCACTGGCACCTTCGGCCTTACCGGAATCGGTACGTACCATTACATATATATTTGATTGCCCTTAAACAGAAGAGAAACATCTTGCGTCCACTGAGAATGCATCCATATATATGTCTATAGACACACTCAGAATGTAACAAACACATTCGATTTTGTAACAAACAGATCTGATTTTGTAACTTACATATGAACGTTATGGATAGATATTCTATAGATACTAGGTATTACTCTGTTATAGCTAAATTTTAACCTAAAAAATTGTACACTATGAATGCAGGTGCCGCAGAAGCCTTGGTTCTCGAAATCGTCATGACCTTTGGCCTTGTCTACACCGTGTACGCCACCGCAATCGACCCGAAGAAGGGCAGCCTCGGCACCATTGCCCCCATCGCAATCGGTTTCATTGTAGGCGCCAACATCCTGGTCGGCGGTGCCTTTGACGGTGCATCAATGAACCCTGCTGTTTCGTTCGGACCCGCCTTGGTGAGCTGGTCCTGGACCCACCAATGGGTGTACTGGGTTGGCCCACTCATCGGCGGTGCCATCGCCGCCATCGTCTACGACGTGTTCTTCATCACCAGCACCCACGAGCAGTTGCCTACCACCGAGAGCTATTAGATGCAATGATGGTTGCGTCGATGACCCGGTTAGGAGGCGGTTTGCGGGTTATCGATCGATCGATCCGAGTCGAACTCGATCTGGTTGTTAGTGTCTTGTTTTTGTACTCTATTTTAAACTCAATGTGTTGTGAATTGGTGAGATGATGATGATGATGTTTGTTAGAATATCTCTCCTTAATTTGGAACCATTTTATTTCGTAAAAAAAAAAAAAAGAAAAAAAGCTGTTGATTCGTGTAGTTGAGTTGGGTTTCTTGTTAATAATTTTAAGTCTGTTTTTCCATGAGTTTCTTTCTTGTATTTTCTTTGCACCGATTCTTTCTTATTGTTTACCTAATAACATTTAGAAAAACACGATACAGGTACAGGATAAACACACCACACATGGTCGCCACAGATCATCATTTCCTTCAATAGTTAACATAAATAACATCTCATTCAAACAGATTATATCAGTAATAGTGTAATACTGATAGCTCAGCTTTTTTTTTTTTTAACCCTTGGTTGGATATTTATTCCTCAATAAATCAACATCTCTATCAGACTTATCAGTAAGACAGTAACTATAAACGAAGTTCAATTAAGAAAGTAGCGACAAAGCTTTTAAGTTTTAATACCGATACAATACAAGTTCCTTCTATCTACGAATACAATTATTGCATCGCTTAAATCTAGAACATTCATTCATTCTAGTAAAGAAAGGAAAAAAACTGGTATGTTCTTCTATGAAGCCTTGTGTATATATATAATTGGTTTTTAGAATTTAGATAAGCTTTTGATTGCAAGGCAACATATATATGATGGATTTATGCGGCAGTATTCCTTCATTATTTGCATACTGCCAGAATTTCCTTTTCCTTTTGTTACACCTCACACCTAGGCTGTACTTGAATAATTGCCTAACAAACAAAATCTTAATTCTTGCTCTGTTTTTAACTTTTTATTATTTTTAAATTTTAATAATTGTGATCTTATATATATATATCCATCAACAAGTTTGTATGCCAGGCAAGTATATATGTAAGAAATTATGTTGGATCAGTAATATATTTTTTTTATATGATTTAAGCTAGCAAATATCTAGAATGGTAGATTGATTCTTTTCTCACAGTGAAGTGCTACAATAGAGAATCAAAATTTGTCCAGTATACGACAACAAGACAAACAAAACCTAAATCCTAAAAGATAAATCTACACCAACATGACATGTGGCATATTTCTTTTTTGTTTTTTTTTTTTTTTGAGGATACATGTGGCATATTTCAACACCTTTTTCTCTCTCTCTCCCCATAATATGACTTATGAGACCACTATGGCACTACTCTGCTTGTACGAAGAGATGAAAAAGAGCCATGAATTTAGGACCCTATTAAATCATAATAATTAAAATTATTTCAGACCCATGAATTGATAATTTGATGTTCATATTTGTGATGAACATTCAAATGAATCACAATTTATACTTTATATATATAACTTCATTTTCTTCGTTATTAAATTAATTAACACAGTTTATACGTCTTACTCTTCTCAATTACTTTTTTTTTTTTTTCTTTTATCAACTCTGGCCGCTTTAATCTGACAAAAAAAAAAAAAAATTCTCACATTTGTAAAAGACTAAAAGACAATAAAAATTTGCTGTTGATTAAATATCAAATTCATAAATAAGAATATGCCATAGTTCAGATTCCAGAGAGATCATATAATTAATTAAATTAAATTATTAAAACTTGATGTTGTTTGAAGTTTCGGCCGTTAGTATTTTATAATTGAAGAGCAGGTTCTATTAGTCTATCACTGTTCTTACGACAATGAATGGCATATAGTTTATTGCTCCGGATAAGCCGTTTAACTAAAATTAATTAATAGCGCTATGATTTGGACTGTTTGATATTAGTAAAGTTGATTTCTTATGAATGTAACTGTGCATTTTAGCAAATAATGCATATGGTAATTCGTGGATGCATATTCATTTTTTCTATCAAGATAAGAATATATATTCATAAAAGATCTCATATCCTATTTTCCTTTTTTTTTAGTTGCGACAAAAAATAACAGATTAATTTAAGAAAAAATAAAAAAGAAATGGAGTGGCACAAGAACGCAGATAAGAATATTTAAGAAAAGCAACATATATGAAAATGAAAGGAAAGACAGGGACAACAGAAAATCATTTATCCCCGATAATAATAACAAAAATATATACGTATACAAAATCAGCGCTTGATTTTGAGAGGCTAACGATTACTAACTACACATATAATTAATATATTTCAATGCTAGCTAGTATATAAAAGGTTATCTTAATTATTTAATTAGCTTCTGATTAATTAAGTACAAGATAAGAGAACAAAAAAATATTGATGATTGATTAGGTGCTGCTCTTTTTTTTTAATCAGGACAAAAAACCAAACCCACGGATTATTGTCCTCAATCATTCATTAGTATATATATAAATATATAAGCTACTAATATATAGTACGTGGTGTTGACTTGCATGCGCTTTCTCATCGCTTGCTGCAATGCTGCCTGCCTACATGTGTTTTTCTTCTTTCTAAGTACTGCATAAAGTGGCCTATATATATGTTAATTGTACGTCCTGAAAGAGAGAATAATAGAAAGATCTGCTTGCCTAAAAGCAATTAGAAGTCGACAAAAAAATGAAAAAATTGCGAAGACAGTGAAGGCCGATCGATTAATTGCGTTTGTTACCGTATCGTGTATTCGTGTGATTTTCTAACTTAATTAATTCAAACTAACTAATTATATTTTTAAAAGAAAATAAAACGTTCTGTATATATACGTTAAGCCGTAACCGCGCGACTTCAAATTAGCGAACTATATATATACGGAGTTCTATATATGTTTACTTGACTACAGCTAAGGCAATTCAGGGTCTGTTCTTTACATCAAAACGGACGGATAAGATCGACCAACTTTAGATTATAGGGGTCTTTTTTGGAATAAATCTCATCCATAGAGTTTGATCCAACGGCCAAAAATAGAAAATTAGAGTCCTGTTATTCTAAATAGAATAACAACAACTCGATCTTGATGTTCACGATCCACGCCCTCTTTGTAGGGCTGGCAAAAAAGTTTGTAGCTCGTAACTCGCTCGAGTTAGATTTAGCTTGATTTGATTTTTTTTGTCAGTTTGAGTTCGATTTAACTCGGCTCGACTTTTTCTTGATTCGATTCGGATTCGATTTTAAAAATATACCTATTTTGTCAAAGTTGTTTGTAAGAATATACCTATTTTATTATTTAATTAACAATATATACTTACTTTATTGTTGAATTAATAAATTATAATCTTTTATCATAATGTATTATAAAATTAGCAAAAATATAGATAATTAATTTATATTATCAAAGAAATACAAAATAATATACTTATTTTAACTCTAGTTATTTATAATAATATGAAAAATAAATATAAAATTATAAAAATTGAGCTCATATGGAGCTCAGAGCTCGATTCGAGTTCGGTTTAGCTCCAGCTCGATTCGGTTTAAATTCGGTTTAGATCAAATTCAATTTGATTTGATTCGATTCGTTTATGGCCCTGCCTCTATGTGTGATGTTTCTTTCAAACCATCCTTGGTCAACATTCAAACATGTGTGATATGTATTGCTCCCTCCTTTGTGTGAATTATTGGGCTAAGTTAATTAGCTTCTTTTTTTTAAGGGACGATCCGAATTGTTAAGGGTGTCTCTGGAAACGACCCAAAAAGAAAAAAGGTGAAAGGAAAGGAAGAGAATCTGATATTAACCCGGCTACCGTTTTGTGATTAATTCGATTTTCTTTTCTACTAATTAGGTGTGGTCAACTAAATTTACGTAAAGAAATAAAAAGGTACCAGAGAGGTTGAAAGCGAGGAAACATATATATATAGTCACTTCACTTCGATTCACTCCTATATATAGCTACGAATTAGCCATTTAGGGGTCGTTCGAGAGTGTTATTGACTTAAAAATTTAAGTATTAGTAAGTCACATACGTTCGGAAAAAGAAAAATGATTTAAGAAAGCTTAAGCTTTAAGCCATAGGTATGGCTTCTTTAAGAATCCGGACAAAGCTTAAGCCTCGGTCAAAAGGAGGCTTAAAGAGGAACTCTTAATCCATGCTAAGGAATTTATGTTCGGAATGATTAAGAGGCTAAGGAAGTTAAAGAAAACCTAAGGAGGCTTAAAGAAAGGTTCACGAACAAACACTTAGTCAATTAGTTGATCTCATACTCTCATGTGTGAGTGTGATGTGTGAATTATATCGACTATCGACACTTCTTGCTTTCTCTCTCCAATCACACAGTGCTACATTCAATACGGATTATCCACAAAGATCGATTCACATCATTTTCACTCTTATCTTTTTTCTTTCTTTTTGGATTTGTGCAAGCCAAGAAATAACATGATTCTTCCAGCATGCTGCCGTTGCATATACATTTTTCTTTGTTGTTGATTGATGCTTATGTTTGTGAACGAACAATTAGCTACCTACCAATATTAGAGAAGAAAATTTTCAAGCCGAAATAAGTAATTAGTCTTCACATTTTTATTATAAAAAGTCGTTTTTCACTACTAAAATTGTTGTATATGGAGTATATATATATGGAACCAAAAAATCAGAGAAAAATGTCATCAAAATTTTAATGATACTGATCTGTCCCATGGGTTTCAACTTTCAAATATTCACTTCTCATTTTCCAGAGTTGCAGAGATATAATTTATAAGAAACAGGTGCTGACAATGAAGGGACCTGGGCTCATGAATGAAACTGTCAGCGAGACCGTATTCTCTTGCCCAATATAAGTACCGGGCATGCAATTATGATTTCTGATTGTGGGATCCATAACATAGTTGCTGCGCAGCATATGCTGGTACATGATTCCCTCAGAAATGATACATCTCTGTGAGAAAATTCAATGATCGATAGATACTGTTCTTTTTAAATTTGTGCGTTTTAAATTGAGAAACATCTTGCGCGTCCATCGAAAAACTGTCCATACGTCCGTAGAAGTAAAAATAATATAACATGTATTCTGAAATGTGACAGATACATCCTGAAAATGTGATATATGGATGCTATAGACGGTTTTTAATTAATTTCCAATGGACGCTAGGTATTACTAAATTTTGTGCGTTTGAATAGCTGCTCTTCGTGTTGTGGCTATATAAAGCAAGCATCTATTAGAATTATTTATCATTCCTTTAGTGACCTAGAATTTGACAAATTTAAAAATTCTTGTTAGCATATATGTTAAATTTGTTAGTTGATAACCCTTCCCCCAAAGAGCCAATGGAGTGGGCTGATGGAACGTTAGGATCCCGTGTGAACAGCTAGGTGTGTTGTGTGTTGTGTTGTCTACGGGCTTTGTGTGTTCAAAAAAAAAAAAGAGGAAAGTCTTTTTTTAGCCCTTCAACTATCTCATTTGGTTCAAATAGTCTCTCAAACTCTTATTTGGTTCAATTAATCCCTCCAACTCTTCAACTATGTTCAAACTACCCCTTCCGTTAGATAAACTGTTAAACTGCCA
Source organism: Cyperus esculentus (assembly GCA_030179965.1). Taxonomy (NCBI): domain Eukaryota; kingdom Viridiplantae; phylum Streptophyta; class Magnoliopsida; order Poales; family Cyperaceae; genus Cyperus; species Cyperus esculentus. Next base: position 2,399,503 of record JASGLE010000014.1, on the reverse strand, counting down.
TTCCTTGCGTTACTCTCACGGTCACTGGTTCCATGTATCTCGCCTCACCACTCTCTCCCATAAAAGTTTCAAACTAGCATCGGTTCTTCCACATAAAATTATCAGAGTGTCTCTCAATAATGGAATTGCATTTTTAAAATAAAAAAATTGTACACCTATTTTAAACAGATTTATCCGACAAAAAGTTGATTACTTGGAAATCCTTTGACATCAGCTGACTCGAGATAAGAATGGTTTAAGGGGCTCCCTTGATATCTATTCAATTTGAAACATAAATCTAATCTTTTTTTTTTCAGATTGTCACCATTCTAACAACCAATGGCATGTTATTGAAAATTTATTTTGGATTTATTAGTTAAAGATGTATATTATTGCTTCGATTTTTATTTACATACAAGCATGTCACAGCTCAACACCAAGCATGTCATTTCACGTACATTTTAATTATATAGAGGTGGCAAATCTGACCCGATCCGACCCGAGTTTCAAGGAAAGTCAAACCGACCCGATCCAAACCGTGTTTCAGGGAAATGTCAGATTGACTCGAACCTGAACTCGACCGACCTGTGTTTCAAGGAAAGTCAGACTGACCCGAAACCCGAGATAACCCGAGAATAGAGGTGCAAAATCTGATCAAACCCGAAAAACCCGCCCGACACGACCCGAAAAAATACCGGCAGACATCAACTCGATACTCAACCCGAAAAAATGCCGACAACCGTTAACCCAATACACGACCCGATTACAAAGCTTCTTTGCTTTTAATTTATTTCATTACAAACATTTGAAGTAATCCGATTCATTGGAGAATTCCATCATTGCACCTAGGGCACGCTACACATTGATGTGCTAAGAATTTAGGTTGCCTCATATTTGAAATTCCTTGGGACTTGAAAGAACATTTTGATGGAGAATGAACAAAAGAGCAATGGAGAGGGGGGAGATATTCTCAAGTGATAAGTGCAAGCAGTAGCAGCAGATGAAGACGGAAAGAAAGAGACAGAGCAAACATATTTAATTTTTATTTAACAGTTTAACAGTTTATCTAACGGAAGGGGTAGTTTGAACACAGTTGAAGAGTTGGAGGGGTTGATTGAACCAAATAAGAGTTTGAGGGCCTATTTGAACCAAATGGGATAGTTGAGGGCCAAAAGAAGACTTTCCTCAAAAAAAAAAAAAAACCCTTCCCCCAATTAATTGGTACACCACTAATTGGTATTTTAATAAGGAGACAACCTACCGTCCATAGTGGAAAATCCACAGAATGTAACAACATTTACTGAAAAGTGAACCACATGGGTAGAGGTGGCAAAACCCGACCCGACCTGACAAACCCGCCCGAACCCGACCCGGACCCGACCCGATTTTTCAGATAGTCAAACTTACCCGAACCTGACCTGACCCGACCCGGCTTGACTCGATACCCGACTTGAACGGCAGTTAGGCAACCCGAAACTCGACCCGACCCGACCCGAGACCCCACTTGAACAACAGTTAGGCAACTCGAAACCCGACCCGACCCGAGACAACCCGAGACCTGATATTATTCTAGATTACAGACCCGAGAATCGATCCGGACCCGACCTAAACCCGAATTATCCGAGCCCTAGACAACTCAAAATTGGATGACCCGAAACGGCGAAACCCAATCTGACTTGAAATAGTAGGGTCAACCCCATATAACACAATCCAAACAGTCCAACCCGATGCGACCCGACTCGACCCGATTTGATATTAAGAGCATTCAAATTTGATTGAGATAGAATTGAAAATGTGACATGTATCAACTCATATCAATTCATATTATCAATACGACTCCAATGATTCTCTTATTTTTATCTTTGATTTTAATTATTGCTTACGACAAGCTAAATTTTATTTCATAATTAATTGTAAATAAATAAATTAATTAGTAAAATTAATCAATCATATTTTACATAGTGAAAAGAGCGTAGCTGTTAATACCCAAAATGCAGCCATTCCCCTAGTGACTAGTGTACTTTCCCGGTCATACCCAAAATCCAATCAAAATCCGGCCATTCACCAAGGAGGAAAGGAGATGTGACAGAGAGTGGAAAAGGGTGATATGTCAGGTGAAGAAAGAAGGAAGAAAGGAAAAGGGGTGGGAAGGAGAAGGGGAAGAAAGAGAGCTGGCCGCATGGCACATGTGGGACCCAATGGCAAAATATATTTATGACTTACATGAGCTTATTTTTCACTATATGGCAAAAAATATTAATAGACTTTAGTATGGAAGAAACTTAATATTTTTGTGGTTAGTCACCGTCCGTTATATATCTGGTGTATTAATATTTTGTGTTAATAAAAAAATTTCAACTATAAATAGATCTGTAGTAAAGTAACTGCTCAGTTATCTTGTCTATGTGCCTTGAAAAAATTGAATTGCAAACTTGTCCAAACGGTTTTGAATTGTAAAATTCATATACTCTAGGTCTTGGACAAACAACAGTAGTTAGAACCAGAGATGACGTCTCGAGAGGTCAAGACTAGATCAGATGACCTGAAACCTAACCCAAATCGAAACCTGACTTGACCCGACCCGACTTAACTCTTGACCCGACAAAAGGCGACACTTGTCGACCCGAGACCCGACTCGACCGGACCCGAACCGACACGTGACCCAATCAAAAGATGGTCTTGCTGACCCGAAAACCCGACCCGCCCTAACCCGACTCGACCCGTGACCCGATAAATGGCGGCTACTGTTGACCCGAAACCCGACTTGTGCTGACCCGACTCGACCCGTGACCCGATAAATGGCGGCTACTGCTGACCCGAAACCCGACCCGCGCTGACCCAACCCGACCCGTAACCCGAATTTTGCCTGGTCAAACTAACCCGAACCGATCCGATCCAAACCCGCCCGACCCGACCCGACCCAATTGCCACCTCTACACATGGGTCCCATTTTGTAACCACTTGTGAGTGTGGATGTGTCCACTCTGTGGATGCAACATGTTTCCCTTTTAACAATATATCAGTAATGTTAATGGAAAATGCTATGGGGATACCGTAAAAGATACTGTCGGGGATACCATTAAACATTGACTGTCAATAAAAAATATGATAAGTTGAATATTTAGGAGGTTAAGGTGAATATTTAGGAGGTTAAGATGAATATTTAGGAGGATAAGCTGAGTAGTTAGGAAGTGTAATGCTGCAAGTTAAATTAAGAGTAGTTTTTATTGGCTGTAAAGCAAAATGTGTTAAGTGTAATGCTGCAATTAGGTTTTTATTATGTGGAGTTTTTATTGGTTGTCAAGCAAAATGTGTTAAGTTGAATATTTAGGAGGTTAAGGTGAATATTTAGCTTTAGTTGATTTGGTCAAAGATCATGGTATCCCGACGGTATCCTTTGTGGTATCCGAATATCTGGACTAAAAGTTAATTACTTATTTGTCAATGATCAAGTAAAGATGTAGCACAGGGATAAATATTGCGTATATAGGTACAAGAAGGAAGTTTAATTTGCAACATAGAGAACTAACTTTTTTCTTTTGTTTTTTTTTTTTGAAAGGTTGACGGCCGTTGCCAACATAATACAGAATCCTACAAACCAAAAACAACAAAACAAAACACAAATACACAAAGTGGACCTATATATTATAATATATAATCCTAAACCCTGAACCCTAAACATAGAGAACTAACTTTACCAACAGATTTTAAAGTTTCTATACTAGATATGTTGCTGTAGGTACAGTAATTAAGAATCTGATAAATTGCTTGTAACTCATATTGTGTAATCCAGTACACAAGTCCCACATAAATTTTACTCTGTAGTCTGTACATATATAACACATGAAAGAACTTACACTTAATTAATGAGCTCCTGTTTACTTCGTTGATATTTTCCCATATATACTACAAGTTAAGTGGATATATCATCTAGATTAATTAGTGACTGTAAATAAATTGGGGTCCCCTGTTGATGGCTCAACCACGCATCAATTGTCGGACGGAACTCAAGTGAATACCACAGGGGCTATCAATGATGCATAGTAATACCTAGTGTCCATTGAAAAACAATCCATAGTGTCTATAAGTTACATTTCAGAAGTATCTGTTACATTTTGAAGTGTATCTGTTACATTCTATACACATCTATAATGTTATGATGTATGGACGGTTTTTCAATAGACGCAAGATGTTTCTCTGTATATAATAATCTGGTCCTTCACAAAATGGTGGATCTATGCTCGGCCAAGGGGTTGATTCAACCAATCTCAAGGACCACTCATTCATTGTTAGGCACCTGCCCAGCTGGATGTATAAATATAAATATATATGCTATATTGTATGGACAGATAATATGCCAAGTTGTGCTTGTTTGGCATTCTTTATTTTTGTATTTTTTCATATCCCTTTATATAGTATATCTAATCTTAGATGGGCTGCTACAGTAGAAAGAATAGTATCATGAACAGTATTTTTTTTTTTTTTAAAGATCCTTTAGAGGTGGCAAAATCTGACCCGACCGGAAAAACCCGCCCGCCCCGAGTTTTAGGGAAAGTCAAACTGATCCAAACCCGACCAGGGAATAGGGGTGAAAAATCTGACCAAAAACAAAAAAACCCGCCCGACCCGACCCGAAAAAATGCCGGCAGCCGTCAACCCGATACCCGATCCGACGCGACGCGACCCAAACCCGAACCCAACCCGACCCAGGAATCTGTCATTGAAATGTAAATAAACAATATACGAAATACAAGCTATTATTGTTGACATTGAAATATAAATAAACAATATACAAAATTATGTTTTCTAAAATTATTGCTTCAGTTGGCATATATGTCTTCTATTATTATTATTTACAATCATTTTAGAAGATTGAAATAAATACTTGCAAAATTTTAAATTGTAAAAATTTTATATCCAATAAGATTTTTAAAATATTAAATTAATAACTCACAAAAATCAATAACAAACCAACTACGTCTTTAAAATACTCACCTTTCAAAAAGACAATATAATTGTATGAAAAAAGTTCAAAAAAATATGTTTATTATGATCTCCTCAACTTTTTTATTATTTGTATTCTTTTTAGTAGAGAGATGTGTATAACTTCAGTTCTCTCTCAATTCTAAAATAGATAAGCGAAGTAAGCAATAAGAAAGATAGTACAAGCTCTGAAAATAGTAACTTATATAATATGAAAATTTTTTCATAATATATATGTTTTATTCATAGTTCATATATTTTTTTTAGTTTTTATCTTTCTTTAAGATTTAAAATTACATCCTAATTTATTTGTTTTTCTAAGAAGTATTAATCTACCGCCGAAGCAACGCGAGGCACATTTCTAGCATCTTCAGTTATTAGTTTTGTCGGGTTCTGAAGTGTTAACCTTGCAGGCTGCGTTGAGAATTAATTAATTAGTTTTTTCATTTAAAAATATTCAAGTTTGAGTAGCTTCATATATATAAAGCTTATCCTTATCTTAAAATAAGTTCTTAGGAGCTAACGTTTGTACTTTAGAAAAAAAATAACTGGATCGAAAACGATATTACTATATATGCGATAATGACTCAATTACAAAAATAATAATTAAGAAATCAGAAAATGAAATGATAGAAAATTGGTGAGTTGACCCATCTTTTTCTGACAAGCTAACCAAAGACAATTTTTCCTTATATAATATGCATCTATTGTCTATCAAAATCAAATGAATGACACAAAAAAAGAAAAAAAAAAACAAAATATTCTGAAGGAGATGTGCATTGAGGTTGTCATGAGCTAACGTGGAACCCTTATCTGATTTCTTCCACTTTATTATGCGGAGAACAGAACAGAACTGGGGTAGTACACTTATTTACAAACATTTTCACATGGCCTTTCCGGAATTAGTGATCGATCTCAGGATGCAACAGATCAGATGCATGTGAGAATTTGTTCAGATTGTGAAGTTTGTTAATTTTTTTTTTCTTCACGAGACAAGATTTGGAAAAGACACAATCATTCCTCTTTTGGACTTTGGACGGGAGAAGGTAGGTAGTTTCATTTCATTCTTCACTCACTCTTCACTCTTCAGAGATAGATAGAAAAAGGCCAAAAACTTGTAGCAACGGATTTGTATGTATAATTACCTGCTGGCTGCTGCATAACACACCATGATATGTTGGGCAGTTTTGTAATCTGTTTAATTGATAAGCTTCAAGATTTATCTATATCAATTCTTATCTCAAAACTCCTATTAAGATTCGAGAGTCAAACTTTGCACAGTACGTTTACTGCACAGCAAACTGGCAGCTAGAGGACAATTTTTTTTATATTAAGATTGGGAGTCTAGGGCTCTAAAGCTATCAAACTATAAAGAGAAACATCTTGCGTCCGAGAAACCGTTCATACATATCCATAAATGTGTACGAAATGTAACAGATACGTTCCGAAATGTAACAAATACATTCCGAAATGTAACCTATGGACGCTATGGATGATTTTTCCGTGGACGCTAGGTTTTACTCAACTATAAAATATCTATAAAGAAGGGTCTCCTATCCAAATTTTGGAACCTGCGACCCACTACACAGAAAGTACATAGAGAGCGGTGTCTTTACCGTTAGATCAAGAACTGATCTGACGAGTCTAGTAACTATTAGAATAGTTGTAAGATCTGCAAGAGAAATTTGTTGAACAGCTTCAAATTAATCAACCATTATTTTCACCTCAATTAATTTAGAATGTTTGATAGTAAATAATGGTGGAAATGATTAGTTGAAACCTAACACATGGTAGGGACCGGGCAGTTTAAATGATAGAATGGGATCTTTGCCCCTGGAGATCTGGGCAGCTTCTCCGCCGTTGGATTCAATGATCCCAACACCAACAATACTGTGCATTTTGGTAGAAACTGTCCATCTGTTGTGTTAATGAGTAAGAGCCGGCGTCCACTCTTTTTACTTATCCACCGATCTACCATATTTTTAGTGAACAAATATCATTTTTCAGTAAACATTTATATTTTTCCAATCAATAGATATTGTTTTCCAGTTAACATATACACTACGGTTTTCAGTAAATATTTATGTGACTGTAGCAAATACATGAGTGCACGTGGTGTGTCAGAACTGTGAGATGAGAGGGGTGGATGGGTTTCTTAATTGTTATCGACTTGTCATCATAAATCATGAATAATGATATCCGGGCCGAAAATGAACAAACAAGTTTCTTTTATTTTTCATTGAGCCACAGGCCCACAGCTAAGCTTGGCACAGAGGCGTTAATGGACTTGATTTGGATGGAACAGAACAGACAGGTACCATTAAAATGTGAATTCACTATTGTACAAAAACTACATACGAATTTATACTACAATAGAATTCGAAGACAGAATTAAGAGAGAATTTAATGGCCTGATCCATTCATCTGGTCAATAGAAATTCCCACCAGGAAAAAAAGGGGCAATTTAACAAAATGCCCTCCTTTCAAAATTTGTTAAACAAATTGCCCTTCCCTCAAAAAATTTAACAAAATACCCTTGTATTACCCTTCATTCCCCTCCTTCCCCTTAACAAATGTTAATCCCTTTTAACTTCCCTCAACAATGTCAATAAAAAAATATTTAATTATTATATTTATTTATTTATTTTCATATACACTCTCAAATTTTTATAGAAGAAAATTTGTATAATATAAATCATAGGTATCATATTCTTAAAAACACAAAATATTCTTCTTCAAATTTAGAATGATATGTCATACAAAAATATTTTTAACATAATTTTCATTTAATTAATGATAATGAGACTAAGGATATAAAATCAATATTATTGTGAATATAGTAAAGAAAAGATAGTCTTTTTAAAATATTATATTTATTATATTTACAAGATTGTCAATATTGTTGTTTTTATTAGTAGCAAATTTAAATTTTATAATAAGAGGTTAATTTTATTTATTATTATCATTTAACAAAACAACTGAATATTGGCTGAGTTGTAAAATTTAGAATTTTAATGAAAATTTTATTTCATAAACTTTAATGTGTAAAAGAAAATAATAAAGAAAAATAGATATTGCTATTTTAATATGTAAATGAAAAGATTAAGAGAAATAATAAAGAACTTTTGCTATTTTTAAAAGGAAGGTAAAAAAAATTGATATAAGGGAAGGGGAATGGAGGGGAATGAAGGGTAATACAAGGGCATTTTGTTGATTTTTTTGAGAGAAGGGCAATTTGTTTAACAAATTTTGAAATGAGGGCAAATTGTTAAATTGCCCGGAAAAAAACTGTATTGAATTTTAATAGGATGGCAAAGAAAGAAAGCTCCTTTTTTACTTGAAATAAACGCTCGTTTCTGTTCTGAATGTTTGTAAGGTGTGAGTACTTGGTTGTCTCCCAGAATTAGCTTATGTTATACTGTGCACCAGGGCTGCATGTCATCTTTGTCATCTAATGCTTGCAACGTGTTGTTGGGGGGGAAAAAAATAGCAACCATTTATCCATTTGAAATGCACCCCACATTTTGTTTGCTTCTTAACTTCTTTTTTACAAAAATTTTGTTGAGCAGGCTTTCTTTATTATAAATTAATTAGCTTCTATATATGCAATAGCATATATAGTTTCAGATAAAGTTCATTTTTAACAGAGGCATCAATGGTTCAGTGTCGTATTAGGCTCAGTATATATATCAGCTTGGGTACAAAAGAGACTGTTGGAACATTAAACAGGCTCAAATAATACAGCATCAGAATTGGGCTGAACCCGATTTCGTGAATTCACCTTAACTAAGAGCCCGAAGGAAGCCTGAAAATGTCAATGGGTGCTTGGACTTCATCTCGTCTCGTTTGTCTTTTCTTTTTCCTTTTTCCTTTTTCCTTTTCTCAATTGGTACTTGAACTTCATATTTAAGCCTTTTTCATCAATTGGCACCTCATCTTTAAGGCCTTTTTTCTGATTGTTGCTTTATGAGCTTCATCTCTGAAAGCCTTTCGGCCTTTTGTCAATTGCTACATGAACTTCATATTTTTGCCAAGAGAGGATCAGTTACGATCAACACATGCATCAAAAGATTTACAACATTTTGATTTTACACTGAGTGTAAACTGTAAATTGGAATTTGATTAGGCTTATACCACGGGTGATGTTTGAATGTGAGTTCTTCAAATTATAATCAATGCAAAAATGCATTCAATCGTAAATTTGTTGAAACATTGTGTACCCATTGTATTGATGATTAAACTGTTACTGCATTAACACAATACTTCCGCTCATTCTACTGATGCTGGAAAATGACAAGGAAGCAATTAACCGGGCAGCTTGAAATGAATTTCCAACAGGTATTTCCCGCTGAATAGTCATTAGTTAAGGAGGCAATGGAGGATTTCCAGGAATTGCCAGGCCTTTATTTGGTTGACTTTGTGTTATGCTAGTCAAATGTTTATTCTTGATCAGCTAATGGTCGTTAATTTGAGCCAGAAATTTCTTTCTTTTTTGCCATGATGCATTCACGTTGCTGCCAAAATGAGTGGGCCTTCAGTATGTTCTTGCCATGCCCGTACTCAATATATCTTGATACTTGCTATGGCAGCAATACAGCATCATACTTGATCACAAAATTTTGGCTTATGTAGAAGCAAAAGAATGCTCTAAGATCAGTAAGATATCAAACTCTTGGGCGCATCGCTAATGTTTAGTTAGTTGCGGTTGTGCATGTAGGCCTGAGAGTGGCCCGAAAGAAGTGTTTTGGGGAAATTTCTGCTGCAGTGGCTGGGGTTGCTGCAACATCTGCTGTGTATACTGAGCAGACGGGGTTTGGGGCGGAGGATAATGGGTTAGGCAATGTCAGCAGTAAAGTTCAGTGGGTCTGTACGATGTGGAAAAGGGTGCCGATACTGATTCAAAGTATTCTCATGTGGCAGCTGATGGATAGGACTCCCAGTGGTGCGATTAAGGCTGTACTGCCATGTAGAGGACGTGGGTAGTGATTGGGTATATAGGTGTAGTTTGATAGGTACTGCTGGCGTGAAGACAGGTATTGAGGCAGGTTTTCATGTGTATTTGCTGATATATTGCCAATGGGCAACAGTGCAGTACAATATGTTAGAAGTGCCCACAGTTCACACACATAAATGTTTCACTGTATGCAAAATTATTGAATGACATGTGTCAACATTTATGTCACATGTCACATGTGTCAAAGTTATTAAACATTTCCAAAAGTTATATCTGCAGTTCCATGACATCTTCAACCGAAACAGTGCCTCTAACCATTGTTAAATTTTGATGCCCAAAAGGCGTCAGTATTTAGTTTAAAGGCCCCCATATGCCTTTTGATTTATTTATCAGTGTAAAAGGAAGAGACATATCGCACTGGATTATCCCCACCAAGCATCTCTGCACCTGTCATACTCGAGTTAACTAAATGAAAGCAACCAAGCACTATCTTAAGGTCACATTTGAATATAAGCTACTTACACACCAGCACACAGAATGCACAAACATTATACAAAGGAAAAAAATAGAGGATAGAAAGGAAAAGAAATGAAAAAAAAATTGATCAGCATGACATATTTGCAACATTCAAATGAACATATGGCTCAGGGAAGGATACACAAATGTACCAGGTGGCACAATATTAGTAAAAACTAGTTGCACCAACTCAATTTACATCATCTGGGCGGCTCTTGATATCACCTATGAGCAACAACCAGGTCCACCATTGGCGCTGCTGTTAATCTCTTGCTTCTGTTTCAATATGTTTCTCTTAACTGACGATCCTTCCTCTAATAAGCTTGGAACCTCTAATATCTGGTAAAATCAAAGTGTAAAATGGCAAATTGAATTAAATCCAGAAAGTTGTTGTCTTGCATGTAATCATGCCCTCAATTAAATTCTTCCATAACTTGAGTTCAGTTTGCCACTATAAAGGTAGATACAAGTGATCTAATACCTAGGTGTAAAATTATCATCAATATATGTTACAGTGGATAATTTTGTCATGCAATTATATTGCAATTCTTTCATAATCATTGTCGAGGATGTCACTTGAATTGCAACATTCTTTGTTAAATCATTGCTTAGTTGCTCACTGAATAGATATTGGACAACATAACAGTACTAAGTATGGCACACACAATTCTGGATTATTTTTTCTATGGAATGCTAGTTTGATACACAAATTTGGACATGCAAATGTAAAACAAAATACTGGACAATTGGTGCATTTAATTTACCTTTAAAGCAAGTTCTTCAAAACATTTCTCCACATTGGATCTTGTTTTGGCACTGCACTCGAGAAACAAACATCCTAATTCTTGTGCGAATGCAAGCCCTTCTTCTTTTGTTACCTCTCTTTCACTGTCCTACTATGCAGAACATATATATCAATTAATTGTGGGGAGATAAAAAGATAAAAATTTAATGTTAAAGGGTTCAATTAGTGTAAGTTTCACTTACGAATGGTACACAACATCTAAAAAGAAACTGCCGTATTACATAGAGACCCATTGCCAGTAAGCCCAAACATAAATTTATTTTCCCTTTTGTTTTAATTTAATTACATCCTTTTCTATATTTTCTGAAACTAATTCCTAAACATATAATTTTAGTCCCCAAGATATCTGCGAAAAACAACTCAAGTCCCCAACATTTAGTTTTAGTATCCTATAATGTATACTTTATTCGTTTTTGACACCTAGACTGAAAAGACTTTTGAGCTTAAAGTCCATAAATAGTTTCTATTCATCAGAACCAGTAACATTATGAAACAACTCAAAGTCCCCAACATTTAAGTTTAGTACCCTATAATGTATAAGATATATTTGTTTTTGAAACCTACTGAAGAGACTTTTGGGCTTAAAACCAAATATAGTTTCTATTCATCACAACCAGTAATATTATAAAAGCAGTTGTAAATTAGTTACAAACCTAATTTCTTCACATGTGTAATACTGGAGATTTTGTAATTTTATTTTTAGCTTCTTCAATAACAATTTAAGAAAATATCATTGCATATGTTTAATTAAAATTTTCTGAAAGCTAGTAAGAGGAATAGAAAATATATCCTAATTTTTTAAACAATAATTTGATAAATGCATTAATAAATTGTTGGTACCAGTGGCCTGATTTATATAATTTTTTCTTGTAGAAGACTAACAGAATAGTCCAAAACAGCATGGAAAAAAAATCTGACAAAATGCAACACTATATGGTAAAGGGTTTTCCATATCCTCCTTTGTCCAAAATCAATCACATAAAAGAAGACAAAATATTTTGGTCATTAAAAAGGGTAATAGTTTTTAATTTTATTTTATTGCTTCCATGTGTTTACTGGTTTGCCTAGTGGTCAAGAGGTATGACCTTGTAATTTTTAGTTCCGAAAAAGAAATTCATTACCATTGTTTCACCAGATTCAACTCATAAGAAGTGTAAATGGCAGCCAATATATCTTAAAATAAGCATACATCTACAACAAGTATTTTAAACAGATATATCTTTGTAATATGACAAGGTGCAATGTATCTATTTTTATATTATCTTAACAAGGCCAGACAAGAAGCCTTAAATTAAAACATGTGTACAGCTAGCTGGGAAGTGAGTGGAAACCCATACATACAGTAAAAGGAACATTTTATTGCTATGAGTCTATGACTAATCAGCATTGATATCATTGAATAGTGAAGTGAATTACAATCACATACTAGTTAAGCAGAAATACAAATATAGGGACAAAAAGTGGGATCATTACCTTGTCAACTTTATTGCCAACAAGCATCTTGACACAATCTTTGTTTGTTGAGTAGAGCTCTATCTCCTTGGCCCACACATCAGACAAATTTGTAAAGGTTTCTCTCCTTGTCACATCATATACTAAAAAACAGTGTTCAATTGCAACAGTTCTTCTCTAGATTCAAAAGCTGACAAATGAAATGAGATATATATTTTGTCATTACCTAGAATAATTCCTTGAGCACTTCTGTAGTAAGAACTAGTTAAAGTTCTAAACCTCTCTTGTCCAGCTGCACAATTTTCGAAAACACATCACAACTCCAGTTGAACATAAAGATCAAGATTGTGCAATATTACACAGGAAGCAAAGCAATGTTTACTGTACTAAAATTCAGTGTTGTTCTGGTCACTATAATCAGGATTGTTGGTTTCTTGTGCTTAATTTTCATTTAATTCATTATATATAGTGGCAGTTCATCAAAAATATCACCATTATACTGCTATAATCTGTAATTGTGGCTAAATCACCTTTCTGTTAAAACTCTTGCAAAAAATTGTCTGGGCTTTTACAAGATGTTCAGAATTCAGAGTAGGAAATTCACTTTACTTTTTTATAAAGAACAATATATTTAACATAACATAACATAACTAACCGGTGTCCCATATAGTGAGTTTAAGTTTCTTCCCACCAACTTCCAGATGCTTTATTTTGAAATCAACTCCTGATCAAGATTAAAAAGCCGTGTTGTGGAAAATGTAAGAATATAGATAATTAAAGGAAACAATAGAAAAATAATACAAATTGAAAATGTCAGTGGTAAATAAAAAATCTAGAAGGAACAACTAAATAATAAAAGATCCTTAAACTACAAGATATCGGACAATTTCTAACTTCTCACAAAAAGAGGAATAGGGTGTTTATCTAATTGAACTTGCAATATCCAGATAGCTATTACGGATTACGCAAATTGAATTAACAATCTCAAATTTACAGCAGCAGGAACATATAAAGATGATTTCTTTTTTGTCTATTAATTTACGAATCATAAAAATGTTATTATCATCAAAAAGACATTGACTTGCTTCGAGCTTCAAATACAAACTCGAAACTTTACTTTTGATACCTGATCAATCTAAATAGTCAATTAAACTTTCCCCGGACATTAAACATAAACAGTTCAGGTTGAGGAGCATTACATATACATAAATAGAATCCGCCTTATTTTGATCACAAGTTGATAATAGAAACAGGTTTCAATTGTGGTAATTACCAATTCATCACAGTTACCGATTCAAGTCATGAGCAGTTACTAACAGACAACCAGAGCAGACCTCAGATCCGGCATTTGCGGAAGGAATTAATAGAAGTGAAAGGAAGTACCGATAGTGGGAGCGAGATCGTCGAGCTGGGAGGTGATGAAGCTGACGAGCAAGCTGCTCTTGCCGACGCCAGAGTCGCCGATCAGGAGAATCTTGAAGGAGTAGTCGTAACCGCCGTGACTGCCTCCTCCTCCTCCTCCGCTGGCCAAAGAAGCCATCTAATCTAATTTTTCCAATCTAATCTAATTCCAAATCAATTAGGCCTTAATCTGTCGGCAATTAGGCTTGATCTCGGATGATCTCGGATGATCTCGGATGATCTCACTCAGTCAGTCAGTCAGTGTGTTGTATTGTATTGTATTGGGTGCGGTTGGTGAGGAAAGAGAGAAATTAGAAAGCGATCCAGAGCAAAAGGAAAGGAAAGGGAAGAATTAATAAGGAAATATAGAAAAGAAAAGGTTCACTTTGGCGGACGGAATAGAATATGTGGGAAAAACTACTACGTAGTATAATATAATAAAGAAATGGGAGGAAGAAGGAGAGAAGAGGGAAAAGGAGAGGTATAATAATATGCAAAGCGTAACTGGGACTGAAATCAATGAAATGAGATGAACTGAAGAAAGAAAGATCAAGGAGAGAAAACCGAAGGAGCGCTCATCCCCTGCCGTACTGCCTTGTGCAGTTCACAACGTCAGCCGTTGGATCGTCTCGGGATCCGCGCTGACACGAATCGTAAGACAATCCAACGGCTGGCGTTGTGAACTGCACAAGGCAGTACAGCAGGGGACATGAATTCTCGCAAGGTGGTGGTGCTCTTTTCTTTTTCCGTAGGGTGAGGGAAAGGAAATACATTTTCTCAGATTCTGTTTCAGTTGAAATCTTCTGGAGCGGGTCATTCTTGTCTGTTTGCAGTGTGCTGCTATAGGAAAGTGTACTTGGTGATGGGTACAGGGGACTGAAAGCCCTCCCTTGCCGCCCGTTTCATAGTATCTCTCTGACGTGACTGCATCTCTTCTCCATTTGACTGTAGCTGGAGGAAGAAGATTACTTTACTTTTAGCCGCAGTTTTGTTTAATACATCTCACAGAAAGAAACGAATATGTTATATACGTGTCTCTAGCTACTTAGCTAGCAATAACGCAATAAGACACGTTATCTTCTGTAATAAAAAAAATGAGATTAGATGGTTTTGTTGTTAATGATTTTCGCAGAAGATCATTTCAAAGTGTAATAAATTCGTTCTTAGTATCTGGCACCGATGTGTCTACATGTCTCAGTTTGTTTACTAATATTCACAACAGATGTATGATTCTCTTCATTTTATTAATCAAATCAGTGAGACTGAGATGTATCATGTATCGATATTCAAATATCTAACTTATTCTTGACAACGACACCAAAAGTACTTAATTTTACAAACTTAAAACTTGCAAAAATTCTCCACCATTTCAGTACTCATAAATAAATTACGTTTGAAGCAATCACTTTTTATTTTCTAATCTTCGGCAACAAAAAAAAAAAAAAAAAGAATGTAAGATTAAGGTCATATTTCGATACGCTCAATTTATTTTCTAGGATCAACTTATTTTCTTACATTGTACTGAACTTAAATAACTCAATACCCCTCTTTATGTCTAAGATCAACTTCGATGTTGCTTCCACAACTAGAAATTACTAGATATCTGATTGTATCTCCGGCACAACCCTCACTATTGTGCAACAGAGGTATACTCTTTTATAATTTGTGAGAATATTAATTTATTAATTATTCTAATATGATTTGTGTGCAATTAATTTAATAAAATGAGTATATTCTGACTGCTACAAAAACTTAATTTGCCTATGTTTGTGCAATGCGAGCATACTTTATTGTTCATTCAAATTCTGGTACCCGACAAACTTAACAATACCAAAAAGAAAAAAGGGAAAGGAAAAAAAGTGGAAAGCAATTTTGGAAGAAACAATATCCAAAATGGAATTAAGTCCAAGTCGCTCAAAATAGAATGCATCAGTAGAAAAAAAAAATATATATATATATACAATGGTTATGTAGGGTACCTGTGTAATAGTACAATTTAGAAATAAAATAAGGAACTGACATCAGTTGGTTAACTAAAAAAAACAGGGAAATAACTAATTTTCCAAACTTTCATTTTTAATAAAATTTGAAATAATATCACTCTATAATTGAAAAAAAAAAAACATATCTATACATTTGAAACAATACCAGCAAAATTATTCAGACCCTGCGATCAAGATCCAACAATCAATAACCAATGGACCATTCTTAAAAAAAATAAATAAATAAAAAAAGAGCATTGTTCATAGAGGAGGGATCGGATGACCCGGCATTAAAATAACCCATCTAACACAAAATCTCATCCGTCCATCAACTTTTCAATTCACGGATCAGATTTGACACCTTTTCTCCTTCCCATCTCAATCCCAGTCACCCTTCGTTCTTTTGCTCTGTTTCTCAATTGGTTCATTTAGTGTTGTGACAAAAGGGCGGGTAAGGGTCCCAAGGGCGAAGGGTCCGGCGGGCGACAGGTCCGACGGGCGAAGGGTCCGACGGGCGAAGGGTCTGGCGGGTTTGGGGAAAAACCCATGCCCTTACCCGCCCCTCGCCCTTCGGGCGAGGTCGAGCACGGGCGGGCAAGGGCGGGCGGGGGGCGGGTGGGAGGCGAGTGCGGTCGTGTCGGTTTCGGGCGGATCGCCGGCGGTTTCCGACATTTTCCGACATTTTCGGGCGGATTCCGGCGTGTTTTTTTTTTTTTTACATTTTTTTAGGAAATGTTTAAAATAATTTTTTTAAAACATAATATTTTAAAAAACACAAAAAAAAAACGAAATAAATTTTAAAACAATTTTTTTTTAGAATCCGAACTCGGGTTCGCGCGGGTGCGGTGGGTGGGGGGGCGGGTGGGACGGGTCGGGCGGGCAGGTCCGGAGGGTGGGGTGGGTCTCACGGGCGGGTCGCGAGGACCGAGGTGTGCGGGACGGTGGGAGTGGGAGCGGGGTGGTGTCAGACGGGTTCGAAGGGCGGGCACGGGCACGGGTCCGACGGGCGAGAAGGGCGGGTAACGGGTAAGGGCGAGCACGGGTTTAGACGGGTGGGCGCGTTACGGGGGGTGAGGTCCAAAACCCGGACCCTTACTCGCCCTTACCCTTGACTCGTCCGAAGCCCCGCACGGGCTGGTCCGCACGGGCGAAGGGCAAGGGTCCGCCGGGCGGGTCGGGTTTTGTCACAACACTAGGTTCATTGAATGCAAAGTAAAAAGCAATAAATTAGCAAGCCAGTAGTGTGGTTAAGGAAGATAAAATCGTGTACTGAAGCAAGAAGCCGAGAACGGTGATCACGGCGGATCAAAGGTCATGGAGGTTAAGGATCATGCCCATGCCGAACATGGTGAGGTGATGCCGAGGATTTGGGCGGTGCTGCTGACTGACCCAGAGAAAGGAGGAAGGGCGCCAGAGAGCGACGGTGGAGGCGGAGCTGACCCAGAGCGGGAAGCCTAGGGAGAGCAGCTTGCCGATGCGGACGAGTGCTCGACAGAGTCCTGGTGCTGCCTCAGCGCCGAAATCTGATCCGTCATGGCGGTCTCCTTGGTGCGCATTGGGGCCAGCAGATGCGCCGGCGATAAAGAAAGGCTAGTATGTAGTGGGAATATGAGAGGTGGGGCGGGGATGGGGAAAGCGGGGGCGGGGGCGGGGGCGGGGGTTGGGGGGGGGACGGCGAGGTGAAGGCGGATGGAGGTGGCACGGTGCTACTGCTGGTGCTGGGCGGATGTCGGAGGAGCATCGTCGCCGACTGACTTTTTGTCCCTATATTTCATCTTATTTTCATCAGGAAAGGGACAAAAGAAGTAAATAACCAAGGGAGACTGGGGGTTGACTGGGTAGAGAGGAGGAGAAAAGAGACGTCAAATCTGATCCGTTAATTGAAAACTTGATGAGCGGATAAGATTTTGTGTAAGATGGGTTATTTTAAAGCCGCGGTCATCCGATCCCTCCTCTTGTTCATAATGTACTGTTCATGGGCCCTACTGGTACTGTTCATGGGGCCCACATACATTGCTGATTTAGGATTTATAATTTCATATTCATCTTATAAAAGTAGATTTCTTGAGATAAATATGAGGGTCAAGTCACTACCCGATATCTCTTATAAAAGTTGATTTCATGTTCACTTATATTACGTACTTTGAAATCAATAGGTGTGTTTGGCAGAGTCCGTGTTCGCTGAGAAATTTAGAGGTGGCAAATCGGGCGAGTGGGTCGAGTTCGGGTTTGGGTCGGATGGGTTAGGTCAGTTTGACTTTCTAGAATATTTCGGATCGGGTTGGGTCGGGTGATGGGTGTGTCGGGTCAGGTCAATTTTAATATCAATTTTTTTTTATCGTATGTGATTTGAGGTGGATTGGATGTTATTTGATCTCGGGTCGAGTCGGTTTCAGGCCAGGTCGGGTCGAGTCAGATCAGTTTGACTTTTCTGAAAAATGTCGGGTCGGGTTCTGCCACCTCTACCTGAGATCCTCTTTGGATCTCAGGACCTTGCAATCGCGATCTGACGGATATAGTTTTTAGGGGGGGTTTTGAAACAATCTCACCCATCCAAAGTGGGATCTTAGGGCCCTGAGATCCAATTTTTGGATCTCAGCTGATTTCGACACGTGCAGGGGAGGAGCCAGTGTGATATAGGGGTGGGCACTGGCCCCACCCCGGAAAAGATTTCAAAAATATACCAAAAATATCCTTTTTTGAGAAAAAATTACAAAAATATACTTAATTTCTAAGAAAATTTACAAAATTGGCCCTACCCTGAAAAATATTTGCACAAATGTACCTTAAAAATTAAAAAAAATATAATCATACTTATAAAACTATGTTTCATTGAAAAAGTTGGACCCCCTGCGTTGGAGTCTAGCTCCATCCCTGGACACGTGTTTGGCAACCCATTTTGAATAGCCTATTCCGGAATAATGTGCTATTCTATTTTTTGTGAGTGCCAAACACAAAATAGCTAAATAAATAGTGATGTGAATAGGCTAATCTGGTATTCAGCCATATAGATGGAATATCGGAATAGCTACACTTCATTGTTCAATTATTCTATTAACATGTTGCCAAACAATAATTTCACTATTCCAAATAGTTCAAAATATCACTCTTCTTTTCATTCTTCCAATAATCACTCTTCCACTTTTACCAATCCAAATACACTATTCTAGTTCTATTCTTTGATTTGCCAAACGGACCTGATATCTTTTATCTTACAACAGTTATTGAATAGTAGCTCCTTCATTGTCCGGTACAAAATCCATTTAAAAGGTAACGGAGAGAAAGATTTAGTACTTGCCCTGAACCTGACTAGTGACTACCAGTACCCGAGTGTTAATGATCAACAGCAGCATGAGTTGTCTCTGGGACAACAAATACAAATTTTTTTTATAAATCGAAAATAAAAAGATTTTTTTTATGGAAATAGTAAGATGATACCCAAAATTACACATACTAAATAGAGCCGATTTTCAAAATCGGTTCCTTCCATTGGAACCGATTTTGAAAAATGGTATCTTCTTTTTTTTTTTTTTTTTTTAAAAAAAAAATCTGAGATTGGCCACAGTTAGATCCGGGGAAAAAAAAAAAAAGATACCGATTTTGAAAATCATTTCCAATTGAAGGAACCGATTTCCAAAATCGGTAACTATTTTTTTTTTTTATTCCGTTGGCCCCTCTCTTCTTCTTCCCCCTCTTTCTCTCCTCTCTTCTTCCTCTCTTTTCCTCTCTTCTTCCTCTTTTCTTCCTCCTCTCCTCTTCTCCTCCAGCAACCCTGATTAGGGTTTCGGTAGTCGGCTACTAAAAAGTTGTTATTTTAACAGATCAACGTCATATTTGCGTTCGCCGCGTTCTTCTCATCTCGCAGGTACATTTTTTTTCCCCGATGTGTTACTCTTTTCCTTAAAAAAAATTAGATTATATTTTTATTGGGTTGTTATTTTACTTCTCACAGGAAAAATGAGTATGATACTCATAAATGTATTTCACGGAGGTCAAATCCTCAATACACCTACTGGTGTTAATTACGACATTTCCGCTGCGTGTACTCTCCCCGTCAATGACTGGATAACCCTAGAGGAGTTGCGTAGGCAGATCCATGCCGGTTTGAAATTGCTCCCAAGCCATTTCAACCTGAAAATCAGAGCACGGATCAACACTCCACAACCAGGCTATGGTAATTACTATTACACTCTATTTTGGGTTGACTGCAAACAGACCTAGGAGATGATTAAATCGGCCGCATGTCCAGTTGCTGGTTTTCGAGCTTTGGAATTAGTTGTTGAATCTGAACCAATACCAAATCCCCGTGGTGATTATGACCCATGTCCAAATAGTATTCCCAGCAGTAGCAATCAAGTTCCGGACGAGGAAACAACACACACCTCAGCCTGAGAAGACCCACTACCAGTAGAAGAAGACCCAATACCAGCTGAAACCGTTGAGGAGGAATTTGAGAACTAGCACCTGGACGAGGAAGATGCCGATGGGGATACAGATGGTGGTGAAGATCTGACCATGGATGATATTGAGGATGAGATAGATGTCGAGAATATAATAAAGGAGTGGCAATCATCCACCCCCTTCATAAACAGGGGGTTGCAACATCCCTGCCGTCAGTTTAGAGATGCTGAGCCTATGCCAGTTGCCGACGAGCCATTCTACCGCAAGCCTATAAGAACTGATGCCGAATTTAGTCCTGGCCAGCAATTTGCATCCAAAAAGCAACTTAGGAGTAAGCTTGCTGAGTTTCACTTAGAGAAAAATATTTCACTTGAGACAGTAAATAGCAACAAAGTCATGTATGTTGTTAAGTGCAAGGATCCCAATTGTTGATGGAGATTGTATGCCAGGGTAAATGATACTGGTACCTGGCAAATTTCAACACTGGGGGAGGAGCATGCATGTTACGGAAGTGCCACCAGATTAGATCATGAGCAATTGACTGCCAGACTGGTTGCTGACACAATAAAAAACCAGTTGAGGGATAACATGGAGATGTCAGTGACCGAAGCCAGGGGCCTAGTGAAACTCAGGTTTCCCACTGTCCATCCGTCGTACAACAAGATATGGAGAGGTCGGGAATTAGCAATTGCCGATCTTTTTGGTAGTTGGGAGAAATCATACGAGATGCTCCCACCATTGTTACATGCCATACAAGCAACCACACTGGGTACCAAATTCAGGTTGGAGCATGTGCCATCCGATAGGTTTGGTGTCCACATTTTCACAAGGGTTGCGTGGGCATTTGGTCTGTGCATTCATGCTTGGCCGTACCTTCGACCAGTCATCACTGTCGATGTCGGGTTTCTGTCCGGAAGGTACAAGGGTAAGTTGTTCATGGCCTATGCATATGATGCAGACAACGGCTGCTACCACTGGCATTTGCAGTGGCCGAGGAGGAGACAGCGGAGGATTGGGGATGGTTCATGAGTTGGTTGCGTCAAGAGGTTGTTGGTCCCGGCAAGATCACAGTAATTTCAGACCAGCACGGGTCTATTAGAAATGTCTTTGAGCAGCCACACCTTGGGTGGTGTGAAGCGACTGGAGAAGCCGTCCACCGCTTCTGTGTTCAGCACATTGCAGCCAATGTGTATAAGACGTGCTATAACAAGAGGATTAAATCTCTCTTTAGAGTGGCTGCCAAGCACAAAAAAACATGAAGATGCTTGGAGCTGCTAGAGAATATAAAAAACCAGAAAAAAGAGGCATACGATTACATAATGAAGGCGGGGATACTCCAGGGCAACATAACAGGGCAACATAACTGGCAGCGTACCGATTGCAGGTTGTCGTTTTGCGATTTTTTTCCAAAATTTTCTACAAGGAATCTTGCAAGACTCTCTACATGAAAACTGATCACCAAATCATGAACTATCCGATTATAAATTTTAAAAAATGCACTGTTAAGACGGATAAATCGCAGTTTTTGTTTTATTGAGACAGAAAATTCAGAAAACTGCTCCCTGCAGCGTACCGATTGCAGGTTGCTGTTTTGCAATTTTTTTTCCGAATTTTTCTACAAGGAATCTTGTAAGACTCAAAACTGATCACCAAATCATGATCTATCCGATTATAAATTTTAAAAAATACACTGTTAAGACGGATAAATCGCAGTTTTTGTTTTATTGAGACAGAAAATTCAGAAAACTGCTCCCTGCAGCGTACCGATTGCAGGTTGCTGTTTTGCGATTTTTTTACGAATTTTTCTACAATGAATCTTGCAAGACTCTCTACATGAAAACTGATCACCAAATCATGAACTATCCGATTATAAATTTTAAAAAATGCACTATTAAGACGGATAAATCGCAGTTTTTGTTTTATTGAGACAGAAAATTCAGAAAACTGCTCCCTGCAGCGTACCGATTGCAGGTTGCTGTTTTGCGATTTTTTTACGAATTTTTCTACAATGAATCTTGCAAGACTCTCTACATGAAAACTGATCACCAAATCATGAACTATCCGATTATAAATTTTAAAAAATGCACTGTTAAGACGGATAAATCGCAGTTTTTGTTTTATTGAGACAGAAAATTCAGAAAATTCAGAAAACTGGTTTAAGTAGCGTACCGCACGCGAGCTCGACTGTGCGTGTGACACGTAACCAAGGCTAACCGGTTCATCTAGCGGCAGCATTGTCTGGCTAAGGGCTTGTGGATTGTTGTCTGTGAAGTAGAGTTTTGGCATTCCTCTCTTGTAGAACCATCCAATGTAAAATGCCTCCGCTCTCTCGGAAGAATCATACGGCCTCGTCTCCGCGATTTGCACAACCGGATAGTCAATGTAATATGCATGATAATTCTTCCAATTCACACCTTCATGGGCCCCTCGACCTGAGCTGTGCACAATTTCCCTTAACTCCTTCAATGATCCATAGTCTACGGGCGGTGGAGGGGGGCATGTCTGGTACAACCCAAACTGGCGCATCACTCTGTCACCATGATAATACTCAACAATCCACATGTGTACTATGAAACGACGACATATCCAAGATCCGAAATCGTCATAACAGCACTGGGGTAGGAGCGCATAGTAAGACTGGTACGGTGTCTAGTTCACCAAATGACTCTCCAACTTGTCAAGCTTCTCTCTGTAATGCGCCACTCCAGAACCATGAGGGTTGTTACTATAATCATGTTTTCCCAACCACTTTACACCTAGAGGGGATCTCCTTGTAGGTACATTACCACCCAGAGCCGGTACCTCACCTGAACATACTGGCCGACCTACCGATATATGGTTCCATGACCAAAACTGCAAAAACAACATCGGCCCACCTATCCCCTTCAGTGATGCCCTGCTCAAGTAGCTGTATAGGCAGGCAAGAACTGCCTCTCCCCAGTTCCAACGAGGCGGGTTTCGGAGGTTCTCCAAAAACTGCAGGTACATTGCTGGTACAGACTTTTCGCCAAGATCCGGGAATAATACTGACCCGAATAAATCTAAGCAATAAGCACGCGTGTAGTAGTTTATTTGGTCGAGAGTGGCATTTTCTTCATCCAATTCCCGGAACTGGCCCCGCAACCACTTCAGCCGAATTGCGTACTTGGAGAAGTGCATATACTCGCCCTCTGGTTTACGTATCCGTCGCCTCGGCCATGGACACAAATGAGGATGCTCAAAATTTGGGTCTGCATTCACCCATAATAATAACTCCAACGTACCGCTGTAGTCCTCGTCGCTGTACCCGCTTACTGTTCGGCCTACAATCAGATTTCAGGGAATTAGTTATTTAACACACAATTTTCTAATTTTGATAACGAGTAAAAAAAAATAGTCATTGTTTATGTACTAGTAACCGGTAAGCCAAGTATGCAGCTGACGTCCTCCAGGGTCGGAGTCATCTCCCCAACAGGTAAATGAAACGTGTTCATCTCGGGTCGCCACCTCTCAACAAGCGCGCTGATCAAATATTTGTCGATTTGGCAGTTGTCGAGTTGCACAACCTGATACAACCCCAAAGTGAACAGGTTATCTTCTATGCACTCTCTTCTTTTTATTCCTGTTCGGTGACTGCAAGTTTTCAAAAAGCTTGTAGGCTGTGACAAAACAAAACATTAACTTAGTTCCCAAAAACAATTAATACAAAGTTTTTAGTGCGCAAAAATTAATATTTCAAAGGCATGCACTAAGAAAATAACCTCGGCCTGAGCAAGCGAGACTCAGTGGTGCTTGAACCGCTCGTGCAGTATTATTGGAAAATCCTCCATCTACATGGTATAAAATATAAATTAGTTCATATTTGTATTAATTATTTTATTTATTAATTCGGTTTAATTAATTTATTATTTCGGTTTATAATAAAAAAATTGAAACCGAAATTAAAAAAAAAAAATCTAAACTTTTTTTAAAAAACAATTTTTTACTACCATTTCTTCTCCAAGTCCAAATTATAACATAACAATACAACCATTTGGATTATTTTCTAAACTATTTCGGTTTTTACATACCGATTCTTCAATCAACCAAACAAACTATACCATAACCATAACAATTACAACTATACTCAAAATTAACTACAAATACCGTCTATATTTCTCTACCATTACAATATCAACAAACAAAATAAAAAATAATTCGGATTAAATGGGAAAAAAATTGATACCTTCAAATGTTGGTCAAAATAATAGATCGGAAGTTGTTTCGGATTCTACTCTCCAAAATACGAAGCTTCGTGCAATTGGATCTAACAAATAAACGAATTTGAGAGACCAAAAATTCAAAAACGGAGAGGGGAAGAAACAAGAAGAGGAGGAAAGAAAGAAAGAAGAAGAGGAGGAAGGAAAGAAGAAGAGAAGGAAGGAGGGAGGGAGCTCGGGTGGGAGAGAAGAGGGAGAGGGGAGAAGAAGAGAGAGGGGGGACCGGAGAAAAAAAAAAGAAGAAGTAACCGATTTTCAAAATCGGTTCCAATGGATCCATTGGAACCGATTTTGAAAATCGGTACGGATCCCATGTGGCCATCCGGGGTGTAAAACGGGTGTGGTTTTAAAAAAAAACAAAAAGAAGATACCGATTTTCAAAATCGGTTCCAATGGAAAGAACCGATTTTGAAAATCGGCTCTATCTAGTATGTGTAATTTTGGGTGTCATCTTACTATTTTCATAAAAAAAATCTTTTTATTTTTGATTTATAAAAAAATTTGCAACAAATACTCAAAATTAAGTGTTGTAGGACGGCCCACTTTTCTTTGCGGGGCACAAGTCAGCGACTCATTGACTAGTCCTCTCCTCTCAAGATTTCATATCTCCTCTCAATAGTCATTAGTCAATAGGAAATTTCAGTCCCTCGCGGGAGAGCCAATAGTAAAGCGAGCAGTGTTTTCGAGCCAACAACAATCACAAGATTCATTAATTATTTCGAACCGAAGTACTTCAAATAGATGACACGCCAGAAACTCCTGTAATTTGATATCGTTTCATTAAAATTGACACGGACCCCAAATGTTTACACTTGTTTACAGCATTCTGGAGAAATAAATCTATGAAGTGAAAGAAAGACAACCGCATTTATGTGATAACCAAAGATTAAAAAAAAAGGTCGTGTGTTCACGTTGTTCTGGTTTACTTATCAAGGTGGTACAAAGTTCAAACAAAGCAAACTGTGGAAAAAAAATAATTCAATCCAATGTCCTCACAAAATGTTACATGCCTGAATCAATAGTGAACAAAAATACTAACCAATTATTTTTTTTAGGAAAAGGCCGTCGGAAAGAAACCAAAAATCTAATAGCGATGAATGAGGTCCTTGTAGGTCCATGGATTCTTATTGTAATAGTCAATCTCGGCCTGAAATATAAACAACAGAAACATTTAGAATCACGTATCAGAAAACTACCTTTTTTTTTTTTTTTTTTTCTCTGAGCAGATATATAGGAAAATCTTTGTTAAGCTTTGATTTGTATGTGGATATTGGATGCTATTTTGTATACAACCAGGAGTACACTGTTCACAAGTGAGCTACTGCCGGAGCCAGGGCAACCCAAAATCAGAATAACACAATTTTAGAATGGACCTGATTTTACAAAGCCTGACCTGACTTGACACCACTGATACAGCGAGGCCAGTATACATAAATACATATTATTTATCTCAGGGACATGCAACTATTATTTGTGGTTGCACATACATCTCATTTTCAGAACTGAGATGCTGAGGATGTGTTTAATAAATTTTTGTTCAACACAATCATTTCTCAGATTTTAGTATTTTACCAACAACACAAGTTGTAAGTGCTAATGTTCAAAAAATAAGACTAATGTGGAAACTCCGTTTCAATCCGGCAGCAGAATGGACAAGAGCTAATCTAAATTTAACCATCATTGCTGCTTGCCAGGAATGCAAATTGACCTTCTTATCAATTATATAATAAATATATAAAACCATACCTTTCTGATAGCAATAACAGCTGTAACAAGCTTTTCACCTATCAACTCCTTTAAAGCCACATCTTGCTCAAGTGCAGACACTGCTTCTCCTAAATCTTTAGGCAACCTTTTAAGCTTTGTACTATAATCTGACGGATTTGTCTCTGTTCCAGCAAATTACCAAAAAAATGAAATATAAATTTCCAAGTGATTCCAGCCTTAAGCGATATATCCTGTTTTTCTTATATACTATAGACAAGTAACAATATTCAATTTTAAACATGTATCAGAAAAGCATTTCCAGGCTAGTTTTATTGACATACTTAAATATTCTGTTAGAAGTTATCTGACAATTATTAATCAATAAAAAGCAAAATCAATGTTACTTCCAAATTACTATAAAAAAAAGGAAATTGGAGTACCTTTGTTAACATGCACTTTTGAAAACAGATGAAAAGATAATTCAACAAACTGCAATATACAAAATTTGTCGTACCAGTTGGTTCAGGTAAGGTGAGGCTTCTCCTTAAGCCATCTAAACCAGCTGCTAGTATGGCTGACAGACCCAAGTGTGGGTTTGCACACCCATCAAAGGATTTGATTTCGAAATTGCTAACCAGCTCCAATGGGACTCCAGGTGGGCAAGCAGTACGTAAAGGAGCCTCTCTATTTTCTTTTCCCCAACAGTGGTAAGCACCACTCCATGTATCTGGCTTGATCCTATCATAACTACAAACCAAAACAACATTTACAGATAATTATAATGCTGATTAGGAAAAAGAAAAATATAGTTGTGTCAGAATATTATGGTGATACTGGTCCCCTTTCCATCCAGTCAAGTCTAATCAAGAGAAAGTGATGTATATTGCTCATCCTTACAAATTAAATCCTTGGTTATAAATACAGTTCATGTACCTGCAGTACCCTGGACTGGTACTATAATTGGCCCTTTAAAGAGACATGAAATAAATTGATTTTTACCTATTTGGTAGTGGAGCTGTAAATGATAAGATAGAAGGGAGATGATGGTATACTCCAGCCAAGAAACTTTGTCCAATTTTTGAAATTCCGTAACGGGTTTGTGGGTCATCTTCAGAGCCAATGAAGACATTCCGTCCATTCTCACTTAAGCTAATATGAACATGAGAACCAGATCCGATATCTTTCAAGTCAAACCTACAAAGAGGAAAAAAACATGTATGTTGATTATTTAACCTATTTCTAAAAACAAGGCATTGTTATTTTTATCTATAAGAGCTGCTCATAGGCATTGCCCAGCTGAAAACGCTTGTGATATCTTACGCCAATAATCAACAAAAGCTGATTGCCGTTGCATGGCTTTTAGAAATGTGGCCATAGGTTCTAAAATTACAACAAAAATGATTCCCTCAAATAGTCAAGTCTGGTTTGCATTGTCAAAATAAGCTTAATACAAAAAGGATACAACTTCCACAAGTTGCATTTTAAGTCAAGGGTATATTATTAGTTCTTTTGTTTATTTCTACACGTGCATTACATAAAATCTATATATTGTTAGGAGAGCTATGGACTGAATATGTGCTTTAGAGTAACAATTTTATTTTTTATTACTTTTTTTGAAAAAAGTAGGGTCTGCCTGATTCCAGTTCAAATCATTAAACATCACCAAAGTCAATTTAGAGACTACAAGTAGATAAGAAAGTACTTTGGAACGAAGGTGGCTAATAACCCATGCTTCCTTGCTACTGATCTAATGACCTCACGTGCATAAATAATGTTATCAGCTGCTAAATTGCACGGTAAATACTTAAATGCCATTTCAAATTGCCCCTTTCCTGCCTCAGCATGCAACTGTCATAAAACAAAAGTGAAAGAAGTCATAATCATGCAGGCACATACAATACAGCCATTAATGTCAAGTCTTATTTAAGATGCAGCTGTATTTTCTGTTAAGCTCCAATTTAACCAAGTTAGATTTGATCTATATTAATTAATAACCATAATGAAACCTCAATCAGGTGATGGTTCACACTGAATCCAATTGAATCAAGTCTCAACTAACCACCAGTTAACACAACCTGTGTGTTGTTCAATTTAATCCCCAATCTGCAGTAATTTATCAAATGTAGAAATGTGCACTTTAGATGTCATACCTGTTCGACTGAAATATTT
Organism: Cyperus esculentus; assembly: GCA_030179965.1. Classification (NCBI taxonomy): domain Eukaryota; kingdom Viridiplantae; phylum Streptophyta; class Magnoliopsida; order Poales; family Cyperaceae; genus Cyperus; species Cyperus esculentus. The sequence continues at coordinate 2,370,916 of JASGLE010000014.1, read as the reverse complement.
AAAGACCGAAGGAAACTGCATGCCTCCTGCAACATGGAAGATGCTGCATCAAATGATGAGGTGGAACAGTATGGGGCCAAGTCAAAAGGACCCCACTCTTCGTTTCCATTCCTATATACAGATTTCAAATTAGATTATTTACATATGAAAAGAGAAATGACTAAATACTAAAGATTGTCTGGTGATAGGAATATTCACTATGGATACCTTTCTATTTTCTTAAGGATGTAAAATTCATTCTCAAACCCAGCATTCATCACCTACAATTATGCAAAAGCATAAGAAAAATTGTGCGTCCAATTCCAAGAAAAAGATCCTAAGATGAAAATTGATTAGGAACTAGTTCTTGTCTTGTCTTCTTTTATTAGATCACATAAAATTAATAATATATTTATGTACCGTTGTCATCATACAATAAAACATTCTTACCAAGTTGAACTCTTTTTGGAGGAATCTGCTGACCCGTAGTAAAACACTTCTAGGGCAATATTCCCATGCTTCTCCAGGTTTTACATGCATCGCAGCCAATACCATCTCTTCTTTGGTTGACCTGACCATGAAAGGTATGTGAGAGACTATTGGAACTAACAATATATATTGGTTTTCACCACCAATGATCTGCAGAATGTTGAGGTTTAAGTAATTGAAATGCAAGTATAAATTATTTTACCAAGGGAGCCTAGAAATGGTTGTCATGTCAGGTACAAGACGGATCTCACCCACAGCAGTTAGGTTGCTACCTTCAGCAGGCCCGTCCATAAAGGAAGTCATACCCATTGATACCACTGTCAGACCTACACCTTGGGTCTTAACCACCTCATAAAACCGGCCAGCCGGGACAACCTGAGATACAAGAATTATGATCATAGAGTTTTTAAAATTTTCATGAACATATGAACATAAAAAGTTTAATCCATCAACTAGGCATACTAACTCGACATCTATGTTGACCTGAGGCGTCCACCCAGATAATGCGAACAAAAACAACATCTTCTCCATTTTGGCTATTGCCAATATGTTTTGGAACAGTATATTGTGTGACAATGCTTTCACTTTCTATTGACCCAGCACTGTAGTTCAGTTTATATAACCTCATTGCATTTTCTCTAAATATGTCTTTTATTGCTTGAAGGGCTTCTTGAAGTGTTAGGTCACCATCTCCACAGGCACCCGATAAAACAGTAAATACAACATCTCTTGACCTTTTTGCACCTATAAAGTAATTCATTAATGAAGCACGCATATGCGAGATATTGATTGGATGATACAATAAGTTTAATTTGACAATTAGTGTATTATATTGCTTCTTGAGTATTTCTGAGTTCTGGCATACCAAGATAGAATGTCTCAGGAAATGCATAACCGTCAGTGCTGAACATGACCTGTAAGATGGATATAAAAATGAGATGGATATTAATGAAATTAGTGGTACAACCCACTTCCTTTATCCAAGCTCGTGACAGGCTGTGTAGAAACTACATTAGGCTAATTTCATGGCAAAATTGGATATCTCAGACATTTTAGTTGCAGGGTTATATTTATAGAAATAAGTGCCTCTGTCATCTTTGGACAAAAAAAATGCAAGTTATTCTTAAAGATCTTCAGTTGTTTCTAATTTACTGTAGTATTGAATCATACATATTTCCATTGTGCATGCTGATTAATATCAAGCAGTAATTGTACCTTGTTTATAGGTGCTAGCTCAAGGAGCTCCTTTACAGAAGAGATCATCCCGTGTACACTAAGCTTGGGTATAGCCAATCCAAAATCAAGGTAAACCTATTTTTTTTAAGAAAAAAAAAATTTGTATGAAGCTGCCACTAACTAAAGCAATAACAATAATAGTTACCATTAAAAAAAAAAAAGAATGGACTATATATTAACAGACCTGGCTATAAGCTGATGCAAGATATGATGCTTCCTTAGAGAAAGGATAAGATGCATGTAGTAGAACAATTTTAGATTTGGCAAATCTCTTGTCTTCTAAAACAGCACGTAGATGTAAAGGGTTACTCTTTCTCAAATCTAGGTCTTTATCCCCAAATCTAAATTGTTACATCAAAACCACATATAAGCATATATAATCTAGGTCTTTATCCCCAAATCAAATTTATTACAGAAAAAAACACATAAAAGCATCTGCATTAATTAAGCTAGATATCAAGCAATTGAAATAAATTACCCGGTATGAATTTGCATAGGTAGATCAAAGGACACGGCTAACTCAAGACTGCGGGTAAATATATAATCAATGAGGCTTTTATTTGTTATCCTTATTGGCTTACTACCTGAAAGGGAAGTAGCATATCATTAGAATCGGAATATAATGTAGCCCATCTGCTATAAGAGATGTTAATAGAGAAGACCAAAAGGCCTGATCTTTTTCTTCTTCTTTTTTTTCAAATTTTATTTGCCCAAATTAATATTTCCAGAACTATTGAGATGTATTGAGAAGTGGTATAATATATCAAGCATAATTTGAAGTTTTGAACAACAAACTTGTACATACCATTCAGCTCTTGAAGAAGGCCTTCCTCAGCTTTTATCTCAGTGACACATGGATCGATCTCCAAGCCACTCCTATACGCAGTTATGCTCTTCAAGCCCACTATTTTGTCCGCAACTGTACATAAAAAGTTAAGGAAATCCATACTAAAGAAATGTGATTTCGGGTTTGACGCAAATTGGTTCTACATTAGTTACACTTCATGAAGGATATGATTTAATTTTGGTCAAGAAAACTCCGGTGAATGAATCCAAAGTCACCTTTTCCCCTGTACTCTTCTCCTGTACAAAAAAATAAAGAAGCAAAAACATAAATAAAAATCAGAAGCCCTAGTGATGATGCTTCTATTTATTTTGGAAATCAATAAAACAGAATCCGAAGAGTAATATATATACAAACGCACACGCCTTGCTTTGAGCTGAAATTATTATATCTTATAATAAATGGCTGAAAACTCATCTCTTGTGAAGAAACTAATATGAGCCTTAAGTTTTAATGGGCCGGGACATTAATGTACGTCAATGTCAACGGTGGTGATCAATCTAAGTAAATAATCAACGGCTGAGGTTTCTTCCCCGAGGTTTCTTCTTTGGGGAAGATACAACTTTCATGTCAAAATTAAAACCAATCTCATTTTATTAGGAGTAAGGATAAACTGGCACAACATGAAAAATTAAGTATCAGTATAAAGTATAAAGTACAAAGAGGAATGCTAATTACATCATTGAGAATAGTTTCGGCCAAATGCTCAATGCGCAGAATCCGGGCAACTGCGCCAGGGACGAAGGCCTTGTGGGACTCCAAGTCAAGCATCTTGTCGAACACAAGGCCGTCGTCGATAAGCACTGCAGATATGTTCGCAGCCCCGAAGCATTTCGCTGCAACAGAAGCCAGGCCCTGGGATTTCCTGTAGCTGTCCACTCCATCCAGCGACGGCGGACATTCGTAGAGCTGGGCAATGTCCCTCACGCTCCTCTGTGAGAAGAGAAACTAATTAAGGTGTCTTGATTTGATTATGTATGTAGTAGGAGCTAGTAGTAATAGGTACCTTGAAGGAGAGGGAATGGGGAGCGAAAGAGAGCGCGTCTCCTTCGGACTCGGAGAAGCAGCGGGCGAGAGGGAAGTGGGAATCGAGGTGGACGAGATTGTGCGCGTGGCCGTCGATGGCCGGGATGGAGTCGACCGCCTCCCGGATGAGCTGCCTGAAGTTGCTGGGAGGCGCTGCCATGGCTGACCAGCTGCTGATGCTGATGCTGATGCTGATGCTGATGCTGATGGCCTCTTCTTCAGTCTGTGGGAATGTAGGATGGGAGAGAGTGTTTGACTTTTTTGACCACCGAGGCGTCGTCACTTCGTGGCTTCGTGCTGCAAGCACTGGACAGTGGACAGTGATATAATAGGACTTTGGTAGTTGGTACCGGATAATAGGACTTCGTGGCTTCTTACTGGGTATTGTTAATATTTTTCCCGTACTGTACAGCAACAAAATTGGACTGCACTGTCTGCACATTAGTGTATTTTCTGGATCAAGCGGAAAGGCAAGTGGGACTAGAAAAGTCCTACACTTCATCCACACACTGCTGGAAAGAGAATTATCATGTGTCCAATTCTATTTAAGATCTGACACAAGTTCTCAAACTCTTAAAAAAATCTCCTAAAAAAAAAAAAAAATCTGACACAAGTATGTTTCAGTGACAACTACTTGTGTTGATAAATATGGTAATTAACTTTAAACAAATCTAACACAAAATTTAAAATTGAAGTTTCTTATTATAAATATGAGTTAGACTATTATAGGTTAACATTTCAGATCGAAATGTTCACGCCTCAAAATTTACGTTATCGTATCCGAAATCACGATTTATGGTGCTCAATAAATTCTTTGTATGAAAATATCAGGGAATACAAAAATTTATTCATTTTCAGAGTATTCTAAATATTTGTTCTGCATTTTAGAAAAGAGCTCATAAATATTAATAAAATATTGAGGTTTGTACATGCTATATTCTAAAATGCAAAACTAATAGTTAGAAAACTCTAAAAATGAAAAATTTTTGTATTCCTCAATATTTTCGAGTATAACTATTGTGAAAACGTTTGCATTTCGTTCCGAAATGCTAACGGTCAAAATTATATTTTGTCATGCTCAAAATTTTGATTTATATTTCCCATTAAATTCATCATATGAAAATAATAGGGGATACAAAAATTATCTATTTTTGGAGTTCATTTAAGTATTTATTTGGGATTTTTTAAAATCCATATACAAACAAGCACTATTTTAATATTTTAGAGTCATTTTGAAAAATCCAAAACAAATACTTAAAAAACTCCAAAAATGAAAATTTTTTGTATCCCAAAGTATTTTCATATGGTGAATTTAATGGGAACCATAAATCAAAATTTTGAGCGTGACAAAATATACTTTGGGCCGTTAGCATTTCAGAGTGAGATGCAAACATTTTCATATTAGTCTAGCTCAATATTTTCATATAAAGAATTTATTGAGCATCATAAATTGTGATTTCGGACACCATAACATAAAGTTTGAGGCGTTAGCATTTCGGTCCGAAATGCTATCGTTAGTATAATAGTCTAACTCTATAAACATATTCTTAAATGAGATTTATCTAGATTGATTGTGTTTCAAATATTATGAGATTTGAGTGTCATTTTATATTCCCATAAAAAATGGGTAGCGTTGCATAATATTTATGATGGTATGAAGGTGAATAAAGATTGATTGAAAGAAAAAATAAGTGATAACATTCACACTACATAAGATTTGGTTTGAACTTTGAAGGATATTTCTACCGTTGGGTTACTAGATCAAGTGTTTTTAATTTCTTCATGAGTTTATACTTTATACTGAACTATGGATTTTCCCCGCCGCGAATTTGGTAGGTACCTGTCATTGTATTGCAATGTTTTTTTTTTTTCTTTTTAAACGGATGAGCAATACAGTGTTTACTTAATTGCAAATTTTATTTTGTTATGAATAAGTGAACAATATTATTGAGAGTTGTTACCATTTCAATATGCTAGAAAGTTGTTTATGCAGCAAGCAAGTAGGCAAGGGAGCAATACACCAAACATCTACAATAATTTTTAGTTGAGAGAGATGAATAGAGCATCCAAACAGCATATTATAGATTGTACATATATTATACAATTGAATATGTGGAAAACAAAGTTCTATCTCATAAATAAAAAGAAGTTGCAAATGATCTCCATTCAGAAAATAAATGGAGATAACAAAATGTTTTCTGAACCGTTGGAGTCCTCCAACGTGCGGCAGGGAGTTCCAAAGCAACGGGTCCGCATCTGCTGCCATAAAAAACTACGGCAGGATCTTGCCATAGTTTATATGCACCGTTGGATCGTTTTAAACGGACCAGATTTCTAGAAATACGGGTCCCCTTTTATTGTGGATCCCACTTACATAGACACAAGAGAAAGTATGGCACCATTGTGCCATAGAAAACTAACTATGGCAGCGGATGTCATTCCCCAAAGCAACCACATGGTAGCGTTATATCTCGACTTGATCGGACGCTTAAGTCCTTCGTAGCAGAGGTGGCAAATTTTGACCCGACCCGAAAAACCCGTCCGACCCGAAACGCGGTCCGACCCGAGTTTCAGGGAAAGTCAAAATGACCTGAACCCGACCCGACCCATGTTCCAGGGAAAGTGAGACTGACCCGAACCCGATCTGACCCGTGTTCCAGGGAAAGTGAGACTGACCCGAACCCGACTCGAGAATAGAGGTGCAAAATCTGACAAAAAAACGACCAAAAAACGATCAAACCTGAAGAACCCGCCCGACCCGACACGACACGACCCGAACCCAACCCGACCCGAAAAAATGCCGACAGACATCAACCCGATACCTGACCCGACCCAGTTTGAACCCGACCCGGGAATCTGCCACCTCTACTTCGTAGGATACAAAATTATATCCTTGATTGCCATTTGGATATATGATATGCATGCTTGTCCACTTCAGTTCCGTCCATTCAACCACCTCTTCAATTCAATGCGCTTCCTCCAAGAATCGCCACGAGATCCCCACTTACATTTCCATGGCAAGTTGGCAACTGACCGGCGCTTTGGATTTCATGCGCATGTGCCATTCTACATTTTATAACGATCGATCTTTGCTGCTTTGTTGCTTTGCACATTCACCGGAGAAAGATAATTATTATTAGAGTAATTGCTAGCATTCATAGGTTACAAAATCAGATCCATCTATTACAAAAATCGGTTATATTTGTTACGTTCTGAGTGTGTCTATGAACGTATAGATGCATTTTCAATGGACACAAGATGTTTCTCTTATTAATATATATATTTTAGAAAGATAACTGGAGTGTAGACTGTAGACCCTGTGGATTGAACACCATTGTTGGGGCAGTTTAGTTTGGAGTTGAGTGATGCAGGCTTCCATTATTAATTTACTGGCAACATTTCCTGTGATGCGATCATTCATTCGCGTCCTTGTAGTCTTAGAAGGAAGAAAACAAACTATATATGAAGCAATCAATAAATTGACGTTGTGGAAGAATAAACATCATGACATCCAAATTGGAATTTTAGAATAAAACGTGTGTGAATTTGTAACCCAATGTAACAAACATCGGAAGAGCACTTTCATCTGTACTGAGATGGATAAATTATTAAATTGAGATGGATAAATTATAAAATTGGTTCCTTTTTGTGAGCTAAAAACTGTGTTCTGTTACCTGTGTGACTGTATATGTAGTTACTTTGACCTCTAAATCCTTAAGGGTCCGTTTGGATGGGTCAGAATAGCAGCAAATCCCGAATAGCACAGCTATTCCTAAATCAGACTTGATCCAAACAAACAAACACAATTCGGAACAGCAGAGGATTAGTGCTAATCTGCTAATCTACTAAATACATGGAATAGCAAAAAGTGTAAGAACATCAAAGATGAATATAATATAAAAAATGACGCTTCAATTTTTTTATTACTTTCCCATTCTCTTCTTTCTTGCTTTCCAGGATAGAGAGAAAACAAAAGTAAATTAGAGATTTCTCCCCCTCATTATTAAATTAATATCTTCTATCACTATTCTAAACTTACAATCCAAACAACATTTTTACTATTTCGAATAGCACCTTATTTCTACTATTCTTTAGCTAATCCAAAAACAACTATTTTTTTACTAATCTCATCTACTATTCTCTATTCTACTATTCTTTCACTAATCCTCGCACAATCCAAACGCACCCTAATTCTTTAAAATCCGTTGTTTAAGATGGTTTTTGTTACTTGGACCAAAAAGAAGCACAAAACACAAAATCAAAGGATTAGCCCCAGCTGAAGTGAAGACCCTGGCTGCAAGATGGCTGCCACATGATTCAAATGCTATTCCTCTGCAGGTGGAACCGCCAATGCTACTGTTGTCCTGAAGGAGACAGTTACTGTCTGACAATGAAACTGAGGGGATGCATGGAGATGATACTGCCTCAAATTAATGAGGAGTGTTGAACTCAAATGATGTTAATATTATGTTTTGGCTTTCTTACTTGAAAATGATGTTTTGTTGCTTAATTCTTTTTGAGTTGATGACTTAATTAAGTATATCAGACTTAGAGGAATTTTGTGAAGTATAGGGCTTATAGGATCTTACAATTACAAAACACAGTGTCGTATAGGATGAGAAGGGTGTTATATAGATGGATGATGATATAGGTAAAGTTGTAGTCTGTTGATGATATTTTCTTTAATGAAAATGGGCATATACGCCTTTCTTTCCAAAAAAAAAAAAGATGGTTTTTGTTTTTCAACTAAGTGATTTCTTCCTTTTCTTTGTGGAAGGCAAGACAAATTACAACAGAACCTAGGTTGCAATTCCAGCAAATTGTTGCTACAAAATTCCAGCCGATTAATTGTGGACTTAGTTGTTGTACAAGAATTAAGGGCAAGTAATAAATAGAAGGATAATGCCCCAACCGTCTGCCACCCCATTGCCCTCAACCGTTGTAAAGGTTTTGTAAACTGTCCATCTCTTCTCAAAATTCATTTAGAACATTTTGTAAACTGTCCATCTTTCCCAAAATTCATTTAGAACGTTTTGTAAACTGTTCATCTCTTCCCAAAATTCATTTAGAACGTTTGTAAACTGCCCATTTGTGTCCAAAATTAATTTAGAACGTTTTATAATCTGTCTTTTTATTTATTTATTTACATCAACAGTGTGGGACAATTGGGAGGCAGCTGAGTGGGGGGCAATGTATCACTATCCTAAATAGAAATAAGCAGTTTGTAAGATAATTTAATCGGTACTGGTTTCACAAAAAAAAAAAGAAAAAGAAAAAAAAAAAGATAGTCAAGAACTCAAGATACTGGACACATATATTTTCTTTTTGAAACAATACAGCAGTAACAGCACTGATATATACTAGTTTACTCGTTATCTTATTTTTCTTTTACAAAATAAAGAACACAACCAAATCATACATTCTCATTGACTTCAGTCTCCACAAAGTTCCTCACACAAAACCACCGTTGACTCTAACGACTTGACCATTGACCCATCCTGCCTCCTTGCTGACCAGAAACCCGACCACCGGCGCGATATCTGCGGTTTCCGCGATTCTGCCGGAGCTCATCTCAGCCACCCTTTTAACAAACTCCTCATCCTTACCCGCGAAAAATAAATCGGTCTTTACGGGACCCGGTGCCACGACATTCGCCGTTACATTCGTCCCTTGTAGCTCCTTGGCGAGGATCTTCGTCATCGTCTCGACAGCGGCATTTGTGGCCGTGTACGCAGCATAGCCGGGGAGCAATGTTCCCGTGATAGACGAAGAGAATGTCACGATTCGACCCCAGCCGTTGCCCGGCAATCGCCTGGCTGCTTCCCGACACAACAGAAAGGTGCCCCGTGCGTTAACTCTAAACACATCATCGAAATCTTCGACCGCGGTGTCAGCCAGTGACGGGTACTTTGGGTCTAAAATGCCTGCACATGCGACAAGTATGTGGGCTTGGCTGCCAAGTGACTGCTCCGCACGGTCAAACATGGCCCGAACATCGTTTGGGTCCGACACATCGCCTTGAAAGGTTACGGCACGAGGAGCCCCGATTGAGCCACTGTAGCGGGAGTTGAGCTCTGCTGCTAGGCCATCGGCCTGGGCAGAGTTGGAGGCGTAATTAAGGACGAGTCGTGCGCCGAGGGACGCCAGATGCACGGATACCTCGCGGCCGATGCCACGCGATGCACCGGTTATGATTGCAATGCGGCCTTCAAGGGGCAGATGATCAGCTGTTGCTACAGGAGCAATTTGAGATGCCATTTTTGTTGATTAATTAATTATTTGTTGTTGCTCTTGAAAATCTAATGTTGTAAATACTTGGGGTACATACCAATATATATTTATATAGAGATGGAATAATTGTGGTTGCAACATCGTCACTGATGAAATCATTAAGAATCCACCCACTCTGAATTTATAATCTTATCTAATTAAAGGAGGTCAAAATTGTTTAGTTTGAAGTTTGGGTTTTCTGTAATACTCCTCTGACATTAACATCCTGTGTGATTATGATTGTTGACAAGTAATTAATTAAGGCCCTTTTTCATATCCCTCGATTTATATATCTGCCAGTATAACATAATGTGCCACATTGGTATCGGCATTTTAAATCTTTGTTTGTAAGTTTGATGATAAACTAATTAATGACGTATTTTTCAACTTTTACCAGGCGTCCGGCCATTCGAACACGTAACTCGATCAAATGCTTGGACTTGTACTCAAATCAGACATCAGAAATAGTAAACTTCCCATCTGTCCCAATCCATGTAGAATAACAATACGAAACAGAAACAGATAACAATTCTCATTCTTAAGGGTCTGTTCATTTGCTAGTAAAAGTTTCGGAAACTTGTTTTCACTGGAATTTAATTTTATGAAGGAAAACTAAAAGTAAATTCTCATGTTCACTTGAGCAGAAAAGAAAACACACTTTCCTTTCCGTCTGTTTATTTGTTGGAAAGGAATATGTACAGAATTTGAGCATTATTCTTTTTATTCAGATTTGGTCTTTGTGTAGTAACAATCTAAATTGATGTTTTATTTTTTTTTTTTGTATACCCCTCTTTCATTTGATTTGTTAACTGAAGTCCATTGTTTTTAGCTTTCTATTCATATGAGTATTTAACATTAAAACTTGAGAAGCTTGTAAAAAATAGAAATAAGTTCATGAAAATAATAATTCTTACACCAAAAAGAAAAAGAAAAAAAAATCGTATGCTTGTTTGTTTTGAGCATATCAATTCCAGTAAATGTATGATATACATCTAGATGCTCCCTGAAGTTTCACATCAACCTGATTAAACAAACATAGAGTTATTGATTTACTTCAGTGCGGGAAAGAGTTGCTCCATAGTTGCAACATCAATGGTTTAGAAGAAGCATACTGGTTATCTATAACTTGGTTCAAAGTCGTTATGACAGAATTCTAAACTGCTCCAACAAACTACAGCCAGTCAAAGCTGTTATCGATGCCAAACTAATTGATCAATTACTTGCAATAAAAAACCTTCTTCACCCAATGATGGTCATGATGACGAATTTCATAGGAATCACAGTAAACACAACTTACAATAAATCACCTATACTTATTGGTTATAATATTTTCATTATTCAAGTCTGAATTTGGTAGTTCAAAGCACTAATTATCCATTAATTTTAAAGGACTGAAACATGTCAACATTTTAGTAAAAAAGAATGCACTAAGCTTTCACTAATTTTAGAGGTCTGACGCATACATGTTAAAACCGGTAAGAACTAGTGAGATGACCTTAGTTGATTTCTTGAATGAATCTTAACAAGCTGAGACACTACATGTATGAATATAAACAATGGCAATCAAACTCGGTCCAACAACTGCTTCAAACAAGTGCAGCATACTAGGTGGCATGCTATGTGGTACTGGTAAAAAAATGGATACCAGATTATACTTTTGACCAAAATAATTTTTACCACAATTAATTTCTTTTATGTAACATCAATTTTGAAATATATGCAAAAATATAAAACCCCTCAAGATGCATCTGTGATCATAGTAATAACATTTTCTAATTGAATAAAGCTCCATTCAGATTGTTCCTTGTTGCTGCCCATTCAGATTAACCCCTATGCACATGTATAGAACCAGCAGACAGCCCTTTCTCCTCTCTTTTCTTTTAAAGAAAAGCAAATAATTAACACGATTCACTAAGAAATTAACAAAAATCCATTGACCCTAAACCCCTAATTGCTGGTTGGGTACCATTGATAGTACTGCTAATTAACAAACTCATGAACCACTAAACAATCAACAAAAGTTCATGGACAGTACCACTAATTGTTGATATGGTGGAAGCAGTAGTTCCCGAACAAACAATTTACAAACATCAGTATCTTCAGGCACTCAAAACCAAATAAAGATGATAGGGACATTAACCATTGCTTCAAATTGAAAAAAAAAATATAGTTGCTTCCTGCTGGCACAACAACTCAACTCACTGGCAGTTGAGAAGAGAAGACGATATGAGAGGGAACTAAAAACGCAGGAGGAGAGGTTAGGGAGTAGCAAAAACGCGGGAGGGGGGAGAGTGCTCTCTCGTCCAACTTTCCTTTTCGTTTTCTGTCAAAAAAATGGGGAAAACGAAAATGGCCGTTTTCAGTGAAATCAGGAAAAAGGGTTTCCGCAGAATCGATGTTTAATATCAAATGAACGGTTGGAAAGATGGTTTCCGTCGAAAACAAGTTTCCAGGTCTGTTTTCAGTGCAAACGAACAGACCCCAATGAAATTTATTAATTAGTCTTTTAATGTATTTGAAACGAGCAAAGAAAATATATGTAGATAAATACCAAAACTTTCGGACCTGTAGGTGTTTCTGACTTTCTGGTATGTCTGCCATTGGGCCACATAAATCAACGAAGAAACAAAATATTTGAGAGAACCATATATATATATATCTCATTATCCTATCAATGATTGATTTGTTTGATGAATATGTAACGGATTTTTATCTGCTACCATAAAAGATCAAAACTATATATGGTAGGAACCGACCATTGTCACTGACAAGTGGGACCCAAAACTGTTAATGGTTTGTTATGGCAGTAGTCACAAACTGTATATATTGGTATGTTGTAGGAAAGAAGGACCAACAATATAAAAAAAAATGTTCTGAAAGCTCTAAGATGGAAACTTCAGTTAGCTAATTGCTAGCTATCCGTGGGCAAAAAAGAAAACAGAAACAATAATCATATAATCTAAATCTGTAACAAGTAATTAGTGAATATATATTAACAGAAATGAAATAAAATTCAAGTGCCAACCTCGCCACTTAAATTTCCTGTCTATATATGCTTCCTTGAAGAATCTCTGGCACAATATCAATCTTCAGAAAAGCGGGCAATTAATGGCAATGCCAGAAACTTTGTTGTCTCCCCATTCAACGAAGGAATTAATATACAAACTTTTAACATCAGATTCCACATCAATTATGTCATTTGTTTCTCCATTTTTCTCTCGACTGAATCCAAATACCCAATTTGCATCCTTCCAGGGTTAAAATTCTACGTTGTATATGTTCAGCACCGGGGTTATGTAGTATCAGTTGCAGTATCCAGCGAGGTTGCATCTGTGTGAGATGAGCATACTCGATCTTCTGAAGTTGTAGGTTGCAGGTTTAATTTACTGGGTCTGCTCAAAATTGATTGCTTGAAACTTATATGGAGCTTGGCAGGTTAAATGAACGTGAAGTATAAGCCTTCATTTGCCAAAACCGATAGAACTTTATGGTTCATTGGTTATAAGTATACACACAGGTTCCTGGAGTAGACATTTGAAAAGCTGAGACTTTTTTTATGAATCAGGACGAGCAGAGCAGGTGTCACTGGACCACACACCTATATATGGTCACTCATACTAAGATAATAAAGTTGATAACTTGGTGATAACTCTAACATATGTAGTGTAAGTTGGGGATAAGCAGTAATTAAGCACTCCTGCAGTAGTTGCATATATACTTGCATTGCAGCTCGCAAAGTTTCATTTGGAACCTATTTGTTAAGAGTGCTCATCCTCTATAGCGCTACATTGTGTAGCGCAGTCTGTGAGCCGTTGGATCATCTCAAGATCTGTGCTTGCACGCATCTCAAGATGATCTAACGGTTCACATCCTGCACTACACAATGCAGCGCAGCGCTACGTAGGATGAGCACTCGAATCCCAAACATGACTTATCCTTCTAAAGGGTAATTATCGATCTTATCCCCCAACTCTAAATCCCCAGTCCAATTAACAATCAAGTCTACTAAAAGCCTCTATTGTCAATGCGATGATAAGTTAAACTAATGACATATCTTTCGTCTCTATGTAACCACGTGTCCCGCTGGTCATCGGCTCACGTAACTCAACAAATCATTGGACTTAACTGTACTGGTCAAATCAGAGGCATCAGTACAACTTCCCATCTGTACCATTTCCAAAATGAGGAGGGATCCAATAACTATGGACATGGGTGCTCATGGTAACTATTTTTTTATTTATACATAATTTGAAAAATCTAAACCGTTAGATGTATTCTATATTATCTTAATAACATATACATAAAAAAAGGGTAAAGTTTTAACATTGTTTCGATTGTCATCAAGAGAGGAGAAAAAAATCATAAAACTTGAACCGTTGATTTTTGTTAATGCTTGATGCACATGTAAATAAAATCAAAATGATATAATTTTTTGTATACACATAAAATATGATGTATACAACATATTCTATCAATTAGTTTTGTTATTTAAGAATTTAAAATGTAGTTATTTAAGATTTAATTTCACGGTCACCGATCGGTCACAAAAAACATGGTTATTTGATCCCTCCTCTCTCCTCTTCAAGAATATGATACCCAACAGAACTTTTGTTACTTCTCTCATTCTCAGTTGAACTAATATAAGTCTCCAGGTATTTGAAACGAGCAAACAAATGTATACAAGTACCCAAATTTTTGGGCCTGGATTACGGGATACATACTTGATTATTATCATCACAGCCCAGTACGTAGTGTTGTTCAGATGTTTGTCATCAGGCCCCCATAATGAAAGAAGATCGGTTGTACAAAAGATATAGAAAGATTTAGAAGCTAAGAGACTAGAGTGTCTACCTCATCATTCATCAAGAAAATGCTCCTGATATATATGGACTATATAGCAAATGTCAAGAAAATGAAATCTCTAAGAGAACCGTACGTACACGTCTCTTAATCCCAATAACATAACTATAAGTAGTTAGCATTTACTTATTCATATTATATACTTCATCATCAGATTATATTTATAGATCTATTAGGTTACCGTGTTATGCATAACAAAGTGACTTCCATGTTATATGCTCGTATCTTAGCAATCGATGGCTGATCCGATTTGACGAGTGCATTCAACATATCGGAATCTCATTGGATACAGATTTTTTTTGTTTTTGGAGATTTCTAACTATTTTTAAAGATTTTTGAAAAAAACGACTCTGAATTTGAGTTCCAAATATATTATTTTTTGTTCATCTTTCAAAAAATCGTTAAAAATAATTAGGATTCACTTCGAATCAGCCATCAGAGTTATGGTTGCTGAGATACGAGCGCATTAATAGAGGTGACTTGTTATGCATAACACGGTACGCTAACTCTATATATATATATATATATATATATATAGATATATATATACATTTTGTATCCAGCAGTATCCAATTAATTCATGGAATTTTGCAGCAAGAAGAAGCTCAATGTGCTAATGCTACCATGGCTTGCCCATGGCCATGCATACCGTTACCTCGAGCTAGGCAAGAGGCTAGTTCAAGAGCTCGACGACTTATACATCCATTTCTGCTCCACTCCGGTCATTCTCGAATCCGTCAGAGACCATCTTCACCGCTTCTCAACCGTAATGAATTCTCTAAGCCGGCCATCGACCCAAACTCGCATAAATTTGGTAGAGATTCACCTGCCCGAGCTGCCGGAGCTACCGCCGCACTTGCATAGCACAAAGCACTTGCCGTCACATCTAATACCGATGCTCAGCCAGGCTTTCGCACAGTCTGAGCAAAACTTCTCACAAATTCTAGAAACCATAAAGCCGGACCTCCTCATATTCGATATTTTTCAACCGTGGGCTGCAAAACTGGCACGCAAGAGCGACATCCCTACCGTCGTTTACCTCGGTTGCACTGTCGCGGTGTCATGGGCTGCTCACCGTTACTTTGCACCTGATAAGGAGTACCCCTTTCCTGCAATCAGTATAACCAAAGACAATCGAAGACCAATGAAGAATCCCGCAGAAGATGAGAAGAGATTCCGACGTTCGCTAGAGACTATCGTCCTTTCCTGGCAGCTCTCGGACTTTGTTATCACGAGGTCATTTCGTGAAGCTGAGTCGAAGTACATCGATTACTTCTCGACCCTTATAGGTAAGGAGGTGGTTCCGACGGGGCCCTTGATGCCAGACATCAGTAGTGTATCTCCCGGGGATAGGCAGGAGGCAGAGGGGGTGATGCGCTGGTTAGACCAGAGGGAGAAAAAGTCTGTCGTGTTTGTGTCATTTGGTAGCGAGTGTTTCATGTCGTATCAGGAGACGGAGCAGCTGGCGCAAGGTTTGGAGCTCAGCGGCGCCTGCTTCATTTGGGTCGCTCGCTTTCCGAAAATCAGCGAAGAAGGTACAGAAATTAACGACATTGACGTAGCCAAGGCCTTGCTACATGGATTGGTGGAGCGAGTAGGACCGGAAAGAGCGCTCGTGGTCACCTCATGGGCTCCGCAACGCAGAATCCTGGTTCATCCTAATCTCGGCACATTCCTCACGCATTGTGGTTGGAGCTCGGTGATCGAAGGAATGCATGCCGGTGTTCCGATGTTGGCGTTGCCAATGAACTGGGACCAACCAATGAATGCCAAGCTGACGGTGGAACTCGGCATCGGAGTAGAGATCCCGCAATGTGGCCTAGGGAATTTCAAGGCAGAAGACGTGGCGGCATCGATTAAAGTAATTCTCGAATCAGAGATCGGGGAGAATGTCAGGAGAAATGCAGAAAATTTGGCTACGGTAATACACAATCGAAAAGACGATGACTTTCAGTTTTTGGCTAACAAGATTGTTGAACTTTGCGAGCCATGTTCAAGCAGTATAGTTAGGTAATGAGAAACATCTTGCGTTTACTATTAGGTTAATATATCTAGCAAGAGAAATGTACTACTAAGGTATGAAGTGAGTATACATAAATAACGGTATGCAATAATAAAAAGGGAACTCATGCTCCTGTATGTATATCAGGATTTTGACATATTAATTATTCTGTTATTAAATTCATTCTTGTATCGCCCAAATTAAATCAGGGTGCGTTTCAATGTTTCATTCATTCACCGTTCTTGGTTTTCCTTGCCATGAATGAAGTCATGAGCTTTTGACTTGTTGTGAATGTGTTTAATTGCACTTGTTTGTTTGTGATATACTGATAGTCTGATATAGATATAGATCTGGTGGGCAGTGGGTTGCCCGTTGCCCGTTGCCCGTTGGGGACTTGAAAACTGAAGGGAATGCGGTGTTGGGTGTTGACTTATATATGTTACTTTGTTCAAGAAGATAGTGATCTGTTTTGTGATATATCCAGTATATATGATTTTGGCATTTTTCAGTGAGCAGGCATGACAAACAACAGCGTACGTGGCATATGAATTTAATCTGCAGAAGATATGCATTATAAATTTCCAAAGGAAATTAGAGAGAGCATCACACTAGCTCCTCATCAAGGCCACAACTAAACATTTGCTAGTTCAATTGTTGCTGAACTGATCTCAGCGTGTATGGATTTTCCTTTCCGGAAATAGATCCTTTTGTGATTTGTGAAGGATGAGTGCTCATCCTCTGTAGCGCTGCATTATATATGTAGCGCAGGATGTGAACCATTAGATCATCTCGAGATTCGTGTCGGCACAGATTTCAAGATGATCTAACGGTTCCCATAGCGCGTAAGCTACACAATGAAGCGCTACAGAGGATATGGAATCTTTGTGTTGTGATGACTCTTTAGTCTTTAGTCATTAATCATTCTCATTCGATGGATCTAGTATATAGAGAATCCTCTTGGTTTTCTTTTTATTACGGGCCAGAATATATGTAGCCGGTACGGCCCTTATGGTACCAAAACAATCGACGTATGGGGCTGGAGATAATTTCTAACCTTATAATTATTATGAGAAAAGTCCCTTCTCCAAGCAGATATGGAATGCATGCTTCCCGTCTAGCGCGTCGGCATGGGAATACACGGTACAACCTACGCAATTCTAGTCGATGATTCGAGCTAGAACGCGCGGCGAACATGTCATGTCAGGGCTTGGGACATCTCGTGCATCTCAGTCATGCGGAATCGCCGGATCTTCCAACAGAAGTTCAAACCGGTGCACATCCTAAAGGATGATATCTATCCTTCATGATATGGGACTTTGGTTACGTCACTGTAAATAGAATAAGGGAACATTGTACATAGAATAGGCCTCTAGCTATTTATGTTTTTTCTATGTTTTAACCTTTGTATAAACCTTTTTTATCAATGAAAAAAGCGGACGAAGTCTGCTCTTCAAAAAAAAAAAAAAATTATTATGAGAAAAATATACGGGTGCTTGGCAACTTTAAAAAGAAATTAAGTAATAGTTATTGAGAAGAAAAGAAAGAGGGTCGAGTATTCAAACATCTCAAGTCTACATATCAGTTTACATTACTGACCATTGGGTGGTTACTTACTGCATAGTTAATATCTGAAATCGAATGATTCAATCTGTTAATCAAATGAACCCTATAACTATGAAGTAAGCAATAAGCACCGGCAACGATACGAGTGTTCCAAAGATAACCCTGCAGATAATAAAAGTGAATAAATGACGTTAATAAGGAGTCATGGTAGCAGTAATTCACATGTATACAAAGAGAATCAGTATTTTTTTATACTCGTGTGAATTGGAGGAGAAATTTCAAATCTCAAGTTCTATTTGTCATATTAATCAAAGCATTATATTTCTTAAACCGTTATGCTTTCTTTTGTTTTTCGACTTGTAATTAAGCTAGTGGCTCTACTATTTTATATTAGCACAAAAAAGATAAGAAAGATTGTCTTACGCTGTACTAAGCACATCAGCATGTAAACCGTACTCTTTTGCAAATATGAACGAGGCAATCGATTGAGGTAGTGCAGCCTATAAATAAAAAATTGTAACCAATTATCAAATACAAATAAAGCACTATCAACTAACCTTTAGTTAAATCAAATTTTTGGTGGACCCAATCAAAATTGAAAATACTGTGATAGTAATAAATTGCTACTCTGGTCTCATAATCAACAGCTCTGAAGTTTCCATAATAACTGCACATTGGCTTGTACCAGAACAGAAGTAATCATTTTTAACATTTTAAGCAGTTGTTTAACAATTAGCATGTATAGGCATCTGAGAACTATACATAAATATGGCAAAATCTGTTTGCACACCTGTACGACTGCCAGACGGAGGATGTTTCCGCGTAGTCCCATAACAACAGCTCCAAGAGCTGTGACTGCTGGACCAACAATGAACCTCAATACCATTCCAAGCACAGCCAGTGATGCCCTGCACGCTATTGCCTTTTCTTGTAGGGCCATGAACAATCCTGTAATTAGTTATCCAATGTATGAACTTAATTAAATTCTCTTTTGGAATATTCAGATGTCAGAAATTGTATCTTGCAAATAGTTTCTTTGAGCAAATTTTTTTTTAACTTGTAATTCAGTTCAATCTAGTCATTTCTTTCTGGTAGTGGTATAAATAATGTCTAATAACTTTGAATGCATAGACCGTTACCGAAAATAGTTGAAGAAATACTGCTAAATATACGCAAATGAGAAAACTAAATAAAGAATGAAGTGCCAATCCAATCCATTACCCATGCTAAACATTGCAGTTCCAGCCCCAGCCTTCGACATGATAAGAATAGATTCTTCTACGATATTTGGCATCTCAATATGCCACCTATCACATAAAAAACATACAATGATATTAGTGAAATCACCATTATATGTAATAAGATATAGCCATCCATCTTTTCACTACTTGTGACGTTACATTTTTCACTCGAGCTAAATCTATCATTTCATCAATCATCACTACATTAACAGAAAACAGGGAAAAAGGTGGTACCTGTTTGCAATTAGAGACCATGTAATTCCTACAACACTGGCATAGACATTAGGATTTCTTGCAAACGTAAGTGAAACCGTCTTCATCAAGAATAACAAAGGAGTAGGACTATTTGTCTCCGCAACTGCCTCAACATCGCTGCTCACCGTCTTTCTGAGCACCAAACCAAAAAGCAATGCCGCATTCCAAACGATTGATTGCACCACTGACAATTGGACCACCAGATCCTGGGCCCACTTGCCATACATGGCCATCGCAAGTGGTACACCGATTATGAGGGTATTTGTTCAGAGTGGACAGAGAGAAACAAGTTAAAGACCAAGCATAGCTGCCATTCTTGTACCACCTTGCCCATGCAACTACAGCTATAATTATACCTATTTATGATATTGCGTCTGCAGCTATGAATTTGTAGTTCATCATGTATGGATTGGTGCGAACTGTGAAATCGAAAGTGAAAAGGGGAATAGTGAATAATGCGACGAGCCGGTTGATTGCATCGCATTGTTGTGGTGTGAAAACCTTCCACCACCGTACCGATCCGTAACCGAGTCCAAGGGCCACATAAAGTGGCACCATGGCACTTACCACCTTGTAGATATCACCCCAACTTATCATTGTTACCGATTGTATAGCTTAAGTTTTGGGAGTGATTTGTGCCACAAGGATGGTATGCTTCTCTCTCTTATTACAAAGTGGTACACAAACAGAAGGCCGGATAGTCTCATACCAATTAATTGGTTCATGTATTGATAATAATTCAGAGACAGGGATGGTAGTGAGAGAGAGTAAAGAAGAGATAATTTATATGGATAAATTTTCCTTGATTAGAATGTTACAACTCTTACCTTAAAATAGACATACAATATGATATGCAACAATATAACACAACAGGTTCAGTTTAATATTGTAAGCAAATTACATGATTGCCTATTATTACCACGCAATGACAATACTGTTTTATCTTTTATCTTTTATAGGGTAATTACAAAACCATCTACCAATAACTACTATATGCCATGCTACCCAACAGGTTCAGTTCGGCATTGTAACCTTTTCGAAGCTTCATTATCTTGGACATCATAACTCTGAACTGGGAAGTGGGAACTATATACAATTTATCTTTTGGACAATGCAACTTCTATTGAAAAATTTGCCACTTAATATACTCTATTCTAATTTAGCGTCAATCAAATTGGAAAAAAAATAAAATACCTGGTTAGTGTTCACACAAAAAAAAAAAAAGTATCCCATTTACTGTTGCTCCCATGCCATGCTTCTTCTCCTTGCTACACAAGTGGTGGGAGCCCTCATTGTTGCTGCTCTTTCTCGTTTTTGCCATGGATGGAGATGAGATCGATCCCTTTTCTTCTTATTTGAAAGCAAGTTTTTTCTCACAAAAAATAATAACTCGGTTTACGCTCAGTTACAGGCCCAATGAACCCAGTTTCTGGTTACAAAAAAGGCCCAGACTTTGGTTCTTATTTTCGTTGCATGTTTAAGATGAAAACTAAATGCCAATAAATTCAGCTTAGTCCTTGCAGAAAATAGGACTTCATTACGCAAAGCTGAATAATTAAGCTAATGAACATGCGCATAAAATGTTAATCCCATAAAAATAGAATTGATTATATAAAAAAAAGGATTAGAATTTTGTCCAAAGCCATTTGGACGGTCTCCGTTTAAAGCTATGACTAAACCGTTCGATTCAATTTATATGTTTATCAACGGTAATAGGATGTGACCCCATCATTCTAAATATAACCAGCATGTTATTTTTAGTACCTATATGATTAAATCACGGTTAATCAATTACTAACAATTAGATCGTACCGCTCTCAGAACCCTTTGGACCGTCCAAATGGCTTTGGACAATATCCAATCCCAAAAAAAAATTGATAGAAATTTTGTGTTTCTTACTTGTTGTTTTGAATGAATTGGAAATAGGAACTGTTGTCAGACTTATGCAAGACGGCAAGACCGACTAAAATTGTACAACGTTCTATTTGAAAGTGAAGATATATATAAAACCATAGATCTATCTTTACTTCCTATGCTTTCATCAGTTTGTATAAAAATGTACATTTCTTTTTAGTTTGGTGATATATATTTTAATACTTGGAAAATGTACGGCAAATTAAGTCAGCTATATATTGCATAATTAGATACAGTAGCTAAACTTAAAAGAAAGAAAGAGAAAAACTTGTGTAAATGAAACGTTAGTGGAGCTAAATTGACCAATTGAGAATCTAAATTACTGGGTAAAATTGTTAACATCTGTCAGAAAACAGCACCCCCCAATCCCCATGTGTTAGATCAAAATATTTATGAGTGATACCTACCGTCCATAGTATGGACGGTCCATAGGGTGATGTGGCAGTGCGGATAGCCACATCACCGCCACATCATCATGGATCGTTCGTCCACGCGAGCGCCCCGGTGGCAACCCCCAATCCCGGCGCCGCCCACCCCCAGCGCCCCCACCCGCCGCCGCCCCCAACCCCGACCCCCCGCTGCCCCCCGCCACCCCCAATCACCCGCCACCCCCAATCACCTGCCGTCCCCAATCACCCGCCGCCCCCAAATTGTTACAGTCACTTGTTGGGGGTGTTACAACTTCTTAAATAGTTGTTACAGTCACGTGTTGGTTTTGTTACACATAACTTATGTGTTTGTTACAGCCAGCATACTGGTTTGTTACAATTAATATGCGACGGACACAGAAATCTCGAAATGAGCGGGATTTTCGTTCAAAACAACCAAAAAAAACAGTAGCACGAGCGGGGGTGTGTGTGTGATTACTGAAACCAGAGATGGAGAGTTGTTACAGTCACGTGTTGGTTTTGTTACACATAACTTATATGTTTGTTACAGCCAGCGTACTGGTTTGTTACAATTAATATGCAACGAACTTCCATTCAAAAATGGGCGGGATTTCCATTCAAAATGGGCGGTGGTGGGGGTGGGCAGCGGGGTTGGGGGCGGCGGGAGTGAGCGGCGGAGGGGGTGGGGGCGGCGGGGGTGGGTGGCGGCGGGGAGGGGGGCGGCGGCGGGGGTGGGGGCGGCGGGGGTGGGCGGCGGCGGGGGATGTGGGCGGCGCGGGGGATAGGGGCGGCGGCGGGGTTAGAGGTTGCCACCGGCCGGATGCTCGCGTGGACGAGATCCATGATGATGTGGCAGCCACAACACTCTATGGATCCGTCCATAGATGGACGGATAGAGTTTCCGAATATTTATCAAGGTCAGGTTCGATTATGCGAACGACATGTGTCGAACTTTTCAGATGATTACTGTGGGTCGATCAGCCCAACTAATTCACCAGAGAGCGACCGCTTCCAAACCTTCCATTGACAAACATAACAAATTCCATATATTCCAGCACTGGCTAAAGTTAAAAGTAATTGGTAACTTTATTTACTTGCACCATTGACAGTGGAGTAACAGCTAGCGATCATTCTTTTTATCTATCCACCAATCTACCGTATTTATAATTAACAAATATTATTTTTCAGTGAACATTTATATCTTTCTGATCAACAATATCATTTTCTAGTAATTAAACAGATATATTACGATTTGCAATTAATATTTATACAACTTTAATAAGCATATATGTACATGTGGGTGTGTCGGTGAATTCTACATTTTTCTTTTGACCGTGGTCGTATTAACTTTACCTCGTCTACACGTTGTCGATTATATAATTGACTTTATAGACCGACCGGATAATATATGGGCTGTCATATATGTCGTTTTTAGTTGACACAAAGCGCACATAGAGTCTGGGCTCGTCAAGCTATAGCCAGAATCCAATCAAGCTTTGCGACTAATTCGTTTAATCAAACAAAATATAGTAATTGCATGGTGGGGTTCCCACAAAGCCATCTCAAATATGGTTGGCGACATTCTTTTGCCTTCGAGGAAAATATATATAGGCTACTGCGCTTTAATTTGCAGAGCGCAATGAGGTAATTAATTATGTGTTTCAGTTTAGTATCTTAAAATTGTAGTTTAAATAGTTAATTTAAGTTGCTTAAAATAATCTACATATTGAAACCATATGGATTACAAGGTTTTTCTATTTTTAGAATTTTAACTATTCTTTTGGATTTTTGAAAGTTGTATTGAAAATGTACAAAAATTTGTATATAAAATGGATCATTTTTTTAAAAAAAAAAATAGTTTGAAAGCTCTAAAAATAGAAAATTTTGGTATGCAACTAGGTTTTATATTAAGATTATGGTGAGCAACTTGGATCACTACAATTTAGGAGATACAAGACCGAAACGCGCCGGGCACTGCGCTTTACAAAGCGCAATATGTAGCCTCACTCAATATATAAATATATAATTATGTTGATAAATACAACGGAGGATTTAATTAGTTTATGAACAGTTTAACTCGATCAGCTGGATATATCATATATATATGTGGTGTTGTTAGGTATATATTGCGACTGCGAGTGTGATATATATGAAGAGAAAGACAAATTAAACAACGCAAGTAAATTACTTAATTATTCGCTGGCCCATTCATTATATATATATTTTTTATAATAACTTTAAAATGTACGTGTTTAACACGAGTACACGACATCGAGAATTTATAAAATTTTATTTAAATTATATATATAAGATTTTTTTTAAGTAATTAAGTAATTAATTAGGCTATAGACCAAATATAAGCCTGATCTTGAAGAATGACTTTAATTAAGATTGATGTTCTATCATATTAATTTGTTAGCTTTAATTTTAAAGGGATGTGTTTCAAATTTTAAATTTCAAAAATCTCATAGAATGTGTTGGTTCAATTAGATTTGGCATTTGAAGTTTGGTTTGTGAGATTTTGAAAACGGTGGTGCAAAAACCCCATTTGCACCATGGTGCACCATAACATAACTCTCTATATATAGATATATATATAGAGAGTCTGGCTACGGTGATATGCATATCACAGTTTTATCGTGCTATGTGGTCGATCCGTACCTCCATTTACGTTGTCCAAATAGTCGATCTGAACCGCTCAATGTGATCTTTATATCAATACTAGCAAACCAAATTTTATAATTTTTGAAATTTTTTCTATTTTTAATGATGGTGAGAAAATGACTACATCCAATTAAAGGATCTGGTTTATACAAAAATAGTAATTTTCTCCCCATCATTAAAAATAGCAAAAAAATTCTAAAATTTCTAAAATTTGGTTTGTTAGTATATTTTGATATAAAGATTAAGTTTAACTTTCAGATCGACAATTTAGACACCAGAAATGGAGATACGGACTACATAGCATGGTAAAACCGTGATATGCATATATGACCGTAGCCTAATTATATATAAGATTGTGATCACTTATAACTTTTTTTTTTTTTTTTTTGAAAAAAGTGGTACGAAACCACCAGTTTCATTGAAACCAAACCAGAGTACATATAGTTTGTCACTTATAATTAATTAATGTATATACTATATAGTAATCTCAAGTACAACACGTACAGACGTAGTGCACCAACAAATAATATTACTTAACAGCTAGCTAGCTAGCTTTCATCAACTCCTGGAGTGATCAAGTGACTATGGCCACTTGAGTCAAGATAACGCACTATCTCATGTTATAACACCAAGTCTCACATTTCACACCACAAGTTGCTTAATTAATTTCCACCTACTCTACTATCTGATTGATCTGCATGGTCCTGCAACCCCTATATATATACCTTGAGTTGCTTCAACTCAGAACCATCAACCGAGTATAATCACACTTAGTGATCATATATATCACACAATGGCTCAAAAACTTGTAGCTCTTGGCTTCATAGCCCTCCTGTGCATTGGCATGTCCAATGCAGCTAGGCTAGGGATAGGTGGAGGAGGTGGTGGTGGAGGTGGAGGTGGAGGTGGTGGCGGTGGTGGTGGTGGTCATAATGGTGGTTCTGGCTATGGGGAAGGGTATGGGGAAGGGTATGGTTCAGGAGGGGTAGCTGGTGGATACGGCAGAGGTGGTGGCGGTGGAGGAGGTGGTGGCAGTGGTGGGGGTCATGGCGGTGGTTACGGAAGCGGGTATGGGTCTGGATCGGGATATGGCGAGGGTGTAGGTGGTTCTGGCGGAGGGTACGGAAGGGGAGGAGGTGGCGGAGGCGGTGGCGGATCAGGCGGTGGGAATGGCGGGAGTGGATCGGGCTACGGATCGGGCTATGGATCCGGGTATGGTGAAGGTGGTGGCAGTGCAGGAGGAGGATATGGCAGAGGTGGTGGAGGTGGTGGCGGATCAGGTGGTGGGAATGGTGGTAGTGGGTCGGGCTACGGGTCGGGCTATGGATCTGGGTATGGTGAAGGTGGTGGCAGTGCAGGAGGAGGATATGGTAGAGGAGGCGGCGGTGGTGGCGGTGGCGGTGGCGGCGAGGGGTTTGGATCCGGGCATGGATCCGGATATGGATCGGGTTACGGGTCGGGCTACGGCGGTGGTGCAGGAGGCCACCCTTGAAATGTATGCAGGCCCTGTGATATATATATATGAGGACAGTTAATTATATATATGCAGCACATATATATATGTATGAAAGTTTGATATGGTATATATAGGCTAAATGATGATTGATGGAAGTAAATAAGAAATTAAGATATATATATTTCTCATAATGAGATTATTATGTTGTACATAGAATAAAATGTGGCTTGTTAATTTGCTAGTAATTATTTGGAGTATATGAATATTTATTTCCTATCTTGTTTCTCTTGTATTATGGTAGTGTAGTGCGTAATGCTAGCTATTTCATAATTAATTTTGAAGAAGTGTGATGAGTTTGAGTATATATATAACTGTTTGTCTTAATTATCTAAATTGTTATTATGTGTATAACATAATGATCGAGAAAGGATTAAATGATCGTGGATATTGGTGATATATATACTAATATCTGTAAAATTAAATCTCAAAAACTACATTTTAAACTTATAAATAAAAATAAACTAATTGATAGAATCTGTTAGAACTTTTAGTCATATAACTATTGTTTTGTCCCGTACCGCAGCGGCATTGTAATAGGAAAATCTAATATTTAATTAAGAAATCGGATTTTGTCCAAAATCACATGCCACTACTGAGTATAAATTGAATCGAACGGGTCGTAATTTTAATTTTAAACGCAGACCATCTAAATAACTTTGAACAAGATTCTAGTAGTCCTTTTATTAAATGACAAATGTTTGGAGCCAAAAAAACTGAGTAATGTAATTGATCACCAGCCAAATGGCTTTGGACAAAATTCTAACCCTAAAACAAAAATAATCTCATGATATATTTTTTTTTTCTAAATGGGTATTCGTTGAACATCTAGAATTCACATCCAAGTGACCAAGTTTAACTAATAAAAAATATTTTTTTAGATAAAGATAATGGCTTCTCAGTTTATTTATAATTAGTAGAATAAATATATAGTTTAAAAACAATCATTAAATCTAATAAAACAGATTAAAAATCTTAATTAACAAAATTTCAGTTTACTATTGCAGGCCATCAACAAATATATCAATTCTTAGCGGGGGTGTACGTAGTTGCAATACGTATTTAGCAACAACATCTACTACAATAACTTTTGTTTGTACAATTTTTTTAGAATTAAGCGGATAATTTTCACCCTCTCCCATTTCTTTTTAGGAGATATTTGTATTTATATATGAAGGATTGAACCTACACTTTTTAGAAGTTATCTAAGTTAGCTACCATTGTTTGTACAATAAGCTCTGGACATCCAGCTACAACACTTATCAACAATGTCGATGTATCATATACAAACCTCGGGTGGATATCAGGATATATATATACTATTCCACTGCATGTCATATGTCAGGAGAGGTGAAATCTATATATATAGTAGTTAACAAGAACATCCCTACCAATTGCATTCACTCATTTAATTAGCATCTCTCCATAGACTAATTAAGGCAAATGAAGAAGGAGAAACTTCATCTTTTCCATCAGTATATTACTCTTCTTATGATAAAAAAATACTTGTACAAATATATATATTAATCCTCATGCAGGCCGGTATGTTGCTCTACAATACTTCATAGAAGTACTTGGTACACATACACTATACTAGTTTTTTTTTTTTTGAAGGATAAACTCTTAGACACCCTACTACGTACACTGCTTATCAACGATACCACTAACCAATCGTAGCCGTTCATTCAATATATGTTTGAAGACGAATCAAGTCAAAAATATTACAGAGAAGCTTTCTTTACTCAACTAACATTATTACTCTTTAATTTAAAAAATTTTGTACATGGTGCAACGGAGTATTCCAAAATTTCTACCTTTTTAATTATTAGATTTAATGATTTTTTAAACATAATTCAAACGATTTTAAGGCATCATTTTAGTTAAAAATAAAAATTAAACTTAGATTCGAAGAAAGAATCTTACTAACTTCAAACAACCAATTTCTTTCAAGTTCATCAAACCATGCACGCGTGACATGGATGAAGGCATAAAGCAATGGGCCAATAGGCATTAGGCAGGAAAAATTAAATAATGTTGAAACCCATACATATTTGGACTTTCTATTTGGCGCCAAATTGGGAATGACAAGTCGCAACAATTAATTATTTTTAGGATCATATCTGGTGTTCACAAAATTAGTGTTCAGTTGGTCTACATGTCCACGTTGTTACAAAATTTGAATTATTACACAATTTGAGATCAGGGTTACAAAATTTGTGTATGTGTGGACGTATGGATAGTTAAAATGAGGACACTTGGAAGAGAGTAATACCTAGTGTCTATAGAATATCTGTCCATAACGTCTATAGGCCTATAAAATCAGATGTATCTATTATAAAATCGGATGTATCTGTTATATTTTTTGTATGTCTATGAACATATAGACGGGATTTTAATGGACGCAATATGCATGTTTCTCCTTGAAAAATTCCTTATTTTTACACCTCAAAAAAAAAAAGGAAAGGTTGGTGTACAGTGTGCTGATGTCTACAAGCATAACGGCACAAGAAAGTAAGTATATATATTGCACTACAGGCTGGAACCTCAACAAAACCACGTCGTTCATGGTTTGATTTGAAAGCAGCAACTCCGCTGATTTTCGATATCAAATTATCAATAGATTGTGGTTTATGCAGGTGGTTTGTAGTTTATACTTATTTCTTGCCAATATATAATATTTCACATATCTATATATTACAATTGAATTATTAGACGCATATGCTTGGGTACTTGCTTTTCTTCAACATATCTAAATATTTTAATTTGTCATTAGTATCTATAAAATACACCTTATCTGTTGATCTTTTTCCTTTTCCTCTTTTTTATTTTTCTTTTTCATTTTGAGTTAGATAGGCCCACGAATTACATATAATTGATCTATCTTGATCCTGTACATTGTATTTGCTGATCTGGAAAACATTTTTCACGCATCTTTATTTTTTTCAGTACATATATTTGGAAAACATTCGATTTTAATTTGTTGCCATTGAATTGGTATATATGCTTTCATGTATAATATTGAGTCAGTTTGATATTTTAAAATAATAAGAAAATCCACAGTTAAAGTTTGAATTATTTAATTGAATACCGTTCTTAGAAAAATAAAATTAAAATATATCTTCAAAAGGCTACAAAATTGAAAAAAAAAAATTTATAATTAAAATATTGCAGAGCTTATAGATATTGATTATGTTTCAATTTTGTAGTATCTTAGTATCTTAAGTATGTTTGATAAGTCTATTATCAGAAACCTACAAAATTGAAACCGTTAACTATTTAAAGCCATAATAACATATAGCCGTGTGTTTAAGAACTTTTTTGGGTATCTTAAATAAGAGGAGGGATCCATTGGCAATACTTATCTTAACAATTTTGATAATGATAATTTTCAAAAAATATATTAAAAATTTTCAAAAATAGGGAAAAAATATAAATAAGTATTGTTAAAATTATAGATTAATTATGTTTCTATTATATTCAATTTAAGTGACGTTTGTTAGCTCTCAAAGACCTGTTATATTACAATCGTTAGAAAATGTATAAAATTTTGATAAGCCATCAAACAATGTTCATATCGATTGAAAATTGAAACACTATTCTATAAGTTAATTAATATATCCATAAACTTCTTTTCATTTTTTTAAGATTTTTATAATTTTATTTAAGTCGTCTTTCAAAATTGACAATATTGTCAATGGATTCCTCCTTAAATAATATGAGCACAAAATTTGCATCTGGTGATTAGCAGTTGGCTATAAGAAAAGCATTCAACGACTATTTACTAGCAGTTGACAAATTTTTAGGCGAATTAATTCTATATGTTAAAGGTTCAACATAGGTATGCGCTGTAGATCTACAGTACCAAATGAATATTTTTTTTTTTAACAGTTACATGTCACTATATAGCGTTGAGTTGTCGATCAATAACAGTTGTAAATTTGCACTATATATTATAATATATAGAGATATTATAATATATAGAGAATCCTTTAAATTACAGTAGATATATTTTAATCGTATTGTACAAGTATTTTTGTTTACCATAATATCTCAGTTGCACGGAGCGCAACGCCTTTCTAGTGTCCTTTAATTTTAAAGTTACAAATCGGTCTTTGTTACTACTTTCTACACGTAAGGTGCATCCGCCAGCTGCCTCTAGAATTCTGTTTCAATAATAACCCTGCGTATAAAAATGTTCAGTACTAAATCCGATCTAATTTAAAAAAAAAAAAAAATTGTCAAGTTAAATGCATGGAATTCCATGGACGAATTAGTTAATTAAGTCGTTCTTAAAAATGAGACATAGATCATGAATGTTTTACAACCAATTAAGAGCTAGTATTAGCAATTAATGAATAAGAAGCAAAATGATGCAGTTGTGCATCAGCTGCCAGAGGGCGGTCCGCCCCAGCATCGCGTAGGAATTGAAATTGCGTAGATGGTCTTCGGCGGTCCGCCCCAGTGATGGAGTTGCTCACTGTTTGGAGGGCAGTCCACCCCCAATGCTGGGCAGTCCGCCCCCAGACAGGTCAAGTTGCGTATTTTGGAATTTGCTTTGCGTTTGTAGATTGTTTTTGTTAATTTTTGGCTGTGTGTTTTAGAGAGGTTTTTATTTCTGTTTTATTATATAAGCAAACTCAAGCCCTTTGGGCATAATTAGTTGTCTTTTATCAAAGTTATCAGAAAACCTAGAATTCTGTGTGAATTCTCAAGTCTCTCGTGTTCTTCCGATTGTCGTCTCCGTACCATTCGTGCATCACAAAATATATAAGATGTTTCTATAATATACAACACGAGAGCAAAAAGTAATATATGTTTCAATTAGATCACTGAACTGGTATAGTGGGAGGCATTGAAGGGTTACATTCGGAGAAGCTTTGGGCAGGCATCTAATTTAATTTTGTCGAGAAGCCCCAACCTTTGATTGAATGGGAAGATCACGCTCACGCCGCGAGTTAGTTAGGTGTAAAACCATACAATATATAGATTATTATATATATATACAAGTATCACACAAGTATGAAACTGCATGCGGAAGGCCCATCTGTATGGCAGTATGGGAACTTAATTAATTAGCTACTCTCAAGTTCACCAAAAAAGTTATTTCTGTTCACAAACGATGAAACGAATTAAGAGACCAATTTGTATATTGTTTGTTTGTTCATTTTGATCGATTGATTCTCAAACGAAGAGATTAATTTGATCTGCAAAATATATAGTTGTATAAAGTGCTTGATTTAGATTTATTTAGGAATCTTATAAAACAAATTAACCAGATAGTAAGATACTGAGATGTGTATGTGTGTGTGTGTGTTTGGGTTTTGGGGTGGTCGTGACTCATGAATTTTTTTTTTTTTTTTTTAATAGAAAGACGGGAGTCCAGCTCCTCAAATTTCATTTTGTGCCCATAGAGACTTGAACCCAGAACTTTTTCGAAGTCATCCTAGTTAGCTATCACTTGAGCTACTAGGCCATTTTGCACGACTCCATCAGATTCAGTTCGACTTGATAAATATGCGTTAATATTTATATGATGAAATAAAGTTAACGCATTATTTTGAGTCATCTGATGGATGAAGCGTATTAATTTTTGGTAGTAGTGCTAATTTCTAGCTACAAGTATTCTTCTTTCATTTTTTTTTTTCATCAATGGTTGACCATATATCCTAATCAGTTTACTTGACCACTGATATTTCTAAAACTACGATATTTATTTGAAAGAAAAAAACAAAATTTCTCCTACGTCATATTCGTTTTCAAAATTTCAGCAAATAACATATTCCATGGTTTTCGTTCGTGTGTAAAATATATAAAAAAAAAATCTTATTTTATATTTTTCAAGAATAATTAACATTCCAATTTGTTAAAAACTTAAAATAAAAAGAACAAGGGATTTCATTTGAGCCCTTTTCTCTATACTAGTGAGAGACTCGCCCATTGTGTGGGGCAATACTTAGATGTTTTTTAATATAGTATAGATAGATATTTGAAATATCAAGAATATACAACCAGAAAAGAAGATAATGGAATTGTTATACTTAGAAACAATTCTCCTAGATTTGCTCATTCCAATTTCAAATAGAGAGATTGCACATCAACTACACTTTTGAAAAAAATGGAGAGGAAACAAGATTATAGTAACCAATCGTAACTATTCAACAAGTTGGAATTAATTTGCACCGTCCGATCAACACTGGAAACACTGAAAAAAATTGGAGATATTCAATTTATAGGTGCTTTTTTAATATAGTATAGATATAGATATTCAAATGCCTTGTAGTTCGGTTGTCAGCACTCACCGATATTCAAGTCAAATAGTCAAAATCAGCAAACTGTGGAAATTGAAGACATCTGGATAAGTATTTTCTATTAATTTGGATAAATACAACATAATAATGTTAGGATTCTAGAGGAAAAAACATATATAATTTGAAATTTAGTTTTTTGGAAAAAAAAAATGCATATGAAATTACTGTGCACTGATAAATAATCGATGGGGTACAAGTTGGATTCACGTAAGAGAGCACTTAATTTTAGGTCAACAGGACGTGTAAGATATGCTTCAAAAGTGACTTCCTCTATAGGATAGGAACTAGAAAGAAGACCAACGTCTTCCATTTGGAGATAACCTTTTGAAATCTGGGCTGTTTGTTTGGTGGATTCTACTGTGTATTCCCTTTCCCTATCCCAAAACTGATGTAGTCTCTTGAAAGAATTTATTACGAATACAAATCAGCTTAACTATATATGTAAAATTATATATAGAGGACACAAAAGATAATATTATAGACAGGATTTATTAATTACGAATACAATCAACACTTCAGGTTTGTAAGGTGATCATGATGTACTGATTTGGCTTTAATTTGACAGATCCAAAACTGTATCATAAACATTGTTGTAAATTAAAACAAATTGATTTAATTTTTTTTGTTGTAGATTAAATCAATTGTTTTAACTTTTTGTTAATTAAGTTCTCTGCTGATATAATTAAAATTAAGCCGATTTAATATCAAGCTCTGCATTTTTTCTGAACGGTTCCATGTGTGTCTCAACTACTTAATAATAATCAATATATACTATAATGGTGTTAAATGGCCAGAAAAAGAATATAATTAATGTAAGCTGGATTAAACAATAGCTTCTTATACATAGAATTATGGATTAACCATAATTGAGTTTAACCATGCGTGCTCCTCTTCTCTTTTGTACTCGTATATGTGTTAATTTGCTGGCCATGTAAGTATGTAACGGATTTATATCACCTACTGCGCAGTATCTTACGGCGCAGCAGGTGAACCGTCAGATTACATTGAGATTCATGCATATGCAATCTCAAAATCCGCTCCCTAAGAATCTAAATGCCGTCCGTACGTCTTATGACGCATTGCGCAGTAGAGGACAATTACGCGTATGTAACCTTTACTAGTTTACTCTGTACTGAAGAGTGAGTGGATTGATGCGGGTTCCAATCTGCTGCCATAAGAAACTATGGCACCTTTGCTGCCATTGTATCCAAACCGTCAATTTTACTTTTGACGGTCTGGATTTAAATGGAAGGGGCCTTCCTTTTTTTGTGGGTCCCATTTAACATAGGTGGTAAAAATTATGGCACACTTCTGCCATAAAAAAACTATGGCAGCTGATGTGAATATCCGATTGATGCAATACACCACTTTCACAATTTTTGTTTTTTTTTTGTTAAATAAAAGGACACAAAAGATGATATTACCTTGAAGTTACGGACAAACGGTCGTGTCCAATTTTGATACTTTGGTCATATACTCAGATGTCGATCCAATACATTAGATGACACACGGTGTCCAGTGAGACCCAAAAACAATTATAATCATCGATTTTTGCAAATTAAATCATAATCAATAATATTTTAATATTAATAAATAATTAATTAACTAGCTCATAAAATAATTTTGATGCTAGTTGGCAGTAATTAATCTTTTGAATAAGTTATACCATTATTAGATCAACAACATATTGAAACAAACAGTGGAAGGATATATATAGTGTACCAGGTCAGTACACAAACAGATTAATCCAACGATGTCAATATATCTATAATCGATCTATACCAGTATATGTGCTTTTTAGGTATGAAATGAGACCAACCAGACGGTGGTCAAACACCTAATTTTACCCTTTACAAGATTCCTACTAAAGGAGACTAATCAGAGCTAACAACGAGAAAATCTGTAGATATTGTGTGCTCTGCAAAGTGCAAACTCTGTAACGGCAAAAAATGATTGGATAAAAAAAAAGGCTAAACGTTTTTTAATTTCTCTCAGTCTAAGTATGAATAAAAACCAATAACAAAAAAGGCGTCGAATATTTTTTCACCTCCAGAAATGAGACAAGGAAATAAAGATTGCCAATGACATATCTCTTCTCCATTTAGCAGTGGCAGTGACAAGTGTCAAATAACCAACCACATCCACTCCACTCCTATTTTATTATTTAACAGAAGTGGTGTGCAATCTTACCAGCTGTTTCCAATTATTCAAAGCATGTTCACATACATTTCCATCACCTCTTATCACACACCAAAATTTGGAACCACTAATTATTACAAATGCTGAAAATTTGAAATAGCTAACAAAATTAAAATTTAAAAGTCATGTTCTAGTTCCTTCTAGTATCAGTACCTCAGCTCCATGATGTAGACTTAATCCGATATAAATATAATTTTTGAGTCCGTTTGACAAATTAAGGAATAGAGCTATAATAGTGTAATTAAATTAGTAAAAGCGAAAGAGTGGTTGGTGGAAGCTAGAGTGAAATGAAGAATGATATAATTGTTGTTTGGCAGCATGTTAGTAGAATAGTAGAACAATGAAGTGTAGCTATTCCAATATTCCTACTATATGGCTGAATGCTGGATGAGCCTATTCAGATCACAATTCGTTTAGCTAGCACTATCAATCTCTATTATATATTCCGGTATTCTATTTAAAATTGTGGGTGCCAAACATACTTTTTTTTATAATTCTTTTGAATTGAAACCCAACATATACAATATTTGATCTGGCTTCATAGGGGGAAAAAAACTCATAGCCTTTTTTTTTTTATAATTCTTGACCAATAGAACTAAACAGGCCCTTGCCAAGTTGCCATGCATCAAATTTACATTACTTGCAGAATAAAAATAAAGAAATATAGAAGGAATTCACCTTTTCTCCACGAAGTCTCCCATTTCACACATGCATCATATGATCTCGGTTCTCTCTTGTGGCGTTCACTTGTTGGCTTACATACTAAAAAACAAGCCATCCATAAATCATTAAACAACTGATTGTACAATCAATTTGAGCTCAATTAAGAGTACCACCAAATATGATTTTACAAGAGAATCATATCGGTCCAATTAAACAAAACTAATCTTACAGCCCAAAAAGTACTTGCACGTACAAGAGAATTAATGATAAAAGTAGAATGAATAATTAATACGTACCTAGCGTCCATAGAAAAACTGTTCATAACGTTCAAAGGTTACATTTCGGAATGTACCTATTACATCTCGTGATGCATCTGTTACATTCTGTACACATCTATAGATCTGTAGACAGTTTTTCAGTGGACGCAAGATGTTTCTCAGGTAGCATCACTGCTGCTGTGAGTGCTTGCTGATGTACATGTAGCTAGCTAGCCACACCCAATACCACACAGAAAACAATCATGCACATAAGAATGAATCTGCAGCCAATTAATTGCAACCAAAACAACGTGCATAATTAATTAAGTAATTAATTATGATTAATACTAATAGCATTAGCCATGCAAAACACCCTATAAATACCCCATGCCACCCCTCTCCTACGATCATCTCATCAAATAACACCTTCTCATCTCACTCACTCACTCAGCAAATCATGGCTAATTGCACTAAGAAACTGGCACTAGCCTTCGTTCTGCTCTTCGGCATTAGCCACCTGGCATCCGCTGCCAGAACTCTCACGGCCTATGGTGTTGGGTCAGGAGGTGGTGGAGGCGGTGGTAGCGGTGGGGGTGGAGGTAGTGGTTACAATGGTGGCTATGGTTCGGGCTCTGGCTATGGGTCCGGGTACGGGGAGGGTGCTGGTTCAGGGATTGGTGGGGGATATGGCAAGGGTGCGGGTGGCGGTGGAGGCGGTGGAGAAGGTGGTGGTGCTGGTGTAGGGTCTGGGTACGGTTCTGGGCACGGATCCGGGTCGGGATATGGTAGCGGTGCAGGTGGTGCACAAGGTGGTGGTTACGGAAGTGGTGGAGGTGGAGGTGGTGGTGAAGGGGGTGGTGCCAGTGCAGGCTCAGGGTACGGGTCCGGGTATGGGTCTGGATCGGGATACGGTAGTTGGGCAGGTGGAGCACAAGGTGGTGGTTACGGAAGCGGCGGTGGTGGTGGCGGTGGTGAAGGCGGTGGGTACGGTAATGGATCTGGTTATGGGTCCGGTTATGGGTCTGGGTCGGGATATGGTGAAGGAGGTGCTCATGGTGGTGGGTATGGAAGTGGTGGCGGTGGTGGTGGTGGAGGTGGCGGTGGTTCTGGATCAGGATATGGGTCCGGATCGGGATATGGTTCTGGATACGGTAGTGGCGGGGGAAACGGTCACTACTAATTAATTAAGCTTCACTACATTGGCCTCTAATTTGAAATGTACCATCGAGGCATCGATCAGTTTCAGTTCACAATTTCTATTAAGAACAAATAAATGAAATGGTTATATATATATGTTTCATTTATGCCTGTATTAGTTTGTATCCAATATATATGTACCTCTTGATGAATAAATTACCAGATATATATTTGTAAGGATCTCTTCATCTTTTCTTTTTGTTCTTTTTGTGTGTGTGAATAATTTAGTTTTTTACGTAGTGAGCTCTAAAAGCTCACATTAGAACCATTAATTCAGATCAGGCAATCAGGCAGAGCACGAAAAAGTCGAAATTAATAAATGAAGTAGTGAACCTTATTTATGTGTTGAATATCTTGACAGGCAAATTAAGGCAATGTTGGAGTTTGAGTTGCATCAAATTGAAGTACTGCAAGTGATTTGCTGCACTGCTAAATCCAATGAACAGATCAGGTGCAGAAAACTGATATGAAACTGAAATTCCATTGTAAGTGAATGGCAAGCATTTCCTAACAAAGGCCAAATTTAAAAAAAGAAAATGTTATTTCAGAAACTTCTCCAGTTGTTTGATGTTTTACTGACATAGCTATATTATCATTAAGCGCAAATCGCAACCTGGTATAGTATATCAGAAGAAAAATAACCAACTGGTAACAGTCTTTACAGCAGGAATAATATACTATTAGCTAGGCCACATATAATTAGTTAATTATAGCTTAAAAATTCATAGCAGTAAGACCTCACAAGCAGCAAAAGATTGTATTCAAGACTCAAAAAACAAGCTTAATTTCTCTTGTGTGCGACATCGATCCGGTAGTATATATATATATATATATATCATATATATCCCCGTACATCAAATGTCAGCACGTACGGATGAGTGCATAGATGATCACATTCAATCAACACATACCGAAAACTGAATTTGTTTAAACTCAATTAACGTAATAACTTCCATAACAAAGTATTTATGCTTACTCCAGAAATTAACAAACAGCCAGTCTGGAACAAGGGGTCTATTAAGCTGCATCTCAGTAGAGGTGTTAGCAACTTAATGAGAGAAGAAAAATTAAAAATCTGTAACTTGCTTCAATCTTTATCTCTTAGTGATATTACTGATTCAGCTATTTGGTTATTACATCCCTCCGGCAAATATACAGTTCATTCTTTATATTGCTTTCTTGCAAATGGGGGTATTCTGGTTTCCGTGAGAAAGTCAGTGTGGAGTTTAAAAATTCCTTTGAAGTTTAAACTGCATCTTTGGTTAGCTCTTCATAATAAGATATTGACAAGGGATAACCTTGTTAAAAGAGGGCTGCTTACAGCTAACGTTTGCCCACATTGTGGGAATGAAGAATCTGTTTCTCATTTATTTTTCATTTGCTCATTTATTAAGCCCTTTTGGGACAAAATTCAATTCTTTCATCCCCAAGGTTCTATATTAAACTTTAATTCTATTTGTGAATTCTGGCAGCTATGCCTTAAATTGCCCTTACATGACATGCAATTTTGGGGCACTCTAGCTATTAGCTGCTGTTGTGTGGGTTATATGGATGCATAGGAATCACATTGTGTTTCAAGCCCAAGATGGGCCTAATACATCCTCCACTTATTATTCTATATTTCATTTATATAAATTTGGACAGGAGCTTCAACAAACATGGAACACTTATTCCTGGGAGTTAATAGAGCAGCTGTGGATTCTGGTTCGGTTCATTCTTCAGGGGCTGCTGAGAACTCGGAATTGGACTAAGGACGTATCTGTTTGATGATATCTCTGTAAAACTTAGAAGTTTTTGGGTGTTTTGTGGAAGTAATTTCTGACTTGTTTGAGTGTCAGAATGTTTTCTTTTCTCTTCTTTATAGTCTAGACGGTTAGTTTTAGAATAAGGCTTAGGCCAATAATAAGATGTATATGACATTTGGCCATACTGATTATGCATATTTCTCATATGCTCAATTGGATGGTTGTATTTTGCTTTTGAAAAGGAATGAAAGCAGGTGCCCTGTTTTGGGTACTTTTCTTTTTTCAAAAAAAAAAAAATGTACTGAAAAAACAAGAGCAACAAGAGAGTGGTAAAAAACCGGTAAAAGCAGAGAACTAATCATAAAATTAAGGGTACATCTCTGCTGCTGATCTCTCTCTCAACCTAAAAGTTGAACAGGTTTCGACATCAGTATTGCAGTAAAAACTTACTGTTCGGGCAAACGCATATTTTGCTTTACTGCATTCTGCATATGATGTGAATTCGGTATATGAAGTGCCAGACTGCATGCAGTTCACTCACGGCTGCATATTCACTAATTTTTACCCTACTTTTATTTTTATTTTTTTTTTGATGAGGTCTTATTCCAAAAATCAATAAATAGATCGTTAATTTATATTAAATAAAATTATTTCATACTTACTTTAAATCTACCCGACCGGAACATTTTTGATTAAGTTCGCCTATTTAAGTATTTTTTAAATTTAATTATACTTCGCATATTCAATACTCCATTTACCTAGAAGAATCCGTATCGGGTGCAGGTGCGCGTCCGATACGGTGCGGGTGCGTACCCGGTACACCACGTGGTGTATCCAAATATTTTATTTGATTTGACTAGCCGATACGGTCAAGATTCGGCTCTGATACGCACCGATACGTATCCAGCCAGCGCATAGGATGGGAATTACGCACGTGGCCGCATGAATTTCTGCCACACCTAATCCTTGAGTCGCTGCAAAGCCCTTTCATCAAATTGTAAAAAGCAAGCAGTGGGAATCGAACTCGGGTATGCACGCTCTCATGTTCTTGCTTTGCCACCGAGATAACCTCAAGTTATTGTACACATAGTAACAATACTTGCAAATAATTCGCGAATTATCGCATTTTATTCGGATTTTGGTTACTGACGAACAGAACAACGAATAATATGACTATTCCCATATTATTCGCTCAATTCACGAATTATTCGCGTATAATACGAATTTTTACGAATAAAACGTGTTTTATTCGTAGCATGCGGTAGTTTGAAAAATTGAAGCTGTGCTTTGGAAACGAGATTTAACTGGTTCGGACTTGGGGGTAATTTTTTGCAATATATTGGACGCTATGCAGCACTATGTACGCTGTGCAGAATTCATATCCCCTGCTATATATACTGCATTATGCAGTTCACAGCGTCAGCCGTTGGATTGCCTCGAGATTTGTGCCTGCGCAGATCCTAAGATGATCCAATGGCTGACCTTGTGAACTGCACAATACAGTGAGTCAGGGGATGAACACTCACGCTGTGCAAGGCTGCAAGGTAGTACAACCTATGTCCATAAATAAATGAATTTTTAGGAAAAGTCAAAAGAATTAGTTGAAAAGTAAAATTACTTTTATACCCTCAATTTGTAATCATTACATAAATTAAATAATATAGATAAAAAGGTAATAATAACATTGGAAAACAAGTGGATTCAAACAAGTGAATAAAAAAATAAAATCAAATCGGTAAAGTTCATTTAATTGGAGACAAGTCATAAAGGGTATAAATTCATTTAATTGTGGACTGTACATATTACAAATCTTTATCAGAATGTTTGGATTCCCAATATTAAAGGAGTTTTTTTATTATTTTGAATTGTTTTGTTGTTGTGATTTTCTGTGGCCCATAATTTATAGCTAAATGTGAAACGATTTTCTTAACCAAATAAATAAATATTTCATATTATTCAAACCGAATTATTTCCGAATTATACCCGAATTATTCCTGAATCACGAACTTTTGACCCCGCCGAACATTTTCCGAACCATATACTTGTCACTATGGTTGTACATTCCCATTTTCCACCATATATATTATCATACTAAATGAATTTTTGTCTTTTCCTATCCTATTTCCTTCTATTTCTTTATCATATATAATTATTTTTATATTAAAATTTATTATGTATCGCCGCACCCATATCGGAAAATTTTCTAAAAATCCGTATCGCCGCACCCGTATCGGAAAATTTTCTAAAAATCCGTATCGCCGCACCCGCACCGTGTCGGATACGATACTCGCACCCACACTCATGTAACATAGGCAATAACCAAAGACAAATAAGTAATAGGAAACATCTTAGATTGAGAAAGTTAATTATCGAAAACAAATACACCCACCATGGGAAGGAGAGTCATAGTCTTTCTATTAAGTTCAAGGATATGAAGGGTACAATAGTCATTTTGCACTTTAATTAAGTAAAATTATATATTTTATAAATTAAGGGGATGAAGAGAAGAAAGTTAAATTTTTATGGGGATATATGATATTATGGTGCTTTTATGGGGATATTGGCAATTTGAGAAGTTTTGATGGGTCCACCAAAAATTAAACCTAAATTGTTAAAGTTTTATAGATAAATATCTGATAAACAAAATTTTGATAGGGTTGTACCTAATTTGGCCTAAAAATACAGGTAAAAGTATTTGAAAAAGTTTTTTAGAAAATTACAAGATAGTTAAAGTTTTTCAAAAAAAGCATTGAATTTTGATAATCTAGAAAATTTTATTATATATAAATTTAAAAGTCGTACACGAAGGAGTATCATTTTTATAAATTATAAAACAGTGAATTCAGATTTTATTTAGGCACGGATATCTTATATAAATGGACGATCAATATGTCTATAGGGTATAAGTCAAAATCAACGGACCTAGGTATCAAGTAGTGATCACCGAAGCTGAGTATATACTTTTAGTATTGAAAGGGTCAAAATTACCGGAGCTCATGATAACTTCTGTGGACTTGGTGGACAAGGTTTTCTTCTTATTAAATCTTAGCCATGTAGTTCTAAATTTTTAGTTTTTTTTCTTTTTAAAATTATACTTATACTTTAAACATTTATAAA
This sequence comes from Cyperus esculentus, assembly GCA_030179965.1. Taxonomy (NCBI): domain Eukaryota; kingdom Viridiplantae; phylum Streptophyta; class Magnoliopsida; order Poales; family Cyperaceae; genus Cyperus; species Cyperus esculentus. The sequence continues at coordinate 2,329,185 of JASGLE010000014.1, read as the reverse complement.
TATATTTTAATTTAATTTCAAAATTAACCACACTTTTAAGTATCTCAAAATTATTGAATCTGTAGGCTAGTGCAAAATTATTTGAATCACTGAATTTGAGAAATAAACAAAACTTTTTTTTTTTTTGGTATTTAAATAGAAAATTATTTAAATCACTGAATTTGAGAAATAAACAAAATTATTATTATTATTATTATTTTGATATTTTAACTAGAAAAATAGACAGATATTTTATTTTTCTTGTTGATAAGGTGGGGCTTGCATAAATACAGTAAGCTTTTAAGTCAATGGGACGTGGGAAAGAATGCTTCAAATTTGGCTACTTATTTAGACAGCTAACAACTTGAGTTGAAAATATGGCAAATAACCTTTTGAAAAATTTGTGCTACTCTACTCTAGTGAAATTAATCCACCGTGCATTCTTATAATATTTCCGGTTTGTTGACGACTTCTTACTCATGCTAACAGCTATATAAATACATAGGGGTTGTTCGGCAAGATGGTTGGCTTAAATATTTAAGCCTCACTAAGCCACACTCGTTCGGAAAAAGAAAAAAGGCTTAAGAAAGCTTAAGCCTTAAGCCATGAGTATTGTTTCCTTAAGAATCCGGGCAAGGTTTAAGCCCCGGTCAAAAGAGGCTTAAGGAGAAACTTTTAATCCGTGGTAAGGAGCTCGCGTTCGGAAGGATTAAGAAACTAAGGAAACTAAATGAAGTCTAAGAAGACTTAAGGAAAGATTGCCGAATGGCCGTGTCAAATAGAATTAAAGAAAACAGTTGGAAAAGAAGAATAGAAAAAGTGGGGGAAAAAAAATAAAAGGTGGTACAATTGCTTAAAAATCATTAAAAAAGATTGCATTGTTTTGGGCATTTGGCATAGCAAACACACAAGTACTGTACGTTTAATTTCGATACATAAATAAATACGCAACTTGAAATGTTTAAATATTTTTCTATGCTTAATTTCACATCTGACTTGTACGTACAATCTGCAATAGGATGGTATATGTTGCCCATAATCTTAGACTTTATTTGGATTTGAAATATTAAATTGGATATATTAAACCATTTATGAGGTAATATCAAATTAAAGGTAGGGTTTTTGGTTGGGTAAACATTTGATTTAATATTTGAATGGGGAAAATACTCGAATGGTCAAATTTCGATTACGCCCCATTAATTTCCCCTAATTTAACTCATGAAATATTAGCAAGAAGATATATATATATGCTGTTCTAAACTGCATCATGTATATTAACTGTATATATTTATACATTAGGGATCCCTATATATTATCAATTAGTATGTACAAGATGTGGCTAAGTAAATTTTGCTGTCAGTCTGTCACTGACCTTATCAGCTAGGAATGATTCCGAGTTCCGAATTAATTGATGAAACTGGTAAAGTAGATTTTCTAAGTGTGAATTAAAGCAGAAATTAATGGAGACTAATATCAAGGAAGAAAAGAATAAAAAAAATCATACTAAATGAATGAGACTAATCAAGGTTAAAAAGAAAAAGATATAAAAAAGCCATAATTAATTATGCATGATCTCCTCTAAAAATCTCTGTAACAGTTAAAAGGATTTGATGATAAAACCTAAAAAATATAGGCTAACATAATTTAATCCTAAAAAGTTGGCATGATATATATATATATAGTCTCATTCATATAGGGATATGTTACGGTGCTTTACAAAGTTGAAGCTTTTTTTGCTTTGCGTTTTCAAAATCTCACAAACAAATACTTGAATGTCAAATCTAATTGAACCAATATATTCTAAACATTGAAATATGATGGGATACCAAATTTTACTATTTTTAGAATTTTCTAACTATTTTTTAAGATTTTTAGAAAGATGACCCAATGATGTAAAAAAGTATCAATTTTTCAAAAATCCAAAAAAATAGCTAAAAAATGTAAAATTTGGTATTTTGCATGTTTTCAATATGTAGATTATGTTTAGCAAATTAGATTGGCCATTTGACCTTTGGAGAATGAGATTTGAACGCAAAACAAAAAATGTCTCATTGCAAAGCACCATAATTATATTCTATATATATATATATATATATATATATATATTTTTCCTCAGTCGAGTATGGACAGAATCCATTATTAAAGCAAATACCGTCGAATATTTCGCGCCAAAAAAAATGAAAAGCAAGGAAAAAAGCTTGGCAACGACATCTCTCCATCCATCCAACAGAGTGAGTGAAGAACCAACCACTCACTGACTCACCTCCACTGAGTATCATTAAGTCTCCCATTCACACATCATTGGTACTGTGTTATATAGCTTGGTTCTCTTGCGGCCTTGTCAGTATAGTCAAAATGAGTAATACCCGGCCAGCGTCCATAGAAAAACCGTTCATAACGTCCATATATAGGTTACATCTCGAGATGTATCTGTAACATTTCAGAATGTATCTGTTACATTCCGTACACTTTTATGGATGTATGGATGTTTTTTCAATGGACGCAAGATATTTCTCTAGTCGAATTGAGTATGATCAGTACTTGATCTATTGATCATCTTCCCGCAACCCCGACTCGATACTTAACAAGACACAATTACATAGAAAGAATGTATCATTGATGACAGATTCATGGCACCAAAACAAAGTTCTGATTGATTAGTCAGATACAAAATTTGATGAACCCTAATAACAGGATAAAGAACACAGATCATGACAACACAGTGAAGGAACACGTAAGAAACGGGCAGCCGAACTACGTGCAGTATATTTTACAGTAGTTTAATTGTACCATAAGCCATGCAACAAGCCTATAAATACCCCTTGGCATCTCCTCTTATATGACCATCTCATCAAATCTTCTTATCTCACTCACTTGGCCAACATGGCTACAACTACAAGCACTAAGACACTGGCACTTGCCATCCTTCTGCTCTTCGGCATTAGCCACCTAGCCAATGCTGCCAGGACACTCACGGGTTATGGTGGGGGATCAGGCGGCGGTGGAGGTGGTGGTAGTGGTGGTGGTGGCGGTTACAATGGTGGTTCTGGTTCTGGGTCTGGCTATGGATCGGGGTATGGTGAGGGTGTTGGGTCAGGGAATGGCGGGGGATACGGAAGAGGTGGGGGTGGCGGAGGTGGCGGTGGTGAAGGTGGTGGTGCCGGTGCAGGGTCTGGCTATGGGTCTGGGCATGGATCCGGGTCGGGATACGGAGGTGGCGTAGGTGGTGCACAAGGTGGCGGTTATGGCAGCGGTGGCGGTGGTGGTGGCGGTGAAGGCGCAGGCTACGGTAATGGGTCTGGTCACGGCTCTGGGTCCGGATATGGTGAAGGAGGTGGTCATGGTGGTGGTGCTTATGGCAGCGGTGGCGGTGGCGGTGGCGGTGGCGGTGGTGGCGGAGGTGGCGGAGGATCTGGCTCCGGATATGGGTCCGGTTCCGGCCACGGTTCCGGGTACGGTAGTGGCGGTGGAAACGGGCACTACTAATTAATTAAGCTCTTAAGTTTCAGATTAAAATAAAGTAAGTGTGACAATATGCAATTAATGGTGCCTATTAGGATGTAATTTTAGACACCATGGAGGAGGCTTGAGCTTGTAATAATAGTGTTCTGAGTTATAATAAATAAAGGAAGTTATCTATATATGAAAGGTTATTACTTGTTAGCATTATGAGTTTATGACCATGACATGACCTATAGTTTCATAGGAATAAACTGGTGGATGAAAAGTTTTGTGCAAGGAATTCTGAAACGTCTTCTGTTGATCATCAACTTAATTGATTTTTCTATAAATCAGATGCAAATTCCGGGAATCTTTTACCTCAAAATGTATAAGAAGCTGTTGAGTAATGGCAGCATTTGATAAGCTCATTAATTAATAATAACAGTACAACTGGTGTATTACATTACATACAGTGACAAAGAAGCAGAAAAAATGTCCTTAATTGGAATCCTCGATAGACTGTGATTGTGATTCTGATACCAAATTAAGATCATGGTCAAAGAAACATATATATGGCCTGAAACATGCATATATATACCTCAAATTAAGACCCATAAACAACAAAGAAAAACAGAGAGGAAGTGTATCTACATCATAACCCTGTTAGACGCCGTACATTTACCCGTCGTGGATCATCGATCTGTCTTAGCCTAGGCAATATCTCGAACAGCTTGTGTGCAACAGTAAAACATACCCGCCATCACATGTTTAAGCTGTTGAAGTTTCCAAAATCCTACACAGTAAATCATCAAAACTTAAAAGTCTGTCTGTCTGTGACTCTGTGTTGCTAAATGCTAGTACTTGCAATCATTCAAGAGCATGATTACTGCCGGTTGGCCCAATTCAAGAAAATAAATGAGATGAAGGCCCGTTTGTATTATCCCAATTAGGCCCGTTACTAATTGTATGGAACTAATTGGAGTTCCATAGCTACTTTCCATACTAGAAGCATGCCCGCACGCTGCTGCGGGCAATTTTAATTTTATTCAAACTAAATAGTGTGAAAGAATCGAAGAGAATAAATGTGTTTGTGATTTAGCAACCAATGCTTTAAAACGTCAGTCAGGCAATTTAGCACTTCGATTTTGTGCTGAGACGGAATGGAGAGGAATAAAATAGAAAATGGATGCGATGTGAGCCTTTCATTATTTAATGGATGGAGATTAAGATGGGAGTTAGAATATGACCATTAATGAAGGGTTCAATTCTTAGCTTCTTTTTATTGGAGTATAGATGTTTGTAACTCGATTTTTTTTTCAAGATAAAGTCTTCAGTGAAGAACAAACTAATTAAATAGTTAAATTTCATTTTAGAATATTTTCGTAGTATAACCTACCATCTATTAATATATACTATAGTTTGCCATGCCAGTTGCCACATTATATATATCCGTTACAAATTGTGTTAAATTTCAACTTCAAATATGGCTACTCAAATTGTTGACATATCTTTTGAAAGTTTTGCTTGAAAACTACTTCACTGGACTAATTCACTGCGGCGCTCTGATGCACACGAAGCTAAACAGTGAAGAATGTATTGAAAATAAGTTTTTTACAAAAAGATAATGATGATTTTTAATTAATTGCTCAAAAAAATCTGCTGCACGATTGGCATGGTTAAAAATTTCGACAATTTAATTGTAGAACAAGATTTGACACAAAAGTGTTTCTGAGAGCATTTGCCTTTAATTACCACTTGAATATAAATTGTTGGTTCTCAAATTAAACTCTGTACTAGATTGTTGAATTTTATAGATTTGTATGCATGATAGCTACCTAGCTAGAACATGTTTTAAACTTTTAAATTTATTGTAGTGTGAACTGGATGATTACTTAGCAATCAATATGCACTACATGTGGCAAAATTAACAATACTGTCACCATCCTCATCACCTAAGAGCTAAGATATAGATTCCAAAGTTTCTTGGTGATAACTGGTATGAGTACGACTGTGCAAGTGTACACATGGTTTGTATATGAAACCATACCGGGTTTTAACTCACTTTATTCCGATATATATTCCGAGTAAATGTATGGTTAGAGATCACAGTGGTCTTTATGAGATGAGGGACGGATCTAAGAAATTTTTAAGCCTGGGTACAAATTGTCTAATATATATATAAAACAAGGAGCTCTATATATTACATTGTATTTTGCTTGACAAATCATTAAACCCGGACACAATAAATACAAATGTAAATAAGCATTATTTAATATAAAAAAAATTAGTACTAATCAATATATTTTAAAAATCAAGCCCGATCACGTGCGGGCCTAGACTTGCCCATGCCTAGGTCCGCCCCTGTATGAGATTAACCTTACTTTCAAATTTGAATTTATATGGCACATTATATCCTTTTATATCAATCAAACTTGCCATGCATACAAAAATTTTAAGTTTATAGAAACTTTTTATATATGTGTTTTGAGTTTTGTAAAAATATACAATTTTAATAAAATAATCAAAGTTCAGTGTATCACTTTTAAATTAAAAGTCTACGACAAATACTTCAATTTTGAATAATGGAAAATTTCAGTTTCCCACAAGATTTTGATGCAAAAAATATAATGAGCCCTATAAATCAAAATTTAGAAATGATTTGATATTATATTGAGTTTAAACTTATGAAAAGCCTCTATAGGAATAAGCTCACCGCATATTTACGTTATCTATTCCTTATCATTTATATAGGCTTAGCATTGATTTAGTACGTAACTAATCGTATATTTGCAAGTAAATTCAACGAAATCACAGAATAATGTACCTATCATATTCTTCTTTTTAATTACTTAATTGCATTTTCGCACACTAAATTAAAAGAAACGGATAATGTATTAAAAGATCAAATTAACCCGAATTTTGGTGTGTGTGTAGGATGCCAACTTGAGAATTGAGACACAAATTTATTATATGCAAGCATTTCAAGGAGACACAAACTTTTTTTTTCTCAAAAAAAAAAAAAAAAGTTTGATCCAGAATAGGGACGAGTACCTAATTTCAAAAGTAAGATTTCATACCATTACCAGACGAGACTGATTAAAGTTGCATGACCACTGAAATAATGAAATCCGTGTAATTGCTGAAAGGATTGGATAAAAAGAAAAAAAAAAAAAAAAAAAAAAAAAAAAAAAAAAAAGAAGGTAGCTAACATTCTTTATTAAAAAGAATTTAACAAAGGGGAAAAAAAAAAAACAGAAAAGAAATTTTGGCGCATTCGAAATTTCCATCGACAGAGTATGGACAGAATCCATTAGTAAAGCAAGTACCGTCCGATATTTCGCGCCAAATTTGAAAAGCATATAAATTCAAGCAAAAAAGGGAGAAAAAAAAACGAAAAGGAAATAAAGGAAAAAAGCTTGCCAACGACATCGATCTCTCCATTGAGCAAAAATGTGTTAGAAACGAACCACTCCACATATCCTCCAATTAAGTCTGCCATTTCACACCGAGAACACTATGCTATGAGCTTAATTGGTAACCTCGGTTCTCTTGCGGGCTTGACATAATCACATAAATACATAATGGTCTAATTAAGTATCACCTAATTAGAGTCCAGCTATGGTGATATGCATATCACGATTTTACCGTGCTATACGGTCTGTATCTCAGTTTTTGATGTCCAAATAGTCGATCCGAATTTTGCGATTTTTAGAATACCGTGCTATACGGATCCGAATTTTTACGATTCTAAAAATCGTAAAATTTGGTTTTCTAAGTAGATTTTGATATAGATATCAAATTGAGCGATTCGGATCGACTATTTGGACACCGGAAATGAAGATACTGCCGCATAGAACGGTAAAATCGTGATATACATGCATATCCTAATTCCACCTAATTACTCATCTTTGTGAATTTATGTATCCAACTTCAACAGAATGATATATTGATATATTCCACAACTATCAGGATATGGTTCTAACTGTCCATCTCAGGTCCAAATTAAACTCCGAATTAATTAGCTAGCCCGTACTATTACTAAATCAATTAAATCAGTAACCAGTTTCTACTTTCTAACAAAGACAGATGTAGATAACAACACACATTCAGACGCAAACAATTGAACACATTGGAACCCAGCAACCAAATCTACGTGTTCATATCATTTTACCATAATTATCCTATCCATGCAATATTTCACTCCTCTTCTATGACCTATAAATACCCCTTGTCACTCCTCTGCTATGACCATCTCATCAGCTCCTCTATTCACTTAAAACTCAGTTAACATGGCTACTAGCAGTAAGACAATGGCACTTGCTTTCCTTCTGCTCCTCGGCATTAGCCACGTGGCATTTGCTGCCAGATCACTCACGGCTTATGGTGGTGGAGCAGGAGGTGGTGGAGGTGGTGGCAGTGGTGGTGGTGGAGGTTACAATGGTGGTTCTGGCTCTGGCTCTGGTTATGGGTCGGGGTATGGCGAGGGTGCCGGTAACGGACTTGGTGGAGGATATGGCAGGGGCGGAGGTGGTGGTGGAGGCGGTGGTGAAGGTGGCGGTGTTAACGGAGGATCTGGATACGGGTCTGGGCATGGATCTGGGTCTGGATATGGTGGTGGTGAGCAGGGTGGTGGTTATGGCAGCGGTAGTGGCGGTGGCGGTGGCGGTGGCAGCGGTGGAGGAGCAGGAGGTAGTGGTTATGGGTCTGGGTCAGGGTATGGGTCTGGGTCAGGATATGGTGCAGGAGGTGCTCATGGTGGTGGGTATGGCAGTGGCGGAGGAGGCGGTGGTGGCGAAGGTGGATATGGGTCCGGTTCCGGATATGGTTCTGGATACGGCAGCGGCGGCGGAAACGGGCACAACTAAAATTCAAAACTTGCTGGTAATTTCAAATGGATCATCTGCTGCATGCTGCAGCTAGCAAGTTAATTAAAGAAATAAAAATATTCATGTGTGATTAATACACATCATGATATGGCTTGTTAATACGTAATGACTACTTATATACGTACAAGAGAGTGAATTGTGTGCTTATATATATAGAAGTATGAATGAATGTAAGCTATAATGATTTTGAATAAGGAACTCTAAATAGCCTTCCCTAAATTTGGTGTGCATATATGATATATGTGGGTTATCAGTTGTATAATGAGCATCATGTTTCTGTATTTCTGAAATAGAACGAATGAACGATCCAGATAAATGCTAGTGGCTTTGTCTGATGCAAGGAGTGTGCAGAAGAAAGTTCTGCAATATACTAGCTATTATAGAATTGGAAGTGAGCTAAATGCAGAGGAAACTTGACTAGCATATCACTTAAATACGAATCCTTCATGCTAAGCAACTGTACAGTATACAATCACTAACGAAGTGTAGAGGTGGCAAATCGGGCGGGCGGGCGGGTCGGGATCGGGTTCGGGTCGGACGGGTCGGATCGGGTCAGTTTGACCTTCTAGAAGATCTCGGGTCAGGTCGAGTGGGGTGATGGCCGGGTCGGGTCGGGTCAATTTTAATATTAATATTTTTTGGATCGTATGTTGATTTGAGTTGGATTGCATATTGTTTGATCTCAGGTCGGGTCAGGTTTGAGTCGGGTCAGTTTGACTTTCTGAAAATATTAGATCAGGTCGGGTCAGGCGGGTTTTTCGAGTCGGGTTGGGTTTTGCCACCTCTAACAAAGTGTGGAATTCTCTTTGCAGTAAAAAGGAAAGCAATATCCATTTAAAAAAAGTTTACAAAATGAGTTCATAGGTAAAATATATCAGCTCAACCTCTTAAGGGTCCGTTTGGCAAATCAAGGAATAGCAATAAAATAGTGCTATCCGATTAGTAAAAATGGATTAGTGGTTGTTGGAAGAGTAAAAAGAATAGTGATGTTTAGAGCTATTCGGATAATGAAAATATTGTTTGGCAAATGACAATTGACATAGTATTGTGATAAATTTTTTAGAGCTATTTTTAGAGCTATTCGAATAGCTATTCCGCTATTCAACCAAATAGGAGGAATAGCGGATTAGCAATTTTTTAGAGCTATTCGAATAGCTATTTTCTGATTGGCACATAGAATAACTATTATTTTGCTACTCTGTTCCAATTTTTGGTTGCCAAACACACCCTTAAGTGAAGCAACAAGAATGTGCTATTCAGCCCACACCAGAGAATTTTGCAATGAAAAAACTGATTAGTGCACAGCAGGATACAACAGTAAAAACCGAGTAGTTCACAAAAAACTGGATACAGTGCCAAGAAAACGAATAGTTCGCAACAAGCAGGATGCAATACCGACTTTCATATTTTCAGTCTAAGTTCAATGAAGAGATTGAAATTCGTGCAGCTAAATTCTCAAGTAGAAAGCTAGGGCATATTACTCAGTGTACTGGCAGTTGTTCAATAGATTAAAATCCAAAATGACAAACTAAACTTTCAAAAGATTTTATCAGAGATCTCTACAATATAATTTAACTAACTAAAAAATACACAGGATGAAAATTTTGATTTATAAGCAAATAATTGATTAAATTTCTCCAGTACCAAGGGCCTGTCTTGAAGTGTCACCTGATGCCCATGCTTGATAATCCTTCACAAGCTAAAAAGCGAAAAATAACAACAAAATTTACATAATAAGATTGCATTAATAATTATTAAAAATGCATTGGATGACTACAATTTTACCAGCAATATTCTAACATAATTATTTCTGATAAATACATTCAGCCGAGAAAAGAAAATTTCCTCAATTCAATTATACAGATTTATGATAAAAATCTTCCTTTTTTCTGATCTTTCTTTGCTCTGTGTGATAACTAGATATACGTAAAAAAACTAACAGCATAAATCAAACCTGAGTTAAAAAACGCGGAAGCATTAGTCTTAGAATCTGTTCAAGAACCTGTTTGCCAGTGGACTCGATCGCCTCAACTGGTAAAGCTCTGAATGGAAATGGAATTTCAATTGAAACCTAGATAGATGATATATCAATAAAAGAATCTGTTAAACGATGATGATCCAAATATCTGCATGTTTTGTGCCTCATTATGCCCTCATTTGTTGGAGTGACATAAAACAAACTTTAATACTAGAATAATAAAATGAAACCATTAGACATTTTTTTGATGCATATAATAGCAGAAAAAAAAACATAGACATTTTTACGATAGCGGGTTTTATAAAATTCTCGGTACACAAACTAAGCTGAAAAAATGGATGCATTTAAACTGTCCTTATAAGATGTTCAATTCTCGTTGTATAGATTGTACTCGCTGCTATAAACTTATTTACCTCAATAGATGTATCAGAAGTGAGATTCTGGAAGTCTGAATCCTGCAAACTCTGATTGCAGAAAACCCGATTCACCATGGAAGCTGCATTCCCACAGTAAATGAACTTGTCAAACATTTCCTGAAAAGAATGAAATTTAATACTTCTATTCAGAAACAAACAGGAAAAAAAAAAGAAAAAAAAAAAAACCAAAGTTATTCATTCTTTATTTTTAAAGGTTTAATTGTAAATCCCTCATAATAAATTAACTACATGTGAATCAAAAATTAAATGTGGAGGGATCAAATAGCTAAAACAAAGGAACTGGCACAGAGTGGAACAATAGTAATAAAGATGTATTACCTGAAAATTTGTCATTCTGAGCTTCCACAAGTGGCGAGCCCTCCAACTAATAACAAAATAAGAGAAAACAAAACATAGTTTGTATATAAAAATAATGAAGAATAAATGGCACCAAATTATTTAAACATAGCCCTCTATAAAACCCAAGTCGAGTCACATTCATTATGACGCACTTGCTTTATAAGTAAACGCCTGGTTATTTGTAAGATCCTATGGTTTTGATTTAACATAGAAAAGAGCTTATAAGCCACAACAATTCTCTATATATATCAGCTGACCAACAGACCGATTATCGGAATAAAAATATCAATAAAAAGATGCTAAATATTATATAGTACAGGCTATGGCTATATTTCATAATCCATATTATCTAACCATGTTCAATAGATGCACTGCTGAATTCGTTCCAGGCTTTTTACTGCTCCTTGTAGGATCTCATGGCCATTTTAATTTCTTAATTTCTTGTGTTTCATAAAATAAATAATCTCAGGATGGATGTGAGAAAGAAATACACCAATTAGACGGCATCCAGAATGAATGTTTCAGGAATTCAGGTGGCATAGTATCTGTATGGTAAAAGAATAAAGAGAAACATTGGAAACCTTGCAAGACAAGAGGCGGATGCAGCAGCCATTGGGTTCCTCATCAACACGGACAACCAAGACCGGACAGACTTCAAAGGAGAAGAACTTGAAGCGGTAGACGTAGCACCTGAACGTGTTGTCATCTATCCTCTCTATCCTCTCTGCATCCAGCACGGAGTACTGACTCGCCGGCAAGCTCATGTATTCAGCTGGCATTAAAACATGTAAATCATTGATGATTGCCCTCCCAAACATGTAAATTGGCACCTATACATACCCTCATAACAGATTAATTTGGTGATCTTACTCAGTTAGGATGCAATAACTAAATAGAATCAGTTTTTATCTACAGCAAGAAATAACCATACCTAGAGGGCGCTGGAGCTCCTTGACGGACTTGAATTCGGAGAGGCGGGCGACGAATCGAGCCTTGGGGGCAGAGGAGACGGCGGAGGCACGAGGGCAGAGGCGGCGCGGGATGTTGTAGGAGGTCCGAGTGGCGGCGGAGTGGAGATGCAGAGGGCGGGCAGAGGTGGAGCGGAGAGCAGCCATCGACTCCTCTTTTCTCCACCTTGGAAGGAGTGGAGGTTTGATTCGGAGGTTTTGATTCGGATCTGCGGAGAGGAGCTGAGAGTCTGGAGTCTGGAGGACAGAGGCCACTGGTGACTGGATGGACTGGACAGTACGTTTGGTTTTGACTCCATGGATAAGACTGCGACGACACGACACTTTCGGACGGACGTTCAGTAACAGCCCTCCAGTGCCCAAGGCCAACTGGAGATATCGGTGTATGTGTATTATACTTACTGTTGTACCGTTGTTACTAGTAATTCATCATTCATCGATCAAGGCCTTGTTTGTTGATCCACTTGGATTTCATATATCCTCTGTAGCGCTGCATTGTGTAGCGCAGGACGTGAACCGTTAGATCATCTCGAGAACCGTTAGATCATCTACTTGTAATGATTTGAGCATTTCCTATATTTCCCCTCATTTATTTTTGTTTGCTGAAAGTCTTTTTCATGGATTTCTTTTTCCCATATTTTTTTTGAGATAAAGATGAGGGTCATTTATTTTTGTTTGCTAAGTCTTTTTCATGGATTTCTTTTTTCCATATTTTTTTTTTTAGAAAAAGATGAAGTCAAGCCACTCAACTTTTTTTTCCTATATTAATTAAATGTAAAGAATGTGTTACATGTGTACTTTCATTTCAATAAAGATAAAAGGAAGCTCAATACTAAATTAATCCAGCAAGTCCAGATTTCTGATAACACTTCGCTTGTTATTAACAAATTAATTGATATTCCCATTTCTATTTCACTACAGCTAAGTATCTATATGACAATTTAAAACAACAGACTATACATTTAGGTATCCTTTAGCTGTCTACCAAAATCACATATTGTTAACGGCCCACTAAGCAAGTCAGCCAAGGCTCTAAAGAGGTTTCAAAACCAAATTCAATCAATATCAGCATGAACATAATCTGTAAACACAAAGTTCTTCTCTAGCTCATGCAGTGCATACGCCACTGCGGCACTGGCCAAGGCAGCCCCTCCTAGCAGAAGACGAATATTTGTCTCTGAAGGGATTCCAGCTGTAGCGCAGAAGAAAACGGTTGCACCGATCAATAACTTCTTCCAAGTCTGAAAGCCATTGTAAGCTGCTTTGCATGATGAGCACTTCAGCGTGTGCTGTTCAAATCTGTCGAGCATCTGAAGCAATTACAGAGAAGAAATGCTTAGTATGAAATTAAAGCTAATCAGATTGATCTATGGCATATATATACCCAATAATCATGAAATGCATTTCTGTTAAGGGAAAAAACACTAAGTACTATGCATACTCTTGCAAACAAACAACATTGCTTATGGCCCTCCAAAATTGCTAATATCACATACAACATCAAGTACTTATTTTTTTATATGAATAACCCTGCGATAGTGTCATTTTGACAAGAGTAAGTACTGACAGCATTAATTACAAGAATGATTTGCAGAAATAATAGTGATGTTAGATTTAAGAAAATTTTGAAACACTTGGCAATAAAATTTGGATTCTATTATTGCTGAGCACTAGAAGTTTTAGAAAACAAAGTTTACTAAAGAGAATTGGCAACAAAAATCTTCGGTCTACATGGAATAGGATCGTTATTCACACTTCACATGTAATTGTAAAAGTGAACCACAAGCTAGATAAGACTGCGTAGACCCGCATGGTAATTATTTGAACAGCAGAAGTCCAATTTCAACATCAATTTAAAATAATTACCTCGCGCTTAGATAAGATTGTGGATGGTAATGGTTGTTTATCGGTGTAACCAAACCACTCAGGCTGGCTATTGCCAAACCGTCTCAGCCATCCACGAAAAGCTAAGACCAGCCGATCTGCCTGTGTGGGGGTAAAGGTAATTTTTGTGTACTCCTTGTTGATGTCCGTTGAAGATTCATTGGACTTGGACTGGAATATCTTTTCTTGACCTTGAAGTACTATCATGTCACCATCATATACCTTGTTTGATGTCCAGTGTTCATGCCATCTGGGCACAACCTATGCCATAGAAAAACTAAAGTAAGACCTTCAGACAAATCAATTTTGAAAGCATATATCAATGTACTTCACTTCAATTATTTCTTTAATCGCCACTGAAAGTTAGCAATGGACCCGAAATTCAAATTGAACCTCGCCATCAATTCTTTGTTTTTATTTTGTTTTATTTTGTTTTATTTTGTTTTATTTCCTTTTTTTTTTTTAGCATATGCCTCATTTACTCTCAATTTTGCAACTATGGACCAAATTAGATTCTACCATATGAATCGCTTAAGGCACTATTCAAGGTATCCCCAGAATTTTCTAAATTTACATACCTGCCACCAATTGGGGCCAGGCATTGAAAATTGAAAGAAGTTACGTGCACTACAGACAATAGAACGGGTCTTCCCAGGCGCCATTGGAATATTGAAGGAACAAATCCATATAACCCACTTCTGATCTCCTACGATCGGGAGCTTTGTGTCTATCTCAATCCTGTTATAAAAAAACTACCAATGTTCAAGTACAGATCATAAGCAATTACAATGGTTTGTTCAGTATCATAAAAATCCTTGGATCAAGGCTTTTGTAAAAGTACATTTAATAATTGTTTGACAATAGAAAATATACGACCTGAAAATATCTTCAAATGAGATCAAACATATTATCAATTAAAACCAAGCTTCAAGTCAAACAAAATATTAACATTAACCTCACTTCTAAAAGTATCTTAACAGACTTGCTTCATTAAATAACTCATATCTAAGTCTCCATGCTTAAATCCATTTTGATTCTGGCTTGACTTTATCTTGTGCATGTAGAACATAATGTATTTAATTAACTATTCAGCATTTCTCCATCGATGGCATGCAGAACTATATGGATGCTTATTACCACACCTACCCACGAGATCTATTAAATGGAAAGGGCATAGTTTATGAAGTACTGACAAAAGGCTTCAATTTTTAACATCAGCACCAATTAACCGAAATCAGACCATTACACAATAATGATGGGTAAAACTTAAAACATATGGTGACAAAACAGATTTGATCAGTTCATCTAAGAGAGGTTGTGGGCAAGTTTGCCATTATCTTCACCTCCCATTTTTTGTAGAGGCATTATTAACAAATGAGAGATATCCAAATTAAATATAAGATTGAACCAACATCGTAAGAGCTTACTTGTTCATGGCATAGCAAGGAGCAATGAACTTAGCAGTGATACGAGGATTGCCTGCATTAGCTCCAGAATAACCCCATGCACCACTGGAATCTAACTTGAATGGCAAAGGCTTGGCTCTATCCCGCCTACCTGTTACCTATTTAACAACAAATATAATCTGTTAATGTAATTATTTACGAAATGTGCCCAATAAATGAGCCAAAAATGAATGGAAAGCAATCTACCTTGTGATGTGCAAATTCTATATGTGATGGATCAGAGACATTCTCCATTAGAGTGTCATAGCCATAGAACAGGTCTCTTTGGATTGTGACAGTAGAAAATGCAGGATCATCAAAATCCTCTGGCAGCCTGCTTACACAATACAAAGATATTATTTCTCAAAGGCAAAGAACTCATGACTTGTAGATAGACAGTATTGGGTACATGCTGTTCAAATACTTGTACCAAAAATGCAGGCTGTTTTTTGCATTGTTAGCCTATGATTTATGTACAAGTGTGCCACCAAAAAAAACAAAACATCAACTAGTGGGTGCTATAAAATGCAACAGTTCAGACATGATGCAAGACAGTCATAGCATAACTTTTACGCTTCATTTCAATAGCTCTTTTTGGGTATGTAATCGTGTTTGCCACAAAATACAATTAATTTCTATCACCTGAAATGGGGGATTTCATAGTACTTGCATCGAAGACCTGAAAATCAATACTATATCATAAAGCGCCATTTACTAGCAACTAAGCATACATACATGGGAGGTTTTGTAGCAGCAGCTTTCTCCCATCCGTTTTCATCAGGCCAGACAAAAAGCAGGCCCTGAGAGACCAGGACTGGGAACTTAATTGCACAAGCCTTTGGTGACTTGTAAGCCCGTGACTCCGGCCCCTCAGCTGCCGCCTGAGGGATCCGCGTGCAGGACCCCGATCCATTAAACGACCATCCGTGGTATGAGCACTGCAGGCATCCCGTCTCGTCTATTCTCCCTTCCTGTTCAAGCAAGCAAATGACGCATCAATCATCGTTAAAGTGTGTTCCTTTCTATGCTGATATTATATCCAATTGCCCCCCAAATTGTTCTAGTTAAAACATTAACCACAATTCATTGACTGGATTCTGATATTTACAGACATTATGAATTTATCATCAATTTGCATACTACTAAAAAATTAACATGAGTGTCAATTCCAGGTTTCATTGTATAAAGTTCACATCAATTTGCATACTTATAAAAAATAAATCCGGAGAAAATAAATGTAGAACATCCTCAAGGGAAGAAAATTACCGAGAGAGGTGCGAGCCGGTGGGGGCATTTATCATCGAAGGCAACCCAATCACCCGAATTGGGATCCTTCCAGATCACCAGATCGCGATTCAGGAGCTGAAACGGGGTCGGGTACCGGGGGTCAAGATCCTCGATCAAAGAAACCGGGTACCAGTGATCGCGCCAGGAGAATTTCTCAGCGGATGAAGAATCGGACGTCGTGGGCTCCTCCTCCTCGCCCCATCCCTCCTCCTGCTCTCTCGAGATCGGGGAGGCCGGAGACGACGGCGTCGCCACGCGGAGCTGAACTCGCCGGTTGCGCTTGGCGTGTGGGATCCGAGAGGAGAAGGTTGGTGTTGCTGGAGGCAGTGGAGATTTGCGCGGGAGAAAAGGGGAGAGTGAGGAAAGTGTATTTAGCGCCATTTTTTGGGGAAAGTAGGGAGGATTAAAGATTTGTTTATGATTTTATTTAGCTCGTGGATTGATTGTTTATTATAGAAGAAGGAAAAAAATGGCTGCTGAACAGAAGACACACTGATCGGGATCACCTGCTTTTCTTTTACCTACTTTTTTCTTGATCCGATGGTTGAGAAACATTAAAGTACTGTGAGATTGGTGCTGAAAAATCGAAATATTTTGAGATCCGTGCGAAAATTGATTCCAGCCGTCCGTTCGGAAAAGCAAGACTGCTTTTCTGAAAGCGGATTCTGATCCACTGAGGACTGCAGACTTGCAGAGTAGGAGTTGCTTACACGCCATTGCGCCACAGTGTTCTGGAAATAAGGAACGAACCCAGCGTTTTGTTGTGACAGATGTACTGTTTATATCATGTGGCGAGTCTTGAGACCTGGGACCCAACTAGAGCTGCAAAAACAAAAGCTCGTAACCAGCGGCTCGCTCGGGATCGACTTGGTCATAGCTCGAGCTAAACAAACTCGAGCCAGTCTAACTCGTATAGACATACGATCCGAGTTTGAGTTAAGGCCCAACTCGACTCGTAACTCTACCATATAGCTATATTATATAAGACATTGATGTTTAGTTCACAATTAAGACATATTTGAGTATAATTTCATAATACTTGGTAATAATTCTTGTTTGTTCGCAAAAAATTACGTTTATTATACAATATATTGTGTTGTCAGAAGTAAAATATTGCGAACTAAAAATATTTGTTTATTGATTTTACAAAAATTACTTTATTTGACATGAGTCTGAGCTTGAGCTCGTTCAAGTCGAATTCAAGTTGAGATTTTAGCTCGAAACTGATTTAGCTCTTCAAGCACCTCAACTATACCACATCATCAATATTATTAACCGTTGATTTTGTTTAAATCTCTTCATCTACTTTGATCCAATGGTTTATATGTATTATCTCTCCTCTTTTAATGAGATGATATGATATGTCTAAGACAAAATTTAACTCTTAAAGTGGTCCAATATTATGTACTATTATTTATAAATTATTACATGATCATCATCATATTATTATTACTCACATAATAAATTTTAAAGTTATGTTCAATTTTTTTAAATAAATATTTTTAATTTATAAGTTTTATTATTTATTTGTTATCATATTTCGGGACGAAGCCTGAATTACAGCTCTAGTTTATATAATGTTCAATCCGAATTTGAACTAGCCTCAAGCCCTCAACTCAAGACAACTCGACTCATATGCAGCCCTAGACCCAACCCGCGAGTCGGATGATCCGTGATGAGTTCTGTCACGGAAGAGGATTTTGGAGCTAGTGTTGACTGTTGAGAGGAAACAAACAGCGGGCTGAAAGTTGAATCCGGCCCATGGTTTCCATGTTTTGTACAATCGAAAGAGAAGGAATGTCGTGTTGGATTAGAAGTTAGAACTATCGTGTGAATGTGATTGTGCGAGTGGTGAAGTGGGCCGACGGCTCCAAAAGTTCAGCAATCAGAATTCAGAGGTCACTCAGTTTCCAATTTGTTGACTTTCTTTCATACTTCAGAAAAAGTAAAAAAAAAAGAGAAAACTTCCGACCTGCCGGATTCGAACCAGCGACCTAAGGATACCTGCGACCAACTACAGTCCTCCGCTCTACCAACTGAGCTAAGGTCGGTTTCTGTCCTTTAAAATATATTTTAAGAATAATAAGTTTCACATTGTGTGATTTACATAACCTGTCATGCTGTGTTAAAGAATACAACTAGAATTTGGATTATTGGGGAATATATATAAAAGCATATTGAAAAAAATAACATGAAAAGGCTATCTTCCCAAATAAGAAACCTGAGCCATCAATCGGCGGCACGAGGCACTTTAGGTTGACTTGTGCCTATCTTTCTTTAGACAAGTCAATTTAGGTCCAATTGGGATCAGGTTTAAGTTGGTTCGATTTTGCTCTAAAATTGGTTAGGTTGGACAAGTTCTTCGGATTTTGACCAAATTTTATCATAAAAAAGAGAAACTAATAGTCGGATCGGATTGGATCGGGTTAATTTAATCGAGCGGTGGGTCACAAGTTAATTCAGGTTGGGGCGAGAGTTCAAGTCAGTTTGACAATTTTATAATATTTGATCATGTTAGTTCACATATGAATAGATCCTGATGGATTTGTCAAGTCCAATCGGATTTTGCCACCTCTAATACTATTACTGAAGAGGAATCAGTCAAGACGTTTGCTCGGGGTTAAGAATAAATAGATTATGAACTCTGCGCGAAAGAAAGACATCATCCTATCCTTGAATCGTATGTGATTGAGTATGCGATTTAATAGCTCGAGTCACTAAATAAACTCCAGGTTGTCCTGTTGTCTTGTTCAACTGGATTTGATTAGTTAATTGAAATTAGTTGGATTATTTAATTATAATTTATTTATTAAAATTTCGAAATAATAATTAAATCCTCAGCAAAAAAATATTGGAAATATTTTAAGAGGAGGGATCAAATAACCATGTTTTTTGGTGACCGTGAAATTAAATCTTAAATAACTACATTTTAAATTCTTAAATAACAAAACTAATTGATAGAATATGTTGTGTATATCATATTTTATGTGTATACAAAAAATTGTATCATTTTGATTTTATTTACATATGCATCATCATTAACAAAAATCAATGGTTCAAGTTTTATGATTTTTTCTCCTCTTTAAATGACTATCGAAACAATGTTAAAACTTTACTATTTTTTATGTATATGTTATTAAGATAATATAGAATACATCTAACGGTTTAGAGTTTTTAATTTATATATAAATAAAAAAATGGTCACCATAAGCACTAATGCCCATAGTTATTGGATCCCTCCACATATTTTAATAGGGCCTTAAGTCATCTCCTCAAAAAATAGGAGCAGGTTTCAATTTGTCCGAGGAGGTCATTAATTATCGTAACAAAAATAAGAGTACAGTTTTATACAAGGGAGAAAATAAGGGGATAGGAACGTGGGGATCTTAAGATTTTCACTTTATATAATTATATTTCATGATTATTTTCATGCATGCACATATATAATTAGTTGGTAAACGAATTACGCTGACATCTCACCCGAACTAAAAATTCATTAGTTTGCAAACAGAAACATGGATGCCTTGAATCCGGACAGACTACCCGCCGGTATAGGTCATGTACAGTAAGCCTCCCTCCTGTTTCTTTCGCGCAGCATTTTGTGCGCCTCTCTCGGATTCGAGGAATCATCAGGGGCCCAGATGTTAATAATAATAATTTAGTCCGTTTGAGTAAGTTCTTCTTCGACCAGTTTCTGCCAGGCATGTATTGTTACATAGTTATGTCAACAATTATATATTGTTTCTGTTCATCATTACTATTATTCTTATTCTTCCGAGGAATTCATATCCCCTGCTGTACAGCATTATGCAGTTCACAGGGTCAGCCATTGGATTGTCTCAAGATGCGTGCCAGCGCAGCTCTGGAGATGATCCAACGGCTGACACTGTGAATTGCACAATGCAGTTAAGTTAGGGGATGAGCACTAAAAAAAAGAGTCGATCTTCCTCTCTGTTAGACTGACTCACCAGATCAGATCAGATCAGTTAATTATTATTCCGGTGGGGCCCAGTTGACAGTGTCGTATGGCCAATGAGCGGTGGTACTCCAGGAGCAGAGCAAAGAAGAAACATTCTGGTGGGGCCCAGTTGACAGTGTCGTATGGCCAATGAGCGGTGGTACGCCACGAGCAAACCAAAGAACAAACATTCTTCTTCTTCTGATCTTCTCTTCTATTCTCTGACTGACATCGCATCCCACGCTGCGCTGTCACCTCCTCTCCTCTCCTCCCCTCCCCTCCCCTCTCCCCTCTCCCATTTCCCCCTTCGACGATCTCTCCTCCCCGCGCCATGGCTTCGTCGTCGGGCTCCGTCCCGGCTCTTGGTGCTCTACTACCTCCTTACCTCCCCTTTTGTTTTGCCTCTTTTGTTTTGACCTCTGGTTTACCTCTGGTTTGCTGATTTATATGATTTCGATGGCAGAAGCTGTGCAGGTGCTGGTCTCCTCCCTCGCGGACGAGTCGGCCGTCGTCCGGGACGCCTCTCTGTCCTCGCTCAAGGAGATCGCTCCGTTGTAAGTTTGTAACTACTACGATCACTCTTAATTTCAGACCAATTGTTATTACTTTAGTAATTTAGTTTAGTTGTATCTCCACTTTCATCATCTACATTTGAATTGGGACGTTTGAGTTCACTGATCCAATCATGGAGTTTCAATTTTGTTTTTTTCTCACTGTGATCATTTTCAATTTGGATGATGCCTACACCATCTCATCACTCATCAGTGTATCATTTTATTACTGAGACACTTCATTTCAGTACAATTAGACTGCTAATGTTTCAATTCTGCTATCCGTTTTTTCTGGCAGGAACCCGCTGCTAGTCCTCGACTGTTGTGCTGCCATATCGCGCGGAGGGAGACGGGTAAGAGAGTTCCTTTATTATCTACTACTATTTTTCAATTTGTTTTGAAATTGGTCTTAACTTGCCCGGTTAGTTTTTACATTGAGTTCAATATTTCACCTTCAAATAGGTCGAGTTTGCTTTGGTTCCTCGTATAAATGCATTAGGCAAACACCTACACCTACACCTTTTTAATTTTTTATTTTTTGAAAAATTCGGCACCTGTTTCATTAGAAACAAAACATGGGTCCAGTTAGTACCTTTGACCTGGTATCTAAGGCATTTAACCTACATTAATCCTAGACACTTAACTTCTACGACCTTGTCTTTGCTATTAGTTCTTACCAGTACAAGCATCATGCCAAAAAACCATTAGAATACTGCATAACAAAATATTACAAACTTACAATACTGGCAGTACATCATGAGCAGTCTTCAGCCATTTTCATGGCAGGCAAACACTTAAATTGATCTTCTTAAGTAATCTTTTTGGGCCTGCTTGGCTGAGAGTGAAAAAGTTATGTAATTACAGAGAAGTGGAACTGAGAAGATTCCACTTTCCCAAAGTATATTCCATCTGTGTGGCAGATGTATCAATTGGAATAGTAACAATAAATTCTAATTAATATAGTCATAGTAGGAAAAAGACTCTTATGATCCCATGAATTCTTATACATGTTATATCCACAAAGATTTACTGGATAATGGACATTCCAAAATTAATATTACTAATATGTAAATATACAATAGTATGTCAACCAACGTTTCAGAAAAATCAAATGCATACATCCTGTATTTATTTACCTAAAGTATCAATATACTTACACAACTCCTTGAAATTAAAAATGCGAGTCTTTCTAATGGAGCATCATATCTTCAGTTTTAACTACAATGCTACTATTTGATGTTCACAATAGTTGTGAAATTTTAAGAACATGGGTACTGTACTTGACGGATCAGTGTATTGGTACTATAGGTACATACTGAACAATGTATCAGCATCCTGGTATTAGGCTCGTTTAAATATGGTGTTACTTGATAGTTATCTCTAATGATTTCCACAGTTTCACCCTTTCCTATCTAAAGGTGATATTGTTAACAAAGTGTAGAAGAATAAACGCTGATTCAGAATTAATGTTCGCCGAAAACTTAACTCAAATAAAATTAGTGTAGGGGTATTTTAGCACAGAAGGGTAAAAAAAGAACTCCATCCCTATTCCGATTTAAATCCGCAATTCCAGCCTTTACCCCCAAACAACTGAAAAAGGGGGAAAGCAGCCCTATTCATTAGAGTAGGTGTTCTCCGATCAATTATGCTATTCCAGCACTGCCGAACATGCCCTTTCTATAATGTTTGTGTACAGATTTTAAAATCATATAAACGTTTTGTCCTACCATATACAAAGTTGGACATGAGGAACATGTATCAAATGATAATGATTGGTCCTATGCATGACGAGTTCATAGCTTCTAAATTTGTGTTTTTATGCTTATTTGTTTGTGCTGGGTTATCATGATGCTCAGAAATTTGGTAACCTAACCGGTGTCTTCCTGGTCATGGCGAGTGCTGTGCGGGTAATGGACCGAAAGGATGCAGACTCCACGTACTTGGGTAAGCTTGCAAAGATTGCTACGTCAGAGATTATCACATCTAAGGTACATTACGCTTGCACACTTATTGTGTATTATTGATTCATTTTATTTGTTACTAAAAGAGAACTAACAAGTGCATGTTCACAAAATAGCTGCATGTAGACATTTTTAAATAAACGGAAACAAAAAATACAAGGTAAAGAGGATTTTTTGGACCTTTCTTTGAAAATTGTCTGAGTACTAATGTACCTATTTTCCAAATATATAGGAGTTCAATGCTGATTGGCAGAGGGCGGCAGCTTATCTCCTTGTTTCAATTGGATCCAAAGATCCAGACCTGGTATTTATCTTTATAATTACTGCATAAGTCTCTTCCTTGGTTAACTATGATTTTCATAAAGCAAACTGAGGATATGCCATGTGTTATTTCTTTTGGATTGCGATAATGTCATTACTATTACCTAATATCTGTGGTATTATATTTCTTCTGAATGTAGTGTGGACATTATTATTTTCTGCTTATCTGATTCCATGAGGAGTTTAGAATAATTGCTATCTATTCATTTAACTATAATTTCTTTTGCATTTTTGTTTTCTACAGCTGATGGAGGAGATCTTTCTTCACTTGTCGGGGTCTAATCCTGCGTTACCAGCAATGGTTCAAATTCTAGCAGATTTTGCATCTGCTGAAGGTTAAGTCCGTTCCTATTTCTATTCTTTGTTCTTTATTTGATGTTTCTTCTCAGTGGCATATGCATGAAGCTAAATTGTTCAACCTTTTCTGTTTGATTGTTTGAAGCTTTGCAGTTTAGTTCACGGCTCAAAGATGTGCTTTTACGTGTTCTACCTATTCTTGGTAGTGTAAGAGATGCCTATCGACCTATCTTTGCAAATGGTAAATTTTCTATGTATCAATCATTGAAAAGTACCAGTTGGTTTATACTGGTAGCAGGCTTTGGTGTGTATGATACATCTTCGGTAGAATGAACATTTTATACCTTCTCAGATGATGTTCTCAAGAGTCTCGTAATCCAGGTAGAAAACCTGAAGAGGCTTGCTACAGTTGCAATTTGGGATTTGCAAATTGCAAACTGAAGGGTTAGAAAAGTAAAATGAGAGATGGGAGAACATTATGAATTTATCTCCTGGAAAACATTTCTATAAATATTTTAAATTCATTTGACTTTCATGGAAGTATGAAATAACTAATATTAAGCTAGCCCATTAGCCCTAAATTATTAATGCTGCCTATACACACATATTATACTGATACAGTTTTTAATAGATCCCAAGAGAATTTATTTTGTAGAATATTAAATAATTAGATATGTTTGTACATTGTTAATTTTTTCTCAGCATTCAAGTGCTGGTGCCAGGCTTCATGGCAGCATTTAGGAGATTGTCCTTCTGATCATCTTTTTGATAGTGATGTGATGTAAGTTATTTGATTTTTTTCCTATTTTCGTAATTTAAATTGAGCTTTTCGGATGCACACCACCGGCTTACCTTGCTGGGGTTTCTTTTGTAGGTCCTTCATGAATTCAGTTTTTGAGCTTCTATTAAGAGCGTGGGCTAGTTCTCGAGATCTAAGAGTAAAGAGCTTCTATAATAAATTGATTCTAATTCTTTAATAGCAAAATGAAGAATATTGGAAGTACTGATTAGTTTAAGTATGTTTATCAAATGCATAACTGTCAGAGAACAAAGGAGGAGACAGACTCTATGAGGGCAGTTTTAGATTCAATAAGCTATTTGTATATAATTTTTTTTTATTTTGTCAGGTGCGGATATCTTCTGTAGAAGCATTGGGAGAAATGGTGGGTCTCGTTACAAGGTCCCAGCTGAAGGCTGCATTGCCAAGACTTATTCCCACAATATTGGACTTGTATGTATATTCTCTATATATATTTAACTTTTCTGTACGGATTAAGTAGAAATGTTCCGGATGTTAACTGCTTTTTGTGAACAAGGTGCAAGAAAGATCAAGAAATTGCTTATGTTGCCACAAGCAGTCTTCATCATGTTCTCACTGCTTCTTTGTTGTCAGAATCAGGTCCTCCTCTCCTTGATTTTGAGGTTAGATCAATAATTTTTTTTAAAAATTAAACTAAGCTGTTTTGGCCATTAATTTTATTTTGTTCACTTTTTCCAGGAACTGGAAGTAGTTTTGGTTACTCTTCTCCCAGCAGCATCTATTAACAGTAAGGATGACCGCTCAAACTTTTCAATGGGCCTCAAGGTGCTTTGTCCTTTCTAATAATTAGACAAATTCAACATAGAATACATTGTAAAATTATAATTATATCTTCTAGGTCTTGTATGCGTTCATGTATTTCTGTTTTAATTTTACAGGCCTGCATCATCGCAGTCTTTTATTATTTTAATTCCTCTTACAGACTTGTTTTAATTGTTAGGCCAAGAACTTGGGGCAAAATTTTAATACTCTCAAATTCCTTAAATGGTTGAAAATTGACAGAGCTGCTTCTTGTAATGTTTGGCTGACATGGTCGAAAATTTACGTAGTCTCTATTTTCTTTGTTTTGCACAGAATTACAATGAGATCCAGCATTGCTTTTTGGTGGTTGGTTCGGTGTATCCTGAAGATCTTTGCTCTTTCCTCCTGAATGTGAGTTAAAAACGCTGGAATCATTATATCAGAGAAGCATCTTTTTATCTTTTGTATTAATTCATGTTTTATATTCCTCATGGTTATCTATAGAAATGCAAGGCAAAGGATCAAGCATCCATCATTGGAGCACTTTGCACAATCAAGCATCTTTTGCCCAGGTTTAATTTTCTTTATTTATATTTTTCTTAGAAAGTAATATTTTTTTGGAATTTAGAATTTGATATTTGTAATCCACAAAAGTTTATTTGAAGTTGCTATGGGTTTGATCATGAATAGGTTGTTGGAAGCATGGCACAGTAAGAGAACCTCACTTGTTGAAATTGTTAAGCTATTACTGCTTGATGAGCATGGTTTGGGTGTTCAGAAAGCATTAGCAGAAGTAAGCTTTTGTATTATCCTTTAATTGGTAATCACAATTGGAAAAGATTAATTTAGAATAATTGTCTTGTTCTTGATACAACATGCAAAAAATAATCGGTGTACAATTAGAAGGTTGAAATCTTAAAGCATTACTACAATGCTATTTAATTCTATTTTGTGGCAGCTAATAGTTGTCATGGCATCTCACTGCTACCTGAGTGGACAACCAGCAGAATTGGCAGTTCAGTTTCTTATTCGGCATTGTGCTATAACTGATGAGGAGATAGATAATTCAAGCAGCATCTCCAACAATTTTCTTCAGATTGGTTCCTCCCAATACAAGAGACTTGAGGTTTCCCTCTTATCTTTTTCTCTATCTTGCTTTGGTACCCACTTATTAAGTTATGAGCATGAGGGTGTCACTGAATATTTGTTCTCGAGTTGTTGTTTCCTATCACAACTGATCTGTTCTAAATTATACTGAAGCTATTACTATATTTCATGATACTGAATTCAAGGTGATGCTGGGGCCTGTCAGTCTAGAAGAATTAAGAGCTGTTTGTGAGAAGGGTCTCCTTTTACTGGCTATCACCATTCCTGAAATGGAGGTATATAAGAACTTGTTGAATTTCTGTCTGCTTTTTGCAAATTGAATATATCAAGCTGTATTTTTAAGTTGGCATTATCTTGTAGCACATCCTCTGGCCATTTATATTGAAGATGATCATCCCCAAGAAGTACACTGGTGCAGTTGCAACAGTAATATACTACATTCCTTAACTTATCGTGCATAAATGTTATTTTTCTTTAGTTTTTAATGTATTGTGATTTGTTTATTTTACTTAATTTTCCTTATGGTGCAGGTTTGCAGATGTATAACCGAGCTATGTAGGAAAAGGACACCTCAAGCCAGCTTATTATACAGTGAATTCAATTCCTCTAGTGATCTTCCTAGTGCTGAAGTAAGCCCTTTCAGTGACAAGTCTACTTGACACTTCATATTTTTTTTCCCAATATGCATTCCTTTTAGTTTAATTGATGGTTACTGAAATGTAGGAGCTTTTTGCTCGTTTGATTGTCCTTCTGCACGATCCACTTGCCAGGGAGCAATTGGCTTCTCAAATTTTGACGGTACATCTTCTCGTGACCATGCATGCATTCTGACACTTGCAATTGGAGATAACTTCTGTACAAGTTATACTATTCTGTATAATACCTTTCCAATTTCATGTAGGTTTTGTGCTACTTGGGTCCATTATTCCCAAGAAACCTTGTATTATTCTGGCAAGATGAGGTATACAAATTATGTACTATCTTTTGCTTTCTCTTACTTTTAGAAGCATCATTTAGGTGCCTTTACAAAGTACCTAATTTGGGAAGTTTTAGGTCCCTAAATTGAAGGCTTACATTAGTGACCCAGATGACCTGAGACAGGACCCCTCGTATCAAGAAACTTGGGATGACATGGTTATTCATGTAAGTTATCTTTATGATTATTAAATTTTGTATTTTTTTCATTTTCTTAACTGATGGTTAGTTTCAACTAATCAATAATGAATTAGTAAACTTAATATATTAGAAGTTTTGAAATATCCTTAATATGTACAATTCTGCCAAAGAGGTCAGGATCATCAGTGTTGTTTTAAAAGCAGAGACAGAATTGCATTGCTTTCTGTATATCCTTTTCTGTACATGGATTACAGATAGTACACTGCCTTTCCTTTTTATCCTTTTCATATGGAAAATCATTAAACATACAGATTCAGGTAAAAAACACGGAGTTTTTCATTTTTCTTGTACTTTCAGTTTCTGTCAGAATCTCTGGATGTGGTGCAAGATCGAAACTGGATAATATCCTTAGGTGATACTTTTGCAAAGCAATACTCTTTGTATGTTGGTGATGATGAACATACAGCCTTACTTCACAGGTCCAGTGTCCGTCACTCCCTCAAAATTTTGCATGCATTTTAAATTTCTTATTACTTATATTATGATTATAATCTTTACTCCTGCAGATGCCTTGGGATGCTTTTACAAAAGCTCGATGACAGGTTTTATGTTCGTGAGAAGATAGATTGGATGTATAAACATGCTAATATATTGGCCCCTACAAACAGACTTGGCCTAGCTAAAGGCATGGGGTTGGTAAGTTATCATCTGAGTGTCCCCTGGACTTCTTTTCATATGATTTTACCTTTGTAAAGCTATAAATTTGTTACAATTTAGGTTGCTGCTTCACATCTTGATACTGTATTGGAGAAGCTAAAGCGTATTTTGGATAGTGTGGGCTATACTGCTTTTCAAAAGTAATATCACATTGCCTTTTTTTTCTAATTATTTGTACTCCTTTTTATTGGAGTCGTGTGTTCTTTTAGTGAGACAAATTGACCCAGTGAGGGTATTTGTGCCAGATTTTTGTCTTTCTTCTCGATCAAAGTTAAAGCAGAAGATGCTGATGACACATATGCGGCGCTAGCCTTGATGTATGGTTATGCTGCCAGATATGCACCAACAACAGTTATAGAAGCCAGAATTAATGCACTTGTGGTACATCTTGTCTTTCATTCTTTCTTTGTGCCTCATAAGTATTTGTCTAAGTTGAAAATTAAAGCTGCTAATATAATATAGACAGTTTTTGGTCTCATTTGCTGAGTAATATGGTAGGGTCAGATGTATATAACTTGACTAGGGTCAGATGTATATAACTTGACCTTTTGGTATTTAGTTGTGTATACTCTCCAATGTTCAATACTATTTCTCTGTAATTGTTGTTGAAGAACCTTTTGCCTCATTGGCATCAGGATTTGCACTTTTGATAATAACTACACCATATCTATCTTCAGGGTTCAGACATGCTAGCAAGTTTTCTTCATGTTCAGCATCCTAACGCTAAGAAAGCTGTAATCACCGCCATTGACCTATTAGGTACTTCTGCTCACCATTTTTTATGCTTACTCTGAGAGTCTGGGCACATCTTAGCACTGGGGAAATCGATTACAATTGGTTGCTCCTTGTTTTCTTATCTTTTCCGCTAGGCTGCTCTGTGATCCATGCTGCTGAAATGGGAGTCTCCTTTCCCCTGAAAAGAAGAGATGTATTGCTGGCCTATGTGCTGACCTTAATGGGTCGAGATGAAACTTATGATATTGCTGATTCAAGTATTGAGCTTCTTCACACACAGGTACTTACTTGCTGAATGTGCATAATAGGGATGCCCTAATTTTCTTTTTCTTGTTTTGGAATCAGTTGAAATTCACACATCTTAAATTATATTATTGGGATTTCTGGTTTACAATCTAGTCTTGCCTCTGAAACAGTAGGCATTTATATTCTGATTGTATTAGCACTTGCTTTTCTGTAGTACCAGTCCGTTGTTACAAGGATTGCAAAATATGATGATGAATTTAATATAAAAAATTAAGAATAATGTTTTGGTGATGGACTTACTATCTTATTACTTTGCAGAGCCTGGCTCTGTCTGCTTGCACCACTTTAGTTTCAATTGAACCGAGACTGCCTATGGAAACCAGAAACCGTGTGATGAAGGTAATTTCTTCTAGCTCTTGGATTTAATTATACAATTAATTTTTTTTACTAAAGGCTTTTCTTTTCCTTTTATTTTGGTATAGGCTACATTAGGTTTCTTTGCACTGCCAAACGAACCTTCTAATATTGTCGACCCTCTCATAAATAATCTTATTACACTCTTATGTACCATCCTTTTTACGAGGTAATCTATCTTTTCCTAAAGCATTTGTCAACAGAGGAACAATTCAAGTTTATTTTGCAATGCCATAATATTCCCCCCGTTGATAACTTAACAGTGGCGAAGATGGTCGTAGCCGAGCTGAACAACTGTTGCATATTCTCCGACAAATTGATCCCTATGTCTCGTCTAGCATAGAACACCAACGAAGACGAGGCTGTATGGCTGTGTTGGAGCTGCTCACCAAATTCCGCTCCCTTTTCTCTGGGGTTGATCGGGGGCTCCAGAGAAACTTCTCCAGCCTACCATGTAACCTAGTTTATGCACTCCAGTATTGCTGGTACTCATGTTTTATTGTTAATAGCTCATTAACTTCTAATTTCTTCTTTCAGCTGCATTTGTGTTGCCCAATAGAGACTCTTTATTCCTTGGAGAGAGAATTATTGCATACCTTCCACGCTGTGCTGATACCAGTACTGAAGTTAGAAAAGCCTCAATTCAGGTTTGTTCATTCCATAACCTTCTTACAGTAAAAAAGATTATCAAGTGGGCTTAAAATGGAGCAAACATGCAGATTGTAGCTCTCTTTTTCACCATATCACTGTCCCTTCCAAGATTGAAAGCCCCAGGGAAGGACATAGACCTTGAGGCTTCTTATGCAGCTCTTACATCTCTCGAGGATGCAATATCCATCCTAAGAAGTGTATGAACTAGTTGATTATCAATTTGTTTTTTGCTAATAGTTTTTTCTGGACCGATCAGTTTAATTATTAATTTTCTTACCATTTGTTTGCAGGATGCTGCCATTGATCAGTCAGAAGTATTCCACCGGGTGGTTTCTTCTGTTTGTATCCTATTAACAAAAGATGAGGTATTTCCATTATCTTTTTGCTTCTTTTTTTTCTTCAGGACAGAAAAATAGGAGGTAAGTTTTTCTAGGTTTCTTCATTAGAAGGTCACTCCCTTTTGCTGCTATGTAACTGTATAAAAAATATGAGAATGTGTTTGTTTTAACCTGATAAGAAGCAAGACATCAGCATAATGGATTTTACTTGTATTCTATTCCTCTAATTAATGACAAATCATGGGCTTTTGATTTTATTTCTGAAGGTACTACTGAGAATTTCAGTTTATTGTGTACTTTTTAAGTTCAGCGTATAACAAAGTTTACTAGATTTATGAATTCATTATGTATCTAACTATTGTATATTTCTTTTAAAAACAGTTAACTACACTATTACATTCGTGTTCGAATGCTGTTTGTGATAAGATTAAACAATCAGCTGATGGTGCAGTTCATGCTGTTATTGAGTTCATTTCCAAGAGGGGAAATGAATTGAATGAAACTGACATTGCAAGGTGAGTAATACAAGGACCATTTATGACTCCCAATTATATAGATGTAAAGTTCTGTCCCTCTATTATCAGACCAGGCGTGGTTTACGTAAATACCAGCTCTCCACATCTCTCCTGTTTGTAGAGGTCGCATGTGAGCCATCATTGCACAAGTATCATACTTGCAAACAATGTAAACATATTTCACCAAAATAGAAGAAAAGGGCACAATTAAAATATGATGAAATTAAGGATTTTTTGGAATTGTGGTTGTTTTATTTTAGCATTTTTTTTTTCTCTTTTCTTATATTTTGTTCTCAGTATTGATTTTTTTTTTTAATTTATTTATTTATCATCATCGATATCTTTTCTTGTGTGCAGGGGTGTGTGTGTATTTGGGGGTTGAATATAATGAACTGGTCAAATTAGTGTGTTGCATTGCTTGAATTTAAGTTTTTTTGTTGGGCTCTTATTCAGGATTACACAATCTTTGTTATCAGCTGCTATTTCTGTCACTGACAAGCACTCACGTCAAGAAGTGCTCAACTCCGTATCCTTTTTGTTATCTATCTTAAAGATTTTACCCTTTTGTTCACTTATAGAACATGATGTTGTCAAAGCTGTGAACCTTTTTCCATTTTATGGCTCCTAGTTCAACCAATAATTAATCCTAGATCCTGTCACTATGAGGTTAATTACCAGTGCTTCATTTTCCTTAATTGCTCAACCAGATTTCATGCTTAGCAGAGAACACTGATTCAAATGTAGTGTTTGATGAGGTCCTGACAGCAGCTGGGAAAGACATAATTTCTAAGGATGTTACGAGAATCCGCGGTGGCTGGGCAATGCAAGATGCCTTTTGTGTGTGTATCGTTTGCCTTGGATTTTCTTCTGTTATCTCAAGAGCATTGTCTCGTTTGCTGCTGATTTTTTTTTTTTCCTGTTTATGGCTTTGGAATAGGCATTTTCTCAGCATGGTGTGCTCGCAACTCGGTTCTTGGAGTATATAATATCAGTAATAAATAAAACATCTGCTTTGAAATCTGATGTGGAGAAGGTAGAGGGAGGCAATGATCCTTCTCTTGGGGACAACACACTTCTCCAAGCTGCTGTTCTTTCACTCACTTCATTTCTCAGGTGCAACCAGATACCATTCTGGTTGTTCTTTTTTAATTATTCTTTATCATACTTGCTCAAGCTGGGGTACTTTTAGTTGTCTATACTGACTAGTGATTTGTTTGATTTTAGGGGAGGAGGCAAGGTGGGAAAAAGAGCTGTGGAACAGAGTTACTCTTCTGTGCTCTCAGCACTTGTCCTCAAGTTGGGAAGCCTCCACGGTCTCTCTGGACTGGGACAACAAGAACATCTACGGTATTATTACTTTCATTACTCTTTTTTTGGGTTTTGTTATGCATAAAATATTGACATAATTCTATTTATGCAGCACATTGCTCACTGCGTTTCAATCTTTTTGTGAATGTATGGGTGATCTTGAAATGGGTAAGGTAAGAAAATTTTCAACTTTACTTCCACCATAGTTTATTTTATCAGTAGGCAGAAGGAATGATGTTAACATATTATTTGATAAGCTTAGTTGCATTTCGAGGTCCTCATGTTTTTGTGTGTCTTATTTTGGTCTGTCTAGATTTTGGCAAGAGATAGCGAGATAACTGACAAGGAGAAGTGGATTGAACTTATTCAGGAGATTGCATGTTGCACTGCAATAAAAAGACCTAAAGAGGTACTTTTTGTTTTGAAGAAAATATGTATATGTTAAATGCTTTATCGCTCCCCTTCATGAGAACTAATCATGCTACTTTTACTGTTATAGGTTTCGCCAACATGCATAATTTTGAGCAAAGCATTGAACAAGAACCAAATATTTGAAAGAGAAGCTGCTGCTGCAGCTTTGTCGGAGTTCATCCGTCACTGGTAATGACCAGAACCTCTCTCATTGCGTGTGCCCATGCATGGTCAACTCATGCTTAATTTATATATCTTTTCTAGTGCAGTGACACAATGCTAGTGTTGCTGGAACAATTGGTGGAGGAACTATGTCTTCATGTGTCAGATGAGTCACCTACTGCCAGGAGTCTCTGTCTTAGAGGCCTTGTTCAGGTTTTTTTTGAGTACTTTTTGTCAGTTAAACCTCTCATCCATTCTACTGGTACCATAGCCAATTAGTTTCTTATATAAAGGCTAAGTAAATAACAAATTCATGTCATTTAAAATGGAATCTGTATTTATAATTGACTTACTATATATTTATCACTGATTACAGATACCAGAGTCTCAGATGAAAAGGTATATTTCACAAGTGCTTGGGGTGATAGTAGCATTGCTTGAAGACCCTGAGGAATCAGTTCAGCTCACTGCAGTACAGTGCTTGTTAAAGGTGAACTCTCTTTCGTTCTTTTCTTTATAAAAAGATATCTTCTATCCTACTTTTTATAATTGAGCTCTTATTCACCATGCTATGTTTACCTTGCCATGATTTCTGTCATGATGCAATTTAGGTCCTAAATCCATCTGTTAAAGATGCTGTCGATCCGATCATGATAAATCTCTCTGTGAGGCTGCGCAATCTCCAGGTCAGATTTACTGTC
Source organism: Cyperus esculentus (assembly GCA_030179965.1). Taxonomy (NCBI): domain Eukaryota; kingdom Viridiplantae; phylum Streptophyta; class Magnoliopsida; order Poales; family Cyperaceae; genus Cyperus; species Cyperus esculentus. Next base: position 2,295,471 of record JASGLE010000014.1, on the reverse strand, counting down.
AATACTACTGTTTGAATATTAGGTCTTAGTCAGATAATGGCATTTTTTTCTATTATGGTTTATAAGTAATTTTTGGGTTTACTCGAACTTTTCTTAATAATTTTCTGTTGATTGTGATGTCATTTCTAATTTTCTACCTTTCAAAGAAAAACTCTAGAAAGGAAGCACATTTCAAAATTCTCCTCTTTATTGGTAGGTGTCAATGGATTCAAAAATGAGGTCAAGTGCATTTGCTGCTTATGGAGCTCTGAGCCCATTTGGAGTAGGTGCTCAACATCAAGCTTTCCTTGAACAGGTATGTGCTTTGTTGTACTTACAATAATGCAATTGCAAACATGCTGATGATGTAGACAGTTTTGTATCCAATCGTGCTAAAATCTAAAACATTACTCTATCTACTTTTATAGGTACATGCAACTCTTCCTAGATTGATACTTCATCTTCATGATGATGATATCAGTGTACGTCTAGCTTGTCGGGTATGTACATACATATCTTGTAGTCACAATTTAAAGAGCTCTGAAAGTTACAGTTGATGATCATATAAAGAAATAAACATTTAAATTACTGATTTATACAGAACACATTTAAGCAATTGGCACCTATTATGGAGGTTGACGATGGCTTATCGTTCCTCTTGAATAAGCAATACTTCACTTCAGATCGCTGGTTTGTAAATTGTAAAATTTGTAGTTTCAATATTATTTATTTATTAAGTGTTTTATTTTTTAATTTGATAACCATATATTTTAATGCCCAGGTCTGACTATGAGGATTTTTTAAGAGATTTGGCGAGACAGCTATGTCAACTCTTACCATCTAGAGTTGATAGTTACCTCGAATCGACAATTCAGGTACCTAAGCTCATGTATTGTAAGTTGAGTTGTGAAGGGGGCCTCCTTAGTTTGGAAATGTGATATATCAATATGTTCAAATCTCATTTATCAGGCATTCGATGCGCCTTGGCCGGTGATAAAAGCTAATGCAATATGTTTCTCCAGCTGTATGCTTGCTTTGCTGCATGAGCAGCGCTCTTATGCTCCTTATTTCTCTCAGGTTTCTAATTTTCTTATTACTTTTATGTCTTTGTTAAGTTCATTCTTCTGGATATTAAATTCTTAACGTATTTGTATTATCACTTATCATTTAATAATTAGGTATTCACCATACTTGTGGCCAAGATGTGCCGATCCCCAGATCCGATTGTTCGAGCTGCCTCCAATTCTGCTCTTGGTCTCTTAATTAAAACCACAAACCATCTCAAGTTGAATACACCGCAGCTAGATAGAACAGACTCTTCTAGAAGCACCTCAGATCCTAGTAGTATATCCAAATCCCTGTCTAAGCATGAAAATGGATCCTCTGTACCCAGTGAAAATGTTGAATTGGGAAATGCTGACGATAACGATGCCACGTAGTAGTAGTTGTTGTTCCCTTAGCCAATTTTTGTGCTTGATGTTTGCGTTATGGTTTGTTCTTTATCTTGTATATTGTATATTATGTTCCTTCCTTCCCACAGCTTAGTGTGAATAATCTGTCTATTTGTAACTTTGTGCAAGAAAAAGTAAATTTCTTGTAATCTTATAGATGTATATTGAGTGTACAGTAGGAGAAAAATGAAGAACTTTTGTTTTAGGTTATGTTCTCATGTATAGAGCTGCTGTAACAAACATGTGTTATGTTTATTTAACGTTTCAAAGCCAGTTGGACAAGTTCCGAACCCTATATTTAATGGCTAATTCTGTTATGGATCGGATGAAATATGGGCCATTCATTTTTTATAATCAGATAGTAACGATATGTCTGTTAGATACAATTAAAGAAACATGTTTGATAAAAACTGTTTGATTCAAAATGAAATGTTGTTTAGCCAATCCATAGCAGAACCGCTCGGATGCCATACCACCTTCTGTCCTAGTGGGGACTCATCAGTGATTTCTGTCTGGGACTGTTTTAGTTTATTCGCTTCTGTTTATATGCGGGAATCTTACTTGTATCGCTTTATCTATTAATAAAACATTTCCAAGTGGTTAGGGATGAACAAAGGGTCCTCCTTTTTGGTTAAAAAGCATCTTTTGGCTCTCTCTTTTCTTATTAAACCTTGTACTTTGCTCTAAGCAAAAGCTCTTTATTTATAAAATTCGCGTCACATGTACTTCGTCCTGCGTTCACTAGGCAAACAGGAACTCTGTACGTGTACGATCTACCAACAGTGGGCAGTCTCATTCTTTTTGTGGCATTACTTTTGTAGTTTTAAACTTTAAACTATATATTTAGGTTTGATCGTGCTACCTATGTCATTTAATCAATATACAATTTAAACAATTTTTAGCTAAATAAGTTTTACAACTGAATCATGAAGCATCTACAAATACACACTGCGATGGCTTGCCCTAGTATTTATAAAGGATCTCAATCCAGATTTCAAACTTGTGACCATCTACACGATTTGCCTTTGTTACTAGACTAAAAAGCTAGTTCTCATTTTTTTTTTTTGAATAGAGAAAATTAATTCAGAAAACAAAAATCATTTTGCAATGATGGGTCAGATTCATATCACTTACTGCACAGCATACGGTTCATTAGATTGCTTCAAGATTTGTGCTGACCCAAATCTTAAACCCCCTACAAATCCTAAGGTCAGGACTGTGCAGTAACTCATACTGCGGAGTAGAGGACAAGCACGCCGATGGGTCTTAGAAAGTGCAAAGCATAGTTCAAGTATTGCAAAAGACATTTATTAGAAAGTAACAAATGTTAAAATCAATATTGGCTACTGTTGTTTTTTATTCTCTGAAAAAAGTGGAATACTGCTCAAAAAAAAAAAAAAAATGAAAAAGTGGAATACAATAACCATACACCATCTCCCATTTTTTCTTTTAAGGAGAATGGCTATTATATATCAGAATATATTCGTTTAATTATTATTGTTAGGATACAACATGGTATGTTACTTAATCACAAAATTAATCAAGGCCAGCTACCCAAATAACTTTTGTGTTATTGTGTAGTACCACCCAAAAGAAGGAAATTAGGCAAAGGAATCGAGCATAATTCTATGGTGAACTCATGCCGGATATCCCCTAGATTCCGACCAACATCATGACATGACATGCACATCGATGTGCACATTTTTTGTGTTTGATGGAAAGGAATAAATTAAAGTGAGAAATCTAAAGAAAGATTAGTTAGTGACCTAACATGTCAGGTGCCTGCCGTATATCCTTTGGAAGATGCCTTCAACAATACTGGAAAAGAAACACCACCCTTTTGGGAATTCTTCTGTAAACCATGTCTTAGGGTTAATGTGTGGACTCTGGATCAACAACTATTATCCATAATATAAGTATATAATTATATGAGTCCTGAAATAGATAGAGAAGATATTAAAGAGAGACCAAATGGTTGGCTCAAAAAGGATTTAAAGTTGCATTCTTTTGAAGTTCCAATTTTTAAAAGTGAGGAGAGAGTATACTTAGCTAGTTTTTTTAGTTCTGTCACATATTCTAAATTCTTTTGGCATTAGTATTAATGAGATAACAAGCCCCTCCTATAAATATTATTCTTTTAAAAAAATGATGAATCTCAATTTCAGTGATAACTAAAAGTACAATTTGAGTTGAAAAATAGCAGAACAGTAAATATATTTTCAGTAGTAAATCTTCTTTGAATTGATTTGTGAAATATTATCTTGTAAATATTGAGTGAGACTATTGCTTTGCAAAGCGCAGTGGCCAGTGCGTTTTGGCTCATATTTTCTAAAGTGTAGCTCGAATGACCAATCCAAGTTGCTCACTTTGATCTTAATATCGAAACCTAGTTGCATAACAAATTTTTCTATTTTTAGAATTTTTTAACTAATTTTTAGAATTTTTGAAAGTTGTATAGAAAATACACAAAAAATTGTATATAAAATAGGTCATTTTTCAAAAATCCAAAAAATTAGTTAGAAAACTCTAAAAATAGAAAAATTTGGTATACAACTAAGCTTCAATATTGAGATTATGGTGAGTAATTTTGATTGGTAATTCGAGTTACAGTTTAGAAAATATGAGACCGAAATACATCAGCCACTGCACTTTACAAAGCACAATAGCCTCACTCTATAAATTTTGATCGGTTATCTTGGCAGTTGGAAATATAGAAATAGCACAATTATAACAAACTAATTGGTACCCAGCAACTAAACAACAAATTAAATGGAACTCTGAGCGTTGCTTCAAATTTCTACCTCAGAATGAAGTTTCAAAAAAGGTGCTCAAACTCCTCATGACTCAAAAGGCCAACCAAAGATCTCTCTATGGCAATAAAAAAGCACCAATGGGGGACTCCTCTTTCCCCCCTCTCAACTTAAGCCCACGTAACTCTTTAACTCCTTTTGTTCCACGATGTAGAGCTCACAGCCCCAATTCTCCCCTTCTCACTGTCACATACTCATCACAGGGGAGAATTGAATTGGTGACTGTGATATATGCAACACTCTGCTAGAGTATATAAAGATGGTGGAGAATTGGAAGGGAAATGAGGGCATGATACAACTCCAGTAGACGTCAAGAGATCGACCTGCGCGTCTGTCTTCGGCTACATCTCTGTGTGTCTACTTGGTAGGGCAACTTGTATCCTTTGGCATATTTATGTTAGTTTATGTATCTGGTAATGTTGTTGTTGGTATTGACTATTGAGATGTGTGTTTGTACTTTGTAGTCAGTAACTATGGTGCTTTGTTCTTCAGTTCTTGTTCAGTGTTGTTGTATTGATCCTTGATGATCACTACGTACCTAGCTATAATAATAAATCAAAAGTACTTGTTGTACTAATTTCTTGTGTTAGAATGGTAGCTAGCTACCAACATCCTCTTCTCTTCATATGATCTTCTGTAATTAAGCTTCGCAACTCTTTTCAAGAAATGCACAAACAAACAATATCATTTCGAATTTTAAACACTATAGTGCATTATCTTGGGTTGCTGCCTCGATCTCTTTGAGCTGAACGTCAGAGACTGAAGTCAATCACAGTGACTGTGGTTCATTAGCGAATGTACATGTACTTGTCTGTTGAACACAAGAATAACTGAATTATAGACACTTATAACAATTTACTGCTACATATGATCAACTTTTGTTGTGAGTCAAGCATGGTGTAAATAGTCCCCTCGTCGCATTAGATGTAATATATATGCCGGTTAATTAAACAGTTGTTCATGTGTGATGTGTATTTAATATTTATATATGAGGAATGCATTAACAATCCTGACAATGTTTATTTTTAAATTTTGTAAGAATTCATAAAAAATCTTAAAAATGAAAAAAAAAATTATATTAGTTATAGATTATAGATTGGTAGTGTTTCAAATTTCAATCAATTTGAACATCGTTTGATGCCTTATCAAAATTTTGTGTATTTTTTAACTGTTGTAATTTAACAGATTTTTAAAGAGCTATCAAATATCGCTCAAATTGAATATAATCGAAAACATAATTAATCTGCAAGTTAAGTAATATTTCTGTAAATTGTTTTCTATTTTTAAGATTTTTTATGAAAATTTGAAAGATAGTATTGTCAATATTATCAAAATAACTATTGTCACCGGATCCCTCCTCTTTATAGGGTCAAGTTCCAGAAAATTAATATGGTTGTGTAAAGAAAATTTATATAAGGATGTATCTGTCGGTCCTAGTTTATATGTGGCTAGTAAAATGGAAGGTAGCGTCAAAGAAATATGGCTCTTGATGCTAAAGAATTAAAGCTATTTGTTTTCAAATGTGATGAATGACTTGATAAATTCAAATTTAATCCAAAATTTGCTGTGCAAAATGTTGGAGGATATAAATGTAATTATTTTACTAATGAATAGATATTGCATAGATGAGAACTTATATCCCATATTTGAAATTTCCAAGTGTTCACGATTTAACTATCCACACATACATATATTTTGTAACTCTTATTTCAAATTTTATAACTTTTATCTTAAATTTTGTAACAATGTGAATACGTGCACACAAATCGGGGACACCAGATATGACCCTTTTATATTTTTATCATTTCAATTCTCTGATTATGATGGAGCAGATGGCAAGGAGCCAAGACTGAGCTGGTCCCTGATTAGGGGTGTAAACTAGGCGAGCCGAGCCGAGCTTGAGCTTAATAGGCTAAGCTCAAGCTCGGCTCGGTTAATTAACGAGCTGACCGAGCTGGCTCGTTAAGCTCGTTTATTTTTTTAACTAGTATAGTGCCCACGCGTTGCAGCGGGGTATCAATATAAAGAGGGATCCCTTGACAATGCTAATTTTATGCTAATTTTGACAATCTTAACAATGGAACATTTTAAAAAAAATTTTAAAAATTATAAAAAATCTTAAAATTGAAAAAAAAAAAAAACTTATGGATGCATTAGTTAACTTGTAGATCGATGTTCCAAATTTCAATCAATTTGAACATCGTTTGATGACTTATCAAAATTTTATATATTTTTTAACGGTTGTAATTTAACGGATCTTTTAAGGGCTATCAAATATAACTTAAATTGAATATAATCGGAAACATAATCAAACTATAAGTCAAGAATAATTCCGTGAACTTTTTTCTATTTTTGAGAATTTATATGATTTTTTATAAATTTTTGAAATATCAAATTATCAAGATTGTCAAATTAAGAATTGTTAATGGATCCCTCCAATATAAATAAGTGAGATTGTACCAGTGGCATTTCTTGGATACACTTGCCTAAATTTTTTCCATTTCAATACATGGAGTTCTCGTCTATTGGTTATACATGAAGAACCATTCCGGAAAATGTTGTACATTTATGATATTCTCTGTCAACTTCTTGAAGGTGTCTGCATCAGTTCCAATGACGCATTGGCCAAGGCACTAATTTATTGCATATGTTTTTTTTTTTTTTCGCCCTTCCAGCGATCTAGCACCAAAGAGCGGATCGATAAATCAATTAGATGTGTACGGTCCAGATCATCTGATCGGACCAGATCATCTGATCGGACGGTCAAGAATAAGTCTGGACAAAGACTCTTTTTGAATCTCAAATCAACTCCTCCTTTTATTATTAGTAGGGATAATAAAATTTTAAGTATGTTATATCAAAATTTATAGAAAAGTTAATAAAATGACTAATAAATATATGCTCATACACATTTTACATAACAATTTCATATACATTAGACCATTGGTTGTATAATATAATAATAATTTACGATAAGAGCAGTACGGATTTCAATTAGTAATAGTTTATCGAGCTAAACGAGTTTAACGAGCCGAACCATACTAAGCTCAAGCTCGGCTCATTAGCTTAACGAGCTTAACGAGCGAGCCAATAACGAGTCGAGCCCGAGCCACTAACGAGCGAACCACGAGCCAAGAGTTTTTTTTCCACTCCTATCCCTGATTACTGCCTGTGGTGCGCATACGAGTGACTGAATCCAAATCCTACAACAAGGGCAAATTGGCAATCGAAATCGAGTAATCTCCAACTCAGAATTGATAGGTTCCCTTTGGGGCCGTACATTGTCATTGAGGAGTGTATAAAAATTAGAATTTAAGGGCATGTTTGGCAGACATAAATCCTATAGGTTTCTATAGGACTTGAGAGTCTATAGGAAATATTTTTTATTCACGGTTCGGCAGGCTATACTATCAATTCCTTATAGGGATTTATTCCTATAAATTCCTAAAAAAAAAAAATTAGAGGAATTTATTCCTCTAAAATGCTTGTTTTAGAGGAAAATATTAATTAGGTTGGACTGAATTATTTTTTCCTATCAATAATCGGCTCTTCGTAGGATTTCACCAAATGCAATATGGAATCATGTTCTAATATAAATTATTTTCTATAGGATCAGTTACTATCGAACAGGCCTTAAGATAAACATGAAAGTAGGTCACCCATCCACGTACGTCCCTCTCACAATTCTGACACACCACATGCACCCATAAGCTTACCACAATTGCATAAATGTTCACTTGAAATCATAGTATATCTGTTCACTAGAAAATGATATCTATTAATCGGAAAGATATAAATGTTTACTAAAAATGATATTTGTTCATTGAAAAGACGGTGTGACCGGTGGATAAGTTAAAAGGGTGGACGCTACCTGCTACTCATAAATTAAGTCTCCCTCTAAAAATATAATTACAAGGACTGGAGCTTATTATTGTCCTGATGACATACAGTCTCAGCAAAAATGGGCTGAGAGATTGTTGTAGTCTTTAATTGTAGCCTAATTAATTAAGCAACAGATGATGAGAGCCCAAAATGTCTAAATATTTTTCTGCCACAAATTTAATCACCATTTATTTTTACCCAGACATGCACTAATCTGTGTATACTGTATGGGCCAGAATTTTGTAATGGGTACATATATGCAGATGTCTAATAAATTGTTGTATACCTGTATGCATGTTACTGGCATAACTAGAGGTGGCAGAACCTGACCCGACCCGAGAAACCCGCCCGTCCCGGTCCAACTCGAACCCGACCCGACATTTTTCAGAAAGTCAAACCGACCTGACTCAATCCGACCTGACCCGAAACCGACCCGACCGGAGATCACATGGCATCCAATCCAACTCAAATCAACCTATGATCCAAAAAAAATTGATATTTAAATCGACCCGACCCGATCCGCTCATCACCCGACCCGACCCGACCCGACCCGAGATATTATAGAAGATCAAACTGACCCAACCCCAACCCGAACCCGAACCCGACCCGAGATATTATAGAAGATCAAACTGACCCAACCCCAACCCGAACCCGAACCCGACCCGCCCGATTTGCCACCTCTAGGCATAACAAGGACAGTTTTTCCAGAATAAATTCATGGATTTTTTACTCCTAAAATAATTTGTTCATGAATTTCATTGGTTCAACAGTATATCACACTCTATGACGAAATATATACAACCAATGTGGATATTCTCCACTTATTACACTATTTAGTAAATAAACCAAACTAATTATGTTCTTTCTTAAAGAAAAAAAAAAAAGCAGCAGCAGCAACATAAACATCTGCTGCTTCATTTCATTTTAAGTTTTTAACTGACATAAATGAGAAGCAACCCCATGGTTGTAACCACGAGTGGAGGGAACTCCGAAGCGAAGGTGGCTGAAGAATGAGAGGTTATATCCTGAAAACTGTACCCTTCGAGCTTGTTCGCATACGATTAAGTTGGCAGCTGAGCCCAGCAATAGTACTGACAAAAGCAAGGATTAGCCATGCTTTTGTCACTTCTTCTGGGGAAATCTTAGAAGCAGAAGAAGCCACTCTTGATCCAAGCAATAGAACTGAAAGAAGAATTCCTTTTAGAGTTAATATTTAACACATGTACATGAGATCAGTTGGCATAGCTACATGCACCAGTATATACATTGATGTTTTTAGAGTCGTACCTACCGTCCATATATAGACAATCCATAAAAGTCACAAAGTTGTATGAAAAATGGGACCATATGGACTCCAATGTAACAACTTATGTCATGCATGTAACTCCATGGACAGTCCATGTATGGACGGGAGATGTTTTCGATGTTTATATTATCTTTGTAGCATATATACTCCTTCGTGCATTTATTTATTTATTCGATCTTTGTTCTTGGTGCGAATAATGTAGTGGTTTTAAGGGCTAAAATAAATGATCTTACCGTTTGTCAAAAAGTGTAGTAGTAGTGTAGTAATTATCATTCTAATCTTAAACATAGATACCACAGTAAGATATCGTGGTCGCCAAAAAGATGAAAGAAATATGAACAGGAACCCAATTCTGAACTTTCAGGTGTGCAAGCCTTCTCAGAACAACGATTGATCAACAATTGGGAAGACGTTTCACTAGATATATCAAATTGATTTATGTTTTGTTTTTAACCTTCAAAAAAGATTCAATTAAACATATTCTCATGAGTTGACAGTTAAAGGAAAGAGGTCTTGTTCTATTTTGTCCAATATGTAGATAGGATAAGGATATAATGGTAAGTTGGTAACTCCAATTTCTGATAAAAGGTTACTGAGATATAAAGTAAAAATTGACTATTGCCAAACACAAATGAAAAACAAAAAAAAACCATTATTAATATTTCGATTACTGTTGAAGATGTGTGAATTATTCAAAAAGAAACAGAAAATTGTGGCCACCTGCAGGATATTAACTGTGGGGGGAGCCCTTTCTGCAATTTCTGAAAAGCTGACAAATAGATAACATAAAACAGGTAGAAAGTGAGAGCTCATCCATACAACATACATACCTGTTGGCACATTTGAGGCAATATTTGAAAGGACAAGCACCACCATGGACAGAAGCGTGACACCGCTGGCACTGTTTATTTTAGCATACGGCTCAATCAAGTCCCAGAGCGCGCTCGGGATGCCTGTCTTGTTGAACCCGTCGACAGTTATAAACATCCCACAGAAGAATATAAGCAAGGAGTATGAAACCTGTATGTTTGGTTAAGAACCATTTATGTTAGGACATCGAACATACATAAGTATGGATTATCTAGTGTGCGCATTAGTTATGGGATATTTGATAGGAAGAACATAAGATTTTAGACAAAAGTATTACCTTCTCCAAACATGGTTGCGCATCTCTGAAATCAATCACTATGAGGACCAAGGCTGCGGTGATAGCCGTCCAAGACAAATTTAGCCCCATCAGTAACACTATTAGCATCCCCAATGTGATGAGATAAACCGAAACCTTCCAACTAATCTTCTTCCACTTGCCACATTGAACTTCCTTTCCCTCAATCGCAACATCGGTCTGCCTACTGGAACTCGGACTCACCAAAACAACAAGTTCGTCTGCGCAAATCGCATCAGGAATACTGTTTCCTTTCAACTCAGGTGCAGAAGGTTCTATTTCTGTCTTATTCTGCCGGCTGTTCAAGCTAATGTCGCCAATACTGGCCACACTAATACTGCCCAGTGCCACATCTATATCTTGCGACATGACCAGTGTTCGATGTGCCATAGTAGCCGGCGAGAATCGGTGCGAGTTCATCACCCTGCCCTCTACTTCCAACTCATCTGGAACAATTGAGACTGTCACAATATCCTTCTTCTCTACGCACAAGATATTCCAAAAGTACCCCAATAAAATAGCAGCATTTACCAGAACCCCCAGGAGCATTGGGCCTATTAATCCCCTTAAAAATGTACCGAACGAGATATCGCTTCATACTGCTATGACAAGGTTTTGCGGGTTGCCAATTGGTGTGGCAGATGAACCAATGTTGGCATTAGAAGCTAGAGCCAAGAGAAATGGTTGAGCGGGCAAGTTGTTTTGTTTCGCTATTTTTAAAACAAACTCAGTCAGGACAACACAGACAGTGTCATTGGTGAAAAGTGCACTCGAAAAGGCCGATATGAGGCGGACGCGAAACAACAAATCTTTACAACCCCAACTCTTCCATGAGAGGAGCTTTCCCAAATATTTGAACATGTCGGCTCGTTCGAGAAAGGCACTCACTACCATTGTGCGAAACAAGTCCCAAAATTGGAAGGTCAATAGCCTAATATGCCTCGTCAGGTGATAACACCTGAAGGATTACCATGAGCATAGCACTTAACAGAGAGCCAGCAGTTCGACCGATCGGTAGAAAAGGCACAGCAGGGAAAGTTGGAACTCAATTGACTGGTTTCCCCTCTAAACCCATTTTGGATCAATATTTAGAAAGTTGGAACCATGAATCGTCCTCCGGCCCTCCTTTCATATTAGTTCTGGATCCGCCCCTGACCAAGAACCTACGCCTTGCCAGGTACGACAAAATCTGAATGTTTTCTTTTACCAGTACAAAGTTATGTACTTGCTTTGTACCAAATTACTGAATTTAAAAACCAAAATTGGATAGAAGGTTTACTCCCACACAACATAACAGCATCACTCTCCAAATTAGCAAACCAGAAGGCAGGCAAGTGCAACCTCTCTATTTACAAATGAATCAAGCCTCCACTTAGCCTGTTAATGAAAGGAAGTTGTATTAACTTAAGTTCTAGAAATGTATGATAATCTATACTTGTTAAATACACAACATACGATTTGTTTTGTCCATACATATACAGATAGATTGATCTCAAGAACATTTTTGGCTATGAAACCTGGATAAAATCCCCCACTAGTAATCTCTTGTATAAATTAACTCTCAATGACACTTGAAATTAGCCGTTGTTAGCTACACCAGTTAGAATATTGATTCGAGTTCGATCCCCATTTGTAGAATTCTTTTCCATTTTGTCATAAATTTTGGAAAAAATAAAAATGTTTTCAACTGGCAACAATCATCGAAACATTAAAATGAGCAGTATGTAGAGATGCTGTTTTATACATAGATTTTACCAGACAAACTATTAAGGCTCGTTTTGTTATTGGGTGAGCGCAGTAGAATGCCGCAGCCCAAATTAATATCATGAATTGCGGCCTGGCTGTTCTTTGTAATTTTCAACGTGGGTTTTTTGAGTCTTATGACAGCTACGATTATATACGGGGACGACCTACCGTCCATTGTATAGATGTTCAGAGAGTGTAACAAAATGACTAACAAATATGATTAAACAAGCTCTATTTATAACCACTACACTTATAAAAAGTGACTATGAACATCCATACCGTGGACGCAAGATGTTTCTCATTATATATATATACATATCCCGAGCGGTACTATGCACTTGTATCTCTATTTTTTATAATCCAAATAATTAATTAAACTAGTCAACATAATCTCCATATAAAAATCTACTTGGAAACTGAATATTACAATTTTATAAACGTTTTTTCTATTTATTTGACTGGATCAAGTCATTTTCTACTGAAATGTTAACTATTGTGCTGGTCCCAGATAATTAAACTAAAACAAATGAAATGCCAAGAACATTGTAATGTTTGGTATTCCATGATTTTTTTTGTTTCACGGTTTTCATGCTTGAGGGAAATAAAAAGAAAAAAAAATCATGTGTATATACCCAATAAATTAGCATCAATAAAATAAGAATAACCATTATCGATCTATACTCTTTTAAAAAGAAGCTAAGGATTGGACCCTCCATTAATAGTCATAGTCTAATACTTATCTTAATTTTTCATCCGTCAAATAATGAAATGCTCACATCGCATCCATTTCATATTGTATTCCTCTCCATTTCTGTCTCAGCACAAAATTGAAGTGACGAATTATCTGACTGAGATTTTAAAGCATTGACTGCTAAAGTCACAAACTTATTTCTTCTCCTCTTCAATTCTTTCACCCTATTTAGCTTGAATGGGAATTAAAATTGACCGCAGCAATATGCGGTTACGCTTTAGTTATATACAAAAGACCTAAGCTTTGATGGAAACAATGAGCAATCCAACGGTAGTGACCACGATCTGACTGAGATTTTTTTTTTTCAGTTTCTTTAAGTGATGGAAACAATGAGCAATCCAACGGTAGTAACCACGACAGTCGAAGGCACCCCGAAACGAAGGTGGCTGAAAAATGAGAGGTTGTATCCCGATACTTGCGCCCTTCGGGCTTGTTCGCATACGATCAGGTTGGCGGCTGAGCCTAGGAGCGAAAGGTTGCCGGCCACCGTACTGACGAAAGCAAGGATGAGCCATGCCTTTGTAACTTCTGATGGAGAGATCTTAGCTGCTGAAGAAGCCACTCTTGATCCAAGCAAAAGAACTGAACAAAATAAAATTAGAAAATTGATAAACATCAGAAAAAAAAATGATTGCTGTCAAATCTATACTCCATAAAGAGGATAGATTTCCAAGCACCTCAACTATACTATATCATCACTATTATTAACTACTGATTTTGTTTGAAACTCTCAATCTACTTTGATCCAATGGCTTGTATTTTTTTCCTCTCCTTATTAAATAAGATGAATATGACATGTCTAAAACAAATTTTAATTTTTAAAGTGGTCCAACATTTATATATGTTATTATTTATAAATTATTGTATTATTATTTATTTACATAAAGAAATTATAATTTTTGTTTAATATAAATCTATAAAATTTTATAAAATTCTTAATTATTTATTTGATACTACGTTTCGAGGCGAAGCCCGAGTTACAGCTCTAGTTAAGAGAACGATTGCTATCAAATTAAAAACAGATGGATATATTGAACTTGAACAGTCATAAACTATATGTATATATTGCTATCAGTTCAACTATCATGGTTTCAACGCTTGCTTAATTAATTAATTAATTAATTTTCCTATATATACAAAGAGAGCCATCTGAGTTAATTAATTATATACGCGTGTACAACATATATATCCTTAAATGAAACAAACATTAATTAAACTTACAATTATATTAGTATGTCATTGTCCTCAAACTTAAGCATAAATAACAATCAAAATCCTTATCTCTAAATTAATTGAAAGGGTGGTAATAATAATTTTAAGTAAAAGGATGTGCTTGCTAACAATTGTCGAGGAGTTTTAATTGGGTTCATTTTCTAATTAATAGCCTAATATAGCTAGGACTCTGACATGCACGTATGCCAATAATTAAAAATCCAGAATAATAGTCAATTATTATGAAAATAATGGTAACAAAATTTCAACGCATGTGCAACAGGCATCATTATTACTGTATAGTGATTATTGAAAAATACAAAAAAGTACTAGAGAAAATAAAAATCATATATTACGTACCCAAAAGAAAATGACATGCCTAATATCTACTTTACTGAACGTTGGATATCCATATATTCATTTTTGAAAAATAGCAAGGATTATTATATTTTCCTGTTGTGCATAATTCTCAATGAAGGATATATAGACCACTAATGAACCTGTGCACGGCCGAATTTCATGATGAGTTAATGACCAAGTATGGATATATTGAACATATATACCTTGAAAAGTATTAGTGACCCACAAATACTGTTGAGTTAGTTGACAGTCACACAAAAAATAGTGAAAACAAGGGTAATTAATTATTTAACTAAGTTTAGTCAGACAAAACAAAAATACCCTCAATATATTCCTCGTACATACCAATATTATTTTGTGTATACTATTGGAGATACGAGATTCATGATGATTTAATTATCCAGTAAAAATTTTAAAAAAAAAGAAAAAAGAAAAAAAAAATACAGAAAACTAAGCAGGAGGACAAAAATCAAAATCAATCCAAGAGAGGTGATTGGGCAGCAAAGAAAATCTAAATCCAAATCTAAAAAAAATTGACAACAACAAAGAGAGAACAAGAAAGCAGCCAAATTTAAAGCAAGCAGGACTTACATAGACATTTAAATTTGAGTGACTTGACTCTCATCTTTATTTAAAAAAAAAACAAGGACTTGTATAGGTAACAGACCTGTAGGCACATTGGAGGCGATGTTTGAGAGCACAAGCACCATGAGGGAGAGCAGGGCGAGGCCGCCGGCGGTGTTGATCTGCGAGTAGGGCTCCACCAGGTCCCACATCGCGCTCGGTATCCCCGTCTTGTTGAACCCCTCCACCGTTATGAACATCCCGCAGAAGAATATCAGCAGCGAGTACGATACCTGCATCATATATATATCATGTATAAGCGCATTTCATTTCATATCGTATCGTATCATATATATATGTTGGATAATATGAATTGATATTATCTTTCTGATTAGTTCAAGAACATGTTATGACATACAATCTGAAGATTAGTTGATTGAGAAAGCAAATCAGAATAACAAAAAAAAAAAAAGTAGGCAATTCGTCTGCTACATCAAAAAATCAGAATAACAAAAAAAAGTGTAAGTGTAGCCACAACCTAAATTAAGACAAACTGTTACTGTTACGGTGTTACCTTCTCCAAGCATGGCTGAGCATCCTTGAAATCGATCACGACCAACACCAGTGCGGCGGTGATTGCCGTCCAGGACAGATTCAGCCCCATCAGCAACGCTACGAGCATCCCCAATGTGACGAGGTAAACCGCGACCTTCCAAGCGATCTTCTTCCACCCCGCAGTACCGGTGCCATCGTCTTTCACCTCCGGCAACGAATCCTCCCTGACCACCCTACGGCTGCTCCCATTCGGCCTCAGGGACGGTTTCGAGGCCGTCATCGCATCGACCAAGACGACTGGTACGCCGGTGACAATTATCGCACCCGGCGCTGACGGTTCGATTTCTGCATTGTTAACCCCGTGCCTACTTCTTGAGCTGAGGTCACCGATGCTGCCGGACAATGTCACGTCGAAATCTTGGGAGCTCACCGATGTCTGGTGCGACATTGTGGCCGGGGAGAACCGGTGAGAAAGCACCCCCTTCTCTACCTCTATCTCATCGGGGACAGCCATGGCGGCAGCCTCGATGTCTTTCTTCTGGCCGACCGACAATTCTCTCCAAAAGTACGCCAATAAAATCGCGGCGTTTATCAGCACGCCAATGAGCATTGCCCCTACAAGTCCCTTCAAGAACATACCGAACGAGATGCCGCTTTGTACAGCGATGACGAGGTTTTGTGGGTTGCCAATTGGCGTGGCGGACGAACCGATATTGGCACTGGAGGCTAAGGCCAAGAGAAACGGTCGGGCAGGTAAGTTGTTCTGCCTCGCTATCTTCAACACAAATTCAGTCAGGACAACACAAACAGTGTCGTTTGTGAAAAGTGCGCTCGCGAAAGCTGATATGAGACAGACACGGAACAGCAAGTCCTTGCCGCCCCGGCTCTTCCACGCGAGGAGCTTTCCTAAATACTGGAACATGTCGGCTTGTTCAAGAAAGGTACTCACGACCATCATGCCGAACAAAAGGCCCAGAATCGGGAGGTCAATAGCGTCGTATGCCTCATCGGGTGAGAGTACGCTGAAGATTACCATCAGCATGGCACCTAATAGAGAACCGGCGGTTCGACCGATCGGTAAGAAAGGGATGGCGGGAAAGACCGCCAAAACCCAAAATATGCAGAAGGCAATCGTCCCGAGAACTACTTTAGCCGTCGATGCTAAAGCCATTTTTCCGTCGGCGACGTTGCGTTGCTCAGGAATTCAGTATTAAGAGAGCTAATTAATCAATCAAGAAGTGCAAGAATATTAGATCTTGCAATTGGAAACAGATTTATCAAGTGTTGTTCAATGGAAGGTGGCAAGGAAAGCAGATATAGAGAGGGAAAGATATGAACTTCGAATATGAATATATGATGATGATACTCAGGTTAATGCTATTAATCCCTCTCTATTCACATATTATGATAAGAATAAGCCTTCTCATAAATTGTATCTCATTGAAGCCTGCCTGCATCCGTGGTGTTATTTGTTAATAAAGGGCAGGCAGTCGATCGATCTCTAGTTTGCAAGTCTCAATCTTTGATTTGTCTAATTCTTACAAGAAGGCTTGAATAGGAAGCTAGTAATATATAATTTTAAGGGGACAACCTACTGTCTATACTATGGACATCCATAAAATGTAACAAACTCACTGACAAATGAGACCAAAGTGGACCCCATTTGTAATAAACACAGTCACAAAAAAGTGACTATAGATGTATGGATGAAAAACTCAATTGACGCAACATGTTTCCCTTAGTTAATCTACACCAGTTCCTTTTATTTTACTTTTCTCTGTTAAGTAATTACAAAGAAAAGTAAAAAAAAAAAAAAAAAAAAAAAGAATGCTATTTTTAGATCTTTTTTATTTCGGAATGCTACTTTGGATTTTTTTTTTTTAGAGATAAAAAAAAGGATCTAAAAATAGCATCCCTTTTTTTTTCTTTTCTTTTCTTTGTAATTACTTAACAGAGAAAAGTAAAATAAAAGGAATACTATTTATGATAGTGAAGAACGTACGTACATAAGTATTTTTGTTTGTAGTTGCCGATATTTCCAATATTGCACATCCGATATTTTGGTCTTATTATTACAAGTCAAGTTGAACAAGAAAAACAATTAGGGCGTGTTCAGTGGTCGCGGGAATTTATGGGATGGGAAGTTTTGGGAATGAGAATCTAAAAACACATTTGTGGGAAGTATTGAGGTGGGAATGGGATGGGAATACCCCCCAAACCATGTTCGGATGTTCTGATTGGAAAGGGAATGGGAATATTATTGATACTTTATAAACTTCACTTAATCCTAAATCTTCAATAATCAGGATACTCTATGTTTCCATTTATATAGAATTATTTTCGTTGTCTTCATTATGCCACAGCCCTGATCGCCGATACAAAAGTAAATAACACAGGACTTCTAGTAAATAAAGATTGAGGTCATAAAGATTAGTATATCAAAATGCTCATATGCTTTCAGATTTACAAAAGTAAACATCCTAGTAAACTCATTTGTCCTATACTAATTTGGCTCCAAAATTCACATATACTCTTATAAAACAAGGCTTTGTCAGGCTTTTTAATTTTGAATATAACTCAAGGCTTCATCCCATAGCGTGCCATAGCAGTATCTTCATCTTCATTCTCCTGCTCTGCCTTTCTCCCGAATCCTAAGAATACACATGAATGTAAACATTATCCTTAGGCTTCTATGTATCTAGTTTTGTAGAAGTGGCAAAATCTGACCCGACCCAAAAAAACTGCCCGACCCGATTCGAAAAATTGCCGACAGATGTCAACTCAATACCCGACCTGAAAAAATGCTGGCAACCGTTAACACGATACCCGACCGACCCGACAATCTGCCACCTCTGTAGTTTTGCAAGTTAAATCAAGATATTAAATATTAGTTCACATACATATGAATGTAAACATGATCCTTACGCTTCTATATATCCAGTTTTGGAAGTTATATCAAGATATTCGATCTTAGCTCACATACACGCACCGGTACCAATACCAGAGAGGTTCATAATCTTGCCCCAGAAAGTTACTATGCTAGTACTGGGACTAGAAAGGTTCCATGAAGTGGCAGAAACAAAGATGGACTCAATATAGTAAACCGGTATCGATACCAATACGGTACTAGTACATGTTTTGTACCAAGCTTGTAATGCATTATGTATCTCCAAGGCTTCATAATCTAATTCTCTTAATACAACACGCAAAATCATAAATAACAAGGGATCTACACCAGTTCGAATTCAAATTCTGATTTAAGCATTTCATCGAACACTTTGAGACCATTCAAGTGTTCAACTAATAACAAGTCACATATCAGGCTCCTGACTTCCTGATAACTGAAGGCAAATTACAACCTATCACAAATGCAAATTTTATTTTATAAATAATCTGCAATAAGACACCTTCGTATATTCTTATTTTAAATCAGATTTCACATCTAAAGTGTATTAGACGTACTCATTTACTGCACCTTATTTTGAATCAGATTTCAGGCTTGATTTCAGGGTCTCATTTACAGTATCTTGTGGTCAGTTCTTCACCAGGCGATGATGCTTCAAATTCTTTGTCTTGCCCCATCGTTCCTTTCCATTTTGTATTTAAACTTTTTTCTTTTGGTGCGAACCCAAAACTCTCCCACCAATCTCAATATGGAGAGGGGATCGATTTTCAGCACAGAGAGAGGAGCCAGAGATTAGAAGTTGGGAAAATAAAAATTGACTCCGACTAGATTTTCATTTTCCCTAGGGAACACATTGTGACTAGGTGGTAAAATGGGAAGGGTAAGGGAACGGGAAATCATTTCGATACGCTGAACGTCATCTGGGTTGAAGTTTCCATTGGGTCTCATTTCCCTTCCGTTCCCAAGGGAAATGAGATCACCGAACAGGCCCTTAGAGTTTTTCTGTTGTTGCATTTAAGACTAACCTCATCAATGTTTTGCTCTCTCCTCTCCTGGCCATCAACCATCTCATCAGTCAGGCTCTTTTCAATTTTCCTTATAAAAATAGACAACTTTGTTTTTTTTTTTTTTTTTCCATGGAAAATCTGTAGCTATTTCTTTTATTGTGGTTACCATTTTACCATTTTCTCTCTTTTACATTGACTTGAAATGTGGTTATTAGCATATATAATGTAATGTTAAAATTGGAGAAACATCTTGCGTCCATTGAAAAACCGTTCATATATCCATAGAAATATACGAAATATAACATATACATGCATACATTAATTAAATAGCATGCAGGCGATGTGCTATCTCTTGGTTTTATGAAATTTCTACTGAAGACAACATTAATTTTTCTACAAAATACATGAACAATATTACTTTTGAATCCACGTTGGCAGCAGCTGTCAGCATTTCAAAAAAAAAATATTACTTTTGAATTGTTAGAAAGAGGAACCTGCATTGTTTAATTAATTATCCCCAAAGTACCATAATTTCAAATATTTTAAAATCAATAACAATTTAGATAATGTGTATGTATACAGCATCGTCAAATCAATGCAAAAGGAATTGATAGCATGATAAGCATACATATAAAATTAAGGGCCATGCCAGTAAATGCGTTTCTTATAACTTCCTCTGCTCTCTGATAGCAACTTTCTGCATGTTTTGTTGTTCAGATAGCAACTTTCTGCAGCATATTTTGTTGTTCAGAAATGAGACAGAGCTAGCTGAGGGTGTATGTACCTCACTAACAATTTGTTATATGAGGAGGGATCAAATAACCACAATTTTTGGTACCCCAGTACCTCACAAATGTCTTTTCTTATTGTTTTAGTACCGTTGGATTGGTTTTTTTATCTTTTTAGGGTTTTGTTTATTTCTACTAGTAAAAAGCCTACTCATTGCTTTGGGCTGAAATTGTTCTTTCTTATAATAAACTTTTAAGATAATATGTAATGGGCCTTAAATTGAGATAATTTATATGGGCCTTTAATTTTAATGGGCTGAGAACATCAACGGTTCTGATCTATCAAAAAAAATGATCAACGGCTCAGGTTTCTTATTTAGGGATGATAGCCCTTTCATATCATTTTTTCCAATATGCTTTTATTATTAGTAAGGATATAAGTAGTTGCATGTCATGCCCTGTGGGCAAGAGGAAGGAAGTTGTCTTTTGTATCAAGTTATCTAGAAAAAAACGAATTATGTGTGAATTAAAAAAAAAAAAAAGAAAGAAAGTTTTTGTATCAAGTTTGTTTAGAAAACGAATTCTGTGTAAATTATCAAAAAATCTCTCTTTCCCGTATACTCTTCCATTACTCTCTGTACCGTTCGTTCATCAGATTGTCTGACCAAGGATATATGGATGAATACTTTCTGGTGAAAGCTGGCATTCCATTGGACTGTTTGTGTACTCGGTGGACTCTGTTCGAAAGTAATTGTGGGCCTTCATATTTGTTTCCTGTACGTCACATCCATTTTGGGCCGACCCAGGATTTACAATAACGATTACCAGCCTACCACAATGTATATGTACAGTACGTGGCAGTAATTATAATTTCTAAATAGAGAAATGATATTATTTTCTTTTGGAAAATATGTATAGTCCATTTATAAAAACTGACTACTGTTATATTTATCCGCTCTCACAATCTGACACACATACGTACACTTATGTGCATATCATAGTTGTATATTTGCTAACTAGAAATAGTAAGTAACGTACCTGTTAATTGCAAAATGATATTTATTACTCAAAAAGATATCTCTGTTAACTAAATAACAATATTTGTTGATTGAAATACAGTAGATAGGTGTACAACTCCAGAAGATAGATAGACTCTATCTGTTATATACTCTTTTTTATTTCCCAACTTGTATTGGTGTGGATGCAATGGAAATCAACATTTTCATCTGTGTCGACATTAGATGTGGCAAAATCTGATTCGACCCGAAAAATCCGTCCGACCTGATCCGGTCCGTGTTCTAGGGAAAGTGAGATTGACTCGAACCCGAACCTGACCCGATCCGGAAATTTAGGTGCAAAATCTAACCAAACCCAAAAAACCAGTCCGATCCGACCAGAAAAAATGCTGGCAGTCATCAACCTAATACCCGACTCGAAATCAACCCGACCCCGACCCCGACCCCAACCCAACATTTTCCATTTGGTCAAACTGATCTGACCCGTACCCAAATCCGCGACCTGACAATCTGCCACCTCTGGTCGACATCTCCTACAGTGTTGGAAAAAGAAATGATATGATCCCATACTGATTGATTGGACAAGAATCCCAGCTTTTGGCATTTTTTCCCCCTCCCAAAAATCCCAAACCCCCCCTGCAAATTAGGTAGGGTAATCCGTCTTTTCTGTTACGCCTCATATGGAAAAGAATTCGTCCGGTCCCCCTCTTCCTCTTGCCATTTCCATTTCCAACATGTGGTGAGATAACATAACAATAAGATGTTGTTGAAAAGGGCCTGACTTATCTCAAAAAAAAAAAGAAAAAAGGGCCTGAGGCCTGACCAATCTATATATCTCTGCGAAAATATATATGCACAGGAAATAAAACAACCGCCAAAGACAAATAATTGTATTAGTGCAATAATAATAACGTTTTGTGTTGGCTTAATTTTCTGTTGAAGAAGAACTATGAGTTTAATCTACTCTTAATTAGTTATCTAATTGACTGATTTTTTGCTCATTGTAATCGGAATATTAAAATTATTTATCTACAGAGCGAAGACTCTGTTTAGTTAAATTTGGGTTATTTTGAATTAAGTTGGAGGATCCAAATTACATTTTAATATGACAAAACGGCAAAACCAACAACCAAAATGACGGAACTAGAGATAACACTTCTTTTGGGTGAGTGAGGTGCCTTTTTAATTAAATTAATAGTAGAGTCCCTGCGCTATTGAGAGTATTGGTACTGTGAAAACAGATGCATCTGTCTTGTCTCTAGGGACTAAAATCGGACTTTCCTCTATATTATATTAGTGGCTTGAAGAATACAGATTAAATTTCGGTACAAAATTTTGATGTGAAACATGTGCGACTTGAAGAATTAATATAGATTAAATTTCTTAATCATATTGAGAGTATTGCTACTGTGAAAACAGATGCATTCGGTGCAGAATGTATGCGACTCAAATTACACTTAATTTGTCACATTTGAATTTTCGATCTATGATTCCCAATAAGTTTACCATATAAAAATACAACGAGATGTAAACGTTATTAATTGATTGATTTATGATTCCCTTTCAGAAAGAATACTTCACATATAGTTTTTCAAATGCAGAAGACATGACATGCACTTGATCAGTAAGTACTTTGAAATAAATCAAACCAAATTAAAGTAAGGCTAATCTGATCTGAGCCAACATTCATCACAGACAATAAAATATATACTAAGACTTTGAGCAAAATAATAGTTCCTACTAATGTTATCAGAACCGGACCGGACATTGACCCGATAAAGTTTCGGGTTAGTGGGTCTCTGGTCGAATCATTGGGTCAATCGGTTGAACCGCTGGTTTTTTAAATATACATATACTATAAAATATCAATATAGTTATATTTATAAAATCATGCTTTTACAAAAGTATATGTAAAAAGAATTGCATATATTTTGAATGATCGAATATAAGATTATAGTTACGAAATGATAGAATAACTTTTAACGTTCAACAGTTAAGTAAAATCTGATGATTTTTTTTTTATGAATAATATCATAGAATCGTATAGTTCATAGTTTATATTATAAACAATTAAATGTTTCTAATATTTCTAACATTGAAGGTCCTATATGCAAATTTTATAAAGAAAGTTAAAAAAAAATTATGTTGGAACCTTGTTGTACGTAGGGATGGCAATTTAGGCCTGAAGGCCCATGGCCTGCATAGTCCTGCCTGGCCCGAAGCTCAGGCCCAGTCGGCCTGATCCCGTAATGGGCCGGGCCAGGCCAGGCCAATCTATGGGCCGGGTCAGGCTCAGGGTTGGCCTTAAAGCCCATGGGCCGCCTGGATTCTTGGTAATATATATAGTTGAAAACAAATATTAACACAAATGGGTCTTTGGCCTAGTGGTAGTGTTGTGCTATGGGAAGAAGAGGACCCGGGTTCGAATCCTCCTTCAAGCGATTTCAGGGGATATTTTATTTTGCTACCAAAACGTATATGGACCGCACCACAGCCCAACTTCGCCTCCCACCCTGACAGCGTACGGCCCATCAGGCAGGCGTGGGCCTGACAGGCATACCCGCAGGCCGGGCCGGGCCGAAAAATTTGGGTCTGGTTCCTTCAGGCCAGGCAGGCCGGGCCTGGAATTCCAGCAGGTAGGCCGGGCCTGGGATTGGTAAAAAGCCTGCAGGCCCGGCCCATTGCCATCCCTAGTCGTACGTTCTGTTGGCATTGACTCTCGAGCCCTTGTAAAAGAAAAAAAAGTTGTTATCTAGGTCATAGCCTTGTAGCCTTTTATTGGCCTATTACTGCCTTTTCTTTATCTCTCTCATTAATTAATGCATCTTCGTCGAATCGGTTCAGAACCGTGTACGGTTTTCTAAAAAACCGGTTTATTAACCGGAGTTCACACTGTTTTTACCGGTTGGAGTGCAGGAATGATCCTATCAATCAATCAGACCGAAAACTTGTCCGGGTCCAGTTTTTTCCGGTCAGATCACCGGTTTGGTTCTGATAACTATGGTCTAGATAGAAAAAAAATAAAATCAAGGATTTCGATGCAAATTAAAATTGCAAACATACTTTTAGAAAATCATAGCAGGCCAACAGTATAAATTTTGAAAAATCAGTAAAGTGCAAAAAATAATAAAACTATATGCTTTTGACAGAACCTCAATCTTATGCTTGAAGACTTCACTTCCAAATACACGATAAATAAAAAATAAATAAAATTTAAGAGACATTGCTTCATTACCTCAAAGATGACTTATAGAACACTTGGGAAAAAAGGCCTTTTTTTAATAATATAAAATAATAAATCAAGAAACAAAAGTTAAAAAAATTACAAAACTAAAAAAACCGTACTTTCAAAGTGCGGCTTACCTTAAAATATGAACCGCACTTTCAAAATGCAGCCCGAAACAAACAAATAAAAAAATTAACTAGTGCGGCTTACCTATTTTTTATTTTTTTCTCATTTTTATTGATTCATTATATAAATCTTGTCGTTAGCTTTTCGTAGCCTCGTAGAACGCTTCAATCAGAGTTTCCAATCAAAAGTTATGACCGTTTGAAAATTCGGTGCGAGTTGGGATTTTACTGATTTAAAAAACTGAAATATACCTTTTTTTATATTTATGTGATTTTTTTTTTATTCACAACTACTCTTATGAGAATATTTTTATGTGATAATTGAAATTTATTTATATGATTTGTCATACATAATTAATTTTAGAGAATTTTATAATAAAATAATTTAAATTGTAAAGGATTTTATCAAATAATTTTTAATTTATTATTTTTGTGAAGTTCAAAAGCTAAAGCTTAACAACTAATTAGATAATTAATTATCAATGACAAATCATATAAATGAAATTTCATTTATCACATAAAATATAAAAAAAATATGTTTGAGTTTTTTTAAATCAATAAAATCCCGACTCGCATCGAATCTTCAAACGGTCATAACTTTTGATTGGAAACTCCGATTGGAGCGTTCTACGCAGCCACGAAAAGTTAACGACGAGATCTATATAATGCAACAATAAAAAATGAGGAAAAGAATAGTTAAGCCCCACTTTCAAAGTGCGGCTTAATTAATTTTTTCATTTTTTATTATTAGTTTTTTTTGGGCCGCATTTTGAAAGTGCGACTCATATTTTAAGGTAAGCCGCACTTTGAAAGTGTTGTTTTTTTAGTTTTGTAATTTTTTAACTTTTGTTTCTTGATTTGTAATTTTGATTTATTAGTTTTTTATTATTAAAAAAAGGCCAAAAAAGAAAGGCAAGAATTTACAACAACAAATTAAAGTTCTCAAGATCAATATGCTAAACTAAAACGCAAACATACTGTTGAAAATAATAAATTGCTCTTGCTTGCCAATTAGCATATGGATCATTAAAAAACATATCAACATGAGATCAGAAAAATTGATTATTATTTACTTTTTTCATGGCATGTAAACTAATTATTTTTAATATGAATCAAAATGAGTATATGTTTTTAGAGAGAAGATCCAGGTTTTTCAAAGAGGTTTACTTATTGAGAGAGAGCTTTAAGAATAGCAATTTCACCTTTTTGGGGATCGGAAAGGAGGAGTACTTAGAACATCTCCAAGAGACTCCCTAAAAATGGATCCCAATATATCTATATTGGGTGTCATCCTAAATTTTTTGGGAGCAAATTTCACCTCAATCTCCAACGGATTCCCAAAATATGGATCCCAATACATTTAGACTGGACCAAAATATGGATCTCAATACATTTGAACGGTCTGGATTTGGCTCTGGTTTTGGGAAGTTGGATTGGGAGTGCCCAAAAACGTCACCAAAATAGCTTGATTTGGCTCTGGTTTTGGGAGTGCGAAAAATAGGGATAGTTTTTTTGGTTTCTCTTGGAAACGGTTTTCTCTCCTTAATTCCCAATTTTTTGTTTTAGGAGTGTTTTAGGGAGTCTATTGGAGATGCTTTAAGAGTGATTGGTGTGAAGAGTAGAAAGTCAGGAGAGGGGCGTCATTTCTGGTGAGCGGAGAGAAGAAGCGGGGCATCGCGAGCGGAGAGAAGGGAAGTGTCTTTCTGGCGAGAGTAGCGTCTCTGCGTCTGTTGACTCAAAAAAAAAAAAAAAAAAAAATTAGAAGAAAGAGTCTCTTCAGCTTTTTTATTTATTATTACTAAATTATTATTTCTTGTTCAATTGAACCGAACAGCGGTGGTTTGAAGAGGTGACGTGGCTCTCTAAAAACGCAGGGTTGCGTTCCCTTGTTTTATAGTAAGGGTGATATAGTTGAAGAGACTTCTTCACACTACAAAAACACTAACTAATGAACTAATTAACTGAATTCAGAAAAATAAAATTGTTAATCTTTTTTATTTGCAATAAAATTGTTAATCAAATTTAAGTATTCAATAGTCCATGAATAAATGAATTTTTTAGGAAAAGTCAAAGGAATTAGTGAAAAAGTGAAATTACTTTTATGCCCTCAATTTGTAATAATTACATAAATTAAATAATACAGATAAAAGAGTAATCATAACATTAGAAAACAAGTTGATTCAAACAAGTGAATAAAAAAATAAAATCAAAATCGGTAAAGTTTATTTAATTAGGGACAAGCCGTAAAGGGTATAAATTCATTTAATTGTGGACGGAGGTTGTACAAGAGAGCTGCTATGAAATGAAAGATCTAATTTGATAGATCCAATGAGAAAACAACACTCTCTGCAATCACAAACTGACATAAATGGTTGGAAGCTCAACTTCCTCCAACACCTCTCTTGGGCTACGGAAGCTGATAGCAGAACTAAAATTAAACCATGCTAACTGACATAATTTTTCTGCTAAAAAATGTGGTCTAAACTTACCACAAATGAGTAAGTTTCTATAAGTTGGCAGATTGAAAAGAACTGAATTGCCAAGACAAACAGTTCTAGAAAAACTGAAAAGAAAAAGGAAGATACATCTGTTTTCTTTCTGTTCTGTTCTGTTCTTTTCTTTTTCTTCTCCTTTTTTTTTTTTTTTTTTTGGTTCTTTATGAAAAGATAGGGTCAGGCCCTTTGGTAGAACAAGTTACAAAACGCAGAACCTGGGAATTTCATCAATTAGTTGTACCCTTATCAAAATTTGTTTGAATCGTGAAAACAGAAATAATTGACTCACAAGGTATATCACCTTCTATACCTTCAAGATGGTACCTTTTATCTCAGGAAAAATTTTGTCAAAAAAAAAAAAAAAACAAACAAAAAGCACTCTAAGCTGAAGTGCAAGGTACATCTTCTTTGGTTGTGGCAGGCTGATTCTTTGATTGATCAGGATTGGTCATAGTTGATGGAGGTGGAGGAGGCGGCGGTGGCGGCAGTGGCCTACTGGGATTGATTTCCTTAACCTTTTCTGGAGGGATTTCAAACTGCAATGCTCCAAATAAAACAGGAAAGGAATATAAAAATTTGATATGATAGACTTTCCTACTGCTAGATTATTACTACAGACCAATATTCCTAGTTTCCTACAGGTACAGACCCAAAGGAGTACGCTAACTGTTAGGTAACTTATTAAGCATATTATT
This sequence comes from Cyperus esculentus, assembly GCA_030179965.1. Classification (NCBI taxonomy): domain Eukaryota; kingdom Viridiplantae; phylum Streptophyta; class Magnoliopsida; order Poales; family Cyperaceae; genus Cyperus; species Cyperus esculentus. The sequence goes on along the minus strand of JASGLE010000014.1, from coordinate 2,267,493 downwards.
ACTGAAAAGCATACACAAAGGAATATAATAACTGACATGTAGTTTTTGTATGGCAAAAGACAAAAGATGAAATAGATGCTCATTTTCTGCTCGTCTGTTATATTGGTTCACAACAGATTCATAAGGAAAACGAGTATTTCTTTCTAAGAGGAAAAACACTGGAGCAACTACATGCATACAATGGAACCATTAGTATTACATGGTCTCTAAACATTCGCAAGCATTAAGGCAATGCATTTTGTACTTCAGAATAGTTTTTTCTTTAGACAAATGTGGAAATTTTCTCTTGAGAGTTAGAAAAATGGATACCATCCTTCTGAACTTCTACAGCTCTAGGTCAAAAATATCAAAATCTTAATTATTATCAAACCAAGCAGATAAAGGGTGTTTCCTTGTTTTCCCTTTGTACCGAGCCAGTGCTCACCAACATTTTTATTAATTTCAATAGCATTTGAGATAAGCTACTTTAGTTGTCTTGCACTTCTTCTTATCAGAACTGAAGTAAAAGAAGTATAAGAAAACCACCAGTTCCTATTTGATGAAAAAAAGATAAAACACCATTTCTTTGTTCTTCCTATGTTTTCGGGCAGATGACAGAAAACTTATTATAATGGAACCCTGATTCCCCAAATTAAACAAAAAAAAGGAAAAATAATAGAAATACTAATTATCTAACCTTAAATCCACATCCGGAGATACAAGCATTGAAACATTCCTGCATTTAGCAACAAAGATATAATTTTAGAACATAAGAAGACTATTATTAAAAATAGTCCAGATTTAAGGACAAAGGGTATGAAATATTTATTACCAATGAGTAGCTGTCATTCCCTGGAGACCTGTCAATATAGGAACTCCATTGCTGGTCCTTGAATACAGGGTCTTTGTAGCAGATTTCCTCACATTCACTTACACCTGGTGATTGGACTTAAATGTCATGGCACAATTTATATATACTTAAAAAGAAAAAAGGATTCTGAATAATATAAAGATACACAAAACTAATTAGATGAAACTGAGACAGGGACAAATTAACCTCCAGTTCAGCACCAAAACCAAATTTTCTGGTATGGCTCGATAGGGTTTTTGGGTCACTTGGTAAAAAAAAACAAGTGAAGTAAAAATGGGGACTCACACTCCTCCCAGGTGTCCCCATCAGCATCGCAGCCCTTCTTACAGAAAACCCTCCATGGAATCTGGACAAGAGTGGCGTATTTCTTAGTACAGCAGCTGCCGCACGGAGGCGTCCAGTCCTTGGGAAACATAATCACCACACTAAATGCAGATCAATCGATTGATCGATCAAGCTTGCCTTTGCTTCTGCTCCTGGAGGACAAAACAAGGCACTGCAAGAGTAAACATAGAAAATGTTTAAATCTTGCTTCTGTCCAATTTCGGAGGTGTTTTCAGTTTTAACAGTGGCGAGCTTCTCTATACACGAGATATATACTACAGAGAAACATCTTCCGTCCATTGAAAAACCGTCCATACATCCACAAACATGTACGGAATGTAAACAGATACATCCCGAAATGCAACAGATACATCTTGAAATGTAACCTATGGACGCTATGGACGGTTTTTCCATGGATATTACTCTATACTACAAGTACTGGTAGAAGAAACATTTCACTCAGCTCAGGAACAACAAAATTGGCTAAGGAATTGCATGGTCTAACACAGCACACATTGATTTGGCATAGAAAATAAGAGACTGGTACAGTCGAGATGGTGCATTTATCGGTTGGAAATTGCATCTGAGTATCAAATTGACATGTAAAAAGTGAATGAATGAGAACAGAAGGTCAGCACGGGGTGCCTCACCGAGAGCAGCACGGTCACACAGTCAGTGGATCAGTCGCAGCAAGGGCAGAAGATCGGAGCTTGGAGTCGCCGGTCGGAAGTCGGAAGCGAGAGAGAGATGATGGAACGAAGGATGGATGGATGGATCGCCTTCTGGCAAGGGTGGGTGGGTTGCCGTTGAATCACAATTGACTTGGTCTGTTTTCGTTCGACTTGCCAAGGAAATTGGAGTTGAAGGTGAACACTGAAAAGTGAATGCACATATTTGGGCCTGAATGGGCCATCCTTGGCCCAGCGTACACAACGAACATGTAACTATGGACTATGGTCTCCTCTCCTTTGGCACTATTCTTTGTTTTTTGTTACAAGGATGGATAAATACCGATAGAGGTGGCAGTCAGGTCGGGTATCGGGTTGACGACGGTCAACATTTTTTCGGATCGGGTCGGGTTGGGTGTGTTTTTTAGGTTCGGTCAGATTTTGCACCTCTATTCCCAGGTCGGGTGGGGTTTGGGTCAGGTCAGGTCGGGTTCGGGTCAGTCTGACTTTCCCTGAAACACGGATCGGGTTCGGGGCGGGGCTGGTTCGGGTCAGTCTCACTTTTCCTGAAACACGGGTTGGATCGGATTCAAGTCAGTTTGACTTTTCCTGAAACACGGGTCGGGTTTCGGATCAGCCAGGTTTTTTGGGTCGGATCAAATTTTGTCACCTCTCTACACTGATACCAAACTCCTAGTCCCTATCAAAACCGATGCTTAGTAATTTTTTAATACAAACTCCAACTGAATCTTTAAACATTTGCAAAGCATCCAACTTCTTCTACACCAAATCACTCAAACAGTTCATACATAAGTAACATATATAACGTAACTACAAACTAAATTACAATCCATCGTTAAATCATTTATTCAACCAAAAAACTAACAAACTAACTAAAGCACAGTACTGGAGCAACCCCAGCCGAGGCAAGCTCTCATGAAGTCTTGATAGAATTGCTGCAACATAACAGCACCTACACCAAAGAAAAAGCCTAATACAAAGGCAATTACTGTGTTTCTATCAAAGCTTTCAGAGGTAAGATGTGTTTTATTATCTTCATTCGAGGGCTTGCTACAGTTCTGCATCACCACTGGTCCACATAAATTAGAGTTTCCATCATAACTTGAGCTAGAGAATGTGTTGAGCTGGCCTCCAGTTGGAACATGACCTGATAAGTTATTAGATGCAACACTAAACGCAGAGAGAAAATGGAGCCGGGCAAGGGAAGCAGGTATGCGACCTATTAGCCCGTTTCTTGATAGATCCAAAAATTCTAAGTTGGTGAGGTTTCCTATGGATTCAAGTATCGAACCGGATAAATTGTTCCGGCTGAGATCCAATACAAGGAGCATTGTTAGTTGTCCAATCTCTTGTGGTATTGTACCATTCAACAAATTGTTGCCTAGTTGTATTGTAGGGCGCAAGGCTGTCAGTTTTTTGTACCATTGGTAAGTCCCATTTATTAGTTTACGGTGAAGGAGCAATTTGAGATAGCCGGGATTTAATTGTTCCATTTTACGAACTGAATTCAATGGCAAATATGTAATTGATTGAGGGATGTTGCCTGACAAATAATTATTGGCTAAGTCGAGATAAAAGAGACTAGAGAGGCTGCCCAACCAGTCCGGTATGTTACCAATAAACCGGTTGGCAGAGAGATCTAAAACTTCAAGTTTAGTCAATTTGGATATCCAGGAGGGGATTGTACCAGTTAAACTGTCATCTCCCATGCTAAGCATCTGAATATTTTCAAATCCATTATCCCATGTGGCCTCAATTGGTACCACTTCACCAAAACTCTCTGATATTAATAATGTAGTCAAATTCTTGCATCTACTGAGGTTTTCAAGTGCGCCTGTTATGTTAACCATATTATTTGCTGTTAATGACAGGAACGATAGTGCCCTCATGTTTTCTATGGCTGGGAGGATCTGACCACCGAGACTATTACTAGAGAGACGTAGTGCATTGAGATTCTTGCAAGTGTAAATGCTCTCTGGTATGTCGCTGGTGAAGCTATTATTGTATAAGTCAAGCTGTTGTAGATTGGACAATTTGGTGAAGTTGATGGACTGAAGATTTCCAGTCAAGCTGTTTTCCTGTAATTTGAGTTGCTCGAGATCGGTGCAGTTTTCAATTGCTGATGGTAACGTTCCAGTAAAGTCATTATTGCTCAAATCCAGAGATTGAAGCCTTTTAATTTGACCAATGGCTTCGGGTATGGACCCGGTAATAAAGTTTGTACTGAGATCAAGGCTAATCAAATTCTGTAACTGTGAAATTAGAGCTCCATTCAGAGACCCATAAATTCTATTTGTGGAGAGACGGAGATTTTGTAGTGAGTCAAGCTTAAACAGTTCAACGGGTAATGACCCGACTAAATTGTTCGACCCAGCATGGAAGTTACTTAGAACTTTGCAATTTCCTAATTCTGGTGAGATCTTGCCACTGAATTGGTTGTAAGAGATGGCTAGTGTTGTGAGAAAAAGTGAATTTGTGCACAGATAGTCAGGTATCGGGCCTATAAAGCTGTTATTTGTTGCGTTGAGTGACAATAGAGATGTTGCATTTATAATGGGTAGCAATCCAGTAAACAGATTGCTAGAAATGTCTAAAACTTGGATCACCGGATTTTCAAAACCCAATAGTTCACCTGACAGTTTATTGAAGCTGACATCAAGGAATTGTAGTTTTGTAGAGAGAGAAAGCAGTCCAACCGGCAATAAACCCGAGAGAAAATTGTTTGACAGGTTGAGGTAAGAGAGATTGGTTAAATTGGACAGAACTGGCACGATTTCTCCGTATAGGTTTTTACTTGGCAAGGAAATTTCGGTTACTGAACTCGAGGGGTTGCAAGTGATGCCTTCCCATTTGCAACAGTCTGATCCAACGGTAGGGTTCCATGAGTGTAGAGGAGTTGATAAAGAACCAACAAAGGCGAGCAGGGTTTGCTGCTCTTGATCTGTGCATGCTGCATTGGCACGAGACACAACAGTGATGAGAACTAGGATTAGAAAGATCGCCTTTGTTATTGTTGTTGCCTTTCTGAGTCTGTGCATGAAGACAGATTAAGCAAAAACAATAAATTTATGTATGAAATATCAACTAGGAATGCCACAAATAAGGGAGCCATGTTATTTATAGACTTATAGTCCACTTTTCTCTGTGTCCAATACTTTTCACCTCTTAATTTTCATGAGACTTGCAGGTTGCAGTTCACCTCTTGATTTTTTTTTCCAAGTCTTTGCGGGTCTGTGATTCCTCTTCACACTGGCAATAAAACGCGCTTGTTTCAATCAACTTACCAGTTCTCGTAGCACCATTATTTTTGTAATATATCTGCACCAAATTTCATTGATGTTTTACGCAAAAACACAAGGAGAGATTAACCTCTTTTTAACTGAAGAGGAGGGATCCATTGACAATCCTTAACTTGACAATCTTGACAATTTAATATTTCAAAAATATATAAAAAATCATATAAATTCTCAAAAATAGAAAAAAGTTCACGGAATTATTTCTTGACTTGTAGATTAATTATGTTTCTGATTATATTCAAATTTAAGTTATATTTGATAGCCCTTCAAAGATCTGTTAAATTAAAACCGTTAAAAATTACACAAAATTTTGATAAGCTATCAAACGATGTAACATCAATATTCCACGATCGAGGAAAAGATCAATGGTCCTAATCTGATTGCTATTATTATTGCCATAATAGTAGGATCTTATATATGATGATTTGAGCCTTAGGATCATAAGAACGGATCGGATCAACCCAATTTAGATATTCTACTTCCATTATTTAAGATCTTTGTGTCACTATACATATATATTTATATATTACTCATTATATATAAACAACATAAATCGTTATAAAATTTCTTTTTATATTGAACCAAAGAAAATATATTATTATAAAATAAGTGAGTCATAATTCAATGGCTTAAAATTCATATATGGGTATGATTCATATTGTTACCATTATAATATACTATGACTTAATAAGTATACCAGCTACCACTATATTCTATTAATTATATTCTAATAATTAAGATGTTTCACATTATACTGCTATATAAATATCGTATAAACAATATTTTCTAAAAAGATAATCGTTAAAAAAATGATTTAGACGTCCGACTAAAATATGATTACTCCACCGCAAAGCGCAGGTGATATCTCTGCAGAATGGAGACTAGCTCAACCCCAAATTTTATGGTCTAGCTTGTAGTTTGAACTTTGAAGTCAGATGCTCTTCTAGTACTTCTATACCGTGCCATTAGGAGAGTTGACGCCTTGACGGTTTAAATTTCAAAATATGTGCACGACTTTCCGATAACTTGCCCAACCACCTCTTGATAAACATAAACTTATTCTACAATGATAAGTCAATATGCACTTGTAAGAACACATTATTTAACATTGCAGAATTTGCATTACATTATCAATCTTATGTATAGATACGTATATATTGGATAATATAATGTGATGTACATATAGAGTAGAACTATTGTGCAAACGTTAGCATTTCACTCTGAAATGTTAATGGTTCAAATTATATTTTGTCATGTCCGAAATTTTGATTTATGGTTCCCATTAAATTTATCATATCATAATACTTGGGAATAAAAAAAATTTTCATTTTTAAAGTTTTTAAATATTTATTTAGGATTTTTTAAAATTCATGTACAAATAAGCATTATTTTATTAATATTTTAGAGTCATTTTGAAAAATCCAAAACAATTACTTAAAAAACTCCAAAAATGAAAAATTTTTGTATTCTCAAGTATTTTGATATGATAAATTTAATGGGAACCATAAATCAAAATTTCTGATATGGCAATATATAGTTTAAACCGTTAGCATTTCACTCCGAAATACTAACATTTGCATAATAGTTCTACTCATGTATAAGACTCAAATTACTAAATTTATTTAATTGTTATATTTTTTTTATTTATTTACTTTTGCAAAAGGATTACTAGAAACACTTTTATTGAAAATAAAATACGGCTCTTTCCTTGATTGAATCTACTGCCTACTCTGATCTTCCAAAATATTATACGATGGAAGGCTACGTTGCAGATATCAAACAATGGCCCAAGTGAAGAGTAACAAGTCTGAATATGACAGCCCAATTTCATGGACAAGTATTTTCCTGTTGAAAAAGCATTGCATTCATTAGTAGTCGAGCGAGCCCTTCCGGCCCTTCCGACACGAGTGCTCATCCTCTGTAGCGCTGCAAAGTGTAGCGCAGAATGTGAGCCGTTAGATCATCTCGGGATTCGTTCTGGCACAGATCTCGAGATGATCTAACGGTCCACATTCTGCGCTACCCTTTGCAGCGCTACAGAGGATATGGAATCTTCCGAGCACGAGCTTGCTCAGCCGCCTCCGTTGTCGATCAGAAATTCCATTCATTCAGGAAATGAACTGCAATGTCGTGGCTCAGAGTACTTCTCAACAGGAATACCTTCCTCCGATCTCGTACCAAACCCTCCCAGCTGCCATCTCTCTTTCACTTCACCAAACCCTCGCTTTCCCATTTCTCAACCTCTCCGATCAATCCCCTCGGCCCTTCTCTTCTCCACGATGTGCACACCGTTACCTCCTCTTTGCAGAGCTTGGAGGAATGCGGAGTGGAGGTGTCGCAGGACCTGGTGTCGGAGTGTCTGGCGCGGCTGAGGAACGACTGGGCCGCGGCGTACGGGGTTTTCGGGTGGGCGGGGAAGGAGCCTGGTTACGCTCACTCGGTCCGTGAGTATCACTCCATGGTTGCTATCTTGGGGAAGTTTAGGAGGTTCGATGCGGCGTGGGGTTTGGTGGAGGAGATGCGTGCCAAGGGTTTGGTTACGCCACACACAATATTTATTTTGATTAGAAGGTATTTGATAATTGTTTACAAGGCTAATTCTGTTATGGATTAGATCAAATATGGGCTGTTCATTTTTTATAATCAGATGGTCGTGATATATCTTTTAAATACAATTAAAGAGACGTGTTTGATAACAACTGCTCGATTCAAAATGAAAGGTTACTTAGCCGATCCATAGCAGAACCACTCTTGTTACAAAACAGCGTTAAGAAGACCGAATGGATCTATTTGTTTTTTTATGTTTAATTATTTTGGTAATTTAATGCTTTATTTTTATCGTAATATGTAGGTACTGCGCTGCACATGATGTGGCGAAAGCGATCAGTGCATTCCATACGATGAAAAGGTTTGGGTTTACTCACGGGATAGAGGAGTTTCATGGTCTTTTAAGTGCAATGTGCCGGTACAAGAATGTTGAAGATGCTGAGCATTTGCTATTAAGCAATGAGGAGAAGTTCCCCTTTGAAACAAAGAGCTTTAACATTGTGCTTAACGGATGGAGCAATGTTATGATCAATTTGCGTGAATCAAAGCGGTTCTGGCGGAACATGGATTTAAGAGGGATCCGTAAGGACCTCTTTTCCTACAGTAGCATGATCTCTTGTTTCTCAAAGGCAGGAAATATGAAAGATGTTTTGAAATTGTTTGATCAGATGAAAGAAAACCGAATAGAACCTGATAGGAAGGTATACAATGCTGTGATTCATGCACTCGCTAAGGGCAGGTGCATGGATGAAGCAAGAGCACTTGTGGAGAGGATGGAAAATAATGGGTTTAAACCAGACATGGTAACTTATAACTCGCTTATAAGAGCACTTTGTAAGTTAAAGAAACCAGATGATGCTAAGGGGGTGATCGATGAAATGTCCAAGAGAAAAATTTCCCCTTCTCTTATGACATTTCATCCACTTTTTCATGTAGCAAGGAGTTCGGATGAAGTTTTTCAGCTTCTTGGCCAGATGCAAATTGTGGGTTGTGAACCAAGTATTGACACATACATCATGCTAATAAGGAAACTTTGTAGGTGGAAACAATTTGACAGCGTGTTTAAATTGTGGCATGATATCATGCCAGAGAATGGGCTTAGTCCTGATAGAAGTGCATATATAGTACTTATACATGGGTTGTTTCTAAATGGGAGGTTAGAAGAGGCGGCTAACTTTTATGAAGAGATGAAAAGCAAGGGATTTCAGCCTGAGCCGAAAACAGAAGAACTGATACAAGCATGGGTTTCTGGCAGAGCAGCTGCTTCTAGACCTAAGTTAGGATCCACTACTAGGTTAAAAGGATTTGTTGTTGTAGAAGATAAAAATTGATCTCCTGTCAATTCATGGCTTTGCTATCATTTCTGAGATTTATTCAAGATCTGAAATACAGGAGCATGATAGACTAGTAAATATTCATTTCAAAGGTTATTAAGCTGAGAAACACTCCTCACTGGTCTTTAATGAAATTTCTATTTTCAAGGCTTGAAACCCAATCTACCAAGGATTTCCTTATTCATGTCGTGCTATACATCTCTATCAGTCATTACATTGAATGGGCTCAACGTGGAGGACGGGGCCTGTTCTTGTCATGCAGGTAAAATGGTCATCAAATTGTGCTGCTAGTGAAGAATGTATTCTTCGCCCATTGACCTAGTTGGGAAAATGTAGGATCTAGCAGGAGATCACGAGAAATGCAGACAGTAACGAGAATTGAAATGCATGTTTGATGGGTTAATTTCATGATGGGGGCTTCAGTGCTGATGCAAGTCTAAATTGGCAGATGAACTGAATTGTGTACTGATGCAAATCTGAACTGTCAGATGAACTGCTTACCGGAGAGTCTTGCTGATGTACATAACTGCTTTGCTATAAACGATTGTTTGGGTGTGACTGTCATTTTTTTTTTCCAACTACATGGTTATTTTAATTTTTAAAAAGCTTTACCATCCTCATTTTCTATTTGATAAAAAAGGCAGTTGTATTATTTCATTGGTGTTGTTTATTTATTTATTTTTTGAGATATTTTAGGAAAGTATTGTCACCAACCTTCCTTTAGTGCTCTTTCATCTTTTTGCCATGAAAAACCGGAACGAAACTAGATTTTTCAGCCATGTGATTTCGTCTGGTCAGAAATTCATCTTTTTGTCAAGAAAATTTGGAAAGAAGCTAGATTTTTGTGGCATGTGATTTTCATCTGGTGAAGTACCAGCTGGCATCGATGCACTTTCGTGTTCCTTTTAGATCAAACTTGTGGTAATACTGATACATGACATTAAAATCCCCCACATGGGATTTTTGTAAGGTGGTTCTCTGAGTATTTAGTATGCACACATGGAAAAGGATTGGAACGTTCAGTCTGCCACAAGTCTGAGTATACTACATATCAGGAAATCCAACCTGTCTGTACCAAAATTCAATAAAAGAAGAATGCACACTTATGTGAACTTTGCATAACTACATAACTACATTGTGTGCCTTTAACTTAACAACCTATCCATTATGCGGATCTGCAATAAATAAAGTAGCCCATAACTCCCTATCAACAGGGAAAACACAATCAGAACATAGAAAGCAGAAAATTGGAAATGCTCTCACTCTCAGTGCATAGCTCAGATAGTGGTACAGGGTTTCTAACAGTGACATGTATAAAATCTGCAATCAACCTATCCATTGTAAGGTTGCCAGCAACTTGAATTGCTCTCTTTTTCATCATCTGTACTGTACTGGAACACCAATGTGTTAAATTGCTACAAATCTCAGTCTCAGACGCACCAACTTTTAAGTTTAGTGCACTGAACATTGTCTCTTCAGTGCTGTCTATCTATTTACACATGCTCACAGCTGCTCACTGCTATAAGTATCATCTCCCACTCTACAATATGTAGTGAAGTCCCATCTGTTTTGTCCATCAATCTTTCTTCTAGTCGGATTGGATCCGTAATGGCAGAGTTCAATTCAATGCATATATGTAACTTGATCATGATGGGGAATGCAATTTGCACGTCGAATAAAGGACCAACAATCTTGTAATTGTCAGAAGGAGAACTCTAAAAAATAACCAGATCATCTACTTTTAAGATTTATTAGGATTTAGGAAGTAATTGACAGAAATTGAGAAACTTGTAGCAAACAAAAATTACAATACATTTTTTGCAACTAAAAAAATGGGAACACATGCTTTATATTATCTACTTCCCACTTCCCCAGCAAATACTCTCTCATTATTTTCTGTCTACAGGAGAGACAACAATACCATACAAACGCCGATTCTGTGTTATTCGTCCCGTCTACATTGCAATACAGATCTCACATTCACTGGTCGAGTTGCAACTAGCTATAGGTAACAAGAAGCAAGCCCACTGCGGTAACGACGATAGTAGACGGAACCCCAAAGCGGAGATGGCTAAAAAATGAAAGGTTATATCCGAAAAATTGCGCCCTCCTAGCTTGTTCACACACTATTAAGTTTGCTGCGGAACCCAGAAGAGAGAGGTTACCGGCTACAGTGCTGACCCATGCAAGAATAAGCCATGCCCGTATCTCTTCTGCTGGAGATATCTCAGCTGCTGATGCTGCCACTCTCGCTCCAAGCAGCAGGACTAAAACACAGATGAAAAGAAATGATTAATTACATAGACCATTTGTTGTTATTATGCCATACTGATATGGTACAGATATGCAGCACTCTGTGAACTCTGATCAGGTCAGACAGTAATCAGTCTGTGCTGTTTCCTATTAAAAGATGCTTTTTGGTACCAGCTTGCAATATTCAATAGTGAAATTGATTGAATAGCTAGCCAAACTAATTAATCTAATTGGAGTTATACCAAAAGCTCAAATTCAGTCTGCCTATAGTTTAGTTAAATTTCATGCAGGGCAGTACATTTCCAATCCAGATACATATCTAATACAAACAAACAAGCCGGTCGTATATGATACTGGAGCTGCTGTGATTTCAAAATATAAATAAGTAATCTGATAAAGCCAAGCTTATGATATTGGCATATTGCATACCTGTTGGCACATTTGAGGCAATGTTTGAAAGAACAAGAACCACCAAAGAAAAAAGTGCAACACCACTAGCACTGTTTATTTTGGAGTACGGCTCGACAAAGTCCCACAGAGCACTTGGTATGCCAGTCTTGTTGAATCCATCAACAGTAATAAACATTCCGCAAAAGAATATCAACAAGGAGTACGAAACCTGTTATTTTTAACAGCAATTATGTTATCATTGCCTTCAGCAATGTATCCTCAAACTTTAACATAAAATTGCAAACATTAGATGAGAATAAGAATGTGCTTGCTTTTACTAGCCCCAGTTTTACCTCACTTTTAGATTGACTAAATTGGAACAAAAATATATTGTGTATTGAAACGTGTTTACAACAAAATTTAAGAAAATTAAAAAGGCTGCAATTAAGAACTTTGAACAAGTAATCAAGCTTTACCTTCTCCAAGCAAGGCCGTGCATCCTTGAAATCAATCACTACCAACACTAAAGCAGCTGTAAGTGCCGTCCAAGACATATTGAGCCCCATCAGTAATGCCACAAGCATTCCTAATGTCACAAGATAGACTGAAACCTTCCAACAAATCCTTTTCCATCTTTCTCCCGAAACCTCTTTGTCTTCAATCGACAAATCGTCTCTGAGAACCTCCCTTTGCCTACTACTCAAACTCCTGACAATCCGTCTCGATGCAGTAACCTCAACAGAAACAATTGATGGACATGTACGCACCACACCATCAGTACGGGCTTCCTTCGAATCTGGCGAGGTAATTTGTATCTCGCCTTCGCTGTTGTACCGTCGACTTCTGAAGCTAATGTCTCCAATCCCACCCAGACTGGCGCTGGTTGAAGTTTGTATGACTGCCTCGACAGCTGCTTCCAGCTCTTGCGAGCCGAGGGAAGTAAAATGTGACATCGTAGCCGGTGAAAACCTGTGAGAAATCACCTCGTCGTCGGCTACAACCTCGGATGGGACAGTTGAGGCCACCTCAATATCCTTCTTCTCCACAGACAATATTTTCCAAAAGTACACCAATAAGATACACGCATTTACCAGCACTCCCACGATCATTGCCCCCAGCAACCCCTTTAAGAACCTACCAAAGGAAATCCCACTCTGTACTGCTATGACAAGGTTTTGAGGGTTGCCAATCGGTGTAGCAGCCGAACCGATATTAGCACTAGATGCCAGGGCTAAAAGAAATGGTTGAGCCGGCAAGTCGTTCTGCCTTGCGATCTTCAAGATGAACTCGGTTAACACCACGCAAACAGTGTCATTTGTGAAAAGAGCACTTGAGAAAGCAGATATCAGACAAACACGGAACAGCAAGTCTTTACCACCCCGACTCTTCCACGCCAGGAGCTTTCCCAGATACTTGAACATGTCAGCTCGTTCCAGAAAGACACTAACAACCATGGTGCCAAACAAAAGGCCAAGAATTGGGAGATCAATAGCAGCATATGCCTCGTCAGGCGAAATTACACGAAAAATTACCATGAGCATGGCGCCTAAAAGAGAACCAGCAGTTCGACCAATCGGGAGGAAAGGAACAGCTGGAAAGACTGCCAAGACCCAAAATATACCAAAGGCAATTGAGCCAAGAATCACCTTAATCGGTGGAGCCAAAGCCATTTTGTGCAATTTGTTTGGTGGTAACCAAAATATTCAAACTCGAGTAATTGGTATAGGAAGATGAATGTATTCTACGGCAAGAAAGAACCGAAGAACTGTGAACTGATCAGACAAGATAAACACTTCAAATATTGCTCTGAAAGAGTTGAATTGGGAGAAGATGGAGAAGGGTCACAAGAAGAAAACTGAATAGAAAAATACAGAACCGAAGATATGAAATCCTAATTCAAGTTAAAGATTTCTTCTTCCCCCCGAAAAACGAAGAATCGAGCACATCTTAGCAGCTCCTGGAGCATCTGCTTCCATCCTATTAACAGCAAAAAAGAACAAAATTAAGAAGGCCTAATTGATTGAACCTAAGCCAGAAGTAGAAACACAAAATACCATTTTAATTGGTTTCTCAAGATGCTTCAAGCATCACTAGAGTCTCAGTCTCTCCATTTACAAAATATGGAGATGATTTTGATTTATATACAAACAAAACTGGACCACAATATATATTGGAAACCATAGAAAATTCCTGGGGAAGACACCACAGAAAACTTACCCACCAAAGAGGTACTGAAATTCAGTTCAACCTTATCACTTATCAGTACTGAAAGGCACTGGAAGGGAGATCAATATCATCAAGTAGAAAAGTATACTCTATAGTCAAATTTCATAACTTTTATTTCACATGAAACATAAACTTCACATGTCAGTTTAATTTGTTGATATGTAAATTCCAGGTCTTAATAAAATGACCCAATTTTCAGAAATAAATTCTTTATCTTGTTGGTGTTCACAGTAATGCTAACCATCTCCAGCAAGCTGATGCTACACGACTACAGGTACAAATTAAGCCAGGGAATCTCCAACTTGGAGAGGAAAAAAACACATCCATCCCAATCAGAAACTGAAGTGCAAAATGTCAAAATGTCAAAAGTATGGCACTCAAAACAGTAGCTTGGAAATGGAATAGTGAATGTGTAGACCTAAAAAAGACCCAAAATTTGGTAATACGGAAAATTAATCTTTGGGTATATGTTCCCAAGAAAAGGGGGAAAAAAACAGAGAAATCCCAACAAACTACAAAGCCCTCATCTTTAATTTTGTACCATTTACAAATCCCAACAAAAAAAAAAAAGGTAAAAAGACGCCATCTTTCAGTTACTTGGCAAAATATAAGCAAAAGAAAAGAAAATTGGTGCCTTGGTGGCAGAGAAAGAAACTCACCTGGAGCTCAGCTGCTCAGTGGAAGTAGTAGTAGAGAGGGAAGAGAGAGACAGAGAGAGGCGAATGAATGTTCACTCTCTATCTACTAATAATCTACACAACAAGTGACAGACGACGACGGCGGTACGACGGTACAAACAGACGGACTAGATACTACAATACAGAACATCTGTGGGCAGTGGGCTGCCTGTGGATGCAATTTATAACTTTGTACCGTTTTCTGATCTCGAAAGAAGGAAAAAGGGTCTTGGGACTGACTACTGACTGCTGCTGAGAAAAAATTTCGCAATGCCCAGAAAAACGAACTTATCTCTGTGAACGCCTAAACCATTAACTTAATTTTACGAATGTCAAAAATATAGGGCGTAACTAGAACCTACGCCCTATAACCATTTTTGTAAATAAAAGTATAGCGGGGGCCCTCATGTCATTGAAAGCAGGATTTGTAAGGCGTGAGTTCAACTCGCGCCTTACAAACACGCCCCTTCATTAAACCATTCTCTCTTCCTTAGAGCATCTCCAATAGACTCCTTAAAACACTCTTAAAACCAAAAATTGAGAATTAAGGAGAAAAAATGTCTCCAAGAGATACCAAAAATACTATCCCTATTTTTAGCACTCCCAAAACCAGAGCCAAATCTCCCTATTTTGGTGGCCTTTTTGGGCACTTCCAATCCAACTTCCCAAAACCAGAGCCAAATCCAGACCGTCCAAATGTATTGGGATCCATATTTTGGCCCAGTTTAAATGTATTAGGATCCATATTTTGGGAATCTTTTGGAGATTGAGGTGAAATTTGCTCCCAAGAAATTTAGGATGACACCCAATATAGATATATTGGGATCCATTTTTAGGGAGTCTCTTGGAGATGCTCTTAGCTCCCCAACTCCTTTCTTTTTCTTCCTTTTATAGGGCGCAAGTACACGTCACGCCCTATATTTTGGGCATCTATGAAATTAAGTTAGTGGTTTGGGCAGTGGTAGAAATAAGTTTATTTCTTGGGGCATCCGTGAAATTTTTCCTGACTTATTTAAATAAAAAAAAAACTACTGACTGACGTGATCAGAGGACACATGTTCCTTCCTCTGTTTTTTTTTTTTTTTTTTTTGATTTAATGTTCCTTCCTCTGTTGGATTAGGATCCTTTTCAAATGTCTCAAAAAAAAAAAAAAAAGATCCTTTTCAATGGCCTGGTTTTGTTTGTTGCTGCTTCTCTTGTGGTAGATTATGTGTCAGTGAGTGATCTTGTATTTTTCTTTTTTTCTTTTTTGAGTGAAAGTGATGTTGTATTTTATTCATAGAATAGAATAAAATAGAATTCTCGGGATTTGTCAGATTTTGACATTTTGTAAAAGAAAAGAAGCTGAAGCTTTTTTTTTTTTTTTTTTGAGAAATAAATGAATCTGAAGCTGAAGCTTCCTGCCCACCTGACGGCCTGACCTGGCGTTGATATTTGGTACACAACATTTTTTATTGCAGAAGGAATGGGTATAGAGAATTTGACAAGTTTCCTTGTCGGATTAGGTCCTCTCCGCAAGATTTGGATGGGATCAATTTATTTTCCTTTTTTTTTCAACATTACCAGTTTTGTTGTCTATGGGTATGGGACTATGGGTCTATCTTATACGCAAGTTTGCGTCCACTATAGATCACTATAGAGGGTACATAAGTTATATTGCGGGTTTCACTTATCACATTGTAGGTCCTACTTGTCATATTCTTTGTGTTTTCTATGGTTGTCCATAGACTGGACGCTAGGTCTTACTCTATCTTATCTTATATTATATTATAGTAGAGCTGTAACTCGGGCTTCGTCCGAAATATGATAACAAAAAAATAATAAAACTTATAAAATAAAAATATTTATTTTAAAAAAATTAAATATAATTATAAAATTTTTGATGTTAATAATGATGATGAAGATGTATGATTTATAAATAATAGCACATAAATGTTGGACCACTTTAAGGATTAAATTTTGTCTTAAACATATCATATTATCTTATTAAATGGGAAGAGAGAATAAATATAAACCATTGGATCAAAGTAGATGAAGAGATTTAGACAAAATCAATGGTTAATAATAATGATGATGTGGCATAGTTGAGGTGCTTGGAGAGTTACCCCTCTTTCTAGTTTATAGATTAAAGGAAGAGAAACATCTTGTGTCCATTTAGAAACTATTCATACGTCCATAAAAGTACAAAGAAAGTAACAAATACACCCTCAAATGTAGCTGATACATCCTGAAATGTAACATATGGACGCTTTGCAGAGGAAATCTTCTTGTCCCCCTTCTTTTTGTACCCTTTAAATATCCCCTACTAAGATTTCATTAAGATTATATTTCAAGATTTAGATTCTCACTAACTACACATTAATTGCGACTCAAAAAGTCAGGCCACCACTTAATAGTCAAATTTGTTGTATCATAGCGTTATGGTATATAATTGTCTGCACAAATCTGGTGTTCATACCTACTCGTCAGGGTGTTCATACCTTCTATGATGAGGTCTTCATAGTCGACGTATTTGGTGTTCATATCTACGCATCGAAGATTTTGTGTGTGACGTCCAATATTCCACATTTTGGTGCATGATTATGTTAGGACTGGTCCAAGATTCTATGTTCTAGTGAATGACTGCCTGCCTTAACTTAGGTGCTCATACAATATATCGTCAGGTGTTCATATCTTATGTATAAGAGGATGCACTGACGGAGAACATTTAAAGAGATTTTTTCTTGGAGGACAATTACTCACTTAGCATACCCCTATTATATATTTCGTTTAGCTTCTCAAAAATTAAATAAAATAAAAAGATATATTTTGTTCGGAATTTTGGGAATATGTTCCCAGGAGATTTTTTCGAAATAAATACTAGTACATCCCATGAAATTACACATCACCTGGGGCCTGGGGCTGAGCCATTGAACCCAGTAAAGTCAAAATATGCATTTTGCAAATTACCCCTGCAACAAGTTACTTGCTTATGATGGTTTTTATCTCAGCGAGCTTATCTGTTTTTCATCTCTTTTTAATTGAGACTTACCCAAAATCTCGTTTTGCCAAATGGCTATGTTACTTATTTTTTTTAGCACTACCTAGCGTCTATACAATTGACAGACATAAATATGATAAATAGGTTGACAAATAAGACTCAATAGATCCTATTTGTAACCACTATACTCACAAAAAGTAACCTATAGATGTCCATTGTGTGGGCACTTAATATTTCCCTATTTTACATGAGAATATTTGATTTCAGACAACCATTCTCTGTGTTTCAGTCTCCAAGTGTATATAAAATGTTTACTATTCAACATAACAAGTCTCAAAGTAAAATATTTTGTTGGAGAAATAAATTTACGACTGTACTATTTGTATTCTAATAAAGAAGATCAAAGTTTTTTTTTTTTTTTTTCCCTAACCAGTACGTATTATTCTTTGTGAATAAAAATCGGTAAAACCATATCCAAATTAAGTTGCATAGATGGCTAGAATCTAGATGCACATGAGGGTGTCGTTATCAGTTTTTTTTTTCTTGTCATCATCCCAACTCGCACTTAAATCTTCAGTTAATAGTTGCACTAAAGGGAGAGGTGTTGATTAATTGCGTTTGGGTAACGTTATTATTAAATTTAATATTTTTTAGCTGTATCAAATTGATCATAATAGCAGCAATATATATCCCGTAAATTTCTAAATTAAAAAAAAAATTCAAAATATCCTATAAATAAATATCTTTTTTTTTTTTTTTTTTTACCTTTTAGTAGCATTTTGCATGATTATTGTACAAGTTAGTGCTCCAAAGAAAATTTCCTTATCTTGGAGAAGGGGCAGTGAACATACATAGATGAGACAGCGAGAGGTTATTCTTGTTTAATACCCCACCTTCGGAGAAATTGGCAAAAGATTTCGTATCATTCCCCTTTTTGCATAAATAAAAGGCAAATGGTTCCTAGTAAGGGTAAAACTGTCACACGCTTCTCTACCTCTTATGCAGGGACGCAGTGGCGGAGCTTCACATAAAATTAAGGGGTCCGATAAATCTAATCCAGAAAATTGACATCAATTAATTACCCATTTTAGTGCTTCAAAAGTGAGAATAACTAGTAGAAAATTTAGATTGTTCTGCTTCTTTTAAGTTCGGTAAAAACATATATAAAAAAAATGAAAGTACATAAAAAATATTTGGCCCAGCAAATACTTTTCAACGAACGGTCCAAGAAATTCAACTCATATATTGAAAGACGGGGTCCCAGTATAGATATATATTTCTTCCAATTAAATCTATGTTCCATAAAGAGTGTAGGTTTAATGTTATGATCCAATGACTTATATGTTTTTCTTTTCGTATTAAATAACATGAATATGATATGTTTAAATATTTAATACAAAATTTAACTCTTAAAATGATCTAACATATGTATTTAATTATTACGTTAACATTATTTATATTTATATCAAAAGATTTAAAAATTATGTTCAAAATTTTGTTTAATATTAAATTTTTATTATTTATTTGATACTATTTTTTGGACGAAACCCGAGTTAAAAGGTCTAGCAACTCATAATTAGTTAGTTCAATTCCGATGTCCATTATTCAACACAATTAGATAGAAGAGCACGTGGTTGAGAAAAAATTTAATGATTTAGAAAGAGTAATTTTATTAAGGGAAAATAATGTTGGGATATGTGGGAGGAGGGGGTGTATTTTACTCTCCAAACAGATTTTACAATGAAAATTAATGAATTTGATGGAAGTTTATAAATTTTAGGGGGAGTGGGCATCCAGGTTGGCCTCCAAAGAGGTCCGCCACTGCAGGGACCGATCTACAAAATTTTTAAGTCCGGACACAAATTGTCTAATATATAAAACAAGGAGCTCTATTACATTGTATCTTGCTTGACAAGTTATCAAGTCCGAGCACGGGCCTAGGCTTGCCCATGCCTAGGTGCGCCCCTGCTCTTATGTGGGTTGTCATTAAGATTTTGCGACCCGACATATATTTGTTGTAATTTTATCTCCAAAACATCTATTAACAAATATATAAAAAAAAACTAAAATTATTTTTCTCTGTTGGCCATTGGAGAAAAACGTGATTAACTCCATTTTTCACCAACAGTCTCTTGTGTTGAGCATCTTACATCTCTCCTCTATCAATCTAAAGAGTTGGTTGTGGTAAAAGAAGAGGTTTGAAACTAGTTTGAGATTGAATATCCACTAGTATTCTCTTATAGGAAGAAAGTGAAAATCTCTCATCAAGTTTGGTGGATAACTAGTGGAGGCACGAAACTTGTGGTGCTAGGAGCAAGAGAAGGCAGCGATAAAACTCTCAACCACCATCTTTGGGAGTTCTTCACTTTCTCTTACTATAGAGGAAGAGGTATGACCCGAAAACCTTTCTTTGTGAGTTATGATGCAACTAGATTAGATAGATCTTGGGATACTTGTATTAAAAATTTTTTTTATCTCTTCTTTTGCATGTAACCTTAAACTTTCAGTTGGTTCCCCTTAACAATTTCCCTTAACCATCCCCTAAAATATCTACTCTCACTTTCCTTTTTTTCTCTCGCAACGGCCAGCGCTCCCTTTGTTATATGTATCGCTTTAAAATATTTATAAAATAATCAACATTTTATGTATGGCTATAAAAAATCTCAAACAAATGGTTAAAAGTTTTTAAAAATTGAAATTCTTGTATCCCATAAGTCTAATTTTGATATAAAAAAATTATTGAGCCATATAAATCGAAATATTGAAGTGATTTGATATGTTTTTTAATATGCGCTCACGGAAAGCCTCCGTGAGCTTAAGTTCATAGTAGTTTTACTCTTTAAACTGATTAGAATTTAAAACAACATTGATTTTAGTTAAAAATGCATCCATAAAACTTCTTTTATTTTAAAGTTTTTTGAAGAACTTTTTTTTTTCTTCCAAATTTAATAAAATTTCACTTTAATTTAAGTATTGCCAAGTGATCCCTCCTTATATATAATTTATGAAAGTATATCTTAAACAATAAATTGGACACAAGATATAATATTTTGGTTCATATTAATTTCGATCGAATTTGACCAAAAAAATTACACTAGCCGACATCATATTTCATATCGATCATCACTTGATCTTTTTTTTTTTTTTTCATTTTCCAAAGCTTTAAACAATAAATTATATTTTTTTTCTTTAGAAAAATATTATGATATGGAATTATACGACACTAGATCATCACAAAAAATATTCCCTAGACCTAACTTCCACGTCCCAATTCTAAATACTTGACAGCACATTGTGTTTCACACACTTCACAATATAAAAATGCTGCTGATATTTGTTTGTTTGCTCATACGAAGTCTAAATTGTAAAATCATTTGGATAACTATGTAGACATTAATTGTTGAAACTGGGTCTAGTGAAGTTCCCTTGAGAGGGGACATAAACGGGTAGTTTTGCTACGACAAGAAATTAAGAGAGAACACTTTTAGTTAGTTTATTTTCAGTAAGTGGTCATTTTCCCAACAAAGGATTGCTTAACTAATTTGTTAACATTAATTAATGACATGTCAATCGGATGGTTTAAGTATGGAATACGGCAAAATAATAGGATTTATGAAAAACATATAACACAGACCACGTACCCTTCACTTTTCTATATATTGATTCTTACTACAACTTCTAAAGTTTCACTAGTATTGATTTAGAATTGACTAAAAATATGCGAAGCATGCATTTATTTCATTTTAACAAGCATCTTATTATCGATAGTTACAATTGTGAGTATAAATCTATCGTGAACATATAAGTTGTTAATTTGTAAGCTTAATAAATTGTTTATAGCGAAATCTTATGGAATACAAAACATTTTTTTTTTTCATTTTAAGTATGTATTTTGGATTTTAATTTCAAGTTGACTTATAGAACGATAAATAATGAATAGTTACTTATAAAAGGACAAGACATTAATAAAAATCAAAATATATAGTTAAAAGTTTATAAAGTACGAAAGTTTCTTGTACCCAATATGAGTTCTGGAGTTAGACTATTATCCTAACGTTAGCATTTCGGACCGAAATGCTAACGCCTCAAATTTTATGTTATCGTGTCCGAAATCACGATTTATGGTGCTTAATAAATTCTTAATATGAAAATATTGGGGAATACAAAATTTTTTCATTTTTAGAGTTTTCTAAGTATTTGTTTTGCATTTTTTAAAATAGCATGTAAAAACATCAATATTTTATTAATATTTATGAGCTCTTTTCTAAATTCAAAACAAATACTTAGAAAACTCTAAAAATAAAAAAAAAATTGTATTCCCCAATAATTTCATATAAATAATTTATTGAACACCATAAATCATGATTTCGGACACGATAACATAAAATTTGAGGCGTTAGCATTTCGGTCCGAAATGCTAACGTTAGTATGATAGTCTAGCTCATGAGTTCTGATATAAAGAATTTGTTGTGGTATATAATCGAAATTTGGAATTGCTTTGGTATATATTTTTAGTTATGTTGATGATATATATCTTTATTCTAAAATTGCCTGTTAATTCTTTGGGAATGGATCACATAACAACTATATATTTATCTTAACAACCATGACAACAACTCTCAAATTAATTCATAAGAAATCTTAAAAATCGAAAATCTTTTATAAACATGGTCATGCATTCATAGATAATTGATCGTGTTTCAAATATATTTAATTGTTGTCTTGGGAAAATAATATCTTTTAGTTAATGCTATCTATTTCCTTTTTGATATTACTGCCATGGAGTGTTCGCTTGTTTTTTTTTTTTTTTAGTTTTTTTTTTATATTATTTTTTCAATGTATTCGTTCTCTAGTCTCTACAGATCATAAGACCTTATATATACCAGGGAAAAAAAAAAGTTGAGATATTTCAAAGTAAATCAAGACAAGAAGAAAACATCCGTTCCTCGCCAAGCAATCCAAAACTCTTCAGACAATACCTGTACCGTTGCCAGTGAAAAATGAGGACAATGACACAATTTGAACAATTAATCCCTGGCGTTTCAATCTGGCATTTGAATTTGATCGATCGAAACTCAGATCTGGCATTTGACTTGAACAATTAAGGCAGCACATACATGCATGATGAACTCTGTAAGAACGGAACTATATATATATCCTCTTTAGAACAGCAAAAAAACAATTATGTTCAGCAAATAAATTCAGATTCTGTAATTCTTGGTTGTATATTGTACTTGGTGTTTCAAGTCACTGACATTTCATGCAGGATTTATATATATATATATATATACTCATATAGATATACTTCTATTCCTTAACAAGTGGTGAAAATCTACACATTATATATATATCCACTACAACTGTGACCCATGACATGCATGCGCCACAGATCAAGTTCATAAAAAAAGAATCTGTGGTTAATTTCCTTTTAGAAGCTCTGTAACTGTAACAGAGATTTTACTGAATTGCAGCTAGCCAATTAGTGGGCATGCATGAACTGAACAGGAAACCCAGCATGCATATTTCAGTGAAAGTTAGCTGCTTAATTAATTTCAGCAGATCAGTTTTTTTTTTTTTTTTTTTTGAAGAAAGTGGAATACTCCACCAGTTTTATTGAAACTTTTTATTTTGTGCCTATGGAGAATTGAACCCATGACTTCTTAAAAGTCATCCTAGTTAGCTACAATTTAAGCTACTAGGCCATTTGCAATTTCAGCAGATCAGTAAACAGAGATTTTCTATCGTTTTGCAGCATGGTTGCATGTGGCTTGTTTAATTTGATCTTTGATATATATCTCAAGCTGGCTTAAATCCTTTGAGCGCTGCCTAGCGTTCACTGTGTGGACGTCCATAAAAGTAACAACTGCTATGACAAATGTGCTTCATGTGGATCCAAATGTAACAGTTATACTCATAGAGATAACTTTATGGACGACTATACTGTGGACACATAATGTTTCCGAAATCTTTCATGGCTTTATTAGGTAGGTCACTGTTGTCAGTATCTTACAATTGTTTTTTTTTGTTGATAATTAAATGCGTATTGGTTCTGTTTCATCGTTTAACAGTTGTTTGTTGGTAATTAAATGTTTTACCAGCTCTCTTTCGTGGATCAGGTAAGTCACTCTTGACATCATTAATATGAGTATAGATCAATCATCATTTATATGTTATGCATGCCTATCATGCAGAATTAATATTTCGGGTGAAATCAGTATATATGATATAAAAATAGATGAGTAAATCTACCGTGAGCTTAACCACAAAAACGTATCAAATCATATCAAAATTTTAATTTATATGGCTCAAAAAATTCTTTATATCAAATCATGTGGCATGCAAAATTTTTCCATTTTTAGAGATTTTTAAGTATTTATTTCAGATTTTTTAAAAGTTACATATGAAACATTAATTATTTTATTAATATTGTATAGTTGCTATTAGGAAATCCAAAATAAATACTTACAAATCTCCAGAACTAAAAACGTTATAAGATTTTTATATAAAGAATTTATTGAGCCATATAAATCAAAATTTAGATATGATTTAATATGTTTTTGTGATTAAGCTCACAGAAGGTCTCCGTGAGCTTAAGAACACCGTAGATTTACTCAAAATAGATAATACCGTGGTGTAGGCGTCAAGAAATATTTAGCATTAGTAATTAAACATAGGACATTAAATTCACAAACTTTCAATACAAATTTTGTCTAGCAACAATAATAGTTATACCAACTTGGACGAAAATTTAAACTCATAATTAATTCAGTAATTTACGTCAATCATGGGTCTTCAGGGTGCCACATATATCATGAATTTGCCAGGTCATCCTCGTATTGGCACCACTAATTAATTACCAATTTTGTCTCTTAAATGTTCCTTAATTAATTTCCCTGGTCATATCAAACAGTATGCGTGTATATGTATTGAAAATCCAACTAAAATCCAACATCGTTAGGTCCCAATTTCAATTATTGTTCATTTTTCAAACAGCTCACTGTCATCCAAAATCAGTTCATATTTTTTGTGGATATCATAATAATAAATCATGGCGACATTAATTTGATAAAGCCGTTCCACACATGAGTGCAAATTGTGGTATGAAATTTGGGCCATATATTGAATTATTGATGGAGGAGGGATCAAATAATCATATATATGTTTGGTAACTGATCGGTGACCATAAAATTAATTCTTTAATAACTATATTTTAAACTCTTAAATAACAAATTAATTGATAGAATATGTTGTATATATCATATTTTAAGTATACATAAAAAAATATTATATTGTTTTGATTTTATTTACATGTGCATCAAGCATTAACAAAAATCAATGATTCAGAATTTATGATTTTTCTCCTCTCTCAATGACTATCAAAATTATGATGTTATAACTTTATCATTTTTTTTATGTATATGCTATTGAGATGATTTAGAATATATCTAATTGTAGTCTGTACGTTTAGATTTGCCAATGTATATATAAATAATAAAATTGTCACTATAGACTTAAATGTCCATAGTTATTGGGTCCCTCCTCATATTGATGCACATTTTTTTTTCCTTTTTTTTTGTGCGCAAATTGGTAGTTCATATAAAAAGGAGGCAAATAAAATGTAGGAACCGAGGAACATATATACCCACTGGGTAAGAAAATACAAAGGGAATGGGTCTGGCCGTCTGGTGCTAGTACTATGTTAATTACTACGTTTCCTTATGGTCTCTTCTCTTGCCATACTGATACTCACATGGACCACTGACAGGCACTACATGCATTGCACGGATCGATCGGGTATCTTTCGTCCAAGATTTTTGGTGATCTATCCATCGACCTAGTTCGTTACTTCATTCCAACCTTAGCATATGAGTAAGGGACATACCATGCCACAATTTTGCCCCTACAACTATGTGATGAGGTGACATGTGAGTGTGGAGGATCATTTTTGTAAAATTTTGTGGGGCGGAGGTACATTTTTATAAAATTGTGAAGGTCATTTTTGTAAACATTTTTCATCGTAGGGTAATTTTGTAAATTTCTTTAGAAATAAAGGATATTTCTGTAAAATTTTCTGAAAAGAGGAAATTTTTGTAAATTTTTTCCAAGTGTATTGGAGTTATGGAGACATTGTGTGTGGTAAGTTATATTTATCCATGAGTATGACCTAGCGTCCATTCTATGGACAATCATGAAAGATACAAAGAATGTGACAAGTGTGATCCACAATGTGACAAACAAGACATACAATGTAACTCATGTGTCTTCTATGGTGATCTATAGAGTGGACACAAGTTGTTTCCATTTGCATATCGTACCATTCTTTTTTTTTTCCCAAAAAATCCATGTAACTTGTAAATTATGATTTCATATCCTCCGTGGGTCGTTGGATTGTCTCGAGATCAGAGTCCGCACAAGTCTTAAAAAGATCCAACGACCCACGTGATTAACTGCAACTTGCAATACTGCAGAGGATAAGCACTCGTAAATTATGTACTAAAATGCGCAGCAGGATTTTGTTCTTCTCTGAGTTTTCTCTCTTTTATTTTTAAATTTTACTGTAAATTATGTTGGGTGTCAAGCTATTCAATTTTATTGAGCATCACTTTTTACATTCTATATCATTAGATCAAAGAGTACTGGTTTTCCTGTACTTTTTCTGTTTTTTCCCCTCTTGCTCCATAACCTATCATCCGTTTTCTCTTGTCGAATTAATTAAAAAAAGAAATTAAAATGACCTTATCCTTTTTTAGCTAAATAAAACTAGTATTTTTTAAATTATGTAAGTAATTGTTGCAAAATTATGGATTTATATTATGCATTAAGGAGCGGTGATCAGTTTCTCAAAAAAAACTAATAAGAATAATAATAAAAATAAAAATAAATAAATAAATAAAAATAAAAAAATAAAAAAGAATAATTAAGAAACAATCGTACGTATCGTACCGTACGTGATAATTGAAGGTAACTAATGACAATTATGAGGGGTAGGGGTGTCAAACGGACGAAACGATCACGCAAATACCCTGTTGCGTCTTGCGTTGCGCCTATAAGACGCAAGTAAATTTTTTTGCGCCTTGCGTTGCGTTAAGTAAACGAAACCAAAACTCGTTGCGTCTACTGTTGCGTTTTTTTAAACGAAACGAAACGCAATTGCGTTCAAAGACGCAAATTTATGTACAGTTTTTTAATTGGTTGCATAAGCTTGCATATTATTGTATATAAAATGGAAATAAAGACATAAAAATCATAATAACCGTAAAACACCCTCCAACAGTCAAGTTACACTAATTTTTTTAAACCTCTATATATTTTTCACACTATAGCATGATATAACATAGCCAATAAGTCAATAACACAGCAGTGACAGCACGAAAAAAGTACAAAAATCATGTTCACAAGTCACAAGTCACAACTGATTTCATGCTTAATACATAGCCAACAGGCCAAAAACACAAATAATACACAATATAAACGAAATACGCAATATAAACGAAACGTCACGGATCGGTTGCGTCTACCGTTGCGTTGATCCAACGGCACCAAATTTTCTTGCGTCTACCGTTGCGTTAATCAAACGCCACCAAATTTTTTTACGTTTTGCGATTCGTGCAAACGCGACGAAACGCAAAAACGGAAATTTCGTTCCGTTTGACACCCCTAATGAGGGGACACAGAGGACACAGTCTTACTACTCTTTAATAAATCTCAGATGACATTATGTGGGAATTTTAACGGACCACAAAAGTACCCTCATGCAAGCTTGTTATTTCACTTGTGTGATTAGTGCCCATCATGCATGTACGGGACCAATACTAGTACTACTATATAGTCTAACTCCTATACTATATATATATAGTCTAACTCCTATTGTCCATACAATGTCCGTCCATAGCGTCTATAGGTTACAAAATTAGATATATATGTTACATGTAAAATTGAATGCATCAGTTATATTCTTTATATGTCTATGAACGTATGGACATGTTTTCAATAGACGCAAGATGTTTCTCATATATATATGTATGAACTGCGTTTATATAACAAGTTAAGACTTTTTGGTGAGACTTCCATTTAATCCGTTGTAGGTTTTAAAAGAAGAGGAGTCCAAGGAAAAATATATAAGTGAAGCAATTTATTTGGATTAAGCGATTAGAATTTATTTTTTTTAATTCTAGTTTGTTTTTACTTTTCATGCCATATTTATCATTACAAGAAAATTATAGTTAGATAGATAATTATAACTAATAAGACTTCGTTTTATAAGTATAAGAAATGAACAATTTTAATTAATTATTAAAACAATATATTTTTATCATAAAACATATGTTTTGAAAATTATAGTTACATGCATGTGAATCAAAATGAAATAAAAATAACAAACATTTTATGTAGTAAATACATACCATCTGTGATGATTTTGATGCATGGTTAAATCCAGGGGCGGAGGGGGGTGTGACCCCCCAAGATTTTCGAATTTTTATACGAAAACATTAATATGCAGTGTATTTTGTTGAGATTTTGCATTTCATCCCCCAATAAATTTTGTCCTCATTTCAAATCATGGTTCTGCCCCTCATTAAATGGATGTTTTTTTCATCGGTATAATGGTAGGCATGAAAATTGTCCGTCTAATTTACAATTTGTGGTTGCAAATAGATTTTTGAATTTAGAAGTTACTAAACGGAGAAATATAGGCTCATCCTATAGGCTATACATGTTGCTATTAGCACCTTTTTTTTGTTTTTTGCAAGACTGGCATTATCATGGTTGAAAAATGAAAATCATAGTCCATTTCACATGGATCCTGATTTTTGCACACTTTACATGAACTACGACTATAGCCAGTACATCTTTTTATATTTTTCCATAAATATTGTGCATACAAGCTCTTTTTTTTTTTTTTTTTTGAGTGAATTTTTTTGTGAACATAAATCAAGAACCGGGATTTCCACTCCAATATCATGCATTTCATCATGTGCGGCTCAGAGTGCCCTGAGATCCTGCATCAACGACTGAGATTAATTCAAAAATCCCTCCTAAAATATATATACGTCGAATTAGAATCTCAGGGTCCTATTTATCTCCGGAGTGTAGGGAGTTTGAGATGAACTCAATGCACTGAACAATTCAACATTGGGATTGATTAATTGTACCTAGGAAAAAAGTTCATGTCTCATCCTTTGGATCCTCCAACAAGTGAAACACAAAGACAGAGAAATTGAAGGTCAGGTACAGACTACAGAATGGACCATGGTTTATCCTGTTTTGGTAAATAACAAGTACTATTATTTTCTGTAAATTAATGGCATTTACTAATTTTTACCACTCCTCCTGTTGACTGTTGTACTGTTCGATCAGTGGCAAACTTAATTACAAAATTTTGTCTTAAAAAAGAATGTTGTTAATTTTAAAGCAACATTATTATTTACTAGAGCTGATTTCCGGGCTTCACCCCGGAATTTTTCAATACAGATAGATTTAAATCCGTCATAACAATATGTATTTTTTTTATAATTCAATTTTATATAATACATTATACATTCTAGTGTTTTTAGTAAAAATGAAAAGACACATAAAAATTATTATGAATAAGTAACGTTTCTATGGTTTAATCAATGAAACATCTTATGCAAAGCTTAAAAAAATGCAAAAAAAAAAACTTAAATCCAAAATCAATTTAATTGTGGAAACGTTTAGGATGCATGGCATATTAAATTCGCCATAGGCATGGCCCGGAAGAAAGAGAAGAGACAGTTAGTTGGTTAGTTATTGTTGGTAATTAATCTAAAATCAAATGCCTCTTTATATCTATGTTTGGATCTCAACCATAAAAAGTTCATCAAACGGCTTTTTGAAAAGAGTGACGTGACACGGCTGAGGAGCCTGGAGGCTTAACAGCCTTTCTGGAGAGAGAGTCCGTATCTGCTGAGATCCAAATCGGATCTCAGGACCCTGAGATCCTGATCCGACGGTTCTCAGGGTCCGTATCTGCTAAGTCCGGATCTCGGAGTCCCTGAGAACCGTCGGATCGGGATCTCAGGGTCCTGAGATCCGATTTGGATCTCAGCTGATTTCAGCGCGAGTATGAATATATAACAGGACGGTTCATCATGAGAACACATACACAATGAATGAATGAATGACATCTCCCATAAAAATATATTTAATTTGAAGACAAACCAGTTACCAATAGTTTGTAGAAATTCTTTCTGTTTGGCAGGTCGTAGGTTTATAGGCATTTAAATTTAAGTGGCTTAATATTTATCTTTATCTCCAAAAAAAAAAAAAATAGCTTGCAGAAGTTATGACCACATACGGCCACACATTTTTGACCAAAAAAAAAAAAAAAACAATTAGATTCCCCTTTGACAATTTATCATTTATGGTTTATATGTTCAAGGAAAGCCGTGATATTATTGCCATTTTCCTAAGAGATATTGAACTACAGGTACGTACAATAGGCAGATGTTGGACAGTGAGCTACGTGGCGCCTTTCTGGCCCTAATTAATTAAAAAAGTTCTTCTCATTTTTTTTTCTTGTTGTACACATTTATATAATGCAAACACACACATTATGGATTAAATTAAAATATAATCGGAAACATAATAAATTTATAAGTTAAACAATAGGTCCGTAAACTTTTTTCTATTTTTAAGAATTTCTAACTATTTTTTTCAAATTTTTAAAAATTGGTATCGTCAAGATTGTCAACATAGATATTGTCAATAGATCCCTCCTCCTAAATAATTCAAACACACACATCATTGCAGTAGCTTGATTCTTTGAACAAAGGCATTATATTATTATTATCATGTAGATTATAATTAAAGTACAGTTAATAATGATGACTATCTATCTGGTTTCAAGTAATAACTCTGTAAATGCATCATCATTCATTTCTAGGTCCCATGTATTTGGATTGCCAAGATTCCTTGGCCCCCCGGTCACCGGATATTTTAATTTCAAACTTGGGTAAAAAGTGAAATTTATATTTTCAAGTTGTAATTAGATTTTGCTAATTTCTCGTTGGGTAAAACCGTTGTTTGTTCGACGTCAGGAAAGGACTAATGCTCTGCTTTAGAAGTGAGATGAAAAGAAATAAAATAACGAAGAGAAAATGTCATAAATTATGGTCGTTAAACTAACATCATATTATCAAATCCTTTTGAAGTATCAAAACTAGTTATTGGTTTATACTTTCGGTTTGTAATTTGTATCAAATTGACCCGATCAATATTTCTTAATTAAGAGAATGGATGAAATTTTTCATCTACTGTAGAATAATATATAACAACATCATGTAATTCCATAAAGACAATTGAACTCCATAAAAATAAAATTCATATTCATAACACATGTGGCGATCAAAATTTAATGAGTTTTGAAATGATCACGAACATGTTTGCAAACAATTTTCTTCTTTAAAGTCTTGAGGATATATATTAATGAAATTTGGTTGTCATGTGGTCAAATTATAAACTCAAAGAATTGAGATGGATAATATTAATTTGTGCCTAAAGAACTAATTTGTGTCACTACTCTTTTGATCACCGCCCCATGAATACCAATATATGAAGTTAAATTCTGATTTCTTAAATTATTCTACATCACCGGCGCACTGATTCCATTGGACTAGCCATTGACTAAAAGTTGTGAATATCCAAAGGAAATCAAAATGCCATGAAAGTTCCTTTTTTTCAAAAAAAATTAAATAAATAAATAAATTCCCGTACGTAGTAATTACATTACGGTCTAGATATACAGATACCAAAACAGATACTAGTTATAATGTAAAATATATCCAAATTGAAACATTAACAAATTATCTTGAAACAATTAACGTATTAACTTGAAACATTGTAGTATTAAGTTGAATAACACAAATCATAAATTAAATCATCTACTTGGATCACAACTAAATCACATAAATATTATTTTAAAGTTGTTGAGAGAACGTATGGGAGCAAGATGAAGTGAAAAAGCAACAAATGAGAAAATTATATCATTTGTGTTTCATTTTAATCTCATTAAGTTTCAGATTAACTTTATAGATGTTTCATTTTAGATCGCAACATGTTGCAAATTAACATTAAGTTAACTTTGTATGGTGGTATCCCCGACGGTATCTTTTGCGGTATCCCCATAGCATTTTCCATTAGCTTAATTGATTACCGGATGAAAATATGCTGCTTTTCTGAATCAGATGGTCGGAATCGGTTGTCGCACCGATCTCAAAGTACTTCGGTATTTACTGCACCAATCTCAATGCAGTTCAGTGTTTCTCAACTGTTGGATCAAAAAAAACAGGGCCTGGTTTTCTTTTTGAAAAAGCAGGTGATCCTGATCCCTCATTACCACGTGCCAAACTTTTTTTTTCTTTTTCTAAATCTATTAAAAATTTAAAATTCAAGATCCTTGAGTGGTGAGTCACACTAACAAACACTTGATGAGGAGAAATGTCAACTAAAGAATGTAAAATTGTAAAATAAGTTACAAGAATTTTGGATGCGTTAGGTTAGGTTTCCTTACGACATTGATTATATATATATATATAATTTGTCCTTTTTTAATCCGAGTTCGATATAATTAATTAAGTATGATTAAATGGTTGGTGCATATGCATGAACGAGTGGTGACTCATATATAAAATCTTCATTTTTTCTAATAACATGGATCGAAATTAGTGATCCACACAAACTCTACCGTATAAACACTTCACTACAAAATGCCAAACTTGAATTTCCATGGAGCTTTGCATTATTTTTCTTTGTACAATTTTATATGTGTTCATGGTCGGATGATCTGGTGCTAACACATGGATGGAAATTTTTTAAAAAAGAACTCATTTGTCGCAAAGAGAAGATACTTATTGAAGAGACGTAGAGAATAATCAAAACCCAATTTCCTGTGATCTTCTTTTTGTCGTTTCTAGTTGAAAAAAAAAATGGAGAAAAAAATATCTGCCTCACATTTAAGGTCAAGATCGAACAGAAAATCTCAAAATCAGCATCAGTTGCATTTGCAGGGAAGGAAACGTCTAAAATCTGCTTTGGATCCTCGACAGCTGAACTAAAAACAAGTAATGCAAATATGCAATCCTAACCGTACCGTCATAAAAAAAAAATGGCATCCATTTTTGCATGAAACGTGTCATTAATCCTTACTATATATAAAAAAGCATATTTTGAAAAAAAAAAATGATATGAAAGGACTATCTTCCCCAAATAAGAAACCTGAACCGTTGATCATTTTCTTGGATAGATCAGATGCGTGATTACATTAATACCCGTTGACGTTCTCAGCCCATTAAAATTAAAGGCCCATATAAATTATCTCAATTTATACATATTATCTTAAAAGTTTATTAAGAAATAATAATTTCAGCCCAAAGCAAGGCGTAGACTTTTAACTAGTTTCTGTAAATATGTAGAGAATCTGAATATTCGAGACAAGAGGTGTGGGTTGTATCTAACAATCAGACATATATGCAGGTTGGTTAACATCCCAGAATTAATTTAAAAAAAAATTATAAAAAATATAAAAAGGAAAAATAATTATGATTATAATAAATAGAGGAGGGAACAAATAGCTATATTTTTGGATCGACCGGTGATCATGAAATTAAACCTCAAGTAATTATATTGTATACTTTTAAATATCAAAACTAATTGATATAGTGTATTTTATACATCATGTTTATGTGTACAAAAAATTATATCATTTTGATTTTATTTATATGTGTAATGAGTACTAACAAATCTAACAGTTCAAAATTCATGATTTTTTCTTCTCTTTTAATTGCTAGCGAAACAATATTAGATTTTCACCAATTCTTATGTATATATTATTGAAATTAATTAAAATACATCTAATAATTTGTATTTGTCAATTTATGTATAAACAATGAAATGGTCACCATGAGCATGAATCATTGAATCCGTCCTTTTATAAATATATATTATTGAACTTTGAATAAAGTATGTTTTAAATTATATTTGATAGTCTATAAAAATTCAACACGTTGCAACAATGATAAATCTATGTACTTTTTTATTTTGTTTAATGAAATATTGGTAGGTTTCTCTGCCATCTCAAAAAAACAATGATAAATCTCATAAAATTTGAACACGACTAATTTATAAGCTAAAATATAATTTATTTTGTAAAAGATAAGTACCCATTAAGCATAAGCTAAAAGACATATCCACATTTCTAAATTTATTCAATAACATTGTTACTAAGATGGTCGAACCATTTAGCGAAACAGTCCATGCGCAAAATGTTGGTAAGGAAAAAGATGTTGGTAACATGTCTAAAAGGCCGAAGAGATGGGCTGAGAATATGTCACCTCACCAGGGGAGCAAATATTGGTAACGATTCATAAATAAAATCGACTTGGAAGATGGGCCAATAATGCCAATTTATACGGGCTTTATTCAGCTATTGGATATTCGGCTCTATTAGCTTTGGTTCGGTTCAGCAATCGGCAGTCAAAGGAAACAGTCCTGCAAACTGCAAAGTGTATTGAGTCTATTGACTGTGGAACTGTATTTTATAGTCTCTTCGTCCGGAATTCATATCGCCTGCTGTACTGCATTGTGCAGCTCACAGCGTACACCGTTCGATTGTATCGAGAATCGTGCCCGCGCGGATCTTGTAACGATCCAACGGCTGACGCTGTGAACTGTACAATGCAGTTAAGTCAGTCAGGGATGAACACTCGTCAGTCCGAAGTCGGAACCGTTGACAAAAATCCCGCTTGAGTGAGTCTTCTCTTCCTTCCATCCACATTCTAATCAAACTCATCCCAAAAATCCCAAAAGCAAAAGCAAAAACCCTTTTCGCGATCGAATCCATCACAAAAACACAACACACTTTTCACGAATTCCAGCTGAACCAGTTACCAGTATGGCAGGACTGGGAGGTCTCTTCACCTCCATCATCTCCATGTCCAAGAAGCTTCTCCCCGCAGTCCAAGCTGCCACCACCACCACCGCTTCCTCCTCTTCAGCAGCTTCCGAGCCAAATGCCGGTACCGCTGATGCCGATCTGAAGGAGCTGATGCGCCTGCTGGAGCGGATCCGGGTGACGCTGCAGGACGCGGAGGAGCGGGAGGTGAGAGATCGGGCGGTCAGGCATTGGATGGGGGAGATCAGGGGAGTCGCCTTCGACGCCGAGGATGTGCTCGAGGAGTACCAGTATGAGATCCATTGTCAGCAGGTACAGGTGCAGACGAGATCGGGTGTGTGTTTTACATCCAGTTCTCGCAAGAGGAAGCAGATGGAGGGCGTTGATCAGGAGGCTGTTGATGATTCTGTTGCTGTTCCCTTGTCGCAGGGAATGGTGGAGAGGATTAGGGTTATTAGGAACCGGTTTGATGAGATCGCGAAGGATCGTGAGTCCCTGATGCTGCGCGAGGAAGACGGGGCTCGGCAGCCGGAGTACTTGAAATATCCCCTGCCTACGACCCCCTTGGTGAATGCAGCACGGGTGTTTGGTAGGGTAGAAGAGAGGGATGATGTCGTTAGGATGGTCTCTCGGGGAATTAGAGAGAATTCGCTGCAGGTAGCTGTTATTATGGGAACCGGTGGTTTAGGGAAAACTACATTAGCGCAACTTGTTTATAACGACTCGAGAATCCGTGGTACATTTGATTTGTTTGGATGGGTTTGTGCGTCTGACGATTTTGACGTGCAGAGACTGACAAAGTCGATGCTCGAGTCGATCACTCGGGCTGGCACGATTTTAACTGATCTCAGTGCATTGCAAGAGAACTTGAGGGATGAAGTGAGAGATAAGAGAGTGTTTGTTGTGCTTGATGACGTGTGGAACGTGTACCGGTCTCATTGGGACTTGTTGCAACTTCCTTTCATGTCTGCAAAATCGGTTACCTTTTTGGTTACCACGAGGAGTGAGTTGGTTGCCAAGTTGATGCAAACAATGTTTCCATACCGTTTGGATAAGTTGCCTGAAGAAGATTCATGGCAGCTGTTTCAGTATTATGCCTTTAGTGTTGGTAATCATTCGGCGAGTTCGAATTTGATGAGAATTGGGAGGCAGATTATGCAAAAGTGTGGTGGTATGCCATTGGCAATTAAGTCACTTGCCAGTCTTGTAAGTTTGGAGTCTGACGAAGAAGGTTGGATTGAAATTTTGGAAAGTGATTTGTGGGAACCGGGCCCCACCGATGAGATATATGCACCTCTTCAAATTAGCTATCAGCGCTTGCCGCCACACCTAAAGCCATGTTTCTTATTCTGTTCAACTTTTCCGAAAGATAAATGTTTTAGCACTGATCAGTTAGTGAGTTTGTGGATATCCCAAGGTTATGTGATTTCGAAAGGTAACAAAATGTTAGAAGAGGTGGCTTCTGATTATGTCTATGACTTGAGACGAAGATCCTTTTTTGATGATGCTGGTGAAACAACGTACCGTAGTTTTTATAGCACTAATATAGAGAGCACCTTCAAGTTGCATGATATGATTCATAATTTGGCACAAACCATTTCTGGCAAAGAACACTTTTCCATGGAAAATGTTAACATTTCTGACTTCCCCGATAAAGTGTACCATATATATGCAACTTCACAAATGGGATTATTGAAACCTTTAGCCTCTGGAAAGCTAAGTTGTTTGCGCACTTTGATTTTACATCTTAATGATGAAGAAGAGAATGGGTTTTTGTATGAAGATCCTAACTTCCCGAGTTATGATGGGGGTGATATCTCAAAAGCTGAAAAACTGAGGGCATTGGAGATAAGGGGCCATGGGTGCAGGTTGGAACTCACTGCTTCAATTGGAAATTTGAAACATTTGCGGCACCTATCTCTTCATCGTTTCAAGTTTCAGACCTTGCCTGAAGCTATTTGTTCTCTTTACAACCTGCAGAGATTGAATATTGAGGAGTGTGAAAAACTAGAAGAGTTGCCAAGGGACATTGGGAACCTGATAGACCTACAATTCCTCTCTCTCCAGTCCACTGCGATTAAAACACTGCCTGAATCGTTCTATTTCCTTGGCAAACTTAAGATTTTAAGGATTATGTCATGTCCTTTGGATGAACTAGCTGAAGAAATCGGAAATTTGGCTCAGTTAAGAGAGCTAATACTGCATGAAATTGAAATCAAAACAGTGCCCGAATCAATCTGCCAAATCAAAGAATTGCAGAAACTGGGAATAACATATTGCTGTAATGTCATGGTCTTGCCTCGTGATTTAGGAGATCTGACAAACCTTAAGTCAGTTCAATTTTGTTACACAATGATTGAGTTTCTGCCAGTAAGTTTGGCCAGAGTAGCCACAATCCATACACTCTATGCAGTACTAGAATTTTCTAAATCAATTGGTTGGTTAAGAGAATTTGATAATCTAAAAGAAATTCTCTGTATTGAGGGATTGGAAAACATCAGTAGCATAGAAGATGCTCAATCAGCTAATCTAAGTAGTAAACCTTACATTAGAGAGTTGTTTCTTTCATGGGCTCCTGGCACACAAGACTTTATTGTAGGGACATGCCTTCTCCAAGTATGCATCAAAGAGAATGACACAGACCCACTTAGTGAAGATAATGATATTTTATTATTAGAGGCCCTTCAACCGCATTCGAACCTTCAAGAAATTACCATAGACGGTTATCGTGATGTAACATTTCCGAAATGGATAGCGGATCCTGCTTTGTGCGCATCACTAGACAAGATTTGGGTTGAAAACTGCCGAAATCTTGGCCTTCTTCCCTTTGGCAATCTAAGTTCTGTCCGGCACTTGTCATTAGATAACTGTAACAATTTGCACTTCCTATCTGAAGAATCACTTCCTTCCCAGCTTCAATACTTCACTGTTAAAAATTGTGCCATTTTGGAGTCAGTAACTGGCTTGAAAAAGTTGACCTCATTGGTTGAATTGAAAATCTGGAATTGTTCGAGTCTCGAAGCATTGGTGATAAATGGTGCGGTTCTGCAAACCCTTGTTTGCTTGAAAGATCTAAAAATATACAAATGCCCAAAATTGCAATTTGTGATGGAGGAGTCTGTTCCCTCGGCTTCTTGCAATGTTAAGATTTCTGGTTGTCCTCGGTTGAGAATTTGGTGCCTCGAACACAATCTTGAATATCAAAGGTGTGTTCTAGTTTTCATTTTCTATTATTGTTCAAAAAGTTTTTGCTACTTGCTTTGATCTTAGAAACACTCAGTATTAGATAGATCCAATTAACCAATGTGATGACCATTATTTTTTGTGAAAATATTTTTTACCCTAAACGAAGCCCTGGTTTTCATGCAGTCCATCCAAATAAGAACCAAGAGTACTAGGAGGCAAATTTGTTCTTGTATATATCTGAATAGGGTACCTTTCTTTGCATCCGTCATCCATCACTTACATTATAAGATATAATTACGTCTATTTTATCTGTTTATAATTTCAATGACAATTGCTTTCCTTCTTTTTGTTTGACAAACTTTGGTTCTGCTTTTGTAAAATATTTTTCCCCAAGTATAATTATTGATACCTAAAGTTCCTGTCTAGTTGCTTTCTAGAAGTTCTGGAAGTTTATAATAGTGCCAACACTTTTTTAATTTTTTCACATCATAATACTTTTCATTTTTCATAATGGTCTCACCACTATTTTTTGTTTGCATAATTTCTTGTAAATACATAGACTTGAGGGAGAAGATGAAGATGTAATTATGCCCAGCTCCTCTTAAGGTAATCTTGAAAGCCACAACTGAGAAAAAAGTTGTTTTAGTATGATCTTTCTAATTGTATAGGAAATATAGGATTGTCAATTCCTAGAAATTGTTGGTGGTTTGGTCTTCAGTTGGGGTGGGTATCCCATTGGTTTTTCTTTCTAGTTTAGATGCATTAAAGAGTATTGTAACATGTAAATTAAGATTCTAATAGAATATGTAAGACATTGAGTCTACTTTTCTCAAAAAAAAAAAAAGTATGATCTTTCTAATCCCTTATATTAATCTAGGACGGCTCTCTACGGTGTAATGAACAGTAGATTTTTTTTTTTTTCCCTTTTTTTGTTAAGATCCTTCAATAGTATATTCTTACCGTTCAGTCGTTTAAGAGAATAATCTAGAAGATATAGTTGTTGACGTTGAAAATGTAAATAAACAATATACAATATATAAGCTACAATAAATTACTCTTTGATAGCTTATCAAAATTTTGTATACTTTTAAAATGTTGCAAATTAAGGAATTATCAATAGACTATTAAATAACACTTAAAATTAAATATAATTGAAATTATAGCCAACCTACAAGGTTAAAAGTATATAATTGAAATTATAGCCAATCTACAAGGTTAAAAGTACAATATAATTTTTTTTCATTTCTAAGATTTTTAAACAATACTTTAAAACTTCTTACAAACTTTATTGCCATATTTGTCAAGATAACCATTCTCTACAACTATTGCTTTAGACTTCCTTTGTATACTTCAATAATTGTATTAAAAAATATTAAATGTGTTGTAAAAAACTTTTATCCTTACACAACAATATTTGCCGAAAGTAGATATGTCTAAAGAAGTAATATTTACGTTTTAGAAAAATAACTAAAAAATTTAACATCTTGGACAAGAAAAATTACAAGTGTATGTTTGTGGAGTCCATCAAAATATTGAAATGAAAGAAGATTACAATTCAAGATACAAGTACATATCATAAAAATTTAATGGGCTTCGAACTATGTATGTCTTCTAAAATTATTATTTGCTGTCATTTTAGAAGATTGAAAAGAAATACTTACAAAATTTTAAATGGTAAAAAATTTATATACAATGAGATTTTTATAAAAAATATAAATCCAATAACAAAAAAAAGTTTATTATGATCTATAACAAAAGAGTATAACTAACCAACTATGTCTTTAAAATACTCACATCTCAGAAATACAATACAATTGTATAAAAAACTTCAAGAAATTATGTTTATCATGATCTCTTCCACATTTTTATTATTTGTATTATTATTAGTAGAAAGATGTGTTAGATCCCTCTCAGTTGTAAAAATATAAGCAAAGTACGCTACAAAAAAGATAATATAAGCTCTGAAAATAGCAACTTATATAATATAAAAAATTTCTTCATAATTTATATCTTTTTCTTCGTACTTCATGCTTTTTTTAGTTTCTATCCCTTCTTTAAGATTTAGGATTACATTCCAGTTCGTTTTTTTCGTTAAAAATATTAATCTACTGCCAAAACAATGCGAGGCACGTATCTAGTTTCATAGAATGTGATATCGATTATGAGTAGCATGCTACTTTTTTGGGGGAAACTACATTAGCACAACTTGTTTACAGTGATTCGAGAATCCGTGATAAATTTGATTGCCACAAAGGGTGAGTTGGTTGCCAAGCTGATGCAAACAATGCTTCCTTACCGTTTGGATAATTTGCCAGGGAAGGCGGTTGATCATAATCGGTACCAAAGATTGTTAGGAGGTCTCAGATATCTGGGTTGTATTTTTTAATTTTATTCGTATTTCATTTGACAAGGTATCATCATTAATTGCAAAACAATGTAATAGCAACTTTGTATTCTATTATTGTTTGGGAATGATACATAGATGTCAAAAAGATTTTTCAATATTGGTTGTGTTAGTATTTATTTTAAATACGTCGATATTCAAATTAACTCATCAAAATATTCAACTTATTTGCATAATATATCTCTGTACATCGTATAAAGTCACATAGTGAAATAGGTAATTTGAATACATATTTATTTAATATGAATATATACTAACATAGTTGATATCAAATTTTGTATCTCTGAAACATTTTTTTTTCCACATTGAATCTATTTTTTTTTCTACAGTGAATCAGTGACTGTGAATGCTTATTTTTTTAAGGCCACAACAATACATTTATTACATTATGATATTTCGTAATATAAAATAAAAAAATAGTGCATGTATGTTTTTATTAAGGTCAGCAAAACACAAAAAATGTATAGTGCATCATATCATCAGAATTGGAACCTGTTTTTACGAGATTAGCTTACATGCCCAAAAATAACCATACTGAACCTGTTTAGCTACGAGATTAGAATTGGAACATCATATCAGACTATCAGTACAACGCATTTGACATTTCTAGAAATAGTTCATTCGAAAGTTTTTGATAAAATAAAATACAATCAGTACCTACCCCACCCCAAAGACGATCCTGACAAAGAATCTGTAGATCTGTACTGTAAAAAAACATGCAGCAGAACAAAGTCTTTCGTC
Source organism: Cyperus esculentus (assembly GCA_030179965.1). NCBI lineage: Eukaryota > Viridiplantae > Streptophyta > Magnoliopsida > Poales > Cyperaceae > Cyperus > Cyperus esculentus. The sequence goes on along the minus strand of JASGLE010000014.1, from coordinate 2,226,687 downwards.
CCACAACAAATTTGCTAGACCAAGAACCGGCCTTTAGTCTAGTGGCTAAGGACAACGCTCTCCGTATGGGGGGTCGTGGGTTCGAAACTCGGATGGAGGTCTTTTACAGACACTAGTAAAGGACCCGCGCCATGTAGCGGGCTTCTTAATTTGCGGTCTTCAATTTTTTTTTTTTCAAAATAAAGCGTGTCTTCAATTTATTAATTAACAATAATTTGTCATTTAATTAAAAAGGTAATACTTGTACCCTTTCTCCGTTTCTAATATTATGTAATGTTATGTTATACACATAAATCTCAAAATTTATATACCTAACATTCATTGCTTGAGAAACAATATTTTCTTTCAATTTGTATGTTATGCTAATAATAAATACTGTTGCAATTCAAAATTTATAATCTAATTTAAGAAGAGTACTACAAATTGTTTAAGACTTAAGAGCTTCTATAATTTGTGTGCTCGAATTTCATTAAAATTTCACAGCACATTTCCAAAGAGCATTTAACATGCAAAAGTCTCCTATCCCCTCTTCTAAAGGATCCCACAAATAATTTGGAATAATAAAATAAATAAATAATCTCATGCTATATAACAACAATCTCCATCGTAATTCACAATTCACATATAAGAAACCAAAAAAGCAATGAAGAACCCAAAAAAAAAAAAAAAAAAAACAAAAGAACCATTACAGCGCATATTTACATATTGCAATCTACGGATATTGAACACCAAAACATTCAACTTACCTAATCCACCAAAAAAGTACTATAAACAATATCAGAGTGACTATCTGTAACAAGTTCCCCATAAAACAAAGAAAAGAGTTCGTAGCCAATCTTGGACTATCCTTCAAATTTGTGGCTCCAAGTCCAGATCTTCTTCTTTGAATATTATGCGAAAATTCATCAGTCCAATTGCTCCCACTGATTCATTAACCACATATTCTATCTGCTTAGATTCTATAAGAGAACCTAATAAAAGATGGATTATTTGTGTAAGAAAAAAATATATAATTCCAAATTTAGTATGCAACAAACATCAAACAAATAGAAAAAAAAAAAAAAAAAAAAAAAAAAAAAAAAAAAAAAAAAAAAAAAAAGAAAAAACTAATAACTCAAATTTTCCTTTACTACTATTATTGCTTCTCCTTGAGGCACTATCAACTAAATCATAGCAAATGATTTCAGTTACAACAAAATCAGCTGAACATTCAATTTTTTCTTGGAACGAATGAAATTTACTTGTATAATGGCAGTTAGATACCCAAAAAAGTATAGTACATGTAACACTACTCCAAACCAAAAATAGTATCAAGATTTGGCATTGACAGCTTTGGGGTGATCAAGAATGATGACAGCAAAGCCATTTGGGAAGACACTGCAAAATAATCTATGGTGGGATCACTAATCACTCCAAAATTGCAACAAATTCTGCTTCAATCACTGAATTGTGAATTTGAAGTGCAACTGAAAACTGATGGACAACAGCAGCGGAGAGAAATTAAACCTGGGGATCTAAAAAGCATTCTCAGGAGGTCTCACCATGGGCCATCACCACTATATCGGTGTATCAGTCCAGTATCTCCGTCTACATGAGAAATGATTTATCAGTGGGAGTCAAACCTGTGGAAGCAGTGGTAGCATGACATGAGCTTCATGAAAGGATAGAGATGTACATCGGTATTTTCAGGGAAGAGAGGATAGAGGCACAAAGGGCAATCACCTTCTTGAGTGATTCATGACAGACAAGATTCCCACTGCTTTCTAGTCATTAATTCAGTGTAAAAAAAACAAATCAACGTATATGACATTATCATATCATTAGTTCTATTTTTTTGTTGTTCTTGACATACTCAATTTTCCAGAACAATTGAGGGGTAAAAAACTGATCAGTTAAGTTTGAAGTTTTGTGAGAATATAAGATTGCAGGTGTTATTAATTGCAGAATCAAATGTTTACTCTAGCCTTATGGACTGTTTTGCTTAATTTAAGCCAGTAACACAATAATGCAAAGTAGAACAGTTTCAAACTCTATCAGACAATCCGGTAACAAAAACATAGAGATCATGGTTCCACAATGTACCTCACATAAGGCCACTATCATCAAGCACCCAGCAAGCTCGAGGGCTTTCAGACCCATGCGATTGACCATATATTTCTGTCGGGACACATCGAGGCCTTTGATTCGATCAGATACATCTGAGCAGGGTCCTTTGGATACTGTAACCAACATACAGACCGAATTATTAGACGATTTATACAAGGAAAAGCTTCAATTTCATAAAATAAGAACAGATTTTTTATGGGTATCAGTGTGCACCTTTCTGATGCTCCTATTCCAATGATGGCTTCCACAAACTGAAAAGGGAGAAAATTGAAACAACATGCTGGTATATAAATAAGTATGCCAAACTAATATAGAGAAGAGATACATTAGCTTTAATGGCACAATTTATCAACTAAGCCATTACAAGAAGAATTAAGCTCAAACTATAACTACATATAAATCATCATCACAAGTCAAATAGGAAAAATATCATAAAAACTAGCAAACATCGGTGCTGGAATATTCTCGTTTCGCTCTTGCCATAATGCCCAGCATCCTACCAGAAAGAATTGGTTCCGCATGAAGTTTGTGGCTGTTGCCCTTTATTGGGAGCCTCTAGCTGTAATATGGATTAAGGAAACTCCAATGAGGACAGAGTACAGGTAGAGGAAGAATGGGTGCAATACTGATTCACTGGGACAGTCCTGGCCCCTGATACGAGTTCATGTCACATGTTAATCTTCTTTTCACCATTAGTCGTGTGAAAAATTTTAACTGCCGGCCCGGGTTGATTTTGTACGCCAGATCCATCTGTATGGTGCGCACATGAAAGCACAACGTTAAGTAGAGCAGCAGAGTAGATCTTAATGTTCTTGCCCCAGTTTATGGGTGCTTTTCTTTTTCTTTTTCTTTTTCTTTTTTTTTTTAAAAAAAAAAAAACCTTAATGTTGTTTCACAGAATTTTCTTCTTTATGTGTCTCATCTTCGTCTTGGTCTTCATCTTTGTTTGTGAGATCATCTCTAAATTTTCATGCCCAGAATGTTTAAACTGGATGTTAACTATAATATATACCAGTAATAAGCATGGGCGTTAATAATACATAAGCATATTCTTATCTCATGGTCATGTATTGATTGTTTGTTCCGATGTGGTGTCATATACCAGAAAATATTAAGTTATTGAGCAACATGAAATCCCAATTAAAGACTCACTAAAAAGGTTGTTTATTAAACCTCACCTTCTTGGACAAAACTACAATACTAACTACAAAAATGGTAACACTGAAAATTGATTGATGAAAGTGAACAGATAATTTACCTGGAGGGTGAGATGGCTTGAAGTGGAGAAGCAAAAGCTGGTAAGAGGCATGGTGCCAGCACAAGAAGAAAAACTTCTAGGTCCACTTAAATAGCTCAATTTATTTTATTGAGGTAATAGCTCAAATCATTAATCGCTACAAACACAAAATCAATGCAAAATTAGCTCAACTTTAGGCAATCAATTGAATATATGAATTAATTTTAACAAAAAAGATGCGCCAGCAATTTATTTTCAATCTATCTCGTATTACGCAACTTTTAATTTTAGTTTTCTTTGATTGATATTATCTATTAATCAAGGAGAAATAAAAAAAATAAAAAAAAATGAAATGAGTTGTTTTTTTTTAAACAAGGAAAGGAGGACATGTTTCGTTCCATATGATAGATATATTTTTTTCTCTTTACTTACCTCTTAAACCGAACAATTCCTCTGGCTCTTCCACTGTCACGATCTGTCAAAAATAATCTTAATTAGTTCTTATTGAATAATTTCATAAAATTGATGCTCTTCAGTTTTCATTGAAGGGATTCCAAGTTTTCTGGCACACAAGTTTTAACTTTTTTAGTTGAATCAATTGTGGACGTTGATAGATTAGTACCGTACCATGAAGGGTACTATTTGACCCTTCACTTATAGGACTTCTTTCAGTTTATTTTCTTTTGGAGTATGATTGAAGCCTTTTGCATAGATCAAGGTATAAGATTGCATGACCAAATTCATATGATATATTCTTTTTGACACAAAAAGTTTGGAATAGAACAAGACTTTGGATTGAAAAATCTCTGAAACAGTTTAATTACTACAGATAAAGTTAAGAGGTACCTCCAAGTATGCAATAGAATTTTTCTGCAACCACTCCTGGAGAATAGGGCAACCAGAAACCCTTACAACACAATTTACCAATGACCCTAGTTCATCTGCTGAAATCCGAAGCCGGGGACACTTGGATATTTCTAAAAATTTCAAAGAAGATATTCTTGATTGAACTAATGACCTGAGTTCTTCACACTCATCAATCAACAACACAGAAATTGTGCATGGAAGGCCTTCAATAAATCTGAGATTTGCACATTCACACAGGTACAACTCCGTTAAAGAGTGAAAATTTTGAAGACCCACCAGTGATTTCAGCCCCAAACAACCCTGGATCCAAAGATATTCAAGTTTCGGTGGAAAACTTTGTGGCGGTGAGAATTGAAGTTGGTGACATTGAGTTCTATTTTTTTCGTCAAGGTATTGAGTTATGGACAAACTCTTCAGGGATGGCAAAGTTCGGAAATTAAGAAATCTGAGGAAGTACGAGTTTCTGATACTGATTGTTTCAATTGAAGCACATGCAGAAGGATCTCCAAGCCACAATGGCAATGTACGGCTTTGGTAACCAACAATTGTTAGATTCTTGAGGCTTGGATGAGGCTGTAGACGCTCCAACAATAGCAAATCAGCATCACTATATCTGTCATCATCAACGTTATCTTCATCATCAACACCCTCTACTGTTAGGGTCAAACCCTCAGATTTTGTTAATATTTTGGACCACCAGCTTAATGTGAGTTCCGTAATATTATGTTTATTTTTAAGATTGGCACGGCATGCATCTGCCAAATTAGTGACCCTTCTCAGACCAGTGATGCAGAGATTTCCTTTAAGATTTACCAAACCCTCCAGTACCCCTATTGCATCATTAACATTGTCTGTTTTTAAAATAAGAGAAGCATTGAGCTTCTCAAGCAAAGTAAGCTTATGAATAGATGACGTCATGTACTCAATTCCAGATCCATTAAGGTTAAAAATTCTTAGTTTCCTTAGATTCTCAAGGCCAATGGGAAGCTCTTTGAGTGAAATGCAATCAGATAGGCTCAAAGATTGTAGGTTGCTGAGCCAGCAAACTGATTCAGGTAACTTTTCTAATGAACAACCATTTAACGTTAGATTTCTCAGATTTATGAGTTTTCCTAATTTTTCGGGCAACTCGCTCTTTCTAAGGCTACAAAATATCAATGTTTGCAAATTGTTAAGAAGAGTTACCGACTCTGGTAGGGTTTTTATTTTCGAGTAACGAATATCAAGGTAACGAAGGCTAACAAGGTTGCTGATGCATTGAGGTAAGAATGCAAGATTTGGGCAGTCATTTATAGTTAGCATTTGCAAATTATATAGAAGACAAATGGATTCAGGAAGTCTTTTAAAGTCACACGAACTGAAACAAAGATAGCGCAAGTGTTTCAAGTTACCTATTGAATCTGGTATTTCTGTTTTAGGCCCTCCACCATGCAATCCAAAAGCCCTTAACCTCTCAGCTTTAGTGAGGTCAATGATTTGCATGTTCTTTTCGTTGTTAAAATCCAAAATAAGTGTGCGAAGATATAGAAGGCTCCTTGAGACAAGGGGGCTCATCAAACCATTATAATCATTCGAATAGAGATGATAAACTTCACTTTGGACTATAACCATGTGACCTCCATCAATGAATACATGCTCGTTTTCAGATATAAATCGTGCCAAATCATAAATAACACTATGCAACTTTAGCCCTTTACTGGTATCCCCAGATAAAGCAGGATCAGATGGAAGGATACTGGCATAATCTATAAACGACCTTTGTATCAACTCCTCAAGATATCCCCATCCAATTTCCTCCAATGTTCTCCTACCGTCGTGTTCAACATAACCCTGAGCAATCCATAGTCCAATCAACTGATCCCTCTTGAAAATGTACTCTTTAGGATACAGAGAACATAATAGGAAACATGGCTTCAAACGTACAGGCATGCGTGCATAGCTTATCTCAAGTGCTGGAAATATACCATCCTTAGCATTAGATTCCCACAGCGAACACTCGAGGATCTCGCCCCAACCATCGTAATTTCCTTCATGCCTTAAAAGGCTTGCGACTGACTTGATGGCCAACGGTAACCCACCACACTTTTTTGCTATTTGCTTCCCAATTGAAGTAAAGTTTGACTTGTTATTAGAATTACCAAATGCATAATGCTCAAACAAAAGCCAAGATTGCTCCTCTGACAGATAACCAAGTGGAAAATGGCAAACAGATTGCATAATTTTAGAAACCGCGATATTTCTTGTCGTCACCAGAACTCTCGCCATCTTTGCCATCTTAAGAGGACCTTGCAATGTTTCCCAGTACCTCCGATCTTCGTTCCAAACATCATCAAGAACAATAAAAACAGTTTTCCCCCTCACTTCCTCACCGAGCTTCGTCTGTAAAGTGCTCAACTCCTTGAGGTCACAACCTCCGCCGGTTATCGACTCAAAGATGGCCTGTGTGAGCCCCTTAACATCAGAATCCTCCAAAACACTTACCCAGCCAATCGAATCAAATCGTTCGGAGATCCTCGAGTCATTGAAAGCGAGCTGCGCAAGTGTGGTCTTTCCGATCCCACCTTTGCCCACTATCGAAACCACCGAGAGAGGGCTAAGCTCACCGGAGTCAGAGAGCAACAAACTGACAAGATCCTCCTTTTCTTTCTTCCTCCCAAACACGCTCGACTCGTCTACAAAATGGCTAGTGGGAGGAGGTGGCATTAACCTCCCAATCTGGGGGCGCCTTACCCCATCATCCTCTCTCAACTGAAGGGCATCCCGATCCTTGGCTATCTCATCGAAACTGGACCGTATTTCACTAATCCTATCTACCATGCGTTGAGAAACAACAGAAGCTTGTGAGTGTGACAAGAGCACACCGCTAACAACCTCCTCCACCTGAGCTCGGAGGACTTGATACTGGTACTCGTCCAGTACATCCTCGGCGGCGTAGGCGACTCGCTTGAGCTCCCTGAGCCAGAGCTTAACGGATCGGTCTCTGATCTGCCTCTCCTCGGCGTCCAGGAGAGTGACCCTGATCCTCTCCAGCGTCCTCATCAATTTGAGCAGATCGGCCTCGACTGCACGCCGGTCATGGGAGGAAAACTGGATGCTCTGATCAGGAAAGGACAGCAGCTTCGCGCCCAAAGAGAGGATGGACGAAATAACTGCCCCCGACATTAATGAGTCGCTCGAAGTCAGAGAGAACTCAGACAAGAAGTGAGCTTTGAATTGTGTTCGCAGTCCCAATACTCAAAAATCAAACGTTGGAGAGCGCAAGGCATGCTAGGCTGCTAGCATGGCGATCTCAGATCACCTACCCATCTGGCATTGTGCCATGAAACACATGGACCGTTGGATCGCCTCGAGATTCGAGCCTGCACGAATCTCGAGGCGATCCAACGGTCCATGTGTTTCATGGTACAGTGCGTAGGGGATAAGCACCCGGAGATCCTCAAAAAAAAAATAAATAAAAAATAAGCACCCGGAGCTGGCACAGAACCAGAGGTGGCAGGACCCAACCCGACCCGACTCGAACCCGATCCGACCCAAAATTTTTCAGATAGTCAAACTGATCCGACTCGACCCAACCTAATCCGAACCCAACCCGACCCGACCCGAGATCAAATAGCATTCAATCCAACTCAAATCAACATACGATCCAAAAAAAGTAGATATTAAAATTGACCCGACCCGCCCAACCCGAATCCGAACCCGACCCGCCCGCCCGATTTGCCACCTCTACACAGAACAGAACATTGGCACTGCAGCAGGAAAATGCCAATACAGTTAGGTGAAGTTTGGTTGGTTTTCACTTTCTAGTCAGATAACACTCAGCCTGTGCCTGTGAGAGAGTTGTGAATCAATTCTATTTTAATCTCGATTTTAATGATACTATTTCTTTTGGATCATACCAGTGTCTTTAATATTAGTGTCCACATGTCCACGTTGTTATTAAATTTGAGTTAAGTATTATACAATTTGAGATAAGTGTTACAAATTTTGTGTATGTATAGATATGTAATAGTTAAAATGAGGATGCCTGGAAAATTCATTTTCTTTTCTTCTTTAATTGAGTAATGCTACACTTACATTTAGTTTTATTTAGACTTTAGAGAAAATAAAGTAGGAGCAATCTAAGTTATATGGTGAAAAGTGAAAACTATCAATTTGGGAAGAATTAGCAAAATTCTTCTTTTATAACCACTACAATCTACAACGATGACAATGAGCAAACTACTAAGACCAGAAATATGTCATATATACACAGAAAATTTATCAAAAAAAAAAAGAAAAAAAATACAAAAGTAGCTCATTTTTTTATCATTGTAACAATCTAATATACACGAGATCGATGTCAGTCCAATGTAAGCTAACTTCTCTACTTGATATTCTTGTTCTAACTCACAGACTATGCAGTAAGATTTGTTTTGGGTATTCTGTCTTCATCTATAAATCTCTTCCAGTACCAATGCTTCTTCCAAACCTTCTCACTCATCTCCTCTATCGGCACATTCTCGGTCTCGGGCAGGAAAAAGTACACAAACGCTGTCATAACCAGGACCCATCCCGAGAAGAACGCGAAGATGCCCCAGCGGAGTTTGCATAACATAGACAGTGATGCTTGAGCTATTAGAAAGGTAAACAAGAGGTTGACACACACCGTTACGCTCTGGCCCGCAGACCTCGTCTCGAGCTGAAACGTCTCGCTAGGGATTAGCCAACCTAATGGTCCCCATGACCAAGCAAAGGCAGCCACAAAAGTACAAATCATGACCAGTAACAGCAGCGAAGTTCCGTGACTGAGGTCCCCAGAGTTATCGAGGACGAGCCAGTGAAGCACAACCGTGATCATTACAAGTGATACGAACATTTGGACACCGGCTTCCAGTAGAAGCGACCTACGGCCGACCTGATCAACTGAGTAGATTGATATCAATGTCGATAGAACGTTGACCGACCCCAAAATCACAGCAGAGTAAAGCGAAGCATCGTGTCCTAAGCCGAGCGATATGAAGAGCACCGGCGCATAAAACATTATTGCATTGATTCCTGTAAGCTGTTGGAATATCTACATCAAACATGAAACAGAATAACACAAGTATCAAAATCCACAACTCATGATCACAAGATACTGGTAAAATACTGAAATGATATAAAGAAGAATAAATAATGATTAGTACAAAAGATTTGTTATATACTTGGAGTAAAATGGCGATCACAAGTGGCGGCCGATTGTGGTGTTGGAGAAGCTCACGGAAGGGGCGTCTTACCTGCTGCGCCACTCGCGTGGCCTCTACGATTTCTTTTAATTCAGATTCGATGTTGTCAGTGCCACAGAGCTTCTTCAGCACTGCTTTACCTTCTTCGAGGCGGCCACGCTCAATCAGACTAGTTGGGGTATCATCGACAACAAGTGCCCCTAGTGTTAGTACAAAAGCAGGTACCGCGGCGCCACCAATTGCCAACCGCCATCCCCATGGGTGGATCCTATATATGATAATATAATGCTTAATTAGTACTAAAGCACATGAACAAAAAATCAATGGAATTAATGAGAATAAACTTGAGGTGTACTTTGATGCTCCATAGTTGACGAGGTTGGCAAAGAGGATGCCAACGGTGACATTGAGTTGAAACAAGATGTTCAAGCCTCCACGTAACTTTGCCGGTGCAACTTCCGATAGATATAGCGGTACTGCCTGAATAATGCGCGGCATAGATATATCGCAAACTCACAATTATGAGAAGTGTTTATTAAGGATTTTAACAAGATGATTAATTAGGTCTGTAATTACCTGATTAGCAAAGCCAACACCACAGCCAAGAAGTATCCTCCCAAAGATAAGCATGCCCAGATTCAGTGCAGCTGCACCGAAGACTACGCCGACAATGAAGAAGAACCCGGCAACGACAATGGTAAGCTTCCGGCCGAGATGCCGTGTGATGTATGATGCAAGAAAGGTAGCCATTATTCCGGCCAAGTACAGTGAGGATGTGAAGAGTTGAAGTGTCTGGTTGTTGAATATGCAGTATTTGTTTTTGTTCACACTATGGTCGGATGATATTTTCTGACGATAGACGGAAGGAAAGAACTTCTGTAGGAAGTCGTCCATTGATGTCACACCCCCTTCAAAAATATAAGATCCACAAATTATATCAAGATATTGTTACAAGTTTAACTTTTCAGAATAGTTAGCAAGAGCAAATAATTTTACTAACCAAATTTAAGATGAAAAGCAGAAATTAATAATACCTCTTGTAGGTAACTTTTCCTAGAATCCAGTTCATCATATTCTTATACAAAGGTTGTGTATGTCTTCAAATTTTCATATACCTTGATAAATATAACTCATATATTAAAAAGGGAAACATCTTGCGTCCATTGAAATACTCAATGGAATTACTATCATAGACACAAATGTTACATAGTGGGACCCACCTGTCACATAGTGGGTCCCACCTGTCACACTCTATGATGGAAATTCCATTGAGTATTTCAATGGACAGTAGGGAACCCCATTAAAAACCTCTATGGAACATTGGAAAAGCAGCTAAATTCATAAAACTAAAGACCCCAGAAGAGTGACAACACAATTAAAAAAGAATGTTAATCAAGTGGTGACGATACTACTGCAAGATGATGTGGCCAAGCCAAGACGAATTATAAGCGGGGCAAAAATAGATAAAGTAAATTAAAAAAACAATTAGATACATGGTTTCAATCATAAATTAAATTTGATGGTGTCTTACAAATGAAAATTAGTACAATATTTCAATGAAATTTACTAAAATTATTTCTATAATTTAAATTTCTTAGCAATTATATAACTATTCCTGGATGGCTTTGCCTTTTTCTTTACATTTTATCAGGTCAACTAAAGATAACATTCAAAGAAAATGACAACCTTGCCTATTATTATCCACTAAAATTCATACATTGGGCAGTTTTTACTATAATATAAAGCCAAATCAATTATTCCTTGGCTAGACTTTGACCGCAGACCAACTTGAAATATTTTCCATGAAATTATCTCATGGAAAGTCTTTAATTTCAAGCAAATTATCTCATCCAAGTTCGTTTTCAAACAGATATAAATAAATAAATGGATGGTATTCATGCAGTTCTCCCAAGTGTTTACTAATATCCAATTACCCCACTAAGAATTAAGAAAGAAAAAAAACAAACAAGGACTGAGTCTTTATTATTTGGGGGGACTGAGAAGGATCTGAAGCAGAAAATAAAATATATGAAGGAGGCCATTGGATGTCAAATTATAAAACTGACATTGCCAATTTGATATGTTTGGAATTGGAGATGAAAAAACATGTTAACTCTACCCTATAAAGTAGGTCATCCATCTTTCCCTCTTTCACAATCTGACATACTCACATACACTCACGTGCTTGTCACAGTTGCATAAATGTTTACTGGAAACCATAATGTTTCTGTTACTATATATAAAATGATATATGTTGATCGGAAGTTATAAATGTTTACTGAAAAATGATATTTGTTCATTACAAATGCAGTGGACCGGTAGATAGATAAAATGGGTGGTCGCTAGCTATTACTTTTGGAGATAATGTTACAAAATTTATAAAGGTAGGTGCTTAGCAAGTGCATGCATGTGCATAGATGCACATTTTCCTGTGGGTACGTATTCATTGAAAACATGTACAAATTGTCATTCAAAGCAACGACCCAATTATTCATTTATTCTAATTAATTTGGGGCTTTCAAAGGTAGTTTTTATGGCATGGTCCCTTTTTAAAGTGCTAATTTTCTTTTGACCCTTAGTCAAAATTAGATTAAGCTCAAACCTTTCCGTAAAGCGTACAATGCTCATCCCCTTTTTGAGGACTTGCACTAATTATACTTCTAATGCATCATTAAAAATAAAATCAACCACTAATTATTTCAGGATTAACAAGAATATCTAATTAGAAGAGCTAGCTAAAAAATGGTACACAACAAAGTCATGTATAACAGAGAAGAAATTAAATGAATCTAGTACCTGAATTGCCGACATCGTAGCCGAACATGAGACCGGCGGTGGCGACGAGGACGCAGGAGATGATGAGGATGGGGGTGATCTTGGCCTCGGAGTCCATGCACACCTCCAGGTGATCCACCGTGTAGCCGTAGCGCCCGGCTCCCTTGCGCCCCATGTTGGTTGACTCCAGAACAGAAGAAGAAGAAGAAGAAGACTAGAAATTTAGAATTGCAGTTGCAGTTGCAGTTGCAGGAGTGGGAGTTTAATTAGTAGTTTACTTATGGAACTGATGAAGGTTGGACTGACTGATTCTGGAGGGGAACAGCGAGGCAATTTACATAGTGATTAAACAATTTAAACTGGAGTTTAGTTTAGTTGAGTTGAGTTGATTTGAGTGTGGAATTGGCTTGTTGGACTTGGATTATTGGAGCTGAGGTCGTGATGACTGATGAGAGAAGAAGAATAGGAAACAGAGGGTGCCAAAATTATAAAATGGGAATAAATTCTGTATCCTCATGCAGGGACTGGTAGGAAAACTGGAGGATTTTCTGTGCCGTTTGCAATGCATAAAAACCATGTGGCGCTTAACTGACTGATATAATTTGATATATGTATTTGTTTAGGGAGCAGATATAACAAAAATGTCTGAATATGTGAAAAAAATATCAAGTTTAGTTATTACAGTTAGACCAGTTCTTAGTTGTATTAACAACTTTATTATTCAACTTCTTTTAGATAGAAAATTGTTGCTCAATTTAAATAAGTTATTATGCAAAAATATTGCATAAAATAATTAAGTTGAATATTCCAGTCGTTACCATGAATATTACTCATTTAACTCGAACATCCACAACACAATTTTATTTTTCAATATCTCCCAAATATTCTCCCATTTTTCTAATTATATATAAATTTTAAAATCACCAGAAACTATACACATTTTATAGGGTATATAATTTTCATATTATTTTCATGCTGCCACATGGATGCAACTTAGTTGTGCAAAATATTCGATCATGCTTTGGACTTTGTAACGATTCTTTTTCGTTATATTTTTCTTTTATGATTTGGAAAATGCTGTAACGATTCGTTGGCTAGCAGCCTAGCACCCTGGACCCACGCAGTGCCACTGGAGGATCGGAATCACCTGCTTTTTTTGATCCGACAGTTAAAAAATACCGAAGTACGTCAAAATCAGTGCAGCAAATACTGAAGTGTTTTGAGATGAATGCAGCAACCTATCCCGATCTTCCGATCGGAAAGGCAGCAGATTCTGATCCAGTGCGACTTTGTTGTTGTTGTAGTGATGCGCAATTAAAGATTTAAATATCGTTATCATATGAATATATAGTACTATAAAAACTTCTCAATTCAGTATATTTTTATTTAATTTTTGTCTTGATAGTCATAACAAGATGCAGATAATTTTTCCATGGCGTGATTTAATATTTTTTCTGCCAAATTTCTTATTCGCGGCTGTGAAATGATTCAAATGATACTGCTCATACAATTTTCAAAGTCGATTAACAAAATAGGTTCTAACTTAATAATAGTTTTCCTTTTTACAATTTAATAACAAAATCTATAAAATTTTAATTATACCTACTCTTTAAAGGCTGGGGAGAATGGTGCTCCCTCATTCATTTGGAGTTGGGAGCCGTCCGATCAATGCTTTAACGGTTCAGATTTGATGGAAAACTTATAATGTTTCTTAAGCTTTTTAAAGCCATTAGATATGCATCGTGATGTATTATATTTGTGATGTGCGGATAAGATAGCATTCGAGTGTATTTAGTATGGCTATGCACCAACATATTGTCGTTGGGTCTATTGTGTACAATTTGTACCAAATATGAATATAAATATAAACGATTATCTGGACCCTAAAAATAATTTCTGTTGTTTTCCACTTTTACTCTTATTTTGCCCATACAATTGAATTTCTACGTTGTTTGAATAAGCACAATTTTTTTTCTTTCTGCTTCTCATAAAATACATTTAGAGCGTCTTTTCACTAAGATATAATGCATTTCATTTTTTTTCTTTTTTTTGGATGACTATTAAATAAGATGACACTTTTGATAGATTGTAAGAAGTAATTTTTATGTTGTCTTTTTTTAAAGTTCTTTTAATTGTTTTGCTTAATATTTTTTTCTACAAATAATTAATTGAACTATGTATTGTTATTTTTTTTTTAATTCAAGTGTTGATATAAATTATTAGATTGAAATTAATTCATAAAGAATTCAATCCCGCTGCGAAGCGCGAGGGTTTATTCTAGTGTATATAATTGTTTCTTTCTTATAACAATAGAGATAATACCCAAATAAATGTGACAAAATATTGATTATGTGTGTATATTTCATTAGCAATTTTACTTCTTTTAAAGAAAGAAACAATTATCCCTTTTTTAAAGAACTAGAGCTGTGAACCGGGCTTCGCCCCGAAAAAATAATATTACATAAATTAATAGATATCAAAAATAAATATACATTTTTCATAAATATATTTTATTAGATAAATATTGGGCTAATATACTTTTAGTTGATGAACGTTGGTCAAGTCTAATTAAAGTCCTTAGTAAATAATTCAAGATTAACCAACTAAAGACTGAATGGCACACAAGTTCAATTCTACTCAAAATAAATAAACCAAATTAAATAAAAGAGAGTAGAGAAAGAAAGAACCGAAAACACGCCGATTTAACAGAGTTCGGCTTTTCTGCCTATTCTCCGGGACTCGCAACCACCACCCAACGGGTTGCGCCGATTCACTAACACACAAGTTCTTACAATACTCTAGCCTCCTTACATACCAAGGTTGAAGGACTAGGAACGAAGAACAAAAAGAAACACGGCGATCACAAGGACCACAGAACACGGCGATCACAACGGATCACAGAAAAATAACAAGAACTAAAACACTCAAATCTCTCACAACACTTGTCAAAAATTTAGCAAGTAGAACAAGTGTTTTTAAGAGGAATGACAGCAGCAAGGGGGGAGATGGCGGCTAGGTTTAGAGGTGAATGAAATTGTTGCCTTGGAGAAGAAATCACCTCCTTAAATAATATGTCAATTCTTTGAATTCCAAATCAATCATCATAATGATTGATTGATATCTTCTAATCTTGAAGATCTCCACTTTAATTCCTGACCGTTGGCTGCCGCACCAAATCTGGCGCCTTCCAGATTTGGTGCCATTTCAAATATGCCCGAGTCTTGAGTGCGGCTCAAGCAGTGCAGGCCGTCAGACGCTTCGCTGAACTGTCTAACGGTTCCTCTGTCCATATTACTGTTTTGGTCATAGTTTTCTCATTTCAACTCCAAACTGGACAATTCAAAGCTCATTGGAAAGCTTGAAATAAGCTCTATAACATGGACATGATAACACATGCTTTCATCCAAGTATGTCTTGGCCCTTTTTAAACTTGCAACCTATATTCCCTATCACAAGACATGTTAGAATCACAATTAAGTGATTTTGCAAAATAGGCAATTTAAGAAATTGTGAAAACATAGTTCAACATTAGCTACATCTCAATTTACATAACAGAATACAAAGAGTTGCAAATATTTTGAGTCTTAAATTGTTCTTTAGATCCTATTATCTCTTAAATGAAAAATATATATATATATATGTATATCTCCCTACTTTTAAAAGCGTCTAAGAAATTGACCCTCAATTTTTATTTGTTCTTACCAATTATATTAATCGCCGTCAATTTAAAATTCTGTCGCATCTGGACGGACGATAATTGCCCCGATCCGCTTGTTCTTTCCTCTCCAGTTAATTTGCGTTTTGCGCTGATTTCCCAGTGAAATCGAACCGCCTTCCATTCTCCCCTGATCGCTCCCCACTCCCCACTCGCATCTCCCTCTCAAACTTGAACTCCTCTCTTCTCTCTCGCTGCCGCAAGGAAACCCAACAAAAACCGTCACCGCAAGCCCAGCTCTCTCCCCTGCCGTCGCTCCGCCCCCGCCGAAACCCTACTTCCCACCATGACGACCCAGTTCAAGAAGAACAGGAAGAAGAGGGGTCACGTCAGCGCCGACCACGGCCGTATCGGCAAGCACCGCAAGCATCCTGGTGTCGCGGTAATTCCGGAGGTATGCACCACCACTGCTCCACTCGCGTTCCTCAGAACCGTCGCTGCATTTCCCACCACCGAGCGACTGCTTTTCACTCGCCATCGCTGCAACAACTGCTGTTTTGGAGTGAAGTCCAACACCGTCACTCCTGGAAAGACAGTACATCTCCTCTCTCTTTTGTAATTTGTTTTTTTTTTCGTATTTTTGTTGAATTTTTTTATAAAATTTTGGTTCTGATAGCGATGCTTTTGTGTCGAACGATTTTGCATTTAATGTCGAGGTTGCTAATTGTTGGTTATTTTCTCGATATTAGTCTATTATAGTTTGCAATTGATTGATTAAAGCAAAGAGACGTCTATATCCTTTCCATTAGGTTGCTTAGACAGCTTTTCTTTTACTGTCTAAGGCACCTATTCTCAAGTCCAACTATATGTCAGATTGGAGTACCAGTCCCGTGTGAAGGTTTAAAACTTGCGCTTCTAGAATTTTGTTTGCAATTGCAGTTGTCAATTTGTTAGATTATTGTTTTTACTGAAGAGCACTTATGTTTTTTTTTACTGAGAAAACTTGGTCCACATTGTCCGTACCAGAATTCAGAAAGAACAATGAAAGAAAAAATTGTTCATTTTCAGATTATTATTGGTCTTATATAGAACCTGGTTCTCTCGGGTGAGTAGATATTCCTCATGACCGGGGGTTGTAATGCTTATTCTGACGGTAATTGATCTCTAATAGGATGAATCATTTATTGAAGTGATTGAATTTTGTCTCTAATTTTATGGTTTACTGGTATAGGTGATGTGATGCTTCACTGTGTGGTGGATGCAATTTTGGGAGCATTGGGGCTACCTGAGAGGTGCTGCTGATTAGAGTTTTGATGACTTGGTTTCCAAATATAAATTGTGAGAAGCAACCGTTTTGTGACCTAGAGACCTTTGTGACCCCTTTATTACACATTTTGGGGATAATATCATACCCCCTTTCATGGGAAAATTGGATGTGGGACCTATCATTGCTTTTCAAGTTCTTGAGGTGGTGATGTTGATCCAAAACACAAAGCAGATTATGTAATTGACCCTTATTGACCACCTTTGCTCCAAACAAGTACATGAGTGGAGAAATGCTTCACAGGTTCCAACTGTAGTTGTAGTTACTGGGCTAATTGCCCATGAAATCTCAGGTATGTAATCTTATTACTATTTAACATTTTTTGTCAGTTAAATGTACATGCATGTTGGTAGAAATCGGACAGTGTGTTGCCCATATAATCTTAGGATGCTTCTCTTGACAGATTTATGTGATGTTGGAAAAAAAGGTTGCAGGTTTTAGCATAATAGGTAGTATATGTTGGAACGTTTTAACCGATTACGTGCCTGCACAATTATATTGTGAATTAGCCTGGGTCAAGCAAGATTCGATGAAAGAATTGAGTTTTGGTATCTGAAAGAAAAGTTAATTTCTGGATATCGCCTTGGTTAAAGCAGATGATATCAAATCCATTGTTCAACCATACCTCAAGTTAAGTTGTTTGCTTTACGAGAATTTACCATTTCTGCTTCTCAGTTCCTTCAATCAAATTGGGTTATACTGGAAATCCTCGATCTGGTTTAATTGTTGCCTCTGCTGCTACGGATCCTAAGGTGCTGCTTGGGTCACTGATAGAGACCCATGATTTGAAATTTTCTCTGGTAAGCTTCCCTTGGTCATACCTGAACTTTCCGAATTCTCATTTTTGTTACTGATTGGTGGTGTGCTTTGTTTATTGCTGAATTTTATAGTGCACTTTGTAAGATATGCTATGATATTGATATGTAGGAACCAATGGTTGTTTGCTATTGAATTGTTAAATTGAGCCTATTAAAGTCAATTACATGGACTTCATACACATTGCTTCTGTCTGTACATGCAGGTTGTGGCCCGGTTTAATGAGATTGTTACAAAACCGTTATTAGATGGAGCGCTAGAGACTTTCAGAAGATACAATGTTAAAAAAGGAAATATAACAGTGAGATTTCTCTACTGCCCTTTGTTTTATTAATTACTAGCATTCTTCATATCTTGCGCTTAAACTTTCAGAGTAGGAAATATTTCACTTCCGTGTATGGGAAGAAGAGATACCAGTGCTATTTCCTATGTTTTACTGGGACACACAGGACATTCTTCGTTCTGTGGTTAGGTTACAAAGTTTTGGGTTTTTTCAATATTCCGAAAATATTTCTCCAATACCTATCATCTCGACACCCTTCTCCAAGAGGGCTCCTCTCTCCGCGCTCCGAGCCAGAGGCCGCCCGCCGCTGCACCCTTCTCCTCATCAGTAAGTCCTCTTCCTTCTTTTATTTCAGTGGATCGGATGTGATGTAATGAATGATGTTGATTGATTTGGTACTTTGATTGCTTGTGTGTGATTAATTTGATTACTTTGAATTTATGCCATTATTGATTATCCTTTTTTTAAAATGCTTGCTAATTATGGAATTTAGTTTAACTTATTGCGCCTAATTTCAGTAAGTTTTATGGTTTGTTTGTTAATTTGTTGATAGATGAGACTCCTCTGTTGCTCTCGGCAAAAGAGGGTTGAGTTGTCACTGCAAAATACTTGATCAACCATGGGGCAAATCCCAATGCCACTGATAACCAAGCCTTAACCCCTCTGCACACTTCTGCTGAGCACGGTCTCTCTCTCTCCTTTCACCCATGTTTGTGTGTGTGAGGATTTGTACATCTTTGCATTTTTGTTGTATAACCTAAAGCTGTGTTGATTTAGGTCTAATTTTAAATAGAAAATAGATTATATCATACCAATTTGGTAAATTGATTGTTGTGATGAAACACCAATTGTAATCCTTGTTT
The DNA here is from genome assembly GCA_030179965.1 of Cyperus esculentus. Lineage (NCBI taxonomy): Eukaryota > Viridiplantae > Streptophyta > Magnoliopsida > Poales > Cyperaceae > Cyperus > Cyperus esculentus. Next base: position 2,207,557 of record JASGLE010000014.1, on the reverse strand, counting down.
AGCTTGTATGTTAGCTTTTCAATCACTAATTGGGCTAATTGACTATCTGTGATCTTTAGACTGACATATGATGTTCTTGGCACCAGGGCATATTGAGATAATGGAACTGCTGCTATCCAATGGAGTTCCCGTTGACGCTGAAAGTTTCCATGGCACCCCTCTACAGTTGGCTGCTAAAAGTTGCAGAATAAGCATTATAAAGGTTTTAGTGGAGCACGGTGCAGATGTACCTAACTTGATAATTTCCCCCTCGATTTTTCTTTTCACCTAGATGTTCTTTTGTGAATGGAAGGTTCCTTAATTGGATATTTTTATATTTTCTTAGGTGAACAAAACCTTGCATGGCCTAAATACGCCCCTGATAGTATGAGCATTGTGAGCTTGACAAGATTATTATGGCAGGGTCCATGATGAATATGTAAGTGGTATGCATCGATTCCTTTCATTGCAATTATTCTTTTGAAATATGTACAAATCTTTATTTCTACCTATCAGTATATCAGTTATGACAATTATTCATAATTAGAATAGCTTTGGCCTTTGGGTCATATTTCCGATCAGCGGTTATTGACATGTAGTCCAATTTTTACAGAGAATGTATGGAGCATCTTTGTTGAGATTTTGATTGGAAAGCCTTTGTTTCCAAGAAAAAATGTGATTTGATCACTGAATTATTGAGTGTCCCTTTCCTGGATACTATTTGAAGGCTTAATATTTTTTCTGAACTTATTTATGAATGTTGAAAGCACTGATTCCTTTCTTCATTTTTACTTCATTTTATTCTAATTTGTTCACTGTCTTATTATTTTTTTTTTTTTGGATTGTAATACATGTTCATTAAAATTTATTAATGATACGAGGGCTGCTAATTCTGTGGTTTGAATATTCTATTTTGATGTGCTCTCAACATATACATTTCCTTTTTTTTTTTCAAAAAAAAAAAAAATGTAACGCCATTATCAATATAGACTAGGCGTGGTTACAGTAAGACTAAATCTTCAACAATACCATTGCATCTTTCAAATATAAAAAAATAGTGTAACTCTTAGATGCAGCACTATTATCATAAAAAATAATACCATTAGAGTTTGTCAATGAAATGTTTCATATCGTGAATGACAGGATTACAAGATGTAAATGCCATAAATGGATCAATGTGTGTTGAATGAAGGATGGAAAAGTTTGTACTGCAGGAACATGTTCATTCACGACTTGAGCAATGCATTTCTGTAACAAGAAATCAGAACATCAATGAACCGGGCATACGAGGATGTGCTATATCATAATAATAATTGTTGTTTATAAATTATAAATTTGCCCGCCGCATGGCGCGGGTCATTTACTAGTATATATATATATATATATATATGTATATATATATATATATATATATATTTAGCCATTTGATTAAGATAAATGAAGAGAGAGAACCAAAATCAATAGTTTAAATTAATACTGATGTGGCATAGCTAAAAAACTTGGAAGCTTTATCCTCTTTCTAGGGTATGAATTAGTGGACACCAAACATTTTCTATAAGTAAATTCATTCAGAGGAAAGAATTCTTGCGCCTTGTTTGATCCGAGCAAAGAACGAAAGAAAGGAGGACAAATTGAATATGACGACTTGATATCAATACCATTATTATACATGAAAATAGCATGGCAAAATTATATATATATATATATATATATGACGACTTAATTTTGTCTTTTCTCCTGTCTCCCTTTGAAACTTCCGTGTAGACAAGCTAAGTGATGTAACAAAATGAGATTTCACCTTATTATAAAAAACTAAAAAAGGAAGGAGATTTCATTAACCTCAATCATTGGATTCATATCACCTACTGTACAGTATCTTACTGCGCAGCATGTGGTTCATTGGATTGTTTTAAGATTTGTGTCAACCCAAATCTTAAAAATCCCTCTACAAATCCTAAGGATACTGCGTAGCATGTGGTTCATTGGATTGTTTTAAGATTTGTGTCAACCCAAATCTTAAAAATCCCTCTACAAATCCTAAGGTTGGGACTGGACAGTATAGGACAAGCACGCCTCATTTGGTGCCATATTTTGTTGTGAAGCTTAATATTTTTCCCCCAGTGCTTTGAATTGATTTTCTTCAAGCAGTGCATTCACGTGTAATGAAAAGAAGTTCCCGAGATGAACAACAATTTTCAATTCAATTTCAAGATAACACTGAACTTTCTGTTTGAAAAAAAAAAAAAAAAAAAAAAAACGAATCGTGGGCCTTATAAAGTGTTGTGTGTCACTAACAAAAGCCGAACTCTGTCTGTGTGTCTATATTGGGCTCTAACTTAAACAGAGTATAGTATCTATTCATTTGGGGTATGTTTGGGTCGTTAGGAGTAGTAATTAATATTGGCTCTAACTTAAGGTATGTTCGGATACACCATTGATCATTTAATATTGCCAATAAAAAATAAAACATGCTTGATTTTGAGCTTTTGTCTGGTAATATTTTTTTTTTTGTTTTATTATAAATATAGTAATTAATAATTAATATTTATTAAGCATGAAATAGAATCATTAAAATAAGAGTTACTTCAAAGTAAATAACAACTAATAACCGGCAACAGAGAGAGAAAAAGAACCACTATATTTATTTATTTATCCAATCACTATTCCAAATATACAATCCAAACAACATTTCAATTTTTTAGAATAGTACTAACTTTTATTATTTTCTATCACTAATCCAAATCACTATTTCTAACTTACTATTCTCAATTCCTCTATTCTTCTACTAATCCTTACCGATCCAAACGTACCCTTGGTCTTTAAGACTATAAATTTGTCAAACAAATATTAATTTTGGGCCTGTTTGATCAACAAGAAAGAAAATGTAGGAATTTCAAAAATTATCAGAAACATGTTTCAATCATTTCAGTTTTCAGGTTCTTTGTTTTCATCGCGGAATGTTTGATGTATAAGAAATTTCGAGTCCAGAATTACTTTTCTTGTGTTTGATTAGCTAGAAATAATAAGAGGTAGACTTGAAGAGATGAGTTTTGGGAGTGGTGGAGAAATAATGAAGGAAAATTTTATATCCCGGTGAAAACCAAGTGGAAAACAAAGTGAAGGAAAAGGTGGAGACAACCTCCAGACAAGAATCATCTATCTCAAAAATGTTTGTCATCAAACAATAACGTCAAATTAAGATCCTAAAAAGTTTGTTATTTTCCGTCATTTCCTATCATTTTCCAGCATATCAAATAGGCCTTCTTTCTCATCATTTTCCAGTATATCAAATAGGCCTTCTGTTCATTCCAGTCGAAAATTTCGGCTTCCTGTTCTTTATTGTGATCTCGTTGAATCTCGTCCGTCGATCATCATCTTCCTGCTGGGATGGATGAGTAAGATGCATTACTGTTTACTGGGAATCCAGACTGAAATAGAAGTGAGCCCATATGGGCCGAAACTGACTTAGTGGGCTGCACCAGTTTATCAAGATTACTGGGCCGTCATATCTGTTTCTGAACTCATGATTGTGTTTGCAAAGCAACACAGAGCATCTCAGATAATTTAATGAGCATGACACTTTTAAAAATTAAAAAAATAAAAAATATACTGAGGCATTTTTGGACTTATAGATTTATATTTTTCAATTTTCAATCAATTTAATTTGGATATATTTTCTTATAAAGCTTTGTGTACTTATCGAAACTATTGTAAATTAACATACCTTTGATGGATTAAACAACACTTATATTGAATGTAATTGATATCATTATACAATCTATCTATTTTCAAAAGTGTTATTGTCAAGTGATCCCTTCCCTAATCTAATTTGTTCAAATGAATGGTGTAAAAACGTTTATGTGAAGAGAAGAAACAAGTATGAGATTAATGGACCATTATATATAAATACAGGATAAGAGTCGTTGTTAATTAAGATCCATGACAAGGTCATTTCATTTCATTTATTCATGACTTCCCATGTCTTAATTGCACTGATTGGTACTATTCAAATTCGAGCAATGGTGAGAAGACATGCAGGCAGAACTGAAACTTCATGCGTCCATTGATGGACGGTCTATAGAAGTTACACTGTGAGTGTAACTGTTACATCTGGACCCATTTGGAGTCCATTTGTCATACTGTTTGTTACTTCTATGGACTGTCCATCAATAGACGGTAGGTCTTACGTACTGCAGGCAGGCAGAAAGTGGTCACGCTAAAGTCATCAACCGTCATGCATGTAAGTCCAATGGTGTCCTTGTTGAAACACACTGCCTGAGAAAAAGAAGCCTCAACGGCATCAAAGAGAAACAATCCCAAATTAATCTGAAATGAAGTAGCCTTCAGCTGCCCTCAAGCTGCAGGATCCAGTGTCCTCTAAAGGCTACCTCATAAACAGTAATGCCCTTTGGTGATTAGCAAATATTGGCATCATTTCTTTGTCATAATTTGGTATAGATTCCCAAAATCTATTTGCAAGATCCATAACTTTTTTATTTTTTATTTTTTTTTTAGCTTTCAAATATAGGACACAATGACTTGAACAAGCACGACCACAGAAATACGAAAAATGTAAAATATATGACACTATTAATTATGATTTATGACCCTGTTTGGTTTTGAGTGCTTTACTTAAAACATCAAAGTAATCTACGGTATTTTTTTTTTATAATTATGAATTAAAGTTTGAGGATCAATTAATCCGGTGTTAATAAAACTTACACCAAATTATTATTTTTTTTTTACTTCAAAAAAAAAAAAAAAAAACAAAGAAAAACCGCATGAAGGGTACAAATCAGATGTACGGATAGGATGAAATAGTAATAAATCATATATTTATCATAGAGAGTTCATGCACGTTATCGCATGCTTAAATAGTTGAGGCTGAGAGGATTACATCGTCGCATTAATTTGCTATATAACTTGCTTTTACCTCAGGTCATGTATGTAATCAATGTTCTTAATTATTAGGCTATATATATATCATTTATAATATGGAAAAAAACAGGCAATCCTTGAAGTATAAATATATTAAGCTTTGTGAATATAAGATGAAATGGATTCATTCATACACTAGAACTAGCGAGCTGCATGCTAGCTGATTTAATAGTACAACTAGTAGAGCTTCAGTGTGTATATATATATCTGGCGTAGTTCCGTTGACAGCTGCTATCAACTTTTCGAAAAAAGAAAAAGTGTATCCGGCGCAATGCTGCTAATTCAAGGTAATATATACAGTACCCATCTCGATTTTGTTTTCAGAGAAATTACATGGCACAAATAATGCACAAATATATATATAGTTCTCATTGCATCGTTCAAATTACATGGCACAAATAATGCACGTACAAGACAAACATGTCGTCTCCAACTAAAATTTCAGTTATAACTGTTTTGATTTTTGAACTAATAACAATTTTGAGTTTTAATGAACAATTAGGTCCTTAATTACTCATAGAATCTCTGAAGTTTATGTGGGGGAAAAATTATGTGAGGATGAATTTGTTTTTTTTGTTTTTCTTTTCTTTTTTCCGTAAGAGTAGAGTTCCCGTGGGTTGAGGGTTGATCCAAATACAGCCTAATTGATTTAAGAATACTAGGCATAAGATATCCAAATATTGTATCTCAATTAACAAGTGTTATTTAATTTCCAATTTCGAGATATATCTCTTCGATTAATAGATATTACTTTTCAGTTAACTGACAAATAATTGTGTCAAGCACACGAGTCTTTATGAGTGTGAAGAGAAAGAGGTATAAGGATGAGCAAGCTTTATAGATGTACTAATAATATCAGGGGTGTAAACGATGCGAGCTGGCTCAGTCTAGGTAATGTGAGAACTCGCTCATTAAGCAAGCGAGCCGAGCCAGCTCGTTTATTGTCATGGTTACGAGCTAAAACCTTAGACTCGAGACCGCTTGTTAATTATTCGAGCCAGCTCGTGTTGGCTCATTTAGCTCGTTAGTAGGTGATTTATTTCATCATATTTACCGAGAAAAGGGGAAAGGAGGGGAAAGCGCGTCCATATTAGCTGCGATCCTTCACGGATCGTAGGTTCTTGTGATCGGTACATCAGAGGGCTCAGTCCCACTTATATGATGGACTACCAAATGATACTTTAATTTGCACAAAAATTGAAAGTAATATGATTTTACAAGCTAAAAATATATATTGAGTGAGGCTATTGCGCTACTTAAAGCATAGTAAGGTAGTGCGTTTTTAGCCAATCTCTCAAAATTGTAGCTCAGAATTTTCTAACTATTTTTTTAGATTTTTAAAAAATAACCCTTTTTATGTATAAAATTTGGTGTATTTTCTATACAACTTAAAAAAAAATCTAATAGTTAGAAAATTTTAAGAATGAAAAAAGTCGGTAATCTATAAGATATATGTAGATTGTGTTAATTAAGCAAAATGGATTAGCTAACTGAGCTACGATTTTGAGATATCGGGCTGAATCGCACTACCTCACCGTGCTTTGTGAATCTCAATAGTCTCACTTTATTAATAAACATTTTTCATTATTAATATTTTTATTCCGAAATTATTTTGAATTTATGGGAAAGGAAAATGTTGGGGAGATACCACAATCGATACCAAAATGGATACCATGTTAATCTAACGTTAATCTGAAACATGCTGCAATTAAAATGAAACATCTGTAAAATTAATCTGAAACTTAATAAGATTAAAATGAAACACAAATAATATTAATTTTTTTTTGTTGCCTTTTCACTTTATCTTACTTCCATATACATGTTCTTTTAGCAACTTTAAGGATTTAATAATGATTCAAGTAGATAATTTAATTTACAATTTGTGTTATTCAACTTAATACTAATGTTTCAAGTTAATGCGTTAATTGTTTCAAGATAACTTGTTAATATTTTAATTTAAAATATCATTTCCATATAATCTCTCCCGTAACATATATCAAAAATTCAAAATAGACCCCACCCAAATCAATCCCTACCGTGTAAATAAAGAAGTGGCTCCGAGCCGTGTGATGTTTAGATCGCAGGTCCCTGCGATCGGTGAAGGATCGCAGCAGATACGGACGCAGGGGAAAGCTAGGGTGAGCTAATATTAGTGTAGGTTAGACAAGGAGGGCACGTGGCCTGGGGTGAGTATTAGTGCATGTTAGAAGTGCATGTTAGAAAATTCTTTTTTTTTTTTCAAATGACATATTGGGTTAAATAAATCAGATGGGTAGTAATGAAATGAATACAAATGAAGTGACCTAACGAGCCAGGGTGGCCCGAGATGCTCTATGTGCGAGCTCGGCACATTAAGCATACGAGTGTAATGAGTCAGCTCGTTAGTAGCTCGGTTCGTAATTGAGCGAGCTGATAGCGAATCAATCTCGAGCCATTCACGAGCGAGGTGCTAGCTACGAGTTTTTTTTGTCACCTCTAAACAATATGTTGCTAAGATTGAGTAGTTAGATAGATTAGACAGCACGACGTAGTCGGACACTCCATCAAATCAACTGCAGGTGCAATTAGTACTTTGGATTGGACCTTTCAATTCCCTACCGTTAAACCTATGAGAGGCCTATATTTCTAATATTAATGCATGTGGCTAAAATAACATTTCGAAATATATAATAATAGTCCTTTTCATCAAAGCTTAGGTCATTGTATATATGAATATGATGGTTATTTTTATTTGAATTAGGCTACCGTCGTATACATATTACAGTTTTACTGTACTATGCGATCTGTATCACTATTTTTGATGTCCAGATAGTCGATCCGAACTGTTAACCTTAATCTTTATATCAAAATATGCTAGTAAATCAAATTTTATAATTTTTAAATTTTGTTTTTGCTATTTTTAATGATGGGGAGAAAATCACTATTTTGTATGAACCAGATCCCTTGGATGTAGTCATTTTCTCACCATCATTAAAAATAGCAAAAAATTTTCAAAAATTATAAAATTTGGTTTGTTAGCATATTTTAATGTAAAGATTACATTGTGCGGTTCGGATCGACTATTTGGACACCAAAAATGGAGATACGGATTGCATAGCACGGTAAAACCGTGATATGCATATCACCGTCGCCGGACTCTTTTTATTTTATATATACATGCTTTTTTTTTTCTTTTTATTCCTCTCAAGCATGAAAAACGTGAAACAAAAAAATGATGGAAAAATTAAACATTACAATGTTTTATGCATTTCATTTTTTTTAGTTTAATTATCTGGGACCAGCACAATATTTAACCTTTTGAGGAGAAAATGACTTGATCCAATCATCCTGTTTCATCCAAAGTATATAATGGTTCTCTCCATGCAAAGAACAGAAAAAACGTTTAAGAAATTGAAATATTCAGTTTTCAAGTAGATTTTGATATGGAGATTATGTTGACTAGTTTATTTTATTTTCTTTTTTTTTTTGAGATAAAGATGAGGATCAAGCCACTCAAATTTAAATGTCTATAAAAGACCTCTCATCTGGGTTTCAAACCCGGAACCTTCCACACAGAAAGCGTTGTCCTTAGTCACTAGAGCAAAGGCTGATTCTCATGTTGACTAGTTTAGTTAACTATTTGGGTTTTAAAAATTGAGATACAAGTGCATAGAACCGGTTAAACTGGGATACGTCATATGTATATATACTCGTAGTTGTCATAAGACTCAAAAAAACCCACATTGAAAATTACAAAGAACAGCCAGGCAGCAATTCATGATATTAATTTGGGCTGCGGCATTCTACTGCGTTCATCCAATAACAAAACTAGCCTTAATAGTTTGTCTGGTAAAATCCATGTATAGAACAGCATCATCTCTACATACTGCTGATTTATAATGTTTTGATCGTTGAGAACCATCTTGCGTCCGTTGAAAAACCATCCATATATATATATATCCATAGACGTATACAGAATGTAACAGATATATACACACCGAAATGTAACATATGGACGCTATGGATGATTTTTCTATATATGGACGCTAGGTATTACTCTTTGATTTTTGCCTCAAACTGGGTAAAATACTAAAATCCCCCCACTAGTGATCTCTTGTATAAATTAACTCTCAATGCATGACACTAAAGTAACCGTTGTTAACTACACCAGTTAGAATATTGATTCGAGTCCAATCCCCATTTGTAGAATTCTTTAATTGTTATTTTGATCATAGATTTTGAAAAAAAAAATAATAATAAACATGTTTCAACTTGCATAGCCAAAAATGTTCTTGAAATCAATCTATCTGTGTTTGTATGGACAAAATGAATCATATCTTGTGCATTTAACAAGTATAGATTATCATACATTTCTGGAACTAAAGTTAATACAACTTCCTTTCATTAACAGGCAAAGTGGAGGCTTGATTCATATGTAAATAGAGGGGTTGCACATGCATGCCCTTCTGGTTTGCTAATTTGGAGAGTGATGCTGTTGTGTTGTGTGGGAGTAAACCTTCAATCCAATTTTGGTTTTTGTTTTAAGGAATTCGGTACAAAGCGCATAACTTTGTGCTGGTAAAAGAAGACAGTTAGATTTTGTCATACCTGGCAAGGCATAGGTTCCTGATCTGATCGATAAACTATGTTTTCAGCTGATCAGATTAGGATATCATCTTTTTGCATACCCATCTCAGAAACAAAATTATCCATTTTTTATAAGTTTGAGCATAATATTTATCATCACCAATCCCTTTATGATCCTTCAAAATTGATGATCTGAAGTCTTAAACTGTCCCGGTTATATAAGTTGCGCAAAAATGGTTCTGGAAACAACAGTGAAAGTAGTTCTTGGGTCAATTGCATTTAGCATATTTTGGGTTCTGGCGGTTTTCCCTGCTGTGCCTTTCCTACCTATTGGTCGAACTGCTGGCTCTCTGTTAGGTGCTATGCTCATGGTAATCCTTCAGGTATTATCACCTGATGAGGCATATGAGGCTATCGACCTTCCAATTTTGGGACTCTTGTTTGGCACAATGGTAGTGAGTGCCTTTCTCGAACGAGCCGACGTGTTCAAATATTTGGGAAAGCTCCTCTCATGGAAGAGTTGGGGTTGTAAAGATTTGTTGTTTCGTGTCTGCCTCATATCGGCCTTTTCGAGTGCACTTTTCACCAATGACACTGTCTGTGTTGTCCTGACTGAGTTTGTTTTAAAAATAGCGAAACAAAACAACTTGCCCGCTCAACCATTTCTCTTGGCACTAGCTTCTAATGCCAATATTGGTTCATCTGCCACACCAATTGGCAACCCACAAAATTTAGTCATAGCAGTACGAAGCGGTATCTCGTTCGGTACATTTTTAAGGGGGTTAATAGGTCCGATGCTCCTCGGCATACTGGTAAATGCTGCTATTTTATTGGGGTATTATTGGAATATCTTGTGCGTAGAGAAGAAGGATATTGTGACAGTCTCAATTGTCCCAGATGAGTTGGAAGTAGAGAGCAGGGTGATGAATTCGCACCGATTTTCGCCGGCTACTATGGCACATCGAACACTAGTCATGTCCCAAGATATAGATGTTGCACTGGGCAGTATTAGTGTGGCTAGCATTGGCGACATTAGCTTGAACAGCCGGCAGAATGAGACTGAAATAGAACCTTCTGCACCTGAGCTGAAAGGAAGCAGTATTCCTGATGCAATTTGCGCAGGCGAACTTGTTGTTTTGGTGAGTCCGAGTTCCAGTAGGCAGACCGATGTTGCGATTGAGGAGAAGGAAGTTCAATGTGCCAAGTGGAAGAAGATTTGTTGGAAGGTTTCGGTTTATCTCGTCACATTGGGGATGCTAATAGCGTTACTAATGGGGCTGAATTTGTCTTGGACGGCTATCACCGCAGCTTTGGTCCTCGTAGTGATTGATTTCAGAGATGCGCAACCATGTTTGGAGAAGGTAAAACTTTTTCTAAAATCTTGTGTTCTTCTTATCAAATATCCTGTAACTAATACGTGCGCGCACTATATAATGCAGACTTATTTACAGTGATGTATGTTTTATCGATGTTGTAACATAAATTGTTCTTAATCAAACATCCAGGTTTCATACTCCTTGCTTATATTCTTCTGTGGGATGTTTATAACTGTCGACGGGTTCAACAAGACAGGTCTCCCGACTGCACTGTGGGACTTGGTCGAGCCGTATGCTAAAATAAACAGTGCCAGTGGCGTCGCGCTTCTGTCCATGGTGGTGCTTGTCCTTTCAAATATTGCCTCAAATGTGCCAACAGGTACATATGTTTTATGGATGAGCTCTCACTTTCTACCTGTTTTATGTTATCTATTTGTCAGTTTTTCAGAAATTGCATAAAGGGCATCCCCCACAATTATCCTGCAGGTGGCCACAAGTTTATGTTTCTTTTTGGATAATTCACACATCTTCAACAGTAATCAAAATATTAATAATGGGTTTTTTTTTTTCATTTGTGTTTGGCAATAGTCAATTTTTACTTTATATCTCAGTAACCTTTTATCAGAAATTGGAGTTACCAACTTACCATTATATCCTTATCCTTCCTTGCATATTAGACAAGATAGAATTAGACCTCTTTCCTTTAACTGTCAACTCATGAGAAGACGTTTAATTCAATCTTTTTTGAAGATTAAAAAAAAAATATAATCAATTTGATATATCTAGTGAAACGTCTTCCCAATTGTTGATCAATCGTTGTTCTGAGAAGGCTTGCACACCTGAAAGTTCAGAATTGGGATCCTGTTCATTTTTCTTTCATCTTTTGACGACCACGATATCTTACTGGTGGTATCTATGCTTAAGATTAGAATGATAATTACTACACTTCTACTACACTTTTTGACAAACGCTAAGATCATTTATATTAGCCCTTAAAACCACTACATTATTCGCACCAAGAACAAAGATCGAATAAATAAATAAATAAATGCACGAAGGAGTATATATGCTACAAAGACAATAAAAACATCGAAAACATCTCCCGTCCATACATGGACTGTCCATGGAGTCACATGTGCGACACAAGTTGTTACATTGGGGTCCACATGGCTCCCATTTGTCATACAACTTTGTGACTTCTATGGATTGTCCATATCTGAACAGTAGGTACGACTCTAAAAACATCAATGTATATACTGGTGCATGTAGCTATGCCAACTGATCTCATGTACATGTGTTAAATATCAACTCTGAAAGGAATTCTTCTTTCAGTTCTATTGCTTGGATCAAGAGTGGCTTCTTCTGCTTCTAAGATTTCCCCAGAAGAAGTGACAAAAGCATGGCTAATCCTCGCTTTCGTCAGTACTATTGCTGGTAACCTGTCACTTCTGGGCTCAGCTGCCAACTTAATTGTGTGCGAACAAGCTCGAAGGGTACAGTTTTCAGGATATAACCTCTCATTTTTCAGCCACCTTCGTTTCGGAGTTCCCTCTACTCTTGTGGTTACAACCATGGGGTTGCTTCTCATTTATGTCAGTTAAAAACTTAAAATAAAATGAAGCAGCAGATGTTTATGTTGCTGCTGCTGCTTTTTTTTTTTTTTTTTCTTTAAGAAAGAACATAATTAGTTTGGTTTATTTACTAAATAGTGTAATAAGTGGAGAATTAATATCCACATTGGTTGTATATATTTCGTCATAGCTAGAGTGTGATTGTTGAACCAATGAAATTCATGAAAATTTTATTTCAACAGTCAAAATCCATGAATTTATTCTGGAAAAAAAAAAAAAAAAAAAAAAAGTCCTTGTTATGCCAGTAACAATGTAACATGCATACAACAATATACTAAACATCTGCATGTACCCATTATACAAAATTCGAGCCCATACAGTATACATATACAGATTGGTGCATGTCTGGGTATATATAAATGTTGATTGATTTATACCAGAAATATTCATAAATTTTGGGCTCTTATCATTATTGCTTATTAAATTAGGCTATACAAAACACCACACCAGTCTCTGTATCGGCCCATTTTCTGACATCATTGTTGAGATCGACTGATGTCAGCATGACAATTATAAGCTCCAGAAGTCCAGTAGTCCTTGTAATTATATTTCTAGAGGGAGATTTTTGTACACCAGGTATTTTTTTTTTTTTTTTGAAAAAGCGAATTTTCATTCACCATCCCCCATTTCTTTTCGGAGGATCAAAAGTTACGGCAAACCTACAGACATAGAGTTCAAAACAACCTACAAAAGACAGAATTTTCTTAAAGAAAAAGACTGCCTCTAAACTAAACCTAACAAGTCTTTGTAAATCTAAATAGAATGATGATCTCTCATTCTACAAGATAATATGATATTGCGTTAAACTAGAGTCAGATTATGAGCTTCCACTGAAGCTTCACCTCTCTTCTGGAAGTATGGACGGTTTTTCAATGCCCTTGTTGTAGGATTTGGATTCAGTCACTACCTCACTGAAATATGTGCGCAGTAATCAGGGACCAGCTAGCTCAGTCTTGGCTCCTTGCCATGATCTGCTCCATCATAATCAGAGAATTGATTGCAGAGACTGTTCTTTTCTCATTGGATCTATCATATTAGATCTTTCATATCAGCTTCGATCTCTTGTATTAATTATTAAGTACTTCAATTTGAATTTTTTATTATTATTATTTGTCGTTTGTTTAACAATTTTAATTATTCTGAATTTAATTTAAATTCATTATTTAGTACTTTTGTAATTATATATTTAGTATGAAAAAGTCTCTTCCACTTGTTAACTTGTATTATCTATATATAATGTCACGGACTCATAATCAGGTGCTTGATGGGGCTGTGAATGCCAGGTGACAAACATATTAGAGCTATATATGTTTTACTATAATAAACTTTTTTTTGCTCAGTCTTGGTATTCTAGATCTATTATTGTCTGTGATAAACTATTTGGACATCAAAAACAAAGATACGAGTCACAGAGTACGGTCAAAAATGCGTTATGCATAGTACTGTGGCCTCACTCTTCACTACGGATAAGTTTACTTTACCGCAAATTATTCTAGATCTATAGTTCGGATCAACTATTTGAACATCGAAAATAAAGATATACTAGTCACATAGTAGTAGCAAGGTCAAAAATGCGTTATGCATAGTACCGTGGCCTCACCCTTCACTACGGATAAGTTTACTTTATCGCAAATTACTTTCGTTCAATATATACGTATATGTAAAACAGTAATTAGAAATTAATCGCTAAATTAGCGGGAGATCGAGAATTGATGTACGAAAGCAGGCAAGCATTACTATACAAAGTACTATTGCACTAATTGGTCCTGCAGCAAACAAAATTACATATTAAGTACGACTATTTATTAATTAATCACCTCCTCACAGACAATAAACTGTTGCTAAACGCGCCAAATATATCAAACAAACCAAAAAGATTAGCCTATATATGCAGCTATATATATAGGCATCATAAAAAAATTGAACATGTCCACAATTTCATTAAAAAAAAAAAAAAAAAAAAAAAACGAGTACACATTTAATTAGTCCCCAATCTATTGAGAATACTGCATGTCACATCTTTAATTAGCACTAGAGCTGTAACTCGGACTCCGCTCTGAAATATGATAACAAATAAATAATAAAGCTTATAAAATAAAAATATTTATTTTAGAAAAATTAAACATAATTTTAAAATTTTTTATGTGAATAATGATGATGATGATGTGTAATTTATAAATAATAGCACATAAATGTTGGACCACTTTAAGGATTAAATTTTATCTTAGGAATAAAATGGGGAGAGAGAATAAATATAAACCATTAGATCAAAGTAGATGAAGAGATTTAAACAAAATCAATGGTTAATAATATTGATGATGTGGCATAGTGGAGGTGTTCGTAGAGTTACCCCTCTTTCTAGTTTATAGATTTGTCTTTTCTCTTGTCTAAAATATGAGTCTTAAAAAGAAACGTCTAGAGCATCAGGTGCTGATATTTTTAATGTTAGGTAATTACATAGAAATTTTGTATGCATGTTCATCAAAGAAATTTGCATGCATACAGCTCTAATTAATCAATTTACAAGATCAATGATTTACGTTTGAAATATGAGTCTTAAAGTTTGAAATATACTTTAAAAAAATGATTTTGTTGCACCTTGTGATATATATTTGGATCCTCCTCTTAGTTTTTTTTTTTTTTTTTTTTATAACTAATTAAAGTAACTTTTAGTAATGGTTATGAACTCTCTCACTAACGTTAGTTAATGAGTAATACCTAGCGTCTATAGAAAAATTGTTTATAGCGTTTATATGTTATATTTTGGGATGTATCTGTGTACATTTCAGAGTGTATTTTTTTATATTCCATACATGTCTATGGATGTAAGGACAGATTTTCAATTAATGGACGCAAAATGTTTCTCTTAGTTAATTAAAACACGATATACAGGTTACTCATCCTGTGTACAATTAACGATCAATAAAAATGTAGCTTCAGGAACAAATTACTGTTAGCATTTCTTCAAGAAGCCACTTAATTTTATCACATTGAGTCGATTTTATTTTTTCAGATTTACATAAGCAACAAATCAATCACTCACCCAAAAGAGTGATGTCTATATATAGTTCTGTCTTTTAAAAGTAGATTAAAAGTCTTCTAAGTTTTTCCATTAAACTAAAAAAAAAATTACAAAATGGAAAAAAAAATAAAATAAAATACAAGCACATCCTATAAGTAAAAATAAAAGAAAACAAAAGAAAAATAATAGTCATCTAGGTCGAAACAAATAGAAAAAAAATAGTTGTCACGAAAAAAAGAAGCCGATATTCTTCTCTTTTCAATTAAGAATCTATCTCTTTCCTTCTCGTTACTATGGTCTCCAGTTCTGTCATTTGCAAGTTGTTTGTTTTGTCGTATAAAAATGTAATTTGGATCCTCTTATTAAAATGTAATTCCAACTTAATTCAAAACAACCCAATTTTAATTAAACAACTTATTAAACGTATTTTTGTAAAACGCAAATGACAAATTAAATGCCATGAACCTTGAGTTCCAGCATTGATTGACTTAATTGGAAATAATTGTTTTATTGTGTGCATAGTATATGCAATTTGTTGTGCCTTGTCATCGATCACGATTTCCAATTTCCATATGATGGCAAGATTTGGAATTGACCGGTGAATCATGTAATGAAATAAAATATTTCAAAAAATGAAGTTTATTCTATTCCACCTACAAGTTTCTTATAAAATTAAGGGTAAATTTTTGAGATGGTAACTGAAGTTTGCTCCAAATCCATAATTAGTCATTGAACTTCTATTTATTCATTTTTTGTTACTAAACTTTGATGTTTATCCAAATTTGGTCACTCCACTAGTTTTTCCATCCAACTTAACAAAATAATTAATATGAATTCAATTTTAAACCTTAGACATATATTTTTTTCCATATAGAATATATACATATGGGTGGATCTTCATGCCCAGAGCAGGCCGTGGTCACAGGGTCCTAGCAGCCGTTGATCTGAAATGCACCAAAAGGCTGGTGTAACATTCTGTCGGGGCAGAGCGACCACCATCAATATGAAGAATTGCACTAGCTAAAGCTTCAAAGGCTGAAAACTCTCCTGAGATGGGGGACGGGTTAGTGAGATGTAAGAAACAAATTAAAATTTTGTTCATTTTATTTCAAAAAAACGATTTTTTTTTCAAAATCATTTTAATTAATATTCTCATGTAAATTTAATTTTTAACATTTCTAAAAGTATAAAATATTCTATTGCAATATAAAAAATAAATAAAAAATAACTTGTATCATTATAATTTTTAAGTTTTACATTGAAAATATATATGTGTAAACTCTAAAATTGATGTTTTATTAAATTTTCCGTTAAGTTGGATGGAAAAACTAACGGAGTGACCAAATTTGGATAAACATCAAAGTTGAGTGACCAAAAATAAATAAATAGAAGTTCAGTGACCAATTATGGATTTGGAGCAAACTTCAGTGACCTCCTAAAAAATTTACCCTAAAATTAATAAGCTTAGCAGTCCAACAATTCATCTCACCATGGTAAATGCATCGTAAATGTAGTTCCAATTCTTTCTCTGTAACACTGGACAAGTTGTCACATACTTCTACTTCAATGTTGTAGCCACCATTGCTTATTAGAAATTTTATGGTGTTGCGAGTTGCGACCACAAAGGTTCAAGGTAGATACATCCTTAGCCATCACAAAAATCATTTATAGCTGCTCGAGCATAATCAAAGAGTTGCCAGCGCAAACCACCCAACTATACTGCAATTTAAGTTCATATATATCTATGAAAGTCGTGGCAATTTCTAGTTAGACACAAAGACTAGAGAAAGGCACCCCCAAGTTAGAAGTACATACACGAAATTACACACAACTATTAGTACAATTAATTCAAACTCATATAAAACATAGAAATCTTTGGAGATGATTCTGTACTTCAATTTGGGGGATTTGAACCCATGGCTTCGAGGTTATGAGGGCTTAATTCGATGCGGAGCGAAGAACCTTACCAGGGTTTGACATGCCGCAAATCCTCTTGAAAGAGAGGGGTGCCTTCGGAAACGGTCGGGAGTTACGAAGGAAGCTTGGGACTTGTATTGTTTATGGGTTGATAACAAAAGGTGAACTCCAAGAGATAGAATCTGCCGGTGTTCCTCAGGTAGAGCAATCGGCTGTTAACTGATTGGTCGTAAGTTTGAATCCTGCAAAAGTTTTGTAAGGGGTCTGGCGCAGGCTACTATGAGACAAAAGAGCATTCTTTCTAAACTTTTGATGAGCACTGAAAATTTTTCTCTAAACTTATTATTATTATTATCCCTGGCATAGTCCATTACAAGAATCCAGTAATTATTCTATCGAAAAAGTCACACCAAGTTATTCAAGTAAACATCTCCACAAGATGAGCACCAAACATTCACCATTACCATAACATTAACATTATCACAAGTCAAAATGCACCAACCAAAACATAACGCAAATAGCACACAAATATCCAGCACAACACATTTATGCATGATACTAAGAAATCATACCAGCATCTACAGAAATAGTTAAGAACTAGGACTACTCCACAAAAGGACAACACAAAAGCAAGAAACTAAAGCTACTTGAATATGTGCCGCCAGTGCATCTCTATTGAGCTCCATAGATTACTCCCTTGGTTTATATTTCTCCTGTCAAAGCAACAAACACACTTAGCAGATGATACTAGCCGAGTGAGAATAAAAAGAGCTGACATGTAGCATTGAACACCTGAGATGGTAGCAGCTTTTTATGAAAATAAAGATTTAACATGTTTAGCCATCGTCATGATAACAGCAGTTTTTGTAATCGAATTTGCGGCATGGAACAATTAATTGAGTTTTTGGAATCAAATTTGAAGCATTAAAAAATTAATTGAGACTATAGCTTAATTTGACACTCTTAACCAATCATGATTTCAATTGACAGGATGATCGATCTTAGCATGAAACAACCTGCGAAGTCAGTAAATCATTTAAACTGAGATGAGGGACCCGAATCTACAAAGAGCGGGAGGCGCCTTAAGCACAAGTTTAATTTTGCCACGGACAATTGGAGAGAGAAATGTAACTTGACTATGGAAGGTCTGGAAAGAAGAGAGCTGGAGGGGGGAAGATCCGAGTGATGGCATACCAAAAGTCTGAACATTGCTGACGCAGGGGGTACAGAACATTGATGCAAACTCAAAAGTCATTGCTGTGGCAATTTACTGTACTCAAAATCTGGGGTAATGAACAATTGAGATAACATTTTGAGCCTCTACCCGAAACAAACACCCTCAAACCTCTCCCTCTCCTGCTCTATTAATCTTTGCACCACATATTCACATGGACCTAAGAGGAGTTTGTGATTCGAGAAGCAAACAAATGGACGATCAGAATATGTAAGTTAACCATACACAAGCGGCATACAACAGAAACACCAGAAATGTAGCACAGACATGATTAGGTGGTTACTACATAATATAATTGGTAGCTGATCTAGTAATTTAATCAAACATAAATAATTAAGGACACAGTACGCAGCACAGCAGAAGTGAAAACAGGGATAGAGATGGGGTTTTTATAATATGAATCAGTAGTTCAGTACCGAGCAAATTAAGGGGGAACTCTATTCCTTGAGCCTCTTTTTGATCTTCTCGTGATCCTCCTCCTCCTCCTCCTCCTCCTCTTCATCACTGCTGTATACAGTTTGCTCACATCGTTGTGATGCAGCAAGACGCATCTCTCCTTCTTGCTTCGTCTGAAAAGACATAGATGAGGAATCTAAAATAGTGATAGAAAGGGAAAAAGAAAATAAGTTTAGCTAGGCCTGTCTTGTCTTGTCTTGTCTTGTGTACCTTGAGTTGGGCCTTGGAGAAGAGGTCGCGGACGGCAGCTTCACCTATTGACCCATTGCAGCTCTCGAAGAGCTTCTTATTTGGAAGGTAGATGTTAAAATGGAAGTAGCGAGCCGAACGCTTAAGTGCCTGGAACTCGGGGCCGGTGAAAATTTTGTAACGGGGGATACGTTGATTCGCCTCGCCCTCCGCGGCCATGTCGTGCCCCTGGCTGGCTGGCTGCATGACGAACAATCGGCAAGAACAACAGCCGGCGGAGGTCTCGATAAAGGTTAGGTTAGGGTTTGCAACTTGGCGACTCGCAGTGGGCGCTGGCTGGATTAGTGTCCAAATCCATGAATTTATTCTGGCAAAGCTGTCCTTAATTGTGATGCCAGTAACATGCCTGTATATGGATTAGTGTATGTCAGTCTGGGTATATTTCTGCCATTTTGGGGTTTTCGCCATTGATGGCAGAAATATAATTACAAGGCAGAACAACAATCTCTCGGCCCATTTATCCTTAAGATAATATATAATGGGCCTTAAATTGAGAAAATTGATACGTGTCATAAATTTTAATGGGTTGAGACATTAAAGTACGTCAACGGTGGCGATCAATCTAAGTGAACAATCGACGGCTAAGATTTATTCCTTAGAAAAGATAAAAGCCTTTGATCATTCGGGTTGTTGCTGCTGAGACTGATGTCAGCATGACAACAATAAGCTCCATATATTCTAAATGTTAAGGGTGTAACATTTGCTGCACTGTATTTTGGACAGTAAAAAAAACAGTAAAAAGAACAGTGTCAAATTTGCTTCTGTACCGTTGGATCATCATGTGTGGGTTCAATCTGGGCCTTCAATTTCATTTCATTCCAAGCTTCTAGACTGCTGGCTCAATGACTTTTTTGACTTCTGAGTTCCTCTTTTACACTTTCACATGTACTTTTACATGTGCAATTACTGGTCGTGGCCCGTCGTGGGTATGGCAAAAAGATGGCACAGGCTTCATGCAGCTTGGAATTCTCAAAAATAAAAAAGATGCAGCTTGGTGTTTCAATGTGGTTTTGGGGGTTTCAATGTCTGTGGGTGTGTGTGTCTACTTTAACCCGATTTTTTTATCTAATCAGCTGATTTTGCTGGCACTACAGGTGATCTTCATAATCGCTTGATTTCTCAGCATTTTAGGACGATATATTTGGTTCTTGGTGTCCCGTCTTCGGTTCTCTGCTACGATATACAGGTACTCTTCTAAATTTGTGTGGATAAGTTTGTTTCAGCTCTTAAACAATAAGTATTTTTCTTGCCGTTTGTCATTCTTAATTTGATTCTACACTAATTGTTGTGGAGATAAATAATGCATCTTTACAGGTTGAGTTCCAATGAGATAAGCATACCAAGGGGAAGAGCACTAATTCAGTCACTGGATGCTAAATTTGGGAAATTAAGTTATCAAGACAGCTTTTATGAAAAAATTACCAGAGAAAAGGTTAGTCCAATGGCTTATAATGCAAACCCTTTAGATAATTGGTATTAATATTGTCACCGAAGTGAGCCGAGGAGCCGAGTGACGTGCCTCTTGGGAAAGTACATAATGTTGCTTTGTATTATTGGATTAGTTTTTCGTCTTAGTTTAGAATCAGTTTTATGCGTTAGGCGGTAGAACTTTCTTTCCCTGATTGTCTTTTGATTAATGCAATCAAGTTTTATTTATTGGGCATGATTCTCTCATATAATAATGAGGTTTACCCGTCTTTGATTATATGGTTTTGTACTATTTCTTGATAGTGCAGAAATGTTCTCATTTTAAGATTAGAAGTACTCAATATAAAGGTTGCAGTTAATTGCTAATTTTTCTGCATAAAAGGTTAGCTGCTTTTGCATATTTTTGCTATGCTTTCATTGTTAATTGGTGTGCTCTATATATTTCATTGTTAATTGGTATCTTATTCTTACCTCACGATATTTCTTTTTACTACCTTTGCTTCATTTTACTGATTTTGTCGTTAGATTTTTGTTTTGGAAACTTTTTCATATTAATTTGCTTATGTTCTCTTTTATCCTAAAAGTAAGAATATTGAGAGGGAAGGTAAGAATAGTTGGTTTGGGTGATTATATTCTCCTATATCTGTTATACTTTTTATATTTTTGTCTGGTTTTAATAATTGATAATTTATGTTAGGTTTTTTCAGTGTTGTTTACTCCCAATTTTTAAAAAGAAATTTGTTCAAACTGTACTTGCTGCTCCACAACAAGTAGTCAAGTATTCTTCTTTTTACAAGTTTAGGTACAAAGTTGTCAACCGTCTCATTGGTTCCACTCAAAAGCATATGGACTATAACTAAAGATCTATTCAGAACGTAATTGTAGCAAACACCCTTGCTTCGACCAATCACTGCTGTTAGATTTTAATCGGTTCCCCAAGTCAATTTTCTGGTTGTGAGCTCCAGTTCATGCTTTGGTGCTTCTGCGCCTTGAGGAGGATCCCCCGACTCTCTCCAGTAGTTGCTCACTCCTATGGCATTCTACAACTCCTTTCTCGCCTTCCAACGGTTTCATACTGGTTATCCTTTTCTCTCCAAACTCCTCAGTTTGTTGCCTTTGCTCTTTTCAGCTTCCTCTAATTTTGTCTCCATGCTTGCATGTAGGCATCGTTATGGATGTTTCTCAGGTAATTTTTATGTTCCCTTAATGATGTTTACCATTTTTATGTTCTATGCTTTTTAGCTTCTTCTAAGATTGAATTGAGTGGATATCTGGTCTGGGTAATTTGCTCTTGCCTTTTTTATAGGTATTTGGGGGTATATGGAAGAGAAATGTATCTTTTAAAGGAAGAGAGTTCCACTGATTAGCAAGATGCGATATAAAATTTTTGTAGTTGGTAAGGCTTGATTATACTTTTATTTTTATTTTTGGACTTTATTAATTGTTGGCAGATAAATAGTGCATCTTTACAGGTTGAGTTCCAATGAAATAAGCATATCAAGCGGAAGAGCACTAATAAATAAAGGTTTAGGAACTTTGAAACAATTTTTTTCCCTCTGAAAGATTCATCCTAACTAATACTGAGATAATCAAGTCTCTATTGTTTTACCAGATTTTGTCCTGTCTTCTGTAACTAATTTCAAATGATCATCATATGTAGGAGATAATTGATTAGCTTGAGGTATTTTTCAATCAAAGATTATTGGAGGTGCACAGGCTGTATGAGAGCTCGGTAAATTCTCATTACATGTTCTCATTTTTTATTCCAGTGTCATGTCAAAACATCTATCAGATTTATTTAAAGCCATTTTTAGCATAAAAGTTATATGAAAAAAAAAAAAAATTCTAGATCTCTTGATGTATACTATAGAACCCTTGAGGTCCGATAATGTAACAGTCTCGATTTATTTGGTATGCTATCTAAATTAATTCGTCAAGTATCTTCTATATTGCTTGATAAAGCTGAAATCTCATATTTCCTATGTGTTGTTCCCATGCTTAGCAAAACATACAATGATAGAAAGTTATATACTTTCCTCACTGGTGATGGCTTCAATGAACTCTAAATTAATAAAAAAGGTTCTGCATCCCCTCTGGTAAGGTTTTGTGCTTCACTCTTCTTAACCTGTTTGTTACTTATCTGGTCGATTATTGTCTGTTATGTTTCAATGCATTATCTCAAGTAAAATTGGGCCAAAGAAACATGTATAGTCCCATACCAATGCGCCTGTTGTTCAATAGATTACACAATGTCCCTCCCTTTTTCATACTTTTGAAATTGAAATTTATTCTTTAGTTAGTTCCTTGCAGGAAAAGGGTAAAAAAAGTCAGCTAGAGAATGACAACGAAGCAATTAAGCTCACCGACTGCGATCTTTCAATGTCTTACCATGTATATTACTATTTTCTTACTATACCAATTCATATATAGTGTCCTTGCTATCGTCAAAAGTTTTTGTATACACTATACAGGTCCTACTGCTTTTGATTTTGCTGGTCCTTTTGTGTCTAGGTTGTATATATAGATTTTTAAGAGTCAATAGATGTAATTGCCCCTCTTTTTATTTGCTTTTCCTATTTTCTTACTTTTGAACATCTTACAATTATATATGAAAATATGAAATATCATCAAATGATGATCCCGTCAATGATCTTTTGTTAGCTGTATTCATTATTATATTTTTTTTTCCAAACTATTTCTTCCCAAAATGATGTTCGCAACATTCCTTTACAACAACCTACGTGTTTACCTTATGAATTTAATGTTTTCAAAAATGCATGCCAAGTTTTATTTTAATTCGGTAAAGCACATTGTTAAAGCCGAAGAATGTGTGTACCATTAATATATATCAAATTATCAATATCAATTCAAGAAACTAGTATATAATCCAGTCCTTGTAATTCTATTTCCGGAGGGAGACTTTGTAGTTGTACACTCCTTAATTGTAATGTACGGCCCCAAAGGCAACCTATCAATTCTGAGTTGGAGATTACTCATATATATATGTGCGCAGTAATCAGGGACCGGCTAGCTCAGTCTTGGCTCCTTGCCATGATCTGCTCCATCATAATCAGAGAATTGATTGCAGAGACTGTTCTTTTCTCATTGGATCTATCATATTAGATCTTTTCATATCAGCTTCGATCTCTTGTATTAATTATTAAGTACTTCAATTTGAATTTTTTATTATTATTATTTGTCGTTTGATTAACAATTTTAATTATTCTGAATTTAATTAATTTAAATTCATTATTTAGTATTTTTGTAATTATATATTTAGTATGAAAAAGTCTCTTCCACTTGTTAACTTGTATTATCTATATATAATGTCACGGCCTCATAATCAGGAGCTTGATGGGGTGTGAATGCCAGGTGACAGACAGGCTTGTTGGAGCTATATATGTTTTACTATAAGAAACTTTTTTTTGCTCAGTCTTGGTATTCTAAATATATTGTCTGTGATAAACTATTTGGACATCGAAAACAAAGATATTAGTCACATAGTACGGTCAAAAATGCGTTATGCATAGTACTGTGGCCTCACTTTTCACTACGGATAAGTTTACTTTACCGCAAATTATTCTAGATCTATAGTTCGGATCAACTATTTGAACATTGAAAATAAAGATATATACTAGTCACATATATAGCACGGTCAAAGAATGCGTTATGCATAGCACCGTGGCCTTACCCTTCGTGCAACACGTATATGTAAAACAGTTAGAAATTAATCGCTAAATTAACGGGAGATCGAGAATTGATGTTGAAATTAAGCAGGCAATTGCATTACTATACAAAGTACTATTGCACTAATTGGTCCTGCAGCAAACAAAAATTACATATTAAGTACGACTATTTATTAATTAATCACCTCCTCATAGACAATAAACTGCTGCTAAACGCGCCAAATATATCAAACAAACCAAAAAGATTAGCCTATATATATGTGGGCAGCTATATAGGCGTCACATCTTCAGACTTAATTAGCATTTGTCTAAAATGTATTAACTAAGACAACAGTGTCTGTTTTGTCTTTTGAAGAGCACTCGTTCAGTGGCGAAGCCAAGACGAATTATAAGCAGGAGCCAAAATAGATAAAGTAAATTTAAAAAAAAAAAATAGATACATGATTTCAATTGTAAATTAAATTTGGTAGTATCTTACAAATGAAAATTAGTACAGTATTTCAATAAAATTCACTAAAATTATGTCCATAATTAAAATTTCTTAGCAATTATATAACATAAATAAATTAGATTTTTAATAAATGAACTTTATTATCACACTTTTTCACAATTTTGAAGTACTAAAAAAACCAATTGGCCAATTGGATTAAAGATTAAGGGGGCAAAAATATATTGGAGAACATATTTTTGTTGGTCAAGAGGGGGCCATGCCCGCCCCCCTCCCCCCCCCCCCAAAAAAAAACCCCTCTTGGCTTCACCATTGCTCGTTCAAAACTGAATGATTTTTTTTTTTTTTTTTAAGAAAATTTTACTCTAGACGTTTATTTTTTGAGTTATAAAAACAAAGTAAAATGATTAGATTTATTTCTATATTTAATTTGCATTTTCATATGATCAGGTGGTTATTTTTTTTGTAGCCGGTGTATGTTAACCGAGTATTTATATATTTACTCCGTCTTTGCATCAGAAATTTTTAATGTTAGGTATTTACATAGAAATTTTGTATGCATGTTCATCAAAGAAATTTGCATGCATACAGCTCTAATTAGTCAATTTACAAGATCAATGATTTACGTTTGAAATATGAGTATTAAAATTTGAAATATACTTTAAAAAAATGATTTTGTAGCACCTTGTGATATTTGGATCCTACTCTTAGTTTTTTTTTTATATTTAAAGCCACTTTTAGTGATAATTATGAACTCCGTCACTAATGTTAGTTAATTAAAACTAAGATACAGGTTACCCATCCTGTGTACAATTAATTATCAATAAAAACGCAACTTTAGGGAACAAATTACTGTTAGCATATTTCTTCAAGAAGCCACTTAATTTTAACACGTTGAGTTGATTTTATTTTTTCAGATTTACATAAGCAACAAATCAATCACTCACCCAAAAGAGTGATGCCTATATATAGTTCTGTCTTTTTGAAGTAGGTTAAAAGTCTTCTTAGATTTTTCCAGGGATGCAACCAAGGCAAAACATAATATTTACTTAATATTTTCAATATATATCTCATAAAAGTATATTACACATGCCATATCTTCAAAAAATTAAGCCTGGACATTTGACGGGGCTTGCCTATACACAAATTTGTCCCTAGATTTTTCCATTAAACTAAAAAAGATTACAAAATGGAAAAAAATAAAATACAAGCACATCCTAAAAGTAAAAATAAAAGAAAACAAAAGAACAATAATAGTCATCTAGGTAGAAACAAATAGAAAAAAATTATTGTCATGAAAAGAGAAGCAGCTATACGCGAGAAACCGATATTCTTCTCTTTTCAATTAAGAATCTATCTCTTTCCTTCTTGTTACCATGGTCTCTAGTTCTGTCATTTTGCAAGTTGTTTGTTTTGTCGTATAAAAATGTATTTTGGATCCTCTTAATTATGAAAATGTAATTCCAACTTAATTCAAAACAACCCAATTTTAATTAAACAGAGTCTTTGTTTTGTAGAGAAATAATACCAATAATTCCATGGGAAACATCTTGCGTCCATAGAATATTTCTATAGAATTACCATTATAGACACAAATGTCACATGGTGGGTCCCACCTGTCACACTCTATGATGGAAATTTCATAGAAATATTCTATAGACGGTATGTATGACCCATAATTCCAAGTACAATGAGCAAAAAATCAGCCAAGTAAATAACTAAGAGTAGATGGAACTCATAATTCTTCTTCAACAGGAAATTAAGCCAACAAAACATTATTGCACCAAAACAATTGTACAAGATATGTATGCACAAGGGGAACTTCTTTTGATGATTATTGTGGGTCTTCCATCATGCGAAATAGCACAAATTGTCTTTGGCGGTTGTTTTTATTTCCTGTGCATATATTGTCACAGAGATACGTTGGTCAGGCCCTTTTCAACAACATTTCATTCATTTTATTTATTTATTATCATCTCACCACATGTTGGAAATAGAAATGGCAAGAGGAAGAGAGGGACCACACGAATTCTTTTCCAAATATAAACGGGTGCGTTTCACAGTGTGTGTATATATGAAAGTTCCATTATTCCATATGATATGTATGAGGTGGAACAGAAAAGACGGATTACCATACCTAATTTGCAGGGGGGATTGGGAAAGGGAGGAAATTTACTCAAAAAAAGAAAGGGAGGAAAAAAATGCCAAAAGCTGGGATTCTTGTCCAATCAATATGGGATCAAATCATTTCTTTTTCCAACACTGTAGGCGATGTTGATACTTGATAGAGATGAAAAGTATAATTTCCATGGCACCCACATCAATATAGGTTGGAAAAAGCAACCATCATTTCTATATTTAAGATTTAGAAATCAGAACTGAAGTTAAGACTATTATACTAACTTCTTTAAACTATAAAAAATTATGTTGTCTTGTCCGAAATCATGATTTATGGTGCTCAATAGGAAAACTAACTGTACCCCAACAAAAATCCCCCAAACTCGTACCCCAATCCAACAACGCGCATGCACAAACTATGAACACCCAAAGTAAGCAACTATGAACACAGTTTATCAACGATATGAACATGACTATATTAGGACGGGTGGGCAATTTTCATCTCCGCACCTAACTGTGGGGACCACCACTATAACTGTCAAATTGCGCACGTGTTGAAATTAATTTAAACACGTTTTTCACATGAACATAACAGCTGCACCTTCTGAGTCCCATAACAACTGCACATTCTGCTGCGTAGGGTGTTCATACTTAGTGTAGTAATGTGTTCATACATTCTACATGCTCTTGTTCATACTGCGTTCATAGTATGTTCAGACCTGGTGCAAAAATAATATTCTTGCTCCCCAAGAAAAGAGTAAATTGTTGTGTTGGATGTTAAGTGTTTGTTCGGTTGGCTTTCCATGAGGTCTGATGTGGATGTTCAGGCTAATTATGTTGCGTTGTTCATATCACTAGAGGAACTTGTTTATACTTTGCTAACATGTCGTTGATGTCGTGCAGCGCTCTTCCTCCTTGAACTTCTTGTCCAGAGCGTGCGTGCACTCGCGGCCAGCGATGGCCGGAGATCGTCTCCATCGTTGGAGATAGCATCAAATGGATGGAGATCGACAGATATGGCATGAGACTGACGGAGATTTTGTTTGAGAATGCCGGAGATCGCCGGAGATTGCGAAGATCGTCGGAGATCGCAAAGATCGCTGGAGATCGTCGGAAATCGCCGAGGCCGCCGCCTCAAATTGACGGGATCAATTCAGCATGAGCAATCTTCGTTTGTTCGTGTGTACGGACGGTAATTAAGTAGTTTACTGTTTTGTCATTTCCAAAAATGGTAAGATAGAAGCATTGTTTGTTATGCAAACAATAGAAGGTGGGTTGGGATACAAAGATGAGGGATTAGAGGTGGGGTAGAGAAAGATTTTCTCAAATTCTTTATATGAAAATATTGGGGAATACAAAAATTTTTCATTTTTCGAGTTTTCAAAGTATTTATCTTGAATTTTAGAAAATAGCTCATAAATATTAATAAAATATTGATGTTTGTACTTGTTACTTTCAAAAATGCAAAAGAAATACTTAGAAACTCTAAAAATGAAAATTTTTTTTGGTTGTATTCTCCAATATTTTTCATATAAACAATTTATTGAGCACCATAAATCGTGATTTCGAACACGATTAGAGGTGGCAAAACCAGACTCGATCCGAAAAACCCGCCCGACCCGATTCAACCCAAACCCGACCCGACCCGACATTTTCAGAAAGTCAAACTGACCCGACCCAACCCGACCCTACCCAAACCCGAACCGACCTAAGATCAAACAGCATGCAATCCAACTCAAATCAACATACAATCTAAAAAAAAGTGATATTAAAATTGACCTGACCCGACCTGACCCGTGATCTTCTAGAAGGTCAAACTGACCCGACACGTCCGACCCGAATCCGAACCCGACCCGCCCATCCAATTTGTCACCACTAGACACGATAATATAAATTTTGATCCGTCAGCCGTCTAACTCTTAGAACCGCTACGTACATATACATTGTGGTAGGCTGGTAATCCTGATCGTAAATCCTGGGTCGGCCCAAAATGTATGTAAGTGACAGGAAACAAACATGAAGGCCCACAATTACTTTCCAACAGAATCCACTGAGTACACAAACAGTCCAATGGAATGCCATCCTTTACCAGAAAGTACTCTCATCCATTCTTGGTTAGACAATCAGAAACATCTGCCTGTTACACTGTCTACCGGTACCAGTACCAGTGTACCAGTAACACATGATATACACTGATACATGCATACACGTACAGTAAATAACATGTTGAAGATGTGCCATATATCTCTTGGTTTCATGAGCTAAACTGAAATTTCTACCGAACAATATTTTTGAATTATGTTAGATAACTGAAAAGAGGAACCTGCATTAATTATTAATTCCCAGAAGTGACCATTAATTCAAATATTTTAAATTCAATAACAATTAAGATAATTTGTATATATACAACATCGTCAAATCAATGCAGAAGGAATTATATAATAGCATGATGAGTCCGGCTACGGTGCTTCCATAAGCATTTCGGTCCGAAACGTTTACGGTCCAAATTTGAAAATCCGTCGTCCGAAATTTTAATCCAAATAGCTCATAATAATCTTGACATAGTTAACTTGTATAGTACCAATTTTTACTATTTTTAGGAATTTTATTACTATTTTTAATGATTTTTTGAAAGATGACTCTTAAAATAATTAAAAATAAATCAAATTTGTATGTCAATCTTCAAAAATTCATTAAAAATAGTAATGAAATTCCTAAAATGGTAAAAATTGGCATCATACAAGTTAACTATACCAAGATTATTATGAGCTATCTAGATCAAAATTTCGGACGACGGATTTTCAAAATTACACTATAAGCGTTTCGATCTGAAATGCTTATTATGGAAGCACCGTAGCCGGACTCATAGCATGATATATAAGCATATATAAAATTAAGAGCTATAATTAATTGCCAGTAAATGCATTTCATATAACTTGCTCTGCTCTTTGATAGCAACTTTCTGCAGCATGTTTTGTTGTTCAGAAATGAGACAGAGCTAGCTGAGGGTGTACCTCACCAACAATTAACTGTGCCAGTTACCGCTTAAAGTTTGCATCCTTTTTTTAGATCCTATTTTTTGCATCTTGTTGTGGTCAGCAATCTTCTGCTGACATGCATAAGGTTTTTTTTAATCCATCTAATAAAAGGAGATTAGATTTTTGTTTTGACATAAAAGTTCTATCTTCCCCGAAGAATAAATCTCAGCCATTAATTGTTTACTTATATTGATCACCACCGTTGACATACTTTAATGTCTCAAAGCAAGGCGTAAGCTCTTTACTAGTCTTAATTAAAGCTTATGCACTCTTAAGAATGCTATGTACATTGATGGTTAGCAAATTAGTTAAACTTGTGATTTCTTCATTTTTCTTTTGTTTTTTTTTTTTTTTTTTTGGGGGGGGGGGGTTGAACTTTCTTTATGAACAGTGAGTGAAGAACGTACGTACGTACATAATTAGTATTTTGTTTCTAGTTGCCGATATTGCCATCAACCATCTCGTCAGGCTATTTTCAATATTTACCTTATTAAAAATAGACACCTTTGTTCTTTTCCATGGAAAATCTGTAGCTATTTTCCCATTATTGTGGTTGCCATTTTACCATTTTTCTCTCTTTTACATTGACTTGAAATGTGGCTACCATTTTATATACCGTGAGATTACATTACATATATTCCATAATGTGATGTTAAAATTTATATGTTACTAGTACTAGCTAGCTAGCTTCCTATTCAAGCCTACATACATGTAATTAAGAATTGGACAAATCAAAGATTGAGACTTTTAAACTAGAGATGTAGGCTGCCTGTCCTTTATTAACACCACGGATGCAGGCAGGCTTCAATGAGATACAATTTATGAGAAGGCTTATTCTTATCATAATATGTGAATAGAGAGGGATTAATAGCATTAACCTGAATATCATCATCATATTCAAAGTTTCATACTTTCATATCTTTCCCTCTCTATATCTGCTTTCCTTGCCACCTTCCATTGAACAACACTTGATTAATCTGTTTCCAATTGCAAGATCTAATATTCTTGCACTTCTTGATTAATTAATTAGCTCTCTTAATACTGAATTTTTGAGCAACGCAACGTCGACGACGGAAAAATGGCTTTAGCATCAACGGCTAAAGTGGTTCTCGGCACGATTGCCTTCTGCATATTTTGGGTTTTGGCGGTTTTCCCTGCTGTGCCTTTTCTACCGATTGGTCGAACTGCCGGTTCCCTATTAGGTGCCATGCTCATGGTTATCTTCGGGGTGCTGTCACCTGATGACGCTTACGATGCTATCGACCTCCCGATTTTGGGCCTTTTGTTTGGCACGATGGTCGTGAGTGCCTTCCTTGAACAAGCCGACATGTTCCAGTATTTGGGGAAGCTCCTCGCATGGAAGAGCCGGGGCGGCAAAGACTTGCTGTTCCGTGTCTGTCTCATATCGGCTTTCGCGAGTGCACTTTTCACGAACGACACGGTTTGTGTAGTCCTGACCGAGTTTGTTTTAAAGATAGCGAGGCAGAACAACTTACCTGCCCGACCGTTTCTCTTGGCCTTAGCCTCTAGTGCCAATATCGGTTCGTCTGCCACGCCAATTGGCAACCCACAAAACCTTGTCATAGCTGTACAAAGCGGCATCTCGTTCGGTATGTTCTTGAAGGGACTGGTAGGTGCAATGCTCATCGGCGTGCTGATAAATGCCGCGATTTTATTGGGGTACTTTTGGAAAGAATTGTCTGTCCAGAAGAAAGATATCGAGGCTGCCACACCTGTTCCCGATGAGATAGAAGTAGAGAAGGGGGTGCTTTCTCACCGGTTTTCGCCGGCCACAATGTCCCACCAGACATCAGTGAACTCCCAAGATTTCGATGCGACATTGTCTGGCAGCATCGGTGACCTTAGCTCAAGAAGTAGGCACGGCACCAACAATGCAGAAATCGAACCATCAGCACCCGGTGCAATGATTGTTACCGGCGAACCTGTTGTCTTGGTCGATGGGACGGCCTCGAAACCGTCCCTGAGGCCGAACGGGAGCAGCCGTAGGGTGGTTGGGGAGGAGTCGTTGCCGGAGGTGAAAGAGGATGGCGCCAGTGCGGGGTGGAAGAAGATCGCTTGGAAGGTCTCGGTTTACCTCGTCACATTGGGGATGCTCGTAGCATTGCTGATGGGGCTGAATCTGTCCTGGACGGCAATCACCGCCGCACTGGTGTTGGTCGTGATCGATTTCAAGGATGCTCAGCCATGCTTGGAGAAGGTAACACCGTAACAGTAACAGTTTATCTTAATTTAGGTTCTGGTTACACTTACACTTTTTTTTTGTTATTCTGATTTTTTGATATAGCAGGCGAATTGCGTACTTTTTTTTTTTTGTTATTCTGATTTGCTTTCTCAATCAACTAATCTTCAGATTGTATGTCATAACATGTTCTTGAACTAATCAGAAAGATAATATCAATTCATATAATCCAACATATATATATGATACGATATGATATGAAATGAAATGCGCTTATACATGATATATATGATGCAGGTATCGTACTCGCTGCTGATATTCTTCTGCGGGATGTTCATAACGGTGGAGGGGTTCAACAAGACGGGGATACCGAGCGCGATGTGGGACCTGGTGGAGCCCTACTCGCAGATCAACACCGCCGGCGGCGTCGCCCTGCTCTCCCTCATGGTGCTTATCCTCTCAAACATCGCCTCCAATGTGCCCACAGGTCAGTTATATACCGTACCTGTTCTATACTAACTATACTATACTATACAATACAAGTCCTTGTTCTTTAATTTTGGCTGCTTTCTCTCTTTGTCAATTTATTTAGATTTAGATTTAGATTTTCTATGCCCAATGAACTCTCTTGGATTGACTTTCTCCTGCTTAATTTTCTGTATTTTATTTTCCCTGTTTCTTTTTTTTTTTAGGAAAATCCTGCCAATTTTTTATTAAAAAAAAAAATAGATACAATAAATATTTACATATGGAAATCCACCCAGAAAAAAAAAATAGATAAAAATATTTTCCCTGTTTTTTTTTATTTTTTACTGGATAAATCATCATGAATTAATCTCGTATCTCCAATAGTATACAGAAAATAATATTGGTATGTACGAGGAATATATTGAGGGTATTTCATCTCTCTCTTTTTTTTTTTTCTATTTCTGTTTTGTCGCACTAAACATAGTTAAATAGTTAATTACCCTAGTTTGCTATTTTTTTCTGTGACTGTCAACTAACTCACCAGTATTTGTGGGTCAGTAATACTTTTCAAGGTATGTTGACTATGTTCAATCCGTACTTGTTCATTAATTCATCATGAAATTCGGCCATCCACAGGTTCATTAGTGGTCTATATATATCCTTGATTGAAAATTATGCACAACAGGAAAATATAAGAGAAACATCTTGCGTACATTGAGAATGAATCCATACGTCCATAAATACACTCAGACTCAGGATGTAACAAATATATCCAATTTTGTAACAGATAGATCTGATTTTGTAACTTATGAACACTATGAACCTATATTATATGGATGCTAGGTATTACTCAAAATATAATATATATAGAGTGAGGCTATGGTACTATTAATAGTACAAAATGGCTTGTACTACAGCTTCATATTATAATTTTTAAAGTTCAATTGATCGATCCAAACTGCTCAATGTGATGTCCATATGTTAATGTAGTTCTAGACCAAATTTTATATTTTTTAGAATTTTTTAACTATATATTTTGATATATCAAAAAAACCACATTTTTGA
The DNA here is from genome assembly GCA_030179965.1 of Cyperus esculentus. NCBI lineage: Eukaryota > Viridiplantae > Streptophyta > Magnoliopsida > Poales > Cyperaceae > Cyperus > Cyperus esculentus. The sequence goes on along the minus strand of JASGLE010000014.1, from coordinate 2,173,798 downwards.
ATGGTCTATAATGTTTACATTAAGTCATTCTCTAGTTATAAAAAAAAATAGTAAAAAAGCACCACAAATTATAAATTTTGGTTTACAATAATATTTATATATGAAGATCATATTAAGCGGTTTGGATCGGTTAATTAAACTTTAAAAATGATAATATTGAGCCGTAGTACGAACCACTTTGTACTATTAATAGTACCGTAGCCTCACTCATATATATATGGATGTCCAACATTCTAGATGTTAGGCATGTCCTTTTCTTTTGGGTAATATATGATTTTTTACTTTCTCTAGTATCTTTTGTATTTTTCAATAATCACTGTACAATAATAATGGTGCCCGTTGCACATGCGTTGAAATTTGGTTACAATCATTTTCATATAATTGACTATTATTATTCTGGATTTTTAATTATTTGGCATACGTGTCAGAGTCCTAGCTATATTAGGCTATTAATTAATTAATTAATTAGAAAATGAACCTAAAACTCCTCGACAATTGTTAGCTAGTACATCCTTTTAATAATATAATTATTACCCTTTCAATTAATTTACAGATAAGGATTTGATTGTTATTTATGCTTAAGTTTGAGGACAATGACATACTAGTTAATTTAATTATAAGTTTAATTATGTTTGTTTCATGTAAGGATATATATGTTGTACACGCGTATATAATTAATTAATTAACTCAGATTGCTCTGTTTGTATATATCGGAAAATTAATTAATTAATTAAGCAAGCGTTGAAACAATGATAGTTGAACTGATAGCAATATATACATATAGTTTATGACTGTTCAAGTTCAAATTCAAATTCAAATTCAATCCATCTGTTTTTAAATTTGACAGCAATATATCGTTCTCTTAATTTGACAGCAATCATTAATAATTCTTTTTCATTTTCTAATATGTTTATTAATTATAAAATTTTGTTTTAGTTCTTCTGCTTGGATCAAGAGTGGCAGCTTCAGCAGCTAAGATTTCTCCATCAGAAGTTACAAAGGCATGGCTCATCCTTGCTTTCGTCAGTACGGTAGCCGGCAACCTTTCCCTTCTGGGCTCAGCCGCCAACCTAATCGTATGCGAACAGGCCCGAAGGGCGCAGGTTTCGGGATACAACCTCTCGTTTTTCAGCCACCTTCGTTTTGGGGTGCCTTCGACTATCGTGGTTACCACCGTCGGATTGCTCATTGTTTCCATCACTTAAAACTGGAAAAAAAAAAGTCCAGATGGATGGTTGCTGTTTAATTATTTTCTTCAATTACAATTAAGCTTTTAAATTAATTAATTACAGTATTTTAAATATTAATTACTGGTGGCGTTTGCAATAAGTGGAGAATTTTCCACACTGCTTTGTACACTTGTACTTAATTAGTCACAATTGAAAGGTGGGGGATTGAGGTGTACTTGAAGAATAATATTCTTCCATATATATATGTTGTAATATGTCCACCTCATGATGATGTGCACGTCATAGATAATTATGTATGGGTAGGCTTAATCAAATTGTAGAGATAAGGGTCTCTTCATCAACATGTAATATTGATCTTGGAATATGTATGTATGTATGAATGTATGTTTTTTCTTTTTTTTTTTTTTTTATGTAGCAGGCAAGAAGCCTACTATAATTTTTCATTAAATGAAATTGAAAAGGAGTTGATACAGAGTGAAAGAGTGAAAGAAAAAGAAAAAGGAATTACGGAATTTGAAATACAAGCGTCACCGTAATAACCCGATAAACCCTAAAAGATGAAAAATGTAAATAGAAATATAATGACACATGAAAAAAATAGGTGGTTGGTAGTGTACCATTTTCTTTCATGGAAGCATATATGATAACAAAATAGGCTGCTGTCAGTAAGGGGAACAGGACAAAATAGGCGGACCAACTTGTGTTTCAAAATCTTTGGCACCTACATAGGATAAGAATCAGCTGCTTTTCTGATTGAACGGTCGGGATCGGTTGCAGCACAGATCTTAAAGTACTTCAGTATTTTCTGCATAGATCTTGACGTACTTGGATGTTTCTCAACTGTCGGATCAAGAAAAGCAGACTCTGCTTTTCCGTTTAAAAAAGCGGGTGATCCCGATCCACCTACATACACAATTTTGACATGTTGTGGAAGTACCTTGAACGCTCAATATAATTAGAGTAGTAAGTAGCATCTACCATTTTTACTTATCCACCGGTACTGCATCGTATTTTCAAGAACAAATTATCATTTTTCACTAAACATTTATATCTTTTTAATTAATAAATGTCATTTTCTAATGAACAAATATACTACGATTTCCAGTGAACATTTATGCAACTGTGATAAGCACATAGGTACACATGGTGTGTCAGAACTGTGAGAGGAGTGAATAGGTGGCCTACTTTGTAGAGATAGACTTTACATGTTTCTCATATAATTAAGCATTGCACTTGACGAAATCTTTTCTTTTTTGACTGCATTTTTTTAGATGATTATATAGGATATTTTGTAGTTTCTTGATCCTGGGGCAATCGACATAAGTTAGAAAGTAAGGTAAAAAAGATATAAATTATATCAGGTAGTTCAGAGGGAAAATTGGATCAGAACATCGAGGAAGACCACTTTAATTAACACTCGTCAAGAAAAAATTATATATGTAGTTTTCAAGTACTCACTTGTTATCAATTTTGAACTGCCTTTTTGTCCATTTTTTACTTAAAAGTAAAAAAATAGGTACCAGCAGAGTAATTCTCAAGTATGATTTTTTTTTTTTTTTTTGAGATAAAGATGAGAGTCAAGTCACTCAAATTTAAATGTTTATAAAAGACCTATCATCCTGGTTTCGAACCCGCAACCTCCCACACGAAGAACGTTGCCCTTAGCCACTAGATTAGAGGCTGGTTTTAAGTATGAACTTATATATTAGAGAGTTGAAAGAACAAGTTTCAAATCAAATCAACTAACGGCTATCACGCATTTTACTTGGTCATAATTAACTGCGTGCAGCTACCAATAAGTACTTTTTTTTCCTCTTTTTTTTTTGCTGAAATAAGCAAACTAAATATTTATTGATAATTTGGAGCAAGTATCAGAAGCTCATAGAGGTACTTTGTAAAAGTAATAATTCTAAAACACAACCCATAATCTCTTAATTAATAAAAAATTTTCAAATTTTTTTTATTTTTCAGTATATGGTTTGCACTTTTTTTTACTAAAAAAAAAGTACTTACATATACAAGAATATATTGTTTTATTAATATATCAGAGTTATCTCATAAATCCAAATAAGTACCTAATTATAAATAAAAAATTGGAAGTGATTGAATATGTTTTTGAGGCAATTAAGCTCATAATTAAAACAACTCTGCAGGCTTGTATATATATGATATGAAGTTCATCATTTTAAGAAAATAACAACTTGATGGATTCAGAAAATTCGAAATAAAAACTGCAATAATTAAGTAGATAAAATTAGTAATAATAATTACCTTTGACTGTGGTCAACACCAGGACTACATACAATTAATTCTTCGAACTAATGAACAATAATTTGTCTTGCATTATTTGACAAATATAATTATAGTCCAGAGACTAATGAATGTTTTTCACTGATAGGGAATGAAATCCTGTCATAACGTGTACATCCAGGTTCATACATCTTTCCCCTTCCATATAAAAGTTAGTACCTATATATATATCACAGACAGACAGACAGACAGACAGACGTCTGAAATTAGTGCATGACCGAGAAACATCTTGCGTGCATTGAAAAACCGTCTATACATCTATAGACGGGTACGAAATGTAACAGATACGTCATAAAATATAATCCACAGATATTATGGATAGTTATTCAGTAGACGCTAGGTATCAGCATCAGCATCAGCATGCATTGATGATCCAATGCATGCCCTTCATTTCAATGGAGTTGATTGATGGTCAGATCAGGTCTGAGTTATCCCAGCATTAATTAGTCAAAGAAGGAGTCAAATAATACCTTGGATTTTATTTACACTACTACAATAGTACAGTCTATCTATTGTTGAAAGCCCGGTTGCTACTTGCTACCAACCACACAAGAACACAAACACAAACACAACGAACTCTCTCAATTTGAAGTGTCTAAATCAATCTATAAGGGTATACGTGTCCTTAGGTCCAGCTCCAAGTTGGACAATTTTTTTTGTTGGGTTGTTCACACACTTACTCACTTTTGTCAATTTCTGATTTTAATTTAATTAGTTATGTTCACATTCTTTTGTACACCACAATCTTTGTTTTATTTTTTAAAAAAATGAAGATAATATGCTTTCATAAGGATAGTACAAAAGATTTTAATGGAAAATTAGTATACTAAGAACAGAGAAATGGAAGAACCAGCTTTGGTCTAGTGGCTAAAAGCATTAATGCTTTCTATGTGGGAGGTCGCGGATTCAAAATTCGGATGAGGGATCTTTTATAGACACTAGTAAAAAGCCCAGCGCTTACTTTTGGGCTGAAAATTATTATTTATTATAATAAATTTTTAAGATACCACCTCAAAAAAATAAATTTTTAAGATAATATGTAATAGGCCTTAAATTTTAATGAGCTGAGAACGTCAATGGACATTATCATATGTCAATGGTGGTGATCAATCTAAGTAAACAATCAACGGCTGAGATTTATTCCTTGGGAAGATAGACTTTTGATGTCAAAAAATCCAATATTCTATTATTAGGAGTAAGGATAAAGATTTAAATTTGAGTGGCTTGGTCCTCATCTTTATCAAAAAAAAAAAAAAAAGAACATAGAAATGGAGACATTATATCCCCCATGAGGAAAAAGCACAAATATTCAACGGAATTAATTATATGCACTACTGAATCGTATAAACATTTAACCGATTTATCTAATAAAAAATCGAATATGCCTATTTGGATATTATATTCGCTACTCAAGTTAATACATTGTGAGCACCCAGACGAGTGAATCACTTCGTAAAATAAACTTGACCAATAAGAGAATTCTCATTTCCATTTTGTTGGGCCCTTCTGTTAATTTTATTGGTTTGCCAATCATAACGGCAGCACATAACCCAAGCTAGCAACTATCTAATTTAAATTTGCAATTCTTAAACACATATTAAGGCCGAAGACTTGGCCTGGTAAGGCATTATCCTTCTTTTCGAGAATTGAACTCCAATTATCCTAGTTTTATTTATTTTAAGCCCATCTAGCCTTTCTAACTGGAATACAGGCCATACAAGCAAACAATAAACAAACAAAAAGGTTTTTTGTCTCGCTGCATCGTCCCCAAAATTGGGGATAAACTGAAATCAATTGCTCAACAGATCCAAGTCCCTGACAAAAGAGAAAATGGAGAAAAATTAAAAAAAAAAAATGGGGGTGTTCCGAGAATCGAACTCGGGACCTCTCGCACCCGAAGCGAGAATCATACCACTAGACCAAACACCCTTTTGTTCTTACGACTTGATAATAATTATATAACATAGAAGTACCTCAATAACTACCAGTTTAGTTTTCCATCGTTAATTTGTGTTCCTCGGTAGCTTCGAGAAATCTAGTGCTGTTAAAGCTCCCTTCATATTGACATTTGATTACCACTAATAAGATATTTTAGCTCTTGGATCAACCTTAATTAACTCCTTAGCTTTCTACTGCTAAAATGATTGTACATTGGGAATTTGGGACATGCCTTGTTTGGTTTTCTTATTAATTTGTTTGAACAAAAAAAAAAAAATTAAAAAGTTGAAAAGATTAAGAAGGATGTATGTACAATTTAGCAATAAGTATATACAACAAATCCTACTAATAACAAGCAAGCATATTCTTAATCAAATCCTACTTCCTACTAAGATCTCTTTCATCACCATATTCCTGGTCTTGTTAATGGTCATGAAGCACAGGTACAGATGCTCCTCCAATTCATCCAGCTGCTGGTTAAAGTTGGCATCATTCCTCCACAGTTGCCTCACTACCTCCTGCGCCAGTCTCCGCTTGCCGTCGTCCCTCCTGTCGAAACACATCTTGATCAAGTCCATCATGCGCTGCACCTCGTCTCGTAGCCTCTCGACCAGCCGGCTGATCGTGTCTAGGTCTCGGTTCAATATGTACACCCCCTTCGCGGCGGCGTCAAGCTGAGATACGGCTCGTCGGAGCCATTTTCTTGACATGAAACGGAAAGAGGTAGGGATTATGGTCGGGATAACGAATAGAGGGGCGACGAGTATGTTGACTGCAATGCAAGCGCCGATCACCGCCGCTGAGGCTGTGATAATGACGAGAGAGATCGATAACACGGTCTTGATGTTGGTAACTTGGTTGAGCTTGGCGACGGCCTTTCGCCGCCACAAATTTAACCGCTTGAGTAGACTCGAAGAACCATCTTGAACCTGCAGTTAGTCGAATCACCGACATATTTCTTAGCAATTACCTAGCTTATTAGATATATATGCTTTTGTACGCATGAAGTGAAAACGGCGAAAACATAAATTAATGAATTAAACATGCACATTTGCATGATGACTTCTAAAAAAAATGTACCTTTCTAAGATGTTTCTGAGATGTGGCAAAATAGTCGAACGGATCGAAAGTCCTTGCAAGATCGCCGAACCGCTTATCAAAGCCGCCTTTTGTTGGTCCATCAGAATTGATCGATCGGAGATCCAACTTCAGCGGTCTGTAGCGGAGTCTAATCTGTTCGATGTCCTTCAGCAACTGACCGCAGACCAGAGATGCATTCGCCGTCTCCAAATAATAGTCGGTCAGCAAGTCGTGAGTCTCAGGATGATTATCCTTTCGAGTGGCGGCAAGGACCTTTATCGCGGTTGCTTGATCGGGATCGAGAAGCTGCTCTGTGAAGAAGTGTGAGGAGGGGAATTTGGTGGTGCTATGGCCTTGAAGCGCCTTGCCGTGCGATAAAGTGAGGTCCAGAACACGCGCCCAGAATTCGTTGTATGATTCGGTTCTGAAGGCACTTGTGTATTCTTCGCGCAGGTCGAAGCTCGATGTCGACGGTGTTTGAGAGATCACTTCTTCAGCTGATCAAAATTAGAAAATCACCAATTCAATACAAATTTACAAACTGAAAAAAGAATGTTATTTACTTAATATCATGCATTCAATAAACTAAGAAGTATCATAAGATGGAGAGTGATGAACATTGATTGATTACCATTTGGGTATAAGCATTGACATCCCCGGAATATGCCGAACTTCATGCGCATACTTCCTCGGCGGCTTCTCGATGGCTCGTAATCGATCAAATCTGCTACCACAATCAATATTGAAGAGAGAACGGCCAGCCAAGGACTATATCAACTAATATTGAGGTGCACAAAAAAGGAAAGGGCAGAAAAATGCCAATGGATAAGTGAGAAATGCTTAAAAAATACTAAAATAGCAACTGTGCTCAAATTAAGCCTCAAAAGGGAGGCTTTGAATCCAAGTATAGACAGAAAAAGGCAGTAAGTAAGCGATCGAGAGATCGAGGACTAAGAAAAAGATTTCAATTAACATATCCTTTTCAATGTGACACTTGAAAGCGTATATAGGATTGAGGATGAGATTGATTGCTTAGTTGTGTTGGTAGAGACTTCGAAGCAATGCTAAGACAACACATACTCAAATCAAAAGGAAAACTTGTGGTAATACTAAACATGTATGGGTCGATCGAACATGTATGTTTTCCACTGAAAGACAGGATATCATATCATATCATATATGATTTCCTTGAATCCCGGTTTGGTTATCTAATTATCTCAGCCGTTGAAAATTCAATGGATGGATCTTTGACGGTGCAGATTAATTAATGGGTTTGGGTTTTTTCAGTGTTTCGGGCCAACCCGAATCCGTTTACTTAGATGAAACTATATCCTTACTCTTAATAAATAAAAGCCTATTGGATTTTTTGACATTAAAAATCTATTTTCTCTAAGGAATAAATCTCAGCCGTTGATTGTTTACTTAGATTGATCATCACCGTTGACGTACTTTAATGTCTCAAGTCTCAACCCATTAAAACTTAAGGCCTATATATATCAATTTTCTCAATTTAAAACCCATTACATATTATCTTAAAAATTTATTATAAAAAAATAGAGGAAAGTCCAATTTTGGTCCCTCAACTATTGCATTTTGCTCAAATTGGTCCTTAAACTATTTTTTGGCTCAAATTGGTCTCTGAACTGTTGCATTCGGTTCAATTTGGTCCTTGAACAATTTTTTTTTATTCAAATTGATCCTTAAACTTATATTGATAATGCAGAATTCCTCCTGAATAAGCATAATTAACTCGTATCAATTACAAACGGACTATTTGGTGCAATTCGGGTTCGGGTGAGAATTAACCGGAATCCGTTTCATGATATCGTACAATTGTAGTAATAAACTTGTTAAGATATTTGATGGAGTGAGACATTAAAATATCAAATTTTGGATATATAAATAATTTGTCTGATTATATAGTCGACGTGGAATCCCCTGGCCCCAAGAAATCTTGAGATCCTTGCAGAAGCAACAGGAGACACGAAGAGTAGAGATTAATGTCATGTAAGCTTAATTATAGTCTCAGTTGGTATCATACTTACGCTATTTGTAATTCCCAACAGGAGACATGAATAAAAATTATCTTCGTGCTTGTACACGTACCACAGCTTCAGTAAGGATTTCCATAGCCATAAGAGTGATTTGCTGGTTGGAAATATACACAAAGTGGAACTTTTGTGCAAAGAGAAACACAAGTTAATTGATATTTTAAATAGATCGGCCAGCTCTTATTTAATTAGAAAAAAAAAATTCAGCATAGTGACAAAAGGAAAAACTAAAATAGAATTACAGAGATCAATAATACAATGGTCTTAATGAAAAAAATATAGGAAATTTATAGTATAATTAAATTTAAGTATTTAACATGCAAACGCCCGATTATGATTTATATATTATGAAAAGTGAAAAGAGAGGTCATGGTAAACTTATGCAAACTTAACACGATATGAGATTAGAATTTAAAATGCCCGCACAACGGGTGGGTTTCTTACTCTTACATATAATATGCTTTCGGTTTTTGACTAATTATTTACCATTTAAATTTCATCTTTACACTAAATCAACTCATTGAATTTTAGAATATAAAGTGTTAATTCCTCAGTAATGTAAATTCTAATCAATATTGACGTCTTCCATACCAAAATTGATATCTTTCCATTTTTGTAAAAACTAAAATGGAGAGTAAGTTGTTTAATTAGAGAATATCAACACCTTTGGAATCAATGTATTTTAATATGTACCGTTGATTAAGTTGTAGAATGGGAATTAAAGAAATTTGAAGAAGAAGAAAAAAAATGGAGACGTTCAATACTTGCGTGCTTTTTAATATAGTATAGATTTTGCAAGAAAAACTGTTCATAATGTTCATAAGTTACATTTTGAGATGTATCTGTTACATTTCGGAGTACGTCTACGATGGATGGACAATTCTTCAATAGATGCAAGGTGTTGGTCTAATTATAAGTTGGTCAATTGGTCTCGCCTTTTTACTTGGGCTGAGACGGACGCCACAGGCCACAGGCCACAGCCCAACACAATAATTGAATATCGCTACACAGTTACTACACACTGCTCTTTAGAATTTGCTCTTCTTCAATTCCCTTCCGCGGACAATTTTCACAAATGGCCCAAGGCCTAAACTTAAATTCATCAATGGCCTTGGGCCAAACATATTTTCAACAATGACCTTCTCAAGGGCGCTACTTGAAGTCGCGCTCTTTAAACTGTATTTTTAAATCATTGAAGGGCGCAACTTGAACTTGCGCCCTTTAATTTTTTTTTCAATTTTTATTTTTTTTTCAAAAATACCATCATCTTGTAGATCTTTTCACGACCTTTTCCGGAATGTGATTGTACGTTTCGTGGGGAGCTTCCTATCAAAAGTTATGCATATTTGAAGTTTTCTGTTCAATTACTACATTTCTTAACATTATTATACATATTATTTATTCGCATAATTTGGAAAAGTTTTTTTATAGTATTCTAATTATATAGAAACTATAAAAATTTAAAATTTTGTGTTATATTTTTAACAAATTAACTAATGTAAAACATAATGTAAATTTATGGTGTTCTTAAACTCACAGAGACTTTCTATGAGCATAACCTTAAAAACATATTAAATCATATCTAAATTTTGATTTATATGGATTAATAAATTCTTTATATCAAAATAAAGTGGCGCCCTTGAGAAGACCATTGGTGAAGATATGTTTAGCCCAAGGCCATTGATGAATTTAAGTTTGAGCCTTGGGCCATTTATGAAAATTGTCCCCCTTCAATCTCTCCAGCTCTTTTGGCCAGAGGTGTAAACGGTTCGAGCTAGCTTGAGCTGGGCTAAGCTCAAGCTTGACTTATTAAGCCCAGCTCAAGCTTGACTTATTAACTTAACGAGCGAGCCGGCTCATTATGTTAGAAAATTAATTAGAAATAATTAATTTATATATATTTTAAGATTTCAATATAATTAATTAAAATAATACATTTCGGTTAGAAGAGACTATTGGGCTGGCCACCCATGTAATTAGTCTTTTACTAATCTAAATATTATTAATAATATTGATGTTATGATTAATGGTTTTCTATCAAGAAAATAATTAATCTTATATTTAAGTGTATTTGGGAGCAATAAAATATTTGACCATTTGGATAGTTAATACAATAATGAGAATAGTTGTACTATCCGTTGTGACCATTGATTAATTAAACAACGGTCATATTCTTCTAGTAACTTACACGGTATGCATTAATTATATTTACTCGGTACCCATTCATACACCATGTCATGGTTGTTCTATATATATGTGCATCCATATCTAAGAGAGGGCACAGAAAAGAAATGAGAAATAAGAAGTTGAAACTAAACACAATGCTCCCCAATATTATTTGAGAATAACAAAATAATTAAGAATATTTTTATTGAGCTATCGTTGCAATCAAATTCGGGTTCGCTCCTTATGCGGGGTGCACCGCATTAATGGAGGCAGGAGTCGAAGTATCTTGGGAGGAGATTGCCATGAGTCCACTGCACCATGTGGGGCAAATACTTCTCTAAAGTTAGTACTCGTGATTGTACGGGTGCGCTTCGATGCTATACAATGTTAGTGACATTCAACAGGAAATGGATGCTAGATCAAAGATTGTGCCACCGACAAGTTCTTCAAACCACTGTTTGATCTTTCTAACTTTATTTATTTATTTATTTATTTAATTTTATTTAATTAGGCTTAATATTTCCAACACATTAAGTATTATTGTTCCGAGCCAAAAGCACTAGTTCAAGCTCGATTCATTTAATCAACGAGCTAATCGAGCTGGCTCGTTAAGCTCATTTCATTATTAATAATATTTTATAACTTTTTATATCAAAATTTACATAAAAATCAATTGAAATGTTATATATTTTTTATATAAAAATTTTATATATATATATATTTTAATATATGTAATAGAGGAGGGATCAAATAGCCATGTTTTTGGTGACCGGTCGGTGACCGTGAAATTAAATTTTAAATGACAACATTTTAAATTCTTAAATAACAAAACTAATTGATAGAATATTTTGTAGACATCATATTTTATGCGTATACAAAAAATTATATCATTTGATTTTATATACATGTGCATCAAGCATTAACAAAAATCAATAGTTCAAGTTTTATGATTTTTTCTCCTTTCTTGATGACCATCGAAACAAGGTTAAAACTTTACCATTTTTTATGTATATATTATTAAGATAATATAGAATACATTTAACGGTTTAGAATTTTCAAATTATGCATAAATAAAAAAAGGTCACCATGGGCACCAATGTTTATGGTATTGGAGCCCTCCTCTATCTAATATACTAATAATCTAGAATATAATATATAAATAATATGTATCGATAGTTTGACGAGCCAAACAAGCTTAATGAGCCGAGCGAGGCTAAACTCAAACTTGCTCATTAAACGTTACGAGTTTAGGACAATGATACCATGCCACAACTTTGCCCCCACAACCCTGTGATGAAGTGACATATGGGTGGGGAGGGTTATTTTTGTAAAATTTTGTGGGGCAGAGGTATATTTTTGTAAGATTGTGAGGGTCATTTTTGTAAAAAATTTCATTATAGGGTAATTTTGTAAATTTTCTTAGAAATAAAGGATATTTCTGTAAAATTTTCTGAAAAGAGGGGATTTTTGTAAATTTTTTCCAAGTGTATTGGGGTGTTATGGAGGCATTGTGTGTGGCAAACTATGTAGCACGGACACTTCAAACAATATGGCGTGTCGGAGTCTGACACGTGTCGGACATGGACACTTGTACGACACGCCTTGACACGGTGTCGACACGGTCAATATTGACACAGGACACGGTCAGAGCACAGACACGTTGAGGACACTCTTTGGACACGGTAAGGGACACTCCAGACTCTTGAGGCTCAAAATGCATCCTGGATTTCTTCTTGTGTCATGTGGCTAGACCACCAAAATACCATATTAGGATGTATAATTTATATAAGCACTACTATGCAGCCATGTAGGTCACTAGTCACGTCGATCATTAGCATTCACCAAATAGAAAAAAAATTGTTTTACCCAAGTGAGCATGTCATCAACATATATAATATATTATAAATTGTCGTGAGACGTGTCGTGTCCTCTAATTTTTCAAAATACCGTGTCGTACCGTGTCGTATCATGTCGGACACGACGCTCGTGTCCGTGTCCATGCCACATAGGTGGCAAGTTATATTTATCCTATAAGTTTGACGAGCTAGCTCGTTAATAGCTCGGTCACTATCGAGCGAGCTCATAGCGAAGCGAGTCGATCCGAGTTATTCACGAGCTGAGCTACAACCTACCGGTGTGTTTGGCAACAAAAAATTGGAATAGAATAGCAAAATAATAGCTATTCCATGTGTCAAACAGAAAATAGCTATTGGAATAGCTCTAAAAAATTGCTAATCCGTTATTTCTCCTATTTGGTCGAATAGCGGAATAACTATTCGAATAACTCTAAAAATATTTATCACAATACTATTTCAATTTCATTTGCCAAACAATATTTCCACTATATATCCGGATAGCTCTAAACATCACTATTCTTTTTACTCTTCCAACAACTACTAATCCACTTTTACTAATCGGATAGCACTATTCTATTGATATTCCTTAATTTGCCAAACATACCACACTATTCTTTTTACTCTTCCAACACCACTAATCCATTTTTACTAATCGGATAGCACTGTTATATTGCTATTTTTTTATTTGGCAAACAGACCCTACGAGTTTTATTGCCACTCCTACTCCTGGTCCTCCCGGCGCGTGCGACTTGATCTTAAACGGTTAAACCCCAGCAGCCGAAAATCAACTAACTAACAGAGTTCCGCCTGCCCTGCCGCCTGCTGCCTAGGGTTTTAGACCTCTCTCTCTCTTTCTCTCTCTCCGACTCTCCCCCGGACGGCCGGACGGACGGCGGCTGCTGCTGCCTCTTCTTCTTTGTAGCAGCTAGCTAATTCAAGGTTTGCTTTCGTTTTGTTTTACCTTTCCCTTCCCTTCCGTGCCGTGCGGTGCTGGCTACGATCGCAAAATCCCAAACCCTTTCATTTCTATCCTGAATGAATAAATGACATACATACCTATCCCACCATCCGCTATAGATCGAAACTGGATTGGATTGAATTGAATTGAATTGAATGATGTATTATAGACCAAGATGAGCATCCATAGTGGTGACGGCGGCGAGGATTCCGACGAAGGAGAGGTCTTCATAAACGAAGAAGACATCATACAGGAATACGACATTGACGAAGAAGGTTGTTTATTTTCAAATTCCCGTTTCTTCTCTTCTCTGTCTTAGCTTTCATTGAATGCTTTCACTGAACATTTCCAATTACTTTTATCATAATAACTTAATTTCTGTTTATTTTGCTGTGGAATTGTGTAGTTCTACCTGATCAAGATGATGATATGGAATCTGACGGTAATCATGGTGAGATATCATTGCTAATTATAATTACTATGTTTGGTTCTATATTTTGGAGCCACAGTATTAGTTTGTTTGCCGCTCTGACCTTTTTTTATTACAGCTGGAGTTGACTTTTTTCTTATTCATTGCAGAAGAGGAAGAGGAAGAGGAAGAAGAACAAGAAGGTGCAGTCAGTTCCGTTTACAAGTTCACAAAGCATACTGGTCAGTATACTGTTTATTATGTAATACCCGCTTCTGTTTTCTTTATTTTATCTGATTATATAACTTTGCATGAATGAAGATTGTAGTTATTTGTTTTGTGAAATTAGGATGGTGATAGGCGACATTATTACCTATGTTTAGTTTACCAAGAGTCAGATGTTCTGAATGGAACTCAATTTATAAATATTAAAGCATACATGAGTGTTGAAATGAAGTCCACAGAAAATAAGTGAGGTTGCATCTACACATTATTGTACCAGGAAGGTTTGGGTAGTTCTGAGTACCGGCTTTGATTGGTAAGGAATCTGTAATTTTACAAGACCTGGAAATTTTTACCGATGATGATGAAATTGACGAGTCAGTTTGTATACCTAGTGCTAGGTGTGTGTATGTTCTACTAGAATACAACAGTTTTTGTTTATACTTTTATGCTTTATTGTGTACAGGTGAACTTTATACGGTGGGATGCAGTCCTGTAGATCCATCTCTTGTGGCTACAGGTGGGGGAGACGATAAAGCATTTCTTTGGAAGATTGGGAACCCTGATGCAGCAATTGAGCTTCAAGGTTAGTGTTTATGTGTCAGTCTGTGTGCTTGTATGTGCACGACAGAGCATGGGAAGGAAGAAAGGATAAAGTATTGGACCATTTGATGATGTGTTTGGGCTGTGGAGTATGGAATGTTATGACCATAAATAATAGTCAAAACAAGCTGATTTTGTTATAATCTTAAGAGTTGCTTGCTGATTTCTGGTTGGGGTTGGATTTGTAGGGATATGTTCCACACTTGAAATTTTTTGTTTTGGACATGACACGGTATTTGAAATAAATAATAGGAAATTTGGTCATTCCAACCTTCATTATTTAAAACTTCAAGTAACCAAACTCAAATATTTTATTAGTAGAATTGTGGTATTTGTTTTACTCTTAACACTTTTTTTTTTCTTTCTGTGACACTATTAAAAAATTCCATCACTTATTTTTTATTATGATCAGGGCACAATGAAACTGTTTCTAGTGTAACATTTAGCCATGATGGCCAACTACTTGCATCAGGATGTTATGATGGTCTGGTAAAGGTTTGGGATGCTACTTCGGGTACCCTAAGATGCACTCTTGATGGTCCGAGTGATGGAGTTGAGGTAAAACTTGCATATCTTTCGAAGGTTTGATACGTTTATGGCAAGAAACTGCTTCAAAATTTGCTAAGCCCTACCAGCGTGGCAGCACATTAGAACAACAACAAGTTAGAAAATGCTTCTAACTAATGAGTAATAGATACAAATGTTAACAAATTAAACTATTTTAATTGTACCATGCTTATTTTATTATGTAGCTTCTTATGTACCTTTTCTATATCATATATCTCGACTCTTAGTTCACATTTATCTCATACAGCTGGTCTTATTTAAAATTATACAACAATCTGATTGAGATTTTTTTTACTTTACTTTGAATTAGTGGGTAAAATGGCATCCCAAAGGACACCTGTTAATTGCTGGATCCAATGATTCTAGTCTTTACATGTGGAATGCTGATAAAGGAGCCTTTCTTATTTCCTTCTCTGGCCATGGTAGTGAGGTCACATGTGGTGATTTTACCCCGGATGGTAATTTCATACCTTTTCATAATTATATCTACAACAGGTCCCAACTCATCATTCTTATGATTGTAAATTTGTAACATGAAATGCTTCACTATCTAGAAAATAATACATATTATTAACCATGTAATAAGTATTTTAAGTTATAAATATGCAATTACCTTAGCATATATTGTAGTATTATGTATTTTATTGTCGCTGTAGGTAAGGTAATATGTTCTGGTTCTACTGATGGAACAATGAGGATATGGAATCCTAAAACTGGAGAAAGCGTTCATCGTGTTGGAGGTAAGAATAAAAAAATATAAATATATAGAAAAACAAAATCTTGATCTTCGTGTTTTACTATATTTATTGATATAATAAATGTTCCAGTCTCTTTCCCAGTCCTCAATATGAATGTATGAATGATTTCTTTTACATTCTTTTCCTTTGGGTTGTGGTGTCCATCTGAAAGACACGCAGAGAAGATTTTTTTTTTGTTTTTTTTTTTATACCATGAAAAAAAATACTATTTGATTTGGTGGTATACACCAATATTAGCTTTGGGGGATAGGTAACATCCAGAATCTGGAACTAATAGAGTACTAGATCTTAACTTTCGAGTTAGTTTCAAATAATTCCTGAGCACGCAAATAAACATCTGTCATGAAAGACAGAATGATGAAGTCCGACATTTGTACGATCTAAATTAATTGTTATCTCATTGATGACCCACTTTTAATGATTTAATAGGACATAACTACCATCAAGATAAGTTGACATGCATGGGGATAACTGCTGATTCAACTTTCGCTATTACTGGGGCAGAAGATGGATCGGTGCACATGGTCAACCTGTCTTCTGGTCAGGTGAAATTCTGTATCCGTTTTTATTAATTTGCAGATCCTGTCATGTGTCTCCCCTTATTCCCTAGAGCATTTAGGTCAGTTGTCTTCCCTTGTTTCCTAGTGTACCAGCTTTCTCTTCTTTATATAAGTAGGCAGCTTTCCTTGTTTCCTAGGGCACCCAGCTTCCTCTTCTTTATATAAGCAGTAAACAAGAGTAAAATTGGGTTTTCCTGAAGAAATTTAGGGATGAGGTACCTAGGTGGTAATTCTATATCATCGATGGCTCTATGGGATATATCTGTGTTTATCAAATTGCTTTTTGGGTGTTACGTATGCTTGCTAGATATGCTATCTTATTTCTTATGAACCAACTTTGGTCCAGTGGGTAATGCAATGGTTGCCAATTTAAGCCCATCGTCCATTTAAGAAAAAAAAATGACATTGTAAGCAAGAACACTAGATCACAGACCTATCCATTGTACTCTAATATGTAGTGGCAATTTGTCTGCACATTTCTTCATGTTATTTTTTGTTGTGGCTCAAGTATCTTAGTTCTGATTGTAAGACTATATACTGCCTATTCCAGATTGTGAGCTCCTTAGTGGGTCATACAAATTCAGTGGAGTGCATTGGTATTTCCCCAAGGTAATTTACTTATCCGAATGCTTCAAAATCACATGCTTTGGCATCATTGATTTAATAACATTCTTGAGCTGTTTTTTCAATGATTTAGTTAGTGCTGCTGCAACTGAATTTACTCACTATAGATAAGGCTGTTGTCTGAATGTGTCATGATCCAATTCTGTAAATTTGACTCATCCGCTGCAATAGAAACTATAACGCTGATGTGTCCTAGCATCAGATTGAAATCAGTTGATTCAAATCATATAAGCAATATAGGTGTTGACAGATAAAATTATAGAATCCATGTCATATTGGTGCGCTTTATTTATAATCCAGCAGATGCTCATTTGTAAGAACAATACTTTACATATAGTTCTGACTGGTTTTATTCAGAAAAATGTTTATCGACTGATCCATTTTAATTGATTATTACCATTACCTTGCAATCCTACTTCTGAATCTAAAGGCTGCAATTGGTGAAATAAAATATTTTCTCAAATGGACAACTCAAAACTTCTAATCCCCAAAACATTCTATTCATGAAGCGGGACAAAACCAAAAAGCACAAATGATGAAGTGATTAGGGAGTGAAACCACTGTGGAAACCCTAGATCTAATTTAAAAGTATAGAAAGAGTAAAGATAAAAGGAGAGATGGCCCGGAGACAACCAAGTAACATATTGTTAACATATGTACCATATGCATCAGAGGTTACCAACTCGTGTATTGTTAATTTATAAATAACGTGTGGATGTAGATTTGGCTATGCAGCAACAGGAGGGATGGATAACAAGCTTATAATTTGGGAGCTCCAGCGCAGCTCTCCCCGCTGCATTTGTGAACATGAGGTAATCAACAAACCAAAATCAATTAGATAACGTAGTTCGACTGCACAACACTTTGGGATTGGATTTATTTTGGCTTTGAGGACATTGGGATTCAAATAGATTAGGACATTGGGTTCCTGAATGATTTTTTTTTTCATGTCAATTTTAAGCAGCATTTTAGTGTACTATATTTCTTTCTTGTAATAGGTACTATAGACAACAAACTTGTTTCCTGACCATAATTAACAAATGAAGCCGCTGCTAAGATAATAACAATTACAATATTCTCTCTAGCTTAGATAGATTTTATTATAAAATTTGTAGTTTAAAAATCAGTTGGTCATAAAAATGGTGGGAAGATCAAAAGTTCAGTTTATTGACCTTTACGAGTAATAAAAGAAATATCTGGTTTGCCATTAATGAGTGACTTATCCATACTAGAAATGTGTTCATAATTTTATTTCTATTTGATCTTTTCTCTGAATTTTAAACTATTGATTTCTGTTAATATAGTAGTGAAATAAATATGATGTATCCCAAATGTTTCTTTGGTTGGGTTTTGGTTTGATCACAACTTACTACAATTACAAGCACGTTTAATTTATCTTGGCATTTGAGCTGGCTGGTTTAGTTTTCTGGAGCTTTGTGACATTGTTATTTGACTATAAATTCTATACTCATCTTTTGCACTGATGTTCTAATCTGCAAGTTTGTTATTATTATTTTTTGTTTCTTACATGCATTTTAAGGGGGTGGAGCAAATTTTTTCTTTTTTGCCTCCCTTTATCTTTTTTTTTTTTTTTTTTCCTTTTTTTTGCTAATGATAAAGAGGTGTTTTTTTTTTTTTTATAAAAGCTAATGATAAAGAGGTGTTGCAGGAGGGAGTGTCATGTGTGCTATGGCTTGGCACCACCCAATATGTGGCGAGCGGTTGCATAGATGGAAAAGTGCGTATTTGGGACAGTTTAACTGGAAATTGTGAAAGAATTTTCGCAGGCCGCAGTCCAGTACAGTCCCTAGCCCTGACTGCCGATGGTACTTCCATTGTTTCAACCTCACTTGATGGTGTTGCCCGTGTATACCAATTATAAGTTCTCAGAAAGGAATCATATAAAGAGATTGGATATCTAGCAGTGCTTGTTGGTGGCATTTTAAGAATAATCTGGGTTCCACATCTGGCCTACTTGCTTAGAACTAAAGGCGTTGTTCTAATGTTGTTGTATCTAGTAGTATTAGTTCTGGGCTTCTAGCGGTTACTGTCAGGTTTTTGAAGAAGCTAATTATTATTGTATTTGTCATTGTTATTTATTTGGGTGGCGGTTTTCTGCATATGATAATTGTAAGTGGGAACCCGATGAACTTTTTTTGTTGAGATAAAATGAGGGTCAAGCTACTCAAATTTAAATGTCTATAAAAGACCTCTATCCGGGTTTCGAATCTACGACCTCTCACATGGAGAGCGTTGCCCTTAACACACCAAAGGCTAGTTCTTGGAACCGATGCACTTAATAAATGTATTGGCAAAAGAAAGCAATTTTGAGTACGTGTCAATTTACATGCATTATGATTTTTGAAGTATGATAATTGTTTCGTGTGATATCGGAAAAACCAGCATCGTCTTGGTGGTTTGGCAGTACAACTAATTATGTAGTTACCCTTACCCATCGCCCATAGAGCTTTTCTTCTGTTTATTTTTTTAATTCTGCTGCCCCGGTTGAAAGTTGAAACTTATCTCATTTGATGAAACTTTATAACCCCACTTCGATAAGTCAAACGAATCAAAACTTAACCCATCTGACGACGGAACTGGACTTGTTTACAACTTTAAAATGAATATAACACGAGATTAGACGAATCTATTTGGGAGCAATCAGCCCTGGCTAAACTTTGATGATCTAAATCATCGATCCGATGCTCCTTCCTGAGGGCAGTGCAGGTGATTCACCACTTGTTTTACCAAGAGTTATCATGTGAATTTATTCTATGGACAACTGTTCATTTTTAATCGAGCAGTTCAATTTTTACATATCAAATATCCCTCTTTACTAGTACTTAAAAAATATATCATAATCATCTGATTCAGAAAAATGAATGGTCCATATTTCTTTCGATCCGTCGGCTCTTATAAAGAATGTTGAATTTGAGGTTCTGTACAAATCGTCATGGCCTCACCATTATTATTCATGGCAATCCTCATCAAAAATTGACAATAGGCCCAATAAACCCACAAACATCTTAGGCAAAGAAATATTCTTTTTGTAAAAAAAAAAAAAAAAAAAAAAAAAAAAAATTTGGAAGACCAAATCTGAACAAAACTATATATTAGGTCATCAGTTGTTGCTACCAGCTACCATGCTGAAATTACACATACTGTGACATAACCACCTTATAAACGAACTGATTAGTACGGCCAAATAGGGCCAAAAAGAAGAAGAAAGAATTGTAAAATCTCCAACAAGAGACTAACATTTTCCTAGCATTTGAACAGAATTAGTACCTATGCACCACGGTATTCAAGAACCGTCATCAGTCCAGCAGATTGCATAATCCCGAACATGCTTCCTTTTATTCTAATTAGATCCTTGAGATACCTTTATAAGTTTCTAAAGCTCATTTTCATCACTAGTATCAGCAGCGTGCTTCTCTTTAAGTAATCTCTCTATGACATGGTCCAGCGGCGGATCACCGGGCCTTCTGTAGGTCTGATCACCAATCTTTACCTCATATGCATCATTCTGACTCAAGATGAACTCCTTCAACTGAAATCAGCAGTATGGAACTTCAGTTAGGTGTTCATCGTACAACTAAAATTCACAAAACGAAGTTCAAGGAGAACTTTTTAAAGAAAAAACAAACAATGTGTGTATGCACGTACCTCTTCCAAATCCTGACCTTTCTCAATGGTAAACATGAATGTGCTCAGATCCACCGGCATGATGCGTGCATCAATAGATCCAGTTTTAAGCATTTTGCTCCATTTTATTGCAATGTTTTGAACATCCTCCTAAAAATTTTTTGTATGTTTGTGTCAATTACAGGCCAAACTCATCAAACGAAACTGAAATACAAACATTGAAGCTCAAATCAATTACTTACCCAAAATAAGTAACAAGTAATGAAACCAAAATCCCAAATCCAACCAGCCCCAATACCAAATAGTGAGTGGTTCTGCTATTGATCGGCTAAGCAACCTTTTATTTTGAATCGAGCAGCTCTTATCAAACATTTCCCTTTAAAAAATGAACTGTCCATATTTCATCCGGTCCATAGCAGAATTAGCCCGAAATAATTGATCCTCAGGATCACCCCCAAGCTTGAATCACCAAAATCAAATGCCTTATCTTTAATTCTGTATAAAACCACTAATCCAGCAATAACTGATTCTATTCTGATCTGACTACACTCAATTAGGTGCCTCCAGAGTGAGTCCTAATGCCATGCCAATACCAGATACAAAAAGGTAAGAGTAATACCTAGCGTCCATAGGTTACAAAATCAGATGTATTTGTTACATTCTGAGTATGTCTATGGACGTATGGATGCATTTTCAATGGACGCAGGATGTTTCTCATACATAAAAGGTAAGTACTGGTACAGATAAACCCTAAGCAAGTTCCCAATGCCAACACATCTCAAACAAATCCAACACGTTAAACTTAAACCATTATTATACATCCAGATTCAACCTGAGTAAGTAATTGCAAAACAGAAAACAGAAATCAATAAACCTTAGAACGAGAGACGCCGAATCTGAGCTTGACGAACCCGTAACTAGGTCCAGCGTGCTGCTGCTTCCTCAGCTCCTCCTGGATCCTCCTCGGATCCATGTTCGCAAAGTCCGGCGGCGGCGGGGGGAGAGCATCATCGTCGTACCCGTACCCTCGCCTCTTCAAACCCCACTCCTTCAAAGTCTCCTCCTCTTCCTCGTCGTCAGGCACGTCGTCGAGATCGTCCGGGATGGTCACCCTCCGACGACGCGGCCCCCCCTCCGAAGAGAGGACGGCGGCGAAGAAGAGGAGCGCGACAAGTGCTCGACGCATTGCCGGAGAGAAGAGGTTGGTAGACGGTTCACACTCTTCGCATGTATTTGATTGATTGGTTGATTAATTGAAAACCCCCGCCAAAATGGGAAATGAGAAGAGAGTGGTGTTATGAGAACCGGACCGGCGGTTTGATTTAAAAAACCGGACCGGAGATATTTCCGGTTTGATGATGGAGTCGGACTGGATGGTAAAATGGAATTCGAGTTCGAGTCCAAAGTCACTGAGCCCAATCATAAGCCTATAAAAGTATAAATTAACGAGTTTCACGATGGACATAGATTGTCAAAATATTAAAATAATAAAGCGATTGTTGTCAAAGACTAAGTGATGATTCCCTTAAGCCTTGATGTATGAAAAACTTCATGTGTCCGTTATATAGATGTTTATAGAAAACACTTGATAGGTGGTGTGTAAGTATTATATTTTGAGACTTACTTATCACCTCTCATGTCTATAGAATGGACCCACTCTGTATGTATGTATGTAACAATGATGGAGAGACTAGTCCGGTACCCAACTCATAAATTCTTATGAGGAAATCAAAATTAGATATTATAAAGCCTTCACAAGACGAAAACCAACAATCTTTGATTTAATACCAAGAGACAACAATATCAATGTGGTAATTCACAAGTTCCATATATATATATATATATAAGGTTAGAGTTCTTTTATAAACATTTAAGAATTGGATAGTTAGATTTCCGTTTTATCTCAAAAAAAACTAAAATCAAATTAAATATCAAACGAAATCCAACCCTACATCACATTTTCAACATCAACGGTCAATGCGTTACATATATAGCACATTTTTGTGCCATTTATTCAACATGTTGAAAACCGTATGAGCTTTTGATTTTATCCAAAATTAATTGATATGCCACCATCAACGCAGATAACTTGGCCGGTTACATAAGAAGCAGAAGGCATACAAAGAAATGTCACAACAGCTGCCACTTCTTCTGGTTCTCCAAACCGTTTTAGGGGTATTTTTTCTGCAAGTTGTGTTGATAATTCTTCATTATTTAGCAGCTACAAGAAAATCACATCGTAAGATTAATTAGTTCTATTTAAGGAAAGGTATCTTTGAGTGCTAATACATGCTGATGATATTTATTCATTATGAAACACCTTACCCACTGTGTCAAAGGAGTCTTTATAGTGCCGGGTGCTATGCAGTTGACACGAATCATATCTTTTGCCCATTCGCAAGCTAGAGTTTTTGTCAGCTGAATTATGGCTCCTTTAAAAGACTAACATGAAAACAAAGTAATCAAGCAACTTTAGATGATACTTGATTATGTGAGAAAGAAATTACACGATTTCATAAACTACTTTTGATAATTGATTTCCTCAAATAAAAAAAAAATGCTTGTTTCTTAGTTATTAGTACTATTTCAAATTTTTAAAAAAAATAAAGAAAGAATTTTTTTATGCCCCTATGGCCCTATATCTAAATTACTATTAGTTAATTATATTGCATATGCTCGAAATTGTAAGAGAAATCATAAGTGAACACAAAAGTTGGTTTCCAAACTAGAACTCATGTACATATTTGTTTTATTTGTTTTGTTTTTATGTTTCTTATTTTCATTTTTCTTTTCATTTTGTTGATCACACTTTAGTGATCGTATGTACATTTCAGGATACATAAAGTGTCCAATTAATGAAATTTGGAGGCAAGACCTCCATCTTTTTCTCAAAAAAAAAAAATTATATTGCATATGTCAGCATAGAAATGTACCTTTGGCAGAGGCATAGTGAGCAAAACCAGGTATACCTCCGATACCAGCAATAGAAGAGATGGAAACAATACTACCTCTTCCTGATGCCTTCAAAAGAGGATAGGCAAGCTGGCTAAAATGAAAGCATGGATCTAAATTTAGTGACATGCAAGATTTGTATTCTTCAGTTGTTATTTCTGTTGCAGGGAAATTGCCGCCTCCGCCAACATTGTTTACCTAGAATTTACAAAAATCATTTACATTTTGTTATTGCCATATCATATTACATGTCTAATCTTCATCAAT
Organism: Cyperus esculentus; assembly: GCA_030179965.1. Lineage (NCBI taxonomy): Eukaryota > Viridiplantae > Streptophyta > Magnoliopsida > Poales > Cyperaceae > Cyperus > Cyperus esculentus. The sequence goes on along the minus strand of JASGLE010000014.1, from coordinate 2,149,642 downwards.
AAACAAAATATCAGATATAAACTAATAAAAAACTTACCAAGATGGTTAATTTCCCTTCAAAAACTGAGCTAACTTCTTCCATTAGCTTCTCTCTCTCAGAGTGTATTGTGACATCACAGATTGTACCTGTCACTTGCCAAGTCTGAGCTCTCCATTCATCTAATAAAATATTCAGATTCTCTTCATTTGTGCATGTGTGAACTTTGACTCCAAATCTAGCCAACTCCTCCACTATTGCCCTTCTATAATTGAATTAACGCGGAGCAAACAATCAACATATAAGACAACATTGAAAAAGAAATCTAGCCAGGGCAAACAATCAAGATAGACAACATTAACGATGCTTATCTTGACAATCTGATAATAATGAGTCTTAAAAAAAATTTTAAAATTTATAAAAACAAATAAAAAGAGTTTATGCTTGTATTGTTTAACTTATAGATTGATACTATTTCAAATTTCAATTGATACGAACATTGTTTGATGACATATCAAAATTTTATACACTTTTTTAACGGTTGTATTTTAACGAGTCTTTGAAGAGGTATCTAGTATCACTAAAATTGAATAAAATTGAAAACATTATCAATCTATAAGTCAAATGATATTTATATAATTTTTTTCTATTTTTTGGAAATATTTAGTGACATTTATTTCAAAATTTTCAAAAGTCTCATTGTCGAAATTGTCATACAACAACATTAATCATGACAAACTTAGCAATCAGGATGGGAACTATGCGATATGCCCATGATAGAATAGGTACTCTGGTACCCAATTCCTTTTGCATAATCAGCAAATTAATTAAAGATCTTAAAGTTCATCGTTTGTAAGAAAAAAAGTACCCAATTCCTTTGCTACCACCCGTGACCAAGGCTGTGCATCCTTCCAAACTCCATCTTTCCATTAGTTTCCCCCCCTCTCGATTGGCTTCTGTAGCTTCTGTTTTACACTTGTAAATATATTTTCAGTGTTGCAATCGATGTGTTAGTAAATATATTTGCAGCTGCAAGCAAAAAGAGGGAGAGAATAGCGGACAGCAGGACGCCTCTCTCAAGATATTTAAATTGAAAGAAAAGACTATGGAAGGGGATAGAGATGAAATGCGCATTAAAGAAAATGAAAACGAATATATTCATTCACAGTACTTCAGCAAATATTAAATCCATATATAATTATAATTATTTCAACAAATATTAGTTGAATCCATAATTTGAATTAAATAAATTATCTTTCAGAGCCAATGGATGCAAGATACTCTTTATTTTATTATGTGTCAATACTGCACCACTGTTCAGCAAACTTGTCTTCTTCTATAATTGCCAAAGTACGTGGTGGCTCACCTTCCTTCAATTAAAAATGTGCCCATGCGTCTTGGATGGTTTTCTTCTGACCTATGGCAAAGTATGACCACCAATTATAGAGCTCGGTACGGTGGACCCCACTTCAGTGTGTCTCTCTTTCTCTCTCTGCCGGGCGTGCTTGCAGCACGGCAGACGATATGAATTCATGCGGCTTGCATGTTTTGAAGGCTTCCGTGGTACTTTGTTGTTCAAAATAATAAATACAATCCGGCAATATTCTTTTTGTTGTCTAGAAGACATAGAGGTGGCCGAACCGAACAGGACCCGCATTTTTCAGAAAGTCAAACTGACTCGACCTGATCCGATCCGATCCGAACCCGAACCCGACCCGACCTAAGATCAAACATCATGCAATTAAACTGAAATTAATATACGATCCAAAAAAAATCGATATCAAAATTGACCCAACCCAGCCCGCCCATCACCCGACTCGACCCAACCCGAGATATTCTAAGAAGTCAAACTGACCCGAACCGCCCGTCGGATTTGCCACCTCTAAGAAGACAGTCTGGCAACCTGCGCTGCCAACAAAAGAATTAGAGTAACCTATGCATATACAACTGGCTATGTAGTTGTAAATTACCAAACATAATTACATTCATTCAAATTACCTTGTACAGCCAGACTATATAGTATCCAACTATATATAACAGTCATGCAAATTGCAAGTTACGACTTACAAAAGAATTAATATTGGGTTCAATATTTGTTAAATGTTATCGTATACAACTACAACATTCATGCAAATTATAACTTACAAGTCACAACGTACAAATATAGTATACAACTATAACATTCATTCAATGAATGATATAATACATTTGTTTTCCGTATACCCTCATCTTACGCACCTGAAATCAGCTGCGATCCAATTAGGACTCTGAGATCCCGATCTGACGGTGCTGATTATTTAAAAAAAAAAAACCCTAAAAACCACATCCGTCGGATCCGTATCTCAGGACCCTGAGATGCAGTTTGGATTGCAGCAAATACAGACTCCTCATCTTACAAGTTACGACTTACAAATATTGCAAATTACCAAACATAAAATTCATGCACCGCACATTCGGAAGTGGCAGCGCGAAGTACACCATGCTGATTTCATTAATCCAAAGGTAAAATGAGTTTACAGACAATAAGAGTTAAGCTGTTAGTCCAATGCCTCTCTTTTGTGCAGCCTCTATAAACATGTTAGTTGTTACCATCTTCGTTCCTCGTCGAAAGAGAAAGAACAGCTTCCATAACTTGAGAGAGAGAAGCTTAATAATCAGTAAACTGACACTGCTTGCTCAAGAAACCTATTTGAAATTTTGAACAATTATAAACTTACCAAACCCTTCAGAACATCCTAACCACATTGGCCCAGGCACAACTAGTACGGTACGGATTGAAATATTGTATTGATCAGAACCAACCAGAGCAAAACCTAACACTACCTGTACCGCTATCATCGAACTCAACTTGCAGGAGAAGTCCAGATCTTTAAATCCATACTACTCATGAACTTGGTACAACATGGCTGCCGAGAAATATCCCTCTGATTGACCAAAGATTCTTTCAAGAGGGGTACAATGACATGCTCCTTTAAACAATGCTTACCGATCTTAAGAGTTTCACGTACTGCAAGATGAGCTGCCACTGAGTGATCTTGCATCAACTGAGATAGACACAGATCCATCATTCCAAATAGCTCTTCCTCTTATTGGAATTGAATTGCTGCTTCAAGACTTGGTACCAGTAAAAGCCTACAACTTTATTTCTCTTACCAGTCATTCGACAAAAACCCTGCAAGATTGTCTTTTATTTGCCTGAGGCTGCTCAGCATACTGGTTCCATATGCACTGAAAACCCTCAAGGTTGACTCCACCAATCAGATATCACTGTGTTCAAACTTACAAAGTGCTAATTACGGACAATTGGGGAATACTTTCTTACACTTCACCAACAAATCAGTTGAAGTGTTACAAAACTTAGCCCTAACACTATTTCATACACTTTGAATTGACTAATAGCTAGGAAGTGTAACGCTGACAGGTACATTCCATTGGTATCGGGGCTAATTTAGATCTGTTTTTGTAAAAAAAAAAAAAAATCAGTACCAGCAAAGGCAAGCTCCAAAAGCCCAAAACCCTGATTTTATCATTAGTTCTAAGGTTAACAGAAGGCATATCGGACACAAATACAAGTCATTACTGGTGCACAGTTCTATAAAGGTAGACCATCCAATTGTCCATCTTTATTGGATGCATAAGCTGTTTTTGGAGTGAACGAGTCAACATACCCAAACAAACAACCACACAACATTTATTTAGAAACTTAAAATCTAAAATGAGATTAATCAAACTACAATTGAAAACGGAAAAAATAAAACGTGTATTTTTCCATCCGTTTTTCCCCCTTGGACATGACAAACACAAGTACAAATCTTTTGGCAAATAGAAACATGTAAGCTTAAACATGAAACAATTAACTCCAAACATGGCACCAATGGCAAGCACAGAAACACAATAAAACACGATATCAAAGTGAGCAATAAATTCTTTAGTCTTTACCAACAATTACTCAAGAAGAAAGCAACAAAGAAGAGAGAACAAATCGAGGCTCAGATTCGCCTTTTCACAGTCATTTATCCGATTTCCTTTCTCTCGTACCTTCTTTCCTCACTCAAATCAAGCTGAATTCAAGAACCCCAACATGCTCAGTCACAGCGGTACCCTCATACGAGGCATCCAAGCTGCCTAGCAGTTTGAGAACCCAAATTAAAGAGCTGTTCAATATGCAATCACATTTATTTGAAAACATAGAGTTAGACTATTATACTAACGTTAGCCCTCAAATTTGATCAAACAGCTCTAAGCACCTGATATTGGCTCCAGAAGAGCACAAGAGAAAGTAGTATCTGGTTGGATGAATGGAATGGAATTTCACTTTCACCCAATTATATCCTGTCACATTTTACTTTGACTATCATCATTGCCTCATTTATTAATGAAAAAACATATGCACCAAATATATATACCTGAACAACTCATATGCCAAAATATCATGGCAATAAAAACCCTCAGATTCTGGTACCCAGCAAATATATTCACCCAAAAAAATTAATAAAAAAATTGAACAAAATTCTCCAGAAATTTCAGAGAAAGAAAGGGGGGCTTAAAAATTCATATTAAAAAAATATAAAAAATATAAAAATCAGCTGTGAAGAAGAGGATACAGTTAAACCAGCTCCAATAGAAAATGAGAAGTACCTTCACTTCACTATATATAAAGTTGGAACCTTTTTTACCATAGAAAGCAACAAAGCAATAGTCCTTGGTGGCTACTTGCTACCATACCATCACCATGGCTTTGGAAGTAAACTGGTCTGCTGGTGGCAGATTAATGTTAGGGTTTTGCTGACTGCCAGTGCCAGTTTATGTGTTATTTTGGGCTCAGATTAGTCAGATTAATGTGGGCTACTGGCAAGGAGAGCAGAACAGTTATCTTGGGCAACATATGTATGTATTTATCTGGGCCGTGTGGTACTTGACTTCCCTAGCTAGTGGGGTTGTAATTGGGCTTTGTTTGGAATTAAGTATGTGGGCAAAGACCCAAAACAGCCTGATTTTAGTTTTTCATATTAGCAGACAAGTCAGAGATTAAGTTTCACCTTCAAAGGCAGAAACAGTAGAGCACCTCAACTATGTTACATCATCACTATTATTAACCATTGATTTTGTTTAGAACTCTTCATCTACGGCTTGTATTTTTTTTTCTCTCCTCATTAAATAAGATGAATGTGACATATCTAAAACAAATTTTAACCTTTTAAAATGGTCTAACAGTTGTTTATGTTCTTATTTATAATTTTATTGCATTATTATTATTATTATTATTTATGTTCTTATTTATTATTTATACGGGCTTGATAACTACACCCTTAAAAAACGTCCTTAACCTCACCCCAGTATAATTTTACATTTCCAATATAATAACAAAAAAAATGTTTATGCTAACATGCAAAATTGTTTATACTAACCACAAACTGTTTATACAAAATTTCGGACATGACAAATATAATTTGACCGTCTTCGAAATGCAAACATTTTCACACTAGTCCTGCTCCAGCAAAAGATAATAATTATTTATAGAGGTATAAGGGTTTCATGTACAGTGTCCATTTGTGGTGTTACTTGTGTTACTGCCTCTTCACTCTTCAGAATTCAGATCTCCCTATTATTTATTGTAGAATGCGGTCAGAATTACTCAGAAAGAAACATCGCCGAATTTTGCATCCAGACTTCATAGTTGAAAGTTCTGCAGCTGACTATATATATACCAATTTATTACGAAGTCAATTCCGGTGACGGTGTTTATTAGTGAATCTTTTTTTATCTTCGACTTAAGACTTTCATTAATCTTATTATGCAATTGAATAATAAATGTGCCGCGGAAATTAAAATGAAGCTAGATGGGGGACAAGGTCCCCATATTTTTCTCAAATTACTTGTATATATATATAATTTTAATGATATATAAATAACAATTTTCTTAAGATATTTATACTTTGAACCCCATTGAATGATAAAATTTTTATTCTATTAATTGGCCCCCATAATTATAATTTCTTATTTTTCATATGGGATATTAATATTTATGTAATAGTTTGAACTCCATTTGAAAATTTTATGGCTCTGCCACTGCCACTGAATCATGAATGATTGAATGGGATTAAAACACATTAAATAGAAATTAATATGGTGATAAACTCATTTAACACAAGAAATTCTTAAAAGAAACGTTGCACTGAATAAAGCTATTAAATAAAAGAAGACTAAGTAAAAAGAAAAAATAAATAAGAGAGAGTGGAAAAAAAAAATAACGAGGGATACTAAATAACAGGATTTAAATTAATGATCAATTGACTATGTTTATTTTGACAATCTAATGGTATTTCAAATGAACTCGCCTTTTGTAACAGAAAAAAAAAAATACAAAATATATATTTGAGCGTCTACATTTTCTATATTTTATTGTAACTTGTAAGGGAACAATTGTTCTTTAACGAACTATTAAATATAATAAAAAAAAATCAAGTTACATTTCAAGCACTATCATCATCATCATCATTTAATAAGTTCCCAACAATAACCACATAAATAAATAACAAATTCTCCTAATTTAAATCCATCAATATTATATTGTCAAAATTAAATTATGAATGTAGTCTCCATCAAAGCGACCCCTCTCCGTATTAAAAACCGATAAACAAGGGCTAGTAAGCCAACTACCAAATGGATTGAGCATTTGAGCTAGCTGGATAGCTCGGTAAAAACAAACAAATTGGGCCTTGTAATGTAAGTACGGATAAAAAGAGAAGGGATAGCTAGTTTTTTTTTTTTTTTTTTTTTTTTGAACACTGGGAGGATAGCTGGGTTTGGTGGGTTCCAGTGCCACAGCTTTTGGGCGGTTGATATTAATTTCGACGGCCCAGATATAGATGGAGTGGACTCCCCTTTGTAATGGGTCCCACTTATCATACAGAGTAGAAAGTATGGCATACTCGTGCCATAGAAAAAACTATGGCAGCGGATGTGAATCCTAGTTGATAGGTTTGACTCGGAAATATAGTTGTTGCGATGATGAGATGATGGGTGGGGAGGGGAGCACGTGCGAGTCAGCCGTGGCCCATGCACGAAGAGCCCCCCATACATACAATACAAATGTATGCGCACACAGAACAGAACATGAGAACAGAGAGCAGAAGCCGTGTGAAGTGTGAGGTGTGAAGTGTGAACATTATCGGCTATCGCCACTCACTCGCTCTAAGTAACAACTCTGATAGTATAGACCATCAATTCCAGGAGGACAAGACAACCCCCATGTGCTTATCGAAACCCCCATTAATTATTCTTATTGTTATTAATTCACTGGATCCGGCCTAATCTTAACATACACTATATATATATATACTAGATGCGTACAATAAGAAATATTTGGATGGATCGGAACATAAGAAAAATAAAATTATCTTGTGTCCGAATATTCATCTTATCCGGAACAGTGGCTATTTGATCATGAGAGCGTATAGTTCAAAGCGGTGGCTATTCGAGTACTGAGAGGAAAATTTTCTCCTTTTGATGAATTGTACCGTGACCAAATAGATAGATCCGGTCCTTATGTGCTTTTTATAATAGTATAGAGAGCTAGACTATTGTGCTAACGTTAGCATTTCAATCTGAAATGCTAACACCTCAAAAATTGTGTTATCGTATTCGAAATTATGATTTATGGTGCTCAATAAGTTCTTTATATAAAAATATTGAAGAATACAAAATTTTTCCATTTTTGGATTTTTTTAACTATTTGTTTTGAATTTTTGAAAAGTGCTCACAAATAATAATAAAGTATTGATGTTTGTTCATGCATTTTTCAAAAATACAAAATATATACTAAGAAAACTTTAAAAATAGAAAATTTTTGTTTACCCATATATTTTTATATGAAGAATTTATCAAGCACCATAAATCACGATTTCAAATACGATAGCATAATTTTTGAGTCGTTAGCATTTCGGATTGAAATGCTAACGTTAGCACAATAGTGTAACTCTAGTATAGATATAGATATTTGCAAACTTGCATTGGGTTGGGGGTATACTTGTAATTTCCTCAGAGAAGGATGGGTCTCATGGCCCATGGGTGTGTTTCATAATTATATAATTTAGATTTCAGTTGTTATTGTTTATTTCACGAGCTTATATATAATTAGCTTATTGTTGCTATCTACCAGCAGATATATACATACTGCATTGTAATTACCTATAAACACTTATACATATGATCTCGTGATATTACAGCATTTCAAACAAATCAGTATATATTGTAGCTTCATGTTTTAGTTTAATAATGAAAACACCTGACATGTTCTTAGTAAATGACTTTATTGGTCGTTCCCTCAATCACATGATTTTGCCAAATATATAATGGATAGAGTATTTTTTTTTTTATAAAAAAAAAGGACAGATGGAAGAGATATTTTTTATGAATCGAGAACTCGAGATTATTGACAATGAATATTTATATAGATTAAAAAAAATGGAAAAATAATTTAAATTTTTTATATGAATTGAACTTGTATATAAGATCGTTTGTGCTTTAATGGAATTGAGATAGTGATCCTGGATCGATAAATCCTTTATAAATTTGTGTGTTTTCTCTTCCTAGATTCTTGTTATGTTGAATGATCGTTCACTTTAACTTGGGTGGTCATACCATATTATGCCGGGTGCTCTCATACCTGTTACATTTGAGGTATTCATAATTAATGCACAAGAAAGTATATATGCTGAAAAAGACATTAAAATGAGATATTTCTTGGAGACAAATTAGCATGCCACAAAAAAATTTAGTATGTATTACATTCCAAGAGTTAAATTTTATAAGTAAGAAATTATTTTTATTGCTGCCAATATTATCAAATTAAAATGATATACTTGTGATTTATAAACATGTGGTTAGAATCGCGGTCGGAAAACGTTGTGATTTTTTTTGTAGAAAATAAAGCAAAAAGGCTGCAATTGAGAGTTTTAGAAAGTAACTAATTAACCATCACAAACTGTAAGAGCTCTCCGTGATAATTCGCACATTATTTCATTTTCTTTTTCTATGCATCAAATATTCAAAAAATAAAATTTGTGTAGTCCAGTTGTCCTGTAACAAAAGTTGGAATTGTGAAGAAATTATGCAAGCAGTAGATCTAGCTAGTGTAACAAAAATATATATATTGCAGAAGAGGTTACAGCCAAGACTAATCAACATATAATTTGAGGTTGTATACATAATAAATTAAGAATAATTAATTACCTCTTTAATGTGTTAATTTTATGTGGATTAATATCACAAAATCTTAATGCCTCAATGTCAAATCTCATTCTTTTATTATTTTCTTTAATTTAAAAGTTTAATGCTAACCACTGTTTCTTTTTTATTTTTGTGAAAGAGACATCCAAGAAAACTAGCCTTTTTTTTTTTTTTTTTGGTACCGGATCAAGTAGACAGAAAGAAAAAGCGTAGTAAAGTTAATCTACCTCAACTAACTAGATACGTACGTATCATTTTCATAATCTCATCCATTGGATCTTTACACAATGGAATCCAAAAATTAAATCAGGTAAATACATTTTATTTTTTATTTACGAAATAATGATGTCAAGATTCGAAACATAAATGTGTTAATTTCAGGCCGAATATTGTATGGGGAATAGATCACTTGACAACCATCAATCTTCATAACCTTCACAACATATTGAAAACAACATCAAAAATAGAATTTCTTTTACAAACATTTTTGAAGTTATAGATAACGAATTGTGTTTCAAATTTCACGTTCAAAATATATATTTGACAATGTTTTATTTTGTTTCCAAATTTTGTGTAAAAACGTCAATAATAATTTATTGTTAAGTGATCCCATTATACCATCATACAATGACCTTTGCTTTATGGATTTCAATTTCAGAAATTTTGTCCGTTCATAGAATAGATTCCTAAAAATAATTATAAAATACAATATTGAGATGTTGCATGTGTTCCGCTACATTAATTAGCTCCCTATAAATCATAAGAACAAAAACTTATTAATTCATTCAATCAATCAAAAAAAAAAATTATTAATTCAGACAGTGTACTTATAATTTGTTAATTAGGCCAATAACATGCTGTTAATTTAAAATTATAGTTGGCATCATGATCAACCAGAAGCATGCATTAAAAAGAGCCGTGATAACAGCACACGAAGTCAACAAAAAGAACGCTACAAAAATGTCTGGTTCACGCAGTTCTCTCCGGGCCTGGTCTAGCAAGCAAATCAACAGGATTTAATTCTCCAATGTTAAAAAGAGACATTAAAAAAGGAGGAGGGATCCATTGACAATGCATATTTTGACAATCTTGCCAATAGTCATCTTTAAAAATTTATAAAAAATCATAAAAAATCTTTAAAATGAAAAAAAGTTTATGGAAGTTATGCTTAACTTATAGATTGATTATGTTTCCGATTATATTCAATTTAAGCGATATTTGATAGCTCTCTAAAGATCTTTTAATTACAACCGTTAAAAAATGTACAAAATTTTGATAAGGCATCAAATGATGTTCAAATTGATTGAAATTTGAAACACTATCAATCTATAAGTTAAATAATGCATCTATAAAAAAATTTTTATTTTTAAGATTTTTATGATTTTTTACAAAATTTTAAAGATGACCATTATCAAGATTGTCAAAATATGTATTGTCAATGGATCTCTCCTCTTAAAAAAGGGCCAAACCCAAACTCAAAGTATACAAATATACAAATACACAAAAAATATCATGAAAAGAAACGCTGGATACCTTCGACATTACCGATTTACCAGTTACCAGTAGTACCAGCCGTCTGATTGAACCAGGTTCACAGAGCCAAACCTTTGACTCTCCCCTTTGCCATAATTTATTATGGCTGTCTGTGAACTGTGAAGTCAAATATGTGTATGTATGTATGTATAGGCCGGAAAAGCCAGGTGCTTGCAAAAACTTTGGCCTTCGAATTGACAGCCGCAACGTACGTACACTCTCCATAATATATATCTTGTTCTTGTTCTTGTCACGTTTTCTACGCGTGTCAGTGGGAGTAAGCAGAGCAGAGAGGGCTCTTGTACTTGTACTTGGCTTAAAGGTGTCCGCTTAACACCAAGGAATTCTAAATATCCGATTTTATAAGTCATTATTTTTATAATTATACCCTGCAATATTATTTATTTTTCAAGCTTCTGTAAAGGTCTCATGCTAAAGTTATTCTCGTTATTATTTCGTATTTTTCAATTATATGTACTAAGTATTTGCATAGAAATTATTGAACAAACCCCAATTTTATTGCGGATTTTTCGATCGACGGACACATTTTAAGTTAATAATTGTAATAACATTATATTAAAAAATGGATCATTTAGTAATCATGGTAAAGATCATAACCTATGTTAATGACAATTTTAATTGTTTTTTCAAAGATCATGCCGATATTATTTTTTTGTAATATTTTTGTAACTTCTAATCATATGTACTAAGTACTTTGATAGAAACTATTGAACATACCTGTGATTTATTGCAGGTTTGTCGCTCGATAGACACACGTTAAGTTAATAATTTTAGTGGTATTGTATTAAAAGAGGATCATTTAATATTCGCACTGACAACAATATAGAGTCCTTATGGGAATTATTGTACCACTTTTTAACTAGCAGTAAAAAATCCACTCCTTGCTTTGGGCTGAAATTATTATTTCTTATAATAAACTTTTAAGATAATATGTAATAGGCCTTAATTTGAGATAATTTATATGGCCTTAATTTTAATGGGTTGGGAACGTCAACAGGCATTAACGTACATCAACGGTTCTGATCTATCGAAAAAAATGATCAATAGCTCAGATGTGAGGATAGCCCTTTCACGTCATTTTTTTCCAATATGCTTTTATTATTAGTAAGGATTTTAGGAAAAAAAACAAAAAATTAAATTAGCTCACAAAATAAAATAAGTTTCTTTGACGTATGGTCCCGAACCAGTCTATTCCTTTCAACAAGCTTAAATAATTTGGAAATATTGTTATTATATTTCATAGAAGCTTAACACATTAATTTTCATCTGGTCAACATACATCTATCTTTCTTTAATAAGGAACCTCTACTCAATCCTACCGCTCCTCGACGTCTCCTTATCAGCTCAGCAAGACATGTCATCGGACACATCTTGGCAATAGACTGCTACAGGGTTTTACTCCCCAATATATGTTTATAGGGTGTTCATTCATCCACTACATTTCTTCTCTACAATTTGGAACCTCAAGGTGCAGCCAAACAGTGCGCGGACCTTGAGCCAAAAATAAGAAGGGGCCAATCAAATTTTATTTTGATTTGTAAGATACATTAATCAACAAATTTCATTGATTTACATGTATTTAATTAATTTGGGGGGTTGGGGGGGGGGGGGGGCAAACTCTAAATATTGGATAATTTTTCATTGATTTATAGGTACTTTTTACAAAATGTCAAATATTAATAGGGGCGACTGCTCCAGGTGGCCTCCTCATAGATCCGCCTATGCAGCCAAAGTTGAAAACTTTCTTATGGTTACTTATAACATGAGAGGCTTTCTACGGCTGATAACTTGCTCATATGTGGTTGCCTTGCAATGGATAGATGTAATTTATGTGCGGCCAACATGATTGTGGCATCGAGGCATTTATTTCATGACTGTCCTCTGACTCAGGACCTGCATAGAGTATTGCTTAGTGTGAGATGCACACATGTCAATCCTTCATGCTTGGTCCAAGGTATTCGATTCAAACACAAAAATTTTTATATATGGATCTCCATACCATGGACACTATATAAGGAGCACTGCAACTGTATCTTTCAAAACGAATACCAGTCTATCATAAATTTATAGGAGAAATTACATCTACAATCATATTATTATCGAATAGAGAATTTAAACTTACAAAGGAGGGTATAGATTGTAACGGAGAATGGATAGTTCCTTAATTAGTTCGGTTATTATTCCTTCATCTGCTTACATCTCTCCTTTTTCAATATACCCCCCACCTAATTTAACCCTCAAACCACTTTTTTATTTTAAATAAATAAATCGAATAAAATCTTGTGCATTGCTTTTCATATTGTAGAATGTTTGAAATTTTGAATTATTACAAAGCTAAATATGCAATAAGCCAATAACACAAGGACCTCGGAAGAAATGGTCCCATTTTGAAATGGCAGAAGGAGAACCGGGTGCAGTCAATGGAGGTGCGTGAAAAGGGAAGGGGAGAGTAATATCAAAATATGAATGCGAAATATGAATTATGGGTCGCTGCCCTCGTGAACCCCGATAAGCCCCCCCTGGACCGGGCTCACACCCCCCACCCTGGGACAGCGCACTGGTAGCTGGGGCCCGAGCGTCCGCCTAACTGATAAGGCAGGTCCATTCATTCATTCATTCATTCATTCGCTCGCTCTCCCAATCTCACTACTGCTCCCTTTCCGAATTCACATCCTCTACTGCGCAGTAACTTCTTCCCAGTACTCCAACCACTAAATCTGCTTCAAGATTCGTGCAACTCAATCTCATAAAACATCCCTATGATCCACATCGTTGATTCTCTGCACAGTGCAGTACTCCGCAGCAGAGGATGAGCTCTCCCACTTATTTCCTTTCTTTCTTTCCTTCCTTCCTTCTTTATTTCTTTATATTATATTTCTCTTATTTGTTATTACTTTTATTATGCTCTCTGTCATTATCTGCTGCTTGCCCTCTCTCTTCCCCTAAGACCCAACTCTCCCTCCCCCTCCCTCCCTTCCCTGCAAGATTTCCACACAAACCACCTCCCAAATTGCTCTATTCCCACGCATTTCACCAGATCCGGGGACTCCCGCTCCAATTGCCGCATGCTATTTGCCTATTAGGTATGCACACTTACTGTACACGCTTTTCTGGGTCCTTTTTTTTTTTTTTTTTTAAAATCTTTTTGGAGTATGTATGGAGAACATACATGGTGATTACTGATTATGTGTGTACTGCAATGCAGTGTTTTTATTCACTGTTTCGCATGAGGGATTTGAATTCTCGCGCAATTCTCTGAAGATCCGTGCATGCAATGCTGTTATGATCTTCTTTACCATTGATTTCGTGTTTTCTGATCCTGAATTGAATAAATGTGAGGGATTCAGCTGTGTTCTTGGGTATCTTTTGAAAATTCTAGCTTGAGTAGAGATCAGTGTCGAATTCCCATGTCATGTTCATGGTCTTCACCATGATTTTCGGTACATCGATTATGATTTTTTTTTTTTTTTTGAACTTGCATGTCATAAATCTGAGGAGATTTTGCAATTGTTGGGTCCAATCATTTGTATAGTTTATTGCCCCTCATTTCTGGATTTTGATTTTGACCACATTGGCAACGATTCTATGTCAATTTTATACAGAAAATTCAAATTAATTTGATTTTTCTTGTTTGCATGCACCAAATCATGCTGAATTTTTTCAAAATCACACTGAATTCTCTCAAGAATCATCTATCTTTGCTAAACCAATCGAAGTTTGTCTTCTTATGTTCCAATTGTATTATAAGTTTATAACCCTAATTTCCAGTGATATGATTAGGTGGCTACTTTTGGAAACAGTAAATTGTTTCAGATTTCCATTGTTGTAATTGTGGTAAAATTAGGATGTGTATTCATCTATTTACAGGCATGCTCATCTTAAATGGCAATCGAATTAAAAGATTACAGCGCTTAAATCTCCTTCAGTCATAGTCTTAGATTTGTGATCTGACATGTTGGGTCAATCGTCGTCATCAGTCGAGGACTCTGCATCTAATCATACATTGTTTAGATTAAATTCTTGTAATTTGTTGAACTACTCGAGCTACTGTTATTGAGACATTGTGATTATGGATTTTCTCAGAGCATTTTGTAAGAAATGCCTTTTTAAATATAAAATGCTCCGAAATTTTCTTTGTTTCTTTTTAATTCTCCAAATTTTCTTCTAATAAATAAGTTGATTGGCGAAATTGAATTACTTTTTACTATAATTGATTAATAATTCTCGAACTTATCTAAATTAAATTCATGGTTTTTATCTGAGCCTGTAGTAATCCTTCTTGGCCATTCCATAATTGCAGTTAATTTCTTATAAAATTTATATTATGGATTCAACAAATCGGATACAGTAACTGCATAGTCGGTATTCCTTGGTACATCTTTCTCTTGGCTGGCACCTTCCTCTGGATTGATTTAATGGCATCATGTTGAGCTCAAAAAACCCTTGGTATTATAAATTGCATGTCAGTGGCTTAATAAGTTAATAGTTCCTTTTGTTTTCTCAAGTTCTGTTGTTCCAATTTTAATCATTTCTTATCCTCCAATAGACTGAAGTTTCCAGTATTAAGCTTAATGGTGTTGATTAATTTATATTTTTGAGGTTAGGGGTAGAGGGGTGTGCATGATCATACTCTCAAGTCTCAACGTGTATAAATAGGTTACATAGTTTCCATATTTCACTCTATTTCTATTATTTGACCTATCTTCCATTATATATATATCAAATGAAACTGGATATTGACCCTTCGCAAAAACCAATTTATGTCCTAATTTATGATCACCTTTACCGAATTATCGGAAAGTTATGTACCGACAAAGTTACATTTTTTTTAACTACACGAATTGTAATTCTAGGGAGCTTTTGGGGAAAATAAAGCTAGAGAGAGACCATGGACCATGGTGACTCAATTTAACTGCATTTTGCGAGTATAATATTTTCCTTCTTACTTGTCACTTGGAGCTCGTGAAAGTATGGAAGCTCATTACTGCATGTTTGTATCTTCGTACTGATTTTACTATTTTTGTACAATTATGGCATGCAGTAATGTTCTATTTTTGGCATGATGCATCCCTTCCCAAATATTACCTCTTTCTTGATTGAACAATCATGATTTATGGCAATATTTCTAAGTTACCTCTTGACTTGGATGCAGATCAAGTGCTTCCCACTTAAATAAATCATTAGCAGTGTACTTCTGGTTGCATATAATTATTTTGCAATTTCTGGGCTGGAATTAGATAATATATTTCCTCCTCTTCCATCATAAAGTTTGTCAAAAAGTTTGGATCTGGACCTGTATATTGACATATTCCCAATTTAACTTTTCAAATTCGATTTAATGTACTGTGCATACTACATAAGTCAAACAAACAGATTATGATTTTGCTAATATATACAGCACAATTTTTAATAATATTTTTTATGCAAGATTATTATAATAGAACTATGGAGTAAGGCTGCTTTCATGGTTAAAACATGTACTAGAACTTAAATCTATTCATACTACTTTCAGGAGGGCACTCATGCATTACAGTCTGGTGCTTTGATGGATCTGGGTGGAAGTAGAGTGATGGAAACAGAATTGCGCGCAAGTCAAGTACAGACACCAGTGACTCACAACCACCACAACCACCACCACCATCACCGTGCAGTGGCACATCAATCCTTTAGAGAGGAGAGTGGTGACGAAGAGCTCTCAGTGCTGCCAAGGCACACCAAAGTCATTGTTACTGGAAATAACAGGACCAAATCTGTCCTTGTTGGTCTTCAAGGTGTTGTCAAATCTGTTGGCTTGGGCGGCTGGCATTTTTTGGTAAGTTATACCTCCTCTTTACTGGTTCTATTGTTGGTGTTTTTTATTTTTAAAATTGGACTTTCATGCGGAAGTTATTTGTTCTCAGTTTCCTCTGCCAAAAACTTTGTTTGCGATTAGAAGTTTTCAGGCAAAACAAATTATATCTGTGCTATGTAGTTACAGCTGGATGGAACTTTTTGCTATTATGAATTTTCTGTGTGATCCTTTAGCTGATACTGTCAATGCGGTACTAGAGATACTTCATCTGGCTCCAAGAATCTTACACTTGAAATGCAGATTTAGCCTTCTATTGTTATGTACCTGGGCTGCGTGGATAATTGGATATGGTTCCTTGTTTTATATCTGATACAATAACCAAATGATGATGCGTACTTCCAGAACCTCAAAATATTGAACATAAAGTAAACATTTTTTTTAGATTTTAATTTTTAAAATAGTACAGAAGTTAAAAACTCTTTAACTTCTAAATAATATTGACAGTGGGAGATTCAATTTATAGTACGTGATTAAGTATTTATATGGTCTAAAGTAATGATCACTTATCATGCAATGTTGATAATGTGAAAGTTAGTTTAAGCATCAGAAAGTTCAATAATTTTTTTTTTTATGTTTTCTTTTTCCATTTATGAAAACGAGTATATACTTTTAGAATATCAAAAGCCAAACTAATGGGGAAGTCTGGGAACTATATGTTGCACTTCTTTAACCTTGCTTAAGCTGCTGGGTTGAGAATTGACGTGTCCCTGGTCCAAGTTCTGTAGAAATTCTATAGAAATGTTGAAAAGGAGTGAAAACTTCCTAAAGCAGGAAAAGAAAGTTATACTCATACATAATGTGATATTTATGTAATCAATGCAGAGCTTCATATATGACATGTCGGCTGCTGCATAATTAGTTCAAATTTCATACACAATTAGTCTTGTAATTCAAGGTATTAGCAAGTCTCTTTTGGAGTCGAACCAGAATATTCTCATGTTAGAACATTTTTGTTTTTGTTTTTCCCTTGAGCATTGGGAAATTGTTTTTATATTCTCATAAGAACAATCATACCCTTCTGTTTTCCAATATATTGTGAAAAGATGCCAAGAGTACCCCTCCCTCAACTCCAACGATATGGGAGACATCCGGTTGGGCATTACTATGTGAATGGTAATTTTTTGGTTGCTTTTTAGGGACAAATGCAATTATTTTTGTAAGTAGTATTTTTTTCATGTTTTATGGAATCTATGTTTATGAATTGCACATCGGAGCTATCTTTGTCATCATTTGGCGTTTATCATAAAGAAGTACATGGTCATACTGATCATGCATTTATTTGGTCATGCTACATCAAGTTAATAGTAATTGATACATTCCTGGTCTCATAGCTTGACCATGATGGCTGCGTATTATTGAAAAGGAAATTTTCAATTGGTCCTCACCTACTACTCCATATCCAAAAATGTTATTGCAATTCCTAAATTTTTTCGGATTGATTGGATGCAGGTGCTGAAAAATGGGGAGGAAGTGAAGTTGCAGCGGAATGCATTGAGTGTGTTAGAGCCACCGACTGGTAAGGAAGATGATGGCGATTGCGATAACTCTTTTTGTAGCAGCTCCGACAGGGGCGACAAAGATATGGATTACAGTATGTTTGGACTATTATTATTATTTAAATTTATTCCATATTTATATCCATGAAGTTTGGTCTGGTCCGGTCAAGTTGTGGTAAAATGTTTTGGTAATTTTACTAGTTGCTTTTGGTTCATGCAAAATTATAACTATTAGGCAACTGGTTCAGGTAATTTGTGAATTTATTATTAGGTTCTCTTGTGGTGTAGAAATGTAGACTTATTTGACGTCTGTAAATATTTTGTCTTCTGATATGTGTTATTTGATTTCACAGAACATGTAGATCTTATTTTTGTGGTTTTAGAGGAGTTGTTGTCTAATTAGTTATTAATTCTACTTCATGGGCATGGAAGTTTTTTTTACTATTAGGTACGTGTATTTGATCGTCTAATTAATTTTACAGATAGCTTAGACTACCAGAAATCAACGAAGCCTAGGGTCAGGCACACCCGACCTGCTAAGCGAAACCGGCAAAAGGATTCACTCTCACATAGCCTGAAGCCGCAAACTGTGAGCATATTATTATATAATGATTGGTTACACAAGTAAACTTTAGCTTCTATAGCAATTTAAACAATGAAAACAATGCGGCTGTAGACTAAACAAATTGTCGTCTTGCAGAGGATAGACCTGTCTAAGCTTGGGACTACTGCCTTGTGGAGATATTGGGAACACTTCAACTTGGTAATGCGGATATTTATTCCTGTAGACATATCTGTTACTAATATTTCCATTTCTGTAGTTACTTTTGAGCAAATTTTGTTATTTGGAGAATGTAACTTTGTTTTCATAGGTCAACTTAGATGCAACTCTTACCAAGGATCAGCTTCTGCATGGTGTCCGTCACCATTTTGTATCAATGGTAATTTTATATTCCCAAGTCCCAAAATGCAGGTCTTAATACTTTAAGCAAGCTACTAATACCAATTTTTTTTTTTTTATTTGCCCAAATGTTAGCAATTGGATGAGATGCAAGTTATTATGAACTTCATTCAGTCAGCGAGGCGAGTGAAGTTGATCAACGCAGAGGCCGAAGGGCCTGTCAGATGATCGGGTAATAGTAATAATATATAACGATTCTGAGGGATTAAGTGGGAATGAGAGGAATTTTCTACCATGTTGTATGCTTGGAGCAAAAAATATGGACTTGAATTAGCGTATCTTACTCACCTAATGTTGTTATTGTTCCATTTATTGTTACTAATTTATTATCAGGCTAAAAACTTTCAGTGCATAGTGATCTTCTGGTATATTATTAGTATCATTCTTTCTAGTATTTTTGTTGCTGTTGATGTGTTTGGTTCAATTTTTAATTTCTAAAGCATGTGATAATTAGGACGTTCCTTCTATGCTCACACCCAGATAATTTTATTGGTTATTGATGAATCTCATAATGGGTAATATTCATTTATAATCATCAGGTTGAAAATATATATATATTTTTTTGGGTGGGAGTATTGGAGTAAAATTCAAGAAATTATTATATTGCAGCGATCAAGTAATTAGCACAAGCAACTCGTTATGGATTTAGATTTAGTTTCTAATTCTTCCATTGGGCTTGCATTTGATTCCGGTTGCCTGAGCTCACAATTTTCATTGCTTGTGTGTTGCAATCGTTGTAAGATCAGTTTCCTGACGAAACAAGAATGTGGTAATAAATCGTTGCAAATTTAAATCTGACACGAGAAGTTGTGACTTCAATAAGACTGAAAAAAGGTTCTGCTCCATTCTCCCAAAACAATAAAAAAATAGAAATAAGGTTTGTTTTCTGCTCCAATAACCACCGACAAATTTCACACCAAGTCAAATGTGTGCCAGTCCAATATATTCAAAAAATAAATAAAAAGTACCAAGTCACATTAAATCTTGAGAGTAATTGATTTATATGACTGTCAAAATCTCTCAATTTTTTTTCCATAATAACGATGATGGAAAGTACAAATAACAAATTCAAGTGAGAAAAGCACAGCAACATTTTAAGGTGGATAAATCCCTCTCAAGCTCAAAAAAAAAAAAAAAAAAAAAAAGTATACCGACGAATGATGGCAAAAGTGAGAAATTAAACGTCAATCAATTGTGTTGTCCACAGTCTTAATTGTAAAATTATTATTTGGTACAGGATGCATGTAACAGTTAATGATATAGATATTACAAGATCTTATATAAATCATGCAAAAAAAAAAAAAAAAGTTGATTTTAATAAATAAATATCACTAATATTTATGAAATTTCCGTCATCGAATAACAAGTGTTTGGTAATGAATAAGGGATAAAAGAGTAAGGGTACCAAAATAAAAGCATTAAGAGGGTGATATAAAATTTCACTTCAATCTGTCAAAAAAAAAAAAAAGAAAGAAAGAAAGAAAAGAGGAGCTACATTACATAGAAGGAATTAATTAGGTCGTTTTTGCTTTTTTTTTTTTTTTTTTTTTTTTTACTTTCTACGATTTGGTTAGGTTGGAACTATTACTTAACAAATGATGAAGCTTTTTCTGACTTTTTGAGTGGCAATAAAGTATTGCAGATATGAATATGATCCCCTCCCCGCCCCCACATGCAATAACTAGTTAATGTAGAATTATAACATTTTTTTTTTTTGAGTAAGAATTATAACATTTTGACCCTGCACCTAATTTCTCATCTTCAAGAGACTCCCTAAAAATGAATCCCAATATATCTATATTGGGTGTCATCCTAAATTTTTTGGGAGCAAATTTCACCTCAATCTCCAACAGATTCCCAAAATATGGATCCCAATACATTTAAACTGGGCCAAAATATGGATCCCAATACATTTGAACGGTCTGGATTTGACTCTGGTTTTGGGAAGTTGGATTGGGAGTGCCCAAAAAGGCCACCAAAATAGAGAGATTTGGCTCTGGTTTTGGGAGTGCTAAAAATAGGGATAGCTTTTTGGATATCTCTTGAAAACGGTTTTCTCTCCTTAATTCCCAATTTTTAGTTTTAGGAAGTTTATTGGAGATGCTCAATTTTCTTAACTAACAACTAACAGTTATTATTATTACAGTAGCAGCCAGAAGGCTTCTTCTTATTGTTCTTTTTTTTTTTTATATACCGGTAAAAATTCTACGCCTTGCTTTGAGTTGAAATTGTTATTTCTTATAATAAATTTTTAAGATAATATGTAATAGGTTTTAAATTGAGATAATTTATACGGGCCTTTAATTTTAATGGCTGAGAACGTCAACGGACATTAACGTACGCCAGTAGTGGTGATCAATCTAAGTAAACAATCAACGATTGAAGTTTATTTCTTAAAGAAAATAGACCATTGATGTCACAAAATCCAATATTTTATTAAGAGTAAGGATATATACTTCATTTTGCTTTATCAAAAACGGAGCCTTATATTACACTTAAAATTATAGAATTGTTAACTTTTATATTAAATGTATATTACCAACATTATATTAAAATTATAGACTATGTAACATTAAAAAAATATATATAGACTACGTCAAGAGCTCGTTATAACATTATAACAGTTTCGATCAGTTGACAATCCTTATCTGACCATGGGTTTTTGATAAGAAATTAAGTAAAATATTTAAAAATGTAAAAAAAAAGAAAGCTTTTGTAAAAATGTTGTGGAAATTATGGATTAACAATGTTTTCAAATATGAAGTAATTTAAGTATGTTTGATAGTTTATCATTAAAGACCGGTAAGTTTTTGAACCACTAAAGATTACACAAAGTTTGCATGAGCTATCAAGCAATATATAAAATGCTTTAGATATAAAAATACTATTAATCTATAAGCAAAAGAATACATATAGTTTTTTATTATTAAGATTATTAATATTTATTTGAATTTTAATAATGAAGCTCGTAAAAATAACAACTATGGCAAGATATCTCTCTTCATACAATATACTAGATTTAGTCAGCATGTATTTTCATTTTACTAGTAAAAAGTTTACGCGTTGCTTTGAGCTGAAAT
Source organism: Cyperus esculentus (assembly GCA_030179965.1). Taxonomy (NCBI): domain Eukaryota; kingdom Viridiplantae; phylum Streptophyta; class Magnoliopsida; order Poales; family Cyperaceae; genus Cyperus; species Cyperus esculentus. The sequence goes on along the minus strand of JASGLE010000014.1, from coordinate 2,127,492 downwards.
TGTTATTTTTTATAATAAATTTTTAAGATAATATGTAATGGCCTTATATTGAGGAAATTAATATGGGCCTTAAATTTTAATGGACTGAGACATTAACGTCAACGGAAATTAATTTAAATCAATGGTTCTGATCTATCTAAGAAAATGATCAACAGCTCAGGTTTCTTATTTGGGAAGACAGCCCTTTCATATCATTTTTTCCAATATGCTTTAATATATATAGTATAGTAAGGATATATCTCACATCATCATGCGGTGACTAGGATAAAGTAGCATGAAATATCCTACTTAATTGCTGTATATGTATGTCATGTTAGTTGACATGTCACGAGCACATTTGAAAAATTGTTCTAATCGAATTCTACGTGGACAAATGTTGCTGGGATGTTCGATGGCTCGTCGTCGTAATTTATTTTACCTTTTTATTAATTAGAATAAAAGTTTCAAGAGAAGGGAGATGAACCTTTTTTGGGATGGGACAGTAAGATCGAGTGTACAGCTCTGAGACAAGATAATCCTCAACGTTCCACAAAGAATTCTCTAAAACCAAATTCTAACCGTCTCTACTAATAAATTTTTCAGTGGAGAGAGGCACACCGCTTCTGATAAGGCCTAATTAACCGTTCAGGTCCATAGTAAATCAAACTTGATATGGGCCAGTCCAAATATTGCTTAGCATCCTATATGGATACACGATCCCAACCACAGAAGATCCCCCGACAACTTGTTGTATTTCGACTTGGAACAACATACAGACAAAATGAGTTCGGTCGGGATCTCTGCCTATATAAGGAACCCTAGACCTTAAGGTTAGGGTTGCGACTTACACTCATAGGATAGTCATTTGTCATAAAGCTTAAAATTGTGTATTAGGTTTTGAGCTCTTTCTTGTATTTAACCTCGGCCTAGTTCGGCACAGGACTATTAGGGTGCGTTTGGATCATGCAAGGATTAGTGTAAGAATAGAGGAATAGAGAATAGTAGATGAGATTAGTGAAAAAATAGTGATTTTCGGATTAGCTAAAGAATAGTTGAAATTTGATACTATTCGGAATAGTAAAAATGTTGTTTGGATTGTATGTTTAGAATAGTGATGTATAGTTGAAAATAATAGTAGCTAATCCATGTTTTACAAAGAATAGCGGATTAGTAGCTATTCTCACTAATCTGGTTTAGTTGTTGTGCATTTGGATCATGTAAAAGCTAAGAATAGTTTACTAATCTGATTAAAGTGCTATTCCTTAGCTATCCAAACGCACCCTTAGTCTCTACCCTGCCACCCCTCTTTTATTTTTGTTTTTCTTTGTTGAGCTTTCAAGTTTTGTTTGTTTGTCAACTCTTCATTCGTCTTTTCGTCGCCCTTTTTACACTGTGAAGGGTATTTAGTTGCTCTTCATTTAAGAATGCTATGTCATCACTCGAGAATAGATTTTACTCCCGCTTCAACAAATTGAAACGGTGCTTGAAAAAATGAAGGTTTGTGAAGTGCTTACAAAGATTTTCAATTATTCAAAAAATGATGAGTTCATCACAACCAAGAAGTAACTTCGAAAACAAATTGTATGCTTCTTCAAAATTTGTCATTTAATTATCGGGACAAAATTGGTTAGATAATCGTATTATGCTTAAAAACTATCTATGACCGTCATGAATCACATTGCACATTGCGAATCAGTTAAAAAATAAAAAAAAAAGACATTATTTGTGATAGGAAAAATAAAAATAAAAAAAAAGCATTAAAAAGCCTTTCTCGTGACAATTAAAATTTGAAAAGAGAGGAGAATTATTTGCGTTACTGTCATCTGTCAATTCATCTAAAATAAAACTTTCTGAGGATTCCTACGGGCTACGGCAACAGTTCGAGATCCTGGTGGCTCCCACCTGTAAATGAAGAAGCACACATCCATGATACAGATTTCCAGTTACAGAGGCCGTGAGCCTCTCTCCAAAAAAAAATGAAGTTTGATAGCTATTAATCTTAAAATTTAAAACACTATTAATCTATAAGTTAAAGAATGCATCCATAAAAATTTTTTTTATTTTTAAGATTTTTTATGAGTTATTATAAATTTTTTAAAATCTCCATTGTCAAAATTATCACTATAAGTATTGTCAATAGATCCCTCCTCCATAAATAATTCCATTTGCTTATTACTCGGCCACAAAGAATCCCGATCTCTTCCTCCTCTTTATTATTACCTCCCTGGCTCCCTCTGTTCCTTTTTTTTTAATAATTATTTTTTTGGTGGAGAGGAGAAGAGGAGAAGAGATCCTCTGTCAAAGCATCCGAGGTAGCGTTAGCAATTAGCAAATAGCAATTAGCATTCTCCCTGTCTGTCTATCCCCATCTCACCCCCGCCCCCCCCCCCCCCCTCCCATTATCCTTTTTACACACCCTCTTCTCTTCTCTTCACTCCAAAATCCATACTCTCTGTTTTGTTGCCGTAAGCCCATAATAAGGCCATAACCACTTCTTTTCCTGTTCTACGAGCTGCCACCTTAACAAACTTCACTTGTACTCTGGAAACTGCATTAAAACTGCTGGAGCCTGGAAGCAAACAGCGCAAATGTACCATAGATAGTCATACTGTGGGCTCCCCCAGTCAGCGCTGAGACACAGGAGCGCCACACCGGGCCGGCCACAGCAACTCCTCCTTCCAGTCTTCTCACAGTGCGCGCCGGCGATTAAATTAATTACCCCTCGAAATTCATACACAGAGGGAACGCAGTAAATAAAGAGCAGCAGAGGAGAGGAAGAAAGAGAGAGGAGGTGGGTCTCTCTCTCTCAGATCAATACCAAGTTGGTCCAACCCAACTCCATCTTCAGCTCCAGCCTTTATTTTTCTAGGGTTTGGAAGGATTAGGGAATAGATAGGAAAGAGAGGAGGAGAAAAAACCCAACAAATAAATTAGTTAATTAATTAATGTTGAGAAAAGGTGTGCACGTGGAAAGCTGCGATCTTTCTTTGCATAGAATTCCTTCGTTCGACCACCGCCGTTCTGCCCTAGATTTCACTTTGTCTGGCTAAGCTAAGCTGAGCTGAGCGCTCCACCTCCTTCTCCTTCTGCGGCAATTCTTTCTAGGTGGTTATTTTGTTATTTTCCAAGAATTTAACCTCTTCTCATTGTTGGGTACTTGGGTTTTGGTGGTCTATGCCCCAATTTCGAATTTCTTTGGGTGATTTGTCCTCTTTGGGCGAAATTTGGTGCTGCATTTTGGGAAATTTGTAAGATTTATGAGGTGTTTCTGTACAATTGCTGTATTATACTTGGGTAGAAGATCTTTTGAGGGATACCCAGTTCCAGACATAGGATTTTGGGTTTGACCAGCTTGAGATGCTGAACTCCTTTGGAGTTATCTGATCTTTAGACAAAAACCCTTTATAAAAAGCCTCCAAAAATGGAGCTACCACTGCCCCAAAATGGCAGTTTTGTACAGTGTGCAAAACACCCCTCTCAGCTCTTCACTGGTGTCTGCTCACATTGCTTAATGGAGAGGCTATCTAGTGTCAATTCAGTTCCTCCACCAAACCCTAGTTTGAACATGGCCACAACCTCGTCGCAGAGCTGTGAAATCGAAGAGATTCAGTCCGTTGCCGCATCGCCTCATCCAGAAAGGACCACAAACAATAAATCTCCTGAGGTTAAGATGAGGAAAACCCTCCTCTTATTGTTTCAATTAGACGACGAGCGTGACAAATTTGCTCGAAACGAATCAAATGGGGAGAAAATTTTCAATGAAGCGCAAGTGGACACTAGTTCGAATCCCGGCAGTGCAATATCGGTAAGTGGTGATGAAGCCAAGTTGAAGGGAAAGGGTGCCTCATTCCGGTTGAGTTCGATTGTTCCGAAGTGGAGAAAAAGAGAAGCCATCAAGTCCAACCATGCGGACTTTGACAAGCGGGTTCCACTTGACCAGAGCGAAAATAAGCATAGTTTTAGGTACTCCTTTGATTTGCCAAGGCATTCATGGGATGGCTCGATTGGTAAAGCCATGGCTTGCCCTTTTGCTTGCTTAGAAGAGAGAAAATCAAGACGGAAAAGAGGTGGCACAAGTGAAGAGAGGCAAGAAACTATGAGCGAGACCCTGGAAAATGGCAAGATCGACGCATCCGTACAGGTTTTGGAACGATCTCTTTCAGAATCTGGCAAATATAGAGATAGAAAGATCTCACGGGGTTATTCTAGAAGATTCCGCCGTCCAATTATGAAGACCAATGTGACCAGCAACAATGTTATAAGCAGTAATGGCGATTTGGATACGAAAATTGAACCAAAACCTGATAATCCGATTCCAGCTGATGTTAGAAGGAAGAAGGAACCGGGATTTAGGAGTAGGAGCGTACATTATCAGTCTCCTGGTAATTTGGATAATAACGGGCTTTTACGGTTTTACCTAACCCCTCTAAGATGTAGTAGGAGCATGCACAAGGGTAGGAGGCGTAGTTCTCGGTTCTTCGCCGGGGGTTTGTTTGGTTTTTTCTGAATTCGAAAACTTGTTATAGGATGATAAATGTAAGTTTACACATCTGACTTTTAAGGTATAAATTTGTTGAGGGTTATAGGTCTCTGTCTGACAAATGCTTCTGTCAGTCATGTAATAGAAATCTAACTGTAATGTAGTTTTCCTTTTGAAATAAGGACTTCTATAGTTCTATTGATCTCAGTTTCCATCTCTCTTTTAAATTGTTGCCTCACATTATAACAGTTGTAAAACTATTTACATAGGTGTTTTTATCAGTTGCCTTGTTATTGGATAAAATGACAACAATACCCCAATAAACGATCACAATAAGGTAACACCACCCTCTTTTACTGGCATGATTCTCCACATCATATGTGTGTGATATCTTCCTTTTTTTTTTTTGGAATGAACATGTGTGATGTTAAACTGTACCAAAGTAAGCTGACAATCTCAGAGTCTGTACCAACTGTCCAAATCAGTTTACTGAAAATTTAAGCTTGTACCAAATTAGTCAGTATGGACTATGGAATTCATGATCTCTGAACTATGAAGTCACTATCCTACACTGGTATTGGATGTTGTATAAGCTTCACAGAAAGTCAGAACAGTTTGCAAATTGGTAATGATGTAGAATTAGAATTGCAGCTTTATATTGAAGCCGTTTGTTCCATTTTCTTTTTTAAATGATATTTGGCTATGCATTAAACTTAAACATTGGATAAATTTAGTGTTGGTAGATGGAATTCTTCTTTCTTTTTTCCCATTTGTCTTGCAGCAACTCAGCTTCTGCAGTAATTTATTTGTACCGAAGCAAACTTTTGAACATCAACTGTTCATGTGATTATGCTAATCTCTTTGAATCGGCTAGAGGTGGCAATCAGCTAGAGGTGGTAGATTGTCGGGTCGGGTTCGGATTAGTCTCACTTTTTCTGAAACACGGGTCGGCTCGGGTCGGATTCGGGTCAGTTTGACTTTCCTTAAAACTCAAGTCCGGTCGGGTTTCGGGTCGGGTCAAAATTTGCCACCTCTAGAATCGGCTATGAAAGTGTCGGATTGGTTTTGTTCCCCTTTTACAAGTTGTAGTTAAAAAGCTACTAGAAGATTTGGATTGCAAGTACATATTAACTATTGTTTAGGTATCACTTTTTATTTTTCCAACTTATAATTTTATTATCGAAGTTTTTATTTTTTTTAAAAAAAACATGCACACAAAAAAATATTAAACAAGGATCCATTAACAATGTTCATACTTACAATCGTACGTCGTGTTTTCAAACAATTTCAATATAAATTTTAAAAACAAAACCTAACTTATGAAATATTTTTTATACTTATAGATTAATCATATTTAATACTGATATTCCATTATATTAAGTTTGCATGAAATTCGCAGTGATCTAAATTTAATTATTTTTGAGAAAAAATAACTGATGAAACTTGAGTTGCATGAAATTTGAAATATGGGTCAGTTTAAAAATTTAATCGAATTTATTTGGAATAACATTGTAATAGACTGCGTTTTAAATAATAGCTCCGATAAATAGGAAAATTTTTTTGTCTATCCCTAAAAAAAATAAATCTTAATACGATCTCTCTTTTCAAATATTCTCGAAACTATCCATATTTTACCGGCGGCCACGGTCACAAGTCAAAAGTGACCGCAACGGTCAGCTCGGAATAATTTGTATAGAAATTGGTTAGACGTCTGTCTGACCGCTGCATTCAGCTGATGCTTCTGACCGCTGTGGTCACTTTAAATTGTGACCATAACCGCAGGTAACATAGTGATAGTTTCGAGCTATGTTTTAAAAGAGGGATAGTATTAAGATTTGTTTTTTTAGGGATGGACAAAAAAAATCGATTAAGAGATTAACAGTAAGTAGTGTTCTGTAGCAAGGATCTCTTAACGTCATAAAACGTGCTGTTAACAATCCATTTAAAAGAAGAAAAATAGAATCTAATCTACCTTCCAGTGCGAAAAGTGAAGTTTGGCAAGGCACCAATCATTCTTGCTCATTTAGTTGAGGGATTTCATCATTTTTAAGATCTCGTCGATTCTTTTTCTGTTGTTCTTTTTCTCACCTTCTCTGCAGCAAGACTCTGCCTTTTCTATCATGCCATACACGCCCTCTCTTTTTATTAGATGACACATCAATTTCCATTTAAGGGTTAGTTAAGGTTCCATGATACATCACTAAGATAGTAAGATCACATTTTTTGTTTATATATCTTCCTTTATTAAATGGTGTTTTGGGTCTTGCTGACATCTGGTGTAAGTAAGTAATTGGGTTGGGTTGTTGGCTCCACGAGCCTGATTTTCATCATGCTTGTTGTTGGGCTTAGGTGTTGAAGGTAAGTCACAAGTTATAAACACTGCTTTGTATTGTGCTAGTTCCTTTCCTAAACATTTGTTTCATTTAATTAATAGGGAATAATAATAATAATTAGTGGCTATTAGATCTATATGTGATATTGTGATGTAGATATTTACTAAACACAAAATAAATTCAATTATTAATTCAACTTTCTATATCATGATTTGATCAGCAGAGGTTAATAACAAAAATTTCCATTATAAAGACAAATTAAATCAATGCTTAACTAGAACTGAAACAAAATAAATGGTTAAAAATGATGATTACATCAACATTGAGCATTTCCAACAAGTAATCATCTTTCCACTGACAACTATTACTTTTGTTTTGTATATTACAATACATTGCATCCATGGATCAATCATGCAACTCCTAGTTATACACTTGTTACACATGAATAGAGAAATGGGACCTCCAATTCCCCATTGCTCATTGCTGAATGTCGACATTGTTGAGTTGAGCCACCAACAATCTCACCCATTATCAATAAATGAATATTATCCGTTATAAAGTAATTTTCTTTTGGATCTTGTGATTATAAATGAATATTATCCATTATGAGATTCATTTGTAATTGATAAAATTATCTGGGTACAAGCATGAAAGCAACATCCTAATCTCTTTAACATTACATTAAGGCTAATGAATTAATTGTTTTTTTTTTTTTTTTGAAAAATGCTAATGAATGAATTAATTGTCCCTAATTAGACTAGCAAAGATAGATGGGATGTCAGTATGGATCAGAATCAATTGAGACAATATACCAGAGAAAAAGAAAAGAAATTAATAAAAAATGAAAGGGATGACGTACAGAGGGTGTGAAACCTTTATCAAAAGCTGCGCATCTCATTGAGTACACTTACATTCACAAAAAAAAAAAAATATTAGAATTTTACTCGCTCACCAAAAATAATTATTTTCGATCTGATGATTAATTGGTTATAAATAAATATTACTCACTGTAGAATTTATCTGTAACTGATAATATTTTTTAGGTGTGAGTATGAAAGCAACACGAAACAAATCAAAAGGAAAATCAAAATCAAAATATAAAAAATACAGAGGCACATGAATTTCCAGAAAGAACGAATTTTATTTGAGATCAGAATAATAATAATAAAACAGAAGAAGAGCTCTAAAAACTAAAATCAATCTAATATAAATATATAATCAAGAATCAAGCGTTTCGTTTCTTTTCTTTTCCTTTTCTGTTTTCTCCCTTCCTTCCCTGTTTATCTTTTGTCCCTTTCCACTGTGCCTTTCTCATCTCCTCTCCTCTCTGTCCGCCTCTCCCTCACAATAAAGAAAAAGAAGAGCAACCAAGAAGAGAATTTGCACAAAAAGGAGAGGAATTTATCTCAGGCTCAGAATTCCATCGCCAGCCATGTCTTCTCCCAGCAAGCGGCGTGAAATGGACCTCATGAAACTGTGATTCTTTTGCCTCTTACTCCCTTCTTTGACCTCCGATTTGCCCTCCCTCACTCTGATTCTTTGTGGGTTTTCTTCTGATTCCGGTTTTGGGTTTTGTAGGATGATGAGCGATTACAAGGTGGAGATGGTGAATGATGGGATGCAAGAGTTCTACGTCGAGTTCCATGGGCCCAAAGAGAGTATACTTACTTCTGATCCCCCTTTCCTTTTTGTTCTAACACAATTGCTGTGGCTTTTTATTTTTCCTGTTGTAATTGGTACCAGATTATTATTGGGTTCTTTTTAATTTTGCAAGAATTGGGTTAGTTTCTCAACTTCAGATATATTTTGTTTGATCTGATAATCATAAATCCTTTTGCTTTCTTGAAGTGTTAGCTTTAATTTTAATTTTACTTGAGCTTATTGGTAGCTACTTTGATCTGTAATTTACCAGATAGGGCATAAAGTTTGCTTCTTTTAAGTGTAATACTAAGAAAGATTTGTCTGTGTTTAATCGAAATAATTTCAGGTCTTTATCAAGGAGGTGTATGGAAAATTAGAGTAGAGCTGCCCGATGCGTACCCGTACAAGTCTCCTTCAATAGGTTTCATGAATAAGATTTACCACCCAAATGTTGATGAAATGTGAGTGTAAATTGTCACTAATTATCACTTCTATATTGTAATTTTTATTTTCAATTATTATAATATACATTTCCACCACTTGCTAAAGTTACTTGGAGGAGAATGGTTACCATCTTATTAGGAAGTTTAGTTGAACAAAAAAATTATAGGAATGTACGAACTGCCGTAACTTATCCAGTGAGATGTGTTGTGGACGTGTTGTCTCAATAAGAGAGTTTTAAAAAAAGTTTCTTATGTGTAACACCTGATCAGAAGGGTATAGGAACAGGAGTTTTTAACTTGGAACGGCTAACAGGAGATTTTTTTTTTTAACTTGGAACGGTTAACGGAAATGCTGTTATATGTATTCTCTAGTTCATTATTAGTCAAATGCTCACATTTGTCATGTTTTTGATTTAGGTCTGGGTCAGTCTGCTTGGATGTGATCAACCAGACTTGGAGCCCCATGTTTGGTAATAATCCATCTTTATTTCCATTTGAGCCGTTTCTATATGTAATTTGAGGTCTATGCTGATATCCTTTTGTTTTATTTCCTTTAACAGATCTTGTTAATGTATTCGAGGTTTTTTTGCCTCAACTTCTGCTGTACCCGAACCCATCAGATCCATTGAATGGCGAAGCGGCAGCATTGATGATGCGTGATCGTCCCGCTTATGATCAAAAAGTAAAAGGTATATCAATCTTCTCATCTTTGTCCTTACTCAGTTTTGTCATTTGGATTGAAAAATGCCATCAGTAATAATGTAATTTGATATTCGTTGATACCATAATCAATGGAATGAAATCCTGTCAGATTGGTGTGTTTAATGTAATTTTTCTTGGAATATTTTAATGGAGACGAGCATAGTTCATGTTGTAATGAACAATGTAGTGCATGTCCACACAATATCTGATGCACTGCTGCTAAGGAGATACGTTGATTGAGTCAAAAAGGTTATGAAAAAATACCTTGCAGTCTCCCACAAAATATAAAGAATGTCATTATTGGTATTTTCTTCAATTTATTCATGTATGCGTATGCTACCACCTCATTCATTAAACTTTCTCAGGCAAAAGTGTGTTAAGTGGATGTGTTATCAGGAGGGCCATCAGTTTCTTCAAGTGTATTATGTAGTGCTTGATATATCTCTTGTTTCATATGGATATTAATTTCTATGAAGGTTCATATATCCCATGAGAAATATATATCGTGGAATTGGAGGAGGTACTATGAAGCCATGGTTCTAGAGAATTTAGTAAAATATTATTTGCGCTCTTATCAATTAGCAGGAGAAAGAAAAAAACTGCATTCAAAATTTAAGACCTAACCTTGTTGATACACCTTATCTCTAATTCTTTGAAGACTTACAAGTCTATTTTGTACTTCCATGCTTATTTCGATTCTGATTGTATCTTTACAAAATGGCGCAGAGTACTGTGAAAAATATGCAAAGCCTGAAGATGCTGGCTTGGCTGAAGAAGTAAAATCAAGCGATGATGAAGAACTAAGTGAAGAGGAAGAAGATGATGCTAGTGATGAGGGTATAGTGGGTAAACCTGACCCCTAAAATGGACGGCAAAAAAATTTAACCACAAAAAAAAAAAAAGAGAGGAAACTAGATTTGTGTTGTTGAATTACACTTGTTCAATTGTGTTGAAGCTGAACCATTTCTGTGCTGTGTCCTGCTGAATGAACTATTTGTAAATACCTGTACTCCAATGCTTAATGTCTATTTTTCAATTTGCAATTTAGAACAAATTGAAACTTCAAGTATCTCTATATATAATATATGGTTACAGTACCAAACTTATCCTGATGGTACTGTGATTGGAAGCTTTGAGTTAACTGAAACTTCTATTGAAATATACTTGTATGAATTCCTAGGAACAAGTTGAGACAAGTAATGATCAGAACTTGTTTACTGATACAAATTGTTAAACTGCACACCTTGTAAATTGATTGAAAATTGGAAAACTGTAATGAACACTAAGAATATTTGGTACAAACAACTTAAATGACTCGTTAATAGATATATGTACTTGATACTCACTACAACTTCACAAATCTGTACTGTATTAGGTACTACTTAAAAAAAAAGAATCTAATGATCATCTCCTTTATTTACTTGATCCCAAAAGTGTTTATATCACTCACAAAAATATTTCTTTCTAACGAGAAGTGTATTTATTTATATGTCATTTTGGTGCTACTAAAAATGTTAATGTAGTAATTTTGTTTATCCATTAACCATTATTTTTGTCGTAATAATTTATATAATAAGAAAATTAAACATTTCGTACACGAAATATTAACAGTTGTTTTAAAACACAAGTACTTTCTATGCTCATATAAAAGATGTGGAAAAAAAGACCATAACATGGGATATAAGAATAGTTTTTCTAAAACCAAATTAAACATCTTGCATGTGCAGCAGAACAACAATTTAATTAGATTTCGACGAATTGTAGTCTCCTCCAACAATGATTTCGCTATATATGCAAGTACCTAAACTTTTGAAAAGCTTGGCTCTATTTCATGTACAAAGTACACAACATTAAGCACATTTATAATGTTAATAGTATTGCATTATTATTATTGGGACCATTCTAATTCTAATTTTCACCATATGAATAGAAGCAAAAGCAGATCCAAAATCACTTGGGCTGTAGGGTTTAAGGATGAAATGCATTTATGGGAGTAACGTGTCCTTTTTAAAGTTTTGATTGTATTCTTCTTGGGCTGCATTTTGTGTGTTGGGTTCAAAGTTCAAACAAAAATCCAGCATAACGGCCCAGAAAAATTAACTTGTGAATGGTGATCTGATAATGAATTTCTTTTTTACATAAAAAAAAAAAAATCTGGACCGACATGCTATAAAACAATTAAGCAATAATAAGAATGGTATAGATATATTATTTACCATAATAAAGTATTTTAATATTTTTGATAGCCCAGCGTTAAAAATCAAAATCTATACGATTTACAACTGCTATAATTTAATGAATTTATTACTTGAATATCAGTAAAGAGCCCATGTATGCTTGCTTTGAGCTGAAATTATTATATCTTATAATAAAGGACTGAAAGCTCATCTCTTGTGAATAAACTAATGTGGGTCTTAAATTTTAATAGGCTGTTACATTAATGTACGTCAACGGTGGTAATCAATCTAAGTAAACAATCAACAACGGAGATTTATTAATTGAGAAAGATAGAACTTTCATATCAAAAAATCTAATCCCCTTTTATTAGGAGTAAGGATAAGGATTACACAAAGCTTATAATATTGATAATCCTTTTGTGAAATTAACAATTAATTGCTAATTAACTCCAGAGCACTCTAATCTAGTCAGTTTGGTACTCAGCACTTTTAGCGCTCATGCTCTGCTATATTGCAATGTGCAGTGCATCACGTGAGCCATTGGATTGTCTCGAGATTCGTGCAGACTTAGATCTTGGGACAATCCAACGGCTCACGTGATGCACTGCACATTGCAGTACATCAGATCAGAGGATAAGAAATCCTCAGCACTTTGCCACTGAATTTGTATTAATAACGTTGACTTCATAGTATTATTTATATCATATTTATATGTTTGTGTAGACAGCAAGCTCCCTAAAGCCAACAACAATGGAGAACAAAGTAGCACTGCAACGCTTCCCTCTCCGGCACCACTTCCTCTACATCCTCCTCCTCCTCTCCTCCAACCTCCTCGTCTTCTTCCTCTTCTCTTCCCCTCCCTGCCCTTCCCCTCCTCCTCCTCCTCCTCCTCCTCCTCTCTCCCCGCCGCCTCCGGATGCAGTACTTTCCTCCTTGCCTTCCGAATACTACGCCTTCACCGGGCCTCACAAGCTCCCCTTCGGCCACAACTCTAGAATGGATTCTGCGCTATTCAACCCCCCGTTGGCTCACCCGTGTCTGCTTTCGAGTGATCTGCTGACCGCTTTCATGTCCTACGCTGTCAACTCCTCGTGCCCCGACGACGAGTCGCTCTCGCAGAAGCTCCTCATGAGGGGATGCGATCCGCTCCCGATACGCCGGTGCCGGGCTGCCTCGCCTAAGAACCCTGTACCGCCTTTGCCGTACCCGGACTGCTTATGGGCCAAGCCGCCGGATGAGAACATCCATTGGACGGCTTACACGTGCAAGTCGTTCAAGTGTCTTGTCGACCGGATTAAAACTCGATCGTCGGATGATTGCAAGGACTGCTTCGATCTTTCTCCGTCCGGCCGTGAAATCAAGAGATGGGTATGTGAAATAATCAATGATTTTTTTTTTAATATAACCTATTTAGTAAGAACAAAAAATTGCGATGAGCGTGGATCGAACACGCGACCTTTAGATCTTCAGTCTGACGCTCTCCCAACTGAGCTATGTATCCCGGCTATTCCAAAAAATAATCAATGATTAATGGAAATTAATAAGCTACTAATTAATGAAATTATAAACTAATTAATATGCTGATTAATATTAATGTTATATATGCAGGTAACGCCTTCGACAAATCCGCTAGATTTCACGATCGACCAGGTGTTGTCACTGGCAAAACCACCCGGTTCCATAAGACTCGGGCTCGACCTCGGGGGCGGATCCGGCACGTTCGCGGTACGCATGCGCGAGCGCAACGTGACAATGGTGGCGTCAACACTGAACCTCAACGGGCCCTTCAGCAACTTCATCGCGTCCCGGGGCATAATACCGCTGTACATAACTGTGGGCAAGCGGCTGCCCTTCTTCGACAACACGCTCGACATCGTGCACTCGATGCACGTGCTGAGCAACTGGATACCGACCACGGCGCTCCACTTCGTGCTGTACGACGCGTACCGGGTGCTGAGGCCCGGCGGCCTGTTCTGGCTGGACCACTTCTTCTTTGTGGAGGGGCAGATGGAGGAGTATGTGGGTGTGATTGAGAGTGTAGGGTTTGAGAAACTGAAATGGGAAGTTGGCAGGAAATTGGATAGAGGACCTCAGCTCAAGGAGATGTACATCTCTGCTTTGCTTCAGAAACCTCTAAAAAATTCTTGGTAATTAAAGTTTTTTTTTTTTTTGGTTCTACGACAAATAATTTTTCTTTGTTTTTAGGTTTTTGTAGTAATATTTTTGGTACTGCATGTTTTTTTTTTTTTTGAGATAAAGATGAGAGTCAAGCCACTCAAATATAAATGTCTATAAAAGACCTCCCATCCGGGTTTCGGACCTGCGACCTCCCATACGGAGAGCGTTGCCCTTAGTCACACGTTATTATATATAGTTGATTTTAATGAATTTGAATCTGTTATAGGTTATTTAATTTGGTAATAATATAGAGGTCTGTTTTTGATATCCTTTTGGTTCGTGCATGCACCAGGTAACTATATATGTTTAGCTTACAATAAATTAAGTATATTTGTTTTACGGAACTATATATATATCTAGACTAGAAATAAATAAATATCTAGCTATTTGCTTGAAATTGTATTTAATCAGTTGGTTTGATTTTGGACGTCATGTGAGAAAATGAAATTCATGATCCTACGATAAACCTGTTGTCAGTGTGAGATGGAGTCAAAAGTAATTTGGGTATGAAGCAATATAACAGCAAGCAATCCATTAATTGTATTATTTGTACTCGTTGGCAAATGCATATATATGCGGTATTGCCTAATTTTATGGAACGAGGAGTTGACTAAACTAAACTCTGACTCATCCCTACTAATTAAAAAGTAGGTCGTAACTGGCTAATAATAATTCACGCCAGGTGGGAACTTAATTATAAAGTTTTTTTTTTGAGGAAGAACTTAATTATAAAGTTAATTTTGGTGTCTCTAGATTCCCAAATTCATACTGTATGGCTGTATGAAATTTCAGTGCACTTCTACCGAACATTTTGTCTGATTCGAGTTTAATTCTTTTCTTTTTTCCCCTTCTGCCCGTTGCTAAATAAATTACTTGTCAGTCTGAAGTCCTTCATAAGATTAAGATTTATTCATGTAAGGCATATTATTGTGTTACTTGTATATTTATATAATCGTATGTCAACGGTCAACCGTCAAGCTCAAGCGTCACATTTTGCTTTCGAATTTGCAATTTTATGCCATTTTTACCACACGAGGTACCAAACCAATCGTGGTTCGTCGAGAAGGAATGAGAAACACGTAAAGTCCATCTAGGCCACCCATCCATCTTCTCTCACAGTTTTGACACACCATATGTACCTATGTACTTAGCACAGTTGCATAAATATTTACTAAAAACCGTTATGTATCTATTCACTGGAAAATGATATCTATTCATTAGAAAGATATAAATGTTCACTGAAAAATAATATTTGTTCATTGAAAATACGATAGACCGGTGTATAAGTGAAAAAGGTGGACGCTACCTACTACTCAAGAAGGAATCTGGGAAGGAACGAGAACATGTAACAAAATTGGATGAACTAGAGCTGTAACTCGTTTCGTCCTGAAAAGTGGTATCAATAAATAATTAAAATTTTAAATATTTATTTTAAACAAAACTTAAAAAAATTGTAATTTTGTATGTAAGTAAATAATAATAATAATAATAATAATAATAATAATAATATAATAATAATAATAATAATAATAATAATAATAATAATAATAATAATAATAAAAAATAAATAAATAAATAATAATAATGCAATAAATTTATAAATAAGAACATATATAAATGTTAGACCATTTTAAGGGTTAAAAATTGTTTTAGACATGTCACATTCATCTTATTTAATGAGGAGAGAAAAAAAAAATACAAGTCGTAGATGAAGAGTTTTAACCAAAATAAATGGTTAATAATAGTGATGATGTGACATAGTTAAGGTGCTTGGAAATTTACTCCTAAAAAATGAGTACTTTTAGATACTAGTGAAAAGTTCACGCCTTGCTTTAGGCTGAAATTGTTATTTTTATAATAATAAATTTTTAAGATAATATGTAATGTGTCTTATATTGAGGAAATTGAAATGGGCCTTAAATTTTAATAAGCTGAGACATTAACGTTAACGGGCATTAACGTACATCAACGGTTCTGATCTATCCAAGAAAATGATCAACGGCTCAGGTTTCTTATTTGAGAAAAATAGCCGTTTCATGTTATTTTTTCCAATATGCTTTTATATAGAGTAAGGATATTTCACTCCACTTGTTACACGTGTAGCTTTTGGTCTATATTAAGTTAGGGGAAGAATTAAATGACAAAGCTAACTTGATAATGTTGACAAATAAATTCATATCAATTCACAGAAATGAATCTTGCAAATAGGGAAAATAAAAGACTAGTATCATGTATTCTCAAATGAGAAAATGTTTTTGGAGGAGGGATCAAATAACCATGTTTTTGGTGACCGGTCGCTGATTATGAAATTAAATCTTAAATAACTACATTTTAAATTCTTAAATAACAAATCTAATTAATAGATTATGTTGTATATATTATATTTTATGTATATACGAAAAATTATATCATTTTGATTTTATTTACATGTGCACCAAGCATTAACAAAAATCAACGGTTCAAGTTTTATGATTTTTTCTCCTCTTTTGATAACTATCGAAACAATGTCAAAACTTTATCATTTTTTATGTATGTGTTATTGAGATAATATAAAATACATCTAACGGTTTAGATTTTTCAATTTATGCTTAAATTAAAAAAGGTCAACCATGGGCACCAATGCCCATGATTATTGGATCCCTCCTCTTATCTTTGTCCCTTAACTTTCCTTCTTATCCATCCCCTAGTTAAATTGTTTAATATTCTCTCGTACTCTCTCAATTTTTGAGTAAATTTTTTTCATTATTTCTTCTTCCATCATACATGTATGAGGTTTTTTTTTTTTTTTGTATGATTAAGGATATGCATTTTGACTATCAAAAGTATTTGTTATATGCTAAAAGAAATTTTCAACTAAAAATACATTGGGGATCGATAAGAGAGATTTTTAAGGGGGGCAATTATCATCTCCCATAAGAATAATAGTTAAAGCAACACATCGAGAAAAATGCTTGCATGTTAATATGTTATGTGAGGTGAATTAACTGCAGAGTTTTCTTTTCTTTTTTTTTTGATAAAATAAAAGAAATAGGGGAACTAAGTGCAGACTTAATTAGTATTTTTAAATTTGGCGCGCTGTTAATTATAAGCATAGAAATTTAATCTAATTTCCAGCCCGCCAAAAGACATCACTCTCAATTTGCATTACTGAAGAAATTCCTGCTATATATCCAATGCCATTAACATTCACTATTTTTAGCATGTTGACCAGAATCAAAGTGATAATTTGCAAAAATAGATGGCATTTTCATACTTGGCACAAATTGAATCTCATTCTCTCCCCCCATTTGTTGCGTTCGTGCGTTCTTCGCGGCGAATTCTACCCGATCATCGCTTTCCCTCGTCCGTTTCGGTGTGTTGCAGTTGCAGCCATTCAAAAATTGCGTTAAAACAAGATCCAAATCAACACAAGTCTTCTTTTTTTCTCTCCACATGCCTCGTCTTCTCGATCCGATGGATTCTTATCCCGATGCATTGTTGTCGTAGTGATTCTATATTATGCGATCGAGAGTCTGGGAACGAACCTTCAGAAAGCATCACCCCCTCAATCTGCGAAACCTCGTGAATCCGGCAATGTCTGCCTCGACAGCTACTGTCATGTCTAATAACAGTGACGAAGGCGATTCTCCTCCTTCAGAGCAAGAGACTGAACATGTGGACCGACATCTTCCGAACGGGGATTTCTACACGGGCGATTGGCAGATTGGGCGGCCTCATGGCATAGGAAAGTACCTCTGGACGGACGGATGCATGTACGAGGGGGAGTGGAGGCACGGGCGTGCTAGCGGTCGCGGGAAGTTTTTGTGGCCTTCCGGTGCAATGTTTGAAGGGGAATTTCAGAGTGGATTCATGGAAGGGTTCGGCACGTACACGAGCTGCTCGGGCGACACGTACTGGGGGAACTGGCTGCAGAACCTGAAGCACGGGCACGGGAAGAAGTCGTTCCCCAACGGAGACTATTATGACGGGGAATGGAAGCATGGATTTCGGGATGGACATGGGAAGTATGTGTGGAAGAACGGCAACGAGTATGCCGGGGATTGGATGGCCGGCGCAATCCACGGTCGCGGGATTCTCGTGTGGACCGAAGGCCATAGGTATATTTCAAAGACCCTTTTTTGAAAATTTTATGCTAATTTGTATAGTTTTTTTGTGTATATATTGACATCTATTAGATGCCTTATTATTGTTTTAAAATCAAGAACCAGAAGGGAGTAGTCATAATTATTCTTTCCTTCCAGTTGGTAGCCGCTGTCAACTTTTCAAAAAAAAAAAAAAAAATATTCTTCCTTATTCCAATACTATAGTAGTGATCTTTGAATGTTTACAGATACGATGGTTGCTGGAAAGATGGCTTACCGAATGGAAGCGGCTCGTTCAAATGGCCGGACGGCAGCCTCTATGTTGGCTGTTGGAGTTTGGAGAACGGCGTACTTCAACAGAAAGGTGTGTACTATCCGTCAGCGTGTCCGAGCTCTCCGACTGCTCGAGATCCAGAGATTTTCTTCACAATAGGCCAAAGAGATTTTGAGGTATACATGATCATAATTATGATTAAAAATTTAAAACAAGTTCATTGATAAATTTTATATATAATACATATATCCTCATTGCAGGTGTGCCCAGAAGAAGTGCTGACACTGATGCCAACCATGAAGAAACTTTGGTTCAGAGGGCCTTCGAAAAGTGCGATCTCATTTGCTGGCTTGACGATTGAGGACAGCGAGGGGGAAGACGATAGCTGGAACGACGGCGGCATGACACCTCCGATGATGAGGTGGCCACCCATGGGGATAAAGAGGCAAGGCGAGACTATTTGCGAGGGGCATAGGAACTATGAACTCATGCTCAATCTCCAACTTGGGATCAGGTATCGCATAATTTTCTTG
Organism: Cyperus esculentus; assembly: GCA_030179965.1. Lineage (NCBI taxonomy): Eukaryota > Viridiplantae > Streptophyta > Magnoliopsida > Poales > Cyperaceae > Cyperus > Cyperus esculentus. Next base: position 2,108,670 of record JASGLE010000014.1, on the reverse strand, counting down.
CTTTATTTCTTTGATTTTATATCACCACATAGATTTAGATTAGTAAACTATTACTCTGTTAGTATGTAAGAATTTGAATAATTGAATTAACTTTGTCGGTATACATGAAATCCGTCAATCGGTCGATGACTACAAATTAATATATATTGTCTATTTACCAGTATACTTTAAAACAATTCAATCATCCAAATTTTAACTGGTAATTACTGAGACTACAAAAGAAACTGAATAGATATTGGAATATGGTAATGTTGTGCAGTTGAAGAACATTTTTGCTGCTAATTTGCAATCAATGGATTATTATTTTGTCTGATTATTTTTTTTATGCCTTTTCCTTGCATTTTTCTAAGAGATTTTAATTATTTTTGTCTATTAAATTTTGACTGAACTCAACCTACTTCCCTAAAAAAAAAAAAAAAAAATTGGACTAAATAAGCTCTTCGGGTTGACCGTTTAAATTATGTCTATCAGACATGCAGTCGGGAAGCAATCTGCTCCGACATCTCTGGATCTCAAGGCATCGGCTTTTGACCCGAAAGAGAAGGTCTGGACAAGGTTTCCTCCTGAAGGATCAAAACACACCCCTCCTCATCAATCCTGTGATTTCAGATGGAAGGACTACTGTCCCATGGTTTTCAGGTTCGTCAAACGATTTTATATGCGCCAGTATAAAAAATCGAAAACTGTTGGTTACCAGAAAAGCCGCATTTCGTTAAACACGATAGTTTGCCCTCTGATGATCCAAACACTGTTAAATATAGAACATGTAAAACAAACTGAAACATTTTTTTTTGTTTTGCAGGACACTGCGGAAGCTGTTCAAAGTTGATCCGGCTGATTATATGCTTTCGATCTGTGGGGATAATGCACTTAGAGAACTCTCTTCACCCGGCAAAAGTGGTAGTTTCTTCTATTTGACCAGTGATGATAAATACATGATTAAAACAGTGAAGAAATCAGAAGTAAAGGTAAACTAATTTCCCCTGACTTTAATTTGGAGAGTATTCTGGTAATTTGCCAAGAATATCATTTTGTTCATTTCTTATCTTGACATTTTGATACATCACAATTGTTATTTTACCAGGTGCTTCTGAGAATGCTTCCATCTTATTACAAACATGTGCGTGCGTTTGAGAACACACTAGTCACGAGATTTTTTGGCCTGCACTGTGTCAAATTAGCAGGAACGACTCAAAGAAAGGTTAGCGAAGTTTGGTTCAACATTCAAAATCAATGTCACTGCTGGCTAAAAATCAAATAAAACATTTATGCAGGTTCGATTTGTTATAATGGGCAACCTTTTCTGTACCAACTATCCCATTCACCGGCGATTTGACTTGAAGGGATCGTCACATGGTCGCATAACTGATAAACCGGAAACAGAGATCGACGAAACTACCACTCTGAAGGATCTCGACCTGAATTTTATTTTCAGATTGCAGAAATCTTGGTTCCAGGAGTTTTGTAGGTAATTTTTTTTTGTCAGTTTTACTTCAAACTAATTTTTCTATCAATTTAAGTTTGGACAGTTTCAATTGGTTTTTTTTTTTTTTTGGTATTTGTCATAATCTGTAATGTTTATTACCTTCTTAAACTTCTCCATAAAATCAAATAATTCAACTTAAATCATGTTTGGTCCTCACAACATTCTTTCTTCTCATTATGAACAGACAAGTGGATAGAGATTCTGATTTCTTAGAGCAAGAGAGAATCATGGATTACAGTCTGCTAGTTGGGGTTCATTTTCTTCCAGGTACAAGTCTTTAATCTGTCTACTGATCAGTTTTAGTTGTTTAAATAGTTATCTAAACTGCTCTGATTGTTACAAACTAAACAGCTGACGACACTGAGACGAAAATCAACGGCACTCCACATGTCGAGGACTCTGATTTTACAAGGTACGATCAAGAAAACAACTCTTTTACAAAATCTTTTATACAATCCTAATTCAAATGTTTATTAGTTCTCATTGATATGTTTTTTAGGTGGTCTGTACTCAAACTAGGCATCAACATGCCAGCCAGAGTCGAACAGGTGATGCGGAAAGCCGACATTTCCCTAGACCTCATCGGAGAGCCAACCGGTGAATTCCACAGTGTGATCCTGTATTTCGGGATAATAGATATTCTGCAGGATTATGATATCAGTAAGAAGCTTGAGCATGCGTACAAGTCCATGCAGTACGATCCTACTTCGATATCGGCGGTTGATCCCAGACTGTACTCGAAGCGGTTTCGCGATTTCATCTTCAGAGCTTTCACAGAGGATTCGTAACATGTACACTCTCTTTGGTTATGGTGTTGGATGAACTGTTGAAAGCAAGAAGTGCTTGATGTTGTTAGAAGCCTAAATCTAGACATGGAGTTCTTAATTTCTGGTTCAAATTATAATTGATAGATATATAGTTTTCCTATATATATGTTTGTTATTTTGTTTTGTCTCTTTTAGTTGATATTTTTGATCTTTGTATTTGTGTTGTGAATATTGTATATTTGTAATTGAACAAAATTATTATTATTGATGTTTAAGTTAATTCTTTAATTTTGTTTGTTTTATGGAAGTAGTAGGTGTTTAATTAAGCCCTTTGTTTTATTTGTTTGAATTAATTTGATATGCAAAATTCAATCTAATAATATAGAGTGTCTTTATATTGTAGTCCCCTAAAAATCTCTCTTTATTCAAACAACAGCATTCTTTAGTACATCCAGTTAATCTGTTTATCATAATCAAAACATACACAATCATTAAAAATTTAAAATTAAAATGCACAATTTTTATCTAAAAAAGTAAAATACACATCAGAGGAGTACACTGTACAAAAACTGAGACAGAAAAACAGATACAAAAATTCTTTCATAATAAAAATAGCTCGGAGAAGAAGAATCCTCCCTGTGGCGGCGATTGTCGGAGCTGGACCTGCAGGCATGGCGATTGTTGGGGCCGGACCAGGCAGCATGGCGGTTGCTGGAGCTGGACCAGCCGGCATTGCCATCGCAGCCTGCAGGTAGCACAGACTGCCTAAGATCTCTTTGACGAAGAGAACCTACCAAAGGCTAAGGCCACAATTGGAAAAAAAAAATGAAAAATGTTAACAAGATAAATTGAGTAGCAAATAACATGAATTTAGTTTTGGTCTAATAATTTTGATAAGAGTAATACCTAGCGTCCATATGTTACAAAATCAGATTACTTGTTATAAAATCAAATATAATTGTTACATTCTGAGTGTATCTATAGACGTATGGATGCATTCTCAATGGACGCAAGATGTTTCTCTTTTGATAATATCTTGAGCTTTCGTAAAGTAATGAAAGCGGACCAATGGGGTGCTTATCTTTTTCAAAAAAAAAATAAAAAAAATTGATAATATCATACAAATAAAGTACTAAGAATTTCATGATAGAAATGCCCTGCCTGTTTAATTTTTTAATGGGCTAGATTCAGTTGAGCCGTATGGTAATATATATCAGCATTGGTGGTTTATCCTATAGATAATCTTGCAGGCTGGACTACAATTTATTTTGAACCTAATCATGTGATAGAACTATATTATTTTAATTTAAACCTTTTTGGGATTAAATCTAAAATTAGGAGCCCAACACATGCTGAATTTTAGGAGTATTTGCTGTTATTTTCAAGGACAAATCAGATCAAATAGGTTCTCGATCATTAGATTTTGGAGAGTCTTTTTTTTAAAAAAAATTGATCCATAGATTTTGATAAAATAGCCCAAATTAGAATAACAACAACTATGAAGTTATTTTAAAGAGACCTAGCTAACCAATTAAGCTTATTTTTAAGGAAAACAATTCCCAACAATTAAGCTTATTTTTATAGAAGAGAGCATAACATTAGACAAAAAGTTTCTATAATCTATGGAAAAAGATTCCATAGATTATAGAAGAGACCTAACAATTAAGCTTATTTTTAAGGAAAAATATTTCCCAATCATTAGACAAAAGTGACTCCTAAAAAACATCACGTCTTATATCAGGAGTAGAAAGTGAAGTGAGAAAGCATAATTGGGCACTATATCATATTATCATTGTATTTTATATAAGTGAAAATCTTAAGATCCCCACGTTCTTATCCCCCTTATTTTCCCCCTGACGTGGCGCAACGCGCATTGTGCAGCGCAGCGCGTCTGGACGAACACAGCTTTTCCAGATTCGTCGCGCTGAAATATAAATACCTATGATATGTGGATAAATGTCTGTCTGAGAAATATAAATACCTATGTTATGTTGATGTGAATTGTTCTGTGAAATATAAAAGACAAACATTTATCTCTGAAATATAAATACCTACATTATGTAGATAAATGTCTGTCTGAGAAATATAAATACATCATACTATTGTGTTGATGTGAATTGTTCTGAGAAATATAAAAGACAAACATCTATCTCAGAAATATAAATACCTATGTTATGTGGATAAATGTTTGTCTGAGAAATATAAATACCTATCTCCTAGATGGGGAGCACGTGCGTCACGTGGGGGGCCACTTGCTTCTGCGCGTCTCACAGGGTCACGTGCTTTCCATTTTTGGAAAACGCGTTCGTAATGGAAATCACGCGTTTTCCATTTTTGGAAAGCGCGTTCGTCCGAGAATGTGAAATATAAATACCTGGATTTGTGGTATAAACACTTGGTTTCAAAATATAAACACCTAGCAACACAGGTTGTGCAGCGACGCGTTTTCAACATTTGTCCGGTCAACACGCTTTTGCCACATGGCATACTCTGATTGGGGGGGATTTTGTCCGGAAATTTTGCTCTGGGTATTGATAGTCTCACCCTTTATATAATTACAACGAACAGTCCTAAATAGAAATATAAAACCATCTTCATAGTAAGATACTTCAAATTAAGGCAAACTTTTTTTCCTATTTTATCTAAGGCTCTCTAGTTGAAATTCAATGTATAACTAAGTGAGCATCTCTAAGAGACGTCGTAAAATACTCATAAAACCAAAAATTGGGAATTAAAGAGAGAAAACCGTCTCCAAGAGATACCGAAACAGCTATCCCTATTTTTAGCACTCCCAAAATCAGAGCCAAATCGAGCTATTTTGGCCCAGAAGTTTTTAGCACTCCCAATATGACTTCCCAAAACCAGAGCCAAATCCAGACCGTTCAAATGTATTGGGATCCATATTTTGCCCAGTTTAAATGTATTGGGATCCATATTTTGGGAATCTATTGGAGATTGAGATGAAATTTGCTCTCAAAAAATTTAGGATGACACCCAATATAGGTATATTGGGATCCATTTTTACGACGTCTCTTGGAGATGCTCAGATATCAATAACATAACAATGAGGAGGACAACAAAATTATGAGAAACAATAGTTAATATTGAAAAGTGAATCAAAATTTAAGATTTGTGCAATACCTGCGCAGGTGATAACGAATCAGCTAAAGCTTCCATCTACATGATCAACTGTTGTGCTTCTCCGGCGGCGTCGGCGTAAAGCCGTGAGCTTGAAAGTTGAAACCTCACTCCTCCTCCAACAACTATAACCGAGACTCCGAGAGTAAATAGATGGCGGCTTATGAATGCGAGTTTTAATGGAAACCCTAGCATCCTTTTATAAGAGGAGAAGAACAGTCTGGGTCGTTCGATGTAAAATGGACAGTTACCTACTGAGAACAAACCTCCAAACGACTTTATTAGCGCATCGATTACGAGCCCACGGGTTTAAGACTGTGCGCGGAAGGGCTTGCACAATAGTCTGGGCCGTTCGATATAAAATGGATGGCTACCTACCGAGAACAAAACTCCAAACGACTTTAGTAGCGCATAGATTATGAGCCCACAAATTTAAAAACTATGTGCGAAAGCACTTGAACAATTTTTTACGTACGTCCGGTCGACATTTTAACTGTAGACCGCAAATAAATTTTAAGCAATATTATATAGTTGAAAACAATAAGCTGCACTTAATACTTAATTAATCTAGTGCCATTGATTTTAAACAGAGATGATTTAAATTTTTACATATTAATTTACCAACTAAATTCCATTTTTGAGGTAATGCTACATCCCTTAGTTATATGAGCAGAGCCTAAAAATACTGTACTCTTCATTTGGCAACTGAAGTAGAGTAAAAATAAATTAATGGTTTAGTACTTCAATCTGAATATTGTTGCATTTGAAATGAAAAGTAAAGTTGGAAATGAAAATTAGTTTAAGGAAGTGTAAACTAAGACGAGTTGACAAATTAATGTGCCCATTTTTTTCCACAAAAAAAAAAAGAAATGTGCTAAAGCATTCACATTTGATTCTAAGATAGTTTTAGTAAGAAATTACTATAAATTTGAATGTTTATGCAATGAATGAATTGTTGAAACCAAACACACTCGTTTCAGGTCCGAAAATGCTATAGTGATATTATAGTGCGCTATTTAGAACCTTGTGTACATCTAAAATATAAGATAGATAATAAATTTAGCAATTATATAAAACCAAAATGAAATTAAGTTTGAAAAATCATTGGATTTCATAGACTAGTGTTAACAAAAACTTAAATTCCTAACTAGTAAATATTTTTTTTTCCCTTATAAAGTACATATAATGGTTGTTTTCAACAAAAGATTTCTTTTTTTTTTCTCTTGTAAAAATTAGAAATTTATTGTACGTGGACCAATGAACTGATTATACGGTACCTTTGTTTAGGATGAAAATCTGTTGCTTTTAAGAGAAGAAAAGTTAGGTCTGCTTTTCCGATCGGATAGTCGGCATTCGTTATCGTATCAATCTCAAAGTACTTCGATATTTGCTGCACTGATCTCAATGTATTTCGGTGTCTCAACCGTCGGATCAAGAAAAGCAGGTGATCCCGATCCCCTTTTGTCAGTGTGTTTCGATGATCTGGGCCTTTGCAATTTATTAAGTGGGCGGCGCAGATATGAATATGATGCAATTTGCCTGTTCAAAATAATTAACTTGGAATTGGCCCTTTTGCAATCCAGTTAGGTACGCGTATCATTGACAGTTGGATATATATTATATATATGTAAGCATGAATTAATTAAAATGAAATCTAAAAAATAAACATGTTTATATAATTTTTCACCCTTCCCATGTTGACTCCTAACTCGTACAACGTGTTAAAATCAGCTGTGATCCATTTTAAATCTCAGACCATGAGATCGCACTTTGGACGGCTGGGATTATTTCAAAAAATACTCCCTAAAAATCACATCTGTTGGATCGTGATTGCAGGGTCTTGAGATCCACTTTGGATTGCAGCAGATACGGACTCCTCATACAACCACCTATATATCCGCCCAACCCCAAAAAAATAAAAGAAGAAGAAGAATAATAACCTTAATGTAATCTTATAGGTGTTAAAGAAATCCATACCAAATATATACTAACTTACTTTGGGAAGAGAATTGGAACATATATACGTATTAAGTTTAATTCAGAAGAAATCGGATTTTGTCTTGGGTTGTGCTGCATAGCGTACAGTTGGGGTACAATGTCGAAGTTCTTAATTTTTATTTAAGATTTAAATTAGTTCACATTAAGTTTGAGTCAGTCAAGAATTCTGCATTACACGGTACTCCACATAGAGGATCAAGAAACCTATTCAAATAATACTCCTTTTTTTTTTTAGTTTACACTAATTAATTTCGAACCATTGATATGTAATTAAAAAAGGAATTTTCCGAGCGTCCTCATTTTAACGTCCACACATACGCAAAATTTGTAACTCGTATCTTAAATTGTGTAACACTTAATTCAAATTTTGTAACAACGTGGATATATGGACACTAAATTTAAGGACAGTAGATCGATATGACCCATTAAAAAACGGAAACATCATGCGTCCATTGATATACCCGTCCATATGTCCATAGAGCTAAAAGGGGTAATATTTATACTTTGGATGTAACAGTTACACTTTAGATGTAACATTTAGCACTCTATGAAAAATCCACAGTGGACAATAGGTAGCTCTCTTTAAAAAACACCAGCTCGCTCTAGCTAGTTCCCCTAAAGGGTGCAACCTACCGTCCATTCAATGGACATCCATAGAATGGTGTTACATTCTATGACAAATGGGACTAAGTGGGTCCCATTTATAACAAAAATAGTCACTTTATGTGACTATGGATGTATGGATGGTGACACTCAATGGACGCAAGATGTTCCCCTTAAAAGAAGGCCTAACTGTTTCCAGCAGTGGGAACTCATAATATGATAATAATCTATTAATCTGTAATTGATGCTAACCATGAGAAAAATTCAAATATATGCAAAATCAAGTTATGAGTACCAAACTTCCAAATGACATGCTTATATTGATTTGGAAAAGGTCTAATTTCATGTAGTGCACAGCCACCAATCAACACCCAAACTCTCTCTTCTCTCATAAAAAAAAAAAAAAAAAAAAAGGAAGAAGAAGAAGTGCATGTCAATAGAATTGCATAAACAAAAATAATAAAAGATCAACAATGACAAGGCAATTGCAAATGAAGAAGTAAAAACATGGTTTCCACTGCAGAAACCATCAAGATGATCAAGTTCCAGATGGACTCAAGAAAGGGGATGTTGCCTTCCAGCGAGAGGTCGACGTCTGGGACAGACTTCTCGCGGTTTTCTTCGGTTTCATCGTCGAGTGCTGACGGACAACTGGCCCCTAAAAGGGCCGTCTCGGAACAGCAGAAACAATACAGGAGGAGCTGGTTTTTTGGTACCCTGTTTTGCTGCACTTCCGGCGGCTTTGATTATCCTTCGTATCCTCCTTCGCCGTGTATGTTCTTCTTCAATGGCGCTTTGTTTTTGTTGATTGGCTTTGTTCATTTTTGAATTCCTTTTTGTGCTGACTTTCTGATGCTAAACTTCTTTTATTTCTGTTACATCAATATCCATCTTTAAAAAGTACTTAATTTGTGCTAAACTTAATTATTCTGTTTTTCAGTGCCGGAGGAAGATATTTCATGTTCCATAAAAAGCGTCAACGGAAGCGTTAACGTGGAGCGAGACAGGCTGAGAAAAGTGCTGGCGAAAAAGCCGTCGTTTCAGATGATATCGCTGAACAAAAAATTCACTCTGGACGAGATCTTTAAGGCAACCGATTACTTCTCGAAGAAATGTCGAATCGGGGAAGGCGGTTGCAGTATGGTCTACAAGGGACAACTTAACGATGGCACGGTTGTTGCGATCAAGCGCGCCAAGAAGGTCCTGATCACACTAATCTTAATCACTCGACTGTTTTTTCGACACGATTAATGATCAATAGAGCTGCTAATATAAATCTTTGTATGTTCATATCATGTCATTTCTTCAGAATATGGGAGATGTGCATTTGACTCAGGAGTCGTTTCGGAACGAAATCCAGACCCTTCAGCAAATCGAACATCTAAATTTGGTCGGCTTTTACGGCTTCCTGGAATATGACGATGAGCAGATCATTGTCGTTGAATATGTGCCGAACGGCAACCTCCGGCAACACCTTGATGGTAAGTTGTCTACTTCCTGAACCTCGCTGTTTATTTCGTTCTGAAAACCTTTCAACAAGTTTAGCCTGAATTAGAGACCGACTTTCGTTGCACATACATACAGGTGCTTTCGAAAAGGTTTTGGCTTTTGGGGCCCGGTTAGACATCGCCATAGATGTTGCTCATGCCATTACCTATCTTCACACGTATTGTGGTATATTCAAATCTCTCATTTCTTTTTCTAATCATGTTTTTGTTTGATTAATTAGAATATAAAGTTTAGCATTATTATGTGGCCCACGAACTAATTGATTTAGTGGTTTGGTAATCAAACTTTCTATCTTAACTGCACTATTGTCTAAGCAGTTAAATTAATTTCGTAGATGCCCAAATTAATGGGCGCCCTTTAAACTCATATTTACTTGTCCACCTATGTCCATTGCCAGTGTAACTTGGTTGTTTAGGCAGTACATGAAGAGATTAGATGGCGCAAGTTTGATTCACGCCCTTAAATTTGGGTATTGGTGAAAATAACTTGACTGTTTAGATAGTGGTAGAGATAAGATCAATATTTTGAACATATATGAAATTCTTCCATATTTTGGTTCTTTAATTTGTTTATTAATCATGTTCAAAGAATCAAACATGTTCGACGTATCTTCCTTCGAATGCAGATAAGCCGATAATTCACCGGGACATCAAATCCTCAAACATACTCCTGACGAACAGTCTCCATGCAAAGGTAACCGATTTCGGGTTCTCCCGGTTTGGTCCGAGCGACAACGGAGCAACTCATGTTATGACCCGAGTTAAAGGCACCGTAGGATACCTCGATCCCGAATATTTCAGGACGGCCATTTTAACCGACAGAAGCGACGTGTTTTCGTTCGGGGTCCTGCTCGTGGAGATGATGACAGGACGGCGCCCGACCATGCCGAGGCGAGGCAAGGAACGGATCACAGCCGAATGGGTACGTAATTCCGAATCAATTCCGTAAATTATTTGACAGTATCAGCAATCAATTAGTGTAACAATTAGAGGTGGCAGATTGTCGGGTCGGATATCGGGTTGACAGCTGCCGGCATTTTTTCGAGTCGGGTTCGGGTTTGGGTATCGGGTTGACGTCTGCCGGCATTTTTTCGGTTTGGGTCGGGTCGGGTCGAGCGGGATTTTTGGGTCTGTTCAGATTTTGAACCTCTATTCCCGGATCAGTCTGACTTTCCCTAGAACACGGGTCGGGTTGGATTCAGATCAGTTTGACTTTCCCCTGAAACTCGGGTCGGATCAAATTTTGCCACCTCTACTAACAATTGGGTTGTGAAAAATTCAAAAATATCATTGTTTTTTCATAATTAAGACTTGCAAATTCAAGCAACATTACTGGATTAATTGCAGGCGATTATGGAGTTTGAGGGAGGGAGAGCAGTTGAAACACTGGACCCAAATCTGGAACCAAATTCAGCAATCAATCTGGCGCTTGAACAGGTATATGAACTGGCTTCGCAGTGCCTGGCACATACGAGGCAGACGCGGCCGAAGATGAAGACGTGTGCAGAGATCCTCTGGAACATCAGAAAAAGCTACCGCGACCTCCTGAATTCGCAGAAAGATCGCCGGAGTTGAAGTATCGAGTGCAGAAGATTCGATCACCTGGAAGAAGAACAGAAAGCAGAGACCTTTGGTATATATTTTTTTTGTCTGCAGAGATAATTAATCAGATAATTATAGCGTGTTTAATTACTAAAAGAGATTATGTGATTCGTTTTGCCTTCATGTAGTTTTTCATGTAGATATTTATTTGTAATTACATTTTTTTCATTATTTATATCAAATTGTATAGTGTAAATTTTTTTTTTTTTTGGTCAAATACTGAGTTCACTCCAAGTTAAAGTTTCTGTATTTATTTTTTTAAATTTGTATCCGTTTCTTTAGCCTTTCTCAATAAATTTCAATTCACATATTATTATGTTCTATGTTTTTTTCCTTTTTCTTTTCATTGTATTTTTTTTTCTCAAATTACTAGTATAACGTATGTATAATGCACTGAAGATCCTATATTTACTACTATTCAAACAGAACCCAAGTATCACAAATAATTCCATCTCAATTCTTACAAAGTTACATAAGATGGTACACACATGGGTTAAAACTTAAAAAGTGCTTATACCAATATGTAAATGTGTTTTTGCGTTTCACCCGATCACATATATATGTAGCTCTTGTAAAAATGAAAGATGAAAAAAAAATATATAATTACATATATTGTGATGTGTAAGTATACATGACGTGTAGAAATTATCAAAATGGGAATAAGAAGATATTTGATACATGAGATCATAAATTAATGATCTTACTTTTCTGAATTTTAGTTGCAAGATTTTCTTTCAAAGAATTACATGTTAATTGTATGAAGAATATTGTTTACATCACCGTATAGCTTATAGTGATATCGATGCAAACCGGTTATGTATAAAATGGCGCTTCATAATTGAGAAACATCTTGCGTCATTGTAAATGCATCAATACGTCCATAGACACACTTATAATGTAACAAATACATTCAATTTTGTAATATATAGATATGATTTTGTAACCTATAGACGCTATGGACAGATATTCTATAGATGCTAGGTATTACTCTTCATAATTTCGTAAGTCGTAAAGGAACATTTCTCTAGATTATTATTTTTCTAAACTAATAAAGTAAATATATGTGACGGTATCAATTTTAATACTCATAATAATATTCTCGTAACATTTTACGTAAAATCTCTTACTCTGTTATTAACAGGCAGCGCTGCTGTCATTTTAGTAGGGAAAAATAAATAATCACATTGCCAAGCTTATGCCTGCTGGATTACATCATGATTTGTTATTAACTATTACGTCATTTATACTTTTATCAATTAAATATTGGACGCAGTAACTAACAGGAAATTAAAGTCTCCATTTACTTGGTCTCCACTAATCACAGAAACAAAAGAAAAAAAAAGGAAAAAGATCAAAAGAAATTGATCTGTAGCTGAGGTGAGAAAAGACACAATCTAGCTTGATCAGGGGTCCTTTTCAAGGACAGCTGAATGCATTAATTTGTGATCAATCTATACTAAATATAAGGAAAATACGTAAAGTCCACCCTATAAAGTAGGCTACCCATCTACTCTCTCTCACAATCTGACACACTTACATGCACCCATGTGCTTGTCACAGTTGCATAAATGATTAGTGGGAACTATATGTTATATATATGCTTGTCACATCCAAGTCCACTGTAATGTATTTGTTTACTAAAAATTGATATATGTTGATCGGAAAGTTATAAATATTCACTGAAAAATGATATTTGTTCGTGACAAATACGGTAGACCGGTGGATAGATAAAAGGGATGGTCGCTAGCTATTACTCTTAATATAAAGCAGCAATTTATTCATTTTACTTTTTTTTTTTTACAAAGGCGTAATTTCTACTGCACCATTATCCGTTAAATGGACAATTACTTTTAGAGTTTTAGTATAAAACAATAGCATTTGTATTGATGGCTTAAGAACACTTTGGTAGTATTTAAAAATTCAAATAAGTATATTTGCATCTGCGTAATTCACCCATTCTTGAACTTATTTTTTAAAACATTTTTTGGCTTACTTGATCAACTCGAATTGACCCACCCAACTTCCACAAGTAGCATTTGGTAATATTATAGATAATTATTGTTGAAAAAATTGGATATTTTCAGACTCACCACCAATTAATTACCTCTCCCTTGATTAAAATTAAATCTCATTGACCTTCATTTGGTGGTTGGATTTTTCCATAATTTAAGAACTAAAAAAATATAGAAATCCAAGGGCGTTCAGTCTCTGACCAACTCCTCCATATGCAGTTTTCTAATTGAAAAATGCTATAGAGATACCAAAAGTGATACCAGAATTAATACCAACTATATTAGTATTTTATAATAAATACTAAATGATATACTATATAAATTAATTGCAAAACTATGCTTTTTATTTTTAAATAATACATTTTTATGTATTATAACGATAACTTGAATACTAAATGAATTAATATTAATATATTAACATGTTTAATATGAATACTATCATATCGGTATCAGCTCTGGTATCTTTTGGTATCTGCCTATTAGTTCCCTTTCTAATTTCTCTCTTGGGTTTTTCCCTTAACTTGTTTATACTTCATAGGTTGATTATTGGTGCATAGTGTTCATACATTTTTTTAAAAGTCAACGCATTATATATACCTTACTCTGTTATCAACTATCATTCTATTTCTACCAATTCTCAATTTAAGGTAATTAAGAAAAGCTGATTCAACATTTTAGTACCTCTTTCGAATTTATTCCATACCAGGATATAATTATTAATAATACGTACAAAAAAGAAAATTTGAAACTTGTACAATTTGTGAATTTAAAAATTTAAAACTGTTGCCTATTCCAGCAGGGATGACAGTTAATTCCACGCAAAAACATACTGGTTCAGAGTTGTTTATATAATCAAGTTATATATTATCACTAAAAAATATATATATGCTAGCGTAACATTAGAAGGTTTCAAATTAGAGTTTAAAAAAATTGCAGCTTGCATGATGTAACAATATACTTGTGCCTAAGAGAGAGAGAGAGGAAAAGAAAAGCAAGAAAAAAAAGAAGAACAAGAACAAGAAGAGAACCAAAGAGGGGATCGATTTCTCTCTTTGAATCAAAGCCAGTGAATTAAGTACCTTATGAAGAAGAACTTGTGGAGGAGTCTAAGCATGAGCTCGTCAGGATTATCCGACCCCAATCACTCGCGCGCCACGGGAAGCTCGGACTTCTCCAATGCGTCGACCCTCTCTGTCAATTCTACGGACTCCAGCTTCAGACGGCGGAAGAACATGTCCGATGCTCTCCTGTCCTGTCTCGGTCTGGAATCCGATGGCCATGGTAATAATTAACAATCTTCCTTTTTTATCTGTGTTACTGATTCTTCTTGCTCTGGATATATATTTTGATGTTCTTGTAATATTTATTGTACACATATTTATTTTGATCCATGGCTCAATTCCTTGTGATCAAAAGAAACAGCAAGTCAACTCAAAAAAAAAACAAAAAACAAAAAAAAGAGAAAATATTGAAATTGAGGTTTTATTTTGTATATATATACATTCCATGTGAAATCTGCAGGTAGTGCAAACAACTCGGATATTAAGAGACTTCTGAAGAAGAAGATGTCACTGCAAGTGATATCAGGAACTGTCAAGTTTACATGGGACGATATCCTGAAAGCCACCAAGTGTTTCTCGAATGACATGAAGATCGGCGAAGGCGGTTTCAGTAATGTCTACAAAGGAAGGCTTGGAAATGGCAAGGAGGTCGCCATCAAGCGAGCTAAAAAGGTAAATTCGAGTAACAGTATACATATTTCTATCTCCTACAAAAAAATAATCATTTACATGTATGTATAACGAATTAGGCTACAGTGATATGCATATCATGGTTTTATCGTGCTATGCGGTCTGTACCTTCATTTCTGGTGTCCAAATAGTCGATCCGAACCACTCAATGTGATCTCCATATAAAAATATACTAGAAAACCAAATTTTACGATTTTTTAGAATTTTTTTGCTATTTTTAATGATGGGGAGAAAATCGTTGTTTTGTATGAATCAGAATCCTTGGATATAGCTATTTTCTTCCCATCATTTTGATGGGGAAATAATCGTTGTATAACATGCTCCAAATCTAATTATATTTCATTTTGAAGGTAAAATCATAAATAAATTATAATCAGCCTGGAATAAAGAAAAGGAGACAGATGTAGCTAAGCACAGAACAAAGAACTGTGTACCTTTCAACGGAATCGTTCTTTCAGATTTGATCAGTAGTTGCACAATCTGATTCAAGTTTTTTTAAACTTCAGGATGTTGGCGATGATCGATACTCGCAAGAATCGTTTCAGACTGAGATTGCAACGCTTCAGCAAATAAACCACATGAATTTGGTGGGGTTTTATGGCTATTTGCTCTTTGAAGATGAGAAGATCATTGTGGTCGAGTACATACCGAATGGCAATCTCCGCGAGCACCTCGACTGTACACATTTATCCATCAGTTTCAATGTTTATTTGTGTATTTGAGTTTTTTCTTAGAAATTTTTTCAAGCTAGAAAGCACTCAAAAAATCCCCCAACTTAAGGTTCCAAACGAAAACTTGAACTACCAAAACAATGGCTTTTTTTTTTTTTTTTTTTTGAGATAAAGATGAGGATCAAGCCACTCAAATTTAAATGTCTATAAAAGACTGCCTATTTGGGTTTCGAACTAGTGACCTCCCATACGGAGAGTATTGCTCTTAGCCACTAGACCAAAGGCTGGTTCTTAAAACAATGGTTTATTATCGTTTTCCTCGTGACAATGTGGTTAACTCTCACAAATAAATTAGTTTTGGTACCTTTTTTTTACTTAAGAAACGGATAGATTTGGTACATATTTGATCTGATGTTTTTAGTTTATAACTCACAGGTAAGTATGGAAAGGTGCTGGAGTTTCCTAATCGTTTGGACATCCTCATCGACGTTGCTCATGCTATCACTTATCTCCATACCTACTGCGGTACTTCTCAAATTCTAGTTCTTTTGAAAGCTAATGAAGTTCTATTTGATCTTAGCAAACATGTTATGAGGATGAAATCCTGTCATTCTTATGTAAATGCATATTTAGACCACTAAATATGTCAATATTAAATCAGCAATGGTGCTCCATTACCACAAGGTCCATATTTGTTTTACTGTTTCAGATAAGCCCCTGATTCACCGGGATATAAAGTCCTCAAACATTCTTCTGACAAGCACACTACATGGTAAGGTAGCTGATTTCGGACTAGCCAAGCTCGCTTCAACTGATGCGAACAACACTGTCGTTCAAACAGTTGCGAAAGGCACTCCAGGCTACATTGATCCAGAATACTTCAGGACAAACCAGTTGACAAGCATGAGCGATGTCTATTCTTTCGGAGTGCTTCTAATAGAAACCGTTACTGGCAAACGTCCTGTTGAAAGAGCTAGCAAAGTGACAACAGTTAAATGGGTCAGTTAGCTTTCATCCAAATTACCATTTTTAAAAACTATATTAAAAATTTACAAAGTGATACATTTTGGTGATAATGATAGGCAATGATAGAGTTTAGCAAGGGAAATGCGATCAATACACTCGATCCTAGACTGAAGGCAAATGAAGCAATGACCGAAGCGGTGAAGCAGATTTATGAGTTGGCAGGAAGTTGCTTACATTCTGATAGAAGGAAAAGACCAACCATGGCTGAATGCAGTAGGATTCTATGGAACACAAGGAAAACATATACTGACATGTTAAAAATGGAGTCGAACGACAATTGATAAAAAGACGTTTCATTTCATTTCATGCACAATGCAGTTATATATATATATATACAGGGAAGACTCTATGCGAGTTGATCTTTTTGTGGTTTGGTTTGTTCAACTATTAATAGCCAAAACGGCAAGTTCGTAGTTTTAGTTCAATTCCTTCTTTTATTCTGTTTTTTATCTCTATTGTTAACAGAAGTTCTGGTATAGTAAGATTTTTGCCTGTACACTCTCGCTTGGAAAATTTCAAATGTTGGATGCAGCGGATTTTTTGGTATGTTATATTGCAAGTATCCTTAAATAATACCGGATACATAAAGCAAACTCATTTTCAATTTTTAGTTGAACAAAATTGTGCATTTTCTAATAAAAAAAAGTTGGAGCATTTGTGTTTAGAGTACCAGTGCAGAATGGTCTCTGACTCTGAGTTTCTCAGTCATTGCATAAATTTCAAACACCATTTGGAAAAGCAGGAAAGGTATTGCCCCTTCCAAATTGTACTGCAAGTAGAAATGCCAATCAATATTGTTAAATGTTAATCACTTCCAGTTAAGAGTTGTAAATACCCAGCTATTCTGCAGGAGATGCTACATTTCTGATGCCAACCCTGTTACTGGCACCCGTAATACTAACATTCGGAATTGTCTTGGGAGGATTTGTGTTGTGATGACTACTGATATTTTTAAGCCATATATAAATGTCTAATTTGTGAAGCTTAAAAAGATGCAGGAGTTGTGCTTCCTTTTGTGTTCACAGAATTTACCCATTAAGCTGTGTATCTATTAATTTGAGGAAGTGCTCATTTCTGGATATTCTGATAAAAAAATTATATATCCTGGGATATTATTAAGTGTGTTAGTTGAACAGGCTTCATTAAAATGCTCCGCAACAAAAGTTTCGAATTAAACATTGTATGATTATGTGTTAAAAAAAAAGGAAAGAGTATGAGCTTATCATAACAATTGGCATTAACTAAGGAAATTTGTTGAGCATTGCAGCCAACCATTTCCAATTGTGAGGCCATCACTTCAATTTCAAGCCATCAATTTCTTCAAACAGAAATGCAATAGAAAAAGGTGATATTAGTTATACACATCCTGACATGAAAATAGTTGTCAACAACCAACATACTTTTCTAAGAATGCTTTCGCCAGATTGCTAAAACTTGAGCTAACTGTATCTGCAGAGTAATCCCTTATAATTTGTACCACTCCTGGACTTAAAATCTCCTTCTGCGTTGAAGCATTGCATAGGTAATACAATGCTCCTAAGGCATAGCTAACCTGCAAATGTATTTAATTAGTGCTTCTAATTGACACATATTACTAGCAAAATCAGCAAAAAGAAATGAATATTTCGTTTGCGCTGATGGGTACAATTGGGACCAGCTATTTAGTAAAGTAAAAATAATAATTGAAATTAAGTTTATAAAGAAAATGTACTTACAGTATTTCTGACAGGACTTGACAAGCACTGAATGACCAGAGGTATTCCACCCGACCGAATAATTACAGCTGCGTTTGCTGGGTCTACGTTGAACCAAGCACATAATATATTAACTTTATATAAAATAATTGAAAAGGATGAAGGAAGGAAAAACAATAAGTATCAAATTCATCCTACTACCTGGTCATGCCTAATACACAATACATACTGACAGGCCAAAACAATTAAGAAGCATGGTACCAACAACAGGTCCATGATCTCTTGAAAAACAAATTAAAAAAAAAAAATTACTAAAATGGAGACGTATGAAGCATGGTACCAACAACAAGGTCCATAATCTTTTTTAAAAATAAATAAATAAATTACTAAAAGAAAGACATATTTTTCAGAGGTTGACCTTTGGGAGACACCTAGAATGCCACATTCTTTTCAGGACAAGATTACATCTGTTATTTAAGATTTTTGGGATTCCTTTTGAAATTCACTGGAAAAGATAAAATCAAAGAAGAAAACTTGACAAAAGAAGAAAACATAAACATTTTATGAGCTCTCACCGATACAAGAATTACAGATGCCACCTACGCCAAACTCCACGAGCTTTTCATTTGGTTCTGTCATGCAATCCAGAAATAGCTCCAGAACATTTAGCTGTCCAACATAAGTCACTATCACAACGAAATGAAATGAAAGCAATCATAAGTAATCTGTACGGCTCATTCTAAGCACTCGGTTCAATTACCTGGCGCAGAAAGGAGTAATTATAGGGATCATACGCAAAGTTAGCCAAGTTTGCTGCAATTCGCTCTTTCGACTCTATGAAACAAAAGGGAAAGATGTGCAAATCAAACATAATTATAACCAAAATTACAAAATCCCCAGGAAAACCTGTACCAGTTCAGCAATTAGACCCAACCAATTCCAGAAATTCAATAAAAAAAGGGTTGTTTTTACTTCTTACCTTCTTCAGTGGCCTTCTGGAATTCTGTCACTAGTTCCTAATCAGAAAACATGCACATGTCAGTTACACAAAAACCCAACATATACAGTTTAAAATTACAGTTACTCCTAAATACAAGTTACATCAATTCTTGGCAAGCAATTCAAGTTCAAATCAAACCCACCTGCATGTACTGAAGCCTGGGAGTGCCATATTTGCCCGTCCGCTCTGCCTGTCTCTGCTCGTTCGTGAACATTGATTCTCTCACAATCTAACCATCAAATCAAACCAGAGGAGAAGGAGAGAGAGAAACTAAACTAATTTCTCCGAAGAAAAAATATACAGAGTTGAAAGGCAGTTTTTGGGCTGGGCCTAGATAGTATTTTGGGCCTATATTTGTTTCTGCTTGGATTTTAGTGGATCTTTCTGGGCCTTTTTGGGCTTCTATGGGCCACATTTATAACCTAGGAGGTTCTTTATTCAACAGATTTTTGGGCTGGGCCTTGATGGTACTTTGGGCCTATATTTGTTTCTGCTTGACTTTTGTGAATCTTTTTGGGCCTTATGGGCCGTTTTTGGTTTTTATTGGGCCACATTTATAACCCAGGAGGACGAGGTGGAGATTATATTATATATAAGAATAAAATTTTATATTTCTAGCTACTCACTAATTAATCACACTACATTACACTACACACTGGCAACCAAAAATAGAGTTTTTTGGTCACTTATAAAATTACTAATTTCTCCAAAAAAAAAAATACAGAGTTAAAAAGGCCTTCTTTTGGGGTGGGCCTGATGGTATTTTGGGCCTAGGTTTGTTTCTGCTCTAGTAAATTTTTGGGCCTTTTCGGCTTTTTATTGGGCCACATTTATAACCCAGGAGGACGCAGTGGAGATTATATTATTATATAAGAATAGAATTTTATATTTCTAGCTACCCACTAATTAATCACTAATCACTACACTACACACTGGCAACCAAAAATAGAGTTTTTTTTTTGGCTAGTATGAACTGTGAAAGATCCGGAAATTCTGGTGCTTTGGAATTTTCAATTGCTTCACTAAACTTAGAGACACAGTGGCTGACTAAAATTAGAGACTAAAGTTAGGCAATTGTTTGGTTCTTTAACCGTGTACTCGGCTAATATCAAACGGTACCAATTATAAATACGCTTTGAGGTATTCTTTTTGGGAGATAAGTATAATTTTTAACCTTGATTTAACATCAGTAAATCTTTACAACAACAGTGCAATAAAACTAAATGTTGCGGACAATCTAAAGTGCTTACAAATACCGCAATACAGGAATCGAATTCTTAGATGGTAAACATTATTTACCTTGCTCTTTTTTCTGTATTGCCTTGCTCTTTTCTGCCACAGAATCTTGTACCTCTGTCAGGTGTAACACAAAGGAAAATAAATTAATTGACAACCGAACGAAGATCTATGAACTGATAATGGAAAAGCAAACAGTAGGAGAAGTGTCAATTATAGAGAAATTAAATTACTTTTGTAGAAGGTCAATTTCTTCTCTAGTTTACGCAGGAGTCTCGCCTGTCGATCTTTGTGTTTTGGATCCTGATCTGCAATAAAAGAAGAAAATTCACCACAAATTCCAACAAAAAAAAACCCACAATACAAAGCAAGTTCAAAGACACTAAACACACATATTTCAGCAGTTAACCCATTGATCGAATCAATCTCCTTCTCCTTGTTCAACAACAACAGCAGAGCAGAGGGAGACTCGCGGGTTCTTGATCGTTCGTTGGGAGGGATGACGTCCGTTGTGTTGGGACTTGGGAGACTTTGGGAGGGAGGCAGGCAGTCAGGCAGTGAGAGAGATCGGATGGAGGATATTCGGCGTGTTCATCCTCTACTCTACTGCACAGCGATCCAACGACGATGGAGGATAACTCCTTTGCACGAATCATAAAGCAAATGGAACGGCTGGATCTCTGCGCAGTAAATAACTAATTTGGGCCGTGCAGTTTGATTAAAAAAAAAAAAAAATTGGGCCGTGAAGACTTCTGAGAGGGGTTCTGGAAATATTTGATTGACTGTGGCCGGATGGGGTGCGACCATCCTTATTTCAGCATGCAATTTGAGGACAGTGCTTCAGATTAGAAAAAAGTGGTACTTTTTCTGACAATATGAGATATGAGTGGTAGTCATATTAAGGCACTAAACATACATATGGGATATGGGTGACAAAGAACTCAGAGAAGCTAAATCAAAAATCAAACCTTTGTTTCTTTCTTGAAATTTGAATCCATTCCCATTTCCCTAAACCCTAAACCTTAAACTCCGACTCGACTTCCCTCTTTCGAATCCATTCTCGTTTCAATTTGGTGTTGAAAGAAGAAATGATGAGAGGAGGATCGCGCGCTTCTTCCAGTACCCCAAACCCTAGCAAGAGATTCAGGAATAATGTGTTATTTAAGATTTTGGGGTTCCTTTTGAAAATCACTGGAAAAAAGATAACATCAAAGAAAACTTGACAAAAAAAGACAACATAAACATTTGAGCTAGACTATTATACTAACGTTAGCATTTTGGTCCGAAATGCTAACACCTCAAAATTATTGTTATCGTGTCCGAAATCACGATTTATGGTGCTCAGTAAATTCTTTATGTGAAAATATTGGGGAATACAAAAATTTTCCATTTTTAGATTTTTCTAAGTATTTTTTTGCATTCCTGAAAATAGCATGTACAAACATCAATATTTTATTAATATTTATGACATCCCTTTATAGTATATTAATCTAGGACGGCTCTCTACAGTGTAATGAACAGTAGATTTTTTTTTTATTTTTTAGATTCTTCAATAGCATCTTACCGTTCAGTCATTTAAGAGAATAATCAAGAAGATATAGTTGTTGATATTGAAAATGTAAATAAACAATATACAATATATAAGCTACAATAAAGTACTCTTTGATAGCTTATCAAAATTTTATATACTTTTAAAATGTTGGAAATTAAGGTATTATCAATAGACTATTAAATAACACTTAAAATTAAATATAATTGAAATCATAGCCAACCTACAAGGTTAAAAGTACAGTATAATTTTTTTTATTTCTAAGATTTTTAAACAATACTTTAAAACTTCTTCCAAACTTCATTGCCATATTCGTCAAGATAACCATTCTCTACAACTATTGCTTTAGACTTCTTTTTGTATACTTCAATAATTGTATTCAAAAATATTAAATGTGTTGTAAACAAATTTTATCCTTACACAGCAATATTAACGTTTTAGAAAAATAACTAAAAAATTTAACATCTTGGACAAGAAAAATTACAAGTGTATGTTTGTGGAGTCCACCAAAAGATTGAAATGAAAGAAGATTCCAATTCAAGATACAACTACACATGAAAATTTAGTGGGCTTCGAACCACGTATGTCTTCTAAAATTATTATTTGCTGTCATTTTAGAAGATTGAAAAGAAATACTTACAAAATTTTAAATGGTAAAAAATTTTTATACAATGAGATTTTATAAAAAATATAAATCCAATAACAAAAAAAAGTTTATTATGATCTATAACAAAAAAAACTATAACTAACCAACTATGTCTTTAAAATACTCACATTTCAGAAATACAATACAATTGTATAAATAACTTCAAGAAATTATGTTTATCATGATCTCCTCCACTTTTTTATTATTTGTATTATTATTAGTAGAGAGATGTGTATAACTTTAGATCCCTCTCAGTTCTAAAAATATAAGCAAAGTACGCTACAAAAAAGATAATATAAACTCTGAAAATAGCAATTTATATAATATGAAAATTTCTTCATAATTTATATCTTTTTTCTTCGTACTTCATGCTTTTTTTAGTTTTTATCCCTTCTTCAAGATTTAAGATTACATTCCAGTTCGTTCTTTTCGTTCAAAATATTAATCTAATGCCGAAGCAACGCGAGGCACGTATCTAGTATTTTCTAAAATTCAAAAAAATACTTAGAAAACTCTAAAAATGGAAAATTTTGTATTCCCCAATATTTTCATATAAATAATTTATTGAGCACTATAAATCATAATTCCGGACACGATAACATAAAATTTGAGACGTTAGAAAACTCTAACGTTAGTATAATAGTCAAACTCTAAACATTTTATATCCTCTCACCGATACAAGAATTACAGATGCCACCTACGCCAAACTCCACGAGCTTTTCATTTGGTTCTGTCATGCAATCCAGAAATAGCTCCAGAACATTTAGCTGTTCAACATAAATCACTATCACAATGAAATAAAATGCAATGAAAGCAATCATAACTAACTAATTTGCACAGCGCATTTTAAGCACTTGATTCCGTTACCTGGCGCAGAAAGGAGTAATTGTAGGGATCATACGCAAAGTTAGCCAAGTTCACGGCGATTCTCTCTTTCGACTCTACGAAACAAAGGGGGTCAAGAAAAAACCTCATATTCAATACAATATGTGCATCAAACTTATTTATAACCTAAATTACAAAATCCCCAGGTTTACCCTGTACCAGTTCAAAACCTAGACCCAAAAAATTTCAGAAATTCCAATAGGATCACTACCACTGTTTGTAATAGGGTAGATGGGTGTGTTTGTTTTTCTCTTATCATAATCAGTACCTCTTATCTTATCCTAATCTGTAACTCCAAAACCCGTTTTTTTGGTTTCTTTTATCAATAAAATTATATAGTAGGCGATCTCCTGCTACCTTAAATTTCAGAAATTCAATGGAAAAGGGGGTGGTTATTACCTTCTTCAGTGGCCTTCTGGAATTCAGTCACTAGTTCCTAATCAGCAAACATGCATATGTCAATAACACAAAACCCAACATTACGCAAAATTCAAAACCATAGTTACTCCAAACTACAAGTTACATCATTTTCCTGGCAGGCAATCAAGTTCAAATCAAACCCACCTGCAGGTATTGAAGCCTGGGAGTGCCATACTTGCCCGTCCTCTCTGCCTGCCTCTGCTCGTTCGTGAACATTGATATCTCACAATCAAACCAGAGAAGAGGAGGAGAGAAAGACAGACCAAACTAATTTCTCCTCTAAAAAAATACAGAGTTGAAAGGCTGTTATTGGGCTTTTTTGGGCCTTGATGGTATTTTGGGCTGGACCTAGATTTGTCTCTGCTTGACTTTTGTGGATTTTTATGGGCCCTTTGGCCTTAATGAGCTTTTTGGGTTTTTATTGGGTCACATTTATAATCCAGGAGGACGCAGTGGAGATCATATTGTATAAGAATAGAATTTTATATTTCTAGCTACTCACTAATTAATCACTACACTACAGACTTGATGGTATTTTGGGCCTAGATTTGTTTCTGCTTGGACTTTTGTAGATCTTTTTGGGCCTTTTTGGGCTTTTTGGGTTTCATTGTGCCACATTTATAACCCAGAAGGACGCAGTGGAGATTTTATTGTATAAGAATAGAATTCTATATTTCTAGCTACTCACTAATTAATCACTAATCACTAATCACTACTTGATGGTATTTTGAGCCTAGATTTATTTTTGCTTGACTTTTGTGGATCTTTTTGAGCTTTTTTGGGCTTTTATTGGGCCACATTTATAACCCAGGAGGACGCAGTGGAGAGTATATATTATATAAGAATAGAATTTTATATTTCTAGCTACTCACTAATTAATCACACTACAAATCTACAATACACTCCACACTGGCAACCAAAAATAGAGTTTTTTTAGGCTAGTTCATGATATATCACTAGCTAAAATTGATGCTATATACTGTGGAAGATCCGGAAATTCTGGTGCTTTGGAATTTTGAATTGCTTCACTGAACTTAGAGACACAGTGGCTGACTAAAATTAGAGGCTAAAGTTAGGCAACTCTTCACTATAAATTGGCCCTCCTGCAGAGCTTCTAACCATCAAGCAAAGCACACAACAATCCAATCCTTCTCAGTCTTCACACAGCAATCCATCTTCAGTCTTTTAGTTTTAGATATCACACACACAACCGGTACCAAGTTACCAACAATGGCAGCGAAAACCAATATCGGTTCACTTCTCTTCATTGCCCTTCTCGCATTCCATGCTAGCACTGCAGTTGCTAGCACCGCAGTTGCTGCATTCGTCAACCCGCTCACCATCCCGTCGTGTGCCAATCCGGGCAACCCCACAAAATGTTACAACGACTACAAGGCAGCGTATGCTGGCAAGTCCACTGCTGGACTTAACAATGGAGCTGGTGTGATGGGGTTGGCATGCAGCGCTATCAATGCCGCACAGCTCGGTTGCGACCTTGCTAACAATGTTTTCAAGACCATGTCTACAAGTTTCGGTATGCCGTTCGTGGTGTGCCAGCAGAACATCAGCATTGCCATCAACTACCTCAAGGATGCCTCATTTGTAAGTCTTCGACGAAGAACATCAAATATAAAATATAAAATTCAGTGACATCCAATTAAACATGTTTCATAATCAATTAATCATCACAATTAATTACCTAATTAATTAACTAATTAACATCTCTTCCACTTCATATGTCAAATTCATCAGACCATGGATAACAAGACCATCCTGTCACCCTCAGAAGTGATCAAGGTGCAGAAGTCGTGCCAAGTCGCATACGCCCACGTGCTGCAGTGCGCCCTCACCAGCAACCCGTTCGCGAAGGCGCAGGTCGCTCAGCCAGTCCAACTCTGCAACATTGCCATCCACTTCACAAAGATGCTAAATTGGGGCAACCGTTGAATCAAGAAGCATTCTTTTTTTTTAAAAATCCTTTTGATGTAGTGTTTTTGTTTTTGTTAATTAAATAAAGAACTCAAAGTCCGGCAGGCAGAAGTAAGCCTGTGTGGATTTTATAGTAGGCGAGTTCTTGAAAGTAATGCTAGTAGCTCATCATATCTCATGATGAGCTACAATGTCATTGCTTTTTTTTTCATTTTTTTTTTCCCTTTTGATTAGGTTTTATTTTCCATTTCTTTCTTTAGTACTTCAGGTTGTAACAAGATTCAGTACTGTTGGATCTTGGCTTTGATTTCATGTAATAAAAAAGGAATTGGAATCCCCATGAGTCTTATCTTTATTAAATCATTTGGGTAAAAGTTAAAAAGGTTTCACTTAAGCATAAACCTTAATTAGTGCGAACAAACTAATTAAGTAATCTATACAATATATTATACAATTGTTCTCAAAGCCAATTTTGGACAGCATCTTTTGATGGTTATGTTTTGAATGTTAAAAAGAATTATTTGGTCCTGTTGTCTCATTAAATCTAATTGCATTATGTACTTACTTGAAATTGAAGATAAAAAAAATATGACAAGGTATCACCTGACTTGACAATAAGTTTTTTTTTTTAAAAAAAAAATCAATAATAAAAATGATTAAAATGTGTAAAGTTGAAAACATTTATGAAAATGTTGTGGAACTGTGTATTCTCAATCTCAAGTACTGTGTAAATATTTTTTATCTTATGAATAAAAAATTAAGTATACTTCCAAAAAGAAAATAAGAATTTAAGTATGTTTAACAATCCATCAAAAACTGTCAAAGTTAGAATCGTTAAAAATTAAAATTCTCATTGATCATTTCAAGAATACATTGATGAACTTTTTTTACCTATTTTTAAGATTTTTTTTTTTTTCAGTTACAATATTGTCAAAATAACAATTGTGAAAATTCATTCTTTTTCATAAAAAGTTGGGTTAAGTGTGTCAAATACCCGTATATGTTAATATATTATATTAATTCATGATGATCAAGTTAGTGAAAATACAGGAGGATTCCAATTTGAGAAAATTGATATATGTTAGTGGATGTGCAGTAATAATGTATAATATTAGATACTCCACTCTCTCACATTGCTCAACAGTGAGTCAGAAATTCCCTAATTTAGATTTTTGATAAAAAAATTTAGTTCTAGTAATTTACTTATTTATTTTTGCTAAAAAAGATTCTAAATTTGTTTGCACAAGTTTAGAATTATCAATGTTTAAACATAAAATTTGACTGTGTTACCAGTAAACTTCATATAATCTTGAAAGCTAATAAGAATGTATAATGCCTTTGTAAACATTGTTAAAAGCACTTCCTTTATAGACTAACTATTGATTCAAGTAGCTAACAATGAGATTAAGATTATACTTGCCTTATTTCTAACAAGTGAGATCCTTTATGGAAGGTACCAGATTGGTACCGACCAATTCAATACACTGGTACATTGCGTTATATATTACATGCTCCTATAGAACTTTTCAACAAAATGAAAGAAAAAAAAGAAGAAGAAAGAAAGAAAGAAAGAAAGAGCTGTACAATTGCTCCTACTCTCTATACTGTATCATATGTTTATCCTTTTTTCTTAACCATCTACGAAAATCTCAAGCATCTCCTGTATCTCTCGAAGAGTCGTCAGGAGCCAATTCGTAATTGCCCCTCATAGCACGGGTTGAGCAAAGGAAAAAGAAAGAAGACGTGTAGATCGTTATATGCCATAAGCTGTAAGAAGAAGATCGAACAATAAGGGCCACAATTATTCAGTACGAAAGGATAATATGTGATCGGGATTAAATTGCATCTGCATCTGTATTGCAAAAATGGTGTTCAGAAATTGTTTGTTTACGCACCTGTGCCAAATCCAGTAGTCCTTGTTAGATTCAAGTTTCCAGCTGGTACCAGCAAAGGCCAGAAAAACAAACCCCAAGACAAGAAATGCCCACCGAAATCGTTTCTTTAGTACCTCAAGAAGATTAAGCACCACGTTCCTTATATTCTCCCATCTGAATTAAGATAGTATCATGAAAACAAGTGTATTATACTTTAGCAGTTTAATGGTAGTTGCCAAAATCCAGCACTGGCACCAAAAAACTAGTACCAGCAACCAATAAGAAGCTGTTGATGAGATCCATGATCGGATCAGGTAATTTCCACCATTAATAATCAATACACTGAACTACTAACGAGTATGGTCATAAAATTCTCTAATGGTTGTACCAATAAAAAAAAGATGCTGCTACAAGCAGTTATGATGATAAGTAACACACAAACAAAGAGAGAACTTCAAACCAGAAATAAGTTGATCTTTATCTTGCAATCAAATATTTATTTAAAGGTAAGAACATACCCATTGAGCACATTGAAGTGAAAGTTGATTCTTCGAGACCAGTGCACAAGTCGCCTAGCTTGATTAAATTCCAATAACCACCCGATCAGCAGCCCAAGGGATCCGATTGCTATGACAATCCCAATATTGGATGTCCTGCAAGCATGTCAACAAAAATATTAATAACATGATGTACTGCAATATCGTAATGTGCCCACATCTTAATTTTCTTAGGTAGGCTTGATAACCTCCAATGGCTACATAGTTTTGGATCTTAATTTTCTTGGGTAGGCTTGTACAGTTTGTTAGAACAACGTCAGATATTCTCAATATCTCAGTAAAATTGTAATCTCCATTTTACAACCAGTAAGTATAGAATAAGCTGTGAAAAAATGCATTTCCGTTATTGAATTGAGAAACAACAAAATATTAGGAGTGCCGAAGGGAATGGTACTAAAGCAACAAAAAATCTGGTCACGGATTTCCATTAGGCCATAGAGCAACAAATTCATCCAAAAAAGCTGCGTAGCTCATACTGACAATTTTTCTGACATTCTTTGGATGTCAACAGCTCAATTATTGTGATAAAAATGTTGGACATTAACATTACTCTCGTAAACAAGCAACTGGAATTTAGGCTAAAAGTATCAGACCAAGCTAATTTTTGATGTTGTCTTACTGGCTTTTAATTTTTTTTTTTTTTTTTTATAAGAAAGATGAGGGTCTACTGGCTTTTAATTTGTTGAGCCAATGTGATAAAAATAGATAACTTAATAGAAAGAATCTGCTTTTATTCATTTACTTTCTCGGTGCTTGCGGAACATCTATGCGTACCAGAAAAACTCACATAAATACTGGGTCCAGTTTGCCAAAAGAAACGTTCTAAATTTATTTTTGAAAGTTAAGGCTACCAACCTAGTGGCACCAGTTGCAGCTAAGATGGCAGTAAGAATAAAGACGCCAGCATGAATTGCACGCTTTGAAGACTCATCAATTGTGGCCATGAATATGAAAGTGCTCACCACCGCCATGAATGATAGCCAGAAATCCAGAAACTGTAGTAGTACCAAATAAATTATTTACATATATATGTTCATCTATCTGTCGGTACATTAGTTGAAGTTAATAGTTATAAACTGCAACTGCAGTCTTCCTTTTTAAGCCCAAAAAAAAAAATCTTAGTTTTGCAACACTTTTGACATCAAAAGTACTTCATTTCAATGGTAAAACAGTATCATGATTCACTGGTAAATATTGTTTTGTGATACATGCTGAATAATTTAACAAGCGTTTATAGGCAATTGTCATGCGAAATCACTCAAAATATATTTTGACTAATAAAATTAAGATGCCAAACAAGAGAGAAAACCTGCAAAACACGAAAGGATAAGATGCACCAAGTGCCTACATCACATGCATGATACAGTGCACTAGAAATGCCACTAGACGTGTACAGGATCCATTCAGCAAAGGCCTGCATATATAAAAGAAGACAAAGATCATACTAATTATAATATTATTTAAATCCAGCATAACTGTAGGTCATCAATTATCACTGTGAATGATACTCCAATGAATGTTAAAGTTTTGGGAACACGATAGAGAAGGGAACTAACCTTCTGACGAATAGCCCAATAAGCTGGTAGAATGGCTGCAGCATTTGAGGCTATTAGAAAGATAGACTGCCACACATGCCCTACAAAATTTTCAGTATCAAGCCAAATAGTTATATTAAGATATAATTGTTTCATTATAATTTAATTTTAGACAATGCAATAACTGTGGGCGGAGGGGGGAGGGGATCAGAGAAAAACCTTTTGGTGAAACTATCTCATCACTACAATCAAATGCTCCATGATCCCGATCACATGCACAAAAACTGATACAAACAAAATTAAAACAAAAATGTGTGTGTGAGTAGTGAGAAGGAGAGAGAGAGATATTTGGCAGCCACCGGCCTAGGTTTCAAGAATAATAAAAACCTCAAAATATAGGTCGATTGTTAACTAAATGTAAATAAGTATGCGGCATCGAACCTGTAAAATGTTAACCCGCTCTCATCCACCGAGTATTTGCATGAGCCTTGATCACTGCAACCTCTATAACATCCCACCAATGAAACATACATCGTAGGCTGAGATTTGATCACCTTAACAGAAGGATGTTTCAGTCCAATGCACCATGTGCCTTCTCTTCCGTATAACATATACATCTCCAAATTACCCCCCATAGCAGCACCAGTGGTTACATTTGAAGAAAGAAGCACTGGACTCCCGCTACTATTATTGCTGGTGGCATAATAGTCCCATGTACCATTCAATGGCAGAGCACCAAATTTGGAGTACAATTCAAAACTATCTTGGCCAATGGACTTTATTTGAATATGTATAATCGACCCTGCTGCGCCAGCAGGTATGTCGAGGAAGAAAAATGTATAAGACGAATCGTTTTCTGTGTAGTTCGATAATAAATTAATAAGAGGGAATGTAGCACTATCAGTGGGTCCAACTTTTGGGAGATAGTAAGAGTCGAAAGGGATGGTTGGGTTCCTTTTTGGTATTCTCTGTACAGAAAAAGAGAAACAGAATAAGAGAAAAATTAACAAAAAGATGGAATACAAAGGTAAAAGAAGAAAACACGACAGATGATAAACTACTAATAGTCGCTGCTTATCATGTACATAATCTAGTAGACATCACAAATTCACAAATTTTTCCAACTTTTGGTAGACTTATGTAGGTAGGTCTAAGAAGTAAACAAACTCGGAATTTTACACATCAAAATAAAAGTGACTATACCTCAAGAGCAAGTGCATCCCATGAACAATTGGTACCAGTCTTTCCGTTACCACAACCAATTGTCTGCCACTGCAGTGAGAAGCACATTGTGCTATTCATGCCTGTACTGTTGTTCGCTTGGACGATGATATACCACCTACCAACCTGTGGAAAATCCACTGTCAAGGGGACCCCATCTGTATGCAGCGCATAGTCATATGCATCCTCAACTGGTACCATATTGTACCGTACATAGCCTACTAAGGTGCCACCACTGCTGGACCTTGTTTCAAGTGAAATATTGAATTGAGAAGGTACGGTTACTATGTCTATGTAGTAGAGCTTCGAGCTCTCCCCCAGGTTAAGGCAAGAAGACTCATTGGAGTTCGAACATATAATAGAGGTTGGGCCTGCTTGCAGAGACACGTTTGGATAAGATTGCATGCAAGAAAGTGCATACATAGTTCGGTTACATTCTGAGCCCCAGTAGGTTGAAAGAGAGCATCCAGATACGTATATATTGGTTGTGACCTTGTAAGATTTCCCCCGGCTAATCTGAAAATTTTACTTGGAATAATAAATCAAGGAATCAATAAGTCCTCCATGAACTTTCAAGGATACATACTGGGCTTCACTAGAGAGTAAAATAACTATATAAATAATAAGCCAACAGCTTGAGTAATAAAAGAAAAAGGAACTATTAAACATACCATTTTAGATTGGGTACGTTCAGGACCCAGACTATTGAAGTATCCAACATACCAGACTCCTGGAGATATCTAAAATAATGTTGAAAAGAACCTTAATTCACAGCTCGGAACTAAAGAGGCACAAAGATGGGAACAATAGGATGACTAATAATGAAAAATGAACCTGTTCTCTTGTTAGCATAATTGTCATGTTCTTTTGAAACGGAACACACTGCTCGAGCTGTGAAGGATTATTCGCACCACCAAACACCGAACCGTACGTACGGAAATCCATTACTGCAACAAATAAGTCCTGTCAAGTTTTAATTTATATCAGGAATTCAACAATTTTCAGAACATTCTATAAACATCTTCTGATTATATTTCCTTCAAGGTTATTTCGATATTTTTTGGACAAAAGTGGATTGAATTAACAAAAAAATTACTCAGATAAAAGGATCTGATTACTAAAAATCTGCTATTTTACTGTCTGATACACATTTCTCATACTCATTTCTAATTTTTTTTTTCTGTTTTATGAATGTGAACCATACATTACAGTACAGTACAGGAAATAACAAGCTTGTTAGTTCTACCGATTATAAGGTTAGATACTGATATGAACTACTACTTTTTTTTTTTTCTAAAGCTACAGAAAAATAAAAAGAAGAATAAGAACAGTTTTTCATGAGAGCACATACACAATGAATTCAAATAAGCATCAGATAAATCTGGAATAAGAGGGTTCCCATCCTTCAAGCATATAACCGGCATTTCACTGTTAGAGAGACCCTGCATTTCTTCTCTATCCTGCAACAATTTTTAAAATTACACAAAAAGAACATAATCTAAAAAATATCTTAATTATGGGTTGATCTGATATAATCATATGACTTACAATGTTGGTGTTGGACAGAAAGTTCATGGTGACTGAAGAAAACCAAAGAGGCAGCTCAACTGTGGAAAACAAATAAAAACAAAAAGGGAACATTGTGAACTTCTTCAATTGCTAAAATAACCAACCAAACCTGCTTTTATCAGTGTAAAATTGCAGTTGTATTTAAATATTAAATAACAATTTGATGCTAATTAAAATCAAAACAAACTTAGCAGCGAGTGACCATAATTATTAAAATTTAGAACCCAACAAACAAAGAATTAACGCAATCACAGCCAATTTCCCAAAACCAAAAAACAAAAAAAAGAAAAGTGACAGACTTTAACAATTAACCTCTCAAATAGGTTTTAACAATTAACCTCTCAAATAGGTCCATTCGTAAGGTCTGAGCCAGAGATCGTGCTGGCTGTAGCTGGAAAGGAGCGACTCATACTGGGTCTGAGCCTGGGTCTGACTCTGACCAAAGCAAAGGATGAGAGCAAGAGCAATCAGTGAGAGCTGGTGCGGTGGAGGCCATGAACCCATCATCATCATCACTGAGAATTCTACAGAGAAGAGAAGAAAGAAGAAAGAAGAGGAGAAGAAGGGAAAGAAAGATTGAAACTTGAAAGAAAGTGAGAAAGGGTTTTGTTTGTTTGTTTGTTTGTTTGTTTGTTTGGGTGTTTAATTAGCAGACAATTAATTAAGGAGGGTAATTGGAGAGACTGACTGATAAGTTTTTATTTTATTTTTTTGAATAACCTTTTTGTTTTTTTCCATAGAATCAGTTAATCTAACTGCATCAAAATATGTCATTAAAAAATATTACGATATACCAAAAATTATTATATATTTTTTTATTTAATCGGAAGAAATATAATAGATAAAAAAATAATAGTGTACGGAGCAAAAATTTTAGTGTAGGTAGCATTCTCATTACTGAAGAGGAATTAAAAGTTAAAAATAAAACCAGTCAGTGCAGACTAGAGAGTGACAAATGACATTTCAATGGAGTCTTTGAGGAGTTCATATCCCCTGCTATTTTGCACTATGCAGTTCATGACGACAACCGTCAGATTGTCTTGAGATTCGTGCCAGTCGGATCTCTAGGCAATCCAACGACCAGATTCATGAACTGCATTATGCAGTACAGCAGGGGATAAGCACTTTGAGAAGTCTCAGGCTTGCAATTGCTATTTAATTTGCTACTGTGATTTTTTACAATTTTGTTGACCTCATGTCATTTGTGTGTGACTGTGATGTAGATGTTGTCTATTGATGATGATGAATTGATGATGATTGATTAATATTTTTGGGGGAAAACAACAATCTGTTGATTAATAGTTTAATACATATGGGCTTATGGCTTGATTGTAGGCACATTTTTTTAATTAAAATTAGCTGTCCATATATTATATATGGTTTTTACTTTTTACAGATGAGTTCTGGAGTAGCTAATATTTCTCTATCGTTTATAACATGTACTTTAAGTTTTTAACTCAAGATTAATTGATAATTTGGGAATTGTATTTTAACTCAAGACTAAGAGATTAATTTGGGAATTGTATGACAATTGATGATGCTCATGGAATAAATAAAAAAAATTGTGCAGATAGTTTGATTATATTTTTTAAAATAAAAATTGGAGAATCATCTGGTATCAATAATGTAATCATAGAATTAACATAGTTAAAATTAAAATCACTTGATATGCATCGAATATTTTTCCAAATAAATATTTGGCAAATGATCCATCCTTATCACCTTAAAAATTTACAATAAATATGACTACAAAATTAAAATTAGCTGATTGCGATGTTATGCAAAGATGATGACCGCTAATCCTGAAGATATAATTAAAAATATATGATTAAATGATATAGAAAATGACGTGTTCCTAAGTTTCTCAAGGTCAATATAACTACGGCAGTATAAAAAAATAAATTATGGAAAAATTGAAAAAGAACTTTATTTAAATATTATTGTTTCATAGCAGCTTATTGAAGCTAATTGTCTTAATTATGTATTAACAATAGAAGATCCTCTGCTAAATAATAAGTAAATATGCTTCTGTGGTCCACAATGTAAATAAAAAAAGAGTATATAAAAGATTATAAAGTATCATTGAAAAAAGGATTAATAAAGGCAGAATGTCTGCCGCGGCTCGTAATGCGTGAGACTTAAGAGTTAAGAATTAAGACTAATACGGTCAAAGCGTCACGCTAATCACTTTATTAATTAGTGTGAAATTGTGAATTGTTGGTTGGTTTCATTGAAAAATAAAAAATAAAAAATAAAAAAATTTTGTTGGTTGGTTCTCTCAAGTCCAAAAACAAACCCATTCATCCAGTTCTAATTAATCAAGCCATCTTCTTTGACAAACCTGTTCAAAAATTCAAACGAACAGCTTGAGCTTTTTTTGTATACCAGAAGCGTACTTGCACGCTGCTGCAGGCAATTTTAACTTTCATTCAAGCTAAATAAGGTGAAAGAATCGAAGGGAAGAGGTGAAGTGGGTTTGTGACTTTAGCGGTCAATGCTTTAAAATGTCAGTCAGACAATTCGCCACTTCGATTTGTGCTGAGACAGAAATGAAGAGGAATACAATATGAAATTGATATTTTATGTGCCTTTCATTATTTGATGGATGGAGATTAATATAAGAGTTAGACTATAACTATTAATGGAGCGTCCAATCATTCGCTTCTTTTTAAAAGAGTATAGATATAGATACTCTAGGTTTGTTAGGTACTAAATTTTGATTTTATATCCTCTGTAGTGCAGGATATGAACCGTTAGGTTATCTCAAGATCTGTGCTGGCTTGAATCTCGAGATGATCTAACGGTTCACAACCGGCACTACACAATGCAGCTCTAGAGAGGACGAGCACTCCTAAAATTTGCATTTTACAAGTGAGTGCTTATCCTCTGCCTTAAGGTACAGTGCCATGAAGCACATGGACCGTTCAATCACCTCAAGATTCGTGCAAGCTCGTATCTCAAGACAATCCAATGGCCCATGTACTTCATAGCATATTACCCTTAAGAGGATGTGAAATCAAGAGAAACCGGTCAGGGGAAAAATATTAAAGAGTAAATTACACCAATAGTCCCTTAAGTATTATTTTTTTATCAAATTGGTTCTTAAAGTTTCTAAAGTACCAATAATATGGTCCTTGAAGTATTGATTTGCTACAAATTATTATTTTAATTTATCTTATATTAATTTTTAGCATTACAGATAACGATAACATATCCTTACTATATATAAAAGCATATTAAAAAAACTGACATGAAAGGGCCCCCAAAT
The DNA here is from genome assembly GCA_030179965.1 of Cyperus esculentus. Lineage (NCBI taxonomy): Eukaryota > Viridiplantae > Streptophyta > Magnoliopsida > Poales > Cyperaceae > Cyperus > Cyperus esculentus. Next base: position 2,072,725 of record JASGLE010000014.1, on the reverse strand, counting down.
AAGAAACCTGAGCCGTTGATCATTTTCTTGGATAGATCAAAACCGTTGATTTACGTTAATGACATCAATGTCTCAACACATTAAAATTTAAGACCCATATCAATTTCCTCGATATAAGGCTCATTACATATTATCTTAAAAATTTATTATACGAAATAACAATTTCCGCTCAAAGCAACGCGTGGGCTCTTTACTAGTTATTAAGGAACATAAATAATGTACAAATAAATATATTTGTTCATGCTATCCAATACTTATTAACTAAATTTTAGCATCAATAAATAATGATAGGACTAATTTGGTACGAAGATAATATTTTAAGGACCAAAACGATATATTAGTGAAACTTTAAGGACCAAAATAATACATCCCAAACTTTAGGGACCAAATTGGTAGCAAATCAATACTTTAAGGACCAAATTGGTACTTTTGAAACTTTAAAGACCAATTTGATAAAATAATGATATTTTAAGGACCGTTGACGTAATTTACTCAATATTAAATTAGGTCAACTTTTATCATTGTTTTAGTAGTGTTCGAGAAACCGGTAACGTCTGAGTAAATGCATTAATTTGGCAGAGAGGGCGAAATCATGCTGCTCCTTAATTAAAAAAAGAAGAAATATTAATGGCTGGTGGAGACACCATCATACCATATGATATTACCATGGTTGAATAAGACATATTAGTTTTTCTATGGCATCCAACTCTAAAATAAAAGAGAAACATCTTGCATCCATCAAAAAACCGTTCATATAAACATACAAAGAATGTAACAAATACATCCTGAAATGTAATTTATGGACGCTATGAACGGCTTTTCTATGGGCACTAAAAAAGAAAACGAGACCTTTCCTTTGTAAAAAAAAAAAAGTTTTTTTAGAAAACTAACCTAAACATTACATACTTAATTAAGCCAAACTAGTAAGGCATGAAATATCGTATGCGTCCCAAAAGAATAATCTAATCTGCAGCACCATAGTCCTCAGGTTTCATGAAAGAACAAACACAATACAAGGGGTTTGTTCATAGTTTCCAAATAGAGACTTGTGAGACCTAATTAAGAAGGATGGTTACGCATAACATGGCTACAAATGTTAGAAAACAACTAGTAAAAGGATCATAATTCTTTTCTAAAGGCCGTAGTTGTCATGGTCACATCACTCGGAAAAAGGAGAATAGAAATGCTGATGGAAATGGGCAAATGGCAGCCTATTATAATTGAATCCTAAATAAATTGAAGCCTGCGTACCTACGCTTAATTAATTTATAAGCCATAAAACAGAATTGTGAATAAAAATAATTTTCATGAATTTGAGCGAGTTAGCTAAAAATTTAGATAATATTTATTCCGTACACCAAATTTATTTATTTTTTGAATAATTATTATCCTTCGAATTAGTTGATCTTAATTAAAAGATCGCCGGAGCTGACCAGAACTGCTAGATTAATTATATCCGAACTTTGAATATAAAATATATATCATAAGCAGTATTTGTATTTGCACAGACACAAATGAAACTAAATAAAAACTTTGGACATTTTAAGGCTGACTGATACATCCAAATATTTTTATGTACACATAAAAATGTAAGAGTATAACGACAATCATGTCGTAATTGATATGATAATATGATATCGTTATAGCATAAATTTGGCTTATGAACTATGTATGGCTATTTAGGCAAATCAATGCTAAGTAAATTAATCTTATAATTACGTTATTCCGTTTTATATTCCATATTTTATTTGACAAATATCTTATTTATATTTAGAAAAAGTTACTTCTGTGTCATATTAATAAAAAATAAATAGCAACTAATGAACGGCAATTTTAGTGCTAATCTTTCTTATTTCTGTTGAACATGAGTGATAGATAATTTGTATGCAAAACGGGCTTTAATTTCTTGATGTGCTCATAAATTAAACGAAACAGAGAGGTAATATAAGCTTTGGGCCTTTGTTTTTCGGCTGGGCCTTGAAGATCTCATCTGCTGTAGCAAATCGACCATAACATGAGATATGGGTGTTAGTAGGGTGAGAATCTGCTTATTGTGATGGCACGACCTGTCATAGTTTTAATCTAGACGGTTTATATTAAAGTGGACGGTTGAGATTTTGTAAATTGTAGGGGCTGTTTTTTGTGGGTCCCACTGTTATAGAAACTATGACACGTCGTGCCATCAAAACTATGGCAGCAGATAAAAATCCGTGTTAGTAAGTGTTGGATTTCTCAGCCATTTGAATGAGAAAATAGTCTTTTCCGGATTTTTCCCTTTTCCTCCGATTCTTATTATTGTTCCTGCAAATTGCCATTAGTTTTTCTCTAAAGCAGACCCTTAATTGCCTTAAAGGAATTAGTTCTTAATCCAATCCATGGGAACCTTGTTGGGCAGTTGGGCTGGCTTAAGACAGATTAATTAGGGGCTAAAGGAGGCAATATTATGAGAAACATCTTGCGTACATTTAAAAACCGTCCATACGTCCACAAACAGGGGCGGAGCCAGCATAATACAGGGTGGGCCAGCCCCTGGAAAAAAATTTCAAAAATATACCCTTAAATATTTGCAAAAATATCTCTTTTCGATAAAAGATTAAACAAATGTACTAAATTTCTAAGAAAATTTACCAAATTGGCCCTACTCTGAAAAATATACCTATACTCATAAAACTATGTTTCATTGAAAAAGTTCGACCGCCCTACGTCGGAGTCTGGCTCCGTCCCTGTCCATAGACGTATACGGAATGTAACAGATACATCCCAAAATGTAACAATTCTATCATAAAATGTAACATATGGATGCTATGGATAGTTTTTCTGTGAATGCTAGGTATAACTCCAATATTATATATTGAAAGTTTGAAACTTGAAAGCATCCTTTATTGAGTGATACGTGTAATGTGCTGTACTGAACAAGAGCCGTATTGCTATTGGGGTCGTTTCGCAGTGCTATTGACTTAAATATTTAAGTATTGCTAAGTCACACATGTTTGGAAAAAGAAAAATGGCTTAACAAAGCTTAAGCCTTAAGCCATGGGTATGGCTTCCTTAAGAATCTGAGCAAGGCTAAGCCCCGGTCAAAAAGAGGCTTAAGAAGAAACTTTTAATCCGTGCTAAGGAACTTGTATTTAGAAGGATTAAGAGACTAAGAAAGCTAAAAAAAATCTAAGGAGGTCTAAAAAAAAGTTGCTGAACATGTACATTATGTTAAGCTCGCACACGTTCATTCAAAGTCTCCTTGAGAATGTAAATGCCAGTAATAAGTGACACAGATGATCCCAACTACTACCAAAGCAAAGCTCGGCTTTAATTGAGATATTCAAGTGTTGGTGGCGCCCATCGCCCATCGCCCCATCGCCCATCCAAATCTTGTCAGTGGTCCATCGCAATTCCATCGTCATGTTCATATTTTGAATATTTTCTTGTGTTGTTTTCTGTACAGCGAATAATTTTGTGACAGGTTTACAAGTCTCTACAGTTTTCAACAAAAATCTGTTCACAAAACGTGAGAATAACTACGATTGCATTGGACATTTTTGCTTGTTCTGCTCCGGGCGCGGTTGCCCAGTTCAAATTTTTTTCGTTGTTGCGCGCTCTAGCCCACCATGCAATTAATTAATTAATTAATTAATCATCAGGTAATCTCCTCACTTAATCACAGAAATGAATTATAATTATGCGTGGTGCGTGGGCATCATGTTCAGATAAATCGATGCAGCTGAAACTATGTATGAAATTGCATCAAAAACAAAAAGCTATATATGAAAGACTTGACTCTTGAGTCTTGAATAAATGATCTTTGCGTACCGCGTTGGTATTAATTTCGTATGTTTTACCAGTCTTTACTGAGTGCTCATCCTCTAACATATGGTATATGCCATTCTTCAGGTGGGCTGTTGGATCACCTCGGGATCTGGGTCAGTGCGAATCTCGAGGGAGATCTAATGGCCCACGTGAAGAATGGCACATGCCATATGTTAGGAGATATGAAATCGTCTTTACTGTATATAAAAGCATATTAGAAAAAATGACACGAAAATGACTATCTTTTCCAAATAAGAAACCTGGGTCATTGATCATTTTTTTAAATATATAAGAACCGTTGATTTACATTAATGCCCGTTGACGTTAATGTCTCAGTCCATTAAAATTTAAAACTCATATCAATTTTCTTAATATTAGACCCATTATATATTATCTTAAAAAATTATTATAAGAAATAATAATTTCAGTTCAAAGCAACGTGTGGCCACTTTCATAGTATAAAATCAAATAAGTATGGCGAATTTAATTTCCTGAGTCTTTACAAAGTGGAGACGTCAGACGTGGAGAGGAGATATTCGGCCGTCTGTTGTGACCCCGCTGGATTCAGAGAGAAGGAAAGGAGAGATGATGTTATTACTCGAGGGTCCGGAGGGGGTACCCACTAATAGGTACCATTAGATTGTGCACACTAAATTATGACCATCCGATCGAAATCATCTCTTAAGATTTGTGCACACTCGATTCACTCCCAACTGTAAAGAAACCTTTTTTTAATGATAAAAGTGGCTCTTTCTCCAAGATAGTTCTCCATCTCCTTCTTCTTTCTTCACCCATCTAATCTCAAACGAAACTTATTTTTCTCCAATAGGTAAAATCAAAGCAGAAGCTCAAGGGGTGTGTAAAAAAATTTGACGTTCCTCATTCCTGACTGCTGCTTTCCTTATAAGATTTTTCTTATCAACTTCTGTCTTTTTCAAAACAAAACAAACACAATATATGTACTATAGAAAAATCGCAGATACTGCTAAGCATCAATTAAACCAAATGCATAAACAACTTGATACATTTTAACAATAATTGCCAAATGATTGTCATAATCATCTTCTCCATTGACATGCTCCAACCTATTGGCCCATCTTAATTTTCAGTTCAACTAATTAAATAGGAACTTAAAACAACAAAAATCCAATTAATATATAAATTCGGCTTGTTTCTTGGAAAAAAAGAATATTGTGTGTCAAAATTATCCCAATCAGTTAACTATTATGACAATTCTTAAATTATGAACCAAATTGATGATTTGTTAGGGAAAGACTCATGCCGGGCAAGCAGTGATGCGTTCGACATTAGAACTTAGAAGCATACGACGAGTCACTGAACAAGGAGCAATGACGAGTCGCCGACAACTGAGTTCGGAATAATTTGAAGAGGCGAGTTGAGCATGTTTTCAGTCCTACCACAAACAATAAGAGAGACTAGAGAAATGCGATGGATTTTGAAAGAGAACCAGTCTCCCAAAGCAAACAGAGAGAATTGCAAAATTTAATCGGAACTTTGTTGGAGATCAGATGGGTGAAGAAGGAAAATGAAGATGGAGAGTTTTCTCGGAGAAAGAGCCACTTTTGTCATTAAAATAAGGTTTCTTTTACAGTTGGAAGTGAATCGACTATACACAAATCTTAAGAGATGATTTCAATCGGATGGTCATAATTTAGTGTGCACAATCTAATGGTACCCATTAGTGGGTACCCCCTCCGGACCCATTACTCGATGGTTTCGTCGTGATTTCCACGAAGATCGAGGGGCAGCTTCAGCTTCATTTTCTATTCTAAAAGGCTTGAATAATAAAAAAAAGGGCTTCATTTTCTATTCTACCACTGACACTGACTGCGCTCTGTCTATGTTAACATATTTTTCTTGATGTGGATCCGGTCTATTCTGTTTCTTGCTAACCTGTAACAAAATCTAGTCTACCGAAAAAGTTCCGTCATCTTACTAATTTCCGTAAAAAATCATTTTCAATTTCGTTTTTTAAAAACATTTGTGCAACAAGGGGTGTTATTTTCTTTTACTTGTTTAATGTTTGATGTGCAATTTTTTAATAGAATACAGATTTTCTCAGATATTGTCTCCCTATTTTGCTTCATCTTGTTTTCTTAAACTTCAAGCGTAAAAAGGAAAAAGAAAGATAAAAGAGAGGGGTCCATTAGTTCAAAGTTAATTAAAACTTTAATGCTCTTAGACTTTGATGCTAAGGATAAATGGATAAATGTAGTGAATTATATACATCTCAATTCTGACCTGCTATACCCAACTATACGTATCAATAATTAGAACAAATCAAATGATTTATTTGTTGAAATGTTTAACAATGTGTTTCCTCTGCCTTTCGAATTCACATCCTCGGCAGTAACGCAGAGTTTGCGTTTGCCCGAAAAATTTTTTTAAAACGCACCCCTTATTTCTAAATATTGACCGTCGACTAAAACTCTGTCCGCGGTCCGAGCCTGCTCGTGATTGGTTGAGCAGTTACCGCACTGCGTGCAGTACTGCTGAGGATATACACTCCTGCCTTTCTCCTTTCACTTTATTAACAAATCAACCACCCAATAAAAACTCAAAATTGCTGTAATCATGAACGAAGATTCAAAAATGTAGAATTCTTACAAAATCCTACACATCCTACCAAATCAAACGGGCCCTAGCTGCAATACAAAGTTACTCAATAGTTGGAATATATTAAATCCTTCGTATAACGAACATGACATATAATTTAGAATTTTTTTTTTTTTTGAAGAAAGTGGAATACTCTACAAGTTTTATTGAAACCTTTTTATTTTGTACCCATAGAAGATTGAACTCAGGACCTCTTGGATATCATCCTAGTTAGTTATTACTTGAGCTACTAGACCATTTGCTAAACAAAAAAATCATTTAAATTTTGTTTAACACAAGTTTCCATATTATCGTATGCTAAACAAAAAAATTTAACTCCTATAAATATAAATAACAAAATAAAAGTGGCTTAGTGTAATTTACACATAGAAATCGTGAATTACTCTGACTGTCTGACACAAGAATTATAAAATATTACAAAACGAAAAGCAACATCCCTTTGTAATACATACATGCACACACAAATCAAACTTCAATACACCGGGCGCAAGCACAAACTCATCTCCTACCGAGCACAAGTAACTTTCCCAGTGGGCCCATGCCGTCAGAGACACAAACCTCTCTCCCCTCCTCCCAAACTCCCAATTGGCGCATCCATCAACTTCTACGTTCTACCCAAGTCCAACCCACCCACCCACGCAGTAAAAAAGTCTTTCAATTCAATTCATTCAATAAATATTCAAAAACAGATCGACCGGACCGATCGATCTACGCAGAGATTCGCTGCTGCGGGTGCTCATCCCATGGCTTACCGTAATGTGCAGTTCAGAACGCCAGCCGTTGGATCCTCCCGAGATCCGCTGTAGCACGCATCTCAAGGCATTTCAACGGCTGACGTTATGGACTGCACATTGCAGTACAGCAGGGGATATGAATTCAGATATACCGAGTGCTCATCACCTGACTTACTGCACAATGCAGTTCACAACCTCAGCCGTTGGATCGTCTCAAGATCCGCTCTCGCGCAAATCTCCAGGCCATCCAACGGCCGACGCTGTGAACTGCACAATGCAGTGCAGCAGGGGATATGAATTCAGATATTGGCTGCCACTCTGTATAAATCCAGACCCACCTCCCTCCCTCCCGTCCTCCCTTCCCTTCTACGCACGCACCCATCTGCGCCAGCGACCGACCGACCGAGCGAGAGATCGCACAGCCAGGCCCATCCATCCGTCCATCTATCTGTCTGTGTTCGCTTCTCACAGGGAGAGCAAACCAATGGGCTTCTTCTCGTTCGTCGGCAGGGTCCTCTTCGCCTCCGTCTTCCTCCTCTCCGCCTATCAGGAGTAAGTTCTTTCTTTCTCTTCCCTTCCTTCCGTTTTCTTACGCGTCTGTATGGTATCGTGCCAGATCTGGTGGTTCCTGTCCGATCTAGGCCGGAATTGAGGTGTCTGGAAGGAGATCTAGGGTTTCCTGCTCCACCTAGGGTTTCGTTCTAACCGTGTGTTTGATTTTACTGGTACGGAGCTACAGTGTACGGATTGGGTGGATTGAGGTCTGAATTGAGCTGATTTGAACGGGGGTGACTTGTTGAAGCCGAATGGATCTGTTTGAAATTCAGATCGGAGATCATCTTAACAGACTAAGATAAGATCTACCTAGTCAAAGATTTTGTATCGTACTTGCAACTAAATGACAATTGACCAAAAAGTTGGAGTCTTGCGCTCTGATGTTCGTGGCACTGCTAAGATTTGTCAGAATTTTATGACATTTGTGGAATTACTTGATCTTCCTTGCCTCTGATTCTGTGAATTTAGTTAAAGTCATAAGTTTTTTTAGAATATGTAACGGTGTTGATTTATTTGTTATTTTTCCGGATTTTTACTCTGCAGGTTCAATGAATTTGGGACGGATGGTGGGCCTGCAGCCAAGGCCCTTAAGCCGAAGTTCATTGTTTTTACCCAGCACATCAGTTCTCTTACTGGAGTGGCTGTTCCTCCCATTGATGTAAGCAAGAAAATGGAATAATCTCGTGACTTCATTATACAAAAGCTAATGCCCGTACTTGCCAAATACGAGGGCTTAGCAGATGCATCCTTTCACTCTCATCTTTCGTTTGTAATAGCTAATTAAAAAATAGCAGTGTTCTGCATTATTTATGCACTTTTAGTCAGTGCTTGGGCTTGATTTTTGAAATATATTGATTGGTACTAATTTTTCATTTATATTAAACAATACTTATTTACATTTGTAGTTATTGTGCCCGGGCTTAATGGTTGCCAAGCAAAATACAATGTAATAGAGCTTCTTGTTTCATATATTAGACAATTTGTGCCCGGGCTTAAAAAATTCTTAGATCCGTCCCTGCTTTTAGTATCACCGAAAGAATAATTAATGTTTTGGCAATTGTAGTGTTGCATACTGGACTTTTAATATATGCAGACGAAGCATAGCCTATAGTATTACAAGTTCAGTTTATTATCAGTTTTTGTTTTGTATCCTAACTGGTTAAATTTATGCAGATGAAGCATGTAATCATGGCTACAATTGCTCTGAAGGGGCTTGGAGGTCTTCTCTTTATTCTTAGCAGTTCTTTCGGAGCTTGGCTCTTGGTCTGTTTCTCTCTATCCCTATTTCTTCATTTGTCTCTCATTCTTTTTTATGAAATATTGCATTGACCATCATCTTTAATTGGGTGCCTCGTTAAATTTACATAAACTTTATATGTTGGCTGATCCCACTCTTTTACCAGAGAGGAGGGATCCATTGACATTGCCTATCTTGACAATGAGACTTTTGAAAACAACTAATAAAAAATCATTAAAAATTTTCAAAAGATAGAAAATACTTTATAGAAGTATTGTTTGCTTTATAGATTAATTATCCCTTCAATTATACTCAATTGTCAATGGATCCCTTCTCTTTACCAGATTGATGACATTTTCTTTAAATTGCTGGCTTAATGGCTCAAATGATCTTCCTTTTTTCTCCTCTTTCCCAAAAAGTTGATATCATTTAGATATCTAATTGCACTGATGGGTTATTGCTGTGTGTGCCCTTATTATTTTGTGGTCATAACCATATGTCCTTGTATGATATAATAATGCTTTTGCATTCTATGTTACAGGGAGCATACCTGGCGTTTATTACCCCTGTGGTGTATGATTTCTACAACTATGATATTGAGACATCTGAATTTGTGAAAACCTTCATGAAGTTCATTCAGGTATTTTGGTAGTTACTATTACAAATCATTAGTACAGTCAGAGCTCCTGGATTGTTTCCCATGACGTGATGTGAGCGCTTAGTAAAGTTCACAATTTGTAGTGTAAATAAATTATTTTGTAAGGTTCACTGATACCTTGAAGAACTTATTATTTGGCACTGTTTCATATATATGCCAAATTTATATGCCACTAATATGTTGGCATGATTTTTGTTATGGCAGAATCTGGCGCTGTTCGGTGCACTGCTCTTCTTCCTTGGGATGAAGAACTCTATCCCAAAGCGCACTGCTAAGAAGAAGGGACCCAAGTCAAAAACCAATTAAGTTGATGAGACAGACAATGGCTCTGTTTTTTATTTTCTAGCTTTCATCAGATGTATCATGTACCGGTACTGGTTCTATTTTTTGGGAAAAAGGCCAAGGCCTTTCAAGGTGTGTATTTGGGTTCTTTAGGATCTAGGTCTTTTACTTTGATAATTTTGCGGTCACTTCTTGGATTTATAGATTGTTCTTTTCTAGGTTTCAGAATTTCAGTCATTTTAGTGTTTTTGACATTTAATTAGGTCCCTTAAAATTGTTTTAATTTTTAAATTATTGATCTGGGGCTTTTGATTTCTCTTGAGTCTTGATGATTTCTTATCATTACGGGTTAAGTGCATGCCTTCCTGATTATTTCTTTTCATTGTAGGTGTCAATTCTGGTCTTTACTTTCTATAATGTTTACATTGTATCAACCTATTACAGTGTTGACGTCCCAGGCAGAAGTACAATTTTTTATTTTGCATTAGCATGTTGTACTGTTTTCTTGTATTTGTAATTTGTCCAATTCATATATAACAGTCATTTTTTGAGGCAAATTCTAAGTACAAGAAAACCTGGGCAGTTACTAAAATTTATTCTGGATTTCTGGTAATGGGTAACAATGCATCACCTCTCCTGTGCATGTAACAGAGTAAGGCAACACATGACTACCCTTGTGAAACAGTAAAACACGGGCAATGTGAAATCACCCAGTAAAATTCTCCTAATCTATTTCTATTAGTCCCACTCATCATCACTGATCATGTCATCATCATCCCTTGGTGGCCGGACAACCATCACAACCGCCGCCACCGCCGACTGCACACCGGCCTCCTTCAACTTTATCGCCCTCTCGACCACCAAGTTCCCTTCTTTCTCCACCAGAAATGCGCCTTCGTCAGTCACTTGTTTCCTAGTCCTGTCAACCAAGACCAAGACCTTCTCTTTTGACGACGACATGGTCGGCCACGGCAAACCCTTGGTGTCGTCCAATTCTAGAGCTACGGCTTCCTGTGCTGCCAGCACCGGTGCCCAGCTCGGCATGACGGCCCACCTTGTCCATGCCTTATCAGCCATCACCACCCCCGGGTCACCTAGACGTTTACACTTCCCTGGTGCATCTGCGATTCCTTTCGCGCCCTCACTTGCCGTCACGACAGGCAGTAGAGTCACTGATGACGCCTCTGCTACCTCACCGTACCTCAATCTGACCACCTTCAGCGACGCCACTTCCCTCGTGAGTTGCTCTTCCTCCGCCTTCCTCGCCTCATCCCCTTTCTCTAGCTCTTGCTTAATCCTCTCCCTCGCCTTATCCGTTTCCACATACTCCAAAGCCTTCTCGAGGGCCGCAATGCGATCAGAATCGAGTATCGCCTCTCTGCTCAATCGGAATTGGGTGAAGGCCAGACAGTCACCGGGTGAATCAGCAGAGAAGTAGTCCCAACCGACTTCGCCAAACCTTCGGGGGAAATCTCTGATTGCACGAGCGAGCTCCATGGCCATACGGGGCTCAAACCGCTTCTCAATTATGTACTTTGCTGAGTCTGCACGCTGAACAGCATTGAGCCGTCGCAGTTCGTTTAACAAATCGGGGCCTCCCTGAGAGTCGAAGTAGGGCAGAAGCTCCTGAGGGAATGTCTTGCTTTCCAGTAGAGATTCGCGAACCTGTATGTAAACAATTAATTCTGGTATGAGTGATTACCAGTGACTGAACTGATAGATCTGATAGCGCTCGAAATATTCATACAATTGCTTAGAATTAAGAATTTAAAGGACCCAAATATGAAATACCTCTAACAGAAAACAGTATATACTGTTAAATGCAAAATTCTTGTTTGCTCCAGGAAATTTTAATTTTATTGTACCTCAATTATAATATTTATGGACATATGTGAAACTAGTGGTACCTATTTAACTTGTCCAGATTTCGGATAAGAATCGTTTCAGAAAAGCAGAATCTGCTTTTCCGATCAGACGGTTGGCATCGGTTGCCGCACCGATCTCAAAATACTTCGGTGTGTTTTGCATGGACCTCAACATACTTTGGTGTTTCTCAACCGTCAGATTAAGAAAAGCAGGTGATCCCGATCCCCAGTTTTCCATTGAAATGCAAAGTTGTGCCCAAATAGATAGTTCATAATTATAAACTCTTATAAATGCATACAAACTGCCCCAATTGATGTTGAACTCCAGAATTCCAGAAAATCGTATCGTTGCGCCGGTTTACCTGAGTTGCCACCACGATGTTGTTCTGTTCGACACCCGAGATGCCAGTCACCTCCTCGATCGAAGCCGGCGTGAACCCGTCACGCAGAAGAGACCCGATCAGCGGCGCGTACTCGTGCCACAGCCCGAGCCGGTCGCGCAATATGTCGAACACCTCTGTGATGGGTAAATTGCGGTACTTGGGAGGGAGCGGGGAAGGCGGTGGTCGGTACGGCTGGTAGACCTGCCCGGGTGGGGCCGCTGGGGGAGGCGTGAAGGGGAGTTTTGCAGAGGCTGAACAAACTACAAACTTGGTGGCCCGGCTTGCGAATCTCGGTCTCTTCTTGGACAGACAGAGCAGGCGTGAAGGGGTGGTGGTGGTGGGTGTTGGGTTGAGGTTAGAAATGGATATCATGGCTGGTTGCTGGTGGAGTGAGTGAGTGAAGCTGTGAAGGGGAGGAAGAAAAATGGTAGGGGGGGATTAGGAAAGGAGCCTGTGAGTTGTGAGCTTATCTACGTAACTATGAGTTGGATATGTGATATTTCTCTATGGATTTCTATAGTTGCGTACTGTTGAAAGCATAGATAGTGCGAAAGAAAGTGGGCAGCATAGTGCGACATGAGAGAGATGTATATGTGGGCATAGTTCTGTAAACATGTATATGTTGGGCTGTGACTGTGATGATTTTTTATGGGATGTTCGAACTTCTTTTTGGGTTGTATGAAAGGAGATTAGGTGCGTTTTTATTTGTACTTATGGGCTCAATCGTGACCCAAGCCCTCTCTCTCTTCCACCACTATACAATTCGTAACAATGCATTATGGATCTTAACTAGCTAACTATTAACTAATGTATATGGCAACTATAGACCTATAAAACTCGGGAGTAAAACCATGTGCAGACAGAAGAGAAGACTCTCTATCTCCGGTGATTGACGGCGCCAATGGATGATGCTGTTCAAGAGAATTTCCCTGATATTAAAACAACTGGTTTAAAACATACTGAACAGCAGTGAAGTGACGACTTATTCCCTCAAATGACTGCCAAATTGCTGCTTTGAAGTTTCCTGAAATAAGCACAGCACTGAAACATGATTGAAACATCAGTTTTAGTAACTCATTTGATCGCAAATTTGTTATGAAATCTAGTCTACTGTCAAATTTAATCACACTTATTTTAAAAATTACAGAGTCCGTCTCGACAAGATTTCCAATTTTCTGGAACTTTCTGACAAATCGAATGCTGTTTTGTGTTGTTGAATTCATAACTCAGAATCATAAAAGCTTTAAAACGGTTAACAATGTCACATGCACCCAGATTGAACTTGAAACAACACACATTGGTACATGGGGTGAGAGTGCTGCTCCTACCACCCCCGACCGATCCGAGACCACAGATGGATTCCTTCTGCTCCCATGATCCCAACGCAGCCGGCCGATCGTCAAACGGAGCTACCGACGCCGAGATCCACCGTCTGCCACCACCGGCGGACAGGATTGATCCTCAGCAAAATAGAAAGGGAAATGCACGGTTTTTGACGCAGCCCAGTAAACAGTTCAGTTAGGCCCAGAACTCTTAAACTATGTTAGGGCCAGAAATAAAAAAAATAGTTCAGCCTAGAATTACACCAGAACTGGCCCAGATTGTGAATGAGTGAATAATTGGGTTTTTTCCAAATAAAAAAGTTTCTGAAAATAGTTCCCAAAGTCCAAAAATCTCAAAATTAATTTTAAATTTCATTTCACAAATTATAGGATTTTTATGTACAAAAGATTTTTTAAGTTTCAAAATTTGAAGTTTCAAATTAAATTCAAATTCAAAATATTAAGGACAAAAACACAAATTTTTTGATGTAAAAGCCCCCAACTCTTTGTAAATATTTCCTTACTTTGTTTTATACAAATTTTTGGGAATTTTGTAATCCTCTGAGCACATTTTGAAGTTCAAAATTGAAAACACATTTTCTTGAAAATAGCATTCAAAAGTGTACGAATCAGTGTTCAAGTGGCGAACACACTTGAATCATGACATTGTATATACATTTGTCATTTCTTGAAAACGATAAAACCATTGTAGGTGAGTGTGTAAGAGTGAACGTCTCGCAACGTCTATTAAAATAAGCATGGATACAGAGGTGACCTTGTTTTTTCTCCTCAGAAAACGCCTTTTCAGATATGCTAGTGTGGCTGTTAGAAACAGTGGCACTATGGCACACAAATGTATTCTAGTTCTTAAATTTATCAGCTAGCATGGAACAATGCACTGGCCGATTGGCTTGAGTCAGCATTTCTCCGTCAAATTTTGAACGTTAATATATGTGTAAAATAAAATATGAAAATTATACATTATATTAAAAACAAGCATTTGGTATATTGATATATATAAATTTTTTTCCTCAAAATAAACTCAACTATTCTAATAATACCCCTAATACAAAGTACCAATATATATGGCCGGTGGCTTTGTGTAAGAATTACTTCAAGACAAAATATATTAGCGATTCAAAGCAGAGCACAGTGAGCTAGCTATAGTCAAATCTAAGCTTAAACTAATATAAACCTAATTAATCAAAACAGTGCGTGCGGATAATCCAAAATTCCCTCTCGCCTGATAAGATAGTAGTCTTGACTCGATCGAGACTTTCAAGAGAAGGAACGAAAACGCATCCTTTATCCTTATTATATATAGTTATGAATTCATATCGGCTGTTATTCAAAATAGAATAACAGTACCCTGTTATTCTAATTTGGACCGTTGATCAAAATCAACGGATCAGATCTATTTGAAAAAGACCGATCGGATCTGTCCGTTTCGATCTAACGGCCCAAACTGGAATAATAGGGTCCTGTTTTTCTTTGAGAATAACAGCAGATATGGACTCGTATAGTTGTTATATTTGATCACCAAATAAGTCCAAATTTACGGTCCAATTCCCTCCCAAATCACTCGTTAAAAAACTGTCTCTAAATTAAATACGACCCCACGTACGTTCTGTCTTCACATTAAGTTATATATTTATTAACCGAATTGTTTTAATTTGCACTTCCAATTTTCTGTTCCCGCGTTTCTTGAGCAGTTCACCAAAATGACAGATCAAATCCATATATATATATATTACCATTGTATATATATCTTCCTGCACAATCTTTTCTTTTTTTTTTTTTTTTTTTTTTTTTTTTTTTTTTCCTTAAACAATATATATCCGACAACCCAATTAGCCAATTAGGTGTAATCTTACTCCAAATAAAATTGTAATCTTTTTTTTTTATTTTTTTATTTCCAACAACATTGCAACAGAATAAAACTCAGTACAAAATTAAAACAAATATATTTGTATATTATTATTATATAAATTTGTTTTTTTCACGACTACTATTATTTTTTTTTTAAATTTTAAGTATGCATGTAAAGAGGGATAACATATTACATACATATGCCAACCAGAGAGCAATTAACGTTACCATATATGGTCAAGTGATTGGTCCACTGATAAGGCCAAGACCAATGAAGAATCCAAAACCTAACTCAAGTTTTCTAAACATAATTAATAACAATACTAAATTACTAATAAAAAGTAATTAATGTCACGATCACAACCTCTCTACCTCCTTTCGGGGTGTCACTATTTACTACTACTACTACAGGCCAATCCTTTGCTTTGCTTGTCCCATTCCAGTCAACAAACATTTGAGGACCTGGTGCAATTTTATTCTTCTATAATGGTATGCTGCATTTTATGTAATTAACCTTTGAAATTTTTGTTTACTAATCTCATCTCACTCCCAATAAAAGTTGAGCAATTCTCTCTATCATTGTTTGTACACACGTTAGCAGTCACTGTCAACTAATAATTTTTTTTTTAATAATAATAAATCTCTCTATCATTGTCCACAAAAAAAAAAAGACAAAAAAAAAGAAAGAAAAAAATATAATTTGCATATATTTTATGAAATCAAGAATTGCAATTAAAATGTTTTTTTTAGTAAGCCATGAGATGGTAGAGCATCATCCCTTGGCCCCTTGCAATATTTTTTAGCTCAACCAAACAATCAAAATTTTATATTTTTAGTAATTGTGAGAGGTGCTCACATTACATCATGATGAATTTATTTAGAAATCTCCATTGCAATATAATGTTTTGAGATGGCATAAAAGATAATTTGGTAAACCATATTATGTATATTATCAAGTCTAGGTTAGGGATTTTGGACTTTGGAAAATCTGCCTCCACATTGAGCTACATAGCCTATCCAAGCACAAGTACTCAACAATATTTAACATGATATAATTAAACAAATTACAAATTGGTGTTTTGAAAGTGAAAGGATATGGTTTTGTCCCGGGATTATTAGGCAATTGCCCTCGTGTGGCTTTGCTTTGTCCCCCAAAATTTTGGTTCCCAAATTTTTAAACAAAACCAAACTTGCCAGGAACAATAAAAATATATATATAGTGCCATTGAAAAAATATATATAGGTTTGACAATGACCCCATGCCTAAAGCAAAGTTATTTTTTTGAGGAATGAAATGAAATTCAATGCTAACAGACAAATTGAACTCCATGTTCAAATATTTTGGAATCTCGTTTGTCACTCGTGTACTATATATGCAGTTTTATTAATTCTTTTTTAATATGAATCCAGAGAGGTTTGATGAACGCATTAATTGTTACGTGCTATTGTTAAAATGTAGCCATCAATTTTTATTTAAGTAAATTTGGTTAAGAACTTAAGATCGATAGATGGTGCGTCAAACTTCTCTGTTTTTCTTGATCCGACAGTTGAGTAACACTGAAATACTTTGAGATTGGTTCCGTAAATACCGAAGTATTTTGAGATTGGTGCGGCAACCGATCCCGACTATCTGATCACAAAGGCAGTGGATTCTGATCCTTCGTAGTTGTATAACGGACATCAACAACTGTAATATATATGTTGTCATGTCTCATAAGTCATAACAAACTTTTCTGACTTTTTATACAAGTTCCGGTGTAAAAGAAAATTTGTTTTCTCCATTTCGTTCGGCTAAAGTGCTAATATATGAATTTTCAAACCGGGTTTCGAACCCGGGACCTCTCACAAAGAGAGTGTTACCTTTAGACACTAGACCAAAGACTGTTTCAATTTTCAAAGTTGTTACTGAATTGTATATAATATGTTATCCAAGTAGCCCCAAAATGAAATCTCGGAAGTTATGAAATTTTTGTTTCTTTAGTATTGTACCAATGATATGTAAATCCTTCATAAATTGTGATCACTGAGCAGGTTGACAAAATTGATTGGTCAAGAGCAATGACGTATCCTTCATTAAATGGGTGGCAACGTATTATATGAAAGTATTTTCTTTGAATTTGTGTAATCTAAATTTCAGTGCCAAACTTCAAATATTGTAAGTATGTAACATTCAACAAAGCTATATGATCATAGAAATCTAGAAAAACTGTTGATTTGGTAATTTATATATGTGTGATCAATTCATGCCGAAATTACCACATTATATACTATTTTAATCACATGCCACTTATATAAATGTACAAATAAATATACTGTAAGGATAAGGATGTCATTTGTCAAAATGAAGCCTTTTGTTTATTTTTTTTAAAAAAGTATTTGAGGAACAATTAAATTAATTACTGAAATTGCCAATATAATTAATCAAGGTGAACTTCCTTTCAATTGCACAAATGCAAGTGGTCTATTATATTTGAAAAATTAACCGAGTATAATAACACAATTAAAAACTTAGAAAATGTACGTATGAAGCAATTAATTAGGGTTAATCTAATCTATAATACGGTGGTAATCTAATCTCTAATTCTAATTAATCCCTTACACGTGTGGTGGGACCAATTAAGAGGGCCAAATTAAGAGGAAGCTGAAAATGTGTGGGAAAGGAAAAGAAATGAAATGAAGCGGTCTAAGAAGTAAGTAGACCGGTTACGGTTATTTTGGACCACCGCCGGTTTTGTCATCTCCTGGCCGCATACTGCCAATTTTGACCACCAACCTCCACCCCCATATTCATATCTCAACCATTATTATTTCATGAACTCCACTTCCACTTCACCACTTGTGTGTTCTTTTTGTTGACCCAATTTCTCTTCTCTTATAAAGCCCATGTCCATCCGATCCAAAATCAAACAGTTTTGCATGCATTGACAGAAATAAACACCGAGCAAAAAAAAAAAAGTATAATAAAGAGGAAAATCCTGTGCAACTTAATAGTACTGTTACAGAATGTTCTGCATTTGAGTCGCTTTGGACCGAATTCTTGCATCGCTTTCTCTATAAATAGAATAAAAGAACATGGTCTTCACATATGGTCAGTGATTTGGCTGTTATAGAACATATTTATTCTAACCGTTAAAGGCGCAACATGCCGTGCATTGTAGTTTCCTACAGTAGAAAAGAATAGTGCCTTTTTTTTATTATTATTATTACAGTGCCATGCACTATATAGCATTGAGTTGTCGATCGACGACAGTTAATTTGCACTATATATTATATGGAGAATTACAGTAAATATATTTTAATCGTGTTGTACAAGTATTTTCCTTTACCATAATATCTCAGTTGCGCGGAGCGCACAACACCTTTCTAGTTTATAGATCGGTTCTCAACAAACTTTATACTGTTGATTCCACAGTGCGAATGAACAGTAGTATTCACAAATTTTGCACCGTCGGATTAGCAGCCAATTTAAATCTGAGCTGTTTGTTTATAATATCACGTCTACTGCTTAAAAAGTAAAATCATGCATTGGAGGCGTGTAGTGCTAATGTGTTTGGTAGGGTAGCACAAAATAAAATAATAATTTTGAGACTAGAGTTATACATAAAAGTGATTGTAAAAATGATGTACGTTTAATTAATTGATCTTTGTACAAAGATTAATTATTCATTCGACGACCAATTAACCTCTGCATTTCTTTCATATATTTCTTTTTTTTTTTTTATCTATATTAGGATTGTTTTTAGGCCGGTCAATATTTAATTTGTTGACAGTATTATATATGATTAAGGATTGAGGAGGGATCCATTGATAATGCTTATCTTGACAATTTTGACAGTTAATTTTTTTTATTTTGAAAAAAAATCATTAGAAAAATCTCGAAAATAGAAAAATGTTAACGGAAGTATCTTTTAAGTTATAGAATGATTATGTTTCCAATTATATTCAATTTAAACGTCGTTTGATAGCTCTTCAAAGATCCATTAGATTACAACCATTAAAAAGTATACACAATTTTGATAAGAAATCAAATAATGTTCAAATTGATTGAAATTTAAAACATTATCAAATTACAAGTAAAAAGTATATCCATAAACCTTTTTACATTTTAAAGATTTTTTTATGAATTTTTACAAATTTTTAAGAAGTCCAATTGTCAATATTATCAAGATAAGTATTGTCAATGGATTCTTTCTCTTAAGAATTATATTTGCATCTATGAGGAGGGATCCATTGACAATGCCTATCTTGACAATAACAAATTTCAAAATTTTGAAAAAAATTGTTAAAAATTCTCAAAAAAATAGAAAAAAGTTTATGGAACTATTGTTTAAGTTATAGATTGATTATGTTTACGATTATATTTAATTTAAGTGGCATTCGATGGGTCTTCAAAGATCCGTTAAATTATAACCGTTAAAAAATGTATAAAATTTTGATAAGCTATCAAATAATGTCCAAATTGATTTTAAAAAATGTATAAAATTTCGATAAGCTATCAAACAATATCCAAATTAATTAAAATTTGGAACACTATCAATCTATAAGTTAAATAATACATCTGTCAACTTTTTTTCATTTTAAAGAATTTATATGATTTTATTTAAATTTTTAAAAATCACTATTGACAAGATTGCTAAGACGGACATTGTCAATGGATCCTCCTCTGCATCTATTTTGATATGCAGCTTTCAAATTAGATTAATTGTGCAGAGCGCGATCACATGCCTAGTTATGAGATTGCAGGTTTAAACTCTAGTGAATATTGCAGAGGAGATATTAATTAGCACCATCAAAAATTAAGTTGGCAGCCTCTGCCTACTTCTCAAAAAAAAAAAAAAAAAAAAGAAGTCCGAACTCTAACATAAAAAGTTGGGTAGGGATCCGGTGGCAACTAATCCTTGTAACAACCGCGATAACGTATTCTCATATAAATATGAATAAAAGGTCTAAAATAGAAAATTCTGTACAAACATATTATGAAGCTCATATATTAATTGTGATTCAAATTCCAACTAATTTGGGTGTCGTTTGGTACTCCATCGGGTACTCATCAAAATTTCTTAATATTTACCAACGGTTCAAAAAATTATGAGTTTTGATATAGTATCGAACTACATATTATGAAGCTTATAGTTGGAATTGGTGTTGTGATATTAGTGTAATAATTATTACTACAATATTAATCAATTTCTATTTTACATGTTATTTGTTCTTTATAATCAAGTAATGATAAAAATAAAAAAAATAAATTGAAATATCTTTAAGGCCCATTTTTTTGATAGAAATCCCATCGGAATTAAAGTTAATTACCCGTTACACAAATTTATCTCTTTGAACTAACCCATGCAGTGGGAAACGGGTGGTAACTTAGTTGGTTAGGAGAAGAGTCTTAGGACTGTTGCTTATTCAAAGGTCGAGACTTTGATACCCGCCTACGAAACTTTGAAGTTGCTGTAAAGAATTAAAAAAAAAAAAAAAAACATGCAGCACAATCACGAGGTGAGCCCGATGGATCAAAATTACCCAATTCGAAGGAATCTTTGGATTTTACAACCTAGAGCTGTTATTCGGGGCTTGGCCCGCTAATTGATATCAAATAATAATCAATG
Source organism: Cyperus esculentus (assembly GCA_030179965.1). Taxonomy (NCBI): domain Eukaryota; kingdom Viridiplantae; phylum Streptophyta; class Magnoliopsida; order Poales; family Cyperaceae; genus Cyperus; species Cyperus esculentus. The sequence continues at coordinate 2,051,770 of JASGLE010000014.1, read as the reverse complement.
TTTACAATATTCTTTCTTTCATAAAAGTTTTTTTTTTAAGTTTCAATTTCTTGTGAGAAAATGCCGGCCCTCATGCTCATAAACACTTTATAGGTTAAAAATAAATCTTTTCTGTTCGGCAGACACAAACGCTATAGGTTTTCATAGGAATTGAGAGTTTATAAAAAATAATTTTTATTCACTGTTCGACAAACTATACTCTCAATTTCTAATAGGAATTTATTCCTCTAAAACACTTGTTTTTAGAGAAAATTATTAATTAGGTTGGACTGGATTTTTTTTTTCCTATCAACGATAGACCGACTCTTCGTAGTTTTTTACTAAATGCAATATGGAATCCTACTCTAATAGAAAAAATTTTCTGTAGGATATGTGACTACTGAATAGGCCCAATATTTGTTTTTGAAATAGGAAGATCATCATTTTTATCCCAAGCCTCAATTACTACTTTCTATCAATCACTATGGATTTACGTTTAACAATGTACATTATTTCTTACACAAGGTGAATAAATTTTTACCCCATAAAATGCCAAGTTTAATTCATAAATATGTGTCCTCCAAATTCCAATGCAAACCGTACCCAAGAAAGGCTAAAACAACTTTTAAAAATAAAATCATTTGATAAACCATGAATGTTCGGATGATTGAGGACATCATAACCCCCACCAAAGCCATACATATATATATGTCCTTCATGAAATGTCCTATATATTTACATATATATGTCCCTTTTTTTCTATTTTTTCTTAATTATTCCCCACTTTATTTTGTTTCCCACTACGGCTCCAATCCTACTTGTACAAACTCGAAAACAGTATAATTATTTTGATTGAGACCGGTGTCGTCTCTTGTTTGTGGCAGCTGGTATTTCTGTGAACTGTGAAGGGACGTGAATTAATCCGGTTAAAGAAAAATGAGTAGCAGGCAGCGTCCAACGTTTCTACTAATCCAACTGTTCAACATATTTCAGTTAACAAATATTATTTTTCAGTAAACATTGATATATTTTCGAGTAATAGATATTATTTTTCAGTAAACATCTAAACATTTATGGAACTGTGTGAAGTATATAAATGTACGTGAGTGTGTCAAACTGTGAGAGAGGTTGGATGGCTAAACTACATACATGTTTTCCAAGAAAAATTAACTCAACTCTTTTTTAATTTTCATGCTAGTAAAGTTGTAAAATTCATAGAGGGATGGATGTAAAATGTGAAGTGAAATTAATATATTGAAAATCACAAATTAACTTGAAAGTAAACTTCACATGGTATCCACTGAGATTTGTTGGAGTTGATGAGCTATGAAGAGAGAGCACGTCGCGGACGAGGATCCCCAAGGGAATCTACAAAATTGCGGCTCTCAGTCTCGGATGATGATCGTCTGACCCGGATCATGTGATCCGGGTCAGAGGATATGAATTGCTCAGTCTCAGTCTCAGACACTTAATTTCATGGTTTCCATTAGATCAAAATTACATAACATTATTGGTCGCATTATCGTACTCTTTAGTTTTGTGTGCGTATTAGACCAAGGATATGTCCATTTTTTAAGTATATCGATGCATCTAATTTAGAATGCTGATTAAAATTTTATTTCTAAATTTAAGCCACATATAAAAATGTTGGCATCGATCGAATGGTAATATAATTTTAAAAAAGTGAAGGTCAAATTAACAATATTTATCTGGGCAATCTCGACAATTTAGAATGAAGGAGGGTTCTTTTGTCAATACTTATCTTGACAATATTGACAATTAATGTATTAAAAAACAAAAAAAATCTTCAAAATATGATACAATTTGGAATTTTTTTTATAAAAATGTTGTCGAGCTTAAGGATCAAATATGTTTTCAGATTCAAAGCAATTTGAATATGTATGATAGTTATCAAAAACTAATAAAATTTGAACCGTTAAAATTTACATAAATTTTGGATGAGCTATGAAACGATATTAAAAAATACTTCAAATTTAAAAGACTCTAATTTATAAATTCAAGAATACAGGTATATACTTTTGTCTATTTTTAAGAATTTTTATGAACCTATTTAAATTTCAGTTGTCAAGATCATCAATTATCAACTATTAACGGATCCCTTCTCTTTCGACTATTTTTAAATTAAAAAAGCTTTTAAAATTCTTATTATAAACTTTATAAAATTTAGGATGTACTCAAACTATTAGACCAGGATGGTCCATCTTCTATTAATAATATTATCTGAACCCAAAAACTGACACAATTTGGTTCAAGATTTGAGTCCAAATACTTGCATAGTCCAAACATTCGGACCCTACATACTTATCACTAGGCACCTCCACTGGGCCTCATACTAAATTTCAATTAATGTTACAAAAACACTAAGGTTGTTCTGTAATTATACAGTAGGTCCGTATATTGATGGACGGTCCATAGAAGTAATAAATAGTATAACAAATGGACCCCATATAGACTCAGATGTAACAGTTACACTCACAGTGTAACTTCTATGGACCGTCCATGAATGAACAAATGAGGTTTATGTTAATTTATATTCTTTGAAAACAGGAGATACATCAACTTTATTTCATTTACAGAGAGGACAAGATGATCCATATACCTAGGAGGAGAGGATATATATATATATATATAGTCCGGTTACAATAATATGCATATCACGATTTTACCGTGCTATGCGGTCCATATCTCCATTTTCGGTGTCCAAATTGTCGATCCGAACCATTAAATTTAATCTTTATATCAAAATATGTTAGGAAACCAAAATTCATAACTTTTTGAATTTTTTTGCTATTTTTAATGATGGGGAGAAAATGGCTAGATCCGAGAATTATGGTTCATACAAAACGACGATTTTCTCCCGTCACTAAAAATAGCAATAAAATTCTAAAAATTGTAAAATTTGGTTTCCTAACATATTTTGATATAGAGATTACATTGAGCGGTTCGGATCGACTATTTGGACACCGGAAATGGTGATATGGACCATATAGCACGGTTAAACCGTGATATGCATATTACCGTAGCCTAATTCTATATATATATATATATATATATAGTCTAGCTACGGTGAGTTGCAACTCACGGGCTGCTCCGTGAGTCAGAGTCCAAAAACATATCAAATCATCTCCAAATTTTGATTTATATGGCTCAATAAATTCTTCATATCAAAATCTTATAGCACCCAAATATTTTCCATTTTTGGAGATTTTTAAGTATTTATTCTAGAGTTTTTAAAATGATACATAAAACATTAATTCTTTTATTAATATTGTATAGTCACTTTTAAAAATCTCAAACAAATACTTAAAAATCTCCAAAAATGAAAATTTTTGCGTGCTATAAGATTTTGATATGAAGAATTTATTGAGCCATATAAATCAAAATTTGGAGGTGATTTGATATATTTTTGGACCCTGACTCATGGAGCAGCCCATGAGTTGCAACTCACCGTATATATATATATATATAGTAAAACTGTGGTACTCCTAGGAGCACGGAGGCCTCCCGTGCTCCTAACTCAAAAATCATACTAAACAATCTCGAAATTTCGATTTATGGGTCTCATTAAGTTCTTTATATCAAAATATCATAGGATACAAAAATTTTCCATTTTTTGAAATTTTTTAAGTATTTGTTTTGTATTTTTTAAAGATGACATAGTTTTATACATTATTTTATTATTATTTTGAAGTCATTCTAAAAAATTCAAAACACATACTTAAAAAACTCAAAAAATAGAAAGTTTTTGTACCATAGGAGATTTTGATAGAAAGAATTTAATGAAAATCATAAATCAAAATTCTGTGATTGTTAAGTATGATTTTTGAGTTAGGAGCACGGGAGGCCTCCGTGCTCCTAAGAGCACGGGAGGCCTCCGTGCTCCTAAGAGCACGTTAGTTTTACTCTCTCTCTCTCTCTCTCTCTCTCTCTCTCTCTCTCTCTCTATATATATATATATATATATATATATATATATAGTAAATCTAGCGTGCTCCTAAGAGTACGGAGGCCTCCCGTGCTCCTAACTCAAAAATCATACTAAACCATCATGAAATTTTGATTTATCATTCTCATTAAATTATTTATATCAAAATCTCTTAGTATACGAAAAAATTTTCCATTTTTTGAGTTTCTTAAGTATATGTTTTGAAATTTTTTAGAATGACCTCAAAATAATAATAAAATAATGCATAAAACTATGTCATCTTTAAAAAATACAAAACAAATACTTAAAAATCTCACAAAATGGAAAATTTTTTATCCTATGATATTTTGATATAAAGAATTTAATGAGACCCATAAATTGAAATTTCGAAATGGTTTAGTATGATTTTTGAGTTAGGAGCACGGAGGCCTCCATGCTCCTAGGAGTACCATAGTTTTACTCATATATATACTAGTAAAAAGCCCACGTCTTGCTTTATGCTGAAATTGTTATTTCTTGTAATAATTTTTTAAGATAATATGTAATGAGCCCTATATTGAGAAAAATTGATATGGGCCTTAAATATTAATGGGCTGAGACATTAACGTCAACGGGCATTAAAGTAAATCAATGGTTCTGATCTATCCAAGAAAATGATCAACGGCTCATGTGGGTGGATAGCCTTTTCATATCATTTTTTCCAATATGCTTTTTATAGTAAGGATATATATATATATATTTATAAGATAAACAGTGAGTAAAGTCAACATTAGTGGTCTCCGGGGCCAACCCCAAATTTGACAAAGAAATTAAAAAATAGTAAACACACTATGCCACAGCGATATATCATATATGTACACGCCTCGAGATCTGTTGATACATAAAGATCAAAAAATATATAATTAGTAAGATGAATAGAAATTATTGAAAATCCGGAGCCCATTAATTTTGACACAAACATTATGCGACTGATTGATATTGTATTAATTTACAAAATAATTTTACTTCAATACTCTCACCAAAAAAATTTTCTTTTCGATTTGACGATTATAAATAAATATTATCCATTATGAGATTTATCTGTAACCGATAAAATTATCTAGGTATGAGTATGAAGGCAACGTCCTTTACAAAAGCCTCAATACATTTGATCATGAACTTTTTTATTTTTAACATGGCACTTTAACTAACTATTCTTAGATCTTAACACTGTAGAACAACTTCATTAAAAAAAGAAAACACTGTAGATAAAATTGTTTTTAAGCTTTGTTTATGGAGCAATTTAATTAGCATCTGTTCTGGAGCTCTGTTTGTATCCATTATGCATGCCTGATCAAAGAAATTAAATCTCCGTAAAATTATATATCCAGATACTTTAAAAGTTTTTTTTGATGTAGCAGGCAAATTGCCTACTATCGTTTTTCATTAAATCAAAGTAAAAAGGAGAATGTTTACAGGATAGAAGAAGAAAAGATAATAGAATGTACAATAATTACATTACAAATAAATAATCTATGACTAGTCTATTTGATGGTCGGAGTGCTGGCTCTGTGCGGGGCGAGGCGGTGGCGGGGCAAGGCGGGGCGGGGCAGGGCAAGCGTGGCGGAGCGGTGGCAGGGTGGGGGCACGGCGCAGCGGGGCGGACTTGGCTCAGCGAGGCGGAGGCAAGGCGGGACGGGCTCGGCTCAGCGAGGGTGGGGCGGGCTTGGCTCAGCGAGGCGGAGGCAAGGCAGGACGGGCTCGACTCAGCGAGGGCGAGGCGGGCTCGGTGAGTGCGAGGCGGGGCGGGGCAGGACCGAGATATAGTAAACCCTAGACCCGATGGATCTGAAATTTTTAGAGAAAAGAGGAGAGGGGAGAGGGGGATCAGCTTATAGAGGGGAGGGACGATCGGAGAGGGGAGGGACGGAGAAGGGAAGGGGCGGGGGAGGTCGGCGGCGGCCGGCGGCATGATCTCCCCACCTTAGGGTTCCGCCTCTTCGTTCATCTCTTGGGTCTCTCGTGACTGCTCCCAGTGGCGGAAGGGGGCGGAGGAAGGAGACTGGCAGCGAGGTAGGCCAAGGCGGGGCGGCGAGACGAGGTAGGCCGGGGCGACGGGGAAGAGGAAGAGGAGGAAGAGGAAGAAAGAACAGGAAGAAGTGGAAGGAGAAGGAGGAGGAGATGGACAAGGAGAAGAAGAAGGATAGAAGGAGGGTGGAGCGGGAAGGCGACAGAGGGAGAAGGCCGGCGGCGCACCTCCCCCGTCTAGGGTTTTCTCACTTTTTTTGCTCTCCTACTTTGAAAGTTTTTATCTGGAGATTTCTCACTTAGTAAAATCAAATATTCTAATCATGACAAAAAAAATTATCTCTCCTTCAAATATATATATGAAGATCATTAATCATGACTTTTAATGATATTTTAATTTCAATCCTAAATTAATTCCATGACTTGAAAATTATATGGGTGAATTATTCATAAATTAATTACTCTGTTGGACATGCTATTTTAACGATTTCACGTCTCCTAACATATGGCACGGTACTATACAATACATGAGCCGTTGGATCTTTTCGAGATTCGTGTTGGCCCGATTTTGAGGCGATCCAACGGTCCATATGCTGTATGGCACTGTGCTATTTTAACTCTGGTAAATAAATGACATGTTCATTAGTTGACATCCATGCTGATGCTCTGTAGACTGTAATTAGTTAAATATAACTTTCATGAACAACGAAGGATGCCGAAAACTGGAACATATATAAATGTATGTCATATATATATATATGCGTTTCCCTGAAGTGACTACAAGTGGGCTCTTGGCAATTATTTCAGTTCTTTTAGGAAAAAGCGATGATCAGTGCTACTGTATTCTGCTACTAGTGTTCCTGCAGTGAAAACAAAAAATAAGCTGCATGCTGAAGCTGATGAACAAATTGCAAAGTGGCAAACAAGTACACATGTCAGGGATCAATATTCCATGGTGGGGATATCATATAAATAAAGTAGCATAGTCGCCATACCAATGTCTCAAAAATTATATACATATTTACCAGTCGTAGTTAGCGAGCACCTTTTTGTTTATTTACCGATCTACCGTATTTATGATGAACAAGTATCATTTTTTTAGTAAACATTTATATCTTTCCGATCAACATCTATCATTTTATAGTAAACATATACATGCACTACGGTTTTCATTAAACATTTATGCAACTATAATAAGTATATGAGTGCACGTGAGTGTATTAGATTGTGAGGGAGGGGTGGATGGGTGACTTACTTTATAAGTGAACTCTACATATTTTTTTCTTCTTTTTTTTTTCGATTTAAGTACAACCGATCATGAATATATAGATGAAACGTTGCACCAACTACACATAATAATTATATAAAAGGTTTTATTTTTATATATATAGCTGTCAGTGATAGATGACACGAGAGATAATTAAGTTTATGCTAATTAATTTAATTATGTGGAGCAAATATATTCCTAAATATCCTAAGCATTCGGTTGTGTGATGAACTGATTATATATATTCATCATTGTTTTTGAAAAAGCAGACAACAACTCAAAAGCACACAAGAAACTCAGGATATCTGTCCTAAAAATCCAACTTTCATCTAAGGTACCGTACGTGTGTATATAGTTATAAAAATGGGGAGGCAATCATACAACACAAATCATTTAACAATATTATTAATTGTGATCTAATAAATATATTATGTCCTTAATTTTTAATGCTAAGCCCATTCGTGGGGTATTAACATAAAACAATTATTACCAACTCATCACAAAAGAGTGAATTATTCAACTAAAGTCCAACTCACACCCACATGTACATTATTTTCTTTTTAAGGGATGACTTGGGAGGCAGTTTAATTAATTCATTATAAAATAAAAACTAACTAAACAATTATATATATTTTCTATACGCACACAATCCTGTTGTCCTTTGAATTAACCTCCAAGAGAAAAAGGAACAAAAAGAAAAAATAATAATTCTAACATAAATATAAAATACAAGGTGAGATGAAAGAGCAAACTATACACATCTAAAATATAGTAATTTGTAAGCCATCCAGGGGACAAACCCTAATAAAAAAATAGCTCAAGCCATGATCAGGGCCTTCACCTCTACTCCTTATAAGGCAACCAGAATTCCAGAAATCTCCATGCTTGCAGCTTCCAACCCTAACCTAGCTAAGTAAGCACTTCCAACAAAAAGGAGACATATTCATTTGGATCAAACAGATCATACATATCAAAAACATACACATTAAAAATGACAGGATTCGGTTCGCCATGCGGGGCGTGCAAGTTCCTACGGCGAAAGTGCGTTCGAGGATGCGTCTTCGCCCCCTACTTCTGCCACGAGCAAGGCGCCGCACATTTCGCAGCGATACATAAGGTCTTCGGTGCGAGCAATGTGTCGAAGCTGCTAATGCATCTGCCTGTGGCGGATCGCGCAGAGGCGGCGGTCACCATCTCTTATGAGGCGCAGGCGCGCCTCCAGGATCCTATTTATGGCTGTGTTTCCCATATTTTTGCCCTTCAGCAGCAGGTAATTAAATTTGGTATTTGATTTTAGTTATTTTACATTAATGGATATGAATTAATATGATAATTGTTGTGATTTTTCAAAATTCAATATATAGTGTACATTATATATACATTTGTGAGTAATTAAAATGTTATGTTCAGTTCAATTAAGGTAAAAAAAAAAAAAACAATTGACTAATTAAGTATATCAAAGGAATTTTAATATATAAACAAGATATTTATTCATGGTGATGACACAAAAACAATTCAGATAATTGACACTTTATATATTACACAATCTATAATTAAATCAACAACATCAATAAATGATCGATGATCCCAAAGAAGCAAGTTTGAATAAGCAATACATACATACATCATGCAAATTAAGTGGAAACGAAAGTCAAGAGCCATTCTATTGCAAAATAGCTCACTTTAAAGCATTGATGAGCTGAGATTTTCGTTTGGTCATTTCAAACACAGTTCTTCTACGATTAGATGATAAAATGATCAGTACTAATTGGGAAATACCTATTACAGAATAGTCATTCCAATTATTGCATTTCTCTAATCTGTACACAATATATTGTATATTGTAACTAATTAATTGAACATATAAAACTAATCTATATATATATATTTTTTCCTTTTAAAATTAGGTGATGAATCTGCAAGCACAAGTGGCCACACTGAAAGCCCAACAAGCACAAGATCAGCAAGAGAATTTCCCAATTCCAAATGAGGCAATAATCAATGGAGGAGGAGGCAGTGCATCATCATCTCATGCAATCCATTCTCCACCATTTACTGATGATCATTTGAACACCAGTTACAGCAACATCCTCCTTGATTCCAACTTCATGCAGTCCATGCAGCAGTTCAGCCACGATTCCGCCGCAGTCGATGCGTCGACATGTATGGATGTCGAGGGACTCGTATGCCGGGACGGCATAGGAGAGCTTCAGTCAGTAGCTTATGGCTATTTCCAAGGGCAATGCTATAACTAGATGAATGCATATAATATATATGCCTGTTACTGTTAGCTATGATCCATATATAATAGCATGTTTTTATTAATTAGACAAGATTAATTAGGTTTTAATTAGCTTCTGGTCATCATGAGCATGCATGAAGCCTTATATTTAGAAACAGATTCATGTGTGGGTGTTTTGTAGCTAGCTTGCTAGAATGATATATATATATTTTGGTCGTCTGGTGGCAGGTGTTAATTATTAGTACTAAGTTTGTTCAATATTTATTTATCCTTATTTTTTGTATGATTGGAGTATAAAATAATACAAGTTCCATATATAGTGTCCTACTTATATTAATTTAGAGCCATATATATGTATGATCCAACAATTAATTAAGTAACTTTTTAATTCAAAACTCATACTGTTAATATATACAAATTAAGAACTAATAAATGCTAATTCAAAATCTATTAATTTTTGAATGAGAAATGTTTTATTTCTCTAGCTAATTAACAAACGCAATCTTTAACAGTTTGATGCAATTATTGCACTGGAACACAATCTTAAAATAAGTGCCAAAAGATTTTTGAAGGGAATTAAAGCTTGGAAATCTGTGTTTAATTAGGGAGTTTTATTAGCTCAAGCTTCATGCATGTCAGCTCCTAATTAATTTGCTTAATTAGCTTGGCTTTAGGAAATTAGGATTGAGCTGATAATTAAGTTTGGATAATTTTTTTATTGTTCATAAATATTCCTTCTCACATTTCATGCAGTACATGCTATCTTTTTTATCAGATATATACAAGTATATATATCCTCCGTAATCAAACAGCCGAAATCAGATAGTATATATATATGAGCAAATATACCGTGAGCTTAACCTCCAAAAACCTATCAAATCACCTCCAAATTTTGATTTATATGGCTTAATAAATTCTTTATATCAAAACCTTACGGGAAACAAAAATTTTCCATTTTTAAAAATTTTTAAGTATTCGTTTAAGATTTTTTAAAAGTGATACACAAAACTTGATTATTTTATTAATATTGTACAGTCATTTTTAAAAAATCTCAAATAAATACTTAAAAATTTTTAAAAATGGAAAAATTTTGTTTCTCGTAAGGTTTTGATATAGAGAATTTATTGAGTAAAAGTGATTTGATAGGTTTTTGGAGGTTAAGCTCACAGTATATTTGCTCATATATATATATATATATATATATAGAGTCCGGCTACAATAATATGCATATCACGGTTTTATCGTGCTATGCGGTCCGTATCTCCATTTCCGGTGTCCAAATAGTCGATCCAAACCGCTCAATGTGATCTCTATATCAAAATATACTAGGAAACCAAATTTTACAATTTTTAGAATTTTTTTGCTATTTTTAGTGATGGGGAGAAAATGGCTAGATCCAATGATTCTGATTCATACAAAAAAACGATTTTCTCCCTATCATTAAAAATAGCAAAAAATTCTAAAAATCATAAAATTTGGTTTCCTAACATATTTTGATATAGAGATCACATTGAGCGGTTCGGATCGACTATTTAGACACCGGAAATGGTGATACCGATCGCATAGCACGGTAAAACCATGATATGCATATTATTGTAGCCTAACTATATATATATATATTGCCTATAAATTTCATTCATTTTTGTAGAATAAATTCAGTCAAATCGCATTGAGAGATCATATATAATTTTTAGATGCTGTCCCAGCCGGGCAGGATTGATGAATTCAGTGTGTCCGTCCTTTATTTATTTTTGGGGGTTGGGGGGTGGAACTCGGGATCGTCTAGCGCACTGCCGGATTTGCAGTGCGGATCCGACGGTGCGCTAAACTTCGGGATCTGTGAAAAATAATAAGTCCGGACCCCAAAATCTAGCGCACCGTCGGATCCGCGCTGCAAATTTGGCACTGCGCTACACGATCCGGACTCGGGGGTGATTTCAATCTGAATTAATTAAAAGTTAAAACAGTGATTTCGTGGTCAGAATTTTTCTTCTTTCTAACTAATAATTTATGGATTAGAAGTACAATAAATAATGTACCTTCGATCAACATTTAAATATAGTCTCTGCTTTCCGCAAACTATACATGTATGACATAATTGCGGTGCCAAAGTATCTTTTGCTAAATTTCTTTGCCGAATATTGTTTTGAATATGCAACTAATCATACGCAACTCAAAGAAACCCGATTATATGTGGCAATAATATAAAAAAAATTGCATAAAAATAAATAAAAGAAACCCAATTATATGTGGCAATAATACAAAAAAAAATTGCATAAAAATAAATAAAAGAAACCCAATTATATGTGGCAATAATATAAAAGAATATAAGCAAAAAATGATATTTGAAAGATAATACAACCGAAAGCTAATGTCAAAAAGGGGGACAAATATTTCGGTCTTCCAAATATAACAATTCTTTCATATTTTTTTAATCAGAACCTCAATTCAAGTTTTTGGGGGTAAAATTCTAATAGTTTCAAGTGTATCAAAGCATTAAGCTAACAAGAGTTGTACTACAATGCACAAAAACTTTTATTTAAGAATAAAAATGTGGGGCATTTTAGCTATATGATCAATAGAAAATTTTAATTAATTAATAAGAGATTAATTCTAATTCATTGTTATTTGGAGTACTCATTCTATTTTATTACTGATCATACGGTTGAGAATGTTCCAACTTCTTAAACAAACAAAAGTTAGTGTAATGTAGCAAAACTTTTTTTTTTTTTGGAACTATGACGTGTTCATGTATGGGTTGCTCACCATTGATGAAGCTGTAAACCATGAAGTGGCTATTGCATAATAATTAAAAAAATGATGAAAGCAAATAAAGATTACAAAATTTATTTTATTACATGAAAAAAAATATTCAGGCAGAAATACGTCGATGATTTTGATTTGTCGATACAAAACCAAACATCTCAAGTACGCAATAAAAGGTATGGAAAGTACTTGCAAGTTATGATTAAGCCCAACAACTAAAGCACACGCATAGGACAATACGGGCCAGATAATAATTAGGCATTTTTTTATAATTAACAACGGGAGAATCTGAAACTAATCTCAAAGATTGATGCATGATTATGCAATCATTAATTTTGAATTAGATAGCTTTAATTTATTTATCTCTATTTTGGAGGGTTCTTAATTGCCCATATATCTTGTCGTTATAAAATTTTGAAAAAAAGTGTAAAATATTTATTTTGCATCAAGCATTATTTGTGTTAAAAAAAAATTCATTTGTCATTAAACTTTCTTCATTCATTTTATGAAATGTTATGGAAAATATTTAGACATTACCATCAATTGTTGCTAGATTTGTAAAGATTATAATGCATCAATTTTAAGTGCTTCCGTGCATTCTTAAATTTTCAAACAAGTCAAAAACTAAAATATAATCAAACCAACCATTAAATACTAAATTAAGGATAACATGATGGAAGTCAATTATCATTAGACAGCCAACACCAAACAATTAACGCAATTCAAACAAAATATCATTTGGGCCTGCCAAACTTAAATTGTACTTAAAATGTCAAGTTTTAAAGCTCATGCAAATAACGCTCCAACTAAATTGGGCTTCTTTTTCTGTATTCAAATGAGAAAAAGGGCCTAATAAACCCAATTTCAAAAAGTTTGTAATCATTTTAAACCGTGTCGATTATATAATTTGTAGGATTGTATATGATCGGCTCAAATTAGAAAAGTGAAGAACTTATTTATTTTCAGGAAACGGGTGGTAACTCAGTTGGCTAGGAGAGAAGTCTTAGTACTTTTGTCTACTCAAAGGTCGAGAGTTCGATACCCGTCTACGCAACTTTGCAGCTGCCGCAAAGATTTTGAAAAGAAATAAGAACTTATTTATTTTCTTAACTCCATAAATTGCCTTCAAAGTAGCATGGCTGATAATGGATTCCACAAATACAACCGATCTCAAATTGAATAACTAGATTTTAAACTATGCATATTGCATTAATTTGAACGTTCACCATCTTCACATCTGCAATTGCCGGTACAGTGGTACATCTCTGAAGCCTGCATTTTGTTCCATGGACTTCATATATTGGGTACATGATCAGAAAGCTCCTCAGCCTCCTTTGTTCTCTGTTCTTGTACTACTTGGTCCTTATCCTTGCCCCATAGCACCATGTATAATCCAATTATCACAATAATTCCCCCAATTATGCTGCAATAAAATGGATAATATAAGTTTCTTTTTCATTTTTTTTTAGCTCTTTTAACTTCTCATTTTGTTGGGTTTTATCAGTTTTAAATCCGGCTGTTTGGATGTAACATACATGTAACATTTAATAAAATTGATTGTACTTTTTGCATATTAACCTGAAAAAAAAAGAAGAAAAAGATGATCACTATAACCTTCCAATGTATAATCTTTCGCCGAAGACGAAGTAGGCAAGACCAGCCACTATGACGGTACACAGAGGATTGAACATGGTAACAAAAACCGGTCCCTTCTCTTCTGTGCACCACAACTGTATGTATACTGCCACTCCAGAGCATACCAGTCCCTGCAATATGAATGTTTTATAAGATCTCGGTACGACACGAGTATAATCTAGTACCGTACCAGCATGTTTTTCAAGATTATAAAAATGATAATAGAAAATGAGATTTGTGTTATTCTTGAACGTACAGAGTAAATTATGCTCCACAATTTCACATCAAATCCAACAATCCATGCTTCAGGCTTGCGCTCGATGCATGCCGTGAAGATGGCAGATTGCAACCCTCCGAGCAGGGACATCCAAGCCGTCAGCGACAGCTGAGCAGGATATCTTTTCAAAGTCACTGCCTAAATGTATTTATTACCAAAAAGAAGGAAGAAGAAGATCAGCTGTGTTATCCTAATGCATGTACTAAATATTAGTCTGAGTTTCTTTTTTTTTTTTTTAAATCCTATATTCTTCAAAGTTATTGCACAAAGTACTTTGTTGAATGTAAAAAAAGGCCCCATATGCTCTTAACTATTTTCCTTTCACTTGCTTTTTGTCCACTTTATTGGCTCCAATATTGGTATTTATGGATCTGTCATTTATGCAAGAGTTACAGCAAAAATTTTTTGGTATATTTTTCTCTTGCAATAGTTGCAGAAAAAAAATTTGATTATATTATTTTGTGCTTTAAAATTTACATATTTTATAGGAGTTCCTGTATTTTCTATGATGATTTCACAATATGAGGACTATACCTGCATGATGTACCACAAGGACAGAGTAACAGAACTTGCGATGATCAGAATAGCCCCTTTCAGCCAGCTCTCATGTACGGTAGCTCCTTGTATGTGCCCGATACCGTGCCATAGTTTCTGAACAGCAGGGCCCTTGTATAGTGTCATGATTGTGACACCAGCCAGCGAAACTACGGTGCCAAGTATCTTCGCCAGTCCTCTCGTACTCTTCGCATCTAGATACTCCAGCCTTGGATAATACGTAATGTCTTGTTGTAAGCAATTTTAGCACAGTTAATTAGATACATATTATATCTCAAGTATTTAACTTCTTTCTACTTTTACCAGAAAGAGAATAAGAATACTAAATATCCATGTAGTATTCGGGTTTATGCAGATTGTAGATTGCTTAATTTACCTGAGCAGAATGGCAATAACAAAAGTCATGGAGGCAAAGGTATTCACCATAGCAGAAATGAATGTTGAAGACGTATATTTCAAGCTTGCGAAGTACATGTTCAGCGCTATGGTTACCCTGTATATATCACCGAACAATGATTAATATCGTGCGTCAGATGTACAATTGTGTAACACATGTTCGACAATCAACTTAATTAGATTCTGAAATCATACTCTTAATTACCCGAGAAATGATAGCACTGATATTTCGAGAAAGAGTGCCCATGTCATCTTCGGTCTGATTTTCCTATAAAATAAATGTAAACATTGAATCTTTAAAAGAAACTTTTAAGATACATGTACTCGTAAAACGACATAACAATTGTTCAATCCGAGTTTTAAACCGATTGATACCCAATTGATCACATTATCGAAATTTATACATAGCAACTAAAACAAAAGCATTTAGTCTCAACCAAGCTGGTGCAGGCGAGAGATCGACGGGGTAAAAAGCGAAAACACGGATACCTTTCGAGGTAATACGCGAATGGCCACACAACCACAGCACCGACGGAATGCCTGTACGTTACATAGACGAACGGATTGAGGCCGCGATTCAACGCCGCCTCGGTAACAAAGTACAAGATTGTGTATATCACTTGAGCCAGTGCCATGAGGAAATGAGCCTTGTATTTTGCAAGAGTACCCCAACTCTGAAAATCTATATATGTATATATATATCTCTAGCTTTGTACAAATCTATCTCCTTGACAATATGAATATAGTGTGCACAATATATAGAGGCTGCCAATGTTTAGTGGCATAATACCAATAATACCAAATCACATAAAAGCACACCTTTACATTGATAACAATGTAAAAAATCATGTATATGAAATATATACTACATGATCCAAGATTCCTACGCACTAATTAGTTAGTTCCTTTATTTTTCTTGTTGCTTGGGAATTATTCTGGCTCTATGCTAGTTCTAATGTGGTTAAATGTCAAGTGGAGATGCAAAGCAAAACCAATTACTTCATGCAGCAATAGCATGAGTGCATTAGAGAAGTTCTGAGATAATTTCTATTTACTGATATAATTTCCATTTTAATCTTTTAGCAGGTATTTTGGTTCTCCATAATTAAAAAGACACTCCTTGAGTTTTAAATTTTAAAATTTTTTCCATAACAGCACATTAGAGGAGTTCCATGTAAACAATCTTGAGGCTTTCTGGAAATGGCTTTGTTTTTTTCTTTCTTTTTTTTGGAAACATATGCCTGTAGGCTTTATATTAGTCTTGAAAAGATTGTTACATAGATTCCTAGAAGACTAATTATACAATATCGCATTGAAATTAAAAGTAGGAAGAGTGTATCCAACATAATTTAAAACTATCTATCCTAGCCAGATTCGCAAGATTATGGGCCTCTGTGATCTCTTCCCTTCGATTGTGAACGAGCTGATAACTTGTGTGCTGCTGGAATAAGAGCCAACATTCCATAACAAACCTGTGTGCCTGCCATTCTGTGCTGATTGGAGGATCTTTAGACTTCATAAGCAGAACCAGTTCCTTGCAATCTGTATGGAACACAGCCGAGCTGAGTTGGAGGAGCAGAGCCTGATTGATCCCCATGAGAAGCGCTCGTGCTTCCATTTGTAAGGCTGAAAAAACATTTCATATGTCCCACACCATATGAGAGGAGGTGAACAGAACTATACAAGAGGCATGCAAACCCTCCCTCATTTGGCGGTTTATATGATCCATCAACCCAACAATGAAATTGGCAATCAGAGTGGGAATTAATTTGAGGTTCGCTGTGTTGGGTGAGAGTGCTGACAGCAAAATGTTTGCACAAGGTTGCCTGTCTTAGGTAGGCACATACCTGGTACAAGATTGTAGGTACTGAGGTTTGTTCATCCTCGAAAAGTTTGAGGCATCGTGCCTTCCAAATACACCACCCCACAATAAGGAAGTGAGCGGCCTGCTGTACTGTCATTGTATCACGAAAAACATTTAGGATTGAGATAATATCATCAGAGAAATGCGGTAATTGGGTTCCAATCTGAGTTTCCCTCCATACCTGAATCGAAAAGGAGCAGTAGTACAGCATGTGAGTGAGAGTCTCGACCTCGTCATTGCAAATTTGACATGTGGGGTCCACCTGATGAAGCCTAGAGGCAAGCATATGACGTACAGGAACCCCTTCCCAAACTGCTTTCCAGTAAAACATGAGAACACGGGGTGGAACCCCTTGTAAGCCCCAAAACCAGTTCCAGAAATCTTTATTCAGCCTAGCATCTTGTGAATTGGACATTGTAGGTGCCATGAGCAGTTGATAGGCCTTTTTAAGAGTAAACTGACCGTTTTTCGCATAGGTGAACATAAGCTTATCAGGTATAGCCGTGTTAAGTGCAGGCGTGGGTCTTTCCATCTGGATAGAGAGGGCTCGAACATAACCAAAATTAGCAAAAAGAAGGTCCGCATCCCAACTGTCAGATCGCGGATGAACTAATTGTGCCACTGTAAGTTCTCTTTGATGAGTCGTTGAGGGTGGTAAACCTCTCCAGAGAGCATACCATGGTTGGGAACGAGCTAAGCATTGAGTACCGGAGCCAATGGCCCACCTCACATGTGGAGCCTGGATATCTCTGACTGACATCATTCCTCTCCAAAGCGGCGTACAGACATAGGTTTGCTTAGTATCCCAAAGAGTGCTTCGTGGTATATACTTTGGCTTAACGATCTGAACCCATAGAGCTGATGACTCATTTGCCACTTTCCAGAGATTTTTTAGAACAAGTGCTTGATTAAGAGCCCGGAAATCTCGAATTCCCAAACCCCCTCTTCCCACTGGAGCAGTGATCTTACGCCATGCCCACACATGCCAAGTAGCCACCCGATTCTCTAGCCCCCCAAAAAAATCGCCTAATGCGAGATTCAATTTTATTAATTACCACAGCCGGTACTGGGATAGTTGACATGGTGTACAATGCTGTAGATTCTAACACAGATCGAATAAGCACTTTCTTACCGGCAGGGGAGCGGTGACTAGATTTCCAACCATGAAGTCTAGAATCAATTTTGTCCAGCCAACCTTGAAATGCAGCTGGTGAGTTGGTCTCAAGTGGACATCCCAAATACAGTTCACCTCTTTGAGCAAGGGAGACCGGAAACACATGAAGCACTTGATGTTTTGCTTGTTGAGAAGTGACTTTACTAAACCAAATCTTCGATTTTTGGGGGGACATCTGTTGACCCGAGAGATAACAGAATTCCTGCAAGACCCGCATAATGGTAGAGGCTTCTTGGTACGATGCCTCCCCCATTATTATGAGGTCATCCGCATATGCAATATTTGTAAGTATTGGTGCAGCCACGGCAAGCCTGACCCCCCGAATAGCTCCACTGCTAACTTGAGACGAGAACATTACAATAAGAACATTCATGCTGAGGATAAACAAGTAAGGTGAGAGAGCACACCCTTGGTGAAGACCTCTATTTGAACTAAAGAACCCGCTTCCAGAGCCCCCAAAAAGAATTGTGTACCGGGTAGAAGTCACACAAGCCATAATCCATGCAACAATCCTGGGGGGGAAGCCATAGGCAGTGAGTATCCGATTAAGGAACTGCCAGTCTAATCGATCAAAGGCCTTAGAGAGGTCAGTTTTAACACAAAATGCTTGTTGCTTGTATTGCGAGGTCTGAAAAGAGTGAAGGACCTCTCTCAGCAAAATCACTGTCTGCAATCTCTCTACCAGATGTAAAGGCTGTCTGGTTATTATGCACTAAAGTTGGGATAAAAGCTTGGATCCGATTTGCAACAATCTTAGAGATAATTTTGTAAATTATGTTGCATACACTAATAGGCCTGAAATGTGTGACTTTGGTTGGGTGTGGGCATTTGGGAACAAGTACAATATTTGAGTGAGATACAATTGGGTCCATTTGAGAAGTTATGAAGAAGGCCTGAACCTTTTGTATAACTGAGATTCGAAATGGCTTTGTCAAGTCATCACTTTGAATATGAGTGCTCATCCTGTCGCACCGAATCAACAATGTGGATTAGGGGGTTTTTTTGAGATTCAGTTGCACGAATCTTAAAGCGGATCCAATGGCCGGTGTAATGTGCAGTAGAGGATACAAATTCCTTCAATATGGCATCATTGAATTTCAAATTTAGAAATGAGCATGAGATGCTGATTACCACTATATCATGCCAATTTATGCCTTGTCAAGTCAGATTCCCTCTGTTCTTTTCCAATACTTTTGTCTCATTTACTATTAAGCTTAGCTCACCAAGTTTATGCAAAATATCTTCAAATTGTGATATATATGTCTTTTAAATTCTTTATTCAAAATCTCGTGGGATCCGATACATCTCTGATACGGATTTGCCACC
This sequence comes from Cyperus esculentus, assembly GCA_030179965.1. Taxonomy (NCBI): domain Eukaryota; kingdom Viridiplantae; phylum Streptophyta; class Magnoliopsida; order Poales; family Cyperaceae; genus Cyperus; species Cyperus esculentus. Next base: position 2,032,336 of record JASGLE010000014.1, on the reverse strand, counting down.
GCGCGCGCATATCAGATACGCCAGCTGATAAATATAATGAAGGATTCATATATATTAATACCAAAGTGTGTACAAAAACATATATCATAGTTATAATGTAAAATCTATCTGAATAGAAACACTAACAAACTAGTTAACTTAAAGTTTGGATAACACAAACTATTAAATTAAATCACCTATTTAATCACTATCAAAATAGGTGAGAGCGAGGAGGTAAAGAGAGAACAAGAGAGAAATTAATGTTTCACAATATACTTCATATGTGATACTAGTAAAGAGTCTACGCCTTGGTTTGGGCTGAAATTGTTATAATAAATTTTTAAGATAATATATAATGGGCCTTAATTAAATTGAGAAAATTGATATGGGCCTTAAGTTTTAATTGGTTCAGATATTAAAGTACATCAACGGTGGTGATCAATCTAAGTAAACAATCAACGGCTGAGATTTATTCATTAGGGAAGATAGAATTTTCATGTCAAAAAATCCAATATACTTTTCTATTAGTAGTAAGGATATATCAATTCTAAGTCACTGTCATAGATACGCTTCGGTTATAACTTCGTGAAGATATAACAGCATCGGCATCTACTTGAAAGAGACCAGGCGAGAATGAAGAACTTGTTTTGCCCTGAGAAAATAGGAGCTTTTTCTTGCCTTTTATAAGAACATCTCGCCTCCAATTTCTATTATTAGTTGGTTAGTCTATTGTGGTGTGGGATTGATGAACAAACCACTATATATATATATACAGATAAACGTAACAGATACACTCCGAAATGTAACAGATAATTCCCGAAATGTAAACTATAAATCAGACGGTTTTTCTGTAGACGCTAGGTATTACTCATATATATATATGAGATACCCAGAATTTCTTTATTTGTACTGATACTTTTTTAATCAAATGATGATGTTTTGATTTTTTTTTTTTTCTTGCACAAGTCTGATAATTATGATATTATCACTTGCATACAATCTTTTGTATTATTATAAATAACGCTGCAGCCAAATTCCATTTGGGGGCCTCCCAAGTTTTTAAAATCGTATAAATAACGCTGCAGCTATATAAATTGGGCTTTCTCCAAATGAGAAAAAAGGCCTAATTATATAACTCAGATTGCAATTTGCAAGTGTCATAATTTTTAGTTAAACCCTGTTTAGTATTTTGTATCAGCACCTGCTCAAAGAATCAAGAACTGAATTCTTCTTTCTTTTCTGGAACACAAGCTAATTCAAACCAGTACAGATTCAACATGATAACAGATTCAACAAACTCTACCGATTTAATTACAGTTTCAATCTCAGATTGAACAAACAGATCTTAATTATACTTTGTGCAATCCGTTCGAATGGTCGCCGTTTCCGCAGTTGCCGTTGTTGTCGGTACCTCTGTGCAGTGCGCCTTTTCCGCCGGCTTCATCACCGGATGCATGATCAGAAGACTCCTTTGTTTTCTGTTCTTGTAGTTTATCTTTATCTTTGCCCCATAGCACCATGTACAGTCCAACTATAACAATGATTCCCCCAATTATGCTGCAATGAAATAAACAACATTAGTTTGCGGTTTGCCCCATATCTTTATAAACTTCTATTTATCCTGAACTAATTTTCATTTTCAGCATTTCAGTTTTTATTTGTAATCAAATTGGTTGATTGTATTTCTTCCATTTTTAGCAAGGAAAAAAAGAAACATACTAATTACTAACCTTCCGATATATAATCTTTCGCCGAAAATGAAGTACGCAAGAGCAGCCACCATGATAGTGCAAACAGGGTTAAACATGGTAACGAAAACCGGTCCCTTCACTTCTGTACACCACAACTGTATGTAGATTACCAATCCAGAGCATACCAGTCCCTGCAAGTTTATGTATGTATAAACCATCACACAAGTTCCGAGAGTTTCATCCTCGCAAGTCGATAGATGTATATGCCTTCATGCTCATCATATATTAACGCATGTATTTATAAAAGATTTTGGTACTACGTACAGTAGTATGATCTCATTGGCATGTCTTTTATGATTAAATAATAAATAATTAAAAGTGAAAATTTTTTTTGTCGGAACGTACCGAGTAAATTATGCTCCAAAATTTCACATCAAACCCAATAATCCATGCCTCAGGTTTGCGCTCGATGCAAGCCGTAAAAATGGCGGATTGCAACCCTCCAAGCAGGGACATCCATGCCGTCAGAGACAGCTGAGCAGGATATCTTTTTAAAGTCACCGCCTGCATTTCGCATAATCATAAAGGCAAAATAAGTTTTCGATTCAAACTGACCTTACAATTTATTACCAGAAAAGAAGGAAAAAAAGATCAAAGATCAGTTGTGCTATATCCTGATACATGTACTCAGTAATTTGTCTGCCTTTTACCAGTTTTCTTCAAACTTATTGCTTCAAATTTTTTATAGAATGTTAAAAAGAACTGGAGTTCTCTCAACAAATTTACCTTTTGTTTGCATTTAATCCGCCTTGGCTCGAATATTAAAATTGGTCATCCAGGTAAAACTATCAACTATCTTGTTTTAATTTGTGTCAAAAAATCTTCAAATAATTTCTCAGGCATATACGTATTCACTATTTTCGGTGTCAACTACAAATTTCTTTACAATTACATGATGATTTTACTTTTTGCGGACAATACCTGCATGATGTACCACAGGGAGAACGTGACGCAACTAGCAATGGTCAGGAGAGCTCCTTTCAACCAGCTCTCATGTACGGCAGCCCCTTGTATGTGCCCGATACCGTGCCATAGTTTCTGAACAGCAGGGCCCTTGTACAATGTCATGATTGTGACGCCAGCCAGAGAAACTATGGTGCCGAGTATCTTTGCCAGTCCTCTCGTACTCTTCGCATCTAGATACTCCAGCCTTGAATGATAAGTAATGTCTTGTATTAGTAGTTTTCGTTACAGGTAGATATATATTTGAGAAACATCTTGTCCATTGAAAAACCATCCAGTAATGTCCATAGACGTACAAAGAATGTAACAGATACATTCCAAAATGTAACCTGTGGACGCTATGGATGGTTTTTCTATGGACGCTAGGTATTACTCTGTTTGTGCAAGGGAGTGCCAGGTACCCCCAATATCTGATAATTTCAAATCCTGGTTTCGCCCCTGGACTGCCACTTTTTACCAGAAAGAGAGAATACCAGATAGTATATAGCTAGATACACTTATATAGTATCTTAAATTATAAGAATTGTAAATTGTTTCACCTGAGAAGAACGGCGATAACGAAAGTCATGGAGGCAACAGTATTCACCATGGCAGAAACAAATGTTGACGACGTATATTTCAAACTCGCGAAGTACATGTTCAGTGTTAGGCTAACCCTGTTTAACCAAACAGTGATTAGTATCATGATCAGGTGTACAATTATGTGACATTTATTCAGTAAACTATGTTAAGATTCTGAGATAGTACGCTTACCCGAGAAGCGACAGCACTGATATTTCAAGAAAGAGCGCCCATGTCATTTTCGGTCTTATTTTCCTATAAATAAAATTATGTTAAGATTGGAACCTTTTACTCATAATATAGAGTTACCTTAGAATCAAATCAAATTTATAGTGAAGAAAAAATTGATATCCATTTGATATTATCAGAAACTTTCACTAAGAGAAAAACAAATGAGGGTGAAACCACAACTACCTTTCGAGGTAATACGCGAAAGGCCACACGACCACAGCAGCAAGGATATGTCGGTACGTTATATAGATGAACGGATTGAGGCCACGGTTGAACGCCGCCTCGGTGACGAAGTACAAGATTGTGTATGCCATTTGAACCAATGTCATGAGGAAATGAGGCTTGTATTTGCCAAGCTCCCAATTCTGGAACCCCATCTTGTTAGAAATCTCTCTTTGTTATGAAGAATGGATATAGTAGTGTGCTTAAAGAGTGCTCTGTTAGCACCATATATAGAGGTCATCATGCATAGTCCATTTTTCCAAGGGCATTATACCAACCACATAAAAAGGCACTTCAGTTTTTATTGATTACTAGAAAGGTTGCGCGCTCCGCGCGACTGAGATATTATGGTAAAGAAAAATACCTGTACAATACGATTAAAATATATTTACTGTAACTTAAAGGATCCTCCATATAATATATAGTGCAAATTTACAACTGTCACCGATCGACAACGCAACGTTATACAGTGCACGACACGTAACCGTAAAAAAAAAAAAAAAAAAAAAAATTGCACTGTTCTTTTTCACTGTAGAAAACTACAATGCAGCCAATGTTGCGCCTTTAACAGTTAGAATAAATGAGTAATACCTAGCGACGTCTTAGAAAAGTTGTCCATAGTGTCTATAGATTATATTTCATAATGTATTTGTTACATTTCAGATGTATCTGTTATATTATTTTTACGTACGTCTATGGACATATGGACGGTTTTTTGATGGAGCAAAATGTTTCTCATAATAAATCACCTACATGACATAATATATACGGCTTGCTGCAAGATTCGTACGCATTGGTATGATTCTCTTGATTTCATGTTGGTAGGGAATTATTCAGTTATTCTGGCTTTATTTAATTCCTCTGGTTAGTGGGTAATGACAAGTGGAATTGTGGGAAATGTAAAGCAAAATTATTTATTTAGCATGAGTATTAGAGAAGTTCTAAGATAGTGTTTATTTAATGAGGTTACCAATATTATTATTTGGTATTTGATTAAATTGAAAAAAAAAAAAAATTTCTTGCTATGCCTTGACACTAAAATTTGCAGTTTCCTGTATGTTTTTTCTGCATTTGCATTATGGTCGTTGACTCCATTAAACTGTTGTGGTCACTGAAACTTTCATTTACATAAATTATATACTACATAAACAAAACTCTTTATTTCTTAATTACACAGTTAGATTTAAGGTGCAGAATTAAAGGATGCTTTAGGTCTTTTAATAATTAATGCGTAGAAGATGATAGGCATATTGATGTATATTTTGAGGTGGTAGGCATATATATATATTAATTGATATTATAGGAGAGGATTATAGAATAAAATCAAGGCCTTCAAAATTCAAATGGAATATATGGTTTTATATATCACTTAATTAGCATCATATGTGTACTAAACTTCAAATTTAGAAATGAGTGAATAAGTAACCTTGAGATTGATGTTGATAGCCACTACATGATGCCAAATGAGTTTATGCCTTGTCGACTCAGATTCCCTCTTTCCGTTTTTCTTTCTTTTAATACAGCCTTTAAATTAAATCAAATGCGTACAAGCTAAAAAAAGTTTAGCTGAGAGCAATTACTCAATTGATTTTATATATACTGTGCAAAACCAGGTTAAAGGCTCATATATATAGTAGAGGTGGCAAAACCCGACCTGACCCGACCCGAGAAACCCGACCCAACCTGACATTTTATGAAAGTCAAACTGACCCAACCCGACCCAAGATCAAACAACATGTAATATTCCAACTCAAATTAACATATGATCCAAAAAAATCGATATTAAAATTGACCCGACTCGAGATCTTCTAGAAGATCAAACTGACCCGACCCACTCAATCCGAACCTGAACCCGACCCACCCGCCCAATTTGCGACCTCTAATATAGACAGAATGAGTGGGTATTGTGGTACGTGCATTACCAGCTTAATTTGATTGTGATCGAACAGTTCGTTTAAAAAAAATTATTAGTGCTGCCACCACTTAATTTGTGTGTTTTTCTTTTGCTTTTATATATCTTTTGAATTGAATTTGTTCAAGTGAGCACGTCTGGTTTTCTGTTGTATGAATAATACTTTTGGTATCATTAATTTGAGCTGCAAAATCATGGGCTGTTTAATTGCTTTTCGTTTTTATAATGTACGTAGTTTTCACACAAAGTTGCTAGTGCATTAGATATATTTTTTTTATTAGAAAATTGTCACGATCAGAATCAGTATTTGCTTGATTAGAAGTTAAAGGCAATTTTTTTTTTTAGTTAATGAAATCGTAAATCATTAGAGATAGCAACGAATCTCTTTTGTATATCTAAAAATTGAAAGGGTTGACACCTGATCCCCATTATCATTTAAATACCTCCATTATAAAAATTCAACTCATATTTAACAAGTGAATTAATTAACTTTTTCTAGTAAATAAACTGAAAATTCAACCAGCAAAATCAATAAAAAGAAAACAAAATTACTTGGAGTGGCAAAATTGTGCTTCTAACTGATGATGGCGTTTAATGAACAGAATATCGATATATACCTCATACTGTCATACATGAGACAAATATATTTGCTTTTATCTTTTTTCCTCAATATTTCAAGCAGAAGTAAAGCTTCTCAACTGATGATGGCAAGGGCGGACCTTATAAGAGGCCAAAGGGAGCATTGGCCCCCCTTAAATTTGAAAAAATATGAAGCAACGTGTATTTTTCAAGAATAGTTATATGCTGAATTCTGATCGGCACTCCATATAGACGTATACGGAATGTAACATATACATCCCGAAATATAACCGATGCATTTTGAAATATAACCTATGAACTCTATGGATAGTTTTTCTATGGACGCTACGTATTACTCTCGCTGGAATCAAATTAATGCTTTTAATGCTTCTGTTAACTAGTGGAAGAGAAAGGGCATATTCATGAAGGCCCTATGGTTTACTAGGCCATTCTTTTTTCAGCAAATGCAATGCAAAAAAAACGAAACAAATTGTAGTGGCCAACAAATTAATACCTCTATTGTATGTAACTTTTGGTAAGGTGGCATCCATGTAAGCCAAAATGCATTATTATTGACAAGTTTCAATTAGAATCATCAATGGCTTTTCCATGTTGGGCGTCTCTTTAATTTCACTGTTTTTGTCTTTTGTTTTCAGATCGTAATGCCTCTTAATTTATTGACAAATATTAACTCTTCAAAAAATAATAATAATTGTATGTATATAGAGTGTAGAGCCTTCGTGTCAATAAAACTATAAAAATGAATAAAATGAGAAAGCATAACAAATTAATTATATCGGTACTTGGGAGTGGAAAACATCAGACAAAATTATGAGCAATGATTTACTTGAATTAATGATAGAGATAATGGTCAACTTCCTCTCAAAAGTCTGAAAAAAAGAAGGCACTTTCTTTTTTGATATGGGAATTAAAGAAGGCACTTTAACTAGCTGCAATGCTCTATAATATATTATACTTATACTAAACTCTCATATAATATAGATTAATTAGTAGATAACAATCCATTAATTACTTTTGCCTTGGTTTCTTATCTTTGTATTGCTGTTAGATATCACAGAACTGGAAATTAAGCAGTCTTCCATTGCATTCTCCTGCTGTTCTATGCATGCCTGTTCTGTGTGAAACTATGTGACATGTTAAAACTGGTTCAGTACTTCATCGATCGATGGCGTGCACGTACGTACCCCACATTTTAAGAATGAATACCGCATGACTGGCTGATCGATCGATGGCTCGAACGCAAACAAGCAGGCAACATATACATGTGCAATCCCTTTTTTTTTTTCAGCAATTTTATTTCTTGGAGCATACAGGTCTGTTTTGTGCATCAGTACATGATGAACAACAGATGTTATGTTGTTGTGCACAAAATCTGCCGGTAATAACTATTACAAGACGTTCTATATATGTGCAGACGATTTTAGGCCCAATTAGCCCAAAATACTTTCTGACAAAACAAAACAGATCTTCCTTGTTACAGTATGAAATGGGCTACCAGAGTGACTTCTATGTTGCCCCTAACAAACAAACAATGGGCTATATAAATAGCAAAGTTAGCTGCTGGTATTATATAATTGGAAAAGAGGAGGCCTGCTACATATAATAGGAAATTTTTCTAAGCATCCTCATTTTAACTGTCCACACATCCACATATACTCAAAATTTATAACTCTTATCTCAAACTGTGTAACACTTAACTAAAATTTTATAACAATGTGGACACTGATTTTGATTTTGAGAACACTAAACTAAATATGACCCTGGATAATACCTTTTCTCCCCCTTCAAAAGTCTAAAACACACAATGTAGCAATTCGGCTTCTGAAGATCAATCAAACGGATCGATGATCATGCAAGCGAGGAGAAAACATCGCCATGTTTTGTGCTATTTCGACCTGTTGGGTGCTTTTGAATCACCATGCCCCACATTCAAACCCTGTACAACTTAAGTGTGATTGAACTAGCTAGGATAGCAGACAGAATTTATAATGGACATGCATATATATGCTATTCCACGGCATGGCACCGCTCGTGCATCGTGTACGGAATGTAACAATTACAACTCGAAATATAACCTATAGACTATATGAACAGATTTCTTATGGAGACTGGGTGTTACTCTAAATTGAACTCCATTGAAATTGATATAGAGGAATTCTGGAGCATCATATATATTATTTTTATCAAGTACATGAACAAAGTATATATAGTAGTTTGAATTAATGTTAAAAAATCCTCTCCCCACTGCAACTCTTTAACTCTTGTTGACCTCTTTTTTCCCACTCAAACCCGGTTGACCTTTCTCTCCCAAGTCCCAAGTACTTTCTTAATCATCCCACACAAACTCACAGACACAGAGTAATGGCGTTCTCTCCTCCGACTCCTCCACAAAGAAATGTGTTACCAAATGAGGCTGATGATGGTGATGGTCTGTTGCTGCCGAAGAATAGTACAGTTTCCCCGATATTGCTAAGCTCTGCTGAGGTATCACCCCAACCTCATTACCTTCCTTCTCTTTGGGGTCATATATCTGATGACTATAGATTTCGGGGTGGTGTTAATAATCAGGCCACAGAAAATCACTACTCTCCACAAATTGATTCACTGCACTGTAAAGAGTCACAAGACAATACCAGTAAAGCTGATGGATCCACCTCCTTAATCATTTATATCCCACCGCTAAGACTTACAGTTGGAACAGTGCAGATAATGAATCATGCTGAAATTGTTCAGGCTTTATCTCATCTTTTTATCATGTCTGATCAAATCAATCCGCAAAAACAGGCTTGCAAGCTACAGCGCAACAAAAGAAACCACCCAGTAGAGAAAAATCCAAACTTTGCATTCCCACAAAACTTAACTTCCCCTCTAGCAACTGGGTTCCTACAACCAAAACCTGAACAAAAATTCTTCTCTCCCACCCCACCAAACCAAATACCATCATTTCTCACAACCACACTAACAGACTTCAACTCTCCTAACAACACACCTCCACAAACAAACTCAATACTAGGACCCATTCCAAATAACCAAAACCATCACCGCACCTTTCAACCTTCCCTGACTGGGGCACAAATGACTACTAATTTTGATCTCAATGAACTAGATGAGGAGGAACTTATCGCCCAGTTTGATGGCCTCCTTAAACCACACCATTCCACACTTTCCACTTCTTTAGAATCCTCTCATGTAACACAACAAAACTGGAATGCTTCTGTGCTGGTTAAGATTGTAGCGGCAAGACTGACAAATGAGCCTCAATTCATTGCCACTATGCGAAGGATATGGAGAGAAACTCCGATTCAGAAAATTTATTCAGTAGGGGAAAATAAGTTTATAGTAGAATTTCTAAATTCACATGATCGGGATCGAGTGACTGAGATGGGACCCTGGTTTTATAAAATAGATATTTTGGCTATAAAGAAGCTTAATGGACCTATTGATTATGAGACAGAGGATGTGACGCACGTAGACTTGTGGGTCCAGCTTCATGGATTGCCAAAAGGAGAAATTACGTATCAAGGAGTCATGCACATCGCCGGTTTGCTCGGAGACCCATACCCAACAAGTCAGAGAGCAATGCAAACTTGGACTCGATTCGCGAGGGTACGAGTTAAAGTGCCCTTGGATGTTCCTCTAAGGGACAGAATATCTATTACCAAATCAGGTAATCAAGAGATAACCATCTTTTTATCCTATGAAAGGATAGCTTGCATTTGTCTCTTCTGTGGCAAAATCGGTCATGAGGACCATGAATGTAAAGCCAGGCAGGAACTATCTCATCTGCTGTTATCATACCCAGAATCAACAAGGAAAAAACTGCAACCAAAACTGAATCCAAAATTAGGCCCATGGATGACTCAAGACCACCTCATACCATTAACACTACAATCAAACCAGAACAAGCCTACCACCTCACAAACTGTTAATCCTTCTCCTCACCCTTCACCAAACTGTAACCTAGCAGGCAACACATCTCAAACACATAACCGTACCCCACTAGCAATAGAACCTAACAGACAACAAAACAAGAGGACATTCCCAAATCTGATTGATCAACCAAACACCTCTTTCTTACTTCAACATCAAAATGAGGATACTGAAATGGCATAAACAAACCATGAAGATGATGACCTAAATGTCCCAAAAAAACAGAAGGTGGCGAACGACTCCTCGCCACCGAAGCCAATATGAGTATTATCTCCTGGAACTGTCGCGGCGGAGGAGGGTCGCGTACCATTCGGTTCCTTAAACAAATCCTTCTCTCAACTCGGGCTGAAATCGGTTTCATTTCCGAGTCGAAGTGCTCTCTTCAGAAATCCAAAACCACCCTATCATCTTTTCCCCTTCCAAACCATTTCATTGTTCCTTCAGCCGGCCGATCGGGAGGGTTGTGGTTGCTTCGGAGCAGAAATATCAAACTGATAGTAAACTATAGCAATCGCCACCTCATCATTGCAAGAGTGGAACCAAAATTTCAACCTAGTTGGATGCTTGTATGTGTGTATGGTGATCCTAGTCACTATAGAAACCCACAAATTTGGAGTACAATACTGGAGGTTATTAGATTCAATGAAAGAGTGTATTGTATTGGAGATTTTAACGCCATTCCCTCACTGATTGATAAATTTGGAGGTAGCAATCGGTTGGGAACAAACAATAGGTACTTTCGGAATTTTGTTTTTAATTCAGGCATGATGGATCTTGGATACAAAGGACCGGCTTACACATGGACTAACCGGCCAAACACATCAGATGGGGTGTTTGAGAGGCTGGATAGGGTCATGGTAACACCGGGTTGGTCCGATGTTTTTCCGGGTGTGTATGTAAATCACCTCCCCCGAATTCATAGTGACCATGCACCTATTTTACTTCGCCCGGATAGAAAGATTCAACAAACCAGAGGTTTCAAGATAGAACATTGCTGGTTGGGAATGGCTGGCTTTAAGGATACAGTGAGAAAGTCATGGGAGGAGGTCCAGGGTCACTCGTGGACTGAGAAATACAACGGTTTGACAAAGGAGCTTAAACAATGGAGCAGAAAACAATTAACCCCCCAGGCTGAATTGAAGCTCTTGGAAGACAAAATTCTTAATTTTCAAACACTCCACCCCCTTCAACAAGATCAGCAGGTGCAACAGAATCTATTCAACCAATATAATGATGCTGAGGATCGTTTGGAGAGATACTGGCATCAAAGATCTCGCTTGAACTGGTCCCTATTTGGTGATAAAAATACAAGATTTTTCCATGCTACTGCTACTGCACATAGGAGAAGAAATTCAATTATGGCAATTAAAAATTCTGAAGGGGATTGGATAGGAACAGTGGATGGGGTCAGGTCCATATTTGTAACTCATTTCAAAAAACTTTATACTTCCTCCCAAAATAGTCAGCAAAGCCTACAAATCCAAGCTTACTTACAAAATCTCACAAACAGTCCCTCACTCCCAAACTCTGCCCATGAATTGTTACTAAGGAAACCTGATCCAATTGAGGTGAGAAATGCTCTTTTTGCAATGGGTCCTGACAAGAGTCCGGGGCCGGATGGACTCACCACTCGTTTTCTCATGGAGAATTGGGTTGTGTTTTCAGCTGACATAGTTAGAATCATGCAAGATGTCTTCCAAACAAAGCAAGTGCCTGAATTCTTGATGCAATATCATTTAGTTCTTATTCCAAAGGTGGAAGATCCCCAAAACCCAACAGATTATAGACCCCTAAGCATTTGTAGCATGCTTTATCGTTTATTAACAAAGATTTTGGCCCAGCGGTTGCAAATATACATAAATGATTTCATCTCAGAGGAGCAAACTGCATTCATCAAAGGCAGGAATATTGCGGAGAGCACCATTCTTATGAATGAGATACTCCATTCTTTCGGCCTAGCGGGATACAGGGAACACAGTTTTGCTCTCAAGGCGGATGTGGCAAAGGCTTTTGATTCATTAGAATGGCCATTCATAATTCATGTACTTCACAAGTACAATTTCCCACAGAACTTTATTGATATTATCTCCAGTTTGCTGAAGGGAGGAAGGTGTACGGTATTAATTAATGGAGTGGGTGACGGTTTCTTCAGACCGTCCCGAGGATTGTGTCAAGGATGTCCCCTTTCTCCTTATTTATTCATCTTGGCCATGGATGTCCTTTCAAGAAAGTTGACTCAGGTGTGTATGGCAGCTCAAATTTCGGGAATCAAATTAGCTCACACTGCTCCAAGAGTCACACACTGCCTATTCGCAGATGATTTGGTTTTATTGGGTCAAGCCTCACAGCAAGAATGTCAAACTCTCCAACAGATTCTGGGAGAATTTGGAACCTTCTCTGGTTTCTTCATTAACCCAGAGAAGTCAAAACTTTGGTTCAGTAAACACACGACACAAGAGGAGAAAATTGTGGTGATCAACACTTTCAATGCGACAATGGCAGCACAACAAGAGAAATACTTGGGGGTATTTGTGGGATCAAATCAAGGTACAACTAACCTCAATCACTCCGCCTCTCAACAAAAACTTTGGGATAAATTTGCGGGTTGGAAAATGAATATGTTATCTCATGCTGGCCGCGAGGTATTGGTTAAATCGGTATTGCAATCACAGCCGGTTTATCCAATGTCAATTATGAGATATCCGCAACATGTTACCAACAAAATGAAAAGCATAACTCGTAAATTTTTCTGGGGTAAACTAGAACAAACACACTATATTGCTTGGGTGGGTTGGGATAAAATTTGTGCACCGGTTGAGAACGGAGGGTTGGGTTTTAAGGATTTGCATCTCATGAATATTGCACTCCTGCAAAAACTAAACTGGGCCCTAGCACAAAATCAGCCTAAAACTTGGGTCAAAATTTTTAAGGCCAAGTATTTTCCTACTCAAGGGTTCTGGGCCATACAAAAATCAAACAAAGCAAGTCCACTCTTCCGCGCGCTAATGGGTCTCAAAGACTTTTTCTTGGGACAAGTCTGTTGGGATATAGGATCGGGGGAGTCAATAAAAGCTTTGGGCCAACCATGGTTTCCACTTTGGGATCAGGGGCCACAAATAAGAACAAATGCACAAAGAGATCTCACAGTCCAAGAACTAATTTCTGGTCATAGTACTTGGGATCGATTGCTACTTGATGAATACTTCACTGCTGCTCAGGTGCAGTCAATCACAACAGTTCCTCCACCGCAGCAAAATACTTTCGCAAAGGATTCTCTCATCTGGATAGTGAATAAGAAGGGTATTTATACAGTCAAAGATGGATACTCTAGACTCTATGCAACAACATACCCTCACAGAGTCATGGAAACTGACAAGTTATGGGATATCATATGGAGAAGCAAGGGGATTCCACCAAAAGTACGTATCTTTATGTAGAAAGTTGCTCATGAAGGAATACCATCGGCCAAAGCTCTCCGCAGACGAATACATGCAATAGACCCGGTATGTCAGCGATGTGGAAATGAAGATGAATACACAATGCATCTTTTGTTTTTTTGCCAAGCATCATCAGTGATATGGTTTGCATCCAATCTCACTATCCGTACAGATCACCTCCCTCTTAACTTCAAAGAGGCCATGTATTATTTCCACAACGCATTGGATGAGAGCAATTTTGCATTACTATGCTGCATTATGTGGGAGACGTGGAAGGCGTGCAACAGTAAAGTATTCAGAAACCAAACTGACCCAACAATGGCTACTCTAGCCAAGGCGATGGCTCTACACAAAAATTCTCAGAGGGATGAGATTCAAATAAAAGCCACAAATTCCACAGTGGAGGTGATGGATGGCGCCTTCGTCAGACCCATGACAACCATCTTGGTGGATGCTTCCTGGGATTCCTCTGTGTCGGAATCAAGCTGGCACATATATAATAGGAAACAAAATCAGGATGTAGTGTGCTGACCTAGCCACTTGCGCACCTGGAGCAGAAAAAATGGGAAAGCAGCAGGAAGATTGCAAAGGCTGATTTGTGAGAATATTCTCCAGGATTTGAGCTTTATGGTGTAGTTAATAATTGACTTAGTATAGAATGTTTGTAAATACAATATTGTAGTTTCTAATTATATGGAGGTGTCATGTTAAATAGAATAGATTACAGGGAATAGAAAATGTATGTGTGAAAGTTTTCTTTTCTTCTTTTCTTCTTTTCTGAACTCTGTAATTTTCAAGTTTTGTGAAATAAATTGAGGGAAAGGGTTGGGCGGGCGTCTTGTGTTCATCTGATTTATATTGTAATATGGTATCAGAGCGCCAGTCGAGTGATCTGTTGTGAAGGCTAAAAAGAAATTTCAGTTTCTGAGAAACCGCCATGGAACAACAACCTGAAATCCCTACCGAAACAGCCAGTTTAATCGACAAACTGGCGCAACTAATAACTCTACAACAAACCCAGTTGATTACCATGCAGCAAAATTCCATGATAATCAATCCACCTTCTCAAATACCCTCTGAAACAACTATCTTACACCCAAACCAGATTCCAATCAAACTAAATGGCAAAAATTACTCTTTGTGGTCACAATCAGTGAAGATGTATCTAAAATCCAGAGAGAGGACCAAGCATATTACAGACCCGCCTCCACCGAGTGCTGATCCAGTATTCAAGAGATGGGACATCGATGACACGGTAGTCAAGGGATGGATCTGTAACTCTCTCGATGCAAATCTCTATGGCAAGTTCCTTCGCTACCCAACAGCCAAGGAGGTGTGGGACGCCATAGCCACCACGTTCTACGATGGGAGTGATGCAGCGCAGGTCTTCGACCTAAATAAAAGGGTGAACCGAATCAAGCAGGCGGGTAGACCGGTGGAAGAGTACTACAACGAACTACAAGACATATGGCTAGAAATTGATTTTCGAAGGCCAAATCAGATGGCATGTGCCGCTGATATTGAGAAGTTCAACAAATTCATACAAGAATCCAGAGTCTATGCCTTCCTTGATGGGCTCGATGACAAGCTTGACAACGAGCGAGCTAACGTGTTACAGATGATTCCATTTCCCACGCTTGAACAAGCGTTTGCAAGGGTGAGGAAAGAGGCTACCCGACAGAATATCATGAAGAAAGGGAGTGAAGAAACTCACCCACCAGCAGCAATGATTTCTCGTGGACAATGGACTTACGAGGTAAACTCTAATCGCAACTATAACTCTGTTGATAAGTCAAGCCTCAAATGCACCCACTGCGGCCAAACCCGGCACACCAAAGAGCAATGTTTTCATTTGGTTGGATATCCGGACTGGTTCAAAGAAAGGCGCAAAGGAAAACCTAACTGGTCGGGGAAAGGTCGTGCAGCTGTTGCACGTGCAGAGGGGCCATCTCAAGAGCTGCAAGTGCAAAAGGAGGCTAGCATTGAGACGTCTGGAATGAAGGGCATTGGTGTGCCACAATTGAATTATTGGGGAGACAAGAATCATGTATTAATGCATCAAGGTATGCAGCAGCCCAACGTCATGCCTCAGTTGAATCAAACTAATTCCCTGGACCAGGAAGCAAGAGGCCTTCATGCTTCAGGTACGAGTTCATCTATACCCTTGCATCCAGGAGCTCCAGGTAATACAACTCACTCATCTAATCATGATTTTAACGGTTCAAGAGAAAAAGAATGGATATTAGATAGCGGTGCAACGGACCACATGACATATACGAGCCATGACCTCATAAACTCAAAATTACCGAGAAAAAATGGTATTCTAAATGCAAATGGCATATGCTACCCTGTAACTGAAGCGGGAGATGTAGCAGTATATCCAAATTTGACTCTCCAAAATACCTTAGTCGTACCAACTCTGTCCTCAAAATTGATATCAATTGGACAACTAACAAAGGAATTAAATTGTGTGGTTCACATATTCCTGGATTATTGCATATTTCAGGATATTCAAACCAAGAGAGTGTTGGGCCGTGGTACTAGAAAAGGAGGATTGTATTATCTCGACAATTTGAAGAAGGGATTTGCCATGATTAGCAGCAGCAATGGCGAAGAAGAGAATAAGATATTACTATGGCACAAACGATTGGGTCATCCATCTCTTGGGTATATGCAAAAGCTCTTTCCATATTTTTTTGATAAATTTGATTATAAAAATTTTGTATGTGAAACATGTATTAAAGCTAAGAGCCATAGGTCTACATATTTGCCTAGTAATAATAAAACATTATCACCTTTTGATTTGATTCACACTGACGTGTGGGGGCCATCCCCGATAGTTTCTAAATTTGGTTATCGATATTACATCATTTTTGTCGACGATTGTTCACGTATGACATGGTTATATTTATTAAAAACAAAAGATGAAGTAAAGGAAATTTTTAAAAATTTCATAACCATGATTAAAACGCAATTTGATAGAAAAATCAAAGTAATTAGAAGTGATAATGGAACGGAGTACATAAATTATGAATTACAAAATTTTTTTCGAGATGAAGGTATAGTACATGAAACAACTTGTGTTGGAACACCACAACAAAATGGAATCGCGGAACGTAAAAATAGGCACATTTTAGAAATCACAAGAGCCATTCTCATTGATAGCAATGTACCAAATATTTTTTGGGACAATGCAATAACATTTTCCATATATCTCATGAATCGAACTCCAACACGGGTGAATGATTTTTCCACTCCTTTACAAAATTTTTCAATGCATTTTAAAATTCACTCAATACTTAATCTAGAGCCAAGAATATTTGGGTGTACTGTGTATGTTCACCTTCAAGAACAATTTCGATCTAAACTTGAACCAAGAGCAGAAAAATGTGTATTTTTAGGAATAACTCAAAATAAAAAGGGATACAAATGTTACAGTCCAAGATTAAGAAAATTTTTTACGTCAATGGATGTGACGTTTATAGAAAATGATTTTTACTTTAAATATTCTGAAAATTCAATTCAGGGGGAGTTGAGTAGCATGCCAAGTAAGGAATTAAATTTTCTAACAATGGAGAAAAATAATGTGAATTCTGGAAATGAAAATCACGTTCAAATTTTTGAAAATGAAAATCAAGCATTGGCACCAATTTTTGAAAATCATGTTCCAGCACCAATTTTTGAGCAAACTTGCATATCTCCAATGAGATGCATGCGCACCACAGAGGAAAATGATGTGGATACCGAGAATGGAGCAGAACCAGAAATCATGGCAACCGGGCATGGAAGTGAAGCAATAATACAATCCGACGATTCTATACCACAAGTGCCTAAATCTCTTGGATCACAGGTTAGCTTGACTCAGCCTATCCCAAAATTACAACCTAGAATAAATAGGGGACAACCACCAAAGAGGTATGTACCGGAGGATGGTACCAGTCAAGCAAGCTATCCAATTGCAAAATACACTACCACTGCTCATTTATGTGAACCATTGAAAGGATTTGTACATCAATTGTCTTCCATAATGATACCAGAAAAATTAGAGGAAGCTGTAAAAGAACCAAAATGGATAAGTGCTATGCAAACAGAAATGGATGCTTTAGAAAAAAATAATACATGGGAATTAACTGAATTACCTGAGGGAAAAAGGGTCGTAGGATGCAAGTGGGTATACACTGTAAAATATGATGCACAAGGAAATGTTGAAAGATATAAGGCGAGACTTGTAGCAAAAGGGTACACCCAAACATACGGAATTGATTTCCAAGAAACATTCTCTCCTGTTGCAAAACTAAGCTCTGTTCGAGTGATATTGTCTCTTGCAGCAAATTTAGATTGGCCATTGCACCAGTTTGATGTAAAAAATGCATTCTTACATGGAGAGCTAGAAGAGGAAATATACATGGAGATACCCCCGGGCTATAAAACCTGTGAAACTGCCAACAAGGTATGCAGATTAAAAAAGGCTCTATATGGGTTAAAGCAGTCTCCAAGAGCGTGGTTCGGACGATTCAGTCAAGCCATGAAAAGGTATGGATATATTCAAAGTGACTCTGACCATACCATGTTTTATAAAAGGAACCAAGAAAAGGTAGTTGTTTTAATAATTTATGTAGATGACATGATCATAACGGGAAATGATATGGAAGAAATTAAAAGGTTAGAAAAAGCACTGTTCAATGAATTTGAGATGAAAGACCTAGGTGGTTTGAAATATTTCCTTGGAATAGAGGTTCCAAGAAATAAAGAGGGAATTTTTCTATCTCAAAGAAAATATATATTAGATCTCTTAACTGAACTGGGAATGCTAGATTGCAAACCAGTAGACACACCTATGGCCCCAAATCTAAAATTAGATGCATATTCTGATCATACCCCAACTGATGTGGGACGATATCAACGGTTGGTAGGAAAACTTATTTACTTATCTCACACAAGACCTGACATTGCATATGCCGTAAGTGTGGTAAGTCAGTTTATGCACTCTCCCAAAGAAGAACACCTAGATGCGGTGATGAGAATTATAAGATACTTGAAAGGCACTCCAGGGAAAGGTATAGTGTTTCAGAAAAATAATCATCTTCAGGTGGTGGCATACAGTGATGCTGATTGGGCCGGATGTGCAATAGATCGACGATCAACTGCTGGCTACTTTACATTTGTTGGGGGTAACTTAGTCACGTGGAGATCAAAGAAACAAAATGTAGTGTCACTATCCAGTGCAGAATCAGAATTTCGAGGTATGGTAAAGGCAATCTGTGAATTACTATGGTTAAAAAAGTTCTTAACTGAATTAGGCTTTGAGCCACAAGCTGAAATGAAATTATTCTGTGACAACAAAGCTGCCATAGACATATCTCATAATCCCGTGCAGCACGATAGAACAAAACATGTAGAAATTGATCGACACTTTATTAAAGAAAAATTAGATAAAAAGATCATATCCATGCCATTTGTGAGATCTAATGATCAGCTTGCAGATGTTCTGACAAAGCCCGTGTCTAGCAAGATTTTCAGTGAGTCAATTAACAGGTTGGGAATGAAGGACAGATATGTGTCCGCTTGAGGGGGAGTGTCGGAATCAAGCTGGCACATATATAATAGGAAACAAAATCAGGATCTAGTGTGCTGACCTAGCCACTTGCGCACCTGGAGCAGAAAAAATGGGAAAGCAGCAGGAAGATTGCAAAGGCTGATTTGTGAGAATATTCTCCAGGATTTGAGCTTTATGGTGTAGTTAATAATTGACTTAGTATAGAATGTTTGTAAATACAATATTGTAGTTTCTAATTATATGGAGGTGTCATGTTAAATAGAATAGATTACAGGGAATAGAAAATGTATGTGTGAAAGTTTTCTTTTCTTCTTTTCTTCTTTTCTGAACTCTGTAATTTTCAAGTTTTGTGAAATAAATTGAGGGAAAGGGTTGGGCGGGCGTCTTGTGTTCATCTGATTTATATTGTAATACTCTGGCCGGGCGGCAATGGCAATGGCAATCTACGATGGTAACAGGGAATTGGCAGATGTTCGATCGGAAGTGCTGCAATCTCCTGATCCCACACATGCTGAGGCACATGCTTGCAAATTGGCAATCAGTTATGCTAGGTTTACACATCAACAAGGACCGATTTTAATATGCTCTGATGCCAAGATCCTGGTTGAAACAATAAATGGTGGAAACATACTGCAATCTCCATCCTGGAGAGCACGCAAGGTCATAACAGAATGCATGCATCAGTTAGCAGACAGCGCACAAGTATCCCTCACTTATGTGCGAAGGGATTATCTCCAAGTCCCTCACAACATTGCTAATTATTCTCGAAGAACAGGTGTACTGTGCCAGGGGATGCATGACACGCATATTCTAAACTCTCTTCAAGTCAACCCTCAGTTAAATGACCAATTAGATAAAGTTTTGTTTGGGGAGGGTAGTTCTGTGTTAGGATGAGGCTTATTATAATGTTTGTTTGTTTGTTCAGCAAAGCCCATATGTAAAGAGGTACTGTTAAGTTTTAATGATATAGCCCACGGGCCAGAAGTCTTCAAAAAAAAAAAAAAGTTTGAATTAATGTTCCATGTCAATATAATCATTTTTCTTTTTTTTGGTGATCATTTGCCGATACATTTTTTGTTCATGCAAGTGATTAATATATCACACTTGATTTCCTTCACAGATATGAATTAATTATTAATTAATCCTCTAATCTTGGAAGGAAATATGTACAACAGAAACTTGATGCGTCCATTGATGGACAGTCCATAGAAGTTATACTGTGAATATAACTGTTACATCTAGATCCACATAAGGTCCATTTGTCATACTGTTTGTTACTTCTATAAACCGTCCATTCATGACCAGTAGGTCTTACTCTGTATACAAATTCATAACTTGGACAAATTAAGCTATGTACACATCATCAACACCTAATCCAAAATCAACTACCAATCATTAATTAAGCAAGTAATTAATTACTACTAATTAATTAACTCCCCACCCATAAATTGCACGCGCCAAAAAATTAATTAATCTCCTAACCCAAACCCTATTATCAACTACTAATTCCAAGTTCCAACCCCTCCCCTTTCCTTCTCTCTTTCCCTCAATTTCTCCTTCCAACAATGGCACCACCACCATCCTCATTCCTCTCCCCAAACTTCCCAATCCTGGCCATCGTCATCTCCGGCATCCTCACGACATTCTTCATTCTCGTCAGCTTCTACTTCTTCATCACCAAGTGCCACCTTAGAAACAACACGGGCGCCGGCGTACTGCAGAACGCGGCGCCCGTGGTTCCCTTTTTTCCGCTCAGATCGCAGGGCCTCAAGCCGTCGCTAATCCGAGCGATCCCGATCGTCAAGTTCTCGAAATCACGTGTCAGTGCCGTGATCTGTACAATCTGTTTGAACGAGTATCGCGCGGAAGAGAGGCTTAGGTTGCTGCCGAGCTGTGCTCATGTGTTTCACATCGACTGCATCGATACGTGGCTCCAGAGCAACGCCAACTGCCCCTTGTGCAGAGTTAGAGTCACCAATAATCCGACGTCACTTGATCATGATCATCGGAGACAACATCAAGGCGTTACGTTGGATCGCCAGAGGGGATTCGAGGATGAAGGAAATGTTATGATCACAAGAAGATCAGAAGCTTGGAAGAAAGCCGACAAACGGAGCTTAGGAGATGATTGCATTGTTCATGTACGAGAGAACGAAGACGACGAGTTCCGCATTCAGCCGATAAGGAGATCTCTGTCGTTGGACTCCTCGAGCGAGCGGCAGGTTTATCTGTCAGTGCAAGAGATGCTGCAGAAGAAGCAGAAACATCATTCGTCGTCGGAGGTTGATGAATTCGGTGGAGAATGTTCCTCACGAAGCGTACAACCGTGCTTCGCCTTCGGCCAAGGCCGGAGCTGGCGGAAGCCGGTTCATGCCGTCGGCTAATTTAATTGTACATCTTCTGCTGATTTCTTTTTTAGGTTGTTAATGACTAATTATATTAACATGTACCTATTATTCAATTATTATTGATTGATTTACATACATTAATTCATTTTACAAATTAATTTGACTGATTTAATTAGCTATATATATATATATATATATATATATATAAGGGTTTTACTTTGGTGGCTAATTAGTAATTTTTGCTGGATTACTATACTATTGGATTATTATTTTCTGTAGATAATTGGTGGTCCTTTATTTGTCTGATTTTGGTAGCTTCTTTAATTCAGTCTAATGTGTCACAGGATTTATTGTGTTATTATTTGTATTGTATATATGTCTTTTTGTTTCAAGGGTATAAAATATGAATATATAATTAACAGCTGCAGCTTTTTAATTATTAGCACTGTTGGTGTTCTTTCATATTATCATTTTTCATTTTGTTTATCACATATATCAGCTTTCATATTCTTGAATTAATTTTCCTTAATTAATTATCGTTTTCATGATAAACATTATAACACGAGCTTGTTGCTACGTATAGCATCCGTCATTCTATATAATGTGTATATATATAAAAAAAAAAAAATGCAATCTATCTTTATTATGTTTCTTTATAATATTGAAATTCAACTTAATTTTCCTTTTTTTTTTTTTCTTGTGGTGTCCAATATTAATAATTCCAAATATCAACTAGAATTTTAATTAGAAAAATGGTCGATATATGCATGGGGGAGAATATTTATCCATGTTTTTTATTAGTGCATTTTCTATATATAACAGTTGGCAAAAGCATTTAACCAATATAAATTAATTGGGAGTTGGCTTGGCTACAACAATATGACGAAAGTATATATGCGATCCTCTTTCCTCTCCTTTATTATCGAAAATTGACGTACAACCTAACCAAAGCTGTTGAAAATGACCTCAATATATACCTCATATGTGTAAGGGCCTGTTCGTTTCCTTCCCATCCACCACTGTGCGGGTGGGAAAAAACAAATTCGCTCTCACATAATTTGTTTTTTCCCACTCACACAGTGGCGGATGGGAAGGAAGCGAACAGGGCCTAATTTTGACATCAAATTGTAGTTAGAACCACTATTTTATATTACTATTCCTCTTATTTTTATGAGTGGGGAAAAAAGGGATTCTTTAATTTATAGCAAGCAAATAACAAATTCATATGTGTTAACTAATAACAAATATATATATATATATATATATATATATATATATATATATATATATGAATTCTTTAATTCATAAATGTATTACTATTAATTAATTAGATGCAGGAATGGATAAATCGATCTGCTACCATAATAAAACACCAAATGGAGAATGCAGTATGCACTCGAGCTATGCATATATAAGAGAAATATATATCGATTGAGCGTCCATTAAATAGTCTGTTCATACATCTATATAGTGTATAAATTTTATAACAGTTCCACCAATTTTGTAATATATAAATTACTTGTGATTTGTGAACGATTATATATGGAATGAACGCTAGGTAACAATCTAAAAAATATAATATTTTATATCAATTCTAAGGAAGAAATTGTCCCAAAAAGTTTGCTGAGAAACATTGTACGTCCATTGAAAAACCGTCTATACATTTATGAATATATACATAATGTAACAAATACATTCTAAAATGTAATTTACGGATGCTATAGATAGTTTTTCTATGGATGTTAGCTATTACTCAAAAAGGTTCTAGGTGCACATGACAGTGCTGTTAAAACAGTACTTACATAAAGCCCCCACCTGGCTACTTTTCAACCGGGTAAAATATAGTACCATATCGAACTAATTAAAGCTCCCCAAGACAAAGATGACTTAAGTTCGGTTTTAATTCCTCTCTTCGCCATTATTGAATTTGCTTCTATATATATATGCTCATATTTGGTATACAAAATGTACCTTTAGAACTGATAGCACAGAATTTAAGGGGAAAGAAAGAAGTGATATATACTGATATATGTTTTTTCCGTATTAATACAATTTGATATACGCATGTCATTAAAGATATTGTTGGGGGTACTTATCAATATGTTTGAAACAAGTAAAATGAGATAGTAATTAAAACTTAAAGATTCTGCTTCCGGTGTGAGAAGTCGCAGGTTCGAAACCCGGATGAGAAGTCTTTTATGAACATTTAAATTCAAGTGGTTTGACTCTCATCTTTATCTAAAAAAAAAAAAGATTCTGCTTCCGAAAGAAAACTACTGTTCATGTGTGTTTACTTAGAGGTGGCAAAATCTGACCCGACCCGAAAAACCTGCCCGACCCGCCCGACCCGAAACCCGACCGACCCGAGTTTCAGGGAAAGTCAAACTGACCCGAACCCGACCCGACCCGTGTTCTAGGGAAAGTCAGGCTGACCCGAACCCGACCCGACCCGGGAATTAAGGTGCAAAATTTGACCAAACCCGAAAAACCCGCCCGACCTGCCCGACCCGAATCCGACCCGACCCAAAAAAAATGCCGGCAGACATCAACCCGATACCCGACCCGAACCCGACCCGACCCGAAAAAATGCCGACAGCCGTCTACCCGATACCTGACCCGACCCGACATTTTCCATTTGGTCAAACTGACCCGACCCGAACCTGACCCCGACCCGACCCGACATTCTGCCACCTCTGTGTTTACTTTAGCATACATGTTGCAGTACAATTAATTGCTCTCCTATTTGATGTACGTTTAATAATTAATACCCCCCCTTCTAAACTTAACATGTAACTTTTAATTTAATGTTGTTTTTAGGAACACTAAAATTAAAAAAAATAAATGCACAAATTAAGTATGTTTCAAAATTTATAGATGGAACGTGTAAGTACCGAACTTGATTCAATTTCTCAATTTGAAATTATATATATAAAAAAAAAATTCTCAATTTGTTTGACTAGTCGTTGATCATAATCATAATTCATAAAGTCCTTAAATTCCGCTATCAACAGTGAAAGAGTAAATGTGCTAAATCAAAGGGTTCTCATGATCACTTTTTGTGTCATCATTCACAACCAAAAAAAAAAAAAAAAAAACTTTTAATCTGTGTCATGCAACTTACTCATTTCAAATTTTGAATCCAAACATTGCTCTTGTTGATATTTGTTGGAGATATACATTTATACATTTTTTACGATTTCTTTTTTTTTTTTAATTTTGGGTTAGATCAAATGTTCAAAATAAACAGAACTAATTAAGTACTATGATTGATTAATTTTATATATTCGTTTTTATCTTTAATCTATCGCAAAAATAAAATTAAAAAAAATCTTAAAAATTTGGTGCATAATCTCTGACAAATATTAAATAGATGGATCATTAGTTTGGATTCAGAATTGAGTTATCTTAATTATATTTGATCCCTCATATTATAATCACTTCTTTTAAAAAATTTTCATAAAAAATTCATTGATGAAAGTACAAAATTAAATTGTGTATATATGTTTTCTAACAAATTATCTTACTAACTGTAATTATTGAGCTCCTGTAAATTACTCTCCTTGAAATTTACCTTCGTAATAAATAACTTCATAATTTATTCGAATGAGAAAAGAAGATACAAACAGGAGACAAAACATAATTAAGTACACGTACAATATAGTAGTGTACTATTATAGGATTTGATTAATTGTTCTGCATATCGAAAACGAGTTGTGGAGTAATTAATTAAAGGGAAACATGCTACGTCCACATAGTGGACACATCCACACTCATATGTTGTTATAAATGAGACTTATGTGGTTTATTTGTCAGTAAATATTGTCAAACTCTATAGATAAAATTTATATGGACGGTAGGTTGTCCCCTTAATTAAACGGAGCAAAGCTAGAAACTTGCTTCCAGCCACGTGCACCTGTTTAATGTACTTTTATGTGATCCCATAATTCAATAATTTTCATGTTACATAAATGAAGTTTGAAAAATATTAAAAATATAAAATACATACATACGTACATATTTTCTAATGTTATATACGCTCGTATAAATGTTGCTCATCGAATTTTCTGTCCTATTATATGCGATACATAGTTCATAAAAAAAATATATAATTAAGATGGCAAGATTTGATATTTTTTGAGTAAATATTGAATTAAAGTTGATGCAATATTTCTGACAAGAAAAAAAAAATAGATAAATGTATACTCTTACTCTCTGAAAACTGAATTTTAATTCACGACCATTCCCTATAAAATTTAATTTACTCTTACCACAATTTGTTTCTCAAGGTCATATTACATAAAGAGGAGGGATCATTGACAACGGTTATTTTAACAATCTTGACAATGGTATTTTCTTAAAATTTATAAAAAATCACAAAAAAATCTTAAAAATAGATGATATATAAACGTGTATAAAATTTTGACAATATATCAAACGATATTCAAATTGATTGAAATTTGAAATGTCATTAATCTATAAGTTAAATAATGCATCCATTAAAACTTTTTTCATTTTTAAGATTTTTTATAAATTTTTATAATTTTTTGAAAAGTCTCATTGTTAAGATTGTCAATGTAGCCATTGTCAATGGATCCCTCCTCCTACATAAAATATACAACATCTTAATTTCAGTAATGCACATTTTACAGCGATGATAGATAAAAAAATAAAATGACCGGTGAAATTAAAGGAGGTAATTTTGGTGGTAACATAAAGGAAAACAGACAGCTTTAATATATTCCAACTGGCCTGAGAATGAGATGGTCCCAAACCGGCGACAATCCGGACCAAACATGACAATGAAATGAACTATTCCGTCCATCCTGTCCTTGGTCCTCAATTATCTTGCCAATGAATTTGGTTATCTTCCCCCACAGATGCATTTATATATTTTATCCTTGATGATATATAAACGGTGCACCTTATTTCCAAATTAGAAAAAAGAAAATGGGATAAATTGACAATCTTGACAATGGGTTTTCTAAAAAAATCTTTATAAAATGGTAAAGATTGAAAATTTTTAATAATATAATATTATGGAATTTATGCATTGAGATACTTTTTTTAATTTGAAGCAACTTAAATATGTTTGAATTTTGATGGTCCATTAAAGGTCAATAAAATATGAAGCGTTAAAAATTATACAAACTTTGGATGAGTGACCAAATTATATTCAAATCAATTCACTCTCAATCTATATGTTAAAAAGATAAATCTATAATTTTTTATTTTTATGGTTTTTTTTAATTTATTTGAATTTCAATTTTCGAGATTGTCAAAATAATAATTGTCAAGGGTTCTTCCGCTTAAAAAAAGGAACCGGACATCTCACTAGTCCAAGAGGTATATTTTGGCTTCGGCAACCATTATTGATCTTTACATCACTCTACAAAACATCAACAACTTTTTTTTTAGAAAAAAAAAAAAAAAAGAGTCAGGTCATTCAAATTTAAAAAACTATATAAAAAACTTTCTACTCAGATTTTAAGCCTGCGACCTCACACTTCTCAATCAATTTTTTTATAAATATAATTTTGCTATTGTCTTCTCCCTAGCTTTCAATCAAACTTGATATATTAATTTTCATCAATTGTAATTTAGTTAGATTATGCATTAATGTGTGGAAATTTAAAATGTGGTTAGCCATCAATCGATCAACTTGAAACATCATTTTTACTATCATAATGAAAGTTTCAAGTTTGATATTAACTCTAAACTCACCATTTTTGGTCGAAGATGCTCATTACGTTTACATTTGATTTGACGATAAAATTAATAAAATTTGACACCGTCTGATGTAAACTTTTATGCTATGATTTTCACTACCATGTTTAAAGATTTTAGAGAATGCAAAATGTAGAGGTGGCAGAACCCTACCCAACCCGAGAAACCCACCCAACCTGACCCGACTCGAACCCGAACCGGTACTTTTCCAAAAAGTCAAACTGAACCAACTCAACCCAACCTGACCCGAACCTGACCCTATCCGAAATCAAACAATATGCAATCCAACTCAATCAACATTTGATCCAAAAAAAAAAAAAGTCGATATTAAAATTGACCCGACCCGAACCGAACTGAGATCTTCTAGAAAGTCAAAATGACCTGACCCGCTTGACTTGCCCACCCGATTTGCCACACCTCTAGTAAAATGGCATGTGATGGTGTCTCCGACCGAATTATCCATAATGACCAACACATGAGGCTGCTTAATTAATAATCATGCATAAACAGCGAGAAATAGCAAAGGTGGGTAAGGGTAATGAGATGATATGGAAGTTGGGATGTCAACGTATATAACCAATCCCTTTATGGCCACTATATAGTTGGCCGAACGAAGCATGGCCAGCCACTATATTGATTATCATCATCACACTTGATTAATTAAAGGGGACCAATGTAGTTTTAGACTTTAGTTACAACTTACAACCCATTTTGCTCTTTTGTTTCTGTCCATTTATTAACTAACTGAATAAATATATCTATATCTATATCAATATCTATACCCTTTAAAAAGAAGCTAAGGAATGGACTCTCCATTGATGGTCATAACTTATGCCTTAATCAGTTAATCTTCATCTATCAAATAATGAATGATTCACATCGCATCCATTTCCTATTGTATATATTCCCCTCTATTTCTGCCCAACACAAAATCGAAGTGGCAAATTATCAGACTGACATTTTAAACTTTAAAGGATTGACTGCTACTTAATTTCATCCATCAAATAATGAATGACTCACATCGCATCCATTTCCTATTGTATTCCCCAACATTTCTGCCTCAGCACAAAATCAAAGTGGCAAATTATCAGACTGACATTTTAAAGGATTGACTGTTACTTAATTTCATCCATCAAATAATGAATGGCTCACATCGCATCCATTTTCTATTGTATTCCCCTCCATTTCTGTCTCGGCACAAAATCGAAGTGGCAAATTATCAGACTGACCTTTTAAAGCATTGACTGTTAAAATCACAAACCCATTTCTTCTCTTCAATTCTTTCACTCTATTTAGTTTGAACGAAAACTAAAATTGCCCACAGCAGCGTGCACGTACGTTTCTATTTAAAAAAAAAACAGAGCAGATAGTGTACCTATAAATTTGCATATATATTCATGTAATAATATAATACAATGTTTGTATTTAATTAATATCACCGAAAGATATCGACTACCCTCACGCGCGCGTCGGTATCTCTGTCGTTTACTCAGATTCTGGATCCCAGCAAAAATAAAAATAAATAACAAATGATAATTTTGTTTCTTTTTTTATATTTTTGTATTTTTTTTGCTTTCAGTTTTTGTTTGTATTCCAACTTCTGGTTCCGGATATAAATTGATAAATAAATCCTAGTGTACCAAATCAGAGCAGAAAGAGTACAAAGAATAACAGCTCATCTTAACAAATGCAAAATAGAATAGAGAACTGAATGTTTCAAATTCATCCTTTAGCTATAATTATTAATTGCGGTTTAACGTTAATTGTTTATAAAACAATATAGTCCCAACTTTATTATTATTATTATTATTTTTTTTGGCGGTTGGATTTTTATATTTATGATCCTTTCAAATTGAATTGTAATCTATAAACTAGAAAGAGAGGTAACTTTCCAAACACCTCAACTATGCCACATCATCAATATTATTAACCATTGATTTTGTTTAAGTTTCTTCATATACTTTGATCCAATTGTTTATATTTATTCTCACCCCGTTTAATAAGATGATATGATATGTCTAAGGCAAAATGTAATCCTTAAAGTGGTCCAACATATATGTGCTATTATTTATAAATTATACATCATCATCATCATTATTCACATCAAAAATTTTAAAATTATGTTTAATTTTTTTTAAAATATATATTTTTATTTTATAAGCTTTATTATTTTTTTGTTCTCATATTTCGGGGCGAAGCCCGAATTACAGCTCTAGTGGAGGTAATTTTGATAAGATAATTCGGCTCGGTCAACTATAACATGTACACAAACAGTGAGCTCATCTCATGCCCATACAAACTTTGCTATTTTACATAGACATTTCACCAGATTTCAACAACCATTTTACAAGAACATGCAAGTTAAACACGAGCATAAATTAACCTTTGGGCTCTGACAACATTCAACCAAAATATTTACTCGGCTATAATTTGTAATACAATAAATGCCCAGATGAAATCTTGCACAAACTAAGCACAAAAATTGCTTTTATCTAAAAAAAAGAACAAAAATTGCTATAGATTACTACACATTCTCGCAAATGTAGTGACAATGTCTGGCAAATTTTAAAAATCTCAGCTTTATCAGTAAAACCCATTTAAAATTTGAACTTGCCTCAACTGATCAATTCAGAGAACTCAACCAGATGAAACTCGTTGAAAAAAAAAAAAATTAAAACTGATATCCCTGATTAAGCTGAACAAAACCAAAACCAAGCAAAAATAAACATTAAAAAAGATACTGACTTTTTGCATCTGCAAACATAACAACAGCTTAATACCTTAACCGGCACATAAGCTGCAAATCAAAGTTTGATCCTATCAGAATGAAACGAGCCGAACCAAACTCGACTGGCGTATTTTCTCTTATTCAGGATAGGATCATACAGCACAATTTACAGATTTGCAAGTGAATGCGCAATGTGGGTCACCATGTAAAAAAAACCAAGGTAAGAAGTTTTCTACCAAATAATCCAATCAGACAACCCCTTGTTCTCAATAAATTACACATACAGAAATATGGTTTAAAAGGTGTAGCTGCAGAGAATGGCAGCATGCAGATTATACTGTACACAGGTAGCACGAACGGCCCGAGTAAAATTCACCTTACGAACGAGATTCAACTTTACGGAATGAGTGGTAGCACAGCGGACCAGGAAAATGGTCCTAGGTTGTTGTTTACCCAAAAGTCGAGAGCTCTATACTTGCCCACGAAATTGTAGCCTCTGCAAAGATTTGAAGAGGAAGAAAAAAAAAAATCTTCTTATGCAAACTAATAGAGTTTACAAGTCATTCTTCACTGTTTATATTCACTCATTATGGCTGAACGTTTCTTAACAAGGAAAGATAAATGTCTGAAATACTTCTGCTGAGATTATACAAAACAACTCCACCAGTTTCAGTCAGGGATCCTATCCCTTCAAAATTCTATCACGTACTATTCCACGTAGTAGCGTATTGAACTGGTCTAGTCTTGCCAGGTTGCAACAAGCCAGTATGTAATCATGACACAATTTGCAGCCTTCTGAGGAAGCCACGATGTGGCAGTAGACATAATGTTACTATTAGAACTTTCCGCGCAGCAGTTAAGGTTTTGTCCATCTTTCTATAAATCATTGCCATGCTGATGCCTAAAATACTTGCCATGAATGACCTTCCATATCACATTCAAGATCACATCAAAAAATGTGGAAGTCTACCCGCCGTGGACATCATGTACTCATCAATATTTTGACATCAGCTACAAAAAATGTGGAACCTATATTATTTTAAAAAAAAAGTAAAAGATAAAACTACAGTTTTCTAAATTTCTGAGTAAACTTCTCTACTAACTTTGAAACTGAACTTCTAATTTCAATGCCGAGGGCAATACTATCATGATTAGTACTTACGTGCTTTTTAGGCACTCAGTTTTAGTGATATATATTCTGGTCTTAACGTCAGAGCTCATTTCAAAACACAAAATAATATTTCGAACATACCCTGTACCCACTGGGCACCAGATAGTAGGAATACAGTACAGTCATCTGCTAAGCTAATTGTTGGGTTTGCAATATCCAAATAAATTAAAATATATATATATATATATATTATATAAGTGAACAATTACCAGATATCAGTTGACCACAAAGTCACTTCTTAGGAGGGGGCAGACCGGCTGGAAGTGAATATGCAGGAAAGACAGCAGCTGGATTACCCTCCATTTTTTTCCTCAGCTGCTCTAGAAGCCGGTAAGCCTCTCTTAGATTGTCTCTGGATTCAGGACCACTTTTTTTATACGCATCCACCACTCGCTGCTGGAACTCCATAGCTAGCTTATAGCTAAAATTTCAACAGCCAAACATAATTAGTGTGTTTCTATATTGCAACTCAATTAGAGCATACCACCAGCACAATATGATACTTTGTCAATTGGGCATACATATAGTGCATTAATAGTTGAATAAATTAAAGTCGGAACTCTTCACCTACCCATATAGAAATTACTAATTCACATATTGCATGAATAATACAACAACTCATAATGCATTACTTGTTGAAAACTTGGGATTTTTGTCTTCTTCCATAGTTTGTGACGGCAACATGCTGCCATAGTTTCTATGACAGGTGGACCCACAAAAAAAAAAACACCCTATTATCTAAAAATCTCAGCCGCCCAGATTGATCTTAACCGTCTAGATTAACTATGGCAGGATGCTGCCATAACAATCATGGGAGCAGATTCTAACCCGAAAACTAGAATAGAAGAAATTAGAACAAAGCACACTATGGTAAACTGTCCTACGAGAACAAATTTGAATTTTGTCCAAAACAGAACATCTTTTACTATCTAAACTGTGGCATCAAAAGTTCTTTACAATATATATATTTTCCCCCTAATTTCACACTTTGCACTGTTTACATATAACAAAAAGAAATGTTATATATTAGATTTCAAACAACAAATTCCATGTACTAATTCTGAATGCCAGACAATACAGGCACTACTTGCACGAGAGTAAATTAAATGAGTAATTACAATTACCTTCCCATAGTTCCATAAGCATTTGCGAGGCACTGATTTACATCTATTGAATCATTATGTAACAACCCAAATGTCTCGTCAATAATTTCCCTTGCGTAGCTCAAGTATTTAACTGCCATTTCATGTCGGTCAGTCTCCAGATAGGCCAGGCCCAAATGCTTATACGCAAACCCTAGTCCAAAATGCCTCTTACTAAGACATCCCTCCAACCTACTGATTGCCATTTCCAAATATGGCACTGCCAGGTCAACCCGTTGCATGAATAAAAGCAACCAACCAAGCCTTGACGATACGCTCCCCTCTAGTTGGTGCATCTCTTCATGTTCTCTCAAAATGGAGAGAGATCTTTTGTAGAGAGAGACAGAAATTTCAAATTCACTCATAGTTTCATACAACATGGCAATGTCTGCGTATGCACCAGCAACTTTATCCGGGAGGGTCATTTCATATTTTTCAAAAATTTCAAGAGCGATCTCTAAGCACCTTTTTGCATCACTAAACTGCTCCCGATTGCATAGTACTTTCGCCATAGTTTCTAGTGCAAATGCCTTTAGCTCACTCTCTTTATCAACTTTCGAAATTGCATCCTTTAATTTATCGGTTGCCTCCTCCAATTGACCCGTCAAAATCAGCACATTCGCGGTATCAATCTCAGTCTGGACCGATTCTTTAACCATGTTTAAACCATCATAAATTGATTTTACAAAAATGTCTTGCTCTATTGACTCTGCATACTGTCCCAGTCCAGTGTACAGCGCACCAACCAGCTCCCGAACCTTGGCCACTTCCAACGAATTAGGTCCGAATTCTGATGTCTGGATCTCCAATGCTTTTAGACAAAGAGGCAAGCCATCGCCGTGGTTCAAGGCATACATATACCCCTCAGCCAAATCCGCATAAGCAGTACCCAATTCCTTATTATTGGGTCCCAACATTCTGACTTTACGCTCCAATGCACTCTTGAGGTGCCCCAGAGCCTCCCATCTTTTCCCCAATTTTCTTTTCGCCTTCGCGATTTCGGTATTTACCTCAACGACCAACAACCCAATTTCACAGTGGCTCCCATTCCCCCCCTCTAAACCGTTCAATATCTCAAGTGAAGCACCCAATGACTCCAAGCTCTCCTCATACTTCTTCAATTTGAAACTAACCTTACCCAACAACAGTAGAGACCTCGCGACCTGAACCGACCATCCTCCGTCCGACTTCTCGAAGATGCTCAGCGCTCTGACACCAAAGTCGAGAGCTTTTTCGAGGTTTTGAGGTTGTGGGTTTCTCAGAATCCACTCCATCTCCTTCAAGCAATCGAGGCCGGCTCTCCTCTCATCATCCTGGCAAGAGGAATCAGAAGATGGGGGAATTGGGTTGTGGGAGAGAGACTGGACCAATCGGCTCAATGGGTACTGAAAGTAACGAATTGATGGGGGATTGGAGAGGAGGTGTTGGGTCTGGGGGTGAGAAGGGAGATGGGTCCGGGAGAGAGAGGAGTACAGGAGCCGGTAAGCTCTTCTCATGGCGCGAGAAAGGGAGAGGAGAGGAGGAGAGCAGCACAGCAAAGCAAAGCGAAGGGTTTTAGGTTTTCGCAGTTGCTGATCAAAGTGGAAAGAAAGAAATTAACTGAAAGAAATGAGGAGATTGCATAAGAAAATTTATTTAGGCCTTACTAAAACTATTTGGGCCTTAAAATGTTAAAGGGCCTTGTGAAATCTATTTGGGCCTTATATGTTAATGGGCCTAATCAAAATTATCTGAGCCTTAAATGTTAGTGGGCCTTATCATATTATATGCTTAAATGTTAGTGGGCCTTGTCATAATTATATGGACTTAAATGTTAGTGGGCCTTGTCATTATTATATGGACTTAAATGTTATTGGGCCTAATCAAAATTATTTGGGCCTTAAATTTAGATGAGCCTTGGCAAACTTATTTTGGGCCTTAAAATGTTAGTGGGCCTGTCAAAATTATATGGGCCTTAAATGTTAATTGGCCTTGCAAACTTATTTTGGGCCTTAAAATGTTAATGGGCCTCGTCGCAATGTTTGGGCTTCTAAAGCATGAAGGTAGCTCTGGGTTGGTAGTGCAAATTGTTAGTGTACGAGAAACGTAAATTAGGCCTTTGAGAAACTGAATACTGGATCAATGTAGAGAAATCAGGAGCAAAATAGTGTTTAGCAGAATCTTCTTTTTTTCTTTTTTTTTTTTTCTGTTTTTCTGAGTTTCTTTTTTTTTTTCTTCATTTTTTTTCTCAGATGTATTTTGCCAGCCTATTTACATTTTTATTTAACAAAAAGAAAAGAGTAATACCTCACAAGATCAGAAATTAAAGAATATATACAAGAAGTATATATTTACTATTTAGGTATCCGTATCTCCCACCGGAATTGTTGCTCTGCTCGTAAACCCCCGTGATCTCCTTTGAGAATCGTGTTTGGTATAATCACTCACTCACTCCATAAAAGAAATAGGAAAATTCTAGGTGGATCCCATGTTTGATACCATAGTTGATACCATAAAACCGGATGCGATTTTTTTCCGGTCTAACGTCGGTTCAATGAAATTTAAAATCAATCAAATCAAATCACGAACTTCTCATCTCCGATCTCATCCTCTGATGGCGCGAACTCCTCTCTGATCTCCTCTCCGGTTTATTTCTCCTCCCGTCGTCATCCTCTTATGGCGCGAACTTTCCCCTCCGATCTCCTTTCTTTAATTCTCCCACTCCTCCTCTTTGATCTTCTTCTCCTTTCATTCTATTCTTCTCTCTTCGTTCTCTAACTTCTCCTCTCTGGTCTTCTTCTCTCTGTCAATTCTCGGCTCGCTTGCAATTGGTCGGTGTTCAAGTTAGACCAATAAGTATTCAAGTTATCCTGATGAGTATTCAAGTTATACCAATAGGTATTCAAGTTATACCAATATGTATTCAAGTTATGCCAATTAGAATTCAAGTTATGCCAATGAGAATTCAAGTTATATCAATATATTCAAATTTTAGTAGTAAATATTCAAGTTATACTAATAGGTATTCAAGTTATACCAATGAGAATTCAAATTATGTCAGTATTCGAGTATTCAAGTTTTAGTAGTAAATATTCAAGTTATACCAATAGGTATTCAAGTTATACCAATGAGAATTCAAGTTATGTCAGTATTCAAGTTATAGCAATTAATGAGTGTTCAAGCTGAAAAATATGTTAGTATTCAAGTTTTAGCAGTAAATATTCAAGTTATATCAATGAGAATTCAAGTTATGTTAGTATTCAAGTTATAGCAACGAGTGTTCAAGTTATACCAATGAGTATTCAAGTTATACCAATGTTTGACTGGTCAACTATCTTGGTATCAACTATGGTATCAACTATGGTATCACCATATCCGGACCCAAAGAAATATATATTTAGCGTATCCACTCCGTGCATGTTTGACTTATCACTAGTTATTTAGTTGCATGATGATCATGATCAATGAGTAGCTTTGCTCCACTGCTCATCAATCATCTTCTAATTGGTCCAATTCCATCAACTGTACAAGTTTTTGCAAAACTACGTACTTTGCAAACTCGATTGTTGAATTTAAAAATAGTTCTGCAAACATAAAACCCATTAATTTGAACCTTCCATGACATTTCTTTTACATAATTTTTATGAGATTGAACTTATAATAAATCAGTATTGCTTTGAGGATATATAATAAGAGGGCCAATATTCTATGAGAGTGGATCCAAGCAGGCAGCCAACGTTAAGTTTGACCAAAATGACAACAAGAAAGCTCCCCTTTGTAAATATGTTAACAAAACCTCAATTAATACCCCAATTACATATGACCCAGATCCCAAAACTAACCCAACAAACAGATATCACAATCCAATTTCTTAATCATCACAGTGATAAACTTATTTAAGGGTATTTGTAAAATACTTGTTACAGCAAACGGCAGTGGAGTTGCATATATAATTTATGGTTTGATTCTACCGGATCCATTGCATACCTCATGAGTCCACGTGATAATATGAAGCTACACTAGAAAGTCAACTGGATGAACGTCATTGCCGTCTCATCTCCGTTACTAAATCGTAACTGGAGATGTCCTGCTTGCCGATTGTGTATTAGGCGTGCAATATTTTATATATGTATGCACACAGAAATTAATTATGTCAATGTGCCCTCAAAGTTTTTGTCATTTGCTATGTTTGGGTATAAGCTATGTATTTAGGAATTTTCAAACGTTCTCGTTTTACTGTCCATATGTCCACAAAAGTATAAATTTTATAAATTTTGCAATCTATAACTGAAACTTTTGTATGAATTTTATTACTCACAGCTCGGATTTTGAAATCCCCAACTCAAATTAACTTTATAATAATACGGACACGTGGATATATTTGTTAAGGACACTAGATATGACCTTTTAAAGTTTTATGGTTCTCGCACTTTGCGCGGCCTCTCCAATTAATTTTGCAACTGGAGAGCTGTGCCGTTCGATTTTTTAGTAATTAATATATTAATATGTAATTATGCATAGTCCAAAACTGATTGAAGAAATAATTACGAATTCACGTCACCTGCCATATTTTTCAATTGTTTGGAAACAATGACAGTCATGCTGCCATAAAATATATAACTGGGGCAGCTTATACATCAATTTTAATTACCAGTAGATGTCAGTTTATACTAATGATATATACACTATCAATAAACTATATATATTTTTAACAAGCTTATGAGATAAGCTAGCAGAAAAGGTTCAAGTAACAAATAATTAATGTGTCCAAAACTTCTTAATTATTGTTGGCTTAATTGTTCGATCCAAGTATAATCCGTCTAAAGAACCAGTCTTTGGTCTAATAACTAAGGACAACGCTTTCCGTGTGGAGGTCGTGGGTTCGAAACCCGGATGAGGGTTTTTTATGGATGCTTATCCTCTAACCCGCGGCACCGAAGCCCGGCAGAGAGAGAAAGACAGAGAGACCGAGGTGGGCCCTCGGTTCGGTGGGTCCCACCTCGGTCTCTCTGTCTTTGTCTCTCTGCCGGGCTTCGGTGTCGCAGGTCAAAGGATATCAATTCAGGTCTTTATAGACATTTAAATTTGAGTGGCTTGACCCTTATCTTTATCTCAAAAAAAAAAGTATAATCCATCTAATTAATAGAACCCGATTATAATTTGATCTTGATTAATTATAATTTATAAAAGCTGTTTTTTTTTTTATACAAGGAACATAATTCGCAAATTCACATTTATTATTGGCTAATTCTGCTGTGGATATGATGAAATATGGGCCGTTCATTTTTTATAATCGGATGGTCGTGATATATCTTTTAGATACAATAATTAAAGAGACATATTTGATAAGAACCGCTCAGTTTGAAATGAAGGTTGCTTAGCAGATTCATAGTTTCACTCTTATTGTTTTATTCAACACTCTATTAGATCATCATTAGTATGCAAAATAATTAATATATCGATCGGCAAGAAATATATAACACACATAATAGATGACAATAGTGATTAAGAGAAGCAAAGAAAAGCATGATGCATCCAATTAGCAATATAATTAATCCACGCAATGTAATGAATAATTTAATTAGACTCCAAAAACAACTATTTTAATTCCATTGAATTTCTTCCAAGTGATCATATGATGCTATACAAAACCTATCAATTATATCAAAATAAAAATTTATAAAATTGGAAAAACAAAAAAAAAGAAAAAAAATCAATCATGTGGCTCCATCTGAATCGGAAGAATGGCGTTTCGGGAGCTCCGACCGAGTCGAAACGAGTGAACAAGCCGCATGAACCGCCCGCTCGTTTCGCCGTTCACAGCAGCGCCGGTAGTACTGCTGGAACTTGCTTCTCCTGATCTCTTGATTCTTCTCTCAGCGAACCAATCCATGGAGAAAGATCTGCGCACGCCGTTGTCGGCATGATCTCTACGCGCCGCACGACCTAATTCATTCGTCTGACGATCATCCTCCGTTTCTGCTTGACCTAATTCCATCTGATCGTTAACTTTCATCGCCAGGCTCGTGCTCGAGATGACCGCGCGGCACATCGGGCAGTTCACGTTGAACTGCAGCCACGTGTCGATGCAGTCGATGTGGAACGCGTGCGAGCAGCCCGGCAACACCTTGATCCTCTCCTTATCCTGAAAATCCGCCAAGCAGACGGCGCATTCGTGAGAAGAAATACCTTTCTCCGTTGCCTTCTCGTCCTCGGCGCCTTTTCTGAAGGTGACTACCGGGATTGAGCTCACGACCGAGGGATGGACGCCCTGAGCCTCCTGTGTATCGTAGGAGAAGAAGATCATCGGCGGCATGTTGTTGTTGTAGCCGCTGCCGCCGCCGCCGCCCTCCGGCCGCGATCTGTGCTGATTGTTCAGCCAGAATTTGACCACCAGAAGGTAGTAGATAGTGATCACCAACGACGTTGCGAAGAATCCGACCGCTATGATCGCGGCTATTGGGACGCCGGGGCTGGAAGGCGAAGAAGAGTCATTAAACTGATCGCCTGACTGCGGCGACTGCGAATCCATGGAGCTGTTGAAAGTAACCATTGTAGCTAGGTATGATCAATGAAACTGTTGAAGATTTATATATATATTGTGCGTAAAAAAGGGTAGAATTGATCACAGGAAAGTGTGAAAGGGTGGGAAGAGAAGTGATTATATAATAATAAAGATAGGGATTGATGCAAATTAATTATTAACTGAAGAATCATATCATAAATAAACAAGGGAAACATCTTTGCGTCCACTGAAAAACCGTCCATAGATGTGTACATGATGTAATAGATATATCTCGATATGTAACAAATAGATATATCTCGATATGTAACAAATACATTCCGAAATGTAACTTATGAACACTATAGACGGTTTTTCTATAGACGCTAGGTATTACTCAATAAACAAGAGGAACAAGAAAGGAGGATGTATCATATGAATATAAATATAATTAAGTCGGTCAAATTGGCCATAGAGAGACGACTTTTGAGAGGCAGCACTGGCTGCACTGCAATGCACTGCACAGGCAGAGGCAGGCAGTTGATGGCTCAGCTGGTCAACTGGAAAGGCACATGGATTATGGATTGATAGATAGAGCTCTTCACATAATTAAAAAAAGAGAGAAACATCTTGTGTCTACTGAAAAACCGTCTATATATATGTCCATATATAGATATGTAAAGAATGTAACAAATATATCTCAAATTGTAACATATGGACACTACAGACGGTTTTTTTATGGACACTAGGTATTACTCGTTAAACAAATAAAGTTGGGTTGTGCATATATACAAACAGCATGCAACAAGTAACAACAGCTGTTTGTTTTGTTTTTTTTTTTTTCGAGCTCAAGGAAAACGGCTCATTAAATTATAAAAGTTCCGTTGGGCACCTGGATGATGATTATTTTTTTTTTCAAGGGAATTAAAGGAAGTATATATATGGTCTTTATTTTCTTCTGGGGATGCTTCTTCTGAATTTCTGGATATTTAGAAAAACTTTTATCAATCTAATTTAATTGTCAAGCATGGAAGGAAATTTTCAAGAGAGCTGACTTTTACTTGTGTTTTTTGTTGATAATTCTCGAATTAAAATGATGAAGGGCCCCTAATTTAATTGTCTGTCAGAAATTAGTACATCAAATCAAAATGAGCAAGTACATTGAAATGTCTCCTTCTGTCTTTTCTCAGAACTTTTAAAATTTTCAGTGAGGTTTGACTTGTGGGCAAGCTTAATTGTTTATAAGTTAATCTTTTATTTTTTTATTTTTTTTTTTTTTTTTTTTTTTTTTTTGCAGGATCAGTAATCTTTGAGATCTCTAATTTTGTTTCCTTCTCTCATATATAAAATATCTTCAACGTACTTTCACGCCATGATATGTATGTAGATCGGTCTCATCTGGCATGAGTTACCTGCAATTTGTTGTTTGTGACGAAATCATAAACATGTTATTTCTTATAAACAATATTTCATACAACTTATGTTTTTTTTTTTTTTTTTTTTTTTTTTTTTTTTTGTAGATGTTTCATCCAGAGTCCCTAATTAACGAGGTTAATTAATTAATATGTTTCTTTTTTTTTGCTGAATTGAAGAATGACAACAACGTAGAACTAATTTTCTACGAGACAATAACCCCTTGTTTGGTTTGGTTTGGGTACTATGTATACTTAACTGGTTTTTAATTTGTTCGATTTTGACCAAGCCCACATATTGACTGGTACGTACAAAGCCGCCTAGTTTTGGTATGATATGTGTTAATAAATAAGGGTAGTGATATAACACCCCTTGTTTTTCCCCCAATAGTATCGATGAGGTGTAAAGTAGGTATATTAAAGGTTCTTTATTTGTATGGCATTTCGTGTGTCAGATCTAACTCAACCAGACGGGTTCCAACAAGACTTAACGGCCTCCTGCCTCTGCGTCTATCTATGGCCTGGTCTGATACTTTTGTTCAAATCTTTTCACAGTTAGTACCACTTATGCTTTAAAATCATGGCTTACACCTCGGAGTATGATATATTATAACGGATTTTATACTTCACCTTATGAAGTACCACGTTCGTATATAGAACTCCCAAATTTTAAGTTCAGCACTTTGGCATATAACGTACTAATTTTGGACAAGCAGACGAACAGAATACAACCTTAGTATAGTACTTCCTTCCTTACTACCTAAAATATATAGAAATTTAGAAAGCCATTAATACCTTGCTCTGATACCAAGTAGAAATAGGATCACTCCAAACTTCAAAACTTTGGTTACTAAGAACACGAGTTTTTAGAAGTGAGAAGCAGAAATTTTATTTCACTTAGAAGTATTATACAAGATAGAAGAGTAAGACTTCAAATGATTTCTACGTGTCTTGCTACTTCTAAAACACACTCTTATATAGGCAACTAAGACTGATATCTCAATAATGCATCGGGTGCTCATTGGGCCCCATCGTCATGCAATTAGTTGGATATCCACAAACCTTTGTCTGCCACTAAAAAAAAAATCAACCACCAGGTTGATTAGAAAAGATAAAATTCGTACAATAATACAACTAGTGGGCATCTCCATATGTCCACTATAAAAGAAAAAGCAAAAAGAGAAATGTGGTGTTGCACTACCAATCGTTGGTAATGCTCCACTCAAAATATTCCTCTCAATAATGGAGGACGACTCACACAAAGAAACAAAAACAAAAGCCAGCGGTTATCTATCCTCTCTGGCTGAATTATTAAAGCACACTTAATGGACAGCTGGTATTCCATCTGTCTCTAATAATTTGGATTTATGGGTCCACCACTTCCAAAAGCCCTCTAGATAATCCAAATGCGATCTGCTTTCGCAATTGGTTCTATTATTGCCTCTGCCTGCATTACCTTTTCCAACTGATTACGTAAAATTGGCTCCTTATCACCAGCCATTGAGTCATGGCCTCTGTAAGGGAACGCCAACTTATACTCCGCCTTCAACATCATTCTCAAATTACTGATTTCTTTGTAAGCTCGCATGAGCTGCTTTTTCTTAAGCCGCTCCATTTCTCCTGCATTCCACTGGTAGTTGTCCCAGCTCTGAGGTTTTTCAAGCTCATAGAGCACCTTTTCCCATTCCAGCAATGTGCTTCCACGAAGAACATACTCATCATCACTTGATTCATATGCTGGATCTGTGGACTGTTGCTCTGCAAGCTGTTGTTTTGCTATTGCTCCTGCAATGCTTCCTCCCATAACACTAGATTCTCCTGTTGCTCTTGCGTCAGACATCCTGAAATGCACAAATTAGTTAGTCGTGAAAGAGAATCTGCGAGGACATTAAGTTTCCCATCTATATGCTCAAAATTAATTTGGACTCCTGTCCCTGTGATAAAATCACAAAAGTTTATCCATCTGACCCTTGATGGTTTGTTTTGAGCTGATTTGTTATAGAAACTTATGATTGCTTGACAATCAGTCCTTAGCGTAATTTCCTCCCTATCCAGGTAATGGATCTTTAATGCCTTGAGAGTCTCCATGCATGCAAAAATTTCTGCATCAATGGTTGATTTGATGACCGGGAATTTCCCACTTGCATAGGCACAGATCCTTTCAGAACTTCTGGGATCATTTTTGAAGGGTTTCCGCTTACATATACCACCCCAACCTTCCATACATCCGTTTGTCTCCAAGATGATGTATGATCCCTGTGGTGCAATCTCCAAATTTGGCAAATTTTGCACCTTTTCTTTGATTTTTCTGATTAATTCATAATCAGAGGGTTTGAGTCTCTTGTCTCCATGTAGGCTGGTTTTCGAATAGAGGGGGGGCCTAGCAGTGTGCCCAGATTAGGAATGGAAGACCGCGCATAGTTGAGTATGCCTAACCAAGAGCGAAGCCCTGATTTTTCCTTCAGTTCTCCTCACTAAATGAGATGATCTTTTTAATGATGTGAGGTTGGAGTTTGATCTTGCGGTTGCCAATAATTGCACCTAGAAATTCAATCTCTTTAACCACAATTTTCATTTTGAATGGACTAAGGACTAGTCCATTGGCCTCACAGATTCGAAGCATCACCTCCAAATGCCTGGCATGCTGTTCCTCAGTTTCAGAGAATACCAGGATATCATCAATGTAAACAGCAATGAAATCACTGGTACCAGCAAAGCAGTTATCCATTTTTCTTTGGAATACTGCTGGAGCATTCTTCAATCTGAACGGCATCACCAGCCATTCGTACAACCCGTTTGGGACAACAAAAGTTGTCCACTCTATGGACTGTGGGTCCATAGCCACCTGGTGGAATCCACTCTTCAAGTCGAATTTTGAGTAGATTTTTGAGTTGCCCACCTTCATGAGTATGGTATTGATGCCGGGTAAAGAATA
Organism: Cyperus esculentus; assembly: GCA_030179965.1. Taxonomy (NCBI): domain Eukaryota; kingdom Viridiplantae; phylum Streptophyta; class Magnoliopsida; order Poales; family Cyperaceae; genus Cyperus; species Cyperus esculentus. Next base: position 1,989,252 of record JASGLE010000014.1, on the reverse strand, counting down.
CTGGTCTTTGTGAGTATTATCATTCAGGGTACGGTAGTTAAAGACCATTCTTTCTTTTCCTTTAACCTCTTTTCCAGTAATAGGGTCAATAGAGGTACCAGAATTTACCATTATTGCCATGGTCCTATGTCTGCTCTTACTGGGCCTGATCACACCTATCTCCAGCAAAGCTTTGGTGTGCCTTTCGAATTGTTCCTTCTGAGCAGGACTAACATGCTTCAGAGGTTTATCTTGAATGGTTAGGTCTGTGTTGATGATCTCCAGTTTGCACGTCACTTGGTTTTTGGACCAATGTTTTACCGGGTCATTCCCGATAAATCCTTGTTCTTCCAATCGCCTCAGGAGTTGATCAAAACGGCTTTTGAAAAACTTGTTTTCTTCACCAAAATTATAGAACACCGCCTCTTGTATTTCTATGTACTCCTGTTCATCAAGCTCTAGTTCGGGAATTGAGGTTTTGTTGACAACCTCAATGTCAGCTTGTGTCTCAATAGAGGTCACTCCTTTGTAGAAAGTTACCGTATTGCCTTCTATGCGTAAGCCTCCCTGAACAGCTCTGATGAAGTTGCAACCAATCAGCATTTAGATACCATCTCCAGTACCCATATCAAAGCTGAATATGAAGGGGATTCTGAAACTGTTTTCCCCTATTCTCATGAGACCATTCTTTAGTCTGAGTTTTGCCTCTTGCCGTGAATTAACACCATTTATAATGACTGGATAAGCGCTTGGCTCTAAGGCCTCTAGAGGTACGGCTCGTTGATTGACACAGCAGGTTGAGGAGCCTGTGTCAAGGATAGCTCGTAATTCAAAACTCTTCACGCCAGGAATCTCCATGACTGCAATGAAATTATACAGCCTGTTGACTACTCGCCTTGATTCTTTATATTTTGGAACATCGGTTGTGGCAGTGGTATGAATTTCAATTTCTTCAAATACCACATTGGCAAATTCTTCATCAACTTTGGCTTTTCCTTTTAGCTTGTCATGAATGAGCAGGCTTTTGAAATCTTCCTCCAAATTTTTCACGAGCAGTTCATCTAACTGCTTTTGCAGTCGTTCATTTTCATTTTCTGCCTGCAAATAGTCGATGTATTGCAGCAGCTCTTTGATTAGGGAATCCTTCCCTGAGAACACCTTGGGACTACTTTGTACTAGTTTGATCTTCTCCTTGACATAATGCCTTGCACACATAGGACATGCTGTAATTTCACAATTCCCACAGAAAATTCTCATGTTTTTGGCTGTGAGGAATTTGCAAAAAGTACAACGCTCCTTGCCCTTAGGAACTTCATCATTATGTTGCCATAGATGATTGCAATTTTTCTGGGCATCAGTCAGCTCCACATGTGGCCTCCAACTGCTGACTGTTAGCATGAACGCATCCTCATATGATATGACTCAATGATTGTTTGTGCCTTCAATGAAGATACACCAGTTTCACCTTCAGACATACTGCAAATTGCGTCTGAATCAGGCTCATCTTGATCTACTGAAACAACATCCCAATCCTCCGGGATGTCAAGGTTCTCCAAAACTGCGGCTCTAGTGATGTTACCGCTGTTTTTCTTGCATTCTTTGGCAAAATGCCCTTCTTCTCCGCAAATAAAACACTTGCACTTTCTCACTTTGTCTGCATGCTTTCTTTTGAATACGCGGACGTGAGAATCATGTGGCTTGCCTTTATAAGTTTTGGATTTGCGAAGCCCATACTTCTTTGCGGGGTTTTGCTATAATACCCTGGTATGGGTATCTTGGAGCAAAATAATAGATCCTTCAAACTCCGTTGCAGGACTGCTTGTTGGCACATTTCTTGCAGGTACTTCTGACAGAAATAGATCCTTGGTACAAGACCTATTACACCTCCTTCATGCTGGCCTGGATACTTCTTATTAAAGGCCTCCATTAGGATATTGCCAATTGGGTCTGGCATCTTCATGAATAGTTTGTTATTGAGGTCCAGGTCCATGTACGCTCTGCCAGATCGGGCTGCCAGTACCAAATAATCATTTAGGTACTGCATGATGTTGGCCATGCCTGGGCATGTGAGACGCTACAAGTCTCTGATTGCCTTGTTTTGCTCTTCTGTTGACCCCTGGGCAGGGTCTTTGAATAGAAACATCCTTCTGATTTGAGAAGTGACATTCTGAGGATCTTCAGCTATGTTTACCAATTCTTCATAATCTTCCGGGTATGCTGCTCGCCATTGCACGAACAACATCTTCTCAACTTCTCCCAAAAGGTTTTCAATGAACATGACTTTGGATCTGTTGTTATTCCAGACTCTCTCATTTACAATATTCAGTGTAATGGACTCCCATCTGGATATGGCATCTGGGTATAGTGAGATGTCTTCTGGTAAAACCAATATCGCCCCTTCATTTTGTTGTGCTGAGGGGAGATCATACATCTCCTTATGCTGTTTTCTGTAGCCGCCTTTGAAACGGCTACCTCCAGTAAATCCTTCAGGCCGAGTTGAGGACTCTCCTCGCTCATAACGGCCAGGTGGGTAATTTGCTTGGGACATAATTGGCTCCCTTGGCATGCCTGATACTCCACTCGTAGCAGTTGAGTACGCCTTTTCGACTGGCATCCGCTTTTGAGCTTCTGCCTTCTCCAGTAACTTTTGCAATTTTGGGTACTCCATTTCTACTGAAACTCAAATTTACCTCAAGGTTTGAGATTGCTTCTGTAATTTGAGGCTCCGGCTCTTTCTGTGCTGCTAGTTTTCACTGAATCTCGTTGATGTGGTTTTACAATCGTCAAGATCTTGTTTAGTTTGGACCAAAAGTTGAATGAGGAGGTTGTTCTGTTTTATAATTGTTGTTACGGCTTCATTTCTGTCAGTCACGTCTTCGAGCTTTGTAAAGCCGACTGTAGGGGCTCCAAGAGGGGTTGTTGCGGTTAGAGCTTCCTTGTAATCGTCACTGCCAGAGGTTAGACGCCAGTCTGACATGAACTGTCTGAGAAAGTTTTGGTTGAAAGGGATAGTATCCCTTGGAAAGGTTTTCGTAAAATTTCAAATTTTACAGGGTTTTTATGCAAAAAGCAAGAAAAATTATTGTATTAAAACAGGGTAAAAAGACTTCTTAACTCAAATATTCTAGGTTCATAATTCAGGAATTACCATACTAATTTTGTATACTCTGTTCAAATTCTTGCAACATAATTAGAACATATGCTTGTTACACCAAAGTTACATAGTCTATTGTTACAACTAATCCTATAATTGAGTGGGAATCCTAGTCATCAAGAGTATGGGGGGCAAATCATGTGGCATCATAAATTTATCCAATAAATAAATTACCCAAATTTCAGTCATAAGGCCACTGTCATATCTTAAATAAGACACCCCTAGTTGTTTCCATAATTTATTTTGTTTACACTTCTTAATTATGCCAACCTTTTGACCTTTCTGCATGTCTCGCAATTAAATTATCCACTTAACTTCGGATAAACATGCAAGTTTCAGATATTTATATTAGAGGAGGGATACAATGCTTATCTTCACAATTTTGATAATTGGACTTTTTAAAATTTTGAAATAAAAATCATTAAAAATTCTCAAAAATAGAAAAAAGTTTACGGAAGTATTTCTTAACTTAAAATGTTCTGTCAAGTAATTAACCATTTCATTATTTCAAATAGTATACCTAACTGAAAGAGCTCCGTAAGTGTAATTTGACAGTGTGAATAATCACTTGTCATTAAAAACGAAGGCCTTTTAAGTATGTTTAAATCAATTGACTTTCATGTATAGCTAGTTCTAAAAAAATATATTATATATCTTTGAGATGATTAAATAGGACGAAATTATAATTTGAATTTTGTCCGTTGCTTATTTTTATAAACAGTCAGTGTACTGGTGCTACCTAATAGTGGTTTTGTTATATTGTTTTTATTTTTATTGATATGAAAATCAATGAGCATTTAAATAGTTAACTAATTTTACCTATTTATTACTATAAAATATAATATATTATAGTTTATAAATGAAAATTCAGCAGTTGTTATTACGATAGTAAGACGTGAGAAAATTTGTACTTGCGCGCATAAACTATATATTTTCCATTTTAGGATTTTTAAAATACTTTTTAATTTTAAATTCTTTAAAAGCAACATTGTCAAAAGATTGTCAACAGATCCCTCTACTAATATAAAATACCAACCTCTCCACTCTATGTGCATCATCATCATAAAATTAGAGTAATATCTAGCGTCCATAGAATAGCTGTTCATAGTGTTCATAGGTTACAAAATCATATTTATCTGTTACAAAATCGGATGTATAATTTGTTACATTCTGAGTGTGTCTATGAATGTGTGGATGCATTTTCAATGGACGCAAGATGTTTCTCATAAAATAAATTAATGTAATGCGTACATGATTGAACACTCAAGCCAAGTTGGACAAAAAAAAACTTGTATTTGTTTTGTGCAAGAATACACAATTAAAATTATAAAACTATAAGCCAACATGCACGAAAGTGGACCCATACAAGTCATTGACACAAGCAAACCTTAATTTGAAGATACAAATATAAATGTCAACCGTGCACATGAGTACTTCTATATTATATAAGTTAGTTACGATAATTATTATGGCTAGCAGATCAAGTTATGTAAATTAAAAAAAAAAAAAAAACTGATACACATCATACACAGCAATTTACATCTTTATTATATAAGTTAGTTATGATAATTATTATGTCTAGCGGATCAAGTTATGCAAATAAAAAAACAAAAAAAAAAACTGATACACAGCAACTTAAATATTTTATTTACAAAGGGAAGTATAGGCAGCAACAATATGTTTTTTTCTGACGTAAATTGAAGAAGTTGATTTTTTAATGACCGGGCGAGTTAAAATTTAAACAAAAAAAATAAAATAAAACCATGCTAATGTGCTGTGGTTTATAGTTTTTAATTTAATTTTAAGTACATAATTAATCAAGGTATTGCGATAAAACTTTTTATAATTTATAAAACTCTTTGTTAATACAGTAGGTATTGTTGATTTCAGGGATGAAGTGGAGCCAGCTACCTTGTAAAAGGACGTCGTATATTTTAAATAAACCAGTGATAGAGAATTGTTACCGGTGGCGTATTAAAAATTCATACGATATTATTGCCAAATATAATTTGGGGATCTTCAGTTTGTCATGGAGTTCACATGATGACATGATGAGTTATCCAATAAGTAAAATATTAAAGGTATGCTCCAGAAGGGGGAAGAGGAGGGGGAATTGAAATTTATTAGGGTATTTCACCGAGAAACTGTCAAAAAACCTCTTTAAAAAGCTACTGTGCACGGTTTTTGAAGCTGCTCGCTACAGTAGTACCTATTGTTTCCAATACAATTTCTGACCACTCCATGATTTGGGGTAATCTGACCATTCTAAAGGATGTGCACTCGAGGAGGGGAGGGGAAGGGAGAGGAGGACTGACCATGTTTGAAGTTACATGTCCAAAGTCATGTTACTTGTTCTACAACTACAATTACTAGAGAGAAGAGGAAGGTAACAAGACACAAATTGTAATTATGGAGCAACTAACATTGCCCAACCAGAAAATTCCAAACTTGATTAGCCCTCTCCTCCCCTCCCCTCCCCTTCTCTCCCCCCTTCTAGAGCATACCCTAAGGCTTTGCTCCAGAGATTGAGGGGGATGGAATGGAATGAAACTAAGAGGGAGGGTAGCTCATGTACACCCCAAATTTGGAGATTACAAGATTTGATAAAACGAATAGAGGGTGTAACCTCCAGTTCCATCCATTCACCTCCTAAAATATAATTCGGGAGCAAGTTAAAGAAGGGTTGCTCACATTCCATCCCTTCCCCTCCCCCTCATTCACCTCCTCTGGAGCACAGCCTAAAGAGAAACATCTTGCGTCTACTGAGGATGCATCCATACATCCATAGACACACTCAAAATGTAATAATACATCCGATTTTGTAACAAATAGATTTAATTTTGTAACCTATATATGTACGCTAGCAATTCCTCTTAAAAAGAGACATCTTTAATTATGTGGAATTTTAGCAGCTAAATCCAAGCCCGTTATTATATATAGCAAACGACATGTACAAATTTAATTGCCCAATTTTGTAGAGATACCTTTTTCAGGCCCAAAAAGAAAGTATTATGTAGTGTTAGGAGTATATGGGCTTAAAAAATGATAAGGAGTCTCAACTGAGTATCAAGCCGTTCAACACATGGAAAAAATGGCCCAAGAAAAACTTACGTTTCCTGTATTATCAATTTATCAATATGTTTCCCTATTTTGTTTTTTTATCAAACACTTCAATTTTTTCTGGTTAAAAAAAAAATTGGTACTTGACTATGTGTCTATGTTTAGTTAACTGTTCTCGCAAATTAAAGATTTGAGTCATAAAAAGTACTCTATACTTTAATTTCATTATATATCAGCCAAAGTCACTTCAAGTGGAATTTTTAATTTTTTTAACTTTTGTTACGTGAAAAGAAAAGGTGTTGCCTAAAATTTAAAAAAATTGTTCGACCTTAATTATAATGGGGGTTATTATCGGAGCATTATGTTTTTGAATTACTATTTGGACCAGAACTTGAACAGCCTTTGACTTGACTATATATAAGAACTAAGAATGAATGAAGTGGCTCTGAATGCACTAAAAGGCTCTTTGGTCACAGCACTGAACAAACATCTTGATCCTTCATATACACCACATAGTAACAGTTTATGTGGCAAATAAAAAGACCTCATATGTTATCATATTAATGGTTTAACTTTATCATCATAATAAACAATTTATCAGCTCAGAGAATCCCAAATATGAAATTGGACAAAGTAAAAGCCGGTCAAAAAGGCTTGCTTTATCTGCCTTCACAATAGATTGGTACCTGCATTATGAACAAAGCCCCAGGTTATATCCTTTATCCGGTTATTATATTCTGTGGGGTACTCTCAACAGAGCTTTCCTTCTAACTCCTAAAACTCCATTTATTTATTTATTTTTGTGGGTAACTTGAGGAGTTCAAATGTATTTCACCATCTTGAAGGGTTGTCATGCATAATTGCAGACTGAAAATGTGATCCCTTTTTTTTTAAAAAAAAAGAAAAGAAAAAATTTGGGCACAATCAAGGATCTTAGGCTGGATATGGGCCCATAATTTACTAGAATGTTTTATTTTTTTTCATTTCCTGAGGATCTATTATATAGTACAACCTCCGTTCACAATTAAATGAATTTATACTATTTACGGTTTGTCCCCAATTAAATGAACTTTACCGATTTTTTTTATTCACTTGTTTGAATCCACTTGTTTTCGAATGTTATGACTACCCATTTATCTATATTATTTAATTTATGTAATGATTACAAATTGATGGTATAAAAGTCATTTTACTTTTCTACTAATTTTTTTTAACTTTTCTTAAAAATTTAATTATTCATGAACAGGGTTGTACTATTTTCCGAACTGACATCAGAAGATCAAGACGAAGTGCCAAAGGAAGAATCAAGTCGTCAAACTGTAAGCCATAGCCCAAGCGCACGTGGTTGCGCCATCACTGTGTGTGGCGTTCATGCATACGTTTTGGGATCAAAGTCATAGTCTCATAGAGAGGCACTGACGCAGTGTGTGTCCATCATCTTTTGTTCTTCATCTTGCCCATGCATTCTCCTATACTTCTTCATATATTAGGCATAATTTTATATATACTCCTTTTAAATTTTTAAAACTATGTATTTTCTGCAAAAACTAATTAATTAATAATATCATATTATTTACATATTCTAAAACTTCAAAATCACGTATTTCCTTCTTTTTATACCAGGCAGGATTTTTATTTAGTAATAGTGTAATTCTTAATTAAAAATTAGATTCTTGTAGCAAACGTTGAACAACATTTAAAATATTGAAAGGGATGAACATGAAGACGGATGAAATATATATATATATATATATATATATATAATTATAATATAATATAATATATAAATCTATACCAAGAAAGACAATTAAATTATCTGGTCCTAAGAACATCCAAAATTTCAGATTCCTTGCCTAAGTTTATTTTTTTAACAATAAAAAAGAAAAGAACCGAAGTTGATTATTGACTAGATTCTAAATCGATACCCTTGATACCTTCCAAATTTATTCTTCAGTTTAAATTTAAAATTGTAAATCGATCAGTATTCTACATTGCTTACGTTGTATCAAATTTAATATTCTTGTGAGGTTGGAATTAATTAATACGCTAGATAAATTATAAGCTTAACTATCCCCTTATCCATCTCCCAAACCAAATTGGTAATATTTTCTCTTTCTTTCTCATACTCTCATAAATTTTGAGTGAATTTTTTTTTAATCTTGATCTTTCTATTGTATATATATAAGTGTTTTGTTCGATTGAGGATGTGATTACAACCGGTAAAAGTGATTTATTGTATTTGAAAAAGAATTTTTAACTAAAAATGTATTGGGGTGCGGTTAAGAAGATTTTTAAGGGGTACAATTATCAACTCCCAAATTATAATTACATTCACTAAATTATAAAAAAAAAAAACGTGCAGGCTTATAATTGGTAGATAAGATCTTCTTGGGAAGGGAGGAAGGAGCTGCCAAAATTGCAATGCATCACTTCAAAGTTCAACTGAATTTATCCAAATTCATGAAACAGGTGAGAAGCTTCCTGTGAATTTTGTGATCTATTCAGTGAGAAGTTTGGGCAAATAAAGCAAGGGATCTAAGCACGTACGTGCGGCCAGGAATAATTTAATACACTCATTCAATGCAGTCTGTCTATATATATCCCTTTCATTCACTAGATTGACAAGAAAATATATATGGGGTGGATGGATGGATTAATTGAAGTCAAAATCAATTAACTTAATTATCGTCAGATGTTCCTGCTAAATATGGGCATAGATTTTATAGTTCTTTAAATTAACTCGAATCCAAGTCAGCAGAGGAAGCTTCCTAAGTTCCTATACAGTTTCTAGAAGACATACGAGAGGATAACATCTTAATTTTTAAAATTAACAAATTAAAAAATTAAAAGAAAAACGTGGTTACGTTTTTTTTTATTGTATATTATCTCATGATAAAATTTCAATAATAAATAGCGATCACAAAATTTTAAATTTTTGTTAAAAATTCAAAAGTCGCTGTTTAATGTTTCAAATTCAAATAAAGTCTTTTTTTTTCATGAGTTATTACATTGATTTGATAAAAAGTACTTCCTCCTTCAACAATTAAATGAATTTATACCCTTTACAACTTGTCCACAATTAAATGAATTTATACCCTTTGTTTGAATCCACTTTCTTCCTCAAAAAATATATATATATATATTACGAAATTTCCAAAATGTCCCTCGTCTCCTTCCAAGAATGTTCACTTTTCTACTAATTGAGGGCATAAAAGTAATTCACTCTTCCACTATTTCCTTGGACTTTTGCTACGAATTCATTCTTTTGTGGACAGAGGAAGTAAATTTTAGAATAATGCGTCAGCTTATAAAGTATCCAACAATGCCGAGTAGAGGTGCAGAACCCGACACGACATGACCCGACCCAAACCCAACCTGACTCGTTTTTTTTAGAAAGTCAAACTGACTTGACCTGACTTGATCCGACCCGAACCCGACCCGACTCGAACCCGACCCGACCTGAGATCAAACATCATGCAATCAAATTGAAATCAATATACGATCCAAAAAATAATGATATCAAAATTGACCCGATCCGTCCCACCCATCACCCGACCCGACCCGAGATCTTCTAGAAGGCCAAACTGGCCACAACCCAAACCCGACCCGCCCACCCAATTTGCCACCTCTAATGCCGAGTATAGTATCTAAATTCTATAACATTTTGAAATTATACTATTATTATTTTAAAATTAAAATAAAAACAAAGAAAGAAAGAAAAGGAGAACAATGGAAGTAAGTGAGAGATATCGCACTCAAATTAGTCAGGAGGACATGAGTAAATTTCTCAACTCAGAATTAAAAGAGTCCACATTCAAATAGAAAACCAACTGTCTAATTGTAACGTTTAACAAGAATTTAATTAGACGTTTGAGTTTTGAGTTTGAGTTTGAATGGAGAAATATGATACGTTAGTACGTACTTCTGTGAATTTGACAAAATCATATATTGGCATTTAGAAGACTATCTATCTATCGATCATAATTTAACATGTGAAGTTGTGAACACTAAGCAAACAGAATATTCGCACTAGGGGTCTATAACTATTTTTTCTCTTATATCGTCTTCGATTTGACAATTTGAAAGTAATATACAAAACTAATTATATTATTTAGTAAAGAGCTCACGCGTTGCTTTGGGCTGGAATTGTTATTTCTTATAATAAATTTTTAAGATAATATGTAATGGACCCTATATCTAGGAAATTGATATGGACCTTAAATTTTTATAGGCTGACATTAACGTCAACAGGCATTAACGTAAATCAACAGTTCCGATCTATCCAATAAAATGATCAATGGCTCAGGTTTCTTATTTGGGAAAGATAGCCATTTCATATTATTTTTTCCAATATGCTTTTATATATAGCAAGGATGTGTTTCTGGGATGCCCAATTCAAATTATCGGCACAAAGTCTCAATAAAAATTCAAATTTTCAAGAAAAAAAAATATATTTATATTTACCTGGTTTAATTGAGGCAAAATTTATTTAACCAAACATATATATAAAACTAAAAATAAATTGGACCCTTTATGTATAACTAATTTAAAAACCATCAGCAATCTCGTCAAATAATAATCAATGAACATTTTTATATCTCAAAAATCCTGATTGGCACATGTGTCAAAAAGAAAAACAAAAGGAATATATATAATAAACAATGCCCAAATATATCCAACTAGGGTCCAAAATGTTAGTTCTAATCTTCAAAAAGATAATTATGAGTTACGTTATGTGCCACAAAATTACTAGGTAGAATTAAACGAGAAGGCACCTTCAATTCTTCGCAAACATTCATGAACGTATCATTGTCATGGCATCATGCATGTGCACATAAATAATGTAATTGGGGTTTTTAATTTTAATAAGCCTTTCTTTTTTTTCTTTTTTTCTTTTTTGTCACATGCTCCGTTGATGATAATGATTGGTGCTTTTTTAAACAATACCATCCAAAAAATTGACCAATTTTGTGTACAGTAATTATATGCCTTGACTAGAGGTTAATTAATATAATTTTATTTTTTAATTTACAATGTATTGTAGACAAATTATATAAGTAAGTGGTGCATTGGTGCCTCTGGGGTTGTCTTTGTGTGCAGAAGATGCGGAGAGATGTGGATATTTTCTTGACATCACTGAATGGCCACAAGGCCTTCCAACCATTTCAGATTCTCTGCAGTAATGCAATGTAAAGCGAAGAACGTGACCCGTTGGATCGTCTCGGGATGAGAACTTGCACGAATCTTGAAACAATCCAGTAACCTATATACTGTATGTTCAACATTCCTAATTCATTCTTGCAACTTGCAAGGATGATCCCCCAAGATCATTCAATTCTCAAATTCTGTAATGGGCAATTCTTATCGTCTATTGCAGCAGGATTTTGCTGCGCAGAGATCCAACCGTTCGATTTGTTTTGAGATTCATGCAACTCAATCTCAAAAACCTCCCCTATTAGTCCTTATTGTTAGAATGCTGTGCAATAGGGAACGAGCACGCTGTAATGGAGATCATCCAATTCTCCAATTCTGCAAAATTAACATTCTTCCCTATAAAGACTCTGCTTCATGTTGGCAGCTGCTGTCAATCTTTCAAAAAAAAAAAAAAAAAAGGGACTCCGCTTGATCTTTTTTTTTTGTTTTTTTTTTTTAAAATGTTGCGCCACCGAAACACCAACGTCCAGCATAAATTGTGCTTTTTTGGTACTCTTTATGTTTTTGAAAAGCTTGAGGATGCTTCTCTTGTCACAATAATGTACATAATTTTCAAAATTGATACAATAACAAGATTAATTCCACAACTTAACTCTTTATTTATATTTTAAAAATAGATATCAAACTTTTAATTGGAAGGTTTATCTTATTTATATTCAAGAGAGGTACATGTATATAACTTGATCAATTTTGAAGTCCATTTCGTACCGGAAGTTGTCAAAAGAATTGAATGCATAAGAATCAGTCAATCATAGATAAAATATTATTGCCTATATCTAATGAACACCTATAACCCTATTGTTTAATGGTGAAAACGCAAAATAGTTGTTGTGGATTCCATATCTGTTTTTTTTTTTTATTTATTTTAGAGCTTGGTGGTTAATTACGAGTCAAGCCATGCCCAGCATCTGCATTTCAATACAAATTGATTGACATTATTTAATTATAATTATTCCAATAATAAAATGCAATTTAAAAAATATTAGAATTTAGAAACAGTCCATGGACTAAAAAAATTGGTCAAGTTACCTTTTTTTTTTTCAATAAATAGGTCCTAATTAATTCCTAAAGCTTAACAACATTTCTTATGGGTTTTTTTAATAAAATTTTATCAAAGTAAGTAGGCTAAGCCTACTTCATCAAAAAAAAAACATTTGTAAATGGGTTCACAATGCAACAAGTACTTAAGAACTACGCATAAAATGGATGGAAATTTGAGAGAAAATAAATGGATAGAGGAGTTTCAGGTTCATCGCATGTCTTGCAGCATGCTGACTGCTTTACGGGACACGTGTCCTTCACCAAATTAACGCATGGCTCTTCCAAGTCCCCAACAATCCTGAGCCACGTGTCTTCACCACATAAATCACCTAAAAGAGTTTATAATGTGTTTTCTTTTTTTTTTGAGAATTCTATAATGTGTTTTCAAAGACGAACTATATTTGATGTCAGCAAATAGGCTAATGAATTACTTCTCATGTGTCACTGGTATGTGTAGCTGATTGTGTTGCTCGCTTGGAAACTCAAACACATGGTTTTCATAGGAGTTGTATAATTAATTAATTATACTATTATTAATTAAAATATTGGTGATTAAATTTATCTTAGCTTAACTGAAAATACATATGTTTTGCATCAATATTGTACTTTCACAAATTAATATCAATTAAGAATCTGTATCAAATAACGATTATCAAATAATTAAAACATACAATACACAATCTATCGAAACAAATCTAATCACAATTTGCAATCTGTATAGTGAAACAGCTTAATATTAATCGTAAAAAGAAACATATATTTGGATCAAAAAAAGGAAAGGAAAAACAAATAGTATGATCCTTTTCCACCACATATTCATACTCTATAAAGAGGGGTGAGCTTCCAAGCTTCCTAGCTATGCCACATCATCATTCATCTCAACCATTGATTTTGTTTCTCTCTCTTCATTTATCTTAATCAAATGGCTCAATTTATTATATTTTTTATTTAAGAGATAATATCATGATGTATCTAAAGAACAATTTAAGACTCAAAATATTTGCAACTCTTTATATTCTTTTATATAAATTGAGATGTAGTTTAAAATATATTAATCCAATATTTATCTAATAAAATATATTTTTAATATTTATTAATTTATTTAATATTATTTTTTTTGGGGCAAAGCCCGATTCACAGCTCTAGTAGTTATTAAATATTAGTAATTGATTACCACTAATTTGAATTCCATAATCATAAAGCAAGGACTACACACTTTATGTGCACAGTGGATCCAGGGCGTGGATACGAATGCATGTTTGACCAGGCCGCCGTGCTTCATTGACCCACGTGCAGGACTTTATTTCTTAATTCTTCTTACTGCCTTGGTGGGACCTGAACAGACTCTCATTCTCATATCCCCTGCACCCGGCCATTTTCATGAATCCAGACCCACCCAATGAACCCACGATTATTCTATGGGTGTGATGATACCTGTCCTCCTTAAAAATCTCTTTATCCATCCCATACTCGGACACATTGTCAGTTAAAAGTTCATTTTGACATATAGCAAACACGTTTTAATGGTCATAATGTATGGTCTAAACTATATAAAGACCCGTACATGTTCTATAGAAGACGAACGAGTGAAAAAGTTCACTCAAATATTGAGAGTATAAGGGCATGTTCGGCTACCCTCAATTCTCACTAGGAAGTCACTGTTCAGTGGAAAAAAACAAATCCACTCTCACAAAATTTTTAATTTCCCACGTGAATAGTGGCTTTCCAGTGAGAAATGAGGGCAGCCGAACATGCTCTAAGGGAGAAAGAGATAATATTAACCGATTTAATATGGAGATGGATAAGGAGGAAAGTTAAGGAGAAAAAATATCATTTCTATTAATCTATATTAAAAAGGAACTTCAATTCAAATCCGAACAGAACTTGTTTTTATTTTTTATTTTTCTTTTTCTTTTTGCATCTTAATAATTCTTTCTTATTGCGATGTTTCTAGAAAAAAAACAGTACAACTCTTTATTATTATACTGCGCTTTTTGGCGCTATGTTTGCCCAAGTCATAAAACTTTCGGATTTGCACCTCAAAACTCTAGACTTTTGTTATGCCTTTATTTTATGGCTGTGAGTGACTCATTTGTGTTTTTGTTTTTCCTTGCTCTTCAAAAAAGTTGGTATCTTTTGTAATCTGTCTATCGTTTACTGGTTCAAACAAAATTGCTCTAAATTATCAGTATTTAATAATTCAAATAAAGAGCGCATATTGGTTTTAGAAGAGCCAATATGAAAGTTATAAAAATCAAATTTTTTTTCGTGCATTTAGATAATAATTAAAGAGGAGGAATCTATTGACAATTTTAACGTTAACATTTTTGAAAAAAAATTAAAAAAATTGAAAAAAATAAACAAAAGATACATAGAAATATTGTTAACTCATAGATTGATTATGTTTTCAATTATAATCGATTTAAGTGACTTTTGATATTTTTTATAGACTCGTTAAAATGCAACCGTTAAAAAATATACAAAATTTTTATGTGCCATCAAACCATATTTAAATTGATTGAGATTTGAAATACTAGCCCTCTATAAGTTAAATAATATATCCATATACTTGTTTTCATTTTTTTATTTTTCTATGAAACTTTTAAAATTTTTGAACAACTCGGATGGTCAAAATTGTCAATATAAGCATTGGATCCTGCTCGTAATTAATTATTTCTTTTACCATCATAGCTAAGGTGACTGCACCATTATAAGATCATTATATTCATAATTAGTGTGTATTGCGCACTTAAGTCAAAACTATCAGACTTAGTTCTAACCAGACTGACCACTGACAATTTTGTATTTTGCTACTTTTGAATCAGTTCAAGTTTTCTTCCACAATTTTTTTTTTTTTTTTAATTTTCAACTTGCGTATTTTTTTTAATCTTCCGCGATTTTTTTAATTTTATAGGAACAAAATTAATATTTTCATTTATCTTAAATCAGTTCAAGAATTATATTTACGTTAATTGTGATCCGGACACTTGTTCAAATGAGTTAGAACTGAATATAAACTCGTATAAGCAGAATACTACATAATTGTACCATATTCATTTTGTTCCGAAGAACAATACTATTTGATGACAAAAATTTCATTGCTCAATTTATTAAACGTAAATCTAACAGTAAAATGATCACAACGATCATATATAGGAATAGGATAGGCACTAATTAATTCTAGTCATATGTCATATTGGCCGTTCTTTAGGCTTCCCTATCGGATCATGATCACCTGCTTTTCTTGATCAGCTGGTTGAGAAACACCGAAGTAAATTGAGATCGGTGCAGTAAATACCAAAATATTTTAAAATCAGTGCGACAACCGATACCGACCATCTGATCGGAAAAGCAGACCCTGTTTTTTCTTCAGCAGATTTTCATCCTTCCCTATTCTCTGAAGCCTGAACTGAAAATAGTCTGATCAGAAATGTCCCAAATCACTTGTTGGACCAAACATTTACTAGTTTAAAACTTAAAGGGCATATAAATAAAACTCCCCATAAAACCGCTATTCCTCTCCGCAAGTATAAAAGAGACAGAGCGCCAAGCCAACATTTCAACCGTCAAAAAGCAGAGCAAAACAGAGCAACACAGAGCATCTCAAATATCATCAGATCAAGCTCAAAAATTGTACATCTTAAATTTAAACAAAAAAAGAGCAATGGACTTTCCACAATTCTCCGATGACTACACTCCTCTGCCCTTCAATCTGAACGACTCCGACGAGATGATGCTGCTCGACATGTTAGCCAGGGCCGAGACGAGCGCTCGCCCGGCAATTACAAAGCAAGAGAATGAGGAGAGGGAGAGCTCCAATACGGAAGAGAGTTCGCCGACTACGAGCCCGAAAGGCCGGTGTTACCGCGGCGTGAGGCGGCGGCCGTGGGGCAAGTACGCGGCGGAGATACGGGATTCTACGCGGCACGGGGTTAGGGTTTGGCTGGGCACGTTCGACAGCGCGGAGGCGGCCGCGCTGGCGTACGACCAGGCGGCCTTCGCGATGCGCGGCTCGATGGCGGTGCTGAACTTCCCGGTCGAGAGGGTCCGGGAGTCGCTGCAGGGGGTGATGATGCGCGGCGACGGCATGGGATCGCCGGTGCTGGAGCTGAAGAGGAGGCATTCGATGAGGAAGAGGAGGAGTGGTGGCGGGGGGAAGAGGAATAATAAGGGGAGAGAGTTGGAGGTGCGTAGCGTTGTCGAGTTGGAGGATTTGGGAACGGAGTACTTGGAGGAGCTGCTAACCACCTCCGAAATGGGCACCAGTATTGGCTCCCCTTGGCGTTCTAATTCCATATGAATCGAATTATATCATTCATGTTTTTTTTTTTTTTCTCTGTTTATTTTTTTTTCTTTTACCGGGGAAACTAAAATTAAGATTGTCTTGAAGGTTTTTTTTTTTATTATTTTTTCTTTCTTTTGATTTGTGTAGTGCAGGTATTTAATTAATTAGCATTGTAAGGAAGTTGCCAGCATAATGCTGCTTGGATCTTTTTTTTTTTTTTTTTTTTTTTTTTTTGCTAGGGAAAAAGCTTGAAATCAAATGCTAAAAATGTTTTGGTATAAATTTTAGACGTGTCAGTTTTTTGGACGGGCTGAATTAAGTAGTAAAAAAATTACACCAACTTTCAACATTTTGGAAATTTTTTTTTTTGAAATGTAACATTTTGGAAACTAATTAAAGCCGGCATGTACACTTTCTGTCTCCATTGATGAACTGAAAAATATCACTAACGATTCTTCCTGAATCCTGATTATGTGTTTTCTATACAGTAAATACACTACTTGCTAAGCACCTGATCAATCAATGAATAATAACGTTGTCGGCCCCCCGTCTCAGGGAGAAAAATACTGACCGTCTAATTTTGAACTGATTATGATAGATATATAGACCTTTTCTTATGACTCATGCATGAAATCAATTTGGGATCTCTTTTTGTTATGAGTTGAATGAATCAGACCATCCTTAATTGGTAACAACTAACAACAGTAGAAAGTGGGGAGAAAGGCGGTTGGTAACACATTTGATGTAACTGCTGAAGAATTGATCTCACTGTTATAAAATTTAGACGTATGGACGGAATATTCAGTGGACGCTCAATGTTTCCGTTTCTAAAACTATGACAGCAAGTTGCCATACATTTTTTTTGTTTGAATGACAATGAGACCAACAATAAAAACTTACCCCCTATTTGCTAAAATCTGAGTCGTTACCAATCCAACGGTCCAGAATGACTGTGCCATTTTGCTGTCATAGTTTTTTATGGCAGCAGATTGGCACTCAAGGATTCAGTAACTATGAGTATTGGTGTCTATTGTGACTATTTTACTATTTATACATAAATTTGATAAATCTAATCCATTAGATGTATTCTAAATTATTCCAATAAGATATAAACAAAAATTATTAAAGTTTAGCATTGCTTCGAGAACCATCAAGACTAAAGAAAAAAATTATAAATTTTGAATTGTTGATTCTTGATGCACACGTAAATAAATAAAATAACCAAAAGAATACTAAAATCAATATGGCATAAGTTAGTATATGTCTATATTAAATGAATTGATATTCGGATTAACTCGTGCAATTTATTTTCTATACAATAAAAAAAAATACACTACACAAGATCATTAGCACAATAAAGTTATTATCGTGAATAACAACTCATTTAATATGAATACTTGTACAGATAGTGTCAATTTATAATATTTTTTAAATGTGTAAATGTCGAACTCTCAAATTACTTCCACCGATCAGCATAAAATAGTTATGAGCTTGAGGGTTGTCAATTTTTCTCTGTTGGAGTTGCCCAGGCCCCCCGCCGCATTGGTGGTTCCGCCGGTGACTGTAGAAGTATCATTAACATCTACATTAATTGTCACCTTGTAAAAACATCATTGCTTCCGTGTGGGAGGTAACAGGTTTCAAATATGGATAAAGTCTTTTATGATGGATATTTAAGAATTTGGTAGCTTCGTCTCCTAATCTTATAAAAAAAAAAAGTTAAATAATTCATAGCTCATATTTGAAATTTGAAATTGAACCATAATTGCGCATTGAAAATGTTCAACGCTGAAAATTTTCGATAGTCATAAAAATAGATTCGTTTCAAAAGTTGCCATTATTTTCTATGTTGATGATATGCGCATGATAACTCAACTAACTTTAGCGGTTTCTTTTCTGATCTTGCTAGTTTTAATAATATTAACACTTAACAGTCAAGTAAGTAGAGGTTTCCTGAATTTCCTGCTGAAATAAAAAAGTACTGCTATAATAATATTTTTTGGTTTACTTATGTACTTTAATTAGTAATTTAGTACCGGCTGCCTCATGGGTACCGGATTTTTTGGTGAGACTAATAATTTCTGGTCTGGTTTTAACAATAGGCGTTGGTATCGGCTGACAGGGTTCTGAGATTCCGATCTGACGGTTCTCAGGGACTTGGAGATTCGGACTCAACAGATAAGGGTCTTGAGAATCGTCGGATCAGGATCTCAGGACCCTGAGATCCGATTTGGATCTCAGCCGATTTCAGCGCTTAACAATAGCATGTTAGCACCGGTACACAGTAGCATACAGTACTGGAGACTTCAGTTCTCGACGTCAGCAGTGACATTTACAGCTTGGTCTGATGTATTTTGGATCAAAGAATGAGTTAATGAGAGTGAGAACAAGTCACTAATCAAATGTTTCAAATAGTAAGTTGTTGAGTTTGGTCAATTTAATTCATATTCAACAGTCACTGATTCAATAGTATTTGGTATGGTATGCAAGGTATGTAATGTACTTTACCAAATGTGAAATAATTTTTTTTTTTTTTTTGCCAAAATGTGAAATAAAATTAATAAATAAAACTAATCTAAAGTAGCATTATTTATACTATACTATATACAAACACATAATTGTAAGAGTAAACTCAACTACTCAAGATAAAGAAAAATATCTATCATTTAATTCTTGTATTTTTCGATTCTTATCAATGTTGTCAAAAAGGATATCCAAACTTGAAAAAAAAAAAAAAAAAGAATGTGGTACAATGTATACCCATATTCATTTTTCAAAACTAAAAGTCTAAATCTGTATACCAATATCTGTATTGCAAAATTAATTTCTATATGTATTTATAAAATATGAACTGATCACAACCGAGATGTTGGCACACCTAGTTCTGATGCTCAATATATATATTTTTTTATTTCATGTTTGGAAATAATGCTCAATTTTATATCCCACTTCTAATAAAAGGAGATTAAATTTTTTGACATGAAAATTCTTTCCCCCCCAAAGAATAAATCGTAGCCGTTGATCGTTTACTTAGATTGATCACCACCAATGACGTACTTTAATGTCTCAATCTATTAAAACTTGAGGCCCATATCAATCTTCCCAATTTAAGGCCCATTAAAAATTTATTATAAGAAATAACAATTTCAGTCCAAAACAAGGCGTAGGCTGTTTACTATTTATTTAATGAATCACACTTGCTGTGGGCTCTTTACTGGTTTTATTTAATAAATCACATATTACTAGTTGTGTCACCATATGTCCAAACATTTCATTCAAGAAATGGAACATTTGTGCCATAAATTTGAATGTCACGTATCTATATTCCAAATAGACATAGCTGCCGAGGCGCCACTCTTATGAAAAATAAAAAAATAAATAAATCGTCAATTTTTGAACTACTTTTGAACCATTCAGTAAGATAATAATTACGCCCAATTAAATGGAGCCAGATATATTTCAAACGAACGGTCAAGATTACGACTGGGGTTTGTCATCTCGTGGCGGCCATGTAATGTGCTACTGCAAATAGATAAAGGACAAAATACAAATCCTTATTATACTTTGGAGTTTGCACACAGTGGCAGAAGACAAACTGAGCACTATTTATTCGTTCAAAAGGAAACACCTGACCAGATTTTTCATTTTCCGACAAGACACTAGCTACCAGCTGCCCGCTTTAGCTGCCCGTCCCCCGGTCTCAATTCTCAAATTTGGAGCTGTCAGCTCGTTCCGCAATCCAACGAGTATCAAGATTTGATTTGCACGAGTTCACATTCGGATGCCTTGATATATATAAAAGTGTTAAGGAGGTTTGAGTCATAGGTTTCCTTTCCTTAAGAATCCGGGCAGGGATCAAGCCGGGCAGTATGAGAGGCTTAAGGAGGGGTTCTTGATCCGCACTAAGGAGCACCTGTTCGGACGGATCAAGGAGGATCAAAGCGTTGAGGAGGCACTACCGAACAACAGTCCTGGGTACCAAATGTGGCTTAAAATTTTAAAGTCACTATAAGTAGCTCCCGTTCGGAACCATAATTTAAGTTTAAGGAGGCAAAAATACTAAGCCATAGATATTGTTTCCTTAAAAATCCGGGCAAGACTCAAGACTTAAACCCGGTCAAAAGGAAGCTTTAGGAGATATTTTTAATCCGTGCTAAGGAGCTCATGTTCGGAAGGATTAAGAGACTAAAGGAAGCTAAATGAAGTCTAAGAAGACTTAAAATTGAGGTTGCCGAATGGCCCCATATATCATAAATCACGAATCATGATCCATGTTTTTGCAATGCGTATCAAAGAAATTTGCTTGGGTTTATTCACACGCAAAACAAAAAATAATAAATGAATTGAAACGATCAAAATTATTGCTTTTAAACTTTCCTTCTCCAAATTCTCCTTGTTGATTTCTTCATATAAATGTGAGTAGATATTGACTATGCCTCGGGCAGGGCTGTCATTCACTACTAACTTACTTGCATTTTCTCCCCTTTTATTTATTTAATTTTGATTAATTTTACCTTTTTTATTTATTTACGTCCATCCTCTGGTCGTGGTGGAAATCTTTGATCATTGAACTCTACAAGTGAACTCTGCGTCTCTGCCCTTAGCGGTAAGACCTACCGTCCATAAAAATGACAAATAGTATGATAAATAGATTTCATATAGGTCCAGATATAACAGTTACACTCGCAGTGTAACTTCTATAGACCGCCCATCAATGGACGCATGGAGTTTCTGATAAGCTAACCGCACAATTATTTGAACTCATACAGTCATGGTGGAAGGCTGGAAGCAGGACAGGACTCAAAAAAGGTCCTGTGTTTTAGGCTTACAGTTACAGGCTTTTTAACTAACTAACTAACTAACTAACTAACTAATTATAAGTAATTAACTAAATAAAAAGGTGGACTTCATTAGACAGAATTCAATCAATTCATACAAAGGCCTTCCTTCCTGCTGAGGTTCCATTCCAAGGCAAACAAACACACTGTTGAAGTGCTGTGAAGTGGGCTCTGTAGTCAACCCAAAAGGCTGTCACTGGATCCTTACAAAAAGTATGCATTAGGATTTAGGAATACTCTCTTTTTTTGGGCTTTTTTTCTTTCTGATACATTCCAGCCCAGCCCAGCCCAGAACATCGTTGATCTCAATACCCAAATCCGGAATGGATTTCGGCCTAATCCGGACAGTAACTCAAATTTTGAGTCACAGAGGAGAGGATCTCAATTATATATAGTTTTATCCATTTTTATATCTTCAATAGTAATAGTCTAATAGAATGTAGTTAATATATATCCTTTGCTCTCGCGGCTATCCTAGATCGAATATGTAATATATTTTGTACGAAACAAACTTTTAATTTATTCGTGATTCACACGGGGAGCATGCAATGATGCGAAGTTGCCATAAGTCTGTAAGAATGCTTTTATAATTTTTATCTTGAAGTATTGGGATTTTATCAGAAGAAGCTATGAAAATTTTTTATGCTTATACATCTTCTGTCAGTAACTATCAGGAGAACGTGAAGTTCGCAGGATATTAATTGCTTGAAGCAGCTAGCTTCAGTTTGAAAAATATATCAGTAGTTGAACACTTATATTGTCAAGGAAAATGCTATGGGATACCGCAAAAGATACCGTCGGGATACCATTAAACATTGACTGCCAATAAAAAATGTGATAAGTTGAATATTTAGGAGGTTAAGGTACATATTTAGGATAATAAGTTGAATAGTTAGGAAATGTAATGCTACAAGTTTAAGATTAGTTTTTATTGGTTGTAAAGCAAGATGTGTTAAGCAAAATGTGTTAAGTGTAATACTGCAATTAGGTTTTTATTATGTAGAGTTTTTATTGGTGGTCAAGCAAAATGTGTTAAGTTGAATATTTAGGAGGTTAAGGTGAATATTTAGGTTTAGTTGAATTGGTTAAAGATCATGGTATCCCCGACGGTATCCCTAGTGGTATCCGAATATCTGGACTGTATTGTAAATTATAATATTGTCAGTAGTTCTATTACTATATGGTGCATGTTTGTATTGTAGTCTGTTAATATTATATATATTACCAAAATCTGAATTTCAAGCATCTTAAAATTTAAAATTAATTTAGCAGGTCCAAGTTTAATTAATATAGAAACGATTTGTGGTCCAAAAACTAAAGTTGTTTGATGTTTAGTTAATTCAAGAACTGCCTGTATAGATCCGTAATTATATATATATATATATATATGCGGATAATATTTGGAACAGTTAACTTATTCGTGTTAATTTGAACATATAATTTTGTTAGCTGATCCGGACGTGCCGGTTTGTGCACTAAAATTAATAATAAAAAGCTTAATTAGTTCATGGTTGATGTCTCTGTTATTTTCCTGCTAGATGCAAGCATTTTTGGTTGACTTAGCTAGTGCAATGTTTCTGGCCTTGTCTCACAAACCTCGAAGTTCCTAATTATCAAGTGAACATATAATTAAAAGAGATACTCTTCTGTACCCTTGCTTAAAAAACCCCGTAATCGTACCCCGCAAATCTAATGACTGAAATGTCTCCCATGTACCCCTCATTTAAGTATTGAATATTTCCTATTTTGAAATGCGATGCACATAATTTTCGAATATCGCTCGCTATCACAATCCTCCTCTAAGGCGCCATTTGCGATATGCACCTCCCATCTTCATTGCCATTTCCATCGTGGGCCATAACAGAGCACCTTCGCCGGCGAGCTCCTATTGTTTCTCCGGCGACGGCCGCTTGCCCTTTCTCTGCCCATTTCTTCAATGGTTGCGATTACCCAGCCTTTCCACGAACGCGAGAACCCATCCCATCCACGGCCGTGAGCACCTATCCCATCCATGGCTGCTATCACTTGCCCCTTGTACGGGCGCGACCATTGGCCGGTGCTGTTGATTATTTGATATGGCTGGTGCTATTTATTTTGTTCTGGATTTTAACTGCAATGTTACTGTTTGTCTTAGAGGAAGTTTGTATTATGACTTTACTGTTGTATTATTGATTACATCATGAAGTATTATTATCTATTATTAAGCATTATTATTAGTTGGTATTATTAATGTATGAATAAGGTATTGCAGGGGCGGATCTAAGGGGGGTGCCGGGGGGCGCCCCGGCCCCCCTTCGCTCAGTAAAAGTTGTTGAACCCGGTTTTTTTTGTTTAACTCAAGTTTATATCTGGTGTAAATTTTTGTTAATTTGATGCCAAAATTCATATTTTTTATAACAAACATAGACAATGATTAACAAATTAAATATTTTGGTACTTAAGTATACAATTACCTCTTAATCATTATTATTTTTTTGGATATATATGAAAGTCGTATATTATAATAGTTATTTTTTTTATTGTTTTAACTATGAATTGGCCTCTCTGAACCCTCTTTTGGACTAAACTTTAGAACATTGAAACCATGACTTGACTCCCCGGCCCTCCTTTCATATTGATCTTGGATCCGCCCCTGAGGTATTGTGATATTGAAAATAAAAATAGTTCATATTTCGTATTTTTTTTTAGTATTATTAGTTTCAAAAATTAGTTGCAGAAGTTTTTGTACATAAAATGAAATAGTATTACTACTTCTCTATACTATGTATTTAGATTTTTTTATACTATGTATTATTAGTTGCAGAAGTTTTGTCATTCAGTGGTACAATGGTCACATGTTTTGCATTGTTAGTCAAATAAGTGATTTGACCGGGGTATTTGACTTTTTGTTGCAGTCACGTGTTTTTGTTGGATGTGCATAATGCATGCATTGTAGGTATTGAGACTTGTTATAAATACTATTTTGATTTGTTTCTATAGGTATTTAGACTTGATGGATGAACTGCTTAGCGCGCTGATAACACATTGTTAGTAATATTGTTGGGCTGTAAACGCATTTGAAATCTAGTCAATGCGGAGTATTTGACCGGAGTATTGAAGATGGAGTACTGATATCTTCTCCCTAATTAGGTTGGGATTATAACTTTCATGCATGTGAATACCTACATTTAGAAAACCTCAACTTTTATCTCTTTATATGAAAAAGAAAAGAAAAAATTGAGCGACGTGCAGATTTGTGCAATAGCCAATAGGTACCACATGAATTTAAGTTGATGGTCGACTTCTCTTCTCTGCCGTTTGCATGCAATACATACCTAATCGTAATTGCTTTGTGGTGAAATTATTATATCTTATAAAGGGTCAAAAGCTCATATCTTATAAGGAAACTAATATGGGCCTTAAAATTTAATGGGTCGGGATATTAATGTACATTAACCGTGGTGATCAATCTAAGTAAACAATCAATGGCTGAGATTTCTTTTTTGGGGAAGATAGAATTTTCATATAAAAAAATCTAGGGAAAATTGTCCATATGCCACTCCAAAATCCGAAACTTGTCAAAATGTCACTCCAAATTTTGAGGTTGCATAAATGCCACTACAAAATCTATCCGTTTGCTTATTTGCCATTGTTGGAGTATTTTAGAATGAAAGAAATTTAAAAAGAAAAAGATATTGATTTGTATTTATTTTTTTCCTTTTATACCCTTACCCTCTTCAACACAGCCCCCCCCAAAACCCCAGTTGCCTATCTAAATTCCAAATCGCCATTGTTAGACCCCGGCCAAAACAGAAAAAACAAAAAGAAAAGCATCGCCACCGCAGTACTGCCATCCAGTGCCGATCCAACTTCCGTTGTTTGGTTCTTCCTCCTTCCCATCCAACAACGACAGTCTACATGCATCGCCCAGTATTCTTGCCTCTCCTTTTGATTTCGCACTCACTACGCCATGGAATTCATAATTTTTTTTTTTCCTTTTAGTCAATGAACCTCGCCTCTGTCACTCAAAATAGAAGTTACCTACAATTTTTTTTTTCTTCTTCGTTCTTCATACTTGCTTGCAATTAGGGGTTCAAATTTACAATGGGAAGATAAATTGTCACAAGACGGTAATGTTGCCTCTGAAGAAAATACACACATTGGTGCATGTACTGTGTAAGAATTGGCACGGTGGAAATATTTGCTGGCGAGGCGATGAAGTGAGTGGGCTAGTGAGCATAGTTAGGGTATCAGATCAACTCAGTTATTAGATTGAGAGATTAGATTAGATATTAAGTAGAAGGGTATTTTTGTCACCATATAAAAAAATTTTAATTTTTAATTCCAAATACACCATAATGGCAATTTGACAAGAATATAAGTTTTGAAGTGGCAATTTGGCAACTCAAAATTTTGGAGTGGCATTTTGACAATCCCAACGTTTTGTGATGGCATTTTGACAATTTCCCCAAAAATCTAATGTCTTTTTATTAGGAGTAAGGATTAGGAAAGAGATGCAATTCAGTTGACTTAATTACTATGCTTCTGTTCTCGTGTGGGAGCACATCTCTCTCTTAATTTACTGACACTAGCTACACTATATATAAAATAGAACCTCGCATATTTCAAGATCTAATATTTTTAATTTTAATATTCTGATTTCTTCTATTCAAGTGTCAAGAGGTCGAACTCATAGAAATGGCAGGAGTGTTCAAAAGAAGAAGAATGCATTCTTTTGGCCAATAAAATGCAAAACCTTAGTTAAGCAAAAATGAAATCTGTAAAATTACTAAATAATATCTGCCAAAGAATCACAGGATCTGTACTGGAATATGCTTAGTGGCAAGGAGAGGAGGTCAAGAAAGAAACGGCACAAGTGAATATATATGAATGTTTATTTATTTATTGGTGATCGATCTGACTTCAGAATTAATCGATTCTATATATATTATTAATTTTCTTATTCAACTCGATTTGTTTGACTTCTGATATAAGATACAGGATTAATACCAACCCTTCTAATTACTGAATAATATTGATGTCAGGTCGAGTCACCATCCGTTTAATCCGAGCCATTGGATTTTTGTTTGTAATTTTTTGTTTGAAAAATTAATATAAGGCAGACAGACATCATCGTTGAGATCATCATGATCAGTATGAGTTTTATAATTAAACACGTTAAAAAGTTACTATATATATATGCTACAAATGATTTTATTATATCAGTCATCTATAATAATTATATAAAGGAATTAAAGCAACACGTCTAGTCCCCAAGCCGAACGATTATTTAGATTCTAACCACACTCTTGAAAGTATATATATATTTAGATACTTGAAAGCAAGAACGATTAAATTTCTCAAAAGTTTGATCATCTCTGTTCCAATGTCGGATCAAATTAGATAGAATCATTTTTTTAAAATAAAATAATGAAGATGCCCCAACCAAAATTGGTCCCAAATTTGCAGAATCTACTATTGAAGTTTAAAGGTATTTTTATAAAAAAAAAAGTTTAAATGAGAAGCATAATCCCTTGTGAAGAGACTTAATTATATAGTTAATTCACACTTCACACAAATTGCCCATTAATTATGAGTACACAAAGGACAATTTTCAGAATAGTCCATTAGATTTAGGCTTATTTAATTTGGTTATCAAAATGACAGAATAAATATATGAGATAGGGTCGTTGACTTATGACTTGAAAAGGTGCGAATATTCTGACTGCAATTTGGAGACGCCAGCTGGCTTTCATCCCCCATTTGCCCGTACGAGTTGTACCTGAGCAGCCAATTAAGCTACATAGCCTACACACTTGTATAAGTCTTAGGGTTTAACATATTTTACATATCACAAGTATTAAGAAAATATCTTTGGAAAGGGAAGGGATCAATTGACAAGGCTTACTTTGACATTTCGACAATAAAGTTTTCAATAATTTTGTAAGAAAAAATTCAAAAAGTCCAAAAACTAGAAAATATATTTTTTTTAACTTACACATCAAAATTTGAAAGTGATTGGATTTTAATGCATTTAAATATTGTTAGGGGTATACAACGGATGGGCCGATAGCTTTTTTTATCAAAAATTGAACCCAAGTTATGCCGTAAAAACTATTGTTACTTGACCCATTAGTAACCCAACCCAATTTGATTATTTTTTATGGAGTGGGGCTATGGTACTATTAATAGTATAAATGGTCCGTACTACAGCTTAATATTATGATTTTTATAGTTCAATTGATCAATCCAAACTGCTTAATATGATCTCCATATATTAATATAGTTTTAGACCAAATTTTATATTTTTTAAAATTTTCTAACTATATATTTTTATATATAGAAAAACACCATTTTTGAATGGTCTATAATGTTTACATCAAATCATTTTTTAATTATCTAAAAAAATAGTAAAAAAGCACCAAAAATTATAAAATTTGGTCTACAATAACATTTATATATGGAGATCACATTGAGCGGTTTGGATCGATGAATTGAACTATGAAAATGATAATATGGAGCAGTAGTACGGGCTATTTTGTACTATTAATAGTACCATAGCCTCACTCTTTTTTATGTATGGATTTTTGCGGATTGTACGTGTTATGTGGGTTAAACGAGTTATAATTTTCCTTAAATCATTAATTATATATTTTTTATTTTTTATTAATATTTTCAATATTAATGGTGACTTATAATTTCATGATAATATTTTTTGGAAAACTTACAAAAATTAAAGATAATTTAACGCTAAATAAAAATGAAGAATTATAAATTCGCAACATTTTATAAAAGAAACGTAGAATCGGTATATAAAGTTACAAAATATAGTTAGACATAATAAATTCTAAGACACGTAATAAAATTTTATATTGATCAATTAAATTTTTAAATAAGAACTCATTATTGTCTCAAATTATTTTTTCAATAAATAATGTATGTAAGTTTGTACAAAAATATAACGGGCTGTCAAACATAATAATATATAACTAATTACGGCCGGATCTGAATGTCATGAGCTTCTAAAGCTCAATCATAATCTAATCCAGAATAACAGATTAATTAAAATTATAATCCAACTCAACTCAGTAACATCTCTGACCTAATAAAAAAGTGATTGGGTCTGGTGAGTCGCATCACGAGTAGTTATTTATATTAAAACGTAAAAAAAAAAAAAAATCAAAACTATATATGGACCCATTCTCAATTATCCTGATAAATCGTATATCAAATTTGAGTCAATTTAAATTAAATTTGTGGCTCATCATAAAATTATTTATTCATTATTAATTTTGGTATACTATCTGGACACCGAAAACATAAATACGAGTTACATAACACAGTCAAATATGATATGCATATTACCGTAACCTCACCCATAATACATATACATTTCAAATTAAAATTTATAAATATAATTATATATACAGAGTAAAACTATAGTGCTCTTAAGCTCACGGGGACCTCCCGTGAGCTTAACACAAAAAACATATCAAATCATATCCAAATTTTGATTTATATGGCTCAATAAATTCTTTATATCAAAATATTATAGCACACAAATTTATTTTTTCCATTTTTGAAGATTTTTAAGTATTTATTTCGGATTTTTAGATAGCAACTATACAATATTAATAAAATAATCAATGTTTCATAGGTAACTTTTAAAAAATCTGAAATAAATATTTAAAAACATCTAAAAATGGAAAATTTTTTCATGACATATGATTTTGATATAAAGAATTTATTGAGCGATATAAATCAAAATTTGGATATGATTTGAGGTGTTAAGCTCACGGGAGGCCCCGTGAGCTTAAGAGCACCATAATTTTACTCTATATATACATACTACAAGGCTTCCAGTAAAAGAACTCGAAATCATCATAAAAGTGATCATTTCGTTAATATTACGTTCAAAATCAAAATGGCCAATTAATTAAACCGTAGCTTCTAATTCTAGGTGATTGGCTAGGTATTACTTAATAAAAATAATTATGAATTACATGAGATTTTTGACACACACACATATATTAAATGATATACTGTGAAATATTAGCATATATAACTATGAAATGAAGAACTACCCGTTGTTGACATATAACGAGAGTAAGCAAACTTAGTGAATATATATATAGCTCTTGAAAGTCTCGAAACTAATTAAATGCAAGAAGCATGACTTAATTTATTTGATCGTCTCTGCTTGGAATAATGTTACAGAAAACGTACAGGAGAATATCCGTTATATATCTTCTTCCCAATAGGCCAAAGTACTGCGAGCGAAATATAGTAATTAAGCTTAAAAGATAGAAGTGTACTTAATTATATAAAAAAACTGATCATATTTATGTTTCGGCCCTTTGACGAAATTTATTCTCTCTTTTCGGTCCTTATTAGTTATTGCTACATTCATTCAATATATTTTAGAGTCGTTGGTAGCGACCACCCCTTTATCTATCCACTGGTCTACCATATTTTTGATGAACAGATATTTTTTTCAGTAAACACTTATATCTTTCCAATCAACATATATCATTTTCTAGTAAACAGATACATTATTGTTTTCAGTAAACATTTATGCAACGGTGACAAGCACATGGGTGCACGTGAGTGTGTCAGGTTGTGAGAGAATGGTGGATAAGTGACTTACTTTATAGGTGAACTCTACATGTTTTCCTATATTTTACATGTACTTCTTTAGCTGTCAAATTATATTAGAAATCCTATAGCACTGCTTCCTCAAATGTAACAGCATAAAAATCACAGGAAATGGGGCAGCATAAATGGAGCAAGACATGCTGATGTTCCCTTCTCCAGCAGCCGGTACTTCTTCGCAATCTGCCCGGTACACGAAAATGCCGCGCCGGCAGCTGAATGTCCTGAACACGCTCGATGTCGCGCGGACGCAGTGGTACCACTTCCGCGCGATCGTGATCGCCGGCATGGGCTTTTTCACCGACGCCTATGATCTTTTCTCAATTGCCCTCATTTCGAAGCTCCTGGGCCGGATTTACTACTCCGACCCGACGTTCGAGTCTCCCGGGACGCTCCCGGCTAATGTATCGGCGGCAGTTAACAGCGTTGCGCTCTGTGGCACCCTCGCTGGCCAGCTGTTCTTCGGTTGGCTCGGAGATAGGATCGGGCGGAAGGGCGTGTACGGCTTCACGCTGATCCTCATGTTCATTTGCTCCATTGCCTCGGGCCTTTCCTTCGGTCGCCAGCCAAAGAGCGTCATTGCGACCCTCTGCTTCTTTCGGTTCTGGCTCGGATTCGGGGTCGGCGGCGATTATCCGCTCTCCGCCACTATTATGTCCGAGTACGCCAACAAACGGACCCGCGGTGCCTTCATCGCTGCCGTCTTCGCCATGCAGGTGAACAATTTGAATAGCTTAATTTGCACCTCAATTGTATGCAAATCATTTCATGATATATAAACAAAAGATTGTGGTTTGATGAAGGCTAGACTGTTACAGTTTCTGTTCTGTTACTTCTTTTAACCATTAGCTATAATTATCTGTTCCATTAGCAGTAATTTGCTTGCTTAATTTGTAATTAGTAGACATCATTAAGACTGATTTTATGTTACACTACAGGAGCTCATGACAGTTACATATTACTTGAAAAAAATAAGAGTACTACCTAGCTTCCATAGAAAAACTGTCCATAGTGTCCATAGGTTACATTTCGGGATGCATTTGTTACATTCCGTAATGTATCTGTTACATTCCGTACACCTCTATGAATGTATGGACAGTTTTTCAATAGACGCAAGATGTTTCTCAAAAAATAATGTTAAAGATGATATATCAGTTGTTAGAAGTTAGAACAGAACTGTATATAGCATTATTAAGTTCTTGATCTTTACATGTTCCTCTCAAGTTTAAAATCAGTACTAAACTCTTTTTATGTTTCTCAACAAAGAAATTGCACCTACAAGGAAATTAATGGAAGTATTTCGATGAACTCTAAATTCAGTTACTTACAAAAAAGAAATTAGTGAAAGTGTTTTTACAAAGCCTTGCTGGTTCATTTCAACTGATTATAAGATGCGCGCGCAGGGGTTCGGCATATTGTTTGCGTCCATCATCTCGCTGATCGTGGCGGCCGCATTCAGGAACACATTCAGAGCTCCATCATACAACGAGGACCGTGTTCGCTCTACTGTCCCCGAGGCAGATTACGTATGGCGCATTATCCTTATGTTCGGTTCCATTCCGGCCGCACTGACCTACTACTGGAGGATGCAGATGCCCGAAACGGCACGTTACACCGCCCTTGTTGCCCATAACGTCAAGAAGGCGGTTGCCGACATGTCTAGAGTGCTCCATGTGGAAATCGAAGAGAATTTCGAAAAGAAGGCTGATTTTGAGGTGATGAGAAGAGACAATTGGGGTCTCTTCTCGTCGCAATTCTTGAGACGACATGGATTGCACCTTCTAGCCACCACTTCGACCTGGTTCTTTCTCGACATCGCATTCTACAGCCAGAATCTGTTCCAGAAGGACATCTTCACTAAGGTCGGTTGGATCCCGAGTGCAGGGACGATGAATGCCCTCGAGGAAGCATACAACATCGCTCGTGCGCAAACTTTACTCGCACTTTGCGGTACCGTACCTGGTTACTGGTTCACTGTTGCATTCATTGAAAAATTGGGTCGATTCTGGATTCAGTTCATGGGGTTCTTTATGATGACTGTGTTTATGCTCGGCCTTTCGATTCCCTACGACCACTGGACATCTCCAGGCCACCACACGGGCTTTGTGGTCCTGTACGGGTTGACATTCTTTTTCGCCAATTTTGGTCCCAACGCGACGACCTTCATTGTTCCAGCCGAGATTTTCCCAGCGAGACTCAGATCGACATGCCACGGTATCTCAGCTGCTTGTGGCAAGGCAGGTGCCATAGTCGGTGCATTTGGCTTCCAGTACGCATCGCAAGGAAATGCCCCACAACGCGGGTATAGGAAGGGTATCGGGTTGCGTAACTCGCTCTTTGTTCTTGCCTCATCGAACTTCCTGGGCATGGTTATGACCTTATTTGTGCCCGAGACGAAGGGGAAGTCGCTCGAGGAGGTCGCCATGGAGAATATAGATGAAGATGAGGTGTAAGATTCTCGTGTGTGCTATTCTGGCGACACACGACATTCGACATTTGGATGCCTATATCAATTATGATCATTTGTTTTTGAGTTAATTTGTGTGTAAATTAATTTTTTTTTTTAAAAGTGGTCTCCGAATTTACTGAATTGCCGATCGACGAAGACTTTTTCTCTTAATTCCTCATGATCTGCTTGATCTTCTTTTACATATTGTGGTGCTTTGAAGTTTCAACTTTCAATGTGATAATCGTTTGTATGATGGATGTTTTATACTGGAGTGATAACTGTTTTTTGGTTTGAGAGGAGGAAAAGGGAAAGAGAACTAGAAGCCTGTTCTTGGTTTTCTGGAACTTTTATACTTTCCTTGAGATTTTTTCTGTCAAGAATTTAATTCCATGCTGCTTGTTAATCCTGCTTGATGGTACTGTTACTGTATGATGATTAAGAGGAACGCCAAGTTTATAACACCATTTGCATATATTGTAATTGTTTTGAGGGATCTCGTGGTAAGATTGGGCATGCCAGTCATTACAATTTTCCAAATGCATTAATCAGGGCGGGAAAGATTTGTTTCAAATATGTGCAACAGAACAATTTTATTTATTATTTTATTTATTATTTTTTTTGCTGTATGAGTCTTCCATTCAAGATACATCAACAACAATTTTCCATTTTTTTTTTATTATTATTTTTGGTCGAATAATATTGAACAAATGTAGTCTGTATTGTCACTCTTAAAATGATACAACTCCTGATGAGATTCTTTCTGTTTCTAAATGAGTCCCATTATGCTCTGTTGCTCTGTGGTATGTAAAATGTCAAATGATAACATATTGAGCAGGAAAGCTTCCTGATTTGGGTGCAATAAGTAATAACGAGAGAATTTTCAAGAACAGAACATAAACCTTTTTTTTCAGGTTTAAATTCGGATTGGCTCCAATGTCAGCCCAATAAGCCTTGCTATTGCTAGCCATTTGACAATATAATTAACTGAAAACCTTTTGTGCTATATGAGTAGTGCATATTTCATGGATTAGATTCTGAATATGATCATCATACCAGTGGCTACCAATAATCAATAAGCCCATATATGAATCCAGACAAAATATATGGTGTATGTTTTCTCAAGTTAATACTACATTTAATTATTCACGATGATATTAGCTGAAGCCCAAGCTCTTCATTACTTGAAGGTTGCAGTTGCCTTGCATTAATTCAGAGAATCAGAGGATTCTGAGTGCTTATTTTTCTGTAGCGCTACATTGTGTAGCACAGCATGTAAACCGTTGGATCATCTCGAGATTCGAGCCTAAGCAGATTTTGAGATGATCTAACGGTTAACATCCTGCGCTACACAATGCAGCGCTACAGAGGATGTGAAATCGAGGATTCTAACTGGTACAAATAACTGAATAAGTACTTTTATTTGGAAAAGTTCTGCAGGTAAAATATCATATTGACAGAACTAGATAGGTGTTTTTTTTTCCTCTGCATTGGAATCAGTTACAATCTAAATCGGATAATCGTAGGACCCTACAATCCTCATTTGAATGACTGAGATTATTTTCTTAAAGAAAACCATACAAACCAAATCCGTCCGGTTGCGATTGTCGGGTCCTGCGAATTTCAAATTTCCCCACAACATTCTAAATTATAGCACAAACCTAACTACATAAAAATAAGAGAGGTGGCAGAACCCGACCGAACCTAACATTTTTCAGAAAGCCAGACCGACCAGAATCCGGCCCGTCCGCCCACCTGCTTTGCCACCTCTAAGAAAAATGAAGCAACAAATTACCTGGAAGTTAAATGCAAATAAGTGCCCCAAACAAATGCTATCTAGAACACCAGCCCAATTCATTCTAACTAGGCCGCAACCCATTTTGGGCCTTCTTACATTCCTCATTAACCATCTCGGCCCATTCCTCTTCCTCCTTACAATACTCCTCCCCTCCCGCCACCGCCAATTAGGAGTGACAAAAAAACTCGTGGCTCGTAGCTCGGGCTTGACTCGTTATTGGCTCGCTCGTTAAGCTCGTTAAGTTAATGAGCCGAGCTTGAGCTTGGCATGGCTCGGCTCGTTAAACTCGTTTGGCTCGATAAACTATTACTAATTGCAATTTGTACTGCTCTTATCGTAAATTATTAATATATTATACAACATATGGTCAAATATATATGAAATTTTTATGTAAAATGTGTATGAACATATATTTATTAGTCCTTTTTATATTAATTTTTATATAAATTTTGATATAACATACTTAAAATTTTATTATTAAAAAATAAATGAACTTAACGAGCCAGCTCGGTCAGCTCGTTAATAATTAAACGAGCCGAGCTCGAGCTCGTGTTTTTGGCTCGTTAATTAAACGAGCCGAGTTTGAGCTTAGCCTAGCTCGGCTCGGCTCGGCTCGGCTCGGCTCGGCTCGTTTACAGCCCTACCGCCAATGACGCCTCACTGCCTTAAAGTGCCTTCTCATTTCTCCCTCAGCTTGATCAATGTGTCCCTCAGTTCAGGAGATATTCAACTATTCAAGGTATGTTGAAATGTTTTGAATCAACTCAAAACACTTCTCGAAATCTGATTTTGAGGAACTTTTTAGTTGCATTGCATGCTTGTGCACTGCTAGTGCTAGGTTTGGGTTTTTACTGATACTGGTATTTTTGGCCAATTGGGAGGGTTTTCTGCCAATGTTTGGCTCTGATTCTTCTATAGTTTGTTATATTGAAATGTGTGATACTGTGATTCATGGGTTTCTGACCTGATTCTGGCTCTAGGCTCTGATACCATGTAGAATTCGATAATGTTGCAACGTTGAAAATAATGAACAGAAATCTTTTGTTCTTGCTGTTCTATATATGTTCTGTGCATGTCTATACAAAAAGTAGAGTAATACCTAGTGTCCATAGGATATCTGTCCATAGCGTCTATATGTTGCAAAATCTGATCTATTTGTTACAAAATCGGATGTAATTGTTACATTCTAAGTGTATTTATGAACGTATGGATGCATTCTGACGCAAGATGTTTCTCTGTATACATCTTCTGCAATTTTCTAGTTCTTAATTCTTAGTTTAGGCAGACGATGACTAGACCCAATTCCACATTGAGTACATTAATTATTCTTATTTTCACAACACAAACATTTAAATTTCAATGTTTTGACCTCATTTTAGGTAGAAAAAGTACATACATCAGAAAATCAGAAAAAGGACATCTCATCTACCTGTCTGCTGTAATAAAACTTTGCAAAAGGCTTTGGTATTTTTGCTTGTAAAATTATAATAATATATTGATATATCATATATGATTACATTTGGATGCACACACAACCGTATTTGTATAAAAAAAAAATAATAATGAAATTGTACACACCAACATGAAGTAATAGTTTTTTTCGAGAAAAACAGTAAGATTAAAAGCAAATCAAGCCAAATTATTAGTCATGATGCAAAATTGATGAGGTATCGATTTTACACCTCCTCACCTTCTTCCACATTCTCCTGGGCCACCTCCTCGAGCGACTTACCCTTGGCCTCTGGCACAAACAAGGTCATAGCCATACCAATGAAGTTGGATACGGCAAGCACAAAGAGTGCGTTACGCAGTCCAATACCCTTGGGATAGCCACGGTCCCTCGTATCAGGGGTTTTTCCCTGAGCTGCATACAAGAAACCGAAAGCACCAATTATGGCTCCAGCCTTCCCGGCAGCAGCTGAGATACCGTGACAGGTTGACCTGAGCCTGGCCGGGAAGATCTCTGCTGGGACAATGAAGGTGGTTGAGTTGGGGCCGAAATTTGCGAAAAAGAAGGTCAATCCATACATGACCACAAAACCGGTGTGGTGGCCTGGTGTGGTCCAGTGGTGGTAAGGAACAGCGAGACCGAGCATGAACACAGTCATCATAAAGAATCCTCCGAGTTGAATCCAGAACCGACCGATAATGTCAATGAATGCAACGGTGAACCAGTAGCCAGGAACGGTACCGCAAAGTGCAATGTAGGTCTGTGCACGAGAGATTTTGAATACCTCCTCGATAGCGTTCATGGTGCCGGCCTTTGGAATCCACCCGACCTTGCTGAAGATGTCCTTCTGGAAGAGGTTCTGACTGTAGAAGGCAATGTCCAAGAAGAACCAAGTAGTTGTAGTCGCAAGCAAGTGTAGCCCGTGGCGCTTTACAAATTGGTGGGAGAAAAGTCCCCATTGATCAGCACCCACAACGTTGGTCTCCATTTTATGCTCCTCTACAATCTCCTCGTGGAGGACCTTGGACATGTCGCTAGCTGCCTGCTTGGCGTTACGGGCAACAAGAGCTGTGTAACGTGCAGTTTCGGGCATCCGCATCCTCCAGTAGAAAGTCAATGCAGCCGGGATGGCACCGAACATGAGGATGATACGCCATACATAGTCTGCCTCTGGCACTGTAGAGCCTGCACGGTTCTGATTGTAGGATGGAGCCGGATAAGCTCTTTTGAATGCAGCTGACACTATAAGTGAAACGACGGCAGCAAATAATATGCCAAAACCCTGCATGGTATCGGTGAAATCATTAGTGAATCCTTCTCCTCCTCCAATTTCAATATGCTTAAAGGATTTTATCCAGTTGATTTATTACTTATACCTAATTGTTGTGCAGGTACAATCAATACAAAAAAAATTTAGTAATTTTTTTTCCTTCCGAGAAGCTAGAGCCTATATTAACTTATTTGATCAAAATTATTTGGAATGGAGAAATATGTTTATATAATTCTGATTGTCTGATATCTGGATTTGCAAAATAGTTGTGCAGGTAAGGTCTTTATCTGGTAAAATTGGATCAGTCAATTGAATTTTTCATAGAAAAATCTGCTAAGGCCAATCAAGAAAATTTTGAGTACCTGCATTGCGAAGACAGCAGCAATGAACGAGCCACGTGTACGTTTGTTGGCATACTCGGACATAATGGTAGCAGAGAGAGGATAGTCGCCACCAACACCGAATCCTAACCAGAAGCGGAAGAAGCAAAGTGTTGTAATAACACCCCTCGGTTGATGACCGAAGGAGAGACCGGATGCAAGAGAGCATATAACCATGAGAATCAGGGTGAAACCATAGACACTCTTCCTGCCAAGCTTATCACCGAGCCAACCGAAGAAGAGCTGGCCTGCAAGGGTCCCGCAGAGGGCCACACCGGTCACTGCAGCGGACACATTTGGTGGAAGTGTCCCGGGGTTCTTGTAGGTGAGATCGGTGTAGTAAATACGGCCAATGAGCTTCGACACGAGCCCAATGGCGAAGAGATCGTATGCATCGGTGAAAAATCCCATGCCGGCAATCATGATCGCCAGAAAGTGGTATCCCTGGGTCTTAGCCTTATCGAGCTTCTCCAAAACCGTTAGCTGCTCGCGCGGCATTTTCGCTGATTGTGGTAAACTACCTTCCCCTTCTTTGTGTTTCTGTTATCTTACTGAAATGAAAAAAAAGAAAAAGAAGGAAAATTATATATGCAGTATCATTTTTTCATGAGAAATTCTTTTTTTATTTTTCTGTCTTTCAAATTGGGTTTTTCTGATAGAATATATTCACTACTAGAAGAAATTTTCTAACAGTTGTTATATTTAATTAGTTTTGCCTCAGACACAACTGTCAGATATCTACCAGTTGTAATATCTCTCTTAAACTATGCTAATTATTGGCCTTTTTCTTGTTGCCGGCCTGCAACTCGGTAAACAACTGAACAATTCAATATTTCATTATCTGGCTTACGCATTTTAGTAACATCATATATTAAATTTCTATTACAACTTGGAAAACATTGATTTAGTTGGTTGAAACAGAAATTTGTGGTAGATAATTTTCATTGTTCTACACATAAGTTTGTGAATTTGGTTAGCTCTGCATTTACATCTTCTACAAGCACAAATTAACAAAAAAAACTTCTTTTATTTGCTGGGCAATAAACTGACTACCCAACTAAACAAAAATTAAGAAAATTAATTGTTATATCCCTCAGAAACAAGAATGCAAAACAACTGAACATATATTTGTCATGTATGGCATGTTATGGAATCAGGAACAATGAACATACCTTGAGAGAAATCTTCTGAAGAGAAGAAGAAGAAGAAGAGAAGAGCAAGGCTTGCGTTTGCTGCTGCCACAATGCAGTATCCCCGGTATGCTATTTATACAGTGTACTTCCGTCCTCAACATGCCCTTGTACTGTTGCATTATTTGGTTTTTTAATCCAGGTCAACTCTCTCTATTATAATTCATTCTTTCCCTCCTGAGCGTATCTTGATCTTCTTTCTATTTTATATTTTTCTAGTTTTGATTGATTCAGGAAGCTGGATGATATGATATGATATGATATGAATCCCCAATTTAATTTCTCCATAACCATTCCCCATGACAACCAACAACCAACAAACATTAGGAAGCTCCAATGTAGTCATCTTTTGAAATTGGGAAATTAAAAAAAAAAAAACAAACAAACATAGTTCCTAATACATTTATGTTAAATTGTTAACTGAGTAAAAAGTCCACGTCTTGTTTTGGGCTGAAATTATTGTATCTTATAATAAAAGGCCGAAAACTCATCCCTTGTGAGGAAACTGATATGGGCCTTAAATTTTAATGGGTCGGGATAATGTACATCAACAGTGATGATCAATATAAGTAAACAATCAACGGCTAAGATTTATTTTTTGGGAAAGATAGAACTTTTATGTCAAAAAAATTCCAATCGTCTTTTATTAGGAGTACGGATGAAAAAGATGAAAAACAAATATTATTAGCAATTTAGCCTATAGTCCAGAAGTGTTAAATTATAATCAGACGTACTACTTGATTAGAGTAGCAAAAAATACGTTACAACAGTTTATAAGATTGAAGATATTATTGTTTCAGTACGTGTAAACGCAGTGCAATTACCTTGTTTCTTATTTCCAAAAAAAAAAAAAAAAAAGAAAGTAACTTGTTTAACTGAACCTAATAATTGTGATTATGATAATCTCCTACAAAGTCAAAATTTGTGTCCAGAACAAAACAAAAACATGTTATGTCGTCTAGCTTGTCCCAAAAAATAAAAAAGAAAATATGGGCAGACTTCATATAACAGACAACTTCACAGTTTTAAATCTGTAATTTTTAAGTTTCGGGTATCAAATCATATATCGATTAATTTCTTTAAATTATTTGAGCAAGACCAGGTGTGAAAGTGTAAAAAATTTAATATAAAAGGTGGCTCTGCGATTATTATTTTTAATTTTGCTCACCTGCTTCTAATTTTGAACATCAGACGGTCAGTCTTCATCTACGAAACACAATTAATTAAAGGATATAATTATTAGTAGCAATATCTCATCTGATATATATATATATATAGAGTCCGGCTACAATAATATGCATATCACAGTTTTACCATGCTATACGGTCCATATCTCTGTTTTCGGTGTCTAAATTGTCGATCCAAACCGTTAAACTTAATCTTTATATCAAAATATACTAGCAAATCAAATTTTATAATTTTTTGAATTTTTTTGCTATTTTTAATGATGGGGAGAAAATGGCTAGATCCGAGGATTCTGGTTCATACAGAACAACGATTTTCTCCCCATCACTAAAAATAGCAAAAAAATTCTAAAAATTGTAAAATTTGGTTTCCTAATATATTTTGATATAGAGATCACATTGAGCGGTTCGGATCGACTATTTGGACACTGAAAACGGAGATATAGACCGCATAGCACGGTAAAACCGTGATATGCATATTATTGTAGCCTAACTCTATATATATATATATATTTGAATTGGTAGGTAAATGCCTACCAAATTATCCCCTTATAACAAAATTAAAGAGTACAAAAATATTTACATATGGCCCCAAAAAAAAAAAAGAAAGAAAGAAAGAAGCTGTCCACTGCTACAAGAAATTGAAGTTTATTTTGAATTTTATTGTAAACTACAAAAAGTTGTCCACTTGTACAAATTACAATGAAATAAGAATTTTTTTCAATCTGATCTGACTACACCAGATCTAATAATTCTGTTAATTCACAGGGTCTTAATGTTAGGGGTGTTTTTTTTCCTCAAAAAAAATATATTAGGGGTACTTTTTCTAAGAAACTTTTACTACAAGGTAACAATTTAGAGTCTGCAAAAGGACTATATTATCTTTGGGGGCTTTTTTTGCAGGCTCAAAACATTTCAGATTAAAGTTTTAAACTTCTAATTGAGATAGGATAATTTAAAAAACGCCGTATTTCATAAAATAAAATATAGCATGTCAACGGTGCATATTCAACGTTAATTCCGATATCACGATGTGCGTATCTTATCCCCAGCCATTAAATGTCATAATACATACGGCTCTAGTTATATAACTCGTTAATTTAATTAAGTAAAATTAATTACAAACAAGTGGTAGTTTCAAAATCAAATTAAAGAGCGGAATGGAATCTCATGTATATTACAAGATGAGTAACACCTAGCGTCCATAGGTTACATTTTGTAATGCATCTATTACATTTTGGTATGTATTTGTTAGAGTAAGACCTAGCATTCATTCTTTGGACAACCATAGAAGACACAAAGAATGTGACAAGTTGGACCTACACCATGCGTTTGTAGCCGTAGTAAAATTGATTTAAGCTCTTAAATCAATTTTAAGTCACCAAACGGAAGTGATTTAAGGTGTAGTAAGTTAACGCAGCTATATAGGTGTAGTAAACTAAATCACCAACATTTCACATCTTTTACACATAACATCAAATTTACTTCATCTATTTACTTCACTACCACAAAACACCACTGATTTAAGGTGATTTAATGTTTTACTCCGCTTTAACTTACTACACTTGCCAAACGGGGGAACAATGTGATAAGTGAGATCCACAATGTAACTCATGTGTCTTCTATGGTGATCCGATCCATAGAGTGGACGCAAGATATTTCCGTATTTGTTACATTACGTACACGTCTAAATCTATGTACATATGGACGGTTTTTCAGTGGACGCAAGATGTTTCTCTTACAAGATCGATGACATATGAAGATGCATCATGCATGCATGCATGCACATATCTTTTGTACGCATTTGAATGATCAGAATTTAGAATCATGGATAACAATTTTTATGGTAAGAGACCAAACCATTAACTTGACGTCATTACACATGTATAGCAAAAAAAATTGTTTTGGCGCAAAGTCAAACATTTTGGATCACTTTTACAAATAACGGCGTAATTTGGACCTCGAATTCATTTTTCATATGCCATTTATAAGTACAAATCGAACACACGTCACTCTAGAAAAATTCAATGAAATATATATAATCATCAACCGTATAATTGTATCAATCCCAAAAAAAAAATTGTTATTAATTATTAGTAGATATATTGAAGGTTTATATATATACTATTTGTTGTCCATATATATATACGTGTGTTAAATAAGAATATATGTTCATGACCAAGTGAGGGAAGCTTTCCAATATTTATACATATTTTATTTGTTTAATTCCGTATTTAATAAACAAGCTGTTTTATATAGTAGGCGTAATGCCTACAGCCTACTAAAATTTGTATAAAATTAGATATAAAAAATTAGTTTACGGACATATAGAGAGAGAAGAGTTACATGGTCTTTAAAATAAAATAATAATTAAAAAATCTTTTAACCTCCCGTAATATTTTATATAACTTTGTTCTCATGTTTGTTTTCCTTTACCTCATGGAACCCAGAAAATTAAAAAGAAAATGTCAAAGTAGATATTCAGAAAAATATTGATGTTACCGCAACCGTATCAGAAATATCTATTTATATAATGTCTTATGCGATGATTCCCTCTGATTGGATTGATTTTTAATTAATTATAATGAGAACTGTTTATTACTAACATCTCTTTCACACAATATTATATTTTAATCAATTAATTAAGTCATAACTTCGAAGGACATTTTTTAAGTGATAATACTGGTCGTTTTCTTATTACCATTAGTATCAAATACTACCAATTTGGTACAAAAAGTCCACTTCTACATATCCATGACCTTGACATCTTTTGATCTCATCGTGTAACATCAATCATTTTCCTCAAAAAAAAAAAAAAAAAGAACATCAATCAGACCGTACTTTGGATGGTTAATAAATGTCTTAG
Organism: Cyperus esculentus; assembly: GCA_030179965.1. Classification (NCBI taxonomy): domain Eukaryota; kingdom Viridiplantae; phylum Streptophyta; class Magnoliopsida; order Poales; family Cyperaceae; genus Cyperus; species Cyperus esculentus. The sequence goes on along the minus strand of JASGLE010000014.1, from coordinate 1,946,466 downwards.
CTTAATACTCTAGTTCATATAAAATTCATTGTGTAATAAATTACAATAAGGGCTTTGACCCTTATTTTTCATTAACTCTAGTCTATAATTAATTACTATATTAAAATAGATTTGTGTTAAGGTTAATAGCATTTTTACAAAGAATAGGATGTGAATTTCTCTTGTATAAATTGGATGTATCTATAGTTCAAATTAAATGAGTTGACATTTGCAATTTTAAATCCCTTTTGATGTAGTCCTATATTATATTAAAAATTGTTTTTATTTTTAACTGAAGTTTAATCTTAACATCTTTAGCTAAAAATATTTTAAAAACTAAATTAAGCGGCATAACTTGTTCAAAGTTCAAACAGTAGACAGCGAAACGAAAACCAACCTTCTATTTTATGATCAGTCCCCTGACAGCTACACTAATATAATATTCAAACTGTATAATTTATTGTAGGTGCTCCACGCAACAATGGAATATCCGAGGAATAAACCCTTGCCAGTTCTATCATCTGAACCAGTCTTACTAATAGTCTTATCACTTGATATACTTTTTTAAGTATAAATGAATGTATCAGCATATGTTAGAATAGTTGGTAACATGGGTGAATATCTGCTGCTCTTAAAACCTGAGAGTAGGACCTGCTCTTGTGATCGGGCGATCGGTATCAACCGAACTTTATTCGTCACTTGATCACCACTGTCCAATCACAAGAGTAGGGCCCTATTCTTGGGTTTTAAGAGCACCGGATCTCAACCCGGGCCGACATTAGCTGATCAAGTGATAATTAATAATTCTCAAAAAAATTAATTAATAAATCTTATGATAATTAATAATTCTTGTGATTTATAAAATATAATGTGTCATGGTTATAGACCCCGACACCAACTCATAAATAAATTAAGTTATTCTCAAGAAAAAAAAATATATCATAAATTAAGTCTTCCAACAACAAGAGAACGTACATCCATTGAAATATAATTTTTTTTTTAGTACGTGGATTCTGCATTTCTGCTGCTGTGGATTAATTGGGAATAATCGGCTGTCATGAACTAATGATATATCCAGCAAGACAATTGATTTAAAAAAAAAAAATCGTTCTGACTAAAAATAAATAGTTATTTAGCTGATCCATAGCATATGCCTCTTACATTTATGCATACATAAGAAATTAAGAATACATTATTTAACAAAGTTCATTATATTTATTTTTCACAAATTGGCAAATGTACAAAATTAATTTGAAATCATTGCAAGTATTTCTTTTATAAATATATTACTTTGGTTCTTAAGATAAAATGACGTTGTAAGGAAAATTAGAAAGTACATAATTAATGATTCGCATTAATTTGACTAGTTTCATATAAATTCTTCATTTTTATTGTATATTATTTTATAATGAAAGTTGCTATTGGAACAATTTACACATTATAAAAAATTTATATTTTCTTAGCTTTTTAAATATTTCTAATATATATTTTTTTCTAAAAATCCATTGTTTGTAAGTTGTAACTGTGATATATATATTGTTATTTAATTATTCCATATTTAGAGATTTTTTTTCATTGATAATAACTAAAAAAATGAACTTGTTATGTATTAAATAATTTCATGTTTTGTAGAAAACATGTTTAATTTTTGTTGAATTAAATACAAAAAAAATGTAAATCGAAAAAAAAATATTGACATATAAATTGTAATTAACATTCACATTATATATCTACTTATGTAATTATTTATCAATTAAAATCCTGAACGGTAAACAATCTGGACCGCTAATCCGCTATACATCAGCTGACTCTAAATCTTGGCCGCTTTTTTCTTTTTCCTTTTTTGGTTCTCTCGACTCTACTAGTCTACTGTTGTGTAAATTCATAGCCGGGAGTTGGCCACTCTCCTCCTTTTATCCTCCTGTCTAGAGGTGGCAAAACCCGACCCGACCCGACCCGAAATACCCGTCCGACCCGATCCGACTCATACCCGACCCAACCCGACCTGACATTTTCAGAAAGTCAAACTGACCCGACCCAATCCGACCTGACTCAAACCCAACCCGACCCGATATCAAACAGCATGCAATCCAACTCAAATCATCATACGATCCAAGAAAAGCTGATATTAAAATTGACCCGACCCGACCCGTCCATCACCCGACCCAAGATTTTCTAGAAAGTCAAACTGTCCCGACCTGTCCGACCTGAACCCCAACCCGACCTGCCCGACCTGAACCCCAACCCGACCCGCCCGCCCGCCCGCCCGATTTGCCACCTCTACTCCTGTCTCAGTCCCTCCCGCCGATCCAGCCTCTCTTTCACTCGCCAGTCCGAATGTCCGATCACCACCACAACCTTCTCAGTCACACTCTCTCTTTCTCAGTCGGATATTTATATATATACTCGCATATACATATAGTCCGACAAACCGCCCGCCATTTCTCCATCTCCTTTCATTTCTCAGTCGACCGAGCTAATATAAACTCTTTTTATCTCTCTCTCTCTCTCTCAGTCAGTAGCTAGGTCAGACCATCACCATCACCACCTCCGCCTCCTGTTGCTGTAACCTGTAATTAACGCACTCCACTCTCGCGCAAAGCCTCTTTGCTCCGCTTCTCGTATGTTCTACAAAAAAAGGCAGTTCCTCTCTTTCATCCGATTTTAATTTGTTTGTTTTTTTAAGAGAAAAGGTAGTAATTCTACTTCAGATGCTTGTTATCATATTGAGATATGTAATTTTTTTTTTTAATCAATGTAGAACATGTGATGCATGTATGCTTCCGGTATCATATTAAATGGCAATTAATTTGTAGAACTTCCCAATCAGAAATTGATCGAGCACTGGCTGCAGCTGGGAGCATATATATGGCCTGATTTTAGCTTTGTCAAATTGTATATATATATGAACAGACTAATGTACTATTGTTTAATTGCTATATGGTTGTTGAACTTATTAAAAGTTCATATTAATTTGACGAACTCACATATATATATGCTACTAGGACGCCTATACCGTATTTAAAAATTAAAATTTTAGTGAAAAACGCTATCAAGTTATAAATTTTACATGATTAGCATTGTTTAATTATGTTTACTTGTTTCCTCTAACTACAGGCAGATAGACAGATCTTCTTATTTTTCTCTTTTGCAATATATAATTCTTTAAATTTCCAGATAACAAGAACTTCCTTTGTTCGTAAATTACTGCTGCACCTAATTAATGGCAGGATTTGATTGATGGTAGTCTTTAATTTGCGTAACTTTCTCCGCTGCCTTGCACCCATCAATCTGGTGACATCTGGAATGCTTCCTTTCTTCCACAAATGTTGCTTTTCTTGATTTTTTGGTATGCTTCCTCAACTACAATGAACCGTGATTGATACTGAAATGTAGTAAATGGTTTGGTCATGTGGATACAATATGGTTCCATTTGTGGGGTACTATAATCAACATTATTTGTTCAAGGCTCATTAGTAATAATGGATTTTGCTGGAGAGCTCCCCGTAATATTTCATGCTCATTCCTTAATATTGAGACCTGGGTCTATTAAAGACCAGTTTGCCTTTTGAAAGGGTTTTAATTTTTAAACTTTTAATTTAAAATTGAAAAGGAGTTTCCTATCTAATAGAAAGCAATATGAATTCAAATTGCAAGAGAGGCTATACATATAGATTGTGCTTTGTTGAATTGGGTATTTGCAGATGTCAATCAAGTTTATCCAATCAAACTTAAATTCTCTATTCAGGTTATACAATTTGTTGTACGTTAAAAAAAAATGTGGTACAGGATATTGTTACCTCAATAGTATTTCGACTAATGCTTATAATAAATCTGTACATCCTCGAGGACTGTCAAAGATTCTCTATGTGTTTATACATCAAAGATGATGTTGGTTTATAAGGTCTATGATTTTCATATAGCACGTAGGTACTAAATATGACACTTCATTATTTTGTTGAGATATAAGTTGTGATGCCATCTACATGAGTTTTGTTACGAACTAAATTTGTAAGTATGGTGGAATGGCCTTTTCTTTGTTTCACATATTATTTTACAAATTAATGGTTGTTGTGTCTTTTTCAGTGTGGATCTGGGTATGAAAAACTGACATCACTGAAGAAAGCCTACTAGGTTCCGATTTGGGTACTGATCTGCCGCTGCATCAGAATTTTAATAAGGTTTGATTGCTGGCAACGATGAAGCTGTAATGCTAATTGTGTGTTAATTTTGTAAATTCTGATCAGGGAGTGATTAGATTCTCTTAATTTTTTTTCAAGATTATGTTTATAAACATAGAAAAGGTTACAAAGATATATCTGAATTTCATAAATTTTACTATTATGTTTGAGATTCTGAATGATTTCTGTACACCAGTTATGGTCACAATGTGGTCAAGTGTATCTTTATATCTTACCAATTTAGCAATCAGTTACAATTTGTGTTGCTTCAGTGGCCAGTTCATTTCTTTCTTAATTTCTCATGGTATCAGGCTATCAGCACTTACCACCCAAATGGCTCTTGGCTCTGCAATGTTCACATAGACATTGATAGTAGGCATTTTATCAGTCGAATGCTTGGTAACTCGTCAGTTTTGTTCTCTAACACATGTTTGCCTATGATCGATGTATGAACGTGAGGATTAAAAATCAATACAAGCCGGACATGCAATATCTGTCAATACTTTGCTCCCTCCCCTTTCTTTCTTATTCAGATCCATATTATTTAGTTTAGTCAAGTAGCTAGGTACGTACCAGCCTGTCTGAGACGTACTGGCACAAAAAAAATTGCCAATTAGCAGAGAGTTTTCAAATTTCTATCTATTCTTTTGTCCCCCCTTTACACAAGCACACAGTATTTTCTAATTAAGCAAGGGAAATGCCAAACGTGATTTCCTGCTTGAATCTCGATGCAACTAATTAAGGCTGTCAATGGTACCTTTCTGTTTGTTCACCCTATCGATATGACCGGTACAGATTCGGTATGGTATGGTAATACAAATGCTCTCACCCTATCGATACCACACCTAGATAGATTAGATTCAACCCGAATTGTATCAAATCATAACAACAATTATCCAAAATTCGGAATTTCGGATAACATGGTCCTATTATCCCAATCGAGACAGTTGGATCGAAACGGACATATCAGATTTATTCAGAGAAACCCTCCTCTTCAAAAACTGAACTTTGACGTCTATGCGAACTGTTCATTTTGATCTGACGATCCCGATCAGTCCTAGGACCTGTTAATTAACCCAAAGAAAAACAGATGCAATTATCAATCAAAAATATTGGTGTCAGATCGATCTGTCTATGATGAGGAGATGGAGCATTTTTTTTAGCTGTATTGAGTTGGCGTCAAATTCTGATATCCTCACATTACTCTGCAGCTATTGGCAGCAGGGGGGTGCCTAAACAAAACAAGAATTCAAACCAAAAATTTAAAAAGAGAGAGATTTAAATCCACCTTCTGATTTTGTGGCCTTGTGATATATATGCAGTGAAAACAATGTATATAAACAAAGGGAAACTCAGTAATAGATTTACACATACGCACACATACATTGAAGATTCATAAACTATATAACCCAACTAAAAGTTGAAAATGCATATGATAATACATGAGCTTTTTTGGGCATTTTTGGAAAGAATGTAACAATTGTATGCATTGTATACAGTTTTGCTTACGTTTATCACAACATCTAAATAATATGAAATACTGACCATTATCGTTTTTATTCATTGAAGGTATATTTATATATGGAGTTGAAAAGAAAAAGGCAAAAATTTCCCATAACAGTAACATGGAGGAAATTGAAGAAAAAATTATAAACAGCTCGAACCGCTATACTGTAAACTAAAATAAGGTTACATCTGGTGTTTACATGTCCACAATATTAAATATCACAAAATTTAAGATATGTGTTATAAAATTTAAGGTATGCTTTACAAAATTTGTGTTTATATGAACATATGGATGAGTGCTCATCCCCTGACTTACTGCATTGTACATTCACAACGTCAACCATTGGATTGTCTCGAGATTCGTGTCAGTTCATATCCCCTGCTGTACTGTATTGTGCAGTTCACAACGTCAGCCATTGGATCATCTCAACATCCGTGCTGGCACGAATCTCGAGACAATCAAGTTGCTGATGCTGTGAACTGCCCAATGCAGTTGCTTCCAAAAATTTCAAATTTCTTGATCCAATTGCATCATGGGATTCTCCTCTCTCTCTGTTTCAATATTCAATTGTGCATCACTCTCTCTCTCTCTCTTTACGAATAACGAATGCGCGATGAGCAGAATCTTCTGAAGCTTCCTATCATGGTGCCCATGAATTAAGTAATGCCTGCTGGTTAGGTGTTTGTCTATAAACATTATTATTCCATGAAGAGTCTGCAACTGCAAGCAAGTTGAATCTAGCATTATTCCATGAAGGGTCTGCATGTGTTGAACAATGGCGGACCTTGAGCCGAAATTAAGGAGGGGCCAATCAAGTTTAATTGAGTTTATAAGATACATTAATCAACAAATTTCAATAATTTACATGTAATAACTAATTTTAGGGGGGCAAACTCTGATTATTGAGTAATAATTCATTGATTTACATGTGTTTTTTACATAAAATATTAAGGGAGGCGACTGCCCCAGATGGCATCAACAGAGGTCTGCCTCCGGTGTTGAAGATGTGGTTTACTGAATCCTCATCCTGCAGTTTACACAATTCACATCTCCACATCAATTGCCATCCCCTTTTGCACAAATTAAGTCTGTATTTTCAGAACTCTATCCTGTATCATGATCATCCTTTTTTTTTTTTTTTTTTTTGAAAGAGAGGCATATATGCCCATTTTCATTTCTGAAAACTTCGAAGTTTTAGTTACAACCTGTAACCCAGGACCCTCATCATATATACAAGTTCTTAGCCCTGATCGACATCATAAACATCTTAGAAGAATCAAGCAAGAAAAAGAACAGGAAACCATGATCATCGTTGTGGAACTTTATATTTCCAAAATCTTTCTAGTTCAGGAATTTCTTTAGATTGTGAGTTTTTTATCATGAAGTAATAACATGATTTGCTAAGTACTGTATCGATCTATATCAGTCTAATGTCTGATCCATATATACATTCAGAAAATGTAACCACTTGTGATATGTCTGCACACTAGTTATACCGTTAAGCAATCGTAATCGATTTTTGAACATTGATCAAGACTCTATAGCTTTACACTTCAACAAATTAAAATAATTATACAAGTTATAATTGAATGTACACACCACGTATCAAAAAGCAAAATAGAAAGAAAAATATACACACCATGCTGGAATCAAAGAAAACCTGCAAGTAAAAGTGTTTGGTAAATAAGCAACAATTGCAATCAAACCACGTAATTCAACACAATTTGTCGGTCAACGAATGTTCATCTAAGCCATTTCCTCCTCGCCTTCCTCCAAATTCTCCTTGGCCACCTCCTCGAGCGACTTGCCCTTGGCCTCTGGCACAAAGACGGTCATGACCAAACCCAAGAAATTTGACACGGCAAGCACAAAAAGTGCGTTACGCAGTCCAATACCCTTGGGATAGCCACGATCCCTCGTCTCAGGGGTTCGTCCCTGAGCTGCATACAAGAAACCAAAAGCACCAATTATGGCTCCAGCCTTCCCGGCGGCAGCTGAGATACCGTGACAGGTTGACCTGAGCCTGGCCGGGAAGATCTCTGCTGGGACAATGAAGGTGGTTGAGTTGGGGCCGAAATTTGCAAAAAAGAAGGTCAATCCGTACATGATCACAAAACCGGCGTGGTGGCCTGGTGTGGTCCAGTGGTGGTACGGAATAGCGAGACCAAGCATGAACACGGTCATCATGAAGAATCCCATCATCTGAATCCAGAACCGACCGATGATATCAATGAAGGCCACAGTGAACCAGTATCCAGGTACGGTACCACAGAGTGCAATGTAGGTCTGTGCACGGGAGATTTTGAATACCTCCTCAATGGCGTTCATGGTGCCAGCCTTTGGAATCCATCCGACCTTGCTGAAGATGTCCTTCTGGAAGAGGTTCTGGCTGTAGAAGGCAATGTCCAAGAAGAACCAAGTAGATGTAGTGGCAAGCAAGTGTAGCCCGTGGCGCTTTACAAATTGGTGGGAGAAAAGTCCCCATTGATCGGCACCCACAACATTGGTCTCGACCTTATCAAGATCCTCTGAAATCTCCTCGTGAAGGACCTTGGACATGTCGGTAGCTGCCTGCTTGGTGTTACGGGCAACAAGAGCTGTGTAACGTGCAGTTTCGGGCATCCGCATTCTCCAGTAGAAAGTCAATGCAGCCGGGATGGCACCGAACATGAGGATGATACGCCATACGTAGTCTGCCTCTGGCACGGTAGAGCCTGCACGGTTCTGATTGTAGGATGGAGCTGGGTACGCTCTTTTGAAAATAGCTGACACTATCAGTGAGACGACGGCGGCAAACAATATGCCAAAACCCTGCGTGGTATCAACGGGATCATTAGTGACTCCTTTTCATTTCCAATTTCAATATGCTTAAGGATTTTATTCGGTTGATCGCTTATACTTTGTTACCGTGCAGATATGATCAATCAAAAAGGAAGATTAAAGAAAGCCTTGTTAATTTTTCGTTTGAATGCTAAAGCTCATTTTAATTTATTTCATCATAATTAGTAAGTAAATTGGATAATCTATAAATATAATTTGATATCTGGATTGCCAAATTGTGCCGCAACGGTCTTTTATCTTGTAATACTAAATTTTTGCTTACCTGCATGGCGAAGACAGCAGCAATGAATGAGCCACGTGTTTTCTTGTTGGCATACTCAGACATGATGGTAGCGGATAGAGGATAATCGCCACCAACACCGAAACCCAACCAGAAGCGGAAGAAGCAAAGTGTTGTGATGACACCCTTTGGTTGATGTCCAAAGGAAAGACCCGACGCAAGAGAGCATACAACCATCATAATCAACGTGAAACCGTACACACTCTTCCTGCCGAGTCTGTCACCGAGCCAACCGAAGAAGAGCTGGCCTGCGAGGGTTCCGCAAAGGGCCACACCGGTCACCGCAGCGGACACATTTGGTGGAAGTGTCCCGGGGTTCTTGTAGGTGAGGTCCGTGTAGTAAATACGTCCAATAAGCTTCGACACGAGCCCAATAGCGAAGAGATCGTACGCATCGGTGAAAAATCCCATTCCGGCAATCACAATTGCCAGGAAATGGTATCCCTGCGTCTTGGCCTTGTCGAGCTTATCGAGAACTGTTAGCTGTGCGCGCGGCATTTTCGCTGATTATAGTGAAGTTCCTTCCCTCTTCTTCTTGATTGTTACCTGAGCCTGCAAGAGCAAGAACAACAACTCTTATAAGACCTAATTGTCAAATATGCAAGCCTGCAAGATATATATATATCCTAATTAGGAGCTTAATTAACTTGCTAATTAATATATATGATGTGTGATTAACTAATGCTGTTAATCTATATATACCAAACAAGATTACATATACAGATCGACTCTGCAAAACCTCAAATCTTGAATGTAAAATGCTCGACAAAATTCTATCAACCAAGGAGAGAATGCTTGATAAATCCTTGAGGAATTAGCTACATACCTTGATAATGAAGTTTTTGAAGAGGAGAATAGAACTGTGCACTTGATCTTGCCGCCTATCCACGGTACGGTATTTATACAGAAGTGTGAAAATCAAGAGTCCCATCTACGCGCCGTAATATGAGCCTCGATATTATTTTACTCGGGGTCAACTCTCTCGGATATTCCAATATCCTTTTCAGACTTTTCTGCCCCCCATCTAGCTCACAGATCATAAATTAATAAAGCATTTCTATATTTGATCCAACTTCTTTGTAAGCTGTACGTCGACATAAACCCGGTAGCTCATATATATCCAACTGTAAGAACAAAACCGGCATGTGTGATGGTACATAGATAGGATTTGGTTCAAACCCTTTTGGATTTAGATTGTTAACAAATGTACAGGATGCTATGTTTGGAGCCTAATCCAATTCTTGCTTTAAATTAACTGAGGTTGGATCAGGTCAAGTTTTAAGCATCTGTACAAGTTCAACTTATTAACAGTATATAAAATTTCTCAATTTATGCCACTTCAGATCTCAAATTGTTTAGCTTTTAATGATTCTTGAACATACTGCAGATTGTGCAAATTTCTTAGTATTGGATCAAAATTAGATAAACACAGGGTTGTTTCAGTATCTCATGATCAGGTTAAGTTTCAGTTGTTTTGGTTCTGAAACTTTTTTTTTTTCCAAATTTCAGGTCAATAATATAAACTAGGTAATGTATTGTTTGGTTTCAGGTTTTTCACTTTGAGAATCTCATGTTTCAGATTGTTCAAGCTTAGGTCTGAATCTGTTTAATTTCCAGTTATTTTATATTGAATCATTTCAGGTTATGGGTCATATATAATTCATACTAGTTTAAATTATGCACCCATATATCAATGGATAAGTACTGTAAAAAAATATAAATAAAACTAAAAACATTGTTTTTTTTTTTTTTTAAAGAAGAAGAAGAAGAAGTACAACTGAATATTTAAACAAATAAATAGAGTGCAAATTACTAAACGTAACGCATAATAATTAATTAACAGCTAGCTGCTAGTAAGCCATATACACACGTCTGACAGCCAATTAGTCTGAAAGTTCCAAACTCAATTAGATATTAAATTGCAATTCAACATGGAATCAAAGTGAGCAAGGAATATCCGAGGAATAAAACGTTTCAACTTCAACGCTAGCAGCAGCTGGTAGCTGTCAGGAGACTTTCATTTCTATACACAAATCACATAAAATATTGCAATGCATTAATTGATATATATATATATATATATGAAGTTATAGTTTATTATTATCGATCAAAAGAAAGATATTTATCAACTGAAAGTAAAATATGTGGTAGTTTCTGTTAGCATTAACAATGCCCCAAATGACAGGATCAAGAGAGGACAAAGTTAATCATTTAGACATTAATTACATTTTTTTTTTTCTGACCAACATATCTAAAGTAAGCAATGGATATGCATTAGCTTAAGCAGTCAATGGAAAATAATCAAAATATTAATTTCCTGATAATATTCAATATCTGTCAGAGAAAGCAATGGGCTTTTCTGAAACAATTAAAAAGAAGTTGCAATGTATATACTGTTACAATAACATGGAATTTAGTTTCTGGTACTTGAAATCTGAAAGCTAAATTTAAGTGTTGTACTGGGCCCTTGAAGGTTACTCTTAGTAAGCCCATTATCTTTTGGGTTGGATTTTATCGTTAATTAATTATCTTTTGGATTGTCAATGAAACAGGTTAATACAGACAATCTATTCAAAAAAAAAAAAAAAAATTTGTGATGGGTATTATTTGAATCTTCTTTAGCAATTTGTAATTAGCATGTTATGTTTTAGGAAGCTTAATTTGAAACAGTCAAACAAAAGTGATACCAATAGTATAAATTACAATCAAATGTACACACCATTTTAAGTGTAAAACAAAAGAAAAGGCAAATGAAATAACTCAAGAACTCCACACACTGACACACCCCACTGTCTTCAGAAAAAGCAAAAAAAAAAAAAAAAAAAAAAAAAAAAAAAAACACACACACACACAAGTAAAAAATTGCTGAAATTAAAAACAAATGCAATCAAACCTCAGAATTTTACACTGTGAATAAGCATAAGGTGTCTGTCAAGCCTAGACACGGCTTTGCTCGTCACCTTCGCCCAAATTCTCCTTGGCCACCTCCTCGAGCGACTTGCCCTTGGCCTCCGGCACGAACAAGGACATCACAGTGCCAACGAAGTTGGATACAGCAAGCACAAAGAGTGAGTTACGCAGTCCAATTCCCTTCGGGTAGCCGCGATCCCTTGTTTCTGGGGTTTGTCCCTGAGCAGAATACAAGAAACCGAAAGCACCGATTATGGCTCCAGCCTTGCCAGCAGCAGCCGAGATACCGTGACAGGTTGACCTGAGCCTGGCTGGGAAGATCTCTGCCGGGACAATGAATGTGGTCGAGTTGGGGCCAAAGTTTGCGAAAAAGAAGGTCAACCCGTACATGACCACGAAACCTGTATGGTTACCCGGTTTGATCCAATGGTTGTATGGAAAAGCGAGACCGAGCATGAACACGGTCATCATAAGGAATCCCATGAGCTGAATCCAGAACCGACCGATGATGTCAATGAAGGCCACGGTGAACCAGTATCCAGGTACAGTACCGCAAAGTGCAATGTAGGTTTGTGCGCGGGAGATCTTGAACACCTCCTCGATTGCGTTCATGGTGCCCGCCTTCGGAATCCAGCCAACCTTGCTAAAAATGTCCTTCTGGAAGAGGTTCTGACTGTAGAAAGCAATGTCCAGAAAGAACCAAGTACTTGTAGTGGCGAGCAAGTGAAGCCCGTGGCGCTTTGCGAATTGACGGGAGAAAAGTCCCCATTGATCTGCACCCACAACATTAGTCTCAATTTTGTCGACATCCTCTACGATCTCCTCTTTCAGGACCTTGGACATGTCGCTGGCCGCCTGCTTGGCGTTGCGTGCGATAAGGGCCGTGTAACGTGCGGTTTCGGGCATCCGCATTCTCCAATAGTAAGTCAATGCTGCTGGCACAGCACCGAACATAAGGACGATACGCCATAAATAATCAGCCTCCGGCACAGTGGATCCAAGAGGGTCCTCGTTATAGGATGGGGCTTTGTACTTCGCCTTGAAAGCGGCCGACACAACAAGTGAGACGACGGCCGCAAACAAGATGCCAAAACCCTGCACAATTAATGTCAGATTGCCGGTGAGTACTGACACTATTAGGTTATTTTAATATTTAAGTTAAAAAAATTATAAAAATGACACACAATCTGACCTGCATTGCGAAGACGGCGGCAATGAACGAGCCACGGGTACGCTTGTTGGCGTACTCGGACATAATGGTAGCAGAAAGAGGATAGTCGCCGCCAACACCGAACCCCAACCAGAAGCGGAAGAAACACAGCGTCGCAATCACGGCTTTCGGCTGCTGACCAAAAGACAAGCCCGAGGCGAGGGAGCAAAACACCATCATGATAAGAGTAAAACCATACACACTCTTCCTGCCAAGCTTGTCACCGAGCCATCCGAAGAAGAGCTGGCCAGCGAGCGTCCCGCAGAGGGCCACGCCGGTCACCGCAGCGGATACGTTCGGCGGAAGGGTCCCGGGGTTCTTGTAGGTGGGGTCGGTGTAGTAAATGCGGCCGATGAGCTTGGAGACGAGGGAGATGATGAAGAGGTCGTATGCATCTGTGAAGAAGCCCATGCCGGCAATGACAATGGCCAGGAAATGGTATCCCTGTGTCTTGGCCTTGTCCAGCTTCTCCAACACGGCCAGTTGTTCCCGCGGCATTTTTGCTGATTGCTGTGGATCTCCTTTCTCTTTATCTATTTGGTTTTCTGTATGTATTGGAAATTCAGTTTAAGTAACATGACTGACAGCATCTGATATATATGAACAAATATTGTTTCATATCAGGAAAGCTATGTATATGAGATAATTAATGAGAATATATATATGATTAATTACTTAACTACAAGAGAAATCAAATTAATTAGATTTCACTAATCACTACAAATTCATGTAAGAAATCAAACAGCAGCTCTAACTACCAGAACAGAAATTCAAACCTAGCTTTAATCCGAAATAATAGATAAAATTCTTTTTAGTGAAGGATTCAGGAAATGCATATATGATATATGCGTTTGATCACATACCTCAAAACTCAAATAAAATGCTCAAGTTTGAAGAAAGAGAGCAGAGCAGAGCAGAACTGCACTTGACTTGAGACTTGAATATTGTTGCCTATCCTTCATTCCTTTATGTGCTATTTATAGTGCTATCCTCCGGTACATTTGCCGTACTCCGTACCGTACCTAATAATATTACAATAATGTTATTTAACCCCTGGTCAACTCTCTGAATTATCCATTCATAATTCATTATTCGCTTCCGTCCGGACTTTATCTCCTTACGCCTCTGTACGGACTTCCTCTCCTTACATTTCCGTACATAAGAATTTCTGTACTTTTTCAAAGGAAAAAGAAAAAGAAAACAGTATATTTTTCCTACATGGATTGGATCATTGGATTGATAAGAAATGCTGCTATTTTAGGAGAAATATCTATAATTCTTTTAATATTTTAATACCATCAATTATTAAACATGTTTTTCTTTTCAAATCTCTTGGAAATATGTGTTTTTTTATATGATTTTATGCTCTCCCTGTTTTTTTTTTATTTTTATAATTCTTTTATTTGTTGGACTTGCCATATATATATCTCTCTATATTAAAAAGCACGTAAGGAATGGATATCTCCATTACGGTCTCATGAAAATCTCTCTATATTAAAAAGCACGTAAGGAATGGAGATCTCCATTGTGGTCTCATGAAAAATGGTTAGATGGGACTGCAATGGAGGGTCCAGATTGTATCTTGCCGTCAGATCTGCGGTGCATGATGAATCTAATATTAAATCAACGGTTGGATGGTTTTGAGGGCCATGATTAATCTTATTTTGGATCCAAAATAGATATCCATAATCCATAGTTAATCTTATTTTGGATATTGAACATTTTCAAATATGGATATCTCCAGGCGGTCTCATGAAAAATGGTTAGATAATACAAATATCAAACTTTCATAATACTCTCTCTCTGCAATTCGCATTATATAAGTAATATAACTTTTGTGAGATCATTATATTGTTCATTTAAATGAAAATGGAAATTACATAATATATATAAAACTTGTCCGCTGCATCGCGCGGGTACGCTACTAGTATGTATATAAGAGGAGGGATCGTCAATAGTTATCTTAATAATCTTGACAATAAAATTTTTCAAAAAATATATTTAAAAAATCTTAAAAATTGAAAAAAGTTTATATATGTATTCTAAACCTCATAGATTAATTATTTTCAATTATAACTAATTTAGGACATTTAACGGTCATAATATTAGCCCCCAAAAAATCTTTTAATGGATTTTCTCATGTTTATATATATGCACCACTCGTGCCTCTTACGCCCGCTCAGAAAGTGATTATACTAAATATATATATATATATATATATATTGTAATATATAAGAAACAGTAATTTAATAAATATGCAACATTAATAAAGGTAAAAGCCTTACATTCTTAATATGAAAACTATGTACTATGTAGCAAACAAATTCAAGTAACCGGCCGGGCAGTAAAAAACACACACTTCCATCGATCACAGCTGCAAAAGTTATTCATGTCAAATATAAGTTTCGATGCAACGTGGAATAATCCAAAGAATAAACTTTGTCCGTTCTAAATATATATAAAGAAGAATTAAAGACTCGTAGATACTTTCAGGAATTAATAAAGGAATTAAATATATATATATATATAAATTAATAGATCAATGAATTGGTGTAAGATCCAACTATATATATTTGTGGGAGACCACAATCAGATTAATATAATCATACCAATGCAAAAAATTGTCATAGCCCAATTCCTGTTAATTTTGCATTTCCCTTTTGGAAGATTTAGTTAGAAATTTAGAATCGTATTAATTATTCTTATGCTATCTATTGGATTTTTTTCATATAACTCTCTAAATTTATATTTGATAGCAGGGAGGGAAAAAAAGAAGTTAATAGAGCTCATTAGTTTGCTTGGAGTGAAAATTGACATAATATCAAATTAAATTAAATATTAATTTTTTTCGACTTAAATTGAGAAATTTTCTCTATAAATATATAAATTGAGAATTTTAATGACTATACATCGTGATAACATCATACTTTTGTTTGACATTGCAAAACAGAAGCAACTAATTGACTAGGTCTCCAGAAAAATAGAAAAAGGGTAGCTGCCAAAAAAAAAATAGACATAACATTTTGCCATGGCATAAATTTTAAGATAACATATCCGGACAGTAAAAACCTTACCACCCAAAAAAAAAAAATACCAAACATGCATGTTTTGGTTGTGTTTTTGTGCTAATATGGTAACAATGGATCAAACAAACAAACAAAAAGAAGTACTTAATTAATTTCTATATGAGGAGATGTATGTACTTTCTGTTTTGAGATAATTAACATGGCAGTCAAACTCTAGAGGTTAAACATATTATATATATGAGAAGGCTAGGGGATTCCGGATTTGTATATGCTACCATTAAAAACTATGGTAGGGTGCTACCATATATATATTGTCACTTACAGCGGGTCCATTATTATTAATGAAAAAGCACCCCTATTTCTAAAAATCTCAGCCGTTTAAAGTAATCCGACGGACTGTATAAAATAAATATGCAGCATCATGCCATAACTTTTTATTACGGGTGCAACTATGAGAATTCCATCAGTTTAGAAAGATAAATTAAATATGAGAGTTTTAATAATTTAATTAGAAGAGTGAATACCTGAGTTCATTTAGAAAGATAAAAACGTTATTATGAAATCTAAAGAATATTTTGGATAGATATATCATGGCTTTCTGTTTTGGACAGGATTTTTTCTAAAATATCATTTTTTAATTCATTTACAAAAATTGTTCTTTTTATGATGTGTACTTTAAAGGTACGGTATAGCTAGCTTAGCTCATTCTGAAGTTTAAAATTCAATTAAAATATTTTTGAAATTTTTAATTCCCCAAGGGATCACAACTGGAACGTGGAATATGCGAGGAATAATACCGTTCAACGTTCATAGTTGTCAGGAGACGTACTTTGACATTGTAAATATATTGAAAAAAAATGCAATACGTTGACATTATGATATATGATGCTGGAGTTGAGTATAGCAAATAACATAATACATATATATATATATATATGTTCGGTATTTCTCCATTTGACACTAACTGAAAGCTATTGAATTAAAACTTAAAAGTTAGAATAGCTAACATGTATATTATCATTTAACAATGCACCAGACGACAGGATGCACTTCTGACCAACATATTAAAGTAATAATTAAAGCGAGCAATATTAATTCATTTTTTTATTCATATAGAAAGTCAATGGAAGCTATTAATTCCGTACATTCCTTGCAAAATTTGTTCACTGATGTCTTTTTTTTTTTTGTGAGGAAATGTTCACTGATGTCTACTGTCTTTCTGGAAAAATGCAAAGAGATTTCTGCGAATAGCTAGCGCAGCATTTAATCCGCTTGTCAACTTATATTATAGGTCACTGTTGGACCTGCATAACATGCACAACGATCATTGTTAAAAAAGAATGCAAGTTTTATTCGTGCTCAAATGTTGAATGATTGAGATTTAATAAGAGAAAACCTAAAAAGAGCAAATCTCAATCATACATTCATATTTATGAGTGAGACCTACCGTCACAAAGATTTTTGTCCATATCTCCATAGAGACCACCTGGCGCGCCCCGTTGTCTAGCCGATGCGGAATTCTTTTGTTGCGTTGTCCACCATGGCGAAAGGTGCTACGGATGTCTTTATTTTTTAATTTAACTAGACTGTCTTGTCAAAATTTCAATGCATTGTCCTTGTGATAAATTTTTATCTTATTAACTTTTTTTTTAACACGGCCCCTTTTTTTTTTGAAATGAACATCCCGCTCAAAATCAAATGGGCGGTCTCTAAAGCCCGGACAACAACTATGGCTGACTAGTAACGAATCCATTATTTACTGTAACTAGTTTGTGATAAAATGTAATAATATTGATGTGCGTGTGTAAACAAATATAGTACTAAATTAGTAACGAATCCATTATTTATTGTAACTAGTTTGTGATAAAATGTAACAATATTGATGTGCGTGTGTAACCAAATGTAGTACTAAATAGACTTCAACATCATGTTGCTCATTTATAATATGAGGGATCCAATAACTATGGGCATTGACCATTTTTTTATTTATACATAAATTGAAAAATCTAAGCCGTTAGATGTATTATATATTACCTCAATAACATATACATAAAAAATGATAAAGTATTAACATTGTTTCGATAGTCATCAAGAGAGGAGAAAATATCATAAAACTTGAACCGTTGATTTTTGTTAATGCTTGATGCACATGTAAATAAAATCAAAATAATATAATTTTTTGTATACACATAAAATATGATATATACAACATATTCTATCAATTAGTTTCGTTATTTAAGAATTTAAAATGTAGTTATTTAAGATTTAATTTCACGGTCACTGATCGGTCACCAAAAATATGGTTATTTGATCCCTCCTCTTGTAATATATACAAAATATAGTCATGGCAAATTTTGTAAGAACCACCGATCATATATAGAACATTATTGTGTAAGTGTAACAATCTATTTGTGTAAGGAAAACAGAAGCAGTTAATTGTAGTAACGATTTATTTGTTGCATGTAATCATGTGTACTGATAAGTGTAACAAAATTGGAATAAACATGTAACAACACCGTCTGATTTGGTAACTAGTACATAACTTAGTGTGACAAAAAAGAAGAGGAAATGCGACCAAAATAGCATTTAATAAAACATTTTGTTCAAGAAAACAAAGTTTGCACAAAAGGTGATTTTTGTAACAACTTGGCAATTTTTTTTAACTGTAATAACAATACGCTTTGACAAAATATACAGAAATTTTGACAAACATTGCTATTAGTATAACAAGTTATCAAAATAAATGTACCAAACACAATAGCAAAAGAAACAATGAAAACCAACCAAAACATCCCTCCATCAGGGTTTACCTTTAAGACCTGAGTTCTAATTTGAAATGCACAGCACAACTGATGGTGGGGATCGGAAACATAATACAATCCGATATATACATGTGGTACCATTTGGAGAGGCAAAATTCGAAATTGAAAAAGAAACCCTAATAATCGGACCGGCGAAATGGTTTGGGTGCGTTTTAATGGCGATTTGACGGAATTTAATTGCCGGACAAGAAGGTCTACAGCACTGAGGTAGGGATAATGATAACAGCGCTGAGTCAGAGGGAGTGATCAGTTTCTAGGGTGTCACTAGGATGCTGTGGCCATGACACGTCCGCATGAAAGTCAACGATGGTCCGATGGAAATTTTGACCCAATGGACAGAAGGTGTTTCTGTTGAATGATTGAGATTTAATGACATCGGATATCAATAAAGCTAGTGGTATATATCGTATCTCTTCTCTTATTTTATACAGTTCGTTGGATTAGGGTCCGTATCTGCTGCCATTAAAAACAATGGCAGGGTCCTGCTATAAGACACTGACAGGTGGGACCCACAAATAAAGGACCCACCTGTCAGTGTCCAATGGCAGGATCCTGCCGTTGGGAAACTATGGCAGCAGATACAAATCCGTTGGATTACCCTAAACAGCTGAGATTTTTAACTAGGGGTGCTTTTTAATTATAATGGACCCAGCTGTAAGTGACAATATAGGGTTGCACCCTACCATAGTTGGTGGTTCTCAGCCGAAGTGGGCCGAGCACCGGTACAAGGAGTAAGCCTTATACAAGTGTCTAACCTGTTAGCCAATGTTCAATCCCTAACTCTAAAATCTGGAGTTACTTATATAGCCTTAAGGGTGTGCTCCAGAAGGGGGGAGAGGTGGGGAGGGGAAGAAAGGGGAGGGCTGATCAAGTTTGGAGTTATATGTCCAAGATCATGTTAGTTGCTCCATAATTACAATTTGTATCTTGTTACCCTCCTCTCATCTCTAGTAATTGTAGTTGTAGCGCAAGTAACATAACTTTGGGCAGGTAACTCCAATCTTGATCAACTCTCCCCTCCCTTCCCCTACCCTAAGGATCCAACCAAGTCCTTTGTTTGTATCCAATTCTAAGCTGAAGAACATCAAGTGGATGAGTTAAGATCTTCTGTGCCCTGGTGTGACCATATCTATGTGTGTTGATGCTTGCGGGCGGGTATGGATCCCGGCCTGGGCTTGGCATGCCCCATTTTTACTATCTGGATATGTCATAATTTTAATGTATGCCAAGGCAGAATGTTGTCTATATTGGCAGCTACCCTTTTTCTATTTTTCTGGAGACTTATATATTCATGAGCATGCTGGCAAGTGAGTATGATGTTATCACTATGCATAATCATTAAAATTCTCCATTTATATATTTGTAGAGAGACTTTCCCAATTTAAATTGGAAAAATAAATACTTATATATTATGTTAATTTTCACTCCAAGCAAACTAATAAGCTCTATTACCTTTTTTTCCGCCCTGTTATCAAATATTAATTTACAGTGTTATATGAAAACATGATCAATAGATAGCATAAATATAATTAATAGGATTCTAACTAAATCTTCCAAAACAGAAATTCAGAATTAACAGGAAGGGCTATGACAATTTTTCAAAATATTTCCCATTGGTATGATAATATTAATCTAATATCGTGGTCTCCCACAAATATGGTTGGAGCTTACACCAATTCATTGATCTATTAATTTATATATATTTAATTCCTTTATTAATTTCTGAAAGTATTCTGCCAGTCTTGAATTCTTCTTTATATATATATATTTTGGACAGACAAAGTTTATTCTTTGGATGATTCCCGTTGCGTCGAAACTTATATTTGACACGAATTACTTTTGCAGCTGTGATGGAAGTCTGGTTTTTACTGTCCTGTTCTTGAACTTTTATTTAGATAAAGATGAGGTCAAGTCACTTAAATTTAAATATCCATAAAAAATCTCACATCCGAATTTCGAACCTGCAACCTCCTGCCTGAAAGCATTGTCCTTACCCACTAAACCAAAGGCCGGTTATTCTTTGCCCGGCCGGTTACTTGAACTTTGTTTCCATTCGTATATAGTTTTCATATTAAGAATGCAAGGATAGGGGATAAAGTCCGTACAGAGAAGCGCAAGGAGACTGGAAATGAATAAATAATGAATGGATAATTCAGAGAGTTGACCAGGGGTTAAATAACATTTTTATAACATTATCAGGTACGGAGTACGGCAAATGTACCGGAAAATAACACTATAAATAGCACACAAAGGATAGGCAACAATATTCAGGTCTCAAGTACCGCAGTTCTGCTCTGTTCTCCCTTCTTCAAACTTGAGCATTTTATTTGAGTTTTGAGGTATGTGATCTAACGCATATTATGCATTTCCTAAATCCTTCACTAATAAGAATTCTGCCGATTATTTTTCTGATTTTAAGTTTGAAGTTCTGATTTAGAGCTCCAGTCTGGTAAGGATAAGTATTATGATCCTTACATGAATTAATTCAATTTGATTACATCAAATTAACTGGCCCGTAATGTGTATTAATTGTGTATTGAAATCTGAATTTGATCTCTCTTGTAGTTAAGTAATTAATCATATATTCTCATTAATTATCTCATATAGTCATATACATAGCTTTCCTGAAATGAAACAATATTTGTTCATGTGTCTGATATATATTGGATGCTGTCAGTCACGTTACTTAAACTGAATTTCCAATACAAGCAAACGAAATTCAGAAATTATGTGCAATCAGACAACGACAAAACAATTTTGTAGCCATCTTTTGTTTTATTATTATTATTATTATTTTGAGATAAAAGAAGAATTTAAAATTTCGTGCAAGTAAATTTAAATGCTTATCCCACTCAACTTTTGTTTTTTTTTTTTTCCATTGCAGCAAAAAGAAAAAAAAAAAAAACAAATTACGATAAAGGAGTCGACAACAATCAGCAAAAATGCCGCGGGAACAACTGGCCGTGTTGGAGAAGCTGGACAAGGCCAAGACACAGGGATACCATTTCCTGGCCATTGTCATTGCCGGCATGGGCTTCTTCACTGACGCATACGACCTCTTCATCATCTCCCTCGTCTCCAAGCTCATCGGCCGCATTTACTACACCGACCCCACCTACAAGAACCCCGGGACCCTTCCGCCGAATGTGTCCGCTGCGGTGACCGGCGTGGCCCTCTGCGGGACACTCGCTGGCCAGCTCTTCTTCGGATGGCTCGGCGACAAGCTTGGCAGGAAGAGTGTGTATGGTTTTACTCTTATCATGATGGTGTTTTGCTCCCTTGCCTCGGGATTGTCTTTTGGCCAGCAACCGAAAGCCGTGATTGCAACGCTGTGTTTCTTCCGCTTCTGGTTGGGGTTCGGTGTTGGCGGTGACTATCCTCTTTCCGCTACCATTATGTCCGAGTACGCCAACAAGCGTACCCGTGGCTCGTTCATTGCCGCCGTCTTCGCAATGCAGGTCAGATTGTGTGTCATTTTTATAATTTTTTAACTTAGATATTAAAGTAAACTAATAGAGTCAGTACTCATCAACAATCTGACATTGTGCAGGGTTTTGGCATCTTGTTTGCGGCCGTCGTCTCACTTGTTGTGTCGGCCGCTTTCAAGGCAAAGTACAAAGCCCCATCCTATAATGAGGACCATCTCGGATCGACTGTGCCGGAGGCTGATTATTTATGGCGTATCGTCCTTATGTTTGGTGCTGTGCCAGCAGCATTAACTTACTATTGGAGAATGCGAATGCCCGAAACCGCACGTTACACGGCCCTCATTGCACGCAACGCCAAGCAGGCTGCCAGCGACATGTCCAAGGTCCTGAAAGAGGAAATCGTAGAGGATGTAGACAAAATCGAGACTAATGTTGTGGGTGCAGATCAATGGGGACTTTTCTCCCGCCAATTCGCAAAGCGCCACGGGCTTCACTTGCTAGCCACTACAAGTACTTGGTTCTTTCTGGACATTGCTTTCTACAGTCAGAACCTCTTCCAGAAGGACATTTTTAGCAAGGTTGGCTGGATTCCGAAGGCGGGCACCATGAACGCAATCGAGGAGGTATTCAAAATCTCCCGCGCACAAACCTACATTGCACTTTGTGGTACCGTACCTGGATACTGGTTCACTGTGGCCTTCATTGACATCATCGGTCGGTTCTGGATTCAGCTCATGGGATTCCTTATGATGACCGTGTTCATGCTCGGTCTCGCTTTTCCATACAACCATTGGATCAAACCGGGTAACCATACAGGCTTCGTGGTCATGTACGGGTTGACCTTCTTTTTCGCAAACTTTGGCCCCAACTCAACCACATTCATTGTCCCAGCAGAGATCTTCCCAGCCAGGCTCAGGTCAACCTGTCACGGTATCTCGGCTGCTGCTGGCAAGGCTGGAGCCATAATTGGTGCTTTCGGTTTCTTGTATTCCGCTCAGGGACAAACCCCAGAAACAAGGGACCGCGGCTACCCAAAGGGTATTGGACTGCGTAACTCGCTCTTTGTGCTTGCTGTATCCAACTTCATTGGCACTGTCATGTCCTTGTTTGTGCCGGAGGCCAAGGGCAAGTCGCTCGAGGAGGTGGCCAAGGAGAATTTGGGCGAAGGTGATGAGCAAAGCCGTGTCTAGGCTTGACAGACACCTTATGCTTAAATTCACAGTGTAAAATTCTGAGGTTTGATTGCATTTGTTTTTAATTTCCACAAGTTTTTACTTGTGTTTTTTTTTCCTTGTTTTCTGAAGCAGTAATGTGTGTGTGCAGTTCTGAGTTCTTTTCATTTGCCTTTTGTTTTACTCTACATGCATGGTGTGTACATATATATATATGCCTATATATGGCCTTTGGGCAAGGTTAGAAATGGGAAAAAAAAAAAAAAAAAGAACAATGGATATATAGTTTCAAAAAAAAATCAAATCAAGAGATATATAGATTTATTATGTCAATGTATATATAGTTGGAAAAACAACACAACATTTAATTTTGCTTGTACAATATAAAAAAAAAAGGGGGTAATACCACCACACCCCTCTAAACTATCTCCTTGTGACAAGTTGCCTCCCAAATTTTAAAATGTGACAAACACCCTCCTAAACTATGTATTTTGTGACAAACACACCCCCACCAGCTAATTAACCCTTTAATGATGCATTTTGATGTGTCAAAAGACTAAAATGCCCTTGTATGTTTGTGTCAAAATATATTTAAAGTATTTATGTTGTATGGAATTTTATTTTACAAAAAATCCTAATAAATTAAGAACAAAAAATCAAAATTTATGCCTCGTATGTTTATGCCATCATTCAATAAATATTCACAATAAATTATTTAATTTGGTATATCATTTCTAGTAATTTTCTTTGACACTTTAAGATTATCATTATAGACAAAATATATTTATACAATAAACTGAAACAATTTTTTTAAAAAAAACTAAAAATTGATGTCATTTTATTTATTTTAAAATAAAAATACAACATTGTCAAATTAAAAAATGTTTAGCATTTTAAATCAAATTATAAAAGTAGCGTATTATATTATTATTATTGATTTTCCTAACGCATTTAAAATAAATACACAAAATATTGAACGCAAAATTTATTATAATAATAAAAAAATTCTGATTAATTTTGTATTCTTTTAGGTAAATCTAGATTTTTTGTAACATAAATTCCATGCAACATACATTGTTATATAATTATTAAATATTGTGACACAAGCATATATGGGCATTTTAGTCTTTTGACACATCAAAATGCATCATTAAAGGGTTAATTAGCTGGTGGGGGTGTGTTTATCACAAAATACATATTTTAGGGGGGTGTTTGTCACTTTTTAAAGTTTGGGGGGCAACTTGTCACTAGGAGATAGTTTAGGGGGGTGTGGTGGTATTACAAAAGCTGACAACTATAACTTTGCTAGATTTTATTGATAAGATAATAATTAACGACCATACATACATGATAACAATAACGCTCGCACACATACATACACATGCATTCATATATACTGACTTGTAACAATTAGATCGATACATATCATATGAGTAACACCTAGCGTCCACAGAAAAACCGTCCATAGCGTCTATAAGTTATGTTCCGTAATGTAACTGTTATATTTTGGGATCATTCCGTACACGTCTATAGATGTATGGACAGTTTTTCAGTTGACGCAAGATGTTTCTCATATTAATTATACCCCATCCATGTGCTACATAATTATAAATTCAACCATTAATCTCACCACCTCCACTTCCACGGTTGCTCCCGTCATCCCCGGCAGACGGCACTTGCCCGGTGCCAGTACGGCCTGCGTAACCGAACTGATCTCTCGGTATCGTGTGGTGGTTGTCGATGCTACTACCTCCAAACAATCCCAATTTTGTGCTCTTACTCAAGCCATTGGCCTCAGATGTTATTGCTAGTATGATGAGTACTAGAACTTGGAATAACTTCATCCTCTTCCTTGCTGGTTCCTATGGAGTTTTGATTAAAAAAATAAATAAAAAAATAAAAAAAAAAAACATGTTAAACGGTTAGTTATCATGATTCAAGAGTATTCCAATTTCCAAGCATATATATACATCATATTAATTAACATGCATTAGGTTGAATTTGATCAAGATTTAAAATAAAATTCATGCATACTAGCTATAAGAATCACAACTAAACAAATTCATACAAGAGCAAAAGACACCTACCATATATATATGAAGGTTAAACCTATGCGAGAAGTTGACTTGTTTGAGAACAATCTAGACATGATCATGTGTTCTTATATATAATGATGAGGAAAGTAATTAAAGGATATTTTTCCTTTTTCTGGCGCCCACCATTAAGTGATAATATTAGTGGGGTGGCCTAATGGACCTCAAAATGGCTATAATCTTCGGTAATAATTTTTGTATTAAATTGGTTATTGCATTTTTATTGTGCCTTCTGATGTAAAAAGATTTAAAAAAGAATAACAAAAGAGGTTACACTCTAGACCTAAATTTTTTTTTAAAAAAAATATTATTTTCATGGTTCATTGTCCACGCCTAAAGTTTTGGAGAAATGGTGTCAAGTTTGGTAGTCAATATCACAATGTTGGTACAAAAAATTGCATATCAATGTATTTAAAAAAGGAATATAGAAGTTTATTATTCTATTTGAAGAGGATATTAGTATTAGTGCTGCCTCTATTTTGCCTTGTGCCCATCATGAAAAATAACAATTAATAAGTTACTATAACTATTCTTAATTGGGGCTAATATTTATTGGATTTGAGTTAACTTTTTGTATTTTTTATTTTTGATTTGAGTTGACTGTTGTATTTTTGAGTTGTTAAATAGTTCGACAGAACCTACGACTCCAGATATATCGTATATTTTAACTAAGGTGGATACACTTTTCCTCAACAGGAGAAAAGTTGGAAATACTTAACATCAACTGAAGTACGTACGGTACCTACTGGCAGAATTTATCTGTTACTGCTGAGTTTATTTAATTTGTGATCAAAGTCTGTTTTGGGCTGATTTGCAGTATTCTGCACGCAAAAGACACTTTCTCAATCCAGAAGATGGTATTCGAAAAGTATTTTAATTTTAATTTGCTTCAAAGTACAACTTCATGATATATATAGTGCGTAATTTAAGTATGAGGCTATATTGCTATGTAAATGTTGATGAGAGAATCAATGATCGTACATGTGCAATTTTATTGTTGACTATAGTGAAAATGGTGCCGGAAAAAATGGAAGTTGAATCCTCACAACATTTTACTTTGCTGGGTAACACCATCAATCCATCATGATAATTTTTGTGGAAATAATATAATACTAAAAGCACCAACTATAGTGACAGGTAACTGCCCACCATATACATGTCAATTTAACCTATGTGGATTCACATTTCACATACATGATAAATTTTAAATTCATCCATTTTATTTTCTTTTTCTGGTAGTAGTGTATCCAGGAGGGAAACCAGAATTTCAATATGTGGGTTTGTCGACATGCCGGAATTAAATCTTGTAAAAGAAAGCTCCTATTTGGGTTCATAAATCCTCTTTCTAGCTGCTAGTAAAGTTGCTCCCCATTGGAGTTATCTCAAGTTCACAATGACTATATGGAAAAACGACAAGCTATAATCAGAGTGTATGCTGGATGAATATCAGATATCCTTGTTTGGTATTGAATTTTGATGCAGCAAATAGCACATAGAACAGCAACAAGTTTACGTCCAATGAAAGTTCATAAAATGGAATTTTTACTCTATATAATACAAATTGACAAACAAAGAAATAGACATGATTATTATATGAACAGCAAAATGCACAAGTACCCTCCCCATAACAATATAACAAAATTGATCAGGGGCGGGTGAGTAGAGAAACGGAGCATGAATCATAAAGTGTACACATAAATAAACGAACTTTTTACAATAAAATACACTAAGCTATTCTCAGCAAACCCAGAATTGACGTAGTCATATCTGATTAATTAGTTGCTGCTGATTAATTAGTTGCTGCCCTCTGATAGATGTACTTTGTTCTTGGATCAACTATTAGACCTTTGCCTCCATTCACCTCTAAATCATGCCTATTTACACAAATTTGAGAGCTATCATAAATTTATATATTTTTTTTAATTTAAATTCTTTACAGATGTGGCTCATGGAGACTTACTGGAATACAAAATCAGGAATGGTTAATTGCTCGCGAGGAACATATTTGAACAAATGCACCAGCTTGTCAACATAAACGACCTTTTTCCATGCCTATAAGAAATAAACGAAAAATGTGTATATCAGCATACAAGTCAACAGGAAATCAAAAAAAAAAGAAAGGAGGATGCCATCTACCATGACAGACATGCCAATAGAGTTTCCTGTCTGCTCTAAGAGACAAAGACCATGCAAAAACTATACAAACCTATGACCTGTAATTGCATATTATCCGTATAAGGTACCTGACGAACTCTCCATGCAACTTCATACTTTTTTAAGTTGGAGAGTGGAAGCAAACATGATAGTTTGTATGTTTTAAGTCCAAGAATGACATATCGCCAGTTCACAGAACTGTGTATTAATACATTATCGAGAGGACAATGTGAACTGTCTAATTAGCTATGTTACCCACATGCACTACTATGGCTCTGTACCTGTATCGGATACATCTATGATACGATTCGTATACAATTCGCAAATTGTGTAAAATAATTTATTTTAACTGCACAATCGCTTTGATACAAGTATACACTGGAAGATAGCAGTCAGCAACAAACTTTTAGGGAGACTCGCTGCTTGGAATATAAATCAGAGAACATAGGCAGCAATTATAGGTATAGCACCCATTCTAGTTCCAATTACAAAATGCAGGAGTAACAAGCTGACTAGTCCGGAAATGAAATTCCAAAATCCCACTAATGCTTTATTTTTATTATTATTTATAATACTTATAAACTAAAACTAAAAACATTGTTCCGTGGACAGAATTTCTATGGTGTAGCACTCATTACTTATTTTCTATGCTGTTCTTGAGCATATATATCATTCATGCATTTATGTGTTTTAGTGCTTGCAAGCTATGCTGTAATTGAAATTAGAAAGATTAAAAAATATATGAGACAAAGTATATTTATATCATATTAAAATATAACATATTTATTATATTATATATATAGCCACACCCTTATCATGAACTTGTGAAAATTAACACTCGCCGTACCCGTACAACATAGCTAATTAATATCTTTTAGTGAGAAAATGTATACCTCTCCGTCCACGAGAAGTTGCAACGCAAAGATAGCAGCACGGAGCCCCATTGTTGGATGTAGAACATATATTGCCTAAAAAAATGTACAGATACAGAATTGTTATAGTTATAGTTGATTAAATGCCTGTGGCACACAAGTCAGAAAAGCATACTGACATGAAGATTTCTCTGGTGCTTTCGGCCAAGTATCTGTTGCAACCTCTTCATCCATCCCAGATCTGGCTGCCTATTTTAAGAAAAAAATGAAATAAGAACTGCTGCTACCATTTACATCAAGAAAAAATATATACCAACTTGAATCTGTCTCATCATTTTCAAAGACTATACAAAAACAACTATGTATAATATTGCAAATGTTCTTCTTTGCTATCAATATTTTCTAGTTCCTTGATATTTAGAATCAATGTACGACAGCATTGCCAATTCAGGTATATACTCTATATATATATATAGGCTTAGATTATTCAGAACTTACGGCTGTAGTGATGCAGCAGAGTGGAAGTACACGATCGTATAAGGCTTCTGGATCAATGGCTCAAACTCCTGAAATAAAAGCTCAGTTGTTATGCTCAAATCAAAACAAATTTCACACTTACCCAGAACATAAAACGTATCATATATGCCCCAAAAAGCATCACATGATTGAATATTATCTACAACCCTCCCTTATAGTTTTCACCCAAAAGCAAGTCCGCCACTTATGTTAGCACAAAAAAAGAAAAAAGAGAAGAGTAATCGAGCATTGCTATCAAATGAAAACATAGTGCACAGGTTAATGAGACATGACTGATATTAGCATGTTCACAGGGCTGTATGAGAACTCTCTCGCAATTTCAAGATTTTGAGCACAGACTTTCTTTACATAAAATTGGGTACCTTAACTACATAGAGAATAAACCGTTCAAGATCAAGACACCGAAGAAGAAAGTGAGCCCCAACAACTACCATAACAGGTCGACCTTCACTGTCAACACCACCTCGGTATCTGAAACAAAAAATTACAAGAAAAGCAGCATCAGGTTTTATGTTAAAGAAAGATCATCAAATGAAGTCCCTTGTCAAGATAACTAAATAACATGAAAATGCTTGAGCATTCCTTGGCAGGCTCTACCAAGTTTCCAAAAGTGAGATTTGCATGACAATACTGAAAGCAATGGTGTAGAAGGATAAACAAAGGCCAAATAAAGAACAGTTTACCAAAACAAGAAGTACTATATAATGATGAAGGAACATGGAAGGACTGGGTCACCACTATAGGACCTCTATTTTAATTGTGTACAAAGAATGTTTATATAGTTGTCATTTTTGTTATGTACTACTTCCTGTATGATAATTTCCAAGATCAAAAATACACTTGGCAGCCTCAGCCAAGATTTCAACGAAAAAAGGGACAGAAAGATGCATACACTATTTTCATTTCAGCAATCTCAGATAGATTAAGAGAGTTCGCCTTTGCCAAGTATCTCGAGTGAAGGGAGTACTCCTCTGCAGCTGACAAGGGTGGCCCACCTAGATCACCATATCCAAGAAATTTTGCACAGTTGAACCCCTTCTGAGCCTGTGCTGCTCTCTGCCACTGCTCTAATCGCCTCTGGTCGGGGTCTTTTATTATAGACATGAATGAGGGATCAAGATATGAATCCACCTTGAACGAATTTCTGAGAAAAAGAAAACTAGTAATATCATTTTTTTTTTCTTAATGGGTTCCCAACACAATTTACAACTATCTGGTTAACAATTTGACAGTATTGCATTATTATATAAGTAAAGCTACCGTGAGCTTGGGGCCATTCTATGATCGCACCTCCAAAAACATATCAAATAACCTTCATATTTCGATTTGTATGGTTCAATAAATTCTTTATATCAAAATCTTATGGGATGGAAAATTTTTTTATTTTTAAAAATTTTGTAGTATTTGTTTGAGATTTTTTAAAAGTGACTATGTAATATTAATAAAATAATCAATGTTTTATGTATCTCTTTTACAAAATCTCAAATAAATACTTAAAAAGTTTTGAAAAATGAAAAAAAAAAAATTTGTATTAGAATGTGATTTGGTAAGTTTTTTGAGGTGCACTCATGGAGGGATAAGCCCGCGGTAGCTTTACTCTTATATTATATCAATTCAGTTATTCAGATAATCAAATCTAAATCCAATGGATAACCTAATCCAACACAATTGATTCAGATAATCAAATCTAAATCCAATGGATAACCTAATCCAACACAATTGATTGGGCGAAGTAAAGTAAAACAGGGAAAATAATATCAGTAGTAAAAGGCCAAATCTACCTATCCTAACATCATTTTAACCTTGGCATATGTTATAATAGAAGTGAACAATACTGGCATTGTAAAAGTTACAAATTTCATATGATCAAAAGCAAATGGAAAGTGGTGCTACTAGGAATAATTATCCACACCCACCTACAGCAAAGTCAACCTTCTGTATCACTTTTGTGTCTTTCCACAGACATTCTAATCCAATATTATATTTCGGTTCAGCAACTTGGTACAGCTGTAAATCAGGTTGGCTTGTACTGTAAATTTCTTTGTCATCTTTCCACTATTTCCAATGTAATATGCATGTATACAACATAGCAAAACCAGCAATTGTTTAATAAGATCTAATGTAATGAAAACAAGTGTCATGGTTGTGTTCATACCGTCTACGTGTCAATCCAATGTCAACAAATGAAGAGTCTGTATTGACAGTCTCGGCCACAGACGCATTATTTGGAGAGAGTACTGGAAGAGGTTTTATTCTGATTTTTCTCTCATCAATCACTGTCTCACCATTTTCGTCTCCTACATCAGCTGGTAGCTTCGACACTGCAACTTCCTCTTCGAATTTATCTCGAGGGAAGTATAGTGGAAGCAATCTGCACATATCAAGGTGCAACACAAAATAAATTCACATGCAATATATGCTAGCAAATAATTATGTAAGTGCATGCAACATGAATAGAAAGCCAACATCGTATACAGCTAGGCAAGTTCAAGAACTTGCATTGTATACCTCTTATATATCTCTGTATCAGTGGCTGTGGTAGTGCAAAATACTACAGCAGTTATCTTGTCTTTTTGTTTCTCCAGAAAACGCCGGACAGTCCCTAATTAACATGAAAATTAGTCATAAAAATAAATATTAACAGAATGTTACAAAAATGATAAAGGGGAAGTCCAAACTGAAGGAAAAATAATAAACTGCTCACTTATTGCTACGTGAGCAGCTGGTTCCCGGGGATAATTCTTTGCTTCAGTGTATATACAACCTGTTGCGATACTAAAATAAAACCCAAAAAAAGTACAAAATCATTCCTCATTATTCAGTAAACATCTATTGTTTATTTCATTGATTGATAGATATAATACCTCTGGAGCCCATTCTCTATGAGAAGCTCAAGGCAAGCACGGTAGCAATGGCTAAGAGCATTCTCTGCAGCCGTGTGATACTTCACCGCATATTTAGGCCCCACTGTATGAATCACCTTCCTACATTTTTTTTTAAAGAACCAATTCATGCATCCGTCACATCAAAACACAACTAAAATACAATACAACAAAGAAACTATCAAACAGAAACCTTGCAGGAAGGTCGTATGCGTTGGTTATCTTGGCCATGCCAGTCCGACAGCCTCCCTAACAATGCATACAACAACAGCTATCAACTATGAGTACAATAAATCAACAATAACTCTTTATTTTTCCTAAATCTAGTACAGAACAATGCTGAATTGATAGGATATATATATACCAGAGTGGCACACTCCTCCGCGAGACCAGGTCCTGCCGCCGCGTGCAGCCCCGGGCTGCTCTGCGCCTCATCCAAGCTCTAACAGATACAATTAACCAGATATATTAACAAAAATTCTATATATTCACAAGATTTGCTGATAACTGATAACATTTAACAATGTGTAGCTGAATGTATTCGGATCTCGCAGCAAGCGCACCTCGTTCGTGGAATTGACCACGGCATCGACCTCGAGGCTCCAGGGGTTGCCTCGCCAGAGATAGATCCTGGAGTTGATCTCCGGGTCGACGGGGAACCGGGAGATCGCAGCGGCGCCGGGGCCGCCGTCGGATCCGGCCGTGAGGGGGTCGGAGATGTAAGGGACGGTGGGATCGACGTCGCTCCAGCGCGGCACCTGGTCGAGCGTGACTACCGGGTCGACTCCGCCGCCGCTCGGACCCGCCGCCATGTGCCGCCCGTACATCCCCGCCGGAATCGGAGATGAATGAATGAATGATTTGATGATTGAATTTGGGGAAACGGAAAATGGAAGCGATAAGAGAGGAGAAAATAGAAAATAGTAAAATGGTCCAAACGGAGCTATTTTTTTTTTATGGAAGACAATAAATCAATAATGGTGATGGATGGGGATTTATTATTTTATTCCCTTTCAACCCTTTTTTTTTTTTTTAAGAAAGTGGAATACTCTACCAGTTTTAGTGAAACTTTTTATTTTGTGTCTATAGAGGATTGAATTCATAACATTTTGGAAGTCATCATAGTCAGCTACCATTTGAGCTAACAAGAGGTTATGAATGATATATAGTCCTGATTTTTTTTTAAGAAAAATAGCAAATTAGCAATATTCCAGCCATTTTTTTTTTTTTAATGAAAGATATAGTCCTGATTTTTTGAGAAAATAGTAAAATTAGTGGAGCTATTTTTTTTTATGGAAGACAGTAATGGTGATGGGGATTTATTATTTTTTATTCCCTTTCACCCATTGAAAATAACAAAAGGTTATGAATGATATAGTCCTGATTTTTTTTTTAAAAAAAAAAATAGCAGTACTCCAGACATTTTGGTGTTTACCTCAATTTATTAGCTATAGTAATAATTTGGTTAAATTAATATAGTATTATTAACTATTAAAGTTCATACATTTAAATATAGATTTTTTTTGTAAAATATTTAATCTGTTTTAAGTATTAATTGTATATTTTGAGTTAACAAAGAAATGAAATAATTAGCGAATAAAATGGTGGATATAAATATATGTGGAATATGACTATAACTCTTTTATTTTGTTTACAGGTCTTTTCTTTTTTTTCTTTTTTTTTCGGTGAGGTTTGAAATATGAAAAGACAAATTTTTAAAGGTCACGATAATTAGCTATAATTTGAGTCATTACACTATTTACAAAAAAATATATATAATTAAAGAAAATATCTCTATCATATATCATTATTATTATTTTTTTTTTCATTTTCTTCAGCCTATTCATTTTTTGTTTAATTCGTGCTTTTATAGTTACATTTCAGACAGATATTTGTGTTTTCCAGGGTACACCGGAAACTTTTGAATGAATATATTGAAGTTCGACAGCCGAATAAATTAGATGGGGGAAGTGGGGATGCCATGGGAATAGAAATATAGAGTGCATCCAATATTGCCATGGAATTTAGTGGTTTATCCGTTTCAGGATTCTGATCTGGACCAAAAACACAGCTCGTGTCATGGTCTCGTGGAAAATGTTCAGTAAACGGGTTCTTTCAGGAATCAGGACAGTGTCCATTTTAGCGGGATGACCTGCAGTCTAGACTGGTACCTTAACGTCTGATGAATTCTATCAGGACGTGTTCGGTCGGCCCATATTTTTATGGGATTGGTACTGTTTTGAAGGGAAATTGAAAATCTACTGAGAGTGAATTTTCTTTTTCCCACTCAAACAGTGAATTTCCGTGGGTTCTACCCATTTCCGAACACGGCCTGAGTGAGGGAGACACCAGGTTTATCCCTACTGTACTGCATTGTTCAGTTCACGATGTCAGCCGTTGGATCATCTCAAGATCCGTGCTGGCCGAATCATGAGACAATCCAACGGTTCATGTGGTGAACTGCACAGTGCAGTATAGCAGATATAAATCGGGTTCAATATATGATTTCACTGTTTTTTATATGTATCATCCGATCGTCCAATTTTTTTTTTCTTTGTTTTCCTTGCGTTTGTGACGAATAACACCCTGTTGCTGCCAACTTGTAATTGTAACATGGAACATGCTGTGTTGACAGAGTCGTTATGTACCCGCCAATTTATAAGGTCATATTTTAAGTTGGCAACAACTTGCTCCAAGGGATTCGTATCATCTGACATATAGTACATACCATACTTAAGATTTGGACCGTTCAGACAAATCAACGTCTCAGATTTCTTTTGATTTGTTTTCTCTAAATTTAATTTTCAAAATGGCTTCAACCCCTTTGCTGGCCTTCCTGTGAGGTGTGCCAGGAAGGGATGCGGCTGCCCCTTCCCCACTTCACGTCACCGGCAACCCGACGTCACCCAGCCCCTTTTTGCGTCGCCGACGGCCCAACGTCTTCCCCCCTCCCCGCATTGCCGGCGACCCGACTTCGCCCCCCCTTCGCGTCACCGGCGGCCAACTTCGCCCCTTATTCACGTCATGGCCGGCGCCCGACTTAGCCTCCCCTCGCATCGTAGCGCACCCAACCTCGAGTCGTGGCCACATCTTCGCGTCGTGACCGTGCTGTGCCCGACTTCGTTCCCTTGCAAGTACCACCAATTTACCACCGACATACGTTCGCTTCCTCTCCACCGACATCTTCACTCTCTCATCATATTATGGCCTCGTGAGCAGTAGAGATGGGAATGGGAGTAAAGGGAG
This sequence comes from Cyperus esculentus, assembly GCA_030179965.1. Lineage (NCBI taxonomy): Eukaryota > Viridiplantae > Streptophyta > Magnoliopsida > Poales > Cyperaceae > Cyperus > Cyperus esculentus. Next base: position 1,911,326 of record JASGLE010000014.1, on the reverse strand, counting down.
GAGGAGACGCGATTTGGGACGACGATTTTCTTAAATAGCCCTCGGCCCAATCTTATCTACACCAATGGCCTTGGGCCAAACAAATTTTCACCGATGGCCCTGGCAAGGACGCAACTTCAAGTTGCGCCCTTGAAGACCCAGAATAGCCTGACCCCTCCTGCCCGAAATCTATCGGACCCACCATGCAGTGTCACATAACGTTTGGGGCGCAACTTGAAGTTACGCCCTTGCTTTTGCCAGTTTTTAACCCGTGATTCCCTCCTTTCTCCTCCCTTCCCTCTCCCTTCATTCTCCCTTCGCCCTTTCTTTCTTTCCTCCGCCAAACCGACCCCCCCCCCCCCAAAACCACCAATCCATCCCCCAAAAACCTCAAAATCCTCCCCAAATCCACCATTTCGTCGCTCCCAACTACTATACACCATTCCCACTTCCCATTTCCCCCCAAATAGCCACACTCGCCGTTCCTCTCCCTCCCTTTCTCTCCCTCATCCTCACAACTCGGTTTTGAAAAAAAACACGTAGAAGGCCGGGATTTGAGGAAAGAGTTCGACGAGACTTGATTTAAGGTTTGTACTATTGTTAATATGTTTGTTTTATTGCTAATTTTGTTGTTGAAAATTTTTAGAAATAGTAGACCGAAATTGTAATGAAAATAGTAGGCCGAAATTGCTAATTGTAATTAGTAGATTAGTGTGGAGTATGTTGATTTAAGGTTTGTACTATTGTTAATATGTTTGTTTTATTGCTAATTTTGTTGTTGAAAATTTTTAGAAATAGTAGACCGAAATTGTAATGGAAATAGTAGGGCGGAATTGCTAATTGTAATTAGTAGATTAGTGTGGAGTATGTTGATTTTGTATTATGGAATGGATGATTACTAGATAAGTGTTTTTTTGTTTGTAAATGGAAATGTTAGTAGATTAGTGTGGAGTATTTTGATTTTGTATTATGGAATAGATAATTATCGTCACAAGTAGTGTTTATGGTTGTTTTATATTAGAGAATGAAATATGCATTAACGAGTATTTGATGCCATTGTTGTAGATATTTGTAATGGCTCAAGGCGAAGGTGGTCGGGGTCGTGCTCGGGGTCGGGGTCAGAGTCGAAGTCGGGGTCATGGTCGTGGTGGTGTGCCTGTTTATGGGAGTCAACCTCCCGATTTTAGAGCTGAAGTGTACAGTGGGTCGCTACTAACACGTAATGAAATTCACAACTCGAATCGTGCATATAACGATGTAAGTTTTAGCTCTAAATCTTTTATTAAAAGTATGAATTAATTTTTTTATTTTAAATAACATAACTTTGAGGAAATAACAAAATGTTTTTATTTTTATTTAAATAAATCCGAATCAGCCTCTAGTGACTATGTCTACGAGAGCCAGTAGTGTGCGGTTCACTTTGGATGACCGTATTATGCCAATACTAGAAAGATTTTGATTAGATGCTTTGGCGAGGCTCGGAAATATACAAATTGATCGAGACCTAATTACTGCGATATGCGAGAGGTGGAGACGTGAGACTCACTCGTTCCATCTCCCCATGGGCGAGATGACTCCCACATTGGAGGATGTGAGCTGCCTCTGGGGTTTACCGATTGATGGGTTGCCTGTAATTGGATTTGCGGATGACAATTGGGATGCGGATGTCGAGAGACTATTTGGTCGTCTTGATTGGATTACGTTTCGGCGCCGCCCCGGCACATTTCACATGAGCCGGAATTGGTTGTGCGAGCCATGGGTGCCCGAATCGGCCAATGAAAGTGATCGTCACCGCCCCCGGCCTAGACTCCCCGCCGATGCCGGCCCCGAGGAGGTTAGATACTATGCCAGAGCATTTATGATGGATCTATTTTCATCAGTCATGTTCCCAGACATTCCGGGTACATTCAGAGCATGTTCCTACAATTTATAGATGAGCTAGACAGTCCCCCTCAGTACAGTTGGGCCACAGCCGTGCTCGCACATTTGTATCGAGGCCTAGATGATGCATCTGAGGATAATTCGAGCGAGATCGCTGCACCACTTGCCTTTCTACAGATATGGATTTGGAGTCGTATGCCACTAGGTAGACTCGTTGCACATTTCCGGCTAGAAGGTCTGCTGGGCGAGGCATTTGGTTGGAGATGGCGTGTGCCTCATGTTTACGAAGATGAGTCACACTCAGGCATCGGATATTACAGGTACAATTATTATTTACATTGCATAGGTGCACAACTTTTATCTAATTTTTGTACTTATTCTCGTAATATGTTTTACAGGTGGGGGATTGAAACACTGTCCGAGCAGGACATACTGTGGTGGCCCTACCATCCAGTGATGAATGAGCTCCCAGCTACATGTCGTGATCGGAGAGAGATGGAGTTATGGTTCTACAGAGGACCGATTATTTTTTTTTCGGTAGTGGAGTTCTATACACCTGAGAAAGTTATGCGGCAGTTGGGTCGCGCTCAGGTTGTCCCCCCTCCAAGGATTGAGCATGACGAATGGCATGACATCAGGCACGAGCCGAATTCCAGCGTCGATTGGGAAAGGAAGCATGACGAGCACAACATATTTTGGGCTCAATGACGCCAACATATTGTTCCGCATCGAGATAAGTGGGATATCCAGACCTTGGGAAGGTACATGGCTTGGTTCAACCGGGAGGGTATGCGAACTGTGTACTGGCGCGGACCAACGGCCGCGAATGTCAATAATGAACCACCCTCACCATCAATTACCAACAGGATACAACAAACGTACTCAATGCCAAGCGACAGAGTTCAGCGGATGGTAATTAAATTTTTTTTGTAATTATTGAGTCTAGCATGACTTATGGTGGAAGAGATGCAATATATGCTATACTAACTTTTTTTATTTTAATTAACAGTTGATCCGCAATTTAGTTATAGCAAGGGACGCCGTCGGAGCCTTGGCCCATCAAGTGATGAATGCATTTGCCCATCGTGTTTTACGCACGTGCAGGGGCAATTTGGCGGATATTAACCAAGGAGCGATATTCAACCAATTTATGCAACAGCACAACCTCCGCGATGACCAAATCGAGCCGGTGATGACGGAGCGCATGCGAGTCCAACCCGCTGATTATGCTTGGATGAACGAACTACTTGGAGGAGATTATGCTACCTCAATGCCTGAACCGCCCTTGTTCCGCCCCACTTCGGGCCGGTTGTCACAAGATGGAGTATGGGAGCATGGAGAGTCTTCAAGTGCCGCTGCAGCTCGATCATCATCCAGTCAGGATCCTCCGGCTTCTCAGGTCATAAATCCGACACCTGTGATGCCTACCCCTACAGTGAACCGTCCCCGTAGGGTGATTAGGCCGTGGGAACCATATACCCCTACACAAGTCATAGAGGAAATGAGACGCGCGGGTCGCGGGAGGGGTAGGAATGGTGGCCGCGGCGGTGGTCATGAATGAGTGGAAGGGATGACTGAGTTGTATCTTAGTTAAATTTAGGATGAACTTTTAAATTAGTATGGACTTTTAATCTATGGATGAACTTATGAGTTGTGTAACTTTTAATTTAGGATTTCATGACTTAGAAATGAACGTTGAATTGTTAATTTAGAATGTGAATTAATTGAGGTAGTTAAGTAGATCCATTAAAAAAAGAGCTGAAAAAAAACTTCAAGGGCGCAACTCCAAGTTGCGCCCTTGCTTGCTGGGGTTGTTAACTGAGAATGACAGGTGGGCCAGAGACAAGGGCGTAACTTGAAGTTGCGCCCCAAATTCATCAAATCAGCTCTGACCCAACCAGAGCTGATTTGAGGAATTTGGGACGCAACTCCAAGTTGTGCCCTTGATTTCTGAGGCTGACAGGTGGGCCCGGACACAAGGGCGCAAAACTTGGAGTTGCGCCCCTAGTTTCTCAAATCAGCTCTGGTTGGGTCAGGGCTGATTTGACAAAAAAAAATAAGTTGCGCCTTTGATTTCTAAGGCCCACCTGTCAGCCCGAGAAAGCTGAAAAAATTGTTAAGGGCGCAAGACCAAGTTGCGCCCTTGATGCCCAGATTCGTTTTTTTTTTTTTTTTTTTTTTTTTGCAACAACCACATTTATTGCTCCCATCTCCTCTTTTACAGCACAGGCCCTCCAAAAACCCTATCTTCTACTCGCCGTTTTCACCCCCAAAAAACCAAAGGCACTCAAAAACTTCATAAAAACACATAGCATTTGATGATTTGAAGCCATAATCAACTATTGTCAAGTTATCTCAAGGTAAAGCCTCCGATTTTGTGTCATTGCTCTCTTTAAATTTTGTTTAGTTTCAAAACTCACCATGGTAGCTCACAAGCACTTCTCGTTGCACAATTTTATAGATTGGAGATGTTCTTCATCAATATATTCACTGGAGGAAATGTATTATATGGGCAATGCGGGGTGTACTACTCACAAGGACCGATGGTAAATTTTAATGTTCAAAACGATATCACACTTGATCAATTGAGGGATGAAATATATCGATACTTGGGTATATCTCATGTGGAGTTTGGTTTAAGAATTAGGGCAAAATTGAATACCTCACCACCACCAATTGTGTTTTTTACCGAGCTTGAATTGTTAAATAATCAAACTTGGAGGTTTGTTGTTGAAAATATGGGTAATTGGAAGGTGCTCAACTTGTTTGTTGATACGGTATCCAATTTGGGTACACAAGCCATGCCTAATCAAGCATATGCCAGTGGTAGTCGACCAGTAGAGGTCAAAACAACCGACCCCCCTACTCAATCTTCCTTTCCAACTAATGACCCTCAAGTACCACCGTACCGGACCTATAATAGAACAAACAGAAACCTATCCCCCGATCGGAGTAGTGAAGCGGAAGATTTTGAGTTCGAAATCAGACTTGATGGCATACTTCCAAATGAACGTGTCAATCACACGATTTTTTCGGACACAACCCCAATAGGAAACACTTGCTCTGATGATCATTACAATGCTAGAGTCCTTTGATGATGTACCAGATAATGATAACAACAGTGAGGGTAGAGCCCCTGAATCCGATGATGATGGTGGTGAGGTGGGGCTTACTGGTTGGCCACTCAGGGATCGCTCTGATTCACACCCTGTTGCATCTTTTGATTCAGCACAGGAGGTTTTAGAAATAATTGGTGATTGTAACTATTTTGATGAAACGGGATATGCAACAGACGATAAGCTCTTCAAAGGGCAAGTGTTCCGCTCTAAAGATCATTTGAAATGGGTAGTGCACGATTTTCATATCAGAGCAAATCGAACCTTCACGGTAGTGAAGGCAAACAAACAGCGTTATACAATTAAGTGCACTGGTGAAAATAGCAAATGGAGACTATATGCAACTCGTCATTCCTACGACGATGCATTTAAGATAATAACAAAAAAAGGCCCGCACAATTGTGTAAATTCGTGTGATAGACTGTGGCATCCACACTTAACTGCGCCTTTCATTGTGTCACTAATAAGGGAGCACGTTAAAACCAATGTCAAGTATCTTATCAAAGATATTATGGTGGATGTCGAGCAAATATATCAATTCAAGGCTCCGTATATGAGGTGTTGGCGTGCGAAGGAAATAGCAATTGCACAGTTATTTGGAGGATGGAGACAAGCGTACAACTTGATTCGACCACTATTAGAAGCTATGCAGCAAAACAACCCGGGTACAAAGATCGAATGGTTCACAAGAACAACTAATAATCAAGATTTTGAGTTCTTTCAAGGGGTTTGTTGGGTATTTGGGCCGGCTATTCAAGCTTTTGGTCATTGTAGACCGATTATTGGTATTGATGCTACATTTCTCTCGGGTAGATACAAAGGAAAGCTCATGACTGCCTGTGGTTATGATGCCGAGGATCAACTTGTCCCTATAGCATTTGGTCTATTTGACACTGAGAACAATCTGGCGTGGGAGAGATTTATGAAATTTGTTCGTCGTGAAGTAGTTGGCTTGAGATTTGTAACCGTGATATCGGATAGGTATCAGGACATTTTAAGAGTATTTAAGGAGCCTGACTTAGGTTGGAATGTACAAACACAACAAGCAGCACACAGGTATTGTTCTAGACACATTTGTTAGAATTTTCAAGGAGCCTTCAAAGACAAACAACTTACTAAAAGGGTTAGGATTCTAATCAGACAAAACCAACCACGCAAGTTCCATGCGAGGATGGTAGCCTTAGGCACCAAAAAGGGTGAGGCAGTTGAATGGTTAGAAGGTATCGGGAAGGAAAGAGAGGAAGACGATCCCCGTCTTGAGCTATGGGCATATGCTTATGATGAGGGTGGGTGTCGTTGGGGCATGATGACAACAAACAGACCCGAATCATTGAATAATGTTTTCAAATATGCGAGAGAGTTACCGGTGACATCTGTTGTTGAGATCACCTTTTATAAGTCCGTAAAATATTTTGCGGAGAGGAGGGCTCAAGCCTCGGGAATTACTGGTCAAAATTTGGTGTTCGCGAAAAAGGTGGAAGAACTATTGGAAAAGAGGCGATTAAAGGGAAATACCCATACCGTCAAGGCGTACCGAAATGAAGGAAAATACGAAGTAGTGACCAAAGAATACATGCAGGGCAACAGAATTAAAGGAGGGAAGAGACACTGGGTTCGCTTGGAGGTCCCGGGGGGGGGGGGGGGGTGTGCACATGTCAGAAGCCTCAATTAACAGGTATACCTTGCTCTCATGTGTTGGCCACCTGCGCAACAGCTGCAATTGATAGCAACCAGCACGTTGCACCTTTTTATCGTGCAAGTGAATTGTTCGCAACCTGGGAACCTGAATTTTATTATTTTGGAAATTCGGAAACATGGCCGGAAGATGTAAGGCCCACCCTTGTGCCAGATCCTTCGATGTACAGAGTGGTCAAGGGTCGTCGTCAGCATGTCCGAATCCGCAACGAGATGGATGACATGGACCAACCAAAGCACACTTACACATGCGGACGTTGTGGTCAACAAGGGCATAGTAGAAGAGGTTGTAGGACTAATCTCCAAAATCAAGGTAGTAACAATTATCTCATTAATTAATATTATGCTAACAATACATTCTTACTTACATTTCCTTTTCTTTTTTGTAGGACCGTGATCGATTAATCTCAAGTAGACAAGGGGTGATGCCGAGCAAGTTTATCTATTTTGTTGTTATGTTAGAAATTTAGATAAAAGACAATGAATTGCCAAATTATTTATTTAGATGTTTTTGTAGTTTTATTACATTGCTTTATTATGATAGATGTACTGCAGTTTAATGATATTTTGTTAATCCAGTTGATTATGTTATAAAGCAAATGTTGGAAGTGTTATTTTTTGGAGCACATATTAAAAAAAATATATATAAAGTAAGGACGCAACTTAATGTTGCGCCTTTCAGTTTCGACATCTTTACTCTCCATGACATGTGGGACCAGAGGTGAAGATGCTCCCTTTAAGGGCGCAACTTCATGTCGCGCCTTTAGGAAGGGCGCAGCTTGATGTTGCGCCTTTTACTTATTTCACAGACAAGTGGGGTCGGTCATCAGTTAATTATAAAAGTAAGTTTAAAGGCTCCATCTAAAGGGCGTGACTTCAACATGCGCCCTTTATTTCAAAATTTTTTGGGTCCCACTCTTTAACGGTCTACTAAAAGTTGGGCAGATAGAAGGGTGGTCAGGCTATTCTGGGGCTCCAAGGGTGCAACTTGAAGTTGCGTCCTTGCCAGGGCCATCAGTGAAAATTTGTTTGGCCCAAGGCCATTGGTGTAGATAAGATTGGGCCGAGGGCCATTTAAGAAAATCGTCCATTTGGGGCTACAATTTTTTTTTTTTTTTTGAGTCTTGAAGAAATCTGAGACGTTGATTTGTTGGAACGGTCCAGATCTTGAGTATGGTATGTACCATATGTCAGACGATATGAATCCGCTCCAGGGGAAGAAAAATTATTCTTGTACCATTTATATAGTTTAAGTCAACGATTATGTATAAATTGGAAAATGTTTATATTTGAGTCCGTATACGCTGCTATTCCTCCGTATGTTAACTTCAAATAACAAAATTCAAATTAAATAACAGAACAGAACAAGAAAAAGAGGAGAAAAAAATAGAAAAAGATATATATAGAGTAACATTAAGTGTCCACTTTATGGATATATATAGAGTTATACATGTGAATGTAAGTATTATATATGGGTTATGGATTCATACGAGTCCCATTTGTAAGTTGATGTATGACTTTTATGGATGTTTATAGAGTGGACTCTAGGTAGCACTAAAAAAGGAGAGAGAGAATGGCAGAGCGCCCTGCGATGGAGAGGAGAGTGAGAGAGAGAGATATAAAAACTAAATTTTTTATTTTATTTTATTGTTTAAATTTAACTATACAAATGTTGCAACTTAGCTATACAATGTTTCAAAATGAATGTTTATGATATAATGATAACTAGATCAACATGTTTCTCTATACCAATATTATCTAGTGTTTATAGAAAAATCGTTCATAACGTCTATAAGTTATATTTCGAGATGTATTTGTCATATTCTTTGTACGTTTATAGATGTATAGATGTTTCTCTATACAATGTGATATTATCTAGCGCTTATCCTCTGCCTTAAGGCTTGGTGCCTTAAAACACATAGGCCGTTAGATCGTCTTAAGATTCATGCAGACTCGTTCTTGAGACAATCCAATGGTTCATGTGCTTCATGACATATTACATTAAGGCAGAGGATATGAAATCTTATCTAATAATTTTTTGATATTAGTAATTTTTTGGTTCAATCGTACGCTCAGTCCTGTTTTTACAACAAAAAAAAAAACTATTTTGTTCATCAAAAAAGCGTATTGGGCTGTTCCATACTTCCATTAAAAACCTTTCTGACAGTGTGATGTGATAAACAACCCCCATCAGTTATCCAGTTGCGTGCTCATCCTCTGTAGCGCTACATTGTGTAGCGCAGGACGTGAACCGTTGGATCATCCCGAGATTCGTTCCGGACCAGATCTGGAGATGATCTAACGATTCACGTACTACGCTGCACAATGCAGCGCTACAGAGGATATGAAATCCAGTTGGCGTGCTCATCCTCTGTAGCGCTACATTGCGTAGCGCTGGACGTAAACCGTTGGATCATCTCGAGATTCGTTCTGGAACAGATCACGAGATGATCTAACGATTCACGTACTGCGCTGCACAATGCAGGGCTACAGGGGATATGAAATCCAGTTATTATATCGCCTCGCCCCCTTCATTCCTTCCCATTTTCCCCTGCCGTGGATCCATCCCCACGCAAAATAAACAAAAGCACTTCGTTCTCTGTTCTCCGCCATACCTTAACTTTACTTACTGCTTCGCCCCGACCGACCGACCGCCAATGTCGCAAACCCTAGCTCCAAACCCTATACCCTGACCTCCGTCTCCCCCTGCCCGACGCCATGGCCGCCGCTCCCGACCAAACCCTAGCCATCCCCTCCTGGCTCCACTCCCTCCCCCGCGCGCCCGAGTACCGCCCCACCGAGACCGACTTCGCCGACCCCATCTCCTTCATCTCCCGCATCGAGCGCCACGCCTCCTCCTTCGGCATTTGCAAGATCATCCCCCCCTTCTCCCGCCCCTCCCGCAAGTTCGTCCTCTCCAACCTCAACTCCTCCCTCCTTCACGCCACCAGTTCCAGTTCCTCCTCCGCCGATCCGTCTGCGGCCGCGCCCGCCGTGTTTACTACCAGGCACCAGGAGCTCGGCAACCGGAAAAACGGCGGCCCGGGGCACCAGCAGGTCTGGCAGAGCGGCGAATCGTACACGCTCGAGCAGTTCGAGGCGAAGGCGAGGGCGTTCCACCGGGCGCAGTTGTCGGGGGTGAAGGAAGTGAGGCCGCTGTTGGTGGAGAGCTTGTTCTGGAAGGCTGCTAGGGATAAGCCTATATACATTGAGTACGCGAATGATGTGCCGGGGTCGGGGTTTCCGAGCAGGAAAGGCGAGATGAAGGCCCGGGAGCCGGGGTGGAGGCTCTCTGAGAGTCCCTGGAACTTGCAGGTGGATTGTTGTCGTCGTATGACAATTCTTGGTTCACTTTTCTTGAAAAAGGAAGTTGAATTAGTTGCTAGGAGATAGTGTTAGTTTAACACTTTAACACTTTAACTAGGTTTAGTAATTGATTCCCCACCGTTCCCTAATATTAGATTATCCATGGAGAGATAGTTATGACTTATGAGATCATTACCAATTTTCACGATTGTGGGTAAGTAAGGTTCTTAATTGACATTACGTTATTAATGAATAAGGCAAAAGGTTAATTTGGGGAACATTTTATTCAGCTCTGCTTATTACCGAGGGTTTATATGGCAGTTCTCTCTCTGGGAAATTTAAGGGTGGTTCTGATATATTTGTTATAGGTGATTGCACGGGCCCATGGTTCTCTGACAAAGTTCATGCCGGATGACGTGCCGGGTGTTACATCTCCTATGGTGTATATAGGCATGTTATACAGCTGGTTTGCTTGGCACATAGAAGACCATGAGCTGCACAGCCTCAATTTCCTCCATACGGGTGCACCCAAGACGTGGTACGCTGTGTCTAGTGACCACGCTGCACAGCTCGAGGAGATCATTAGACTGAAGGGTTATGGAGGAAACGTTGACCGCCTTGGTATGAAATATCCATTTATGACGCATTACTAATAGTGTTATGTGTTTGGTCTTCCACATATCTTGAATTATTAAAGGCTTACACTACAGATTCCTTTTAAAGATCTATGTTAATTGGATTCATTGATGGCACAAAATGCACTGATCATTTCAAAATACACTTGGTTAGACTGCAAGTCAGCTAGAAATCTCATTACTGATACATGTTTAGCCAGTTTTTACGTTGTAATGATGGTTGATATAATTTTTTTGTTTTTTGTTCTTCAGCATCTCTTGGAAAGTTAGGAGAAAAGACAACGTTACTCTCTCCTGAGATCATTGTTGCTTCGGGCGTGCCTTGCTGTAGGTAGTTGAGAAGAAAATATTGCAAACTCTTAATACCAATATATGTGTAATAGTGGTTAATGATTTTCCTTTAATAATTTGGATTTTATTTATTCTACAGACTTGTGCAGAATCCAGGGGAGTTTGTGGTGACATTTCCGAGAGCCTACCATGTAGGGTTCAGCCACGGTAACTTGTTAACTTTTGGAACTCTCAAGATTTAATTGCAGTGAAGCTATCTAATTGGCGTATTTATTAACCTATTTGAAATTCGCAGGCTTTAATTGCGGTGAAGCAGCCAATTTTGCAACTCCGCAGTGGCTAAAATTTGCAAAGGAAGCTGCAGTTCGTAGAGCTGCAATGAATTTCCTTCCCATGCTTTCTCATCAACAGCTCTTATACTTGCTTGCTATTTCTTTTATTTCTAGGTTTGTTCTCCTTGGCATCCATTTCTGTGCTTTTCTTTTGAGCTATTCAATCCGATATCTGTTTGTTTATAATAATGATTTTCCTTGATTACATAAATCACTAAATCAGTCATACTGTTCCTGTATATTAGCACATATCTCCATACCCACATTACACTGTCTATATACCATTTAGCTTTTAAATCGTGTAGGAGTTTGTATGCAGTACCATTTTGGACACCTCAGGCTGTTTTCGTATGCCATATAAACAATTATGCATTTGAATTTGTAGTGGGAGTGCTATCAGAATCTTAATACATTCGTTGATATGAGTTTAAGAATTGGATTATTGACTTGGCAGAAATCCCAATGAGCTATTATCGGGAATACGCACTTCACGCCTGAGAGACCGCAAGAAGGAAGACCGTGAACTTATTATAAAGAGGGCATTCTTGCAGGATATGGTAAATGAAAATCAACTTTTGTGCACTCTACTTTCACGCGAATCAACTTCCAATGCGGTGGTTCTCTGGGAGCCTGAGATGCTTCCAGGTAGTAGCACTGCCACCTTTACCTTAGTGAAAGACAACGGTCAACTAGAAAGCTCCAGTCCTGATGAAGAAGATGGCCTTCCTTTCGGGCTTCGAGTTGACTCTGGATCTTTGACTTGTGTTGCATGTGGTATTCTTGGGTACCCTTTCATGGCTATTCTACAGCCCACAGAAGAAGCCTTGATCCAGATCTTATCAACTAGTGGAGGACAGTTGGATAAGAACTCAGCTAAACCCCAATGCTCCACTCTGGTCCACAATGATCTGATCGGTACTGACAATTTAAATTCAGGTTTGTGCCTCACACAAGCTGCTGTTTTCTATTGGCATTGAGTACTACATTACATTCATATATATTCAATTCCATTTCATGACCTTCATTAGTACCTGGCATACCAAGCGATTTTCTAAGTAACATTACAAAACCAACTTCTGTTCCAGCATGGTCCTATAATTCCCAGTGTATTATTGATCACAACAGAGCTTGAAGTTCCTATAGTTGAAAGAACCACCTAGAAAATCTCGGTCTGGCGGATTGCCTACCGCATCAAAAAAAAGAAAGAACCACTTAGAGCCAACATATTGGTTTCACAAGTAAAATTCGAAATTTTGTAAATGGTAGCTAGGTCTACCAACAATGAAATTTAGATAAAAGTTACTTCAATTCATATTATGTGTATGGGGCTGAAATTGAGAAATTTGTTGAGGAAATAGATCAAATATGTGTCATAATAAAAGACAAACTTCTAGCATGACAAGGGTGCCCTGGATTTTTATATAATTAATATGTCTGGTCAAATCACCATAGCGATCAGTATATATGCAACTTATTTTTTATAAACATAAAGTGTTGACAACATTAATTGAATGATTGTTGTAATTTCAGATGATACTGGTCGAGAATCTACATATGGTTCCGGTAGTGGAACAGAGAGACATGCTCCACTGCAGGTTGGGCAACCAATTATTTCAACAAACGATACAAATAACTCGTGCCCTTCAACAAATAAACAGGAAACTGAAACAGGTTCCATAGAGAAGCATTCTTCAAGCACTGTACCTTCTGGGTTGGAACCCATCTGCTTGTCACATGAGCAATCAGAGAAGGTTGGCAGACCACGTCTATTCTGCCTCCAGCATGCACTTCAAACGGAAGAGTTGCTACAGAATGGAGGTGGTGCACGTGTTCTTGCCATTTGCCATTCTGGTATAGTCATTGTTTGTTAATTTGCAAAATAATTTTTTTTTTTTTGGGATAAATTGGGATGTCATGCTGATCTAGCTGCTACCTGTAGCAACTATCAGAACTAGACTTTGGATCCTGGGAACATGAACCAGTAACAGGCCGTCGTCCTTTGTAGGCTCAAAACTCTCAATTGTTTTACACTTCCATTGTTCTGTACAAGACCTTGCTATTGCACTGCAAAATGTTGCATTATTTGACTGCTACTAAATTGTGGTTGTTTTCTTATAGATTACCTGAAGGTAAAGGCACTCGCCATATCCATAGCTGAAGAAACCAATATTGATTTCAACTATACCGACATAAACCTGGAGAAAGCATCACAATCAGATGTGCATCTGATCAACATCTCAATTGATGATGAGGGACATGAGGAGGACGGGTCTGACTGGACCGCGAAACTAGGGCTTAATTTGAAGTACTGCATCAAAGTCAGGAAAGAACAGCCTAAGAATCAAAATTTGGATCTTGCAATAGGGCTGGGAGAATTGTTTGCTGATCAGCCAATGCAGGCCTCAACCAGTGAACCGACCAGTCTAGGTTCAAGTGGTGTGGTTGGAAGATGGCTTTCACGTAAACGACGAACTCCATACAAGATTGTAGGTACAATTGTAGAAGGTGCTAGCTCAGAGAATTGGGTAAACGTATCCATTTCAACTGCAGTCTCTCCTCAGACGGAACAAATTGCAGGGGATTTGAATGTTTGTGTGGACTCAAATGAGTCGACCTCAAAGTTTAGTGATGAGCCAGATGTCAGTATGAGCTCTGAAAAAATGGGTGCTGAAGGTACCATTAATGTAGATTATGCTGAGCCAGAAGCAGAGGCTGTCAGCTCAATGCAAATTGATACTGAGGTGCCTGACCAGTCCCCTCTGCCACATGCTGTACACTGTTATGTGAGGCGTGCGAAAAGGCAGGAGAATGAAGAACAAAAGAGAGCTTCATTTGCTCGTAGCCCGTGTGAAGGCCTAAGGCCTCGTAAGATGGGACCTGTGTCTGAACAGTTGGAGGTGGCTACACCTCAAACAGTGAAAAAGAGACCATATGTGTTTAAATGCGACAATGAAGGTTGCAAGCGACGGTTTCGATCTAAAAATGAGATGGAAATACACAAGCGATATAGATGCCTGAAGCAGGAGGCAGATGATGTCAAATTTGAAGCGAGGTAGCAGAGGTGATAATTAGGCAATAATTTAGGGAGTTTAGAAATTATGATTTGTTGGTTGTATTTTTAAGGGACAAAAAAGGGTCCCCCAATAACTAGGGTTTAGGTAAGTAGATTGTTTAGGCTCCGTATATTTTTTCTAACGTCCGATAGTGTTATAGTGGTTCTTCTCTGGTAGTTGGTTTTGTATAGACTGATAATGCCCTTTATTGGTTCTCGTAACCTCCCATTCTTTTGGCTGTTTAATGTGTTGTAACAATTAACAACGACCTTGCAAAATGATTAGCCTCGTGCTTTTGTGGTTGGTTCTCCTGTTTGTTGTTTGTTCTGCATATTCTCATATTCTGTTTTACAGGACATGAATAATTTTATCGCTGATAGTGGGTCTTATTTTTACGAATATTAATTTTGACCAAACCACTGACTTCTAACTCTTAAAGCTCAAACCTGCCCGCAGAAATTCATCCAGGCACACAAATCTCTAGAGGTGGCAGATTTTTGGGTCGGGTCGGGTCAGTTTGACCAACTAGAAATGTCGGGTCGGGTATCGGGTTGACGTCTATCGGCATTTTTCCGGGTCGGGTCGGACGGGTTTTTCGGGTTTGGTTGTTTTTTGTTAGATTTTGCACCTCTATTCCCGGGTCGGGTCGGGTTCGGGTTAGTCTGACTTTCTCTAGAACATAGGTCGGGTCGGTCTCACTTTCCTTAGAACACGGGTCAGGTCAGGTTCGGGTCAGTTTGACTTTCCCTAAAACTCGGGTCGGTTCGGACGGGTTTTTCAGGTCGGATCAAAATTTGCCATCTCTACAAATCTCTGATGGTCTTTCACTGAAAGCCACCCCTGAACCAAAACCGGCAGATGTTCCACTGTCGGAACATTTGACCTCTGGGTACCTTTTAACATCCAACAAGATTGATTTCACATTTTACAAGCTGTATTATTGGCAATAGCTAAGAAAATGAATTGCACCCAAATACTCCACCTTATATCCTTCTCTTACTATTAATCTAAAACTTTTGCCGAAAAGGGTTGAGCACATAACAAATCAGTGGCAATTTGGACTCTCCTGAACGACGAGTTTTGCGATCAAATTCTAGAATTGTAAGTACAAGGTCAATTGTTAGCTTCCTGTTACATTATTCAGTTGCGGCATGCAAACTCTTCTTGCCTCAAATTTTCTACTATTGATTTCGCATTTCAGATGAATGGAACTGTTACCCAGCTCTAATAATAGACAGTAAATATACTTGCAAATCTCCCACTGTTTACATAAGCAGATCTGATCCTTCTTCTCACGTTATTCATATGAATGCATCCAGAATCAGTTCAGAAGAATAAAAATATATAGATTCATTCCCAGGATACTTCACTTTTCAAACAAATGAAATGGTGAGTTGGTGATCATATTTAGGATTCTCACAAGCCGAGCAATTAAACAAACAAATTGGTTAGTCGCAGATAGTTAGATCATTAGAAACAAATAAAAGGGCAAATTTTATTAGCATTTAGCATAGAAGCAGACTATGAGGCAGGCACATAGAATCTCAAACGGTACCACATCTAAACTGTCCGAAATTGCATTATTTCCCATAATCAACAACATAGCAAAAGCACAGAAAAAAATCCTGTGCATCCAACAAGCAATTCAAAATTCATAGATCAAACTAACCTAACCAACAATTATTATTCATCCGAAATCCAAATTCCACTCCAATAACCCCCACCCAAACCAGTAACCAATCCCCTACTCATCTGAGTAATACCTAGCATCCATAGAAAAACCTTCCACAGTGTCCACAGGTTACATTTCAGAATGTATCTATTACATTATTTGTACGTTTATGATCGTATGTATGGACGGTTTTTCAGTGGACGCGAGATGTTTCTCTACTCATTCTTATACCTCTCTAGGCTAGGTCCGGTGAGCCGGCAGATGCGCCACTCCTGGAACACCTCAGCTCCCATACCCTTGTAGAACTCGATGGCGTTCGTGTTCCAATCCAGGACGCACCACTCCACCCTCCCCATTCCCAATTCGGCCGCCTTCTTTGCCACCGAGGACAGCATGAACTTCCCCAAACCCTTCCTCCGCCACGGCTCCCTGACGAATATGTCCTCGATGTACAGCCCCGGCTTGGCCAGGAAGGTGGAGTAGTTGGGGAAGCAGATCACGAACCCGGCCACGACTCGGCCATCTCCAGAAGTAAATTCGGCGTGATCGGGGTCGGGGTTAGGGTTAGGGTTAGGGGAGGGAAGGGGGAATTGAGTGATGGCGAGGGTTTGGGGAGAAGGGAGGGGAGGAGGGGAGGAGGAGGGGGAGAGGTAGAGCATGAGGGGAGTGAAGGAGAGGAAAGGAGGCGGGGGAGGGGAGGGGAAGAGAGTGGAGAGGAGGGAGGCGTCGGTGGTGGAAAAGAGGTGCGTGAGGCGCTCGAACTCGGCCATCTGGTAGATCATGCGGCGGAGGAAGGGCACGTCGGAGGGCTCCGCGTGGCGCAGCTCCGCCCAGACCGTGGGGGGATCGGCGGCGGCGGCATCGGCGGCGGCGGAGGAGGAGGACGGAGACATTGTTAGCGTTAGGGTATTGAGAGAAAGGAAGGAGTTGGGGAGAAGGGGTTTTAGGACTTGGGAGAAGTGATCATAACTTCAAAGATTATATGGAGTAAATACATGGTGTTCTGTTCTTAAGCTCACAACCATGTCCAAATTTTAATTTATATATGGCTTAATAAATTCGTTATATCAAAATCTTATAGCATGCAAAAATTTTCCATTTTTTTAGAGATTTTTAAGTATTTATTTCGGATTTTTCAATACCAACTATATAATATTAATAAAATAATCACTGTTTCATATGTATTTTTAAAAAATCCAAATTAATTACTTAAAAATCTATAAAAATGGAAAATTTTTGCATGCCACACAATTTTGATATAAAGAATTTAATGAGCCATATAAATTAAAATTTAAATTTAGTTTGATATGTTTTTTGTGTTAAACTCACGGGAGGTGAGCTCAAGAACACTATAGATTTACTGGATTATATGCGTTGGCTACTGATGGCTAAGCTAAATTGACTATTGACTAATGAGGGATCATCGATAATGCTTATTTTTCATGAAAATTTTGACAATGGAGTATTTAAAAATTTGTAAAGTTTCATAGAAAATATTAAAATGAAAAAATATTTGTGGATGTATTATCTTGACATTTTTGATAATGGAATATTTTGAAAATTTGTAAGGTTTCATAGAAAATCTTAAAAATAAAAAAAATTTATGGATGCATTATTTAACTTGTAGATTAATCAACAAAAAAATAAAACTTGTAGATTAATAGTTTTCAAATTTCAATCAATTTGGACATCGTTTGATGATTTATCAAAATTCTTTATACATTTTTTAACGGTCGTAAATTAACAAATTTTTTAAGAGCTATCAAATGTCGCTTAAATTGAATATAATTAGAAACATAATCAATTTATAAGTAAAAAAATACTTCCGTAAACTCTTTTTTTATTTTTAAGAATTTTTAATGATATTTTTTCAAAATTTTGAAAAGCCCAATCATCAAAATTATCAAGATAAGCATTGTCAATGATCCCTTCTCTTGCCTAATTGGGGTTTCAAAAGTTCTAAGGATCTTCTCTGTTGATTAATTGCACACTACATGTTATCATGTAAGGGAGCGATTGTAGTACATTACATGTTGATAGAAGGTTTGAAGTACATTACATGTTGCTACCGTGGTAAAATTACTACTAGTTTGTAGTTTGGAACCGGAGTCCTTGCAATGTGGGTGTGCGCACCTATCATTACAATTAGACACCGAGGTTTTGCAACGAAGTTTTCTGAATATACAAAACATACGAATAGATAAAGTTCATGTCATAAATATGGCCTGAAACTTTCTTACTCCATAATTAGAAGAATGAGTAGTTAATGACCTAAAACACATAAACCGAAGAACAAATATGAAAACTAAAAGCTAATATACATAATACAGTCGTGTCAAAATTTTCATTGCTTGAATCAAAGCAAACGTTGAGACCTATATGGTACAACAAGATTATATAAATTATGCCCTGGCTGGTGTCTCAGCCGAAGCTTTTTGCCGCTTCTTTTTCCTACGCTCAGTAACTTGTGTCGGGTCAGCTCGCTTCGATTGCAACATGCGGACTTCCATTAGCTTTGCCTTTGCATCTCTGAAAGGTGCATCTGATCTTGCCGACATCAATTCCTACAAGCAGAGAATCAAGAGTTCTAACACAAAAATTCACGACAAATTGCAAGTGAGAGAAAATAAATGTTCTTTGTTTAACCTTGAGGTGATCCATTGCTGCGAGGTTGAAACCAAATGTATCTTTGCACTCCTGAAAACAATGCATATATGAGTATTGAAATGAGTTTATCGTAAAGAATCCCTTAGTGGCCATTAAGGTCAGAACATTCACAGTTACCTTCACTTTCTGAGGTAAAATTTTTAGTGCACCCAAAAGGGGTCGTGCTGATGGCGTCGCGCTTAATTGGTTATGGTGTATCTGAAGGAGCACAGTGCAAACCCTAGAGACAAGCTCAACCTATGAAAAGACACATTAAGATTAGATAAAAGATGGAACGGTGCAAATAAAAGACGATTCACACTATAAATATAAAACAATGCATGCCTGATTAGGAATCTGGGCCCACTCTTTCAGGTAAGACATAAGCTTTAATGCATCCGAGAATGGCAATGCCTGTATGGAAGAATTAATACAAAATAAATAAAATTTATATTGTGTGACTGGCACAGTAAGAATATGTACAGATGGCAATAGAAGTACCAAAAGTGTCTGCTCCAAATCATTTGTCGGGACACTTGACACTGAATGTAGAACATAATCTGATGGGGACATCCCTCGCATCAATACATTTGGTTGGAAAACACCTCCCTTTCCATTTCTCTCTTCCTCCTGTAAGTTGATAGAAGGCAATCATGAGCCAGTTTAGGAGTTCATGTTCCTTTTCTCATTTTCTTTCTTTAAATTCACATTTATATTTATTGTTCTTATTTCTAAATTCCGAAGGTAATTTTATCAAATGCATAATATAACCATTTATCACAAAATAAGATAACTTATAAGATTATTCATACTGGACCTTATGCAACTCAATTCGTTTTGTTTCTTCCTCAGCAGTGTCAAGTGCATCAATAATTGCATCAGTTGCAGTGACAGTCTCTTTGGTCTTTTTACCAGGCACACCAACAGAGCCTTCTTCTGGTACACTTTCTGGCGGTGCATATCTATTATCAGCATTATCAATATCTGACTCGAACATCTCCTCCAACCTCTTCTCTTTCTCCTCCTGCAGTCCACAACATAGAGAAACTTGTAAGAAGTGTCTTGCTATCAGAGTTATTGTCCCAGATAAATATTAATTCCACATAAGAGGTAACAATAAGAGCCATAAGGACAAGTACTTGCCTCAAGAAAAAAGGGCTCCTCAGTACGATCCCAGCGGCGTATTGAACGGTCATGGGACCCAGTAACAATGAAATCACCACGGCTACTGACAGTAAGGCACCATATTTCAGCGTGATGCCCCTCTAAAGTTAGCAAAAGCTCAAATTTATCTGCATCCCAGTATTTTATGAGGCGATCTTTTCCAACACTGAATACATAATGTGTGTTCTTGACAAATTTGATATCCATCACACTGCACAGCAGATAAGAAGAATTAAAGAAGGATTAATACAATGATGGATATCAAGAAAAACATAATCTATTAGTTCTCAATTAACTTCATACACTCCGATATATGTCCAAGCAAATACAATGATGGCATTTCAAGAGGAATAAAAAGTGCAATGATAGATTAAAGGAGGAGGATTAATAAAAAGAATTAAAACTAAATTAGTCATGAAAGAGGATCAAACTACAGCTAAACTAGTCTTTAAATTCGGGTACAGAATCCAAGTGATTACTAGAATAAGAAACACAGCAAACCTGTCAGCATGGGCAAAAATGGTTTTGTGGATGTCACCAAAATCCAAGCCCCAGATTTTCAAAGTCTTGTCTGCAGAGCCAGTGACAATTAGATCTCCATCAGATGAGATGTCCATACAAAAGACAGGCAAGCTGTGCCCATGAAGGGAAAGAAACAATTTCAAGGTATCCAGGTAGAAAACCTGAAAGTGTTATCGAGTATACAATAAGTTATTGATTTAACACACAATTTTGTAATCAATAGTTCATCAGATAACACATAGGCTTAATAGCACATACTTGCATCAGTGTAGCTAATTTGGAACATAACGGAACTGGGGGCTTAAACACTTAACAGGTAACACAGTAAAAATACAACCCTTGATTGCCCTCTAGTTCACACATTTCGTGAGACAAAATACAGCGGGGTGAGAAGGGGAGGCAGATTTTACTAGTATATTAAACAGCAGTACTAACCTTGACTTTGTTGTCTCCTAGAAGAGCAACAGCAACATACTTGCCATCCGGACTAACACATACAGAAACGACAGAATCATCCATCTTCAAGGTTCTCACATTTGTTACACTTAGCTGCTTAGTGTCCTGAAGAGGAAGGGTGATAGTGAGGTAGACAGATAGGAAAATTTTAACTCAATTGACACGCATTAGATTAAAAAAAATACAAGCTTGCATGATGATATCATTTCTTTTGAAGTATATTATGAGAATGAAATGAAAGACTGAATGTTTGACCTGCCATTATTCTTGATGGAATGTTTGGAAACTAATGGTAAACTGATAAAGTAAAGGCTAGATGCATTATAATAGGAAGTTAGACCTAACTGTCATAAAACTAATGAAAACTGAAATTAATAACAAAAACAGCTGAGTGAACATTTGCTCAAACTGACTTAACAGTGTGAAGCAAGGCTTAATGCAAATGGGGAGAAAAGCCTTGCAATTAAATATTTACAAATCAGCATATTTCTTAATAGAAAATAGGGTAAATTTTATGGGAGGCCACTGAACTTTGCTCAAAATTCATAATTGGTCACTGAACTTCTATTTATTCATTTTTTGTCACTCAACTTTGATGTTTATCCAAATTTGGTCACTCCGTTAGTTTTTCCATCCAACTTAACGGAAAAGTTAACATGGCATCAATTTTAGAGTGTACACATATATTTTTTCAATATAAAACTTAAAAAGTGAGAATATAATGATACAAATTATTTTTTATTTTTTTGTATTGCAATAAAATATTTCATACTTTTAGAAATGTTAAAAATTAAATTTACATGAGAATATAAATTAAAATGATTTTGAAATAAAATTTTTTTTTGTTTGAAATAAAATAAACAATATTTTAATTTGTTTCTTATATTATATATTCTATATGGAAAAAATATATGTCTAAGGTTTAAAATTAAATTTATATTAATTATTCCGTTAAGTTGGATGGAAAGACTAACGGAGTGACCAAATTTGGATAAACATCAAAGTTGAGTGACAAAAATGGATAAATAGAAGTTCAGTGACCAATTATGGATTGAGAGTAAAGTTTAGTGACCATCCAGAAAATTTACCCTAGAAAATATATAAATTATGTCAATAGGAAACGTACATGACCAGATCTCTGCACTAGCTGGTATTCCCAAAACTTAACATCATTATCATCAGCACCGGTGACAAACCCATTTCCTGAAACACCTCCATCTTCATCTGGAATTGGCACAATGGACTTAACCGGCCCTGTGTGTGCCTCCACAACTTCAATTGTGGTTCCACTCCCGACATCAACAATCTCCAAACTGCCACTCCTTGTACCAACCATTGCATACCGGTTTCCTGGCACAAATGTACTACATAGCCCATACCCTGATTCAATAGTTCGAAGGCACGCCCCTGTGCTAGGGTTCCATATTTTCACTGCATTGTGGCTGGTTGACAATAGGAGGTTGCCCTCAGGATTTAGGGTTACACTACGAATCACTGAACGGTGACCTGGTAGCTCAATCGAGTAGAGCTTAGAAGCCTTGTCAGCGTCAATTGAATATGTTTCAAGCATGTTGCTGTTAAGAGATAAGGAAAGAGATGCAATTGAGCCTCTTGGAGGCGGTAAAGGAGAGAATGCAATAGAGACGATCTTCTTACTAGCCCGTAGCACGTGTAGGAGCTTAAACACATCAGAAGCTGTTACCTCCATACTGGGAACTTGGTCAACAACAGCACCATTCGAGTCTCCTTCTGTTGTCTCTTTGGCCAAATTTTTATCCTTCTTCTTCCTATTAACCCTCCTCTTGGCTTTGCGCAGAGCCTCAGTCTCATCAAGAACCCTATAAATCTCAACCGTTCGTCCTGCCCCTTGGCAAGCCAAGAGACCACCTGAGCTGTTGAAACGCACATTTGCAACACGATCCTTCCCTTGCCTCTGAATTTCACCAAAAGGCTTCAACACATCCCATTTGCTCCAATTCTCTACCTCTTCACTAGCTTCATGCCTTATATGGTAAAACCGCAACTCAGGGTCAGCAGAACCAGCGACAAGAAACCGCCCATTTATGTCAACATCTAGGGACCATATCTCACTTCTATGGCCACCGACTATTTGCAGGCAATGCTGCGTGTCAAGGTCCCATACACGCAAGAATTTGTCTTTTGAGCAGGTCACAAGTTTCTTCCCTGAATCAATGAAGGCAAGATCTGTCACCTACAGAAACATTAAATTATTATTTTTTTAAAATATTTCCAGCAGGGTATGCTAATTACATCATAGATCTATGTGTTTTCAATTGGCAACAACAAACAAGCCAACAGGAACAAAATATTCAACTTGTTTTTGTCTGTTTCTGCAAATTGACCGACATTTCCCAAACAGAATGAAATCTCGAGGCTGCCAGCTAGATATCAAGTTCAGGTTAAAAAAAATTAACCCTTTAGTTCCTCCAAGTCAGCTAAGATGTGAGTTTATTTTTTTTTTCTTGACAAAAAGAACCCAACAATCCATGAATCATTTTTATTTTCACAAACTTGAGTTCGATTTCACTGTCATTTTGTGTTTAAGACATTCAGCTACCAGCAATCTTTATTTTTCTCAATTCCATTTTGTTGAGTGGAAATGAGAGAGAGATGCCTGATCACGGTGGCCGCGAAGACGAAACACACCAGCTTCACCTATTACATCCCAAAGGATGACATCACAATCTTTGCTCCCAGAAGCCAGAAGGGAACCTGCTGGGTTGTACCGAATCACTGTCACGGCTGATTTGTGGCCATTCAAGGTTGCTTCGCATGTGCCCCTCTCACAATCCCATAGCCTGATGCTCCCATCAGCATGCCCACTTGCTATCTGCCAAACAAAAAAAATTACTTGCAATCAGAAAAGGATGATGATACCGCTCAACAGAATACCGCAGTAAATAATTAGTAGCAAGCACCCTTATAATCACCATACGCTTTTTTCTTGTAGTAACTGTTCTTATATCCGATCTTACTGTTAAGGTTCATTTGGTTCACAGTGAACCAAATTGGCTAGAAAAATTGGTATTAATACCAACAAGCAAAGAGGAAAAAATCAAAACTTCTGTTCAACCTTAATTAACCTTGTTCTACACTTGCTGTCAGAGATAAATTACTGCTCTGGAGCTAGATAGATCACTTTCCTTGTTAACACAGAGGTGGTTAATACTGCAATGCCAGTAACACAGACTTTCGTACCAGTAAAACAATAAGAAAGGTTACCGAGGTGGAGGGAGAGGTGGCGGAGGCGACGGCGGAGACGGCGAGGTCGTGCGACACGCGGGCGGCGGCGGCGGCGGAGGAGGGCGCGAAGGTTTTTGCAGAGAGGCCCTTCTTGAGGTCCCAGAGGGCGAGGCTCTCGAGCGCGGGCGCGAGGAGGCCGCGGCCGGAGGGATCGTAGGCGATGTTGGCGTCGGGGGAGGCGATGACGCCGAAGGCGATGGCCGGCTCGTAGCGCAGGTACGCCTTCACCATCTGTGTCCTCCTCCGACGACGACGACCGAGTGGCTTCGAGGCGTTGGGGTTTGGGGTTCTGGTGGTGGGGGAAGGGGAGGGGAGGCGGGGATGAGGGTTTCGGGGTTTAGGGTTTACTTGGTGGCTCCTTTGGGTTTCTGACTGACTGACAACTGGGGCCCAGGTTGGAAGGGTTTTGGCGCGTGCTGATTGTGACGAATTTATTTAACTAATTGAAAAATGTTACGACCTCTGTCCATTCGCGAATAAATGAATTTTTAGAAAAAGTTAAACGTGCGTTTGAATTGCTATGGAATAGTATTTAAATCAGATTAGCAAATTATTCTTAACTTTTGTGTGATCCAAACACATACATGCTAATCCTATTTAGTTCGAATATTGGCTAATCCGTTATTCCTTGTAAAACATGGATTAGCTACTATTCTTTTCTACCATCCATCACTATTCTAAACAAACAATCCAAACAACATTTTTACTATCCCGGATAGCACCATATTTCTACTATTCTTTAGCTAATCCAAAAATCACTATTTTCTTACTAATCTCATATATTATTCTCTATTCTACTATTCTTTTACTAATCCTTGCACAATCCAAACGGACCCAAAGGAATTAGTGGAAAAGTGAAATTACTTTACTAGACAACTAAGAGACGAATAGAAAAATAATATTGAATCAGTAAAATTCATTTAATTGGGGACAAGCTGTAAATGGTATAAATTCATTTAATTGTGGACGGAGGTTGTACTAAAACTAATTTATTTAACTGGGGCCCAGGTTGGGCCCTATGGGTGCGTTTGGACAGTGCAACGAGTAGTGCAAGATTAGTGATATTTGGGTTAGCGATTGAGAGTAGTGTGAGGTTAATGTTAACTCGGAAAACTTGTGAGTAGAGCTAACTTTTTATTTTTCCAATTAGTAAAATATTGTTTGGATGATAACTTTGGAGTAGTGATGTAGGAAATAAATAAAAATAATGATTTCTTTCAACTAATCCTATTTTTATCACAAAACTACATTTGTAGCAATAAAAAAAATGGTTTGAAAATATATTTTATTATTATTACAACTCTCATTCATGAGTTGTTTTGCTAAATCAACATCTTGTTGGTTTAGTAGAGTAGTGCTACTCAACCACTACTCTAATTCTCTAATTTATGTTTGGATTGTGTTGTTGTTTGGGTTAGCATGCTACTCAAAGAGTAGTATTAATCCTAGGGGATCCAAACACACCCATAGTGTTCAAATTAAACACGTATGCAGTTAAACTGTGGGTTTCACTATGCAGTTTACTTTGTACATTATACTAAGATATCCTTACTCCTAACAAAAGGAGACTAGATTTTTGACATGAAAAATCTATCTTCCCCAAGAAATAAATCTCAGCCGTTGATTGTTTACTTAGATTAATCACCACCGTTGACGTACTTTAATGTCTTAACCCATTAAAACTTAAGGCCATATCAATTTTCTCAATTTAAAGCCCGTTATGTATTATCTTAAAAATTTATTATAAAAAATAACAATTTGAGCCTAAAGCAAGGTGCGGGTTCTTTACTAGTATTAATTATACAAATAAGTTGAATATTTTAATAAGTTAACTTGAATATTGATATTTTTAATATGAATACTAACACAGTCGATATCAATTTTGATATTATCATTGGTATCTATGTACCAGTTTCTAGAAAAATGTTATAGGTTTCAATATCAAAAGTGACACCAAAATTGATACGACTATATTAGTATTTAAATTAAACAGATTTATATCCAAATTATTTGTTTCACTGTGCAACTTATTGTGTACATTGTATAATGAGATATAGTATACAAATAATTTGAATATTTTAATGAGTTAACTTGAATATCAACATATTTACAATGAATACTAATACATTTGGTATCGATTTTGATATCATTTTTGGTATCATATATCAGTTCCATTTATTTATAGTGCAATGTAATAGTTTGATATATTACCCCATTTTAATTTGACAAAATATATATATATATATATATATATTTCTTTTACTTTCCAATGAATATAGGAATTTACTTTTGTTTTTCTTTTGTAAATTTAATTCCATAAAACCAAGTTTTCAAAAAAAATATATATTCTTGCAAACGATCATACCCTAGATGAGGTATGGCCCAACAATTACGTGGCTTGTGTATTTTCATAGAGTGAGACGCTTTATAAACACTACTTACTATACATATACTCTAATCATAATATCATATTAAAAGAGGTGAAGTACGTATACTTGCATAAAAATGATCCAGGACGAACTACGAAATTCCTTTTTCTATTATTTTTCGTTTCTTTTTTGAGGCCACGAAACAGAGGTCAGAGGTGACTGGAAGTCTGGAATGCTAGGTGGTGTAAAAGGCCGAAGGAGGATGATCCTCACAGATGTATGGTTGTATTAACGAACTGCTGCCTGCTAGTATTTTCGAAAAGTCGGTTCGTCGTAACCAATCTCTAGGAATACTGGCAGTTAGTTCAAAACCTGAATCTACTTTCACCATCCAGAATCAGGACACTAAAAAGTTTGTAAGAAAGTAATCACAGTGAGATCATTTCAAAAACCTGCGCATGTTTTTCTAATTTTTACAGAGGTCTAGGATGCACTACCACTATTGACTATCCTACAAAATCACCTCTATATTAGGAGGATTAACAGAAACCTAATTCCATGCAGTAAACTGCCACAAGGATAATCAGCGAAACAAGAAAACAGCAGTACGCGACTTTGGAGAGTACAAAATTCATATAGACATGATTCTGACTTATGAGACCCGCAATTAGCAACCTTAGTCTGGCAACGGTCCGAATTATGAGCTCCCCAGTGCCGATGGACTATTCTGTCTGCTGAATACCAGCCCGTGGCAGGTTTCCCTCTGAAGAAATTCTGCCCTGTATTGCAATCCAAACAGAAAATTTAGAAACTTTGATATGAATGCTGTAAGCTTTAGGCAGCAGATTAAGATTAAATAATCGATACGTGTTACTTCAATTGACCACCATTTAAATGAGTTAAAAAATTAAATAGGAAAGCTAGCATAAACACGAATTGTTACAAAGAAGAAAAAAAAAATTCAAAAATGGTCATTTGCAGCTGTTGCACAGTGAAATATTTCAATACTAGCCAGCAAATGTAAAAATAAACTAATAATCCCTGTCTGCCAAAATAAGAATAAAATAACAAAAATTTGCAAGAAAAGAGCACTCAACTGTGAAGCCTGTCTTAACAGCATCCTCCAACTTGTGCACCATGGATGAACCAGGAAGTGAACTAGATGCAACAAAACCTAAACCTGGAAGTGAATTTGCACATCCAAAGGTAAGATGCAGTACCTTACGCCTCATTTCAAGAAAACAAAGAAGAATACTATTCCTTTATGCTATTGAAATAAGGATGTCTACTGCTATTGGTTGACAATCTTTAAGCAACAAAAGGTTCCTTTTTTTATTCTTTCGACACCCACATTAACATTTCCTATATGCATTAGAGAAACATTGTAGATAAATTTGGCACCTTGTATATACGACATTTTCCAATTTCTAAGATTTATGCTAAAATAATAAATAAAAGCAAACCTCCTGAAGCAGTCATAGCAGCCCTTTTTGCTTTAACAGTCCCTCTTGTTTTTGGCTTGCACCACTCATCAATGTACCTGGGAGGTGCCCTGCACACTCTCTCACTTCTTCTCACACTCTGTTTGTCCTCTCTGGTAACAAACTGAGATTCTCTCTTTCTCCCCCCCAGCACAATTTTCCAATCCTCATCATTCTCTAAATGAGATGATCTCTTTCCCCTCTGCACAAACTGAGATCCTCTCTTTCTCCCCCTTTGCACAAACTGAGACTCTCTCTTTCTTCCCCTTTGCTCAATTTTCCAATCCTCATCATCCTCTATATGAGATGATTTCTTTCTTCCCCTCTGCACAAACCGAGACCCTCTCTTTCTCCCCCTTTGCACAATTTTCCAATCCTCATCAATCTCTAAATGAGACGATCTCTTTGCCCTCCTCACAGTATATGTCCCCTTCCCGGTCTTAGAGCCTCTCTTCCTCCTCTTTTGCACACAATCTCTCTCCTCACCATACCCAGACTGGTGCTTTCTCTTATTTTTTCTGATCCCTTGCACATTCTCTTCCTCTTTGGTGCACGACAGCTCAGGCTCCATCTCACCGGCATATTGACTGTTCATCAGTGCCACCTGTGGGTCACCAGGATACTCTTGTGAAGGAGGCATCCACAGAGAGGCATCATTTTGATAGCACAGAGATCCTTGTATCTCGGAAGTCCCCACACCAGCATTGGTTGAGTACATGAGATATTCATCGAGCGATACTTGATACAGGTCAGAAGTAACAACCGGTAGGGAATCCATAAACTGTGAGATACCCACAGTATCATTCTCTGAATTAAATGTAGTTGTACCAAAGATGTCAGCTTCAAGGCTTCCTTCCATTTGAAGGATATCCCGAGGTGTGGTTTCTACTATCATCAGAAGGAAAATAGAAGGAACAGAAGTTTGTTAAGCAATTAAAAAGTAAGAAATCCAGATTAAGAAAGTGAGACAATGTATTTTTTTTCTTTTAAGTGTTTCTAGTGCGCATCCAAGACTACATGTACGTCCAATTTTAATATACATCAATACATCATATGTGATAGTCATTGATTCAAAGGACAAAATTCATTTGAAACTGTAGTACAAATGTAAGCTTCTAGTTTAATATGAAGTCTTCTTATCCTAATGCATTACAGCATAGCTTCAAGATCGTCAATTTCAATGAATCAAAATGGGTTTCAGATATCTCACATTTTTT
The DNA here is from genome assembly GCA_030179965.1 of Cyperus esculentus. NCBI lineage: Eukaryota > Viridiplantae > Streptophyta > Magnoliopsida > Poales > Cyperaceae > Cyperus > Cyperus esculentus. Next base: position 1,882,247 of record JASGLE010000014.1, on the reverse strand, counting down.
AAAAATTCTAAGCACAGAATTAAAAGATAAGAACAGTGCGAAACTGAAAAGAACTAAAGAAGCACCTTGCAGTTCATACACAAAACATCCTGAAAGCTGACCAAAATTGTGTAGGTTCAAATTGCAGAGATCTTCTTGGTGACCTAATTATTATGCTCAAGCCATTGGAGAGAGACAAAATAAAAAATAAAAAAACTAAAGATAAAAAATAAGAGGTACACCATGAATAAAGATGGATACTTGGAAAGCATAAAAATAACTTCCAGTTCGAAGTTAGAGAGAGAAGTAGAGGAAGGGGTTTAGGAAAGATGCAAAATAAATAAATAAAACAAAATAAAATAGTTCTGTCCATCAGTTTAAAACTATTTTTTTTAGCAACAGTTGCTGCATTTAGTAAAGTTACTTCTTTCCACCTTTAATATGCAATCAGAAGCAAATATCTTCTGTGTCTAAAAATGGGAAAACAATATTAGCTCTTTAGGAATTAATCCTAACCATAGGATGCATATTAAAATTGCACATATAATTTTGGATGCATACTACAAATATTTTTTTCTTTTTCTGAAAGGGAAAGTGAAATTTTCTTACTTTTTTTTTAATGGAGAAGTGAAGCATCGTGGTCCACAGTTACAAAAAGACTATTTTTGAAGATTGATCATTAGAGCTTTAGAACTTTAACAAACAAGAAAATGACAATTTTGACATACCTAAATTACAATTAGAATAGGTGCTGGCAGGAATTCCATACTCTTGCAATGCAGTGCTGTCAGAAAACTTGAGAGTAGAATTTGTATGACTAAGTCACTGACCAAGTTTACTTCGAAATCAAATCCAAGATGGTAAAAGACATAAACGTAGGACAGACTTTTAATGTATAGATGCTAGATCCCACGGCGTATGGTAAGGTGGTGCAGCAGGATGAGGCAACTGACTCAAGGAAATTCTATGAGTGTGTTACTCTTGGGGTATGATTTCTTTTTATACATGTATATATACACCACACAATCATTATAAATATGGTTTATTTCAAAATATTTCTAAGAATGTCCTGGCTCCTGACCTAATAGTTTTCATAAATTTCCTGAATCTACCCCTTTAGATCCTCAGTTTTGAGAAAACTTTGGTCATAGCACATTAAAATGTAGAAACCATACCTCAGTAGAGTACTCCAAGGTCAGCTGCATGATGCTTTCCAGTTCCTGTTCCAACTGACATGCATCATCGTCTAAGCAAGTAGGTACACTTCTTTCACTTACCGCATCCATATTATATCCATCTAGGAGAAGGGAAAAAGTTCCAGTTTATTGAAGTGAAGTTCCATAATTTTGGGTTACAAACAATGTAAATGCTATTAACCTCACAACGCTAATTAAGGAAGACTGCCAAAAAAATTGAATTCTGCATTTTAATTTGCATGATTGTCTACGATGCATAGTAGTTCAATCACAATATTTTGCTTCAATACCAAAATTTTAAACACATGCATCATTACTGAACCTGATTTGTATGATGCAATTACAATGTCAAAGGGATTTCAAAAGGTGCCCAATAGACAGGAGTTGACTCAAGTTAACGAGTAGTCCAATTACAAGATTAATCATATGTATAATAATTAATAAAGTTTTAGTAATCATTGGACCTAGATAAAACGCTGTATTTAGAATTTACTCTTACCTATACTCTCGTTAACAAGTGGTTCAAATAATGCCACCTATGTGGTTGTCAAGATAACTTTACAGAATAAATGACTAACCTATGGCATCCTCTTTATCTGTCCAGTGCGGCGGCTGCGATAGTAGTGGCACCACATCCAGATTCTCATGTTCAAAAATCGAGTTGTGGTCTCGATCTTCTTCCTGCCATTAATTTTTAGAAAGATCGCAGCATCAGTTTTCTCATCACACTACATCAAACATACTATGAATCCGTTGGTATATATGCTCAACATAACACTAAGTGCATTGAAGGGGAGCCTTGGCGCAGTGGTAAAGCTGCTGCCTTGTGACTAGGAGGTCACGGGTTCAAGTCACGGAAACAGCCTCTTGCAGAAATGCAGGGAAAGGCTGCGTACAATGACCCTTCCCCGGACCCCGCGCAAGCGGGAGCATCGTGCACCGGGCTGCCCTTTTTTTTTTTTATAACACTAAGTGCATTAATGAGAACACCGCAAAGTTGCGCACCTCGCTGGAATCCAGGAGAGCAAGTTGCCACAAGGAATCATCCCATTCCTCGTGCGGAATTTCAGAGAGGTCCATCTGGTATCATTCAGGTAACAGCAACACAGCTACAAGAATAAGCAACGTTAAAGGGGATTCCAATTGCATATATACTATATTCCTCAAATTAACCACCCTGCTATGAACTAACACTAATCTAAAGTTCTAAACAGCGAATGCAGATATACCATACCTAAGTTCAATAAAAATAGATACAAAATGTTAAGGATTTCATCTCAGACGGAGTGAATCTCCGACCTGCATTTCATCTAGGTATGTATCTTCATAACCGCTTAATATTATTATTATCACAAAAAGGAACAAAATCAAGTCCCCTGATCAAGTGCAGAGCACTCGCACACTAACACTATCGATCGACATTGTCAACGAGATTTAACAAGGAGCGGATCGGATTAATAAGACGGGAGAGGAAGCGAGAGAGATCTCTCACCGGGTAACGTATGGAGAGGCTTCGGATTCGTGCGCTACACTCTGACTGAGGAGAGGGATAGAGACGAGCGGAAGGAGAGAAGGAGTGTCAAGTGTGTGTGTCGCTTCGGTGATGACTGATGAGATCGCTACTTACAGAGTGCTCATCCTCTGTAGCGCTGCATTGTGTAGCGCAGAATGTGAACCGTTAGATCATCTCGAGATTCGAGTCAGCACAGATCCGAGATGATCTAACGGTTCACATACTGCGCTACACAATGCAACGCTACAGAGGATATGAAATCCTACTTATATCATCATCTACGTTTCGTTTCGGATTTCCTCGGTTTTGTTTCTTGTGGGGAACATGGCTGAGCCCGGTCCCCGGAATTCACATCCCCTGCCCTGCTGTGCTGCATCGTGCAGTTCGCAACGTCAGCCGTTGGGTAGCCTCGATATCCGTGCCATTGCGGATCTCGAGACGATCTAACGGCTGACGTTATTGTTTGGTGTCTTGGAACGAGTCTATGTTAACGGAGTGACTACTGTACTGCCACTGCACGTCTGCAGCCTCTGGGGAGTCCGGACGCGAAATGGGGCAGGGGAAAACTGTATTGGAAATTTCGATCAGGTGTCGCTGGGGTCCGCCCGGGAGTGTTTTTTTTGCTTCTTTGACACGAGTCCGGAGGCTGATCGTTCCCTCCAACTCCCAAGTATGTATGTTAGCATTTTTTGATAAAAAAAAAAAAAAAATGTATGTTAGCATTTTTATTTTGGAAGAAGTCCTTTCTGATTTTTTTTTGTTCCCATTTTGAAAGATAGCATCGGTGTAAGGTGGTTTTGTCCGGAAGCGATAGCATCGGTGTCGAAGTTTATTTTATCATTTTTTTTATTACTTTATAGTATTTATTTTGATCACATCATGAATATCCATCTTGAAATCTCCTAAACATTTTCCATTGAAAATATTATCGAGATATTTCATTGATACCGTAATCAATATAAACTTTATCATACGCATTAAGAAAAATTACTATTTACGTTGATAATGTAGTTATGCAACTTATTATAAGCTGCTTTAATCTAATGAGATTTATAGAAATAATTTGGTAATTCGTGGTTTCTCAAGTTCTCATCATAATTGTGAGCACGAATTCGAATGTCTTAACAATTATTTTCCACACAAAATCATATGCATCGAATTCTGCTATAAAAATTGCTGCATAGAGGGTAATTTTGTGAACCAGTCCCCTCCAGGGGAGTTATAGACCCACAAAGTCCATTATGAACCATCTAGTTGTGATTTGTAAACACCAATAGATTCATGGCTAATCCAATACTTCTAACTAACATTGAGAGGATGTGTATCAGACAGACCTAATAAAGATAATTTTTCATAAGCAAGTCACCATCTTAACATTTCTTTTTAGCTTTAACGTTTTCAACCAGACTTTTAATTAACACATGTTGTTTCTTAATTCTTGTCAAAACAACATAAACTGTGCCTCCCTAGAGCAAACAGAAGAAAGAAACAACACTACTCCTGGACAGTAAAACTCCAATGCACCTATGGATCTGCTACTTGGTCTCTTGTTGCGTTTCTTGGCCTTGTGTTGAGACATCAGGAGCCAGACCTCGAATTTTCACATCGTAGTACACTTCCTCAACCCTCCTCAAGTCATACTTCATTCCTAAAATTTACACATACAAACAATTTTCACATTACATTGGCACATAGTTCAAGAGCAAACAAAAGTTATACTGAGGATCCATCAGTATGTCCTAAAAGAAGCTGAATGAGTGATTATCAATTTTTAGGGGAAGTTATTCAACAGGCTAATACCCACTCAAGAGGGAACATGATCAAATGGTACCTAAAACAGAGAGCATACCAATTAAATAGCCATGCTTGCTTAATTTACCATGTTCAACCAATCCTCACCACTGAAATAGAACACAAACAGCTACTTGCAAATACAAACACAGACACACATACCAAATAAATTAATCAGCATACAAGTAGAACAATGAAGAGATACCTACCATCAAATTTCTTGCGCAAGAAATCATTTCGAAGATTTAACATGCGAAAAGCAGCATGTAGGTCAGTCAAGAATGTGAGCACCTTTTTGGGACAGTCATAATCCCCAGCAGTGACACGATTCACCACATACCTTGGCTGTCAAAACACACATGTTAGTTATTACTCTTTTGCCTGTTTTTCCAAAAATATCACCACTTACGTGTATTAAACTGGATGCTTAACTCTATATATGCAATCAGTGGTCTTTGTTGTTTTCAAACCAGATGAGACTTGAAATGCCACAGAAAAAAACCGTAGCTCACAAGTATATGCAAACAACACAGTGACATTTTCTCAATTTTTCAGTTGCATGAGATAAAAAAGTTCCTTTTTTTAATTATTTGGAACAATATGCTGACAACCTAATCAAGGCAAAGCCAAACAACAAGAACAACCAATCTAGCATAGATTTTCATCATTTTATAACCACGTGCACTCAAAATTAACTTGCAAACAACATAATTTATTTTTCTTGCATTTGTCTGATAAAACTTAAGAAATTTCTACTACCACTACATGAATATATTATAAATTAAATGTATATCACCAGAAGGACCGAGACTTAACAGGATATTTTATGCTTATTTTTGTCTAATTATTGTTCTGGCTCTTAGTCAACACCAATGAAACAAGAAAGACAGATTTGGCACAGGTAGCAGTCAGGTAAACATCACCACTAAACCATTTTGAAACCATAAAAAAGGAGGTGCTTACAAATTCATTCGACATGAAGCAAAGTCCTGGAAGAAAGGATTATACAAACACAATAAGCAAGTTTCTGAGTATTAATATAATTATTTACACTACAGTATTGGCGATGAGACAAAACAATTTAATTAAGAATATTTTAGTAATTGAGATATTCCATTGCTTTAATTGTACATGCAAAATAAAACATGATAAAATTCACCTGTAAGGTAATCTTCTATATCAAGCGCGAAATCAGATGAATCCACTACAAAATAAGAACAACCTTGTTGCAGTCTAATCTACATCCAACGGATAACAGTGCGAAAGACAAAAATTAAAAAGAACATAACTAGGCTTACATCCAAGTTTCTTCTCGGCCTCAGCATGAACCAAGAGAGCCCCAGTCTCAAGCCAATGAAGAAAAGCGACCAGCGAGACGACCATCTGGGTCTCGCTTCTCCAGTCACCGTGATACCTAAATCCCATAAGCAAGGACAGTTAGCACAAATTAAATTCCCAATACATGACATACATTTTAAGAGTAAAACTATTGTGCAAATGTTAGCATTTCGGAGTGATATGCTAACGGTCCAAATTATATTTTTTCATACCCAAAATTTTGATTTATGGTTCCCATTAAATTCATCATATGAAAACACTTGGGAATACAAAAATTTTCCATTTTTGGAGCCTTTTAAGTATTTATTTCGGATTTTTTTAAAATTCATGTACAAACAAGTATTATTTTATTAATATTTCAGAGTCATTTTGAAAAATCCAAAACAATTACTTAAAAAGCTCCAAAAATGAAAAAATTTTGTATTCCAAGTATTTTTATATAATGAATTTAATGAGAATCATAAATCACAATTTCGGACATAACAAAATATAATTTGAGCCGTTAGCGTTAGCATTTCGGAGTGAAATGCTAACATTTGCATAATAGTTCTACACTACATTTTAATACAAAGAAATTCAGCTGAAATAATCAAACAGCAAATTTTATTACTACCTATAATACTCGCCGGGGCAGTCTTTAAGGATCTCAGCCAGCTGAGCAAACAAGCCCTTGATACTCTCAATGTGGCCGTTCGCCTTCTCCAGAACCCCTGAAAAGCACAAAAAAACAACTCCCCTCATAAACCCTCAGATTCACACAACAGTGAACAGAGATTGCAGGAGATGTAAGGGACCTGAGAGAGGGAGCGACTGGTGGACGGAGAGGAGGCAGGAGCTGAGCATGCGGTTGGCCGCCTCGATCCTGGCGACAACATCGCGGATCCTCTCGCGGACCCCGCCGGACTGCTCGAGCTGCAGCCGGAAGTCCTCGAACTGGCGCTCCATGGGGAAGGGCGATGCGGATGGGGGAGGAGGAGGGAAGGAGGAGAAGCGGCGGGGGGAAGGAGAGTGAGTGGAAGGGAGGAGAGGAGAGGAGAGGAGAGGGGTGGGAAGGGAGTGAGGAGGAGGCGAGAGAGGGGAGGGGAGAAGGAAAAGGCGGTACGGAATGCGGCGCGCATGAGAGGAGGTTTTGTTTGGGTTTAGGCGTTTGTTTGGGGTTCCTTTGGTTTGAGCTGAGCGGAGTGGGGTGGAGCTGTGGAGGGTACTCATCCCCTGCTGTCTGCATTGTGCAGTTCACGACGTCAGCCGTTGGATTGTCTGGAGAGTCGTGTCAGCACGGATATCGAGACGATCCGACGGCTGACTTTGTGAACTGCACAATGCAGTACAGCAGGGGATATGAATTCGTGGAGTGGTGCGAGTGCGATTTGATCGAGCACGGGAACGCGAGACGAGTGCTCATCCTCTGTAGCGCTGCAAAATGCTTCGCAGATCGTGGGCCATTAGATCATCTCGGAATTCGTGCTGAAACGGATCTGTATATGATCTAACGGCCCGCATGCTGCGGAGCACTTTGCAGCGCTACAGAGGACGTGGAATCACGCGGGTAGAGGTGGCAAAACCCGACCCGACCCGATAAACCCGCCCGAACCCGTCCGACCCAAACCTGACCCGATTTTTCAGATAGTCAAACTTACCCGAACCCGACCCGACCCGACCCGGTTTGACCTGATACCCGATTTGAACGGTAGTTAGGCAACCCGACCCGACCTGACCCGAGACCCGACTTGATCGGCAGTTAGGCAACCCGAAACCCAACCCGACCCGACCCGAGACAACTCGGGACCCGATATTATTCTAGATTACAGACCCGAAACCCGATCCGGACTCAACCTAAACCCGAATTACCCGAGCCCTTGACAACTCAAAATTGGATGACCCGAAACCCGACCCGACCTGATACAGTAGGGTCAACCCCATATAACACAACCCAAACAGTCCGACCGATGCATTCAAATTTGATTGAGCTAGAATTGAAAATGACATGTATCAACTCATATCAATTCATATTATCAAGAGGTCAAGACTAGATCAGATGACCTGAAAGGTCAAGACTAGATCAGATGACCCGAAAGATGATCTTAAGAGCATTTAAATTTGATTAAGCTATAATTAAAAATGACATGTATCAACTCATATCAATTCATATTATCAAGAGGTCAAGACTAGAACTAGAGATGACTCGAGAGGTCAAGACTAGATCAGATGACCCGAAAGCTGATCCGAATCGAAACCCGACTTGACCCGACCCAACTTAATCCTTTACCCGACAAAAGGTGACACCTGTGGACCCGAGAGCCGACCCGACCGAACCCAAACTGCCCCGTGACCCGATCAAAAGATGGTCTTACTGACCCGCCCTGACCCGACTCAACCCGTGACCTGATAAATGGCGGCTACAGCTCACCCGAAACCTGACCCGCACTGACCCGACCCGACCCATGACCCGATAAATGACGGTTACAGCTCACCCGAAATCCGACCCGCACTGACCCGACCCGACGCATAACCCGAATTTTGCTTAGTCAAACTAACCCGAACCCAACCCGATTGCCACCTCTACACGCGGGAGACTGGGTCTGCGACTGCAACTCAGCGGGTAGGCAGTGAGTGAGTGAGGGAGTTCAGTTGGTTGTATTTACAACCAGGTGAACAACATTACGTCACATACGAGTCCGGATCGTCTAACGCATTGCAAATTGGGCAACACGTATTCGACGGTGCAGCTTACATCGGGATCCGGACTCATTACTTTTTACGGTCCCGACATAAGCTGCACCGTCGGATCCGGGCTGAATTTGCAGTGCGTTAGATGATCCTGAGTTGACACATACAGTACAGCCGATTTCTGTATTGATGCGGGAAAAATAAGCGCCCCTATGTGAAAATTTTGAAGCATGTCTTGTCCTTACAAGTTGTAACTTCTTTTTTTTGAGTGAATTACAAGTTGTAACTATTGTTTTGCTGCTTTTGCATGTTCATTTGTCCTGGTAGCTCTTTTTGCATGTTTATATTTAGAGAAAATATTTTTGCACTCTCTTGTATGTGCTTCTTATATTGACAATTTTGATAAATATTTTTTTTTAATTTTGTAAGAATTCATAAAAAATCTTAAAAATGAAAAAAAAAAATTTATGGATGTATTAGTTAACTTATAGATTGATAGTGTTTCCAAATTTCAATCAATTTGAACATCGTTTGATGCCTTATCAAAATTTTATGTATTTTTAACGGTTGTAATTGTAATTTAATGGTTCTTCAAAGAGCTATCAAATATCGCTCAAATTGAATATAATCGGAAACATGATCAATCTATAAATTAATCAATACTTCCTCAATTTTTTTTCTATTTTTAGATTTTTTATGAATTTTTATAAAATTTTGAAAGATAGTATTATCAATATTATTAAAATAACCATTGTCAATAGATCCCTCCTTTTAAAAATACACAGTTCTTTATCTGAATTTCAAAACATGTTTCCTAGAATAGTATTTACACTTATGAGTTGTGACTATAAGGCTAAATGCAAATAACTAATAAAGGGGTGCGTATAGGATGACTGGAGGAGGGTTCAATTATCATTCCTCCTATTTTTATATTCTTTTTATTTTGGTCTCTCAATAATCAATATCTATTGCTTTTAATTCTCCCTAAACTTTATTCGGCAGGTAGCGTTTCCATTTTTTCATGATTTGCACAAATATTAACTCTCGATTTTTTGGGTTTTGTCGGATCCTCTGTATCGCGTGCCTTACTGTAAAATTATGGGTCGGGTATATATTGTCTATCTTTGTGACTCGGTCCAATGTTTCGTGCACGGGATGCGCATCAGAAACTATTTTTTTGGATTTTCTGTGAGCGTTTTGCGTGAGAAAGTCAAAAATTAGTTGTTTTCACGTTTATTATGCGGGTGGTAGCACAAAAAAATCGTACCGTGGATTTCGTCATTTTCTACAAATCCTGTAAAAAAAGATTCGAAAAAGCCACTTGGTAACTCCAATTTTGTATTTCAGCTGAGATGGCCCAAAATATGCCTAAACCAAAACAGTCGTCCGATATATTGTTATATTTCGGGCCATCTATTTCTTAAACACCTTTTTAAGATCCCTGTATTTAAAATCTCTGTCCAAAAGCAGTCTTCTTTTTCTCTAAAAAGTCCTCTAAAAAATATATAACACAAGGATGTTTTTACCCGGAACACATTTAGGTTTATCCAATTATTACCATATCGATCCAACTAATAATCTAATATTTGTTACATTTCGGGCCATCTATTTCTTAAACACCTTTTTAAGTTCCCCCTAAAATCAGTCCAAAATTCCAAATGCAGCCTTCCTTTTCTCGAAAAACCTCTCTAAATAGTAAAGATACAACAGAAGGATACTTATCATATTTCTACTCTGAGCACATTTAGGTCTATCCAATTACTATCATATCGATCCAACTAATAGCCCAATATTTGTTACATTTCGGGCCATCTATATCTTAAACACCTTTCTAAGATCCCCTAAAATCAGTCCAAAATTTCAAATGCAGCCTTCCTTTTCTCAGAAAAGCTCTCTAAATATACAACAGAGGCATATTTTGTTTATATCACATTTTTACTCTGAACACATTTAAGTCTATCCAATAATTATTACCATATATCGGTCCAACAGTCCAACTAATAATATCTCCCACCAACCCAATCCGACCCGACCCAGGGAGCTGCTTCGGACAGCGTCACTTTTACTTGCATACAGCTTTTTATACATTTATGAACATAAATGATCCTGTGATTTGTTATAACAAATATGTTTAAGGGAGGATATATTTGTCTAAAAGAGTCTAAAAAACTGTATAGAGGTAAAACCAACGCTGCCCAAAGCAGCTCCCCCCGACCCAGCCCACCAGTCTATAAAACTCCCGACCCGACCCGATCTCCCTTCCTCTTCAATTCAATCCAACTCAATACTTTTCTTTTTCTCTCTTTCCTTCTCTCTGCTTCCCTACCGTCCGTCTCATCTGTAGAACCTTCTCTTGTCGAGCTGTTTCCTTGCCATGGCGAGCCAAGGAGAGCCCTCCTCCTCCGATCCGTAAGTCCTCTTACTCTTTCCTCTCTGTCCGATCTTAGGGTTGGGTAGTTGTAGTCTTTTAGACTGTATTTCTAAGGTTTCTTGGGGAAGGGGAAAGGAAAGGATGGGAGAAATCTGTGAGGGTTTGCGCCTTGATCTGGTTGTGCTTTGAGCATTGTTGTAGGAGAGCGTTGGTAATCCTCTGTAGCTCAGTAAACCGGGGTTTAATGGTGGTTTTTAGTACTAACTGAACTGAACTGGAAGTCCGTTTGAAGTTAGGTCAGACTGATAGGGTTGTAGGAGATAGGAGATTGTGATATGACTTGTTGTCCAAGCAAAAACTGTGATTATTAGATTGTTACCTGTTTAGAGGTTCGATTTTGTTTATATCTGGGGGGATTGAATTTCAGGAAGGGGAAGAAGGACTTCAGCACCGCGATCTTAGAGAGGAAGAAGTCTCCCAACAGGCTGGTTGTTGATGAGGCTGTCAACGACGACAACTCGGTGGTGTGTATGCACCCCGACACCATGGAGAAGCTCCAGTTGTTCCGTGGTGATACCGTCCTCTTGAAAGTATAAAATCTATCTTACCCTTTTTTTTTGTTAGGATTATGTTAAATTGGACCGTTAGTTAGTAAAGAAATTTGTGGTTTACTTGACATAATGCCATAATGGTCGATTAGACAGTGCTAAAAATTATCTTTTTGCTGTTGTATAACCTTGTAGAAACGGAAAACTGTTTTATTGACATGATTTTTAGAGTGTTATGAAAGCTCAGAGGTGGTAACTTTTTGTGTGTAATAATGAATTCAGGGAAAGAAGAGGAAGGACACCGTATGCATTGTTTTGGCAGATGAAACATGTGAGGAGCCAAAGATCAGGATGAACAAGGTGGTAAGGAAGAACCTGCGTGTGCGTCTAGGAGATGTTGTCTCCGTGCACCAGTGCCAGGATGTCAAGTATGGGAAGCGCATTCATGTCCTCCCCATTGATGACACTGTTGAGGGCCTCACTGGCAATCTCTTTGATGCTTTCCTAAAACGTTAGTTTGAAACTCTCTCTTCCACTTGCTCTCTCATTTTCCTCTTCCCTAATTACCACACCTCTTAGTTTAGTTTCCATTGGCTTCAAAATGGTACTTTTGGTGGGATGTTGAAGAAAATGCTTTGTTTATTTTGATGCAATGCAAAAAAAATAACCGATCACAACTTTATTTATTTTCTTACTATTTGAAAGCAAGGCATTTTTATTTTATAAATAATAAATAAATAGGATGAAATAGATGGTTTGCAATTGTGATCTATGCCAGCATAGCGCTGTCTAGTAAAAAATGTTGACTTTAGGATAAAAATATAATTTATTAGATGTGATGGGCTGCAGCTAATTATCTTTTCTCTTCTAATATTGACAGCATACTTCCTTGAAGCATACCGTCCAGTCAGAAAGGGTGACCTCTTCCTTGTGCGTGGTGGCATGCGCAGTGTTGAATTTAAAGTCATTGAAGCTGATCCCGCTGAATACTGCATTGTAGCTCCCGATACTGAGATCTTTTGTGAAGGTGAGCCTGTGAAACGTGAGGATGAGGAGCGCCTTGATGAGGTTGGCTACGATGATGTCGGAGGTGTCCGCAAACAGATGGCTCAGATTCGTGAGTTGGTTGAGCTTCCTCTGAGGCACCCACAACTCTTCAAATCAATTGGGGTCAAACCCCCGAAGGGTATTTTGTTGTATGGTCCACCTGGATCTGGTAAGACCCTTATTGCACGTGCTGTTGCCAATGAAACTGGTGCTTTCTTCTTCTTGATCAATGGACCTGAGATCATGTCCAAGTTGGCTGGTGAGAGTGAGAGCAATTTGAGGAAGGCGTTCGAGGAGGCTGAGAAAAATGCCCCATCCATCATTTTTATTGATGAGATTGATTCTATTGCTCCAAAGAGAGAAAAGACCCATGGTGAGGTTGAGCGAAGAATTGTCTCTCAGTTGTTGACCTTGATGGATGGGTTGAAGTCACGGGCCCATGTGATTGTCATGGGGGCTACCAATCGGCCCAATAGCATTGACCCAGCTTTGAGAAGGTTTGGTCGGTTTGATCGGGAGATTGATATCGGTGTACCTGATGAAGTTGGAAGGCTGGAGGTTCTGCGTATACATACCAAGAACATGAAGCTGGCTGAAGATGTTAGTTTCCTTGAAATTATTGTTTGCCATCTTGACTAGATGTTTCGATTGCATATCTTTGCATTTTTATTAAATTTGTCAATTTGACATAAAAGTATTGCTTTTCTGTGCAGGTTGATTTGGAAAGAATTGCAAAGGATACGCATGGTTATGTTGGTGCTGATCTGGCTGCACTTTGTACCGAGGCAGCACTTCAATGCATCAGAGAAAAGATGGACATTATTGATTTAGAGGACGAGACAATAGATGCAGAGATACTGAACTCTATGGCTGTAACGAATGAGCACTTTAAGACTGCTCTTGGTACCAGCAACCCGTCAGCTCTCCGTGAGACTGTAAGTAGTTCAAATATGGAATTTGTTGATTGGTTATGCAAGTACTTGAGTTGCATATATATTATGTTTACAACTGTGTAATATCTTTGTTTTTTCACATAGGTTGTTGAAGTGCCTAACGTCTCTTGGGATGATATTGGTGGGTTGGAGAATGTCAAAAGAGAGTTGCAAGAGGTGAGTTCTCAGTTTGAGAAATTATTGATATTTTTTGAGATAAATTGGGAGATGAAAAGAAGAACCTTTCACTTTCAGGTTCTACTGAGTATCAGTTAATATCTAATCTCAAGTTAAATTACTATATTCTACCAGAATGCTCCTAAACATTGTTATTATGTTCCAACAAGTTTTATTTTTTCACAGAAGTCGTGGACAAACTAATTGAACAGTAACGAACTTCTAATGTCATATCATGTTATTTTTTACTAACTATATTTGCATTTGACTTAATGTTGCAGACCGTACAATATCCAGTTGAGCACCCAGAGAAATTTGAGAAGTTTGGTATGGCCCCATCAAAGGGTGTTCTGTTCTATGGGCCACCAGGATGTGGTAAAACACTGTTGGCCAAGGCAATTGCAAATGAATGCCAAGCCAACTTTATCAGTGTCAAGGGCCCTGAGCTGCTGACCATGTGGTTTGGTGAGAGTGAGGCAAATGTCCGTGAGATATTTGACAAGGCTCGTGGATCTGCTCCTTGTGTTCTCTTCTTTGACGAGCTTGATTCTATTGCCACTCAGGTATTGTACTTCTTTTTTGAGGCTTTGATATAAGACTTGTGTGACTTGTCCTGTGTTTCTTTTTTAGTTATCACCTTGGTTGTATTATTGATATTGTCAGTCAGGTGAGGTATTGTGCATAATGATAACTTCTTTAGGACAAAGTGATATTATAAAAATTATTTGAATGAAATATTTGCAATAATAAATATTATGTTTGAATGAAATATTAGAACCCACAGGTGGTCTTTACCGTCACTGTTCCTGGCAATCATAAATATGGGTTGGTTGTGTAGAATATAGAATTTTTTTATATAAATTTGAAAAGAATATTACCTATGACCAGCATAAATCTAAGCTACCAAACCCCTTTTTTTAATAAGATTATTATAGAATTATTTGCTTTGTTATTGTGTGTACTGTATTGTAAATCTGTTGTTTTGTGTTTCAGAGAGGGAGCAGTGTTGGTGATGCAGGTGGTGCTGCTGACCGTGTGCTGAATCAGTTGCTAACTGAAATGGATGGCATGACCTCGAAGAAGACTGTGTTTATTATCGGTGCCACCAATCGTCCTGATATCATTGACCCGGCATTGCTGAGGCCAGGCCGTTTGGATCAGTTAATTTATATTCCTCTGCCTGACGAGGCATCCCGGCTGCAGATCTTCAAGGCGTGCCTCAGGAAGTCCCCAGTTGCAAAAGATGTTGATTTGACCGCACTTGCCAAGTACACACAAGGGTTCAGTGGTGCTGATATCACTGAAATCTGTCAGCGTGCTTGCAAATATGCTATCAGAGAGAACATTGAGAAGGTAATGTAGTTTTGCCTCTCCGTCAGATTTATTTATGGTTGAATTCATGAATTTTATTTGTTAATGCTAGCAGTTCATTTCCTCACAAAATAAAATACTTGCGTCCTGATAATTACCAATTTGTTTATATACAGGACATAGAGAGGGAACGACGTAAGAGTGAGAATCCAGAGGCGATGGAAGAGGATGATGCTGAAGATGTCCCAGAGATTAAGGCAGTCCACTTTGAGGAGTCGATGAAGTATGCCCGCCGCAGTGTTAGCGATGCCGACATCAGGAAATACCAGGCATTTGCACAAACCCTCCAGCAGTCTCGTGGCTTTGGCACCGAGTTCCGCTTTGCCGAGCGCGCTGAGACCGTTGCTGCCGCTGGGACTGACCCGTTTGCCTCTGCTGGTGCCGCAGCTGATGATGATGACCTATACAGTTAAACTGTTATCTTATAGGATGTGCCGGCTCTTTTGTATAATTTGTCTTTATAATACTGTCTTATGACCTTATGTTATTATTAGAGTTACTTTCGGAGGTATGCAAGGATCTGCTTGTTTATTGTGTTTCTTCCAAGGCATCAGAAACTGCCAAGTATCGTAGTATTTTGGTTTGGAACAGTACAAGTGGATCCCTGTAAGAAATATTTAGAGCTTTAATTATATATATTCTGTTAGTTTCATTTTGTTGTGCGCTTCATTTTGCTTCATTTTGTTTTCGGCGTTGATTGTATTTTCTGAATCTTTTTCTTTCTCTATTTTGGCAATTTACAGCTAACAAGCTGGCTAGTTCAAAAGAGCAAAAATACTTCTAAAAACACAGGATTAGAAAGAAAAGTATATATTCTTATTATCGGAATTGATGTACCCGAGTGCTGCTAAAAAACATTGCTGCAACTTGCAGAAATGCTTCTGTCATCTCAAAAAGAAAAAAAAAGATGAGAAAAAAAAAAAAAGGAAACTCTACTAAAAAATATATACATGAGAGCTTTGCGCAGACATTTTGATATTCTCAAACATCTATAAATTAGTTTAAACAAAAAGAAAAATATATCCATCCAAGAACATGTTAACTAATGTATTTTAACAAGCTTAGGAGTCCACTTAGGCCAGTGAATCCACTTCCCTTCTCCAGTCTTCATGTCTTCACTTCTCCTTTTCAGTTCCAAGTTGCTCTTCCTCTCGGGCACCGGTCCCTCTTCCGACGTGGCCGGACCCATGATCAGGTGCTCCGGTGTGCCTCCTCCGTTGTCCAAATTATCCATTATCTTCTGCACCATCTCAAACACCTCACTCATCTTCGGTCTCGATCTCGGGTGGCGAACTAGACACTTGTTGGCCACTGCCCCGAGTTTGATGATCGATTTCAGGTACGGATCCACCTCAAGTCGTGGGTCGATTATCGTGGGGAACTTTTTCACGTCAGAGATGTATGGTTTGATCCAATCAAGAAGGCTTTGCTCACCCTTTGGTCGGTTTCGGTCCATTGGTTTACGCCCGGTGATGAGTTCGTATAATACTACACCGTAGCTATACACGTCGCTTTTCGTGGCTAGACGTCCCGTGTGGAGGTATTCCGGAGCGGCGTATCCGAGAGTTCCAACCACCTGTATGACATAAAATAAGATACAGAGGGTTGGTACTTGGTAACTTTAAAAAACAACAAATTGAAATTTATTCTTTAGTACTTGGAACCTGTCCAACTAATTACTAATCCAAGTGGTTGTATTATATATCACAAAAATCAGAACTCAGATACAATGTACACAAGTACGTGATATCGTTGAAGCACGCAAGCAATCGAACGATTTAAAATTCCTTTTGACAGGAGTTTTTTAAGTATATTTTGCAATTATACCACATCAATAGTGCAAATTGACATACTGATCCCACACAAGTTGCATTTGTCATACAAAAATTTGTATGTGTGTCCAAAGTTATAGTAGATTAAAATTTGCATACCGCTGTGGATACATGAGACTCCTCTTGCGAACCCAGCCTAGCCAAGCCGAAGTCTGACAATTTCGCATTCCATTCCGCATCAAGGAGGATGTTAGATGGCTTAAGATCACGGAATATTATCTGTAAACAAGCAGATATTTTGATCTTCAGACTAGAAAGCAGTAAATAATTAAATTGTGTATGAGAGGTAAAAGTTCACAGAAATAATTCAAAATTTGACAATGATAAAAAAGCAAATGTTTGATGTTTGGAAGCTGCACCATTTACGCACAAGTCCAAAGAATTTTCATATTCACAATATCTTTCTTTTCCTTTTCTTTTTCTTTTTGTTTTTTTTTTTTTTTGAGGGGGGGGGGGTGGGTTGTTCAAGAGTAAACTTTGTAGATTATATACCACAAATTTTTAACATAATCTCTCTTTCTTTCTGAAACATGGAGGTCACAAATAAGCGAAAACTAGTTAAAAATAAGATGGTCAAACTATAAGATTTTCATAGTTCGTACAAAAAATAAATTAAACTGAAAAAGCACTATACAATAGAATGAACTTTGGAAACAATGGGGACAATTGACCCCCATAATCAAATCTGCCTTTAGCGGTTTGAAGATATTCGTAATATAATACGGCCTAATAATTAGATTGGTACAGCAGAAAAACATATTAAAAACTCTGATAGTTGTCCCCCTCTCCAGCAGCACTTCATTTCTTAGTTTCAATTTGTAGCTCAACTCAAGTCAACCAGATTCAAATGTTTAAGGTACTTATTTATGAAGCAGTTGGCTACAATATTCTTTTTTTTAGCTGGAATGAAACTGTAGGTCAAGTTACGCTTTATTTGCGGACACAATTGATTCCGAAAGCTGGCAGCAAATTTATAGAATTATTAGTCCCCGAATAAGATAATTAGAAGGTAAATATTTCTGGTATAATATCTGTTGCATAATATCTTGAAGTTACAGATAAATTAACTACATAAGAAAAAGGGAAAGTAACGAGCAAAAAAGTGTTAGAAGTATAAGAACAAACCTTAACTTCACATTCTTCATGCAAGTACTTTAACCCCCGTGCGGCATCGAGAGCCATCCGAAGCCGCATTGGCCATGTAAGAGGTTGTGTGGACCGAGGCGACAAATGATCCTCAAGGCTCCTATTTGGCATGAATTCGTATACAAGCAAGAGTTGCATGCCTCTCTCATCCTCCTCGGCGCAGTACCCGATGAGTTTAACCAGGTTCGGGTGGTCGACCATGCCCAAAACGTTCACCTCGGTCAACCACTCTTTGTGTCCCTTTTAGATAGAAAATTGTTCATGTCAAATGGACTTACGTTGCAATGTGTTGTGCGTGTACCAGTACTGCACTTAGTTGTTCTGAAACATGACAGAGTTTATACCAGAACTGGGTACGATTTTGGTATTCCGACCAAAGACAGTTTACTGCTAGGTATTGTTACAAAAGGCAGCATATCCTATGCTGGTCGATCAAAATGCCAATCGTGGCATACAGATCAAAAATAAGGACCGATTAAATGAACATTGCTGCAACCAAGATCCATAGCAACACATTTGCATCACACTTTAATCCAATAACAAAGATCCTCAGCTTTATCTCTGAACAATAAATTAGACGTGCTTACAAAATTTACAGTTCTTCATCAAAAAAGAAGAACTAGCAGAATGTTACCTGAAGCCCTTTGCGACCAAGCTGCTTGACAGCCACATCCATTTTCCTATTGGGCTCCAAGACACTCCTAATCGTTCCCCGATAGACGCACCCAAAACCGCCTTCCCCGAGCATGAGTGCCCGGCTAAAGTTCCTAGTCGCAGTCTTCAGCTCCTGGTACATGAAAATGCGCAGATTGGACGGCCTCTGCGCGATATAGGGGAACGTTATGCGGCCAAACGATTCTGTGCTCATGTCCATGGAGAATTCAGACCCTGATCTTCTGATGTCCCGGTCAGTCGACCTGCTACTGTTCGATCTACTCGACGGCGATTTCCGAGGCCGCATTGCGCCGTCGTCTCTTTCTTTGTACGCGAATCCGAAGCAACTCATTCTGATTTTTGGTGGTTCTTGGTGTTCTTCCCTGATGCAGCTCCCTGTTGATTTAGAAGTCAACTCTTGTGACTATCCAATTTGTTTAAATCAAAGTGGAAATTGCTGAAGTAAGTAAGCAGCAAATGCAGATATAAAGGGTTATAGACTTAAAATTGAGAAATAGTCTTTATGTGTGCTGTAATTCTGCTTGATCATTCCACTTACATCAGATTTTTTTCTTTTTTTTTTTTAGAAAAAAAGAACATTAGATATTAATTTAGGTTATAAATTCTTTCCCTATTAAACCCAACACCCCAATTTGTGCAAAATTGAAATTGATGGATTATTCAATAAGATAAATTCCAGCAAAGTTCAGAAAATTAAAAAGTAAGCACAAAGGGTATCAAAAAAAAAAAATGGTAAGGCAATACTTGAACTTTTTTTTTTTTTTAATTTCTTGAAAAAGCAAAGATTGAATTTAGAGTAGAGGCTAAGCCACCCATTTGGAGTAAAAGATGAGACTTGCAATTGAAAGAGCGCTCCAAAAGTTCATACCTTTGCATGTAACAGGAAGATCAGAATGCAAATTCATGAAGTAACAAAATAAGTTTCATTAATTATTGGGTGATCAAAAAATCAGCTGAAAAGAAATATAAGTAAGCAGCCAGTTTGATCCATGGAACCATCAGAATTCTTCACAAACAAAGTAACAAACCTTGTGGTGTTCAGAGCAACCAACCAGCAGCAGTTGGCTTGGTAGGAAGGACTGACTACTGGAGGTGGTAGCTGAGTCAGCTCAACAATGGAGGAAGGAAGATGGTTTGGTTGCTTGATTTTCTACTGATCAGGGGAAGGGAGACAAAGACAGAGAAGGAAGAAAGGAAAGGAATTGAAAATGTTGGCTTGTGAAAGGGAGATAATAATAATAAAAAGGTCCCTTTCTTTCTTTCACAATTTTAAATTTTTCATTCCTTTGTTCAATGTATATTGTATACTACAGTGTGGATTCTCTGATACGGGTTTCTTACATAATGATATGTTGCGAGTCACTGACGGGTTACACTTACACCAGCAAGTTGCCAGGAACGAAATCATAGTTACATTTTTTTTTTTTTTTACGAGGATAGTAATACAAGTCTTGGTAATTTTGACGATGGAGTTCTAATAAATTTGAAAACATTTTTTTTTTTACTAATGCCTACAACTGACGGGTTAAAATTTAATAAATTTATTTAATTTTGATGCAGGTGATAATGTGATATTGTGATATCATATCACTAGAAACTAAATATATTGTCGCGTTAAGAGAAACATACCAATATCCAATTGCTAAGATGCAATATCTAACTGGTTTTTTTTAACTTGTCAAAGAATAAGTCAATCCATTTAATTATTATTTAATAGAGAAATTATTATTATTATTATTATTTATTATAATTTAATAAATAAATATATCCATTAAGTAGCAATATTGTAATGGTTCTTTGCCAATATTTTCCCTTTTTTTTTTTCCGTTTTCCTTTCATTTTATTATTATTACTATTATTTTTTTTTTTTTTGGAAGTTTCTGCGATGAAGCGTAATTATCTCCTGATCATGTATCATTTTTTTTTCTCAATTTTTACGAAATAAAAATGAAAAGATGAGAGTATGAGAATAGGACCCTACTCTCAGATTTTAAGAGCAGCAGATATTCACCTTTATACCAGAATAGTCAGTAGTTCCGAGTCCGAATCTGCTGTTATTCTTTGAGAATAATAGGACTCTATTTGTCCAATATGGGCTGTTGGATCAAAATGGACGGGCCCGGTCGATCCAATGAAGATTATAGAGGGCTTTTTATAGTTAATGTCATCCGTTGATCTTGATCCAACGGCTCAGACTTGGATAACAGGGTCTTGTTATCCAAAGTTGGATAACAGCAGATTTGAATTCAATAGTTCCAGCCACGTAGAATCAAATCCGTCTCAACTTCTTCGTCTCGTCTATCTACGTATGGTACGCTGAAACGTGGGTCCCACACGGGTCGGAATCTGCTGAGATCCAAAACCGATCTCAGGACGATCCGACGGTTCTCAGGGTCCGTATCTGCTGAGTCCGGATCTCAGGATTTCTGAGAACCGTCGGATCGAGATCTCAGAACCTTAAGATCGGTTTTGGATCTCAGCGGATACCGATGGACCGTCATACGTGCAAAACAAAGTTTGTTTAGGACTTTGGGACTTGGGAGTTGGGACCTGGGAGGAACCCAAAATGGAGCTTGGATTTGTTCGTTTCTTTTCACTTTTCAGGGAGGATTATTGTCACTTTCTGAATCTATATTTGTAGTTTGTGTCCTGTGATTGATTGTGAATGATTAGATACTTCTGCATTTTCTGATGCTGGGCCCATGGCTGCTACAAAAACATTATCAATTTTTGTATGTATCTCGTACCTATTTCGAAATTTTTACCTTTCGTGTGTTTCTAACAACTGGCATTATTGTATTCGCACAATGCAGCGGCCTTTTTTTAGTTCAATATTTTTTTTTATTTGAAAAGTTAGTAGCGGTTACTAACTTTTTTGAAAAGTTAGTTCGATATTTTGAAAAGTAGTAATTTAATAATGAGGAGGGGTCTATTAAGTACTAAGATTCATATCTTTCATTTTTTGTGTAAACTAAGATAGAGATGAAGTTGTTTAATTGAAGAACGTCAACATCTTTGAAATTAATGTATTTCTATCTACACCGTTTATGGAGGAGTAGGATGGGATTAAAAAAATTTGAAAAAGAAGAAAAAAAAATGGAGAAGTCCAATTCTTACGTACTTTATAATATAATTAGAAGAGTGCTTCGCTTTGCTTCGGTAGCAAATATTGAGCTATATCATTTGCTTATGCTAAACAAATGGAGTTTCTAATGAATTTACAAAGCAATTCGAGTTTCCATCAAAGAATATCAAGTTTACATGAAATTTAAAAACTAAAAAGTCAAATGGATATCTCCATTTTAATTCTAATGAGGTAGTGTAAAATGATAGAACTGACCACTGGATTCCTTTTCTCTCCATCGTAGAAGCATAAAGCCAAAGAATTAAAAAAAAAGGCTTTATGAATAAAAAAAAAAAGGAATAGCAAATCGTACTAATGGTTAGAGGTGGCAAAATCTGACCCGACCCAAAGAACCCGCTCGACCCGCCCAACCCGACCCAATCCGTGTTTCGGGGAAAGACAAACTGACCCAAACCCGATCCGACCCGAACATGAGATGACCCGGGAATAGAGGTGCAAAATCTAGTGTTTTGAAAAACGGTTGAGTCGGCCGATTAGTCGGGCGATTAACCGCTGACGGAAGCTATTCCGTTTCGAACAGGGAGTGCGGAGGTCCATTATACGATCAAAACGTCTATTCGCCCGATTGTGCCGATTAATCAGACCGTTTTTCCATTAATCGGACCGATTAATCCGTTTAATCGCTGAAATTGGCCTCAACTATGCAATCTTTTTGTACAATTTCTTTCTGTTTTTAATTCCAAGGCCCATTAATTGTCGTTTTCTGGAACTTTCTTTCTTTCTAATACTTTGAAGCCGCTCTAACTAATTTTTCCTCTTGTATCGTTCCTTCGTCTCTCCATGACTGCCCCAGCATAATGAATTATCATTCTCTCAATACTCATTATAATCAAACTAATGCATAAAATTCTCAACTCTTCAGTAAGTCGAATGACTATAATAGTGAGTTTGTTCCTCACGTTACTGGTATAAAATCTCTTATTCTATTAGTATTATTGTTTAATTAAGTTTTTCTTTTGTCTATAATAATTGTATTATTTTTTTTGCCAAGGTGATCGTCTTCTATTTTTTTTTCTTTTCTTAATGCTAGACGAAGTGAATTACTTATATTGATTTGATCACGTATAAACTTCTCTTTTACTTTAACATTTTCGTCACGTACTGCTGATGGTTACTTCTGCTCTTATTTAAGTTTAACAATTGGCGTTAAAATTAGCTAAATTGACTTAATATATCGAAAGTATCGGCGTAGAAATTAATGTTTTTATACGCCACGTGTCAGTAATTCTTTTTAATTAATCGAAGGTACTTGTTCATTAATTGTTATATTGAAATAAAAATATTCTAAAATATGTAAAGTTTATATAGGTGATCACATCGATATAGTAGAAGGCCTGGAAAAAAAAATTAATGATTAAATCATTTCGATGGATTGCCATAAACTTAAGTAACCAATCGTTGTTTGATTAGACTTGGCAATCATTAACTTAGTATAACTATAAAATTGTGATTTAATAACTTTATTGAGATATTTACTATAGAAATAAAAAAAAATCATTATTAGATTTTTTTGTTGAATTGCCTATTTATTGTTGCATAATTTCTTCAAAAATGATGTGAACATGTTACTTTAATAGAAAATATAAATACATATGCACACATAAAGAAAAACGTTAAATCATCCGCAAAAATCCGATTAATCGTCCGCATAACGATTAATCGCTTGGCAGTTGCTCCTCCGTCCGTCAGGCGCAAACCGTTTTTTAAAACACTGGCAAAATCTAATCAGATCCGAAAAACCCACTTGACCCGACCCGACCGAAAAAATGTCGGCAGACGTCAACTCGATACCCGACTCGAAAAAATGCCGGCAACCGTCAACCCGATACCCAACCCGACCCAACCTGAATACGGCATTTCCATTTGGTCAAACTGATCTAACCTGACCCAACAATCTGCTACCTCTACTAATGGTGCAAACTGCGGACTGCTTACTTTGACAAGTTCCCTCCATGATGATTCGGCTCTTGTTACCCAAAAAAAAAAAAAAGTACTGTAGCTATTACTGTAGATTTTACTGTAGAAACACATCCCAAAATAATATTATACTATAATAGGGATATAGATTTCTTTTTTTTTTTAAAACGAAAGTTTAGATATTAAGTTTCATTTTCTTATTTTTTCCTTAAAAAAGCGTCATTGCGGCGTGGTTATGAATTAAAAAAAGATGCTCTTGTAATTATAGATAAATTAGGTTAACAGTATGAGTGACCCATCAATATCAGCATAATAAAAATGTCAAGAATGTCTATATATCAGTAAGAAAAATTGAAAATTCTCACGTCCACATTTCGTTTCGTTGGTCTTTTAGATTGATGTAATAATAAAGTAATCTGAAAATGACAGATAGAAAAAAGTCTAATGGCCTGAGCAGCATGTGAATACAATTTAGTGAATAGTACTTTTTGAAACAATATAAATCTCAATTGTATGATTTAAATGCCAAACGAAAGCAGAAAAAATTAATTAACTTTGTAATCAGTCTGGAACATGAGAAGAGCAGCGACTTCAGTTTGAACAGAGGTGGCAAATTGTCGGGGTCAGGTTCGGATCGCGTCGGGTCAATTTGACCAAATGAAAATATCGGGTCGGGTATCGGGTTAACAGCTGCCAGCATTTTTTCGGGTTGGGTATCAGATTGACGTCTGCCGATATTTTTTTCGGGTCGGCCGGATTTTTCGGATCTGGTCAGATTTTGTACCTCTATTCCCGAGTCATCTTAGCTTTCGGGTCGGGTTTGGGTCGATCGAGTTTTTCAGGTCGGGTCAGCTTTTGCCACATGTAAGTTCGAATATGTATTTCTATATAGTATTTTTTTATTTATTTTGTAAACTTAAGAAGTTCTTATTGTCTTTGTAAACTTATGTAACCTTTCTCAATCCTCATACATAAAACGTTTTTCTTGAGTTAGCATACAATATTATGTTTTTATTTTT
This sequence comes from Cyperus esculentus, assembly GCA_030179965.1. Classification (NCBI taxonomy): domain Eukaryota; kingdom Viridiplantae; phylum Streptophyta; class Magnoliopsida; order Poales; family Cyperaceae; genus Cyperus; species Cyperus esculentus. Next base: position 1,857,583 of record JASGLE010000014.1, on the reverse strand, counting down.
AAAATAAAAAAACTAAAATTAGCAAGGAGCTAATAACAATGCCTTCTTTTGTATGAAATATTTTAGCAGGAGCCTGTGTGTGTATATATATATATATATATATGAATATTTTTCTATAATTAAAATAGCAAAATGAAACTGTCAAATATAATATATAACAATTCCTCTTCACACAGAGAAAACACTTTTATAAGCATTGGATTATTTGTAAACCAAATGTTCCAGATTCTTTGAATCTTCATTCTTCATCACAATCTTTAGTATCAATCAAACAAATATATTTTTTTTTTTTTACTTTTATATAAATGCTCCCTGTAGCTCCAATAACATTGTTGTAGATGGTTATTATAAAATGGAATACCACCAGCCCGCAGAATATCTAATAAATGATTATTTTTTTTTTCAAAAAAAAAATGGCCTTTGAGAGTTGAGACTGCAACATACATTGAATGTTTTTGTTAGAGGTCATGTTTCTAATATCATATAATTAACGAGTCTTTTGTAAATATATAAATATATATATGGATTAGAAGACTCAAAAGTCTGAACTACTTTAATAACTTCTTCAAAAGAGAGAACCGCTTTGGCCTAGGGGTTAAGGACAACGCTCTCCGTATGGGAGGTCACGGGTTCGAAATCCGGATGGAGGTCTTTTATAGACATTTAAATTTGAGTTGCTTGACCCTCATCTTTATCTCAAAAAAAAAAAAAATATGGAGGTCGCAGGTTCGAAACTCAGATGGGGGTCTTTTATAGACATTTAAATTTGAGTGACTTGACCCTCATCTTTATCTCAAAAAAAAAAAGAGAGAGATAAAAAAAAAAAAAAACTTCTTCAAAAGAAAACTTAATGTGCGAGAACTTAATTAGAACCTAAAACATCCCTCACAAAATCAACTATATATATATATATATATATATATATGAGGAGGGATCCCTTGACAATGGTAACTTTAACAATCTTAACAATACAACATTTTAAAAATTCATAAAAATTCATAAAAAATCTTAAAATTGAAAAAAGACTTATGGATGCATTAGTTAACTTGTAGATCGATAGTATTCCAAATTTCAATCAATTTGAACATCGTTTGATGGCTTATCAAAATTTTGTGTATTTTTTAACGGTTGTAATTTAACGGATCTTTGAAATGCTATCAAATATAACTTAAATTGAATATAATCGGAAACATAATTAATCTACAAGTCAAGAAATAATTCCGTGAACTTTTTTCTATTTTTGAGAATTTATAAGATTTTCTACAAATTTTTGAAATATCAAATTGTCAAGATTGTCAAGTTAAGGATTGTCAATGGATCTCTCCTCTATATATATATATATATATATGAGGAGGTTCTAATGCCTCAATTTTTTGTGCCTCAATCATGCCTCCACTTTTTAAATTTCAAATAACTCAAAATTTAAAACTAATTTTTTAAAACAAAACCGTTAGATGTAATCTATATCATTTCATTTATGTATATGTAAAAAATCATCAAATTTGAATATTATTTTGTTTGACATCAAGGGCTTCAAAAAAATGCACTAATTTGAGTAACTTCTAGACGTTGATTTTTATAACTCATTGATTTATATAAATAAAATAAAAAGGTGTAAAAATTTGTTATGTGCACATAGAGAATATCATATTGATCAAATCTAACAGTTTTGTTTTGAAAAATTAGTTTTAAATTTTGAGTTATTTGAAATTTGAAAAGTTGAGGCATGATTGAGGCACAAAAAATTGAGGCATTGGAACTCTCCTCTATATATATACATGTATGGAGCTAGACTATTGTACTGATGTTAGCATTTCGATTCGAAATGCGGCTCAAAAATTGTGTTATCGTATTTGAAATCGTGATTTATGGTGTTCAATAAATCCTTTATATGAAAAAACTGAGGAATACAAAATTTTTCCATTTTTGGAGTTTTTTAATTATTTGTTTTGAATTTTTGAAAAGAGCTCATAAATATTAATAAAATATTGATGTTTGTTCATGCTTTTTTCAAAAATACAAAATAAATACTAAGAAAACTTTAAAAATAGAAAATTTTTGTTTACCCTTATATATTTATACGAAGAATTTATCAAGCATCATAAATCACGATTTCGGATACGATAACATAATTTTTGAGACGTTAGCATTTCAGATTGAAATGCTAACGTTAGCACAATAGTCTAACTCTATATATATATAATATTGCACCCAAATTTTGTAACCCACGTGATTGTCACATTATCATACCTTTTTTTTTTTTCTTTTGAGATAAAAATGAGGGTCAAGTCATTCAAATTTAAATATCTATAAAAGACCTCCCATCTGGATTTCGAACCCGCGACCTCCCACACAAAGATCGTTGCCCTTAACCCCTAGACCAAAGGCAGATTCTTGCATTATCATACCTTCAGGATAAAGTTTCGAAACAACTGAATTTACTCAAGAGTCAAGGCACAAATTATATATAGTTATAATTTTATTTGAGTTCGGATGATGCATAACCTAAAAGGATCCCATTAATTATAAGCATAGTATATATACATCCCAATCTGCATTAATTGGGGTGCTCATCCTCTGTAGCGCTGCATTGTGTAGCGCAGGATGTGAACCGTTAGGTCATCTCATGATTCGAGCCAGCACAGATCCTGAGATGATCTACCGGTTCACATCCTGTCATATACATAATGCAGCGCTATAGAGGATATGAAATCCATTAATTGAGTCAGTCAAGTCGTTGGATACCTAACGCTACAATAAGTCAATAATGGAACTCCACATACTAATTCAATGCAATTGCAAGCCACACTCGATATAGAAAATATGAAAGCGATCTAGCATGATTCAATATCTATCAATTCTCTATAAACCTCATCTGCATTTTTATTAATCAAACCCTAGCTGTATTCATGAATTATATTTTTTATCTTCTTTTTTTTTTAATTTTGATCATGGCTTTTATGTAAAACAAAAAATATGTTAGCTGCTTAATTAAATGCCTTTGCCTAATTAGTAGTAATATATATGGAAAGTTTTCATTATGACCCACTAGGTTTCTAGAATATTTTTCTTTTCTTTTCTTTCATTTTCTTTTTGAAAATGTCTCAACACCCCTCTTATTATTCACTTATGACCAAATGCCTCCCAAACATTCATTTGTGACAATTACCACTTCAAAGTACTATATTTAATTATTTATAATACAATAGGCCCCAACATATCATCAATCTCATTCATAATTATCAAATTGTAGATAAAAAGTGATCAAAACTTATTCTTGTACGAACAATTGTTCATTTTTAATCAATCGGTTTAATCTTTACAGATCAAGCATTTGTCTTTACTTGTACCCAAAAAAAAATATCGTGAGTTCATGACCATCCAATAAACAAAAAAAAAAAAAAAAAAAAAAATGAACGGGCCATAATTTTTCTCGTTAGTAGAAGAATGCACCAACTTTTTATATATTAATTCAATTTATTATACCTTTTTCATGTAGACTGACATTTTCTTGATCGTATAGTTGAAAAGGTTGTTTGTTAGTATTTTTGTTGCTTAACGGCAATTTACATATCTTGCTAAATATAATCTGGAAAAAAAAAATTCCCAATTGAGTAGTGCCTCAAATAAATTAAAGGATTTTATTTACATATATACAACTAAAATATTCTTGACTAGATTATCCATATGACGCAGATGCAGATGCAATGTGGTTTAGAATAATCAATTTATAAATACAATTTATATATGAATATTGAAAAAAAAAAAAAAAGAAAAAAAGATTGGATCTCACTACAATCTGACAATGTCAGAGAAACCTTGGACTCCAATAAACCAATTAATTAATTCTGATCTCACAAGATGATTAAAAGGCGTAAGTAAATCAATTCCCAGTAATCACATCACATGCAGATATCTTTGGAGGCAATTTAAAGACAGAATTCGAGTACAAGCAAACTGCTTTTTTTTTTTTAAAAAAAAAAAATTCCCCTATTAAAATTGGCTTTGAGAAATCCGAGCTGCGATCTTTACATCTGAATGAATCACTGTTCAATTGTTCCAAGAGGCAAAATTGCAAAAGCACTAAAGCAGCATGTTCTTGTTCCCCTCTAGGGAGACGTTATTAGTAGAAAAATTTTATGAATGCCAAACATTCTATCTTAACTGTATTATTATCCAAACAGTTAAATTAATTTTACAGATACTCAAATCAAAGGTCGCAAGTTGTACTTGCACCCTTTAGACTCATATATACTTGCCATTGCCCAGGCAGCATAAGAAGAGATTAAAGGACGCAAGTTGGATTCACGCCCTTAAATTTGGGCATTGGTAAAAATAACTTGACTGTTTAGGCAGTGGTAGAGATAAGATCAATAGTTGGGCATGTATGAAATTTTTCCCTTCTTAGTGGGAGTTCAAATCTGCTGTTATTCTAAGAGAATAGCAGGACCATGTTATTCCAACCTCAACCGTTAGATCAAAACGGACGGACCAGATTGGTCCAGTTTAGATAATAGGGTCCTTTTATATAAATCTGATCTGTTGATTTTAATCTGACGGCCCAATAAAGAATAACAGGGTCTATTATTTTATTTAGGATAACAGGGGATATGAATGCTTTTTAGTGGTAGTTGGATTTTTAAAAATTCATTGAAAGCCGTTCATGATGTTTTGTTTCTGCAGTCTGAACTTATAATTATTATTTACGAGATAGTTTAGAGGTAATGCTACTCATGCCTGTTAAGCTAATACTGTTTTTTTTTTTTATTACTAGGAACTAGGTAGCCTATTTTTTGAGGAAAAAAATGTTCATTGTATCTAAGTGTTTGACTCAAATATTATAAAATCCGCATAAGTACATTTATCTAAATCAAATATTATACAATGTAAAAATAAAAAAAAAGTTTAATAGGCATTTTCTAGTTTTATTGATTGTATCTAAGTGTTTGATTCATAATCCGTAGAAAAAATATCAAACCAAAACCCTTGGAGGCTGGACAACTTTAATAGTGTTTGATGAACTTTTGAACAATTCTTTAAATCACAAGTAAAATCAATCTATATATAAGATGTATTTTTAAACTTTTTGTATTTGGGATTTCTCAAATATATATGAAATATTATTGTTAAAAGTTTTAAAATAGTCTCAAATAAATTACAAACCCTCCCTTACAATGAGAATTTTGTTGGGGGCACGTATTGAACATTTAGAAAAAATAAAAAATAAAAATGAAATCAAGCATACGAAAGTTCTTACAAAAGAAAAAATATCTCCTCGTTAATGTAATAATAATATTACTCTTTAATCATAGGCATGACATGCGAATTTACTAGGACTATTCATTAAACTTTGCCCCGGAAAATAATATGGCATAGATAATTAGATATTTGCAATGTGAAAAAAAAATTATGTAAAATAATCTTCCATGCAAGTTTAAAAAACATAAATATTTCAATAAAAAAATGGATGATATGAGCCTAATATGATATACTTGCACAGCTAAAAATCTTGAAATGCCTTTTTTACAATTTATACCAGGATTCAAGCTATTATGAAAACGTTTGTATTTCACTAAAAAATGTTATTATAAAACGTTTGTATTTTACTAAGAAATGCTAACCATCTAAATTATATTTTGTCACGTTCAAAAGTACTTGTATGCAAATGCATGCACGGCCTATTTTAATGGGCCTGTATGTAGGCCCGTTTAACTGGGGCTCCCATTTAACTGATCAATACCATAAGATCAAAGAATATTGCTGTCTTTTACTGATATATATACCGGTAAATATCTTAATAAAAAAATTTTCTAACAAACAGTAATGATATAATATGCCATAATTAAGAGATATATTATATTGATTTTGGCATCACTGGTAAATAATACCATAACATTTTTCAACTTAAAAAGTAGGGAAAAAGTGCTCCTTGTCACTCATGCCTCCTATCTCCCTCACTTCTTTTGATACCGGTTATCATTTTTTGGCATGTAAATGGCATTGGTTTTGGAACATAAATAATTTTTGAACTCGAAATTGCCTGAATAATGCTAATTTTTTTCGCACAATTTTGTACAATACTTTCAAAATTTATTTGAAAATACATTTCTAATCAGGAGCCGCACTCAATTTTACCACCAAGAATTTATTTTTTGGGCTTAATTTTACATTATTAATCTGTAATAAATTAAGAGACACATAATTACTTATGAACTACTTGGTTACAGCAATACCTACCGTTCATAGAAAAACCGTCCACAGGTTACATTTTGAGATGTAACTGTTATATTATGTACACATGTACAGACGTATGCACGGTTTTTTAATGGACGCGGGATGTTTCTCACTTGGTTATGTCCAAAATGAACTGATCAAAGTTCTTCTGTGAAGAGCCATGATCAGGTGCAACTGCATCCTGAAGGATTCTCCTCACTTTCTTTACCTCATATCTAACATGTTCTCCCTTTTCTCCACTCATCAGATCCGTCACACGCGCCGCCACGTGGTCCGCCACCACCTCGTTCAATTCCCCGATAGGAATGCCGATCCGCCAATCTTGTACCACCAACTTCCGGTTCGTAAACTGGTCTGTCAGGAGGGGAAAACACAGCATCGGCACGCCGCACCACACGCTCTCCAGTATCGAGTTCCATCCGCAGTGAGTCAGGAAGCCGCCTACTGCCGGGTGCGACAGCACTTCAACCTGACAGCACCACTGCACGACAATGCCGCGGTCCTTGGTGCCTTCCAGGAAGTCCGGAGGTAATGGGTCTGGCTCATCGGAGCTAACTACGTCAGGCCGGAGAACCCAGATAAAATCCACCTCGCTACGCATTACGCCATGTGCAATCTCGCGCAAGTCCCGCTTACTGATGTGAGCATAGCTACCGAAAGAAATGTACAACACCGAACCGGGTTTCTTTGTCCCCAGCCAACCGATGCAGTCCGACTCGGCCCATAAGCTGGTCGCGACTGTGCTACGTGTGAACCCGGTTGGAAAAATTGGACCAATAGAGTAAAACGGCTTTTCGGATTTGAGAGCTGAGATTGTACCGGCTTCGAGCTCTTCCACAGTGTTGCAGAGAATGATTTTCGCGCGTTTCGCCTCGGCGAATGCAGCGATTATGATCTGGTGAACCACCGATGATGTATCGGCCTCTTGGAGGTACGACGTGAGCTCGTTCGGCTTGATGGATGGCACGCCGGGTATGTAGGTTATCGTGTCCTTGCGATTCTCTGTAACCAGGCATAAATCGTATAAAATGAGCTATTTTCAAAAATACAAAATAAATACTTAGAAAACTCTAAAAATAAAAAAAAAAAAATTGTATTCCCCAATATTTTCGTATAGAGAACTTATTGAGCACCATAAATCGTGATTTTCGGATACGATAACATAAATTTTGAGGTGTTAGCATTTCAGTCCGAAATGCTAACATTAGTATAATAGTCTAAGTCTATGAACAGTATTACCTTGGTTTGCGAAATGCCCGTTGCGCCGGAGAAGATCCATGTGGTAGTAGAGCGTAAAGATGAGCGCCGGTTCGGTCCAGAAAGAGACGTAAGGCAGACCCAATTTCGCACCGATTGTCGCCGGCCACACGAAGAATGTGTCGATGATCAAGCACGTGATCGGGGGATCAGTCGTCGCCACCAGCCTCCTCAGCAGCTCCTCCACGTGCGCCGACAGCACGTGCAGAACAGAATACATGAACTGATCATGGTTAAGCGATCTGTCGAAAGATAAGGGAAGGCCATCGCTGACAGTCTCGTAGCGTATGTCAAGCCCGGAGCTCCGAGCAGACGCAAACGGATCGTAGCTGTCATGACAGTCTGCGCCGGCGCCGGCGGCTTGAAGAGTTTGCTGGTGCACAGCCTCGGTGTTGATGAAGGTGACGACGACGCCGCGTGCTGCCAAGCGCGTCGCCAGATGTACCGCCGGTATGATGTGGCCTTGCAGTGGATAGGCCATCACCACTGCATGAGCCCTTGATGAACTTGCCATTTTCTGGTACTGGTATTGTGGATGATTGGGGATCAAAATATCAGATAGGCTAGAGATAAAAAAAAAAAAAAACGGGGGATGTTGCTTCTGTGTTCACATCCAGATAATTTTATAATTTTATCGATTAAAAATGAATCTCATAATGAGTAATATTCATTTCTAGTCGTCAGATCAAAAAGAAAATTTTAGATAATTTTATCAGTTGCAGATCATAATGAGTAATATTTATTTATGGATGAATCTCACTCATTTATAACCGTTAGAATCAAAAAGAAAATTTTTTTTGGAAGTATTAGAGTAAAATTCAAAATGTATATTTGTATTGACCAAGTCTTGTTATTGTTATGTGCTTTTGTATAAATTCTGTATAATTCCAAGAAGATAATATTTATTTTTATTTTAGCTACACTGGAATAGTCTTACATACAGATTTATTTACAGGAAACCAACAAATTCAATGATGCAGTGCTGGTAAGTGGTGACTGACTGACTGACTACTGAAGCTTACCAAATATCACAGGTGTTATTTGAACTGAGGAACCGAAGATTAGATGACACCTGCTCTGGTATGATGTTGATAGGGCATATATATTTTGGCATCCTGTGTTATATGCTTCACAGCTTCCTATTTTACTACTCATATTTTGCTTGATATATGTGGTATACAATTATGAGGAGGGTTCCAATGCCTCCATTTTTTGTGCCTCCATTTTTTGTGCCTTCATTTTTTGTGCCTCCACTTTTTAAATTTCAAATAACTCAAAATTCAAAACTCATTTTTCAAAACAAAACCGTTAGATTTGATCTATATCCTTCATTTATGTATATATAAAAAATTATCAAATTTGAATATTATTTTGTTTGACATCAAGGGCTTCAAAAAAATGTACTAATTTGAGCAATTTCTAGACGTTGATTTTTATAACTCATTGATTTATATAAAATAAAACAAAAAATTGAAAAAAATTGTTATGTGCACGTAGAGAATATCATATTGATCAAATCTAACGACTTTGTTTTGAAAAATGAGTTTTAAATTTTGAGTTATTTGAAATTTAAAAAGTGGAGGCATGATGGAGGCACAAAAAATGGAGGCATTGGAACCCTCCTCTACAATTATTTACCAGTGCAGGAACTAGTATTGAAAAATAAATAAATAAAAAGGATTTTTATACATAAATTGAAATTCACAGAAATTTTCTGTTAGTAGATTAGAAGCATTTAATCTATAATTTATGGGTTTTGTAATTGTACACGCTGAGACTTTTTAGTTTATCAAATCATTGTTGTTAAAAAAAGACCAAAATTTAATAAACAGAAGTTACAGGCTTGTACGTATCATCGAACTGAATGCAAAATTATTTGTAAGTGGAATATAACATACAACTTACGGTAAATCTGCATATATGTCATATAATATATGTCTTGCAAGATGTAATAGATATTCTGAATCAATTTATTTATTCAATTACATATCCCAAACACGTAATTTAATACATATAAATTTAGTTTAAGTGGCTTGATCCTCATATAATTACTAAAGTCATGACTCACATTTTATTGCATCACCACTCAGAGTGCCACAATAAGCAAATTTATGTAATTCAGACCACTAAAGCTGATACCATATATATATGAGGAGGGATCCATTGACAATACATATTTTGACAATTTTGACAATGGTCATCTTTAAAAATTTGTAAAAAATCATAAAAAATCTTTAAAATGAAAAAAGTTTTATAGATGCATTATTTAACTTATAGATTGATAGTGTTTCAAATTTTAAATTATTTGAACATAATTTGATACCTTATCAAAAATTTTGTACTTTTTTTAACGGCTGTAATTAAAAGATCTTTAAAGAGCTATCAAATATCGCTTAAATTGAATATAATCGGAAACATAATTAATCTATAAGTCAAGCATAACTTCCATAAACTTTTTTTTTTCATTTTAAGAATTTTTATTATTTTTTACAAATTTTTAAAGATAACCATTATCAAGATTGTCAAAATATGCATTGTCCATGGATCCCTCCTCTATATATATGGGGCTCTTTAGTTACCAGCATAGTTGCAAGACTCACGAATTATTCAGATTTTTACCTATGGCGAACAGAACGGTGAATTATTGGACAAATCCCGTATTATTCACTTAGTTCACGAATTATTCGCGAATAAAAACGAATTTTACGAATAAAACATGATTTATTCGGTTTGAATCGGTGTTTGAATTTTGGTCTGGGTACCAGTGCTTGCTCTCTTTTCTGACAAAAGTTTTGATACTTCACGTGAAGAGAGAGGAAGAGCTGTGTTCCTCAAAAAAAAAAAAGAGGAAGAGCTGTAGGAGGCTCAATGGCTCGTAGGCATTAAATTGCCTAGTTGTAGTTGGTTACTGACACCCATCAAATCCTCCCTCAAAAGTGAATAATGGTAACAATATTTTTATTATTCTTTGTACTTTGATTTTCTATGACTCAAAATATGTAGTGTCTTGTGGAAATATTTTTAATTTCGTCATAGTTTATGACTCTATGAATATAATTATCTGGTAATATAATTTAATTTATTATATTAATAAAAATGAATTATTACCGAATTAGACCCGAATTATTTCCGAATCCCGAACTTTTGACCTCGCCGAACAAATCCCGAATCAATTAGTTGTCACTATGGTTACCAGCATGCCAACAGAAGCACAATTTTTGAACACACTCCCAGGGAAAACCAAAATAAGTACAAAGCAACTACTCTGAGAATTCATCATAAAGTAATAGAGAAATTATCTTGAGTAAATCTAGCGTGCTCCTAGGAGTATGGAGGCCTCCCGTACTCCTAATTTAAAAATCATACTAAACCATAATGAAATTTTGATTTATCATTCTCATTAAATTCTTTATATGAAAATCTCTTAGGATATAAAAATTTTCCATTTTTTGAGTTTCTTAAGTATATGTTTTGGAATTTTTTACAATGACCTCAAAATAATAATAAAATAATGTATAAAACTATGTCATCTTTAAAAAATACAAAACAAATACTTAAAAATCTCAAAAAATGAAAAATTTTTGTATGCTATGATATTTTGATATAAAGAATTTAATGACACCCATAAATCGAAATTTCCAGATGGTTTAGTATGATTTTTGAGTTAGGAGCACGGGAGGCCTCCGTGCTCCTAGGAGCACCATAGTTTTACTCAATTATCTTTGCCCCAAACTAAATTGGTAATATTTTTCTTTCTTTCTTATACTCTCATAAATTTTGAGTGAATTTTTTTTATTCTTGATCTTTCTATTATATATATATATATATATATATATATAGCTAGACTATCATACTAACGTTAGTATTTCGGACTGAAATGCTAACGCCTCAAATTTATGTTATTATGTACGAAATCATGATTTATGGTGCTCAATAAATTCTTTATATGAAAATATTGGAGAATACAAAATTTTTTTATTTTTACAGTTTTCTAAGTATTCGTTTTGAATTTTAAAAAATAGCTCATAAATATTAATAAAATATTGATGTTTTTACATGATATTTTCAAAAATGCAAAACAAATACTTAGAAAACTGTAAAAATGAAAAAATTTTGTATTCCCCAATATTTTCATATAAAGAATTTATTGAGCACCATAAATCATGATTTCGGACACGATAACATAAAATTTGAGGCGTTAGCATTTCGGTCCGAAATGCTAACGTTAGTATAATAGTCTAACTCTATATATATATATATATATATATATATATATATATATTGAGTGTTTTGTTCGATTGAGGATATGAATTGCAACCGGTAAAAGTGATTTGTTGTATTTGAAAAAAAAATAACTAAAAATGTATTGGGACGGTTAAAGAGGTTTTTTAAGAGGTGCAGTTATCAACTCTCAAAGTAATAATATGACTTTCCAAATAATAAATTACATTAATTTTGTTAATTGTTAGTGATACAGTAAAGAAAAATTATATACATAAATTCATGAGACAAAACTGATACAAGCAATTGTACATTTTTGCAGTTTACAGTTTACACCTTCACTTTCCGGTAAGCTGAAAGATTCTAACTGATCCTGGTTAGAGATTCCTTTGTCGCTCCTACGATTTTTCAAAAGAAAAAAAAGAACATCTTGGTCAGAAAAATTGTACCAGTTTCTCAAAAGTCTATGAGAGAAAATCTGCCTATCACAAGAACTCAAAAAATGCTGAACTTCCAAGTTTATTATATAGGTTTTGTATTTGGTTTCTCTAACAAAATCTAGCAGTGTACAACTAGTAATCAGATCAGTAGATAACATTAGAGAAACATGTTGCGTCCATTGAAAAACTATCCATACGTCCATAGATATACAAATAATGTAGCAGATACATCCCAAAATGTAACAGATACATCCTGAGATGTAGCTTATAGACGCTATGCACAACTTTTCTATGGACGCTAGGTATTACTCAACATTAATATGTCAGAGACATCCCTTTAAATATACTGCCAACCTTATTTATTATTTCTAAATGCAAAATAAATGGTGGAAAATAAGGAGTTAATTACAAGCCACATGTGATGTTACTGGTATGAACCAAGAATCCCTGATTTTTTTTTTTTTAAACACAGCACAGAGGATTTGTAAATGACAATAAAGTTTGAATTTATCTGACTAAAAGGGAAGATCAGAGTGATGCAACCTACTTACCCCATCAATTTCAATCCAAGATACATGAGCGATCTTAGTCCAATAATCGCCGTCTACTTTCCGGCACCTCTCTTTGAGTAATGGATGACATGAGTTCATCTCCAATACTCTGAGTGATTTGGGCAAACCATTCACTGGCAAAGATTCAATCTTTGGGCAGTTCCACAGGATCAGCTTCTCCAAAGACTCGAGCGTATGCAAACCAGCCGGCACCGACCGGAGATAGGCGCAGTCGCTGATGCATAGTCCGTGGAGGGAACTAAGCATATTAAAATGCTCTTCTTCCGACGCACTGAAACCTGAAATCTCTATGCAATCCTGTATATCCAAGTTCTGCAAGGAACAAAGTCTCTCTTTGACAAGAGGCAAAATTAACACGGACACGTCGTCTATGTTAAGATTGGCGAGGGACGAGAAGCTTGCCCGCACTTCATCCCGAATAGGTGACGAGAAATTTGCTACTAGAAGAGGACAGTTGTAGATACAAAAAGAAGACACACTAGAGGAAGAAAGTGGCATCTTGAATTCATGTTGGTGTGGCAACCAAAAGCCTTTTCTTGCCACGGTCAGCTCGGTCAAGACCGAAGGGAGAGGCGGTATTTCCTTGAGTTTGTTGCAATCCTTCACTATTATGCTGTGAAGATTCGGCATGCGGAGCGATTCTTTGTTCCATGACCACTCCTCTAAGTTGGAAATCTCATCTAGTACTAGCTCTTCTAGCCGAGGAAACACGTCAATACTATTACCGTACACGTCAATACTATTACCGTACACCTCGGGACCAACATGTTTGAGAGCTTGCATCTTCTGCAGCCAAAGGACCTTGAGCAAAGGAAGCTGACCGAGAGGCGGAAGGGATGCCAATGCTTTGCAACCACTAACATAGAGCAATTCTAGGTTATCAAGCCAAATAGTGCTCGATCTGATCCAATTGGGCGGTTTGGTTCCCATCCATCCCGCAATATCCAATCTCCTGAGGTTATGATGTGGACGGAGCTTTTCGAGTACTTCGTTTTCGCTTTCTTCATCGACATTGCTTCGACTTGACTCCCACATGAGCTGCAGAGCAGTGATGTGCTCCTTTTGATCTAACATGGCCTTTCTAGCCTCGTTGCCATCGTCAATGTTTTCAATATTCTTAATCTGAAGCATTCCTTGAAGTTCTCTCATATCACTTAACTGATCAATCTGGCATCCCGATTTTTTCAAAACTTTAAAAGTTGGTAGTGTTTGGAGGCACTTCAGTCTTCCAACCTTTTCTATAGAGGCAATTGCCTGGTGGCTCGCTATGATGTGCCGTAGGTTCACTAAATTGTTGACATCATAAGGCAGGCTTTTAAATCTGCATCCCAGCAAATTTAAAACTTGCAAATGATAGAGTTTAGTAAGAAATTCCGGAAATACACTGGCTGTTAATGAAAGATTCAGATACCGAATATGCAAACACTTTGCGAGACTGTCAGGAATGTTCACCAGTTTACAAGGAGATAAGTCCAATACTCGAATAGATTGGAGGTCTTTGATAACTTCTTCCACAACAGTAGAATCAAAATCAGATGTCATTCCACCAAGCAAGATAAGGGTACGGAGATTCTTATACCGATTCATTTCCTTGAGACAGGAAATGCTATCTACCTGAATAGATAAATGACGAATCGTATAGGGAATATGTTTAGTATCACCGCCTTCAATCCTCAGACAATCGTCATGCGAAACATACTCCGCTAAGTCATGCATCAAATCAGGCATAACATAGTATGTGATGAGCTCCTTCTTTTGTATATCAAAGAAGCACCTTTGAAAAAGATCGTTCATATACTCCTCGCCTGTGTCCTCGATCCTCCTTTTATTCTGCTGCTGTATGAATCCTTGGGCCGCCCAAAGAAAAACAATCTGTTCGACTTCAAAGAGCCATCCTCTAGGAAAGATGCTACAATATGCGAAGCAGCGCTGTAAGTGAACGGGGAGTTGGTGGTAGCTCAGCGCTAGAACCGGCATGATTTCATCCCATATAACATTTCTTCTCAAAATTTGGCTCCATTCAGTGACATTCTTTCCACCCTTTAAAAGTCTTGCAATGGCTTTAACTGCCAGAGGTAAACCTTTCGTTGTTTTTGCTATCTTCCTACCGATACTCTCGAATTGTATATCATCAGGGTTCTTGCCATCAAGTGCGAGTTCTTTAATCAGTAACCAGCAATCATCACTTCTCAATGGTTCTAATTTTAACGTAAGTTTCGCACCCAATAATTGTGCCACCTCTCTTGATTGACTAGTTACAACAATTTTGCTACCTTCGACTCCAGATTTCAAAGGAAGCAGTAATCTTTCCCACCTCTCCGATTCAATCAACCTATTCTTCTTTTTATCAAGTCTAACATCATCCAAAACAAGCAAAAACCTTTTCGATTTGAGCTCCTTTTTTAATGTTGTTTGAAGTATGTTGAAGTTGGCTGGCTGACAATTGCATTCACCGATACCATCTGACACAGATTCTAACAACTCTTTTGTTATCTCAATTTCATCGAAATTATTTCTTACACGTACCCACATTCGAACATCAAAATGCCCCAATACTTCGCTGTTGTTGTAAACATGTTGCACAAGCATTGTTTTTCCGATACCAGTTATACCAGTAACACAAAGTACCTCAATTTTACTCGTAATATGAGATCTAACTAGGAAATTCAGCATACCTTCTACCTCGACATCCCGACCAAACATTTTATCGTGGACAAGCGAGCTAGTGTTGATGTCTCTAGCTAGTAAACGATGCTTATCGAACCTTGTCATAGAACTATTCATTGCTCCTGTAACACCGCTAGCGACTTGATTTAGCCTATCAACAAGTACTTTGAAAGTTGCTTTTGTGGATCTATCCCAACTGTTTTCCGGTGTACTGGGGTCTCTAGGAGTACCGCCCCTTGAAGAAAGGAAGCCGCTAGCCTGACATGCAACATCCTTCATAATCTGGAGGGGACCACTATTCCTGGCCTCGGACTCTTGCTGAAGGCGTCGGTACTCTAGCTCATCAAGCAAATCCTCGGCTTCATACGTGACATCACGCAGCTCGGGCATCCATCTCAGTACACCTTCCGAGTGTGTCCTTTCGGCATCAGCAAGGATGGACTGGATGTGCAACAGCGCAATGCGGAGCTTCTCCAAGTCGTGACTGAGACCTCGAGCTGCTGCCCACCTAATGAGATTGTAGGATAGGAACTTGTCGAAGATCACTTGGATGAACCATCCAGCCACTGTTAAATCCATAGTATCTTAATTTCTTGTTCTTTTTTTTTTTCCTAGTACAAAGTTTGGTCACTGACTCAATTATCATACCGGTACTGATCAAAATTTTGAATGTTGAAGAAAACATGCATGCAGTCATTTTCACACGCGTTTTCCACCCAATTCTGATCTTGACTGCAAGTCCTCCAAGTCAACTTTCATTTTACCTTTCAAGTCTTAACTCAGTTGATTACTTTTATTTTTTGTGGCATTCTTAGTTTTGTTTGTCCTGACTCTTGAATCCTCATGGACATCTGCGTCTGGAATGGAATATCATACTTCCTCCGTCCACAATTAAATGAATTTATACCCTTTACAATTTGTCCACAATTAAATGAATTTATACCCTTTACAATTTGTCCACAATTAAATGAATTTATACCCTTTGTTTGAATCCACTTTCTTCCTAAAAAAAATATATATATATATATATTACGAAATTCCCAAAATGCCCCTCATCTCCTTCTAAGAATGTTCACTTTTCTACTAATTGAGGGTATAAAAGTAATTTCACTCTTCCATTATTTCTTTGACTTTTGCTACAAATTCATTCTTTTGTGGACAGAGGAAGTACAAAATAAGGCTAATTCTGCTATGGATTGGATGAAAAATGGGCTGTTCATTTTTTATAATAGGATGGTCACCATACATCTTTTAGATACAATCAAAGAGAAATATTTAATAAAAACTGTTCGATTCTAAATAAAAGGTTGCTTAACCGATTCATAGAATAACAACTCAACATAATAATTTCACATTGCACTAAATTCCCCGTTTCTATGTAGCTTCCAGCTGACTCTTCCACTAATTTGTCAACCAAACAAATATGTGATCCCCAGCCCCTTAATTCGTATATAGATATTATCCGATTATATACACCCCTTAATATAATGCTTCAGCCCAATATATAATTTCGGCCCAATAATCAATTTGGGCCCAAGTTCATGGGCCGGCATGTTTTTCAGTTATACCCGTATTATACTTTGGTTCTTTACTTGCTCATATAAATGCAAGGCTCTCAAGTCAGGTCTTATTTAGTAGAGTTTAAAATTAGATAGATTCACAGAAACTTTCTGTTGGTAAATTACAAGCATTCAATTTATTTATAATTTATGGGTACAGTAATTGTACACGCTGAGGCTTTTTAGTTTATCAAATTATTGTTGTTAAAAAAGATCAAAATATATATATTTTTTTTTTGAAACAAGTAGGCTCAAAGCCTACCGATTCTATTCAGAATCTTAAATAAGATTTACATCAGAATTCTAGCGGTAAAAATAGCATAGAAGCTCTGACCAGTTGGGGCACACTCTTCCCATACTGATCTGCATACCCAACCCTCATGCTATATCCTACTATATATATATACATCAATCCTAGTGGTACATTTTCCCTCCAACCGCATTCAGAAACAACAATTAAACCCAGCATCCAACAAATAAAAAAAAAAATGCCATTTTGCTCGTACCGCCACATAAATGCTATGAGTTTCATATTTTTCTTGTGCGAGAATCTCCTCTAACATGGACCGAGATCGGCTGCTCTTAAATCACAAGAGCAGGAACCTGCTCTTGTGATCGGACGGTCGGTGTCAACCGAACTTTATTCTTCGGTTGACACTGACCGTCCGATCACAAGAGCAGGGTCCTGCTCTTGTGATTTAAGAGCAGCCGATATTCACCCCTCTAACATCACTTCTTTTTGGGACCCTCCAACTCTCATGCATAGTATGAACAGATTCACTACGTGAAAGTGAGTTCACCCTCAATGAATTGAGCAACCCATGGTCGACAACCTCTTGAATCATCAGAATTCAGCAAAAGATAAGAACCGATCGACCACTTTAGAAACGGCTTTTTTGTCTAGAGTCTGAATTCTTTTGAGATTTTGTTTCCTTGTATCCTCTGCAATCCCCAAACTAATCCCTAACTTGGCAAATAAAGAATAAACGTCTTTGTCAGTTTTGGATGTGAAGGGAAAAGGAGAGAGAATTTCTCGACCCGTATTGTAAGCAGCCTTGTGTGTCTTTTGTTGCAGTCGAGTGCTGCGCCTCACATTGTCACTAGCTAGAACCACACTTGTGCTGGCAGTAGTCTGCTGCTCCTCTTTACCATCGCTGCTATTGATATGTGAAACTTTTGTTGCACCCTTGTGCTGCAACAAATTGTGGTACTAGTAGGGACAACAACCTTCACTCCATCTTATCAGTGTACTCCTCATCAGTCCGAGCCTCTTCTTCAATCTCCATTTCCTCACTGTTAGTAGAAACACACAACTGTTGAGCATTCGTATGCTCCTGGTGTAACTGCTGAGCCATGCAACTGTGATGAGCAGTGGCGCCAATAGGTGAGATACGGGAATTGTGTCTGAGGGCGTGTTTGTTTACATGTAATAGCATTTGCTTTGTAGTTACAACTACAAGAAGGTGGAGATGCAGTAGTTGTACATGTTGGGTTGTTGTTTGTATATTTGCAGGAAGACATGCAGCATTAACAAAATTCTCAAATTGTCTTTCATATATCCATATAAGAATAAAAAAACAAAAAAGGAAAGAGCATATACAACAGAAAAACTGGTTATATATCTCTCATTTGTTGGACAGATTTGGAAACAAAATCGTGAAAATTAATTCATTAAGATTAAAAAGGAATGACCGATAGATATAGAAATATAGCAAATGCAAATATATAGGTTGCATCTCCTCCTACGCCAAAATTGACCGCAGTACAAGTTGCTGTAGTTGAGATGGATTATGCAATTGGAAATGCAGAATACTTTCTAAATGCTACCAACCAAACAAATGTGCTAATTATTTGTGCAACTCCAACTACAGCGTTGCAGTACTTACAGGGAAACAAACATGCCCTAAGAGTGGTCTTTGAAGGTGCCTTCTCACCCTGGCATTCTGGCAAGTCTGATTCATGGTCAGAATCATCCTCACTGCCTGCCACATCCAACATTTTTCTGAACCTGTGGTTTAACAGAATCCATGTGGAGATCAGGTGCAAATGCAGGCTCTTGCTGAGAAGCTGCCACACTGTCAGAATGTTGGGCAGAGCTCCCACCTGTCTCAACTGCTTCCTTCAATTCCATTCCAGTGGAGTATCTGCTACAACTTTTGGCACCGAGTGTTGCTTATGGTTGTGACTTCCATTCAACCCTGCTGTCTTAGAAAAAGAAGATCAGGACTCACCCCTATCTTTACTAGAGATAACCGGAGAAGACACCAATACCTGATCCTCATCTTGAGTGCTCTTTCCCTCTTTATCTATGCATTTAAGTTTCCCTTGTTGGCATGAGGCAGAATTGCTTCTGGCATCCCCTTTTTCCGATCGGACTAAAATATCTCTAATCCTATGCCTCATTACTATTGCGCTATGGAATTAGTCTCATCGGACTAACGGTAGTTGATCTACGCTGTGCCGTCCGATCCCACTCCCAGCGACTCTTGTCAGTCAATTTACAAAGGGCACCAATAATTTTTGGCCGTGGCTTTGGTGCTGCCATAGTGCCATGTGATGGACATCAATAAAAAAATTTCATGATCTTTTTGCGCTTCAGTTTTCACATTTAAATATGGTTTATGTGGGAATGTTCAAAACGAAAACATGTGAGCTGTGTGCCTAATTGTATTACAATTGTTTAGAAATCTTATGCAGCAATGTTTTCCTGGGAGTGCCGAGTGCATAGGACATATATGTTTGCCTATAAAACAATTTGGATTCCACTAATTGATGGTGCAAAATGCAACGACTACTTTTGATGGATTATGCGATTAATACAAATAGAAGCTGGGCAACCAAGTGGAGCCGGTTGTGGGAAAGGAGGCTGATACACTTTGGATCAGGTCTCTTAGGAGCAGGAGCCTACATGGTCAGTCCAAATGGTCTCAATTCATATCCTTTCTAAAATGAAGTAATGAGTATGTTTTGCCTAAATTAAAATTTGATCATATTGAATTGTGCAATGATACATAATCTGGTATTGGTTTTGTCTTGCAAGTCCGTCCGGAACAGTATAACATAATATTTAATGCAAGAAGTATTGAGTATCCTTTATATTAACATCAGAAGAAAAATTGAAAAACCTAGATAGCAAGTTTGAGAAACTTATGGCTTAACAAATTCAATAGAGGAGGTAAATGTCAACATGTTGCCCCTCTGTGGGCCATGTAGGTGCGTCTCAGGAGTTTCTATGAAGCACTGTATTACAGTGATGTATAAAAATCTATTTTCTTTAATATTTGTTTCTTTTTTTATTTATTTTTATGAAAATAAATTTTGACTGATTGAGGATGTTTACTAAAAATTTAGTTCTATAATAATCTTCTCTTGAATTCTTTCGTCATCAAATTGAGGTATAGATCCTCAGTCAGGAATATTGGTGTACAATGATTATATATTGGACAGTGTTTTTAATTGACATTCGACCGCTGGATTGGCATCATGTGGTTCAGCGCATTCCTAATAATGTCACTTAAGGTCAGCCAAGTATGTTTTTATCAATTTTCTCCCGGTGCACAAACTCTTCATAATAAGACCTTTGATGGTGGAGGATGTATATAGGAACTTTGCAATGCAATGAGCTCATGTAATTAGTTTTTAATGTTTCATTTCACAATTAGGAGACGGGTATTCTTTGAGGGTCCCTCCATTTTGAAGACCTGAGTTCAAGCTTGAGGGGTACCCTCTGATGAGAGTGGGTATTCTTTAATAAAACTGAAGAAGATATCACTTCTTGAATACAAAAAGAAGGAAGAAAAAAAAAAAAGGAGGCATGAACTTTTTTTTGTGCTGGCATGTGTATCCTATATACTATATTATTTGCAATTTTCACAATTAAGCGATTCACTTTTCTGGTACTTCTCCAATGAATTAATATGCTACGAATGATTATTGCTTTCCTTAACTTGCAAATTGAAATCCAAATTTTGAGTTATAGAGGAAGGAAACACCTTTCAATAGAGGAGGTAAATTCACAAAATTCACAATGTTACTCCCTCTGCTGGCCATGTATAGGTGTGTGTCACAAGAATCTGTATAAAGCACTGTATCACTGTCTCAAGATGGGTAATAATTAGAGGAATCAATTCTTCTAATATATGTGTCATATTTATTTATTTGTATGATAATGATTTTTGTCCGATTGAAGATGTCTATTAAGAATTTCATGTTATCAAATTGAGGTGTATGATAATATATTTTTTTTTAATTCATACTGATTGAAGACATTTGTTGTTAATTTCAGTGTGGGTTTGCTGAAATCCTTGGTCAAAATTGAGGAGGGTATGTTGAAATATTTTTATTTTAGCTCTCATTTCTTAGACATAGAATTTTAGTTGAATAAAAACCATTTAGGTTTTTAGACATGACTATTGAGTACATAATTAGAAGAATTAAAGGAAATCATGCCCCAAATACAAGCTGTCCTAGTTGCTAAAGCTGTTATAAATAGATCTTGCATACTTTTAAATACTATTGTTTTTCCTTTAGAATGTAGAAATATTTGAGTTTGGGCACAATTCTTGCAAGAAGACAAGATCATATGAATTTGTTAATGCACTAACCCTTCCTCGCTTCACTTTTGTAACTTGGAACTTTCATTTCTCATGTTGGTCGTGATACATCTATTTTCTCCTTTGCATTTTTTTTACCTCTCCAGTAGTGTGTCCATGCTTGAATTATATGAACCACAATAAAGATTACTTAATGTTTTATATATATGATCACTCTATATGTATAAACATCATCTATAGCAAACACCAGTCATCAGTTTAAGACACGGCGGAGCGCATATCATTGCTAGTGCTAATTATTTATATACACGTCTAATGAAACACAAGCAAACATATAGTTAATTCCAAAAAATGACGTACATTTAATTACTTATTGGCTAATTCTGTCATGGATCGGATGGAATATGAGCCGCTCATTTTTCATAAATTTAGATACAATTAAAAATATATGTCTGATAAGAACCGCTCAATTCAACACGAGAGGTTGCTTAGCTTATCCATAGCAGAACCACTCTTATTGATTTATTTGTTTGTTTATTTATCCGTAATTCACAATTTATCATCAAACCAAATACAGTAAGAAAAAGAAATAAAAACCCGGCCCAATGGAATGAATTGCAAGCCCAAGTCCGGCCCAGTCAGCCCAAAACTTCTTTCTTTTTCCCCCTTTTTAGCAGCCCATATTTTATCATTGAGGCCCACTCACTCACCGGACAGCTACCCAGACAGACCCATCTTCTTCCTCCCCTGTTCTCACACTCACTCAACTGGCACTCTATCCTCAAACCAAGACTGATTACTGAACACTTGCAAGTTCCAACTTCTAACCTCCTCCCATCATCTGTGAGATAAATATAAAAGGTTAAAAACCCAGTATTTTGCCAGTGATTTTGCAGAGGAAAGTGACCCAGTAAGTCTCTATTTATTTAGTGATATTCAAAGGGTTGTTATATAGTAGAAGGTCATAAGTTTGGTATGGTGAGGTGGGGTGGTATTCAAATGCTTGTCTTTCTGCAGATGACATTGACATACCCATAATACATTTTGTATCAATTTTGTTTGTTTGGATAGTTTTATTAATTACCAAGTTGATGGTATGTGCTTAATTGCTTATGCCCAAAAAGAAGATGGAATGTAGTACTTGATACTCTGAGACAGTGAAGTATTATGAATCCTATCCTATTATATAAAAAAGATTTCCACTTTTTACATCATTTAATATGGAAATAACCAATTGGGGAATGGTAGTTTCGACATAGATCAATGTAAAATCGAGGACATCAGATGAGCTTTTCATGTTTTGTATGGTTTGAGTTCCTGTGATACTATATTTCGGGGTAGGCATGATATTGTTGTGCTTTTAAGGGTTTATATGTGAAATTACTTCTCTGATTTTTAATTTTTTTATTACAAGTTCCATAAATGGGGTTGTTGATATTTTCCATTCTGGAGAGTTCATTTTGATTTCAAATGAATATCTTGTGGGGTTATACGCAAAATATAGCCAAGAAAATGCTAATAGAAATCCATTTGCATTCTTTCAGGCAAAGTTGCATACATCAATGCTTCCAGACCCTAAATTGATTTGTATGATGTCTACTCAACCTGATTTATTAAAGCTTTATTCATGCCTTTGTTCCAAACCTTCCCAAAAGAACCAATGTTCTCTACCATTCGGTACTTTTCCTTCCTCCTTAAAGCACATTAGATTGATGCAACTGCCACGACGAGCAAGTATCTGCTATTTTTAAAAGGTAACGTGTTTTCATCATTCGTATAGTTTAATATTTCATGTATATCTGTCATATTGCTGTTTCAACTGATACTGATCTGGTAGTACCTGACCACTTGAGAGAAGTAGTTAGGACACGCAACTAAAATTTTTTTCATTGGAACAGGAAAATCCAATAAATGGGCAGGCTTTACCAGTGCAAACACTTTCAAATTTTCCTATTGAAAAGTTGAATGGGGAGGTGGTGCTGGTTCGGTTTGATGCAAACCTTGTACTAGATATGCCGAATTCTTATGATGAATCTTCAATGTGGAGAGCACTCTCCACCATTAACTATTTGCATAACGCAAAGGCTAATGTACTTATTGCCACTAATTGGATGGAATCTGAAGATCCTGCAACGAGCTCTCAAGAGTCTCTATCAGGTAGATACCTACCAACCAAAAAAGGATACTGTTAGATGTTCTTTTAGTTTTGGGAATTTTCATCTGTAATTCGCACAATTTCAATATGTTGTATAGAAATGCAATCTATTATATTATTCATATTCTTCATGGGTATACAAGATCACTACCTTGCACGGATGTTGATGCTGTTATGATGTTTTCTGGGGGCATACACCTTCAGTCATGAACGTCGAATGATAAATTGCTAATCCCATCCAATGCATCCTATACCCTGCTTGCAGATCACTTATCATCTCTTCTCAAACTAAGAGTGGCACCAATTCAGCTCGGCTCCAAGCTAGAGGCTGAGGAAGCATCTGTATTTCTTTTAGAAGACCTGGGTAATTTTAGTGGAGAACTTGCAAATTGCCCCAGGTTTTCTGAGAAATTAACACAGTATGTTAGTATCTTTGTAAACGATGCGTTTTCGGTATCACATAGGATGCTCGCATCAACTGTTGGTGTAGCTGGCTTCTGCCATGCATCCCTTGCCGGCTTTAACTTTGAGAAGGAGCTCAGTGATTTGCTAAGGCTTGTTGACATGACAACTCCTCCATATTTTGCAATTGTAAAGTAATTCGCCTTGCCTCTTTAAACCTAGGATTACCAGAATTGACCTTTCACTATATATTAGCAGGTGAGCATCTCATCTGACCAGCCTGTCATTACTAAGCCATCAACTTTTTTGCTATATATTTGTATTTGTATTTTTTACGTTCTCCTGTAATCTTATCACCTATTATATATTCTTCGGGCGGATGACTTAGGTTGACAATCAGAGTGGTAAAACTAAAATTGTGTGAGAAAACATTATTATACAAATATCAACAGTTTAGTGGGAATATTAGTTAAAATTAGTGTATCATTGAGTTTGCTACTACCTAATGCACATATCTGAGTCTAGATGGAGGAATCTTAGGAGCTCATTTCTAGTTTTATTATTTATCAATATTTGCTTATTAAATTAATTTTTGTTCCAACTCTATCAGATTGGAGGAAACAATTTCTCTAAAAAGGCACCGGCTTTGCAACTTCTGGCTTCTAAATGTGATGGCCTGTTCTTTATTGGCAAGTTGGCATTTCAAATTATGAACGGTCTAAACTTACCAGTTCCAACTCACTTCTTGGAAAAAGATTCAATCAATGAAGTGCAAAAGGTGATTCAAATTGCTCAGAAAAGGGAAATACCAATATTCTATCCGACTGATCTAGTTTGTGTTAAGAGCAGTAACCACAAGGTTTCCAAGATTTTTGGTTCAGATGAAATTTTAGCTGGTCAGTGTTTCTCTTGACTCTATAGTCTGAATCGTATTAAACATTTGTTAAGTTGTTCTATTCATGCAACTATTATTCGAAGAATACACGAAATTAAAAGATTGAGTGTGTGCTTGCTGAAATCAGATACGACTATACGAGTCTTTTTCTCGCTTTTCAGGGGTTTTAGCTTTTTAGGGAGTCCAGAATAAAATTAATGGAAAATTTCTGTTGTACCAAGAATTCATGGACGATTCTGCCTTTTTGAACCAAAAAATATAAAAGAAAAAAGAAAAAGATGAAAGATTAGTTGCTATGAGTAATGGTCTTTGCATGTGCATTAGGTATTGACTATTGACCTTGAAGAACAGCATAACGTATTGATATTTTTCTCACAAAACTTGAGAATCTTTGCATGTTTTGGTGTGCTTGCAGAACTTTGACTATTCACTGTTTGTCTTTTCAGGTTGGACCCCTGTTAACCTAGGTCCAAAATCATTGGAGAAGATTTCATCTGTGATTTCTTCATGCCAGGTTATGCCTTAGTCATAGCATGCTTTATAGTGTGCTATAATATGAGGATTTTAGAAATTTAATTTTTATACTTTCTTTTTTTGTTATATGCTGTACGAAATTGGCAAAATATAAGAATTTAATACCCTTCTGAATCCTGCTTGAACTGTATATATACATTTTTTTTTTGAATCTTAAAACATAAGTATAGGCAAGTAAATTGATTTATAGAAACTAGAGGTAAAACAAAATGGAGTGGTAATGACTGTGACCTGAGAATTTTATTTGGCAATTTTAAAATTAAAGATGAAGATTTTTTTTTTTTTTTTTTGCAGAAGATTTTCTGGATAGGATCTCCTGATTTCGGTTTAGTAAAAGAAGATACATTGGGAGCATTACAATTGGCTGCCACCCTTAACAAGTCAAGTAAAAATGGGTGTGAAATATTTGTTGCCGGTAGAGCAGCTTGCAAAGCAATGCAACAGATCTCGAGATCATCATCCCAGATTAGGCTTTTGAACAACTCGACTGTTGTCTGGGAGTATCTAAAAGGGAGGACACTGCCTGGGATTTTGGCTTTAGATAAAGTACGTGTGATATCATGCTAGTCTATTCTGAGTCTTGGTACAGATGCATAAAGGTCAAAATGTGGAAATGGTCAGGTACTCAGGTTGCTGTGGCTTTGGGTTGGGCAAGGCACATTTCAGGTTTAGACTGTTTCAGTTTTTCGGTTGGATTTAGGCTGGACTTTGTTCAAGATTGTTGGGGATTGTTCCGTTTCAGTTTATATTGGGATACTGCAGCTGTTATTTGACATAATAACTGTTAGGGCGATTTAATGCTCCCATAAGTCAGTTCTTCTACCTTTTTGGAATGTAGGTGATAGGTGATCTGAGTGGTTCTTGACATTTCAGGCAATTCAACATATGCTAATTAACGTTAATCCAGTGTTGTTATTTTTTTTTTTATTATGGAGTTTTATTTTTTCTTGATATTGAAACCTGGTGCACTTTATCTCTAAACTAGCATATAATTTGCCTTTTTAATTTTTTGGTTTTTTTGTAGTCATATCCCTACACCATTAGATGGGATGGTGTTTTTTCTGATCCTTCTCTACCTCTGATTGTCGATATAGGAAGTGGTAAGCTTCAATTTCTATGTCAAATAATATTTCCAGATTTTTCCATCCTCTCTTATTCTTAAATAATAGCATTAATTTTTTTATGTTACAATTATTTTTTTTTTATTAGGAAATGGGTTGTTTCTCTTTCAAATGGCTAAAAAAGTTAAAGACAGGAATTTCCTTGGTCTAGAGATGAACAAAAAGGTACAGATACTATAATGACTTTCAAAAATTATCTGATGAATTAGTTTGCAGTAATCTGATTTTGAAATTGTAATTTTGTGCAGCTTGTTAGTAGATGTCTTAATGGTGTTCGTCTCTCGGAGGCAAAGAATTTGTAAGTGGTGAATTGTACTTCCAATAATTTATTTTAGCACTAAAGCCTCTAACACTATTTTGTTTTATTAATCATCTTTTGTTCATATGTGTGCACACTCTCTTTCTCTCTCTAGACATTTTATTTCAACGGATGCTACTTCAAACTTTGGACCCATAGTTTCAAGTTATCCAGGAGACTTGGTTCTTGTAACCATACAGGTAAAAAATAATTTAAAGTTAAAAAATATCTTTGTTCCAGGTAGACCTAATCAATCATGACAGCATTTACTAAATATATTCTTTATGTTTAGTGCCCAAATCCTGATTTCAATAGAGATATGTACCGTTGGAAGATGGTGCAGAGAATCCTTGTCGAAGCAATAATTGATCTACTCGCACTAAATGGAAAGGTAAAAATAGGCTCATGAACTATAACCAAAATCATTATTGTTTCTGAAATAGCAACACACATTTTTTGCTCTGCAGGTAGACCATTGACAGTTAATCGATATAACAATCTTATCAAAATGAAAATAAGTTTTTAGACATTTTGTTGCCTTGAAGGATTGGTTGTGTACCAATTCTCATACTATTTTTAATATTGTTTAATGTTATGCCAAACGTCATTAATTAGAGACAACTAAGAACTTCAAAATTATTTAATGATAGAAAGGTTGGCATCAAATTTCAATTGTGATGTACAGAATGCGATGCATTTGTTATCATAGTTCAAATGTTGAAATCCAAATTTACATCTTATTCTAATTATTGCTAGGTCAATCTGTTGTCAATAGATCAATTGCTTTGTAAATAAAATGACAACCGCACTGTTAGCATCATGGCCAAGCTAAACAAAATATGACGGAACTGCTTTTCTGTTTTCTTATGTCTCCATCCTCTCGGGGCTTAACAATATAAAGGCGGGTTACAGTATAGGGCAAATGGTACATTTGAATGGAACTCGGTTCCTCCTTGTGATCTAACAATTGCTTCTCATAGGCAATCGTTGTTTGTTATCTTCAATTTAACTTGTAATGTACTTCTGTTACTCAATGAGAGAGCTCTGGTGCATATTGTTAGGTATTTCTTCAGTCCGACATAGAGGCAGTGACAATTGGGATGAAGGAGCAGTTCATCAGTTACGGTCGTGGTAAAATGGTCAATGACGTGAATGATGGACAAGAATGGATGGAGGAGAACCCGTTCGGTATTCGGACTGATTGGGAGTTGCATACTCTGGCTCGTGGAAACCCAATGTACAGAACCATGCTGAGAAAAACAGGATGATTTGTAATTTCAGTTGTATTTTTGTTTTGGTTTGTTTTGCCCCTGATTATATCTGCTTGTATATGAAGTAACCTCCATGTAGATGAGCTTTCTTTTTGCATATAATAGTATAAGACTAACCAAGAGCATGTTACATATGAATAAAGCAAATAAACTCAAAATATAAAAAACAAGATAATGCTAATATATTGTATGGCAATCCAGATAAGGATACAAGTATATAGAATATAACTACATGATAAAAAATTATATGAGGATATGCTCCACTAAAGTGGAATTATAATTAAGGTATATTTGTTCTTATTTGAGCATGAAAAAACAGGATTTAGGATGTCAACATTCGATGTGGTTTGACAAGGCTGCCAATTGAAGACATTTTGTTGCTCATACAAAATCTCAAACATATGTGAAATCGCACGTAACAATGCCACAATTGGAGTTAATTCTGTAATTTTCAAAGTGCTCATAATCTAGTTTTTAGATAACCTTTCTCGTTGTTTGATTGAATCGAAGTTTGTGAGTAATATCGACACAAAAAGACTGAAATTTTATATGGAACTGTTAATGGTCACATAACATGGCCAAATGATCCTACACGTAACAGAGATGTAAAAGATCATTGAACATATATCAACAAACCCTATATTCATCATGCTAATACAACATGAGCATACTGATGAAAAAGAGCACGAATAAAGAAAGGAAAAGTGCAACAATCCATATTCATTTCATATAGCATGTGACAGAAGTCATAACATACAGAAATACACATTTCATTTGAAAGATATGGTTGTAGTGTAGGCCAACAAGCTAATCCCACACAATAAGCCTACAATCAAGGCAAGGGCGCCGGTCGGGGCAACCTCTTTGCAACCTCCTAAAATACAACCAATACAAAGTCCATAAGAAAATTTCAAAAAATGTCTAAAAGACCAAAGTAATTATGTTAAAAGGCCCTTACGATTTGAATACAAAAGGTAGGGTTGTGGAGAGCTTCAAATTTGGTACAATAATTTATGCATAATATACATTTGAGGTGCCAAAGGTAGAGGGGATTAAGCCTCAGTTGGAGCAAAGTGACGCATATACACGTGAATGAAAAGCCCAACAAACCTGCATGTAGCAGGACAAAACCCTAACTTTACACATTTGGTATTGAAGGAATAGGTCTAACCAGATGGTAGCAAGCTGAATTGAGCAGTTTAATGTCGTTTTGAGTTTACCAATGCAATGCCACAAAACAGTATAGCTTATTGATGGGTGTCATTACAGAAGATAGATATTTCACAATGACTTTGTTGTGGAAAGTATACACTGGTTAGCTGGGCAAGATATACATTCATAATTTGAGGTACTTGCAGAAGGTATGAGGACCTAGTGTTGGGATCAAAGAAGAATAAAAAATTTCATTTTATCTAATTGGACACACTGTGTTGCTAACAAAAAACTTTTTTCTCCTTCATTAATTTCCTATCCTTCTAATTTCTTCTTGGCATCTTATTTTTCGCATATTTTTTCAAAATCATCAACTTAATTACTTGTAGTTAGAAAATAATTAAACAGGAAGATTTTTTTTCTGTAGAGATGATATATCTTTAAACTATTAAATTTTTTTTTCAATGAGGTAAGTGGGCAAGTGTTCCACCTCTATCTTTTTGAAATTTAACCCCAACCTTTAGAAAACAACCCAAGAGCTCGACCACTAGGCAAACAAGAATATAAAAAATGATAGAGCATTTCCAAGCAAGAATAAAAAAGTATTTGGTACCTCGAAGAGTTGGTTTATGTTATCAGCTGTCTTGGCTGAGGTCTCAATAAAGAACATGCCATTCTTCTCTGCATACTCTCGTGCATCCTGTGAATATGAAACAATGGAATTGAAACTGTTGGTTTTCTTCTTTATTTTTCTGGATGGACATTGACTAGTAGCATGTCTCTCTTTTAATCAACACAACCAGGAAGACCAATAAGTACAATTAGCTTCATTATACGAGTAAAATAAAACATACCTGGGATGATACGCTTCTATTTTCATGGAGGTCTGCTTTGTTGCCAACCAAAGCCATAACAATATCCGGATTTCCATGTTTTTGTAGTTCCTGTATTGCGTAAAGCAAAAAACAAAAAACCAATATAAATGAAAATATAAATACAAATGGAGAGATTTATAGAGGGACAAAATTGTATAAAACAATTAAATTACCTTGACCCAATACTGCGCTTTACTAAATGATTCGGGACTAGTTATGTCATATACTACAATTGCAGCCCCAGCCCCTCGATAATAAAGAGGAGCCAATGCCGCATACCTGAATACAATAAAATCAAAATAAAACTAAGCCAAACCAGCAAATAATTTAAGATATGTGAAATCAATCCAACAGAATAGCCTACCTCTCTTGGCCGGCAGTGTCCCAGATTTCAAATTTAATGGTAGAAGAATCTTGCAAAGCTAGAGTTTGTGATAGAAATGATGCACCAACTGTAACCTAATGCCAAATGAGAGTCAAAAGAAATATCTTGATAGACAAAGTGAAGGAATGTTATGTTGTAAACCTTGCAATACTCAGAATCACTATCTCAACAAAAGGAGAGATATCTCATGTGCCCCTTTTCTCAAGTACCCAAAATGGTCCTACTCCATTATAGATAAAGATGAGAAAGGAGAGGTCACATGGAAAATCTTCAGACGATGAAGAAAAAGAGAGCCCAAGGATCATTATCATTTATAACTTTCCAATAAAAGAGAAACAGTGGAATTTGTTTGTTTACTAGAGATATTTGAGAAGCAAATTGTAAATTCACCTTAGATGTTGGGTCAAATTGACCACGCACAAATCGAAGAACAATGCAACTTTTACCAACACCGGAATCACCCAACAGCACAAGCTGCATTTCATAAGCAAGAAACAGATAAATATCAGAAATCCAATTACTGTACCAGTCAAGTTCAGTACCCAATTTTTGCTAAATATTTCTGCTTTATATGTTGTCATTGGCTTTGCAATTGATACGAGTTCCATAGGGTTAGATTATCATAATTCAATTAGGAAACAGTAAATTTGAAGTACAATAGCAGTACCAGTAAAGCCGATACAGTTCATGGCTGGTACTCAAAACTAGCATACCTTGACTCTTATATTATTTGAATCGGCAGGGTTAGAGTTTTCACTGTCCAGACTGCCTGCGCCTCCCACATTTTTGGCTGAGAATTAACAAATTGCATATGTAAATAAATCACTGACAACAATAATATCAATATCTCAGACAAGGCAGTTAATTTATTTCAAGAACTAAAGATACCAACTATACAAAACTAATGATATGTAACTCAATAAAAGGCCGAAAATTCCCTATCTTACCTTTGACCAAACTAGACTAACATTACGACTAACAACCCAAGACATATTACAGAGATTTCAAGGTCAAACCAGCAGATCTCCTAAAAGGAAAAATTCCTAATTAACATCTCCTCAACACCTGATCCAAATTAAAACAGCTACCAAATTGAACCAAATCTCTACGCCATTAGCAGTTACGCAGCGGCAATTGAACGGATCAGGCCAGGCCGAACAACAACACCATTTTTGAACACTACCAAAAGAGGTAAAGGGAGGAGGAGGAAGAAGGAACGGACCAGGGAGAGAGGCGGCGCAACCCATCTTGCGGGGGCGAGAGCGTGAGTTCCCCAAGGCGCCGATCTGAGCTTCGCTTCAGTCGGAATTCGAATCGCTGGAGAGTTCTTCTTCTTCCGATTCGATTAGCGCGCAAAATCTCTACGAAAGGGGAAAAATGGGAAAGTACCAATTTTTTCCTTCTTCTTCCCAATTTCTTTGGGTTCAGAATCCGCTTCAGAGTCTGTTTTTCCAATCGGACGGTCAAGATCGGTTTCCGCACGGATCTTAAAGTATTTGGGTGTTCTTGACACCGATCTCAAAGTACGTTGATGTTTATCAACCGTCGGATCGAGAAAAGTAGGGTCTGCTTATCTTTCTAGACACGCAGGTGATCCCGGTCAAAAATTTTGGATTTATTTGGGTACTTCGTTCACCGAGATCGCACGTGGCGCACGTGCCGTGAGTCTATCCTTCTAATTTTAAACTCTACTAAATAAGACTTGACTTAAGAGACTTGCATTTGTTAAGGAAGTTAAGAACAAAAGTAACATAGGCACATAGCGGTTTAACTGAAAAAAATGCCGGTCCATGAATCTAGGCCCAAATTGATTATTGGGCCGACATAAACTTGGGCCCAAATTGATTGTTAGGCCGAAATCAAATACTGGGCTGAAGATCAAATTCCCTTTCAAACTTGGTAGCCCAAACTATTGGAAAGGAAACAAAGCCCAAGCCCAATTAATTATTCCAGAAATTGATTGAAAGCAAAATCCTTCAAGAACTTTAAAATCCAATCATACCTGCAAATTCACAAGCCTGCTTGAGTTTGTTGGTTTCTCTGTCTGTGTCAACAAAAGCAGCCAACATCATTCAATGTCTGTTTCAACAAAAGCAGCCATCTTTTTTTTTTTTTTTTGGAGGATAAGGAAAAAAAGACATTTCTTATGTGAAAGAAAAAGACATGATAAGGATGTTATTCAAGAAAATTAACAAACAAAAAGGAAAGAATTCAAAGCAACCGCATTTTCATTTTGACTTGTGGGTTGTTATGATGTCATCTGTGTTTCTGGATTTGCCATTTTGGTGAGTGTGAACAAAATACAGTTTTCAGAGTTATGTAATGCAGCAACACTGTAATTTTCACGGCCCTATTTATGTTTCTTGATTGGTATTAGACCCTTCACCTTTTCTTCTGAAAAACAGGTAGAGTCCACCTCAAAAGTAAGCCACATATCCACTCCTCTCACAGTCTGACACACCTATGTGTACCTATGTGTTTGTCACAGTTGCATAGATGTTTACTGAAAACCGTAGTGTATATGTTTACTAGAAATTGATATATGTTGATCAGAAAGATATAAATGTTTACTGAAAAATGATATTTGTTCATCAAAAATACGATGGACCGGTGGATAGATAAAAGGGTGGTCGCTACTACGACTCTTTTCTTTTCATCTCATTGGTTGATTTTTTTGCATTTTCTATAATGTGACTGTAAATTTTGTTTGCTAGTGCGTAGAGATTTAAAATTTGAAATTTGAAATTTAATCTAGTCATGAAAGCAACACTGGAAACAAATTTTATTATTTCATCTTCTTTGCTTACGCAACTCCTTACATTAACTAGCACTTTCAGATTACAGTGACTCTTTTGATTTTGGAGGTTTGATATCGTTTTCAGTGGTTTTTTAGGATTCAACTTGAACGTTCTTGAATTGAATCAGCAGCAAATTCAGAAAGTCCAAAATTTGGAACAGCTTCCGGTTTGTGAACGTATGTACGTGCAGAAGATTCCACAAAAAAACCAACAATATTTAATAAAAATGTTATAGGGATACCGAGAGCAGTGATAACAAAATTAATACCGACAGTTTTAATATTTATATTAAATTGAAATATATGCTCAAACTGTCTGTTTTACTGTACGACTTACTTTGTACAATGTATTGGGATATATTGTACAGATAAAGTGAATACTTTTTATGAGTTAATTTAAATACTTATATATTTAACATAAATACTAACACGATGAGTATCAATTTTGATTTTTTTTTTTTTTTTGATATCTATGTATCAGTTACAAATTCAATATTGTAGTGAACCTGATAAATACTCCTCTGTACAAAAATTTATATCTACACTAACCATGCATGCCACACTAAATTACACTATATTGAAGCATGTGCTTGATTCAACAAACTGATAATATAAATATCCTAATATATTACACAACAGCTTATGGATACCATGATTACCATCACTAAAAACTAGAAAGTAAAATCCATTCAAGAATGCAGCTTAATTATGGAGCAAGCAAGTCTAAGTGATAAGATTTAGGAAACAAACACCAATCAGTCTGACTAATAAATGAATGTGAAACAATAGACACTTAACATATGAAAAGGAAAGATAATTAGTTTGACACGTCAAGCTGACAAGACTCCCAACCTCCAGGGTTTCCAGTTTCAAATGCAGTGACGTCAGATAAATCTACCCAATCTACATTATGTTGTGCAGTATGCACACCAATGTGTGGCAGGTTGATCATCACTACAGAAAAACCGTCCGTAGCATTTATATACGAGGGGGGATCCATTGACAATGAATAACTTGACAATATCTCTTTTAAAAAATTTATTAAAAATTTAAAAATCTTAAAAATGAAAAATGAATTATAAATGTATTACTTGACTTATAAATTTATAGTGTTTCAAATTTCAATCAATTTGAACATCGTTTAATGACTTATCAAATTTTTGTACACTTTTCAACGATTACAACTTAACGGATCTTTAAAGAGCTATCAAACGTTGTTTAAATTGAATATGATCGGATACATAATCAATCTATAAGTTAAGCAATACTTCCGTGAATTTTTTTTCTATTTTTAAGATTTGTTCTGATTTTTTATAAATCTTTAAAAAGTGGGGTTGTCAAGATTGTCAAGTTATCCATTATCAATGGATCCCTCCTCTTTATATATATGTTATATTTTAGATGTATCTGTTATATTTTATGATGTGTTTGTTACATTTTGTATACGTATGTGGATGTATGGACGGTTTTTCGACGGAGGCAAGAGGTTTTTCTTTTTGATTTGTCACACGGAGAAATATACAGAAAGTGGCACTGAATTGAAAAGTAAAATGGAAGGATCCATGAACCATGAAGGCAGGTCCAAGTCCGACCCACCGGATTGAAAATTAATGGGTCCAATTTTGGGGTTGCAATAAAAAAATAAAACTGATTGAGCAGGTTGGTTTGACACGTCATGCCAACCTCGGCAAATTAGATATTATTAATTGTGTTTTTTTTAATCTCATAGCGCCTTTAATTAATGTGAGTTTGTGTACTGTTACTATTATGTGTTTCTTGTCAAATAAATTACTGTGTCTAGCTAAAGCTGAAAAAACAAGGATGAAAGAAAAATTAAGATATCAAGAACTATATAATATGTATGTTTTTGCATACTCAGACTAAGCAGTAATTAATGAATTACAATTTAACGTTGTTATTCAAGATGTTGACGGATTTTTCATTTTTATATCTTTTGTGGTATATCTTAATAAATAATGAGAATTAAACTTTAACTTGATCAATACCATGATGTTGACGGAATTTTATATCATTTGTAAGATATATAAAATCTACGGTTCTTATATCCAAAAAAATAAAATAAAATTGGGACTCTTAATTAATTTAATTAGTGCCACGTGTAATTTATCAAGAGGCCGTCAGATGAGCAACAACAATTAATTAAAACCCACAAAAATATTCAGTTTCCAGAAGTTATTGCCGAAGAATACTTCAAAATAATATAACTATGATGATATAAACTTTATAATAAACTACAAAAAAAAAATAAGATAATTAACCCCTGATTAGTGGAAGCTTATCATATTATTTGTTGGTTTTGACTAATTCAAAAGCTGTATTTTGTGGAAAACACAAGCAACAAATTAAACAACATTTTCCACGCCTATGTTGACAAACTAATTAATGGATATTATACACGTTCTCGGAAAATCGTAGTCGCGCCGCAGATGCGTATGGCAGATTTAATATACAAGAATCAATGGTCAATGGAAACCAGAGAATTAATGGATCGTCGAAATTTGTTAATCTGGATAAGTTTTTACACTTTACAGCATGAAAAGGAACATACCAAGAATCAGTCGGCTATTAAAATGGTGATTTTTGTTTGGACAATGATACCATGGCACAAATTTGCTCCCACAACACTGTGATGAGGTGGCATATGGGTGGGGGGTCATTTTTGTAAAATTGTTAGGGTCATTTTTGTAAAAAATTTTCATGGTAGGGTATTTTTGTAAATATTCTTAAAAATAAAGGATATTTCTGTAAAATTTTCTGAAAAGAGGGATATTTTGTAAATTTTTCTCAAGTACATTGAGGTGTACTGGGGGCATTGTGTGTGGCAAGTTACATTTATCCTTTTTGTTTATGGCAAAGAGATTGAAAACTCATCCATACCATACGTCCATAAACATATAAATAATGTAACAGATATATTCGATTTTGTAACAGATATATATTCAATTTTTGTAACCTGTGAATGCTATGGACGGATATTGTATGGATGGTAAGTAATGTTTGGGATACACAATAATATGAGAAGTGCTATCAACATCAAAATTCTTACTCTGCATCGCACATCAAATTCAATTTTTTTTCCAATTTATTTTCCTTCAAATTAGTTGATCCAACTGCATCGAAATATACAATTAAGAAGGATAATAATATTTCAAAATTATTACAGTAGTGTTTGATTTAATTGGAAGGAATATAGTGGTTCCAAAAAAGATTAAAATTGGTGTGCAAAGCAAAAATATTGGTGTAAATAGTGTAGTGCTCCTCCAACAATATGATACGATGCCAACTTTATTTACTCAAGTTGAATAAACTAATATTCATGTTGATGATTTTATTATTAAACTGATTTTATACATGGACAAGATAAGTTGAATGATTACTCATTTATGCTAAGCAACATTTTATATATAAAATAAGTTGAATAATGCATACTAACTCATTTAATTTGAATAAACAAATTAATTTCCATTAATTTTTTTTTTAGCAGTTATATTCCAGCTCCCTATATATGTTTATTTATTCGGCAATTTTGTTCATACATTTACTCCATTTTTTATTATAGTAGATGCACATATATATCCAATATTATCCATGATTAATCAGTGAACATTTTTTTTGTTTGTATTATAGGAGAATATATATCCTACCAACCGATATATAGGTTAGTTGACTAGCACAACATCTTTAATTCCATTGTTAATTCATTTCTTTTTGTTTGGAATTTAGCCACTGAATATAAAAAGGAGTTGTGTTTTGTAATCCAAACAAGAAAAACAATTAAAGTTGTTGTCTTTTAAATGTTTTTTGTTAGGAAGTAGATTTTGCATTCCTATCAAATTAGTTGCACTATAATAAAAAAAGTACGAAAATATATGAAATTAGATGCAACTACATGATGGAAGCTCAAGCGAAAAAAACAATTGGAAAAATGCTTAAAGTTTAATATTGTAAAATGTAAGTAAAAGTCTAAATTATATTGAAATTATTCTTTTCATGATTTTACAATAGACTTGAGAGTACTTGATCTCCTATTCTTTAACAAAAACTTTACATCGATCAAATAAATTCGGATCAATAATTTCCGGAGAAAAATACACAAAAATGTATCAACAATAACTTGTGTTCAACAGAATCTCCTGTCATTCAAATCAAAGATATTGGAGTAGTAATAAGAGCTACGAATTCCAACAACTACAGAGACTAGAGTACACAGTACGCTAGTGTAGTATATGCAGCATCAGCGGTGGCAGAGTGTCGGGTCGAGTCGGACGGGCTTTTCAGTTTTGGTCATATTTTGTATTTCTATTTTCGGGTCGGGTTCGGATCAGTCTCGCTTTTTCTGAAACACTATTTGGATCGGGTTTGGGTCAGTTTGATTTTCTTTGAAACTCGGGTCGGTTGGGTTTCAGGTCGGGCGGGTTTTTCAGTTCTGATCAGCTTTTGCACCTTTATTTCTGGGTCGGATAGAGTTCTGGTCAGTCTCACTTTTTTGAAACACTGTTCGAATCAGTTTGATTTTTCTTAAAAATCAGGTCGGAAGGATTTTTTCAGTCGGATCAAATTTTACCGCCCAGCTCTATGCAGCATTCCATCTCCAGTGAAATAAACTGTAGATAGAGGACACCCCCCTTTTCCTGTGAAACAAATCAAATAAACAGGTGGGTAGTCACCAGACGACGGATTTTTATCCACCAGTCGACTATCATTGCAAAGGTGAAATGAAATGAAATGCCAACAGGCAACAGATTATGTTGTGAATCATGAATGAACAAATTCCATGTTCCAAGAATGATTTTTTACAAGTTTTATTTTTTTTTTTGAGAAGGAATGATTTCAAGTTCTGGCTGGTGCCTGGTGGGTTCACTTCAAGACGCATTCAATAAAAAAAATGGCTTGGCAGGCTTTTTCAGAGTGAGGGGGGGCTATATACAATTAACGATGATTCTGTAGTAGAGTAGAGTGAGTGAGTGGTCATAGAAGAATAGTACCCCAATTGCACGGAGCATTTAATTGCTCTCTGATGGAGTTCTGTTCTTCTTTACTGCAAAAAAATAAAAAAAATTTCACAGAGGTCCATCACTTTACTGGTAATTATTTTTGGGAAGATGATATGTTGAGTCCGAATCTGATGGGGTGAACATCCTCTGAAATGGTCAATCACCCCAAATTACAGAGTGGTCAGAAATTATATGGTAAAATATGTATTGTTACTGTAGCGGAAGTCTCGAAAACCATGCACAGTAGTTTTATTGGGGGGTTTTTTATCATTTCATGTGCGGTACCGCAAGGGGTTTCAATTCAATTTGACGAGGTCCTGTTTATCCAATATGAACCGTTAGATCAAAACGAATGGTCCGATCGACCCAAGTAAGATTATAGGGGGGACCTTTTTCACAATTAGTCTCATCTGTTGATTTTGATCCGACGGCCCATTTTTGGATAACAAGGTCCTGTTATCCAAATTGGGATAACAGCGGAATTGAATTCATGATAGGGTGATAGTATATAGTTTGACTATATCAAATGTCTAATTGTCCGACTTAACATATCAATTGTTCAACTTAACATATTAATTATTTAACTTGATATTAATTATGAACCATAACGTAATAACTCATAATAAGTATGAACCGTTGATGACACCATGTCTCCATCCAATTTGGCATAAACAATTTACTATGAAATAAATAATTCCTTAAATCAAATCTATTAATTTATTAAATAAACATGATCAATATAATACTACTTCGTACACATTAAAGAACTTTTTGTAAAATAATTGCACCCACGAGTTACAATAAATTTGAAGAAGATGGCAATGGCTGAGTACTACTTAATTAATTGCCATAATTATAAAACTAATTATAATGTGTGACAGGCCACTATATGAAAACTTATTTATTTAAGAACCAGCGTTTGATCTAATGACTAATTAAGAACAACGATCTCTGAGTGAGAGGTCGCGGGTTCGAGACTCGGATGGTCTTTTATAGACATTTAAATTTGAGTGGCTTGACTCTCATCTTTATCTCAAAAGAAAAATGAAAACTTATTTAACAAATCCTACGTATTTGTTTATCTGTATTTTTATGAACTTTACAATATTTGGAGGGTTTTTTCATCAAAAAATAATGAAATGAAAACTTGCATTCATTTATGATATCATAGAGGAGTGATATAAATCCCAGAGCAGGGGAGGGAGAAGGAAAGAACACAACACTAAGATGCAATCATATGAGAAAAGCCAGAGGAGAGTAAAGTCCGGCCTTCTTTCTTTGCTCTCAATTCTGTAAAGCTGTTTGGTCCCTTCCTTCCTTAATTATCCCCCTTCACTTCACCACTGCAACTACTGCCAGAGTAATACTGGAAAACATGTAGAGTCCACCCATAAAGTAAGCC
This sequence comes from Cyperus esculentus, assembly GCA_030179965.1. Classification (NCBI taxonomy): domain Eukaryota; kingdom Viridiplantae; phylum Streptophyta; class Magnoliopsida; order Poales; family Cyperaceae; genus Cyperus; species Cyperus esculentus. The sequence continues at coordinate 1,817,778 of JASGLE010000014.1, read as the reverse complement.
ATTCATCTATCCATTTCTCACAATCTGGCACACCCACGTGCACCTATGTACTTGTCACAATGACATAAATGTTTACTGAAAACTATAGTGTATCTGTTTATTAGAAAATGATATATGTTGATCGGAAATATATAAATGTTTATTGAAAAATGATATTTGGTTATCAAAAATGCAGTAGACCGGTAGACAGATACCTACTACTCAATAATATTTCCATTGACCCCCCTCAACTAATGATATAACCTTTCACAAAAGAAGTTTAAAAGGAGGCAGAAAATATAATAAAGAAGAAAAGGGATAAAGTTTGCAAAACAAAGAAGCATGCCAATAAGATTTGCTTTTGTAAACTAGTGCTTAAATTTCACCCGGAAAAGCACCCTTTATGCCATAATTCTCCCCCCAGCTTCTTTTTGGAAGTTTTCCTAGCTTTAGAATTTAGATGATGTAAACTTCTTTTAAGAAAAAAAGATAAACAAGAAAAGTACTCACTTTATTTATTCCTTGAGAAAGCTTTTGTACGTAAAATCTGAAATACATATTTTTTTTTTTGAGGAAAAAATCTGAAATACGTATTTATATATTCTTTTTTTTTTGTTTGCGTCTTCTGATGTTATTTTTTTGTTTATATATAATATTATTCGAGTGGTCATAGATTATTTTATATGAAAATTTAAAATTTTTTATTAATTATTGACAACATAATAAATACCAGATGATGAATTGTAGTTCTTAGTGCTCATTTGATTTTTTTTTATTTTATTTACTAAAAATGAAGCACAATAGCAAAATTTCTGCTGCCTTTCAAGTCCTCGGATTCTTTAACTTTGTCAAACCAGAGTACTTTTAGATGAAAAGGTTAGTAAAATTTTATTTTATTCGATTAAATTTAAATCAAATCAACTCAAAAGATGCATTATTTAAGATTCTGAATAGAATCGGTAGGCTTTGAGCCTACTTGTTTCAAAAAAAAAAAAAAAAACTCAAAAGATGCATAAATCTACTTCACTAATTAATAGTTTGTAGTCATACTTTAACCTTAGACACTATTTCTAACTTCTTTAATATTATATTTATCTATAATCTTACTATAATGCACAATCAAATGTCATCAAATTAAAAAATAAATCAAGTGAAAAAATGTTGGTCAAGGATCTTTTTTTTTTTGCCAGAAGAGCTCATGTTTACAGTTTATTGTATTGTCTTATCTTCCTTCATCATTGATCATGAACACAAAATAATTCTATTTCTCTTAATTACATATAGTATTATTATCTTTTGGAGTTTGACTATTGTACTAATGTTAGCATTTCGGACCGAAATGCTAACGGCTCAAAACTGTTGTTATCGTATCCAAAATCACGATCTATGATGCTCAATAAATTCTTTATATGGAAATATTGGAGAAAACAAAAATTTTTCATTTTTAGAGTTTTCTAAATATTTATTTTGAATTTTAGAAAATACCTCATAGATATTAATAAAATATTGATGTTTGTACAAGCTATTTTCAAAAATGCAAAACAAATACTCAGAAAACTTTAAAAATAGAAAAATTTTGTATTCCCCAATATTTTCATATAAAGATTTTATTGAGCATCATAAATCATGATTTTGGACACGATAACAACAATTTTGAGCCGTTAACATTTCGGTCCGAAATGCTAACGTTAGTATAATAGTCTAGCTCTTATCTTTTGAGAAAAATGATGATTAATTTAGTCGTTTTAAAAGTCTGTTGCATATATAATCTCGTGGTTCCCGTTTTTTCCCTTCATCAATTACATCTCTATGGGGCTGTTCGGCAATCCCTCCTTAGGCTTCCTTAGACCTCCTCTAGCTTCCTTAGTCTCTTAGGGACTGTTCGGCAGTGCCTCCTCAAGGCTCCTCAAGCCTCCTCAACGCTTTGATCCTCCTTGATCCGTCCGAACACGTGCTCCTTAGTGCGGATCAAGAACCCCTCCTTAAGCCTTCTTTGCTGCCCGGCTTGATCCCCTACCCAGATTCTTAAGGAAGGGGAACCTATGGCTCAAGCCTCCTCAGTACTTTTGTATGGATCAAGGCATCCGAACGTGAACTCCTTAGTGCGGATCAAATTTTGATCCTCGTTGGATTGCCGAACGAGCCCTTAATCCTTCCGAGCGCAAACTCCTTAGCACGGATTAAAAGTTTCTCCTTAAACCTCCTTTTGACCGGGGCTTAAGCCTTGCCCGGATTTCTAACGAAGCCATACCCATGGCTTAAGGCTTAAGCTTTCTTAAGCCTTTTTTTTTTCCGAACGAGTGTGACTTAGTAAGGCTTAAATATTTAAGCTTAAGCCTTTTTTTTTTTCGAACGAGTGTAGCTTAGTAAGGCTTAAATATTTAAGCCACTTTGTATGCCGAATAGTCCCTATATGCAAGGAAACCCAAAAAAAAAATTGTCCCCAATTTAGGCAAAGGCAGAAATTTATCTGTCTTTCATTCAAAAAGTTGGGACTAAATTGGAGAAACAAATGCATAAAAAATCAATAAAAATATCAAATGCACTCTATATTTCTATTAAATTATGATCAGACAGCAACAGCGTTACAGCAACAATGGCAAAAAGTGACATACACATTAATAAATGCAGATTCCGAGTGTCAGGGTCGTTATTGTCTTCTTTGCCAGTCACATTAACATTAGCTAGTGACTCAATGATAAACAATTGCTCGTCAGAACATTGTTTTAACTTTTAATCATGGATAGTTTCAACTTTCAAAGGAAGAATCACAACAAAGTTAACGATATTAAACTCTCCAAATACAAACGACCGGAAGAAACGCCAAAGTTTGAAACTTTAAATCATGGATAGTAAATGAAAAAAGGAAGATGTTTTATGGGTTTCTAGTTTTTTAACTTTTAAGTCAAATTTTGTTGGTTTTTTGGATTATCAAGGATACAATATGATCTTATGTGCTTTATGTTCTTTCTGGTTAGTTTGACGATATTGTAAAAGAGGTCTTTTCTATCCTTAAGGATGTAATATAAATTGAGTTATTCCACTTTTTTTTAAAAAGAAAACAAAAAAAGTACTTCATCCGTCTATAATTAAATGAATTTATACCTTTTACAACTTGTCCATAATTAAATGAATGTATATCTTTGTTTGAATCCACTTTCTTCCTAAAAAAATATATATATATTACAAAATTCCCAAAATACCCATCGTCTCCTTCTAAGAATGTTCACTTTTCTACTAATTGAGGGCATAAAAGTAATTTCACTCTTCCACTATTTCCTTTGACTTTTGCTACAAATTCATTCTTTTGTGGACAGAGGAAGTACTAGATAACGACGAAAAATACACTCAAAAAATTTAAAAAAAAAGATAGCCACGAAAAACACGCCAAATATAGAAATATGAAAAGGGGTTGAATAATTTTGAGTGCGTTAGTAGGCATGCTCGAAAGGTTGAACAAAGAAGAACAGAGCACGAATGGAGGAATATGTTGGGTCATGAGTCAGAATCAGGCCTCCCTCATCAGAATACAAGCGAATAAGTTAAGTCATTCTCTGTGACAAAAAAAGATAGGCTGAAGTTGAAAATGAGAAGAAAAATAATGAACGATTGATAACCGACAGAACGATTGATACAGTGAGGAATACTGGAATAGTTGCTGTGTACTCTGACGTCTCTCCTACTGCAATATATCAGTTCAAGAATCTGTTTTAGTTATTAGAGCATCCAAGAGACTTCCTAAAAATAGATTTCAATATTGGGTGTCATCCTAAATTTTTTGGGAGCAAATTTCACCTCAATCTCCAACAGATTCCCAAAATATGGATCCCAATACATTTAAACTAGACCAAAATATGGATCCCAATACATCTGAACGGTCTGGATTTGGCTCTGATTTTGGGAAGTTGGATTGGGAGTGCCCAAAAAGGCTACCAAAATAGGGAGATTTGGCTCTAGTTTTGGGAGTGCTAAAAATAGGGATAGCTTTTTGGGTATCTCTTGGAGATGGTTTTCTCTCCTTAATTCCCAATTTTTTGTTTTAGAAGTGTTTTAGAGAGTCTATTAGAGATACTCTTACACGACTAACTTTGAGAAATTTAGTTATACAATGGCTACAAGAACAATAACTTAATTGATATGTTAATATGTTAATTATCATAATTATAGTAAGACAAATATTGTTTGTTTGTAAGTTTAATGCACGTAATATAATGAGTGGTTAGAGAATTGTTTATAACTTTGTCTTCAATGATTTTTTTAATGGAGCAAGTCCAAAAAAGTAGCTCAAATACTACTTATTATTCCGGAGTTGCTCATAAAATAGCACAATTTAAGAAACAATCTTTGATCTAGTAGCTAGCTAAGGACAACGATTGTCTGTGGAGCTTCATGGAGACACAGGGGTGAGTATCCCCAAAATTTTTGAAAATGAGTGATAATATATAAAAATTTTTTTATTTTTTTTATTATTTATCGTGTATTTTCATATTGTGCCCCCTGAAAAAAATATTTTCAGATATCTTGTAGTGCCCTCATAATTCATGGTCAAGCTCCATCACTGACTCGTCCTAAATGTCTTATATATATAGAGAGAGAGATATTTAAATTTGAGTAATTTGTCCTCATCTTCAATTATCTTTAAAAAAAATTGCACAACTTTTATCTAAAAAAATAATGTCGATAACTTTAATCATTCCAGACAAACATTAAAACGACAAAAGTTGTGCTAAGATGTGCAATTTTGAGCCTTTGATACTTTTTTTTTTTGAGGAGACTTTATAAAGGTTTATGCAGGGAAACTTCGGAATTTTGATGAGAAGGAAACTTCGGCAATGTTGCTGCTCGCTTGCTCCTGTAATTCAAGCATTAATATCCCCTAATAATTTTACACAATAATTCCTCAATTCAATTAGACAGAAAACGCACGTTTCAAACACGTTGTATAGGGATAAATTAATTACAAATTATTAAAATGAAAAGGTCTTGAGTACAAATTATAAAAGCTGTATAATCAATTAATTAATCATACGACATTAGTCATTACATGCTAATTTTAATAGATTTTCATGTATTCATTGCAATGCAATTTTTTGGTTTTTTATATTTACTTTAAATATTTTTTTAATAACTAAAAGCACTAAGTTAATTAAGGAGAGAACATCACAATAGGAAGTAGTTGTAGTGGGGCAGGTCTGCCTGAACAACAGCAAGGCATATGCAAATATTTTATCAGAGCAACCACCTTAAAAAAATGTTATCATTATGATGTTAAAGATTGCATGATATCCTTACGTACCACAAGCTTATTTATTGAATTAAGATTATGGGTTAATTAATTATAAAATTGGGATTGTGGGTTACCTAAACAACAGACTATAAGCAATTAATTAATTAGTAATGCATATCCAAAGAGCCCCACTATATAAAATTATAAATATAAAAATTGCGTGTGGATTGAACTTTGAAAAGCTTCCCATTCAACTTTGATTACCTGACGATTGCACGAAAGAAAGACAGTACAATATATAGCTTAATCACCCCTAATAAGAGTTTATTAAATAAGTACATTAATTCGTCTTTATCTAAATTAATTAATGTTCATGATATGTTAGTGTGTGAGCATACACATTATCTTTTTTTTTTTTTTTTTTTTTTTTTTTTTTTTTTTTTGAGAAAAACATACACATTATCTAAGAATGGTAACAAAACTTATAAGGGAAATTAATTAGCCCTTTATTGGTAGGAACTTAAAAAAATATATTTTTCTCTATTTGATTGCAGATTGGAAACTGGATGAGGATTATGTAAAGGCATTTAAAATTTGGATTGGTTGAAAGTTCAGTTGAATATTTTATCCCAAATAGAACTTTCTTCTATGTCAATCTACTACTACCTCCATCCTCCATACATCACTACATACGTTAGCACCGTAGAGGACACTCATACAGTCATACTCACTCTATAGTATAACCTAATATTACAACTTGTAAGGCTCTATTGTAAATAAAAAAACTGCAGAAATAAAAATAGAGGAGGGATTAAATAACCACAATTTTTGGTATCCCATCATAATCACAAAATTAAATCTCAAATAAATACATACCTAATGGTTAAATAACAAAATTTTAATTGATGGAATGTTTTGTTTATATCAAATTTTATGTATAATAAAAAATTATATCATTTTGATTTTATTTACATGTGAAATAAGCACTAACAAAAATCAACTGTTCAAATTTTATGATTTTTTATTCTCTCTTGATGGCAATTGAAACAATGGTAAAGTTTCATAATTATATATATATATGTTATTGAGATGATTTAAAATACATCTAACAGTTTAGATTTATTAATTTATGTTTAAATAATAATGTGGTTATTAAAAGTACCAAATTTTGTAGTTATTGGATCCCTTCTCATAAAAATATACCTAACTTACACTGTAAATTTCTCAAAAAAAAAAAAAAAGAAAATATACCAAACTTAGTAACTTGGTAAAAAAGTAAAACCATTAACTTCTGGAATCAAAAAAAAAAAAAAAAACCATCAACTTCTTTTTTTTGAGCAAAAAAACCATTAACTTCTGGAGACTGCCTAGGGAGATGCAGGTGCCCCATTGATGACACCAATCCAATCCAGGGTAACCGTCACACCAACTCTAAGCAGAATTTTCAATGCTTGTAATGAAGTATTGTTCATTCATGTAGTGTAGCATGTCAAAATACGTCATACAGATAGATACAGTCAGTCATACTGATCTTGTACCAGACTAACACTGACCACTGACTACATACCAGTACAGGCGTTTTTATTCCATTTCCACTGCAACTTTTGCATTCAAACCCAGATAGACTGTCAATATTATTATTACGACTAATTCTGTTATGAATCAGATGAAAAATTGGATGAAACATGGAGTGTACACTTTTTATAATCGGACGGTCGCGATGTATCTTTTACATACAATTAAAGAAAAGTATTTGATATCACCGTCCGATTCAAAATGCTAATATTATTATTATGACTAATTTTGCTATAGATCAAATAAAATATGGGTCGTTTACTTAGAATAGAACGGTTGAGTTATATCTTTCGGATAATAGTTAAAGAAAAATATTTGATATCAACCATCAGATTCAGAATGAAAATTTGTTGAGCCGATCCATAACTCCATTATTATATTATCAGCGGTGGTCTCGTTAGTAAAAAAATCAGCCGTCAAAGTTTAAACCATCTCTGCAGTGTAGAAGCAGCATCCAAGTAAGAACTCTCTAGAAACACCCTAATTAACAATTAACAATTTGTTTAAGTCATTGTTGTTACCTGTTAGTTAGAAAATTAATTAACCAAATAAAAATGTTTATGATTTGAAGAAAGATATTGAAAATATTAATTAATTGATTAAGAGATGCATCCTAATCCCAACATGGGCACCCCTCCACTCACCTCACCTCCTCTCCACGCCTACCTAGAAAGATCCAAAATTCTAATAAATTACAAGAACAAAAATCAGAAAAACTAACCAACAAAGACATCAAAACAAAATCTGGTACCAACCCATTATCATCATCCCCACCCCCATTACCAGTTTACCACCACAGAGTAATACCTGGCGTCCATAGAATATTTGTCCACAGTGGTCATAGCTAACAAAATCAGATGTAGCTGTTACATTCTGGTGTATTTATAGACATATGGACACATTTTCGATGGACGCAAGGTGTTCTCTTACCACCACCACCACCCACCAATTTCCCCTATAATTATTTACACATTTGCCATTTGCATTGCACCGTCCTCACATGACCGAACATGCGTTCGGGTTCTCGTCGCTGAACATCTGCGGCGCGTGGACCATGTCGGGGCGGAACGCGCCCGGGTACGGCGGTGGGTAGTAGTCGTACCGATTCGTGTCCATTGGCATTGGCATGTGTCCTGCAGGTGCCATTGGCATGTATCCCATCGGACCGCCCGGACCCATCGGCATTGGCATGTGACCCATATGACCCATCGGTCCCATATGACCCATATGACCCATCGGGCCCATAAACATCGGCTGGTACGGCATCATCGGCGCTCGACTGGCCATCTGATCGTCTTTCATCTCCTCTTTTTTGTCACCATCCCCTTTCAGCTCCTCTTTTTTCTCTTTCTTATCCTTTTTCTCATCGCCGCCGCCGCCGCCTCCGCCGCCTCCGCCTTTCTCCTTGCCGCTGCCTACAACCTCCACGGTCCTCTTGAGCTTCTCTTTCAACACCGCAGGAAGAGCTTTCGCATCCATTGTGCCTCTCACTGTCACCAGATCCTTTGCTGAATCAATTGCCACATCCTTCACACCTGCAATCACAATGACAAGTTTTATTAGACCCTTAATTGTAACTTTACAGGGACTTCAAGGGCTAATTTGTAATTATCAATAGTATTAAATATTAATTATTTTGTTTTTGAATAACTTAAATATTAATTATTAAATTCACCTTTGATTTTGAGGATGTGGCGCCTGATCCTGTCAATGCAACCCTCACAATGCAGCCGGATTTTGAGCATAACAGTTGATTCTGGAATCTGTTAAGCATAAAAAAACCAATTATAAATTATGTTTTATATACAAGAATTGTACAGTATATCCCTTGGAAATTAGTAAAATTACAATGCTGGTGTATTGTTTATAAATGAGTACATGGCAAAAGAAATTAAGCATGCGTGTACAAAAGGAAAAAGGCAAAAAATTTTGTAGGGTCATCTCAAGTAAAGCACCAAACTTTACAGAGTGTTTGTACTACGCACAAATTCAATTCAATTCAGATGAAGGTAAGAGGAATGTTAGTGCCAACAAAATGAGAACAAGATGGCTTGGCCTTATTCAATTGGAAATTCATATATATCATATGCATCCAAAAGGATATAATTACATGGGTAATTGCATTACGTTGGGAATTTCCTTGGTGAGTTGTCCTTTTCCACTCAGAAAATTATGCCTGTTTTGGTTTTGGTTTTTGCTATTATGAACAATTGAACTTGTGACTTGTGACTTGTGAGAGACAACATTCTCAAAGTTACCCTAAAAATTTTTTACTAAAACAAGTACCAAATTTGAAACTTTGTATGATGCAACAATGCAAAACTACAAGAAAGAAGAGTTGTGAAAAGAGAAACATCTTGCATCCATTGAAAAACTGTCTGTACGTCTATAGACAGGTACAAAACGTAACAGATACGTATCAAAATGAAACAAATAAATACATTTCGAAATGTAATCTATGGATGCTATGAACGGTTATTGGTTTTTCTATAGACGCTAAATATTACTCTTGTAAATATTACTCTTGTGAAAAATTTAAGTTTTACCTCTTTTGGTTTCTCCTTCTCACCTCCCTTGTCTTTCTGTTTCTCCCCCTTATCTTTTCCTCCTCCCTTGTCATCCTTGGATTTTCCCTCTTTTCCTCCCCCTTCTTTCCCCCCCTTTTCCTTCTCTTTTTCTTTCCCTTTCTCTTTTTCTTTTTCTTTGTCTTTCTCCTTCTCCTTCTCCTTCTTGGGTCCAGCAGGGGATATCAAGTCAACCTTCTTCTTTATCTTTGCCTCCAACTTCTCCTTAATTTCCCATGGATCGGCTGTACCAGTCACGGAGATTTTGTTGGTGCTACGTTCTGTTGACACCTTCTCAACTCCTGTTCATGTGAAATTTGATTCATGAATCAGTATTTATTTACTTGTACCAGAAACTAAATCAATGAAAAATAAATAGCATGCAAATTTTTGTTGGGTATTTTTATTTTGTTTCCTTTGAAGCACAAAACCCACAAAAATTTGAGAACTTTTTTTCTTTTTTGCAGAATCTGTAATGATTGAATCATGTAGCTGGATGTACAAACAAGATGCAAATACCGATATCTCGAAAACATGCAAAACTATCTGGAAAAAAGAAAAAAAAAAAAAACTATATCAACCACTTTTGCATTTATACCCATATTATATTAAATATTATTTCAGTTGGAACAAACATCCACTTTTGTAAAAATAACCTTTCAACTCACAGGAATTCCAAACGACTGGGTTTGTTTATTTATGCATGCCCGAATATTTTCCTCCAACTACGTTAAACTAAAAAAAAAAGAAGAAAAGAATCTTGTCCTTCAAAAGATCAACCACCTTTTCCAAATTTCCATCCACCAAAACCAATCTTTGTTAATTAATTAGTTCCACAAAAATTTTGGAAGTGGATAATTTTAAGAACTAAATACAAAGAAATCTTTTATGCACTTATTTTAACTCACAAAATAAAAAAAAATAAAAAAAAATTGAAGCGTGTTAAACACTTAAACCCAAAACTATGAAATCCTGTTCCCAATTAAAATTTTAGTTATAAAATTACACTGCTTGAAACAAACCTTATTGATGCAAAAAGTAACAAACAAGCAAGCAAGCAACAAAAACCCACAAAAAAGTCAAGGAAAAAGAAACAAACTTTGTCAAAGAGGCAAGTTACGACTTTTTTTACATACATTGAACAAAAAAAACAAATTTGGTGCGATTATGAAGAAGAAATTCTACAAATTTTGTGATCAAAACATGCATCAAAACTGAAATCATTTGTGGGTTGTTTGTTTATACAACATACCATCCAGGCCCTTGATGACCTTCTTGACCTTCATGGCGCAGCCCTCGCAATGCAAGTCGGTTTTGAGCACGACTGGGCCGCCGCCGCCGCCGCCGTCCTTCTTCTTCTCGCCGCCGTCGCCCTTCTTCGCCTTCTCCTCCCCCATTGAATTCAACTCTCAACTCTCAAGTCTCAAGTCTTCTCCTTTCTCTCCTTCCTTCCTTCCTCTTGTTTTTGCTGTATTTGGTTTGAACAAAGGGAGGGAGCAAATGAGGGACGGAGTCGGGTATAAATAGCAGCGGGTTTGAGTTATAGGTGGGTGCCGGATATCGGATCCGGGTTCGGGTTCTTTTTTAATTCAAAATCCTGTTCTTTTTCGGGTTTTTAAAGTGGATCCGTTATGTGATGGGAGGGTTAACGGTTCGTATTCCCCGGTTGTGTACCCCAGTTAATCGCCAGTGAACTGTCGAGTACTTCATTGCGGCACTGGTCTGTTAATCTACTCCCATTTATTGCACAATAATGTTTTGTAAATACTGTACTTCAAATTCTGCTATGGATTGAATAAAATATGAGCCGTGCATTTTTCATAATCGGATGGTTGCAGTATGTTTTTTTTGATACAGTTAAAGAGACATGTTTGATTCAAAACGAAAGGTTGCTTAGCCGATCCATAGCAGAACCACTGAAAAAGAATATAAATATTGCCTTGATCGTGTTCTAAAGAGGTAGTTTAATTATTATTACGATTAAATAATTACGCCCAAATGAATGAATTATTGTTTTGCGGTTGGAGATCATAACTTTTTTTTTTTTTTTTTTGAAGAAAGTGAGACCAGTGCTGAAGATAATATGAATTTAGATTTACTAAATTTATATTCTTCAAATTCAAAGAGTGTTGATCGTGTAGAAAAGAGGGTGAGTTGTCATTCTAATTTCATTATAGGACTATTAATTTATAGCCACCGCACTAATTTCACACTAAAAATATCTTCAGTTGGTGATATATCATGCACTTTCAAAAAATATTGGTTAACAAAGTATAGTATATATATGACCCATTACTTTTTTATTTGGAAACAAATACACTATTTCCTTGTGTATAAATATGCAGGATTACATTACAGAGTATCCGTATATGGATAAAAAGTATATATCCTTTTACATTGTATGCACTCTTTATATTAGTAAACAGTATATGTATCCAAATTTAAAAAAAAAGGTAAAAATAACAGTATATCGTTTTGCATTGTATGCTAAAAAAAAGTAAAAATTTACAAAATTCTATGTCACTTTACACTAAAACAACATACATCATTACATCTTATCTAATCGTTGCATTTCTTGTTTACTTGGGGCCTGTTCGGTTGTCTTCCCATCAGCTGGGAATTTAAGGGATTTTGCACGCGATGAAAATTTTTCACAAGAGCTGTTCGGTCGTCATTTCTTTCATGCTTGGGAATGTGTTAAATTTCCCTCATATTTACCGATCCTTTAATGAAAAATGGGAAAATTTTAATTAGCTCAGAGCCTGTGTAATTTTTCCCCACGTTGGCTGCACCCACTCTCATCTTTCTCTTTACATTTCTTTCTTGATCTTCGTGCAAATTTCATCATTTTATTTTTTAGTATTTTTATTTTTGTTTGTTTCTCTCTGATTTGGAAATTGACACACTCAGATGTCAATTAAAATAACTTGGTCACTTTTACAGTTTTAGATATAGGTGTTAATTTTAGTTGATTCATTTTTTCATTAATTTTTATTTCGTATTTTTTCATAAACATCTTATTTTCTGACCTTCGTGCACTCAGTAACATAGTATAATTCCCATGAACTTTTCATAAATAAAACCTTTTTATTTCTCATTTTTTTTAAAGAGATAATTCTTTTACAAGATCGTTTCAGTTTTAAATTAAAATTTAATTTATCTATCATGTTAAGCTTAATTTATCATTGAATTTTCTTAAATAATAAATTATTGTGAAAGCGCATTGGCACCCTTACATAGGACAATTTTTTATGATTTATTATATATTTGATACAATCAGTACACTATTAATAATTATATAATATAACTTTCCATATATGTCCCCATTATACAACCGAACACTTATTTCTACACATTTCCACCATTATCTCATGTGTTTGGGTTCCCACAATTTGGTTAGTGGGTTCCCGTACCCGAAATTTTCCATCCCACGTTATCCCATGACAACCGAACACGCCCTTAAATTTAAATCTTCCCATATTAATAGCAATTCAAATATTCCTTAACCTCAAAATTTGAATACAAAAAATACAAAATAAGTAAATAGCCAATACAGACATCTATAGGTGGTCACTCACTCACAGGCAGGACAGGAGGAGGCAGCACATACATTGATACATACATAAAAAGGCCATATGCATGGTACAAAAAAGTATTTATTATTCCTCCTGTAAACAGTGCGGTAATAAATCCATAATGTCCCTTGTCGTTTTGCTTTGGGATGTAACTGGGGTGCTTGTTGGAATTTCCCTGCCGCTGCCACCGCCAGGGTTCGTATTCTGGAGTGAGTTATGGGCATTAACCATCCCTCACCTTCCTCCAACATGAATACATTACATACATGATCAGCACCATTCATTCATTCATTCACCAACCAAGCACCATTCAATCAAAGTCTATTTCAAAAAGAGAAAACTGTCCATACGTCTATAAATATATACAGAGTGTAACAGATATATCATAAAATATAACATACAATCTCAAAATGTAATCTATAGATGCTATAAACAATTTTTTTATCGAACCTACTATTACACTTTCAAAAAAAAAAAAAAATTTAAAAACCATCCATCATCATCATCATCATGAAATGTTGTTGTACATATATGTATGTATGTACTATTTGTACTGTGTCAGTTTTGAACCGTGCGATCCAAAAAGGCGGGCAACACGTGTCCCAAATCTGGATTTCGCGCGCTGCGTCTCGGTCCGTCCGTCCTGGTAGCAGTAAAATGACCCTACTGCCCTTTTGCCATCTCTTGCCCTTGGGAGTGGTTAGAAGACGGTGCCGGGGTAGAAATGGAATAAAGAAGGAAGTAACGTAGGAGGGGTGAATGGCGTGGCTCCCACGTGAAGGAACCTTCCTGACAGGTTGCAAATCCAAGGGCGGACGCGGTTTGTTGAGTGCTTATGTAGCGCTGCATCGTGTAGCGTAGGATGTGAACTGTTAGATTATCTCGAGATTCGAGATAGCACAGATCTTGAGATGATCTAACGGTTCGCATCCCGCGCTACATAATGCAGCGCTATAGAGGATATGAAGTCCAGTTTGGTTTGGTACTTTGGTTTGTCTTCCGTCGCCATTCGACGACTCCTCGTCTGACTTTCCGGTCAATTTCCAATGGGCCGGGCCGGTTTTTTTTAATGTTTAATTTTTTCCGGTTCGGGTACGTTGCTTTTCCAATTCTTTTTTGTTTCCTCCTTTTAGATTTTTTTATTGGGTTATTGAGAGGACAATTTCTTGGGTACCCTGTTGAAAGAACTCTCAAATGGCTCCTTGAGTTTATAATATGGCATCGATTTGTCCGTGTAAATTCTCACATGTTTCATTATAAATTTATAATGATCTCTTTGTATTTTGTAATTAAATGAGTATAACTGTATAATGATACCTTTAATATAATAACAATGATGAACATGCAACACATGAATATAATGCATTTTATTTATATATACAGCTGCGGATCTCTCTCTGTTTTTTTTTTTTCAAAAAAAAAAAAAAAACTTGTGTTATCTATCAGACATGCGTCATCTAGATAAAGAACACACATGTATCATGTATGTAACTTGCAAAGTGTCACTCGGCTCCTCTAAGTCCTCAACACTGTGTTAACTATGTTCGAATTGTCGGGAAGATCTAGAAGATGCATCGTATATGATTTTCGGATCGGGATCACCTGCTTTTCTTGATCCGACGGTTCAAAAACGCCGAACTATTTTGAGATCGGTGCAGCAAATACCAAAGTACTTTAAAATTGATGTGACAAGTCGACAATTGATCCCGACCATCCGATCAGAAAAGTAGGCCTGCTTGTCTTCTCAGAAAAAGAAAAGCAACAGATTTTTATCCATGATTTTCATACACACCTGACTACTCAAGACAAAGTACCTGTAGTTTTGATTTGATATATATAATGATATAATCCTGATGAATTAAATTAGGCCAAAAAATAAAAAAATCTTGCTAACGGAAAACAAACTTTTGGTTTAGTGATTGAGACTGTCATTAATTTTACTCGGTGCTGTCTGCATAAGAGACCACATACATGCATACTAAGCTAGTTCCCCTTTGATTAAAGAATGTTGTGAAAGTTTCTTTATTTCTTTATCTCCTCCCTATCTTAAACGAAATTTATTTATATAACTATAATAAAATGCTTAGTAAATTATTAACTTATATAATGCTATAATGCGGCTGCTCTCCCATAACAAGTTCATATTATGTGCTTGGGCTTGGTTTTTAGAATCAGTCTTAATATGCTGCTTTTCACAATAAGGTTTAACAAATTATAACCCGTTTCCAAAATTGTGTTTGGGCTTGATAAAGATTGGGCCTTGAAATGTTGTATCTTCTTTATTTTGAGTGCTTATTCAATTCTCTGTCTGCATTCGCCGCAAGTCAGGGTTAGACATTGTTATCCATTTTCAAGCCTAATAATTTTTTATCTCACATAACAATCTTGTTGTAATAAGATCTTATGTGCATAACATAGGGTTTATTTTGAAGACCATAGCCAATTGAATTTTTGAATGGAGTTCTCAATTCAAATTATTTGATGAACATGATAAGTTGTATTAAATTTTATGGTAGAAGTGCACGAAATAAACAAAAAGCATATATCATTATATCACCATTTATTTAGTATTAAGATTCAGATTTGCTCATAAATACTGTTAAAATTATAAATCACAAAATTCTCTAGTTATTGATGCATGATAGTAAAATGCCATCTGATTAGCATGGTAGTTTGGGTCCAAAACAAACATCTTAAAATAATCCAAATGATAACAAACATGGGCTTTTGGTTTCTCTCAGCCCATATATATAGCTACTTTATTTTTGAAATAGTTGTTACCCAATACCTGTTTCATTAGAAAGGCTTTCAGGCCCATGTAGCTATTATATATATATTTTTATTATTTTTCTCCCTTCCTTTTGGAGTCCCTTGAGCTGGTTTTAACTAATTCACAGTATTTTGCTTTTTCAGTCGATTAGTTAATTCGTTACGTTAACACTGCTATAATTTAATATGCCACTATAGGCAATTAGTTGCTTGAGCACAGATTTAGTTAAAAATAACAAATTAGCATACTCATGTAAAGATTCACAATTATTTAAAGGGTTCAATTCAGACAATCTAGCTTACAAGAACCAACTACTGTTTGATGATCTAGGTTGCATGAATATTTAGGTAGAACTTAGAAGCATGAAATAAACTGAAAAATACTACGGCAATATGGCATGAACCTCATTTGACTGTCATGTAAATAATGTGCATTTTGCAGCTTTAAACATGATATATTCATCTTTATTTCACCTTTGGACGGTAGGATTCCTATTTAAGTAATACTTATCACAGAGAGCAGAAGACATATACAAAAAATGTTGAAAAGGCAGCCTGACAAAGCAATTACAAGAAGACAATTTGAATCGCAGTTTAGGATAATAATTCGATGTTTTTTTTTTAAAAAAAAGAAGAAGTCGGGAAAGTGATCAGCTATGATAATTTATGCGAGCTATTGGAGAAAACCAAATGAGAAAAATAAGTGGAAGGTCTTAAATTATCAGCACATCCTCGTTGTTGAGACTCTAGTAGAAAAATTAATAACTTAATTAGATCGCTACTAAATATGTAGTGTTTGTAGCCTTAAGTTTGTGGGTGTGATATCTAGACTCCAGCAAATATATTAATAACTTAATTAGATCGCTACTAAATATGTAGTGTTTGTAGCCTTAAATATGTGGGTATAATATCTCTGATGTACAGGGAAGATGTAAGCTTGTTAATTAATTAGCACGTCATCACTTGTATTTCATTTCATCATTATGCTTAGATTTCAACCGTGTATTTTTTTTTTAATAAAATTTATTGTTTGGCAATCAATTTGCCACCACTTCAAAAAAAATATATTGAGTTAATTAATAAGAGTCTCAACAAGTACATAAATAATCATTTTATGATGTTATAAATTAACTATTTAGTCAAGCAAGTAATTACAAGTATATTTTCCGCATTTCAATGTATCTATGTTTAATATGTACATAAATATTAATTTCATATGTTATTACTATGGAGTAGAAGTAAAGCGACAAATATTTCAATATTTCAAAATAACATAACATAAAAATATAAAATAAAGTTGTTTAATCATAAAAAAATATTATTTGGAGCCATCTCACCATATCTCTCTCTAAACTAACTCGCATATTAATGTTATTACAACATTATATTCCAAATTTCCAATCAAGAATAACGACTTAACCGGGTCAGCTTCTTTTTCATCATCAATTGGTAAATTTCTAGCTAGGTTAACAAGTATGAACTATATATAAAAATAATTGTGGCCTCTAGATCTTGAAGAAGGTAGTTACCACCATGCATCATCCTCTATCAATTACCATCTTAAAGACAAACAAAATTGATCATATCCTTAAGAGAAACATCTTGCGTCCATTGAAAAACTGTCCATATATACATTCGTAGATGTGTACGGATGTAATATATACATCTCAAAATGTAACAGATACACCCCGAAATGTAACCTATAGACACTATGGACGCTGAGTATTAATTACTCTATCCTAATTAACCTCATCTTTTTGTTGGGTTGGTTTGTGCAAGGCAACTGGCAGTCGCAATCAATTTCTGAGATTAGTAAATGTTCAAATTAATTAAAGTATCTCATGTGTGTTCATTTTCAAAAGCTGACGGTGATCATATTAACGGAAGTCATAGCTTGGCTTTGCCAAGAAGGACTGGGCATGCATTTGGCTTCATTAAATGATGATCCATTGTTATTTTTTAGTTAGTTAATTACTTAGTTTTCCATGTGTGTGCTGCGTCTGCTCATCGCCTTCAGTCATCGATCAGAAATATACACTTAATGGCCAATTTTTTAATATAAAAAATAAAAAAATCTTATTTTTAAAATTTGAAATAAAAAAAAATTATTTTCAATAATAGTAAATCCGGGTTCCACAAATCCGGCCTGATAAAAATAGGCCGGCCTACTTTTATCAGGCCTGGTCCCTAGGAACCGGCCTAAATTCTTTTTTAAAATAGAAAGACATTTTGAAATGTCGTATACGTACCTCGATGAGCTAATAATAAACAATTGGAATATAATAAAACCAAGTTTACATAATTTATCTTGGATTTCATATTTCACTCTATGTATTAGCTGATTTTGTAAAAAGAAAAAGCCTTGTTGATGGGTTTGGAATTGTAATTGTAATTAATGATAAAATTTTCCAATCCCTACTAATAATAAAGGGAGGACTTTTTTTAAAACTAAAAGGAGTATTTGTCCAGAGCTATTTTGGACCGTCCGATCAGAGCAAATCCAGACATCTGAACCATCCGCGCGAAATTCACATAGCAATCCGCTCTTTGGATTTGCTTTGGATGACTGCTCTCCTCTCTCCCCAAAAACCCTTCAAGTTTAGAGATATTACATAGATTGCCACTAGATGTTGCATGTGCCTATGTGCCAGGATGACAATTTTGTTATTTTATCAATGATTGGGGGTTTTTGTTGGATCAAAATCCGCGTGAGAACCAATTATAATTAATTCATATCCCCTACTGTACTGCGTTGTGCAGTTCACAGCGCGTTAGCCGTTGGATTGCCAAAAAATCAGCTCTGGCACGAATCTTGAGACAATTCAATGGCTGATGTTGAGAACTGTGCTATGCAGTACAACAGGGGATATGAATTTGAATTTCAATTCATTGTGAGTGTGACTATGCAGTACAATGATTCACTGCGCTATGCACTACAACAACAATCATTCTTTTTGTTATTATTATTATTCTGGTTGTTATTATTATTGTTATTATTATTGTTATTGTTATTGTTATTGTTATTGTTATTATTGTTATTGTTATTATTATTATTATTATTATTATTATTATTATGAGTCCGGCTTCGATACTTTCGTAGGCATTTCAAATCGAAATGTTTACAGTTCAAATTCAAAAATTCATCGCCGGAAATTTTAATGCAAATAGATTATAATAATCTTGACATCATAAAGTTGGAGGATTCCAAATTTTACCTTTTTGAGATATTGCTCTTAGAATAATTAAAAATAAATCAATTTTGTATGCCAATCGTTAAAAAATCATTAAAAATAGCTAAAATTTTTTAAAAATGAAAAATTTTGGATTCTACAAGTTAGTTATGTCAAGATTATTATAACTTATTTGGATTAAAATTTCGGACGACGGATTTTTGATTTCGGACCGTAAGCGTTTTGGTCCAAAATGCTTACGAAAGCATCGTTGCTGGACTCTTATTACTACTATTACTACTATTGTTGTTCTCTATATCTTGAAGACTTGAAGTACGGGATGCTTTTTATTATTTTTCTATATCTTGAAGAAATAATATTTAAGTAAGTTAAGTTCTTGATTATGTCATTGTGATATATTTGGAGATTAGATGTTATTTTAATTTCTTATTCAATAATTTAAATAAATACAAACAAAAATATTGATACCCCGCTGTAACGCGTGGGCACTATACTAGTTAAATTAATATTCGTGATTTTTTTTTCTAAGGATGCCCATTAATTCAATTAATTATGATGCTGCAAAAAATATTTTAGTTGTTTAAGAACAAAAAAATTGAGCAATTCGAGCCACTATGACATTAAATCATTAATTAATTTTCATGTATTGAGTGATACCGGCCACAAAGACAGTTTCGAGTCCGCAATATATATAGCTCCATCATAAAAAATTTTTTTTTGTTTGACGATTTCTTGCATAAATATTTCTGTAAAACAGATAAAAAAGAATTGCAAACGGGGTCAAGCATTATGCTATATTTTAATATATGTACAGTGACAATAAATAAAAAATAAAATTGTAAATATAGGTCACATTATATGATTATAATCTTTGCATAATCGTGTAGTTTAAATATACATTTTCAAGACAGAATACTTGTATACGTGTAAGATATCTACAATAAAATTTGTGCAATATTTTCAGGTCGATCTGGGTCTGGATCTGACTGGGTCTTTTCAATTTGGGTAATTAATGAAAAGTTTTATTTCTCAAGTTGATTTCGATTGGATACTATTTGATTTTTGGATCGGACCGGATCAGGACCGAATCAAGTATAGTTTAATTTTTTGTAAAAAAATGGGGGTCAAATCGAGCCATTTTTCCTTGCTCGGATCATGTTTTGACGAATCGGATTAGTTAATTTGGATTTTGTGATCACATCTACAAACAATGAATATTAGAAACACAGATCCTCTCACGACTAAATAGGGGTGCAAATAAAACTCGTAGCTCACAGCTCGCTTGTGAATCGCTCGGGATCGACTCGCTATGAGCTCGCTTGATAGTGAACCGAGTTGGCTCGTTATAATCGCAACATTTAATGAGTGAGTTTGAGTTTAGCCTAACTTGACTCATGAAGTTTGTTTGGCTCGTCAAACTATCGATACATGTTATTTATATATTATATTCTAGATTTTTAGTATATTACATAAATTAAAAATAGAAACATATCAAATTTTCATATAGAAGATATATAAAATTTCATATTGTTAGTAATTTTATTGATTTTTATGTAAATTTTGATATAAAAAAGTGTGTAAAATATTATTAATAATTAATTAAATGAGTTTTACGAGTCAGCTCGATTAGCTCGCTGATTAAATGAGCTGAGTTTGAGCTTGTACTTTTGGCTCGAAACCATAATACTTAATGAGTTGGCTCGCTCGTTAAGTTAACGAGTCAAGTTTGAACTTAGCCCAGTTCGAACCAACCGTTTACACCCCTACTGTCACAACAATATATCTCAACGCATGCACACATGATGAACTAGCTTTTGCTTATAGAGTTACAGTGCGTTTGACGGAAACCTTGGAGCGTCAATAACGGAGTCCCAACTCCGGCCAACAGAAGTATATATTGGCTAGCTAGCTCTCAGCGGACTGTGCCGAGTCCTCTAAAGACGGAGGTTAGGTCAGGTCAGGTCGAGTGCATGCTCATCCCTTAACTTACTGCATTGTGCAGTTCACAATGCCAGCCGTTGGATTGTCTAGAGATCTAGCTGCACTGGAACGGATCTCAAGACAATCCAACGACTGACGTTGTGAACTGCACGAATAATGCAGTAGTAGGGGATATGAATTCAATTCAGGTCAGGTCAGCATTTCAGCATTCCAATGTTCATAATTAATTAAGTAATAAGTAATTATATATATAGTAAATCTAGTGTGCTCCTAAGAGCACAGGAGGCCTCCCGTACTCCTAACTCAAAAATCATATTAAATCATTATGAAATTTTGATTTATCATTCTCATTAAATTCTTTATATCAATATCTGTTAGGATACAAAAGTTTTCCATTTTTTTGAGATTCTTAAGTATATGTTTTGGAATTTTTTAGAATGACCTCAAAATAATAATAAAATAATGTATAAAACTATGTCATCTTTAAAAAATACAAAATAAGTACTTAAAAATCTCAAAAAATGGAAAATTTTTGTATCCTATGATATTTTAATATAAAGAATTTAATGAGACCCATAAATCGAAATTTCGAGATGGTTTAATATGATTTTTGAGTTAGGAGCATGGGAGGCCTCCGTGCTCTTAGGAGCACCATAGTTTTACTATATATAAATAATTAGGCTACGGTAATATGCATATCATAGTTTTACCGTGCTATGCGGTCCGTATCACCATTTCCGCTGTCCAAATAGTCGATCCGAACCGTTCAATGTAAGCTCTATATCAAAATATGTTAGGAAACCAAATTTTACATTTTTTAGAATTTTTTGCTATTTTTAGTGATGGAGAAAAAATCGTTGTTTTGTATGAACTAGAATCCTCGGATCTAGCCATTTTCTCCCCATCATTAAAAATAGAAAAAAACTTCAAAAAATTATAAAATTTGGTTTGCTAGTATAATTTGATATAAATATTAAGTTTAACGGTTCGGATCGACAATTTGGACACCAAAAACGGAGATATGGACCGCATAGCACGGTAAAACCGTGATATGCATATTATTGTAGCCGGACTATATATATATATAGAGTAAATCTAGCGTGCTCCTAAGAGCACGGAGGCCTCCCGTGCTCCTAACTCAAAAATCATACTAAACCATCATGAAATTTTAATTTATCATTCTCATTAAATTTTTATATAAAAATCTCTTAGGATATAAAAGTTTTCCATTTTTTTAATTTCTTAAGTTTATGTTTTGATATTTTTTAGAATGACCTCAAAATAATAATAAAATAATGTATAAAACTATGTCATCTTTAAAAAATACAAAACAAATACTTAAAAATCTCAAAAAATGGAAATTTTTTGTATCCTATGATATTTTGATATAAAGAATTTAATGAGACCATAAATCAAAATTTCGAGATGATTTAGTATGATTTTTGAGTTAAGAGCACGGGAGGTCTCCGTACTCCTAAGAGCACCATAATTTTACTCTCTATATATATATTAATTCACGTGCAACATTATAAATTGGTTTGTTTTGGACCGACCCAATATATATCCGATTCCGAACCGTGGAGCCGCATGCAGTGGAAGTTGAAGTGGAATGGTCCAATTTGGTGGCGGTAGATCAGGATTCAAGAACTTCTAGAAGAACACTAGACGACCAAGAACGGTATATATATATTAAGGTGGTGACTACTGACTTCTGACTACTGACTAGTGAGTGCACTTCTGGTCTCTGTTTACCAATTTACACATGGAATGGAAACCAGCTCGCCGATAAATGAGGCTGATTTTCTTTTCCTTTTCTAGCTAGAAGTTTCTCAGCGATCCAACGATGAAGATGAATAGGCAGGTTTTTGGGACTCATTTGCACGAATCTTAAAGCAAATTGAACGGCGGGATCGCGCACAGTAAATTACTGCGCAGTAGTAGACAATAACAATTGATTGTTTTGGGTCGTACGTTGCGTAGTTGTCTCAGGAAGTTTATCCTAGTAAGGCAAGCAATGCTAAAAAAAAGGATTTGCATTGATTGAAAAAACTTGACGCAGAATTAATTATTGCTTCAACGGCCATAATAACCGCCCCCTTATGGCTTTATTTTTCTAGTTAGAGAATTGATAAAAATGTTCGACACGAGTATGTACGCAATAACATGCAAGTATGTGAGTGTTCGTGTCAAGACGTGTCTACGTGTAGAGTGTTCGCGTGGCGTGCTTTCAAACGTGATGGTTCATGTTCAAACACACTATGTCTAAACATGCAGGGGCGGAGGGGGGTGTGACCCCCCCCCCCCCCCCCCCTCCTGATTTTCGAATTTGTATACAGAATCGTTAATATGTAGTGTATTTTGCTGAGAGTTTTCATATAACCCCCCAATAAATTTTGTCCCTCGGAGTCCTGACTCCCCTAATTTCAAATCCTGGCTCTACCCATGTAAACACGTAAGCAAGGGCACGCACATATGCAGCACATATAAAAACACATACTTAAATGTAGTGGTCCGTAATACTGCATCATTTTTTTTATTATAAAAGCCCTTTAAACGTGATCTTAGAACTCAAAATAATATACAAGTAGAATCAATGTTGATGGCAGGTAACGTTACCTCTATTCATAGCTAATTTGAGTCGGAAGCACTAAATTTTTTTTTTGTAAGCGTATATTTTTCATATATATTATTTTATTATTATTATTATTTATTTTTATTATTATTATTTTTTTTTTGAGGGGGCGGGAGGATGTTTCCACTATGTGGCTCCGCCTCTAAATTATGCTAGATAATAAGTTTCAGTTACTACAATTTAGACGTCACTTTTGCATATGTAAATGTCACAAGACACGAGTCCAAATTAATTAATGAAGTCCAATGGGAAAAAAAAAAAAAGAAAAAAATGAAGAGTGTTTCTTTAATTTTCATCCAATATCTCTCACTCGGTTCAAGTCCAAATTAGTATTGTCTATAACAATAATTGAGTTAGGTCTAGAAGATCAAAACTTGAATTTTTGGCTATCCAGTCAAGAGTATAGGCACGTTATATATTATGTTTGATTTCAATCCTTGGAAATGCGGAAAAATAATCACGAACCATTAAACAAACGCCAAAATGCAGTAATATATAATTTGAGTCTATTAGAAGAAAGCAACATATAAGTCTATATAAATATCCACAAAAAAAAAGAAGTTGAATTGCAAGAACAAAAGATGGAAGGTCAAGGACGGAGCCACAAAAATTTTATGCAAGTGTCAATATTGCAAATCTCTCTCTATATATATACTAGAAATGTTTTTCTGGATTTTACCCGGGAAATAACCATACATAAAATTAATAATTTTTTTTCAAAACAATTGAATTTCTTATAAAATTAAATGTATATTACAATCTTATATTTTCTTGCAAGTCTAAATCCAGTAAATGTTTATAAGAGAGACAATAAATTGAAGGTGGTGTTTGTGAACCCGTACGTGATGCATTGATACAATTTATAGCTAATTTCTTATGTTACTAACTATATTATAATTAATTAGTAAGGAAGACTTGCAACACATATAATTGCATGGAAATATATACAGTGTATTATTACATGTTATTTTAGTGTAGTACTTAATTGTATTGGGCTTCTTTTGAAATTCTCAACGATAAAAAAGGTAAGCAAATATTTTTAGCCATCTGATCAATAGCAAATAACAAATCCAACGATTACGAATGATGATATGGCGTGCATGAGAAGCTTTGAAACCTACCTGTCTTTCTAGATTACCATAGATTAATTAGACGTTATAATTAACTTAATTATAACATTTTTATTATGGAGACTACTATAAGAATTCTCTAAGTGCTATATGAGATCAATGTATATATAGTAGATGCATCTGTTATTATTTTTTTTGAAAAAAAAAACAAAATTAAAATTTTAATTAATTAATAAGTTCATAATTTCTCAAGATTCTTAATTAATTTACTCATGCATCTCTCCTCACTAGAAGTGTAGCTGTCTAGGAGGACAAACAGGGCTTAACAAAAGATTCTTAGTTCATATAATAAATGTGCCAAGAAATTATTTGTATCATGCATGTATATCGGAGGTAAAAAAGAAAAGAGATTTCTCTATTAATTTTTAACAACCACAAATAAATTAATCTAATTTTGTAACAACCAAAAAATGGAAACTGATCCATTCATTTACGATGACCAGAGGAGGATATATAAAGATTAAAATTTTACCAGAAACTTCGTACATCCATTGATGAACGGTCCATAGAAGTGACACTGTAACTGTAACTGTTACATCTGGACCCCATATGAAATCTATTTGTTATACTATTTATTACTTCTATAGACCTATCAATGAACAACAGGTCTTACTGAAATTTTATCCAGCAAGCAACTACTCTTAATTAACCGATCGAGCATGCATTTGATTTAATTTAATTTAATTGTGTGTTCCATTATTAATTAATTAATTAATTTGGTCGCTGGTCAAGATCCAATATACAGGGTAACAAGATTTAATTTCCTACTCTCTGTTTTCATTTTCAAATTTACTATTGGATGATATATACTGGACAAACAAAACCTTCAAGTCATGATCCTAGACTGTATATAATATATTAATATATGCACTCGACGTGACATTGTAATTGTGTTTTGCTGTGAGAAAATAATATATATATATAGACACCTACGACGGTCTTCTTCACTGGTGTTTGAATTTTACTTTCTAGGTCTTCTCTACTTTTTTACAATTTTTTTTTTTTCGTTTGGTTCTGTGTCCATCTCTTTATACCAAATCATCATCGATATATATTAGGACTTATCGAATTAATATTTGTGAATATTACTAAGACACGTAATGCATATTGTAATATATATAATATTAAAATGTTATAAGAATACAAGAGTGATATAAAAAACGATACCGATTGTTAGAGCTACTTTTACCCGATTATCTAGAACCGACCCAGGACCTTGTTGATCCAAACCGGAACTGATATTATAGTGCGTAGGATATGAATCTGATTTAATTTAATTATCCGACCTCAAACCAAACCCGGCCTGATACCCGTACCAATCCCCCAAAAAAACCATGATAATAAACGTATAAACAATAAGTATATATATATATATATATATATATATATATATATATATATATATATATATATTTACATACTTCTTTTAAATATAAATATTTGCGATCAATCAAAGATTTAATATTTAACCAGTGAATTTTTCGACAACACTAATTAATGATTTAATCAGGCAATATTTAATTTAATTTACAAATTTTGGAACAGAGTTATCCAGACCTTACTTGGAATCTACTCGAAAGGCTAGATCCGGATTAAATAAGTATATGATCAAAATATATAAGTATTGGTTTCACTTGTATACTGAGATATATATATAATATACAATTTGAATACTTTAACGATTTAACTGGAATATTGACACATTTAACGTAAATATTAATATAGTCGATATCAATTTTTAGTATCGATCACCTTTAACATCTATATATGATCAGTTCCCTGATATAATTAAGAGTTGTGCAAGTTACATGAACATAATTTGGTTGTGCAAGTCAAAAGAACATAAATTTGATTGTGTATTATTTTCGGTAAAATATATTATTCGTGTTAGACTTTATGTATCTAATGGCCACTCACTTTTATCTTCTAGCTTTTACTGATCACACGTTTTGGAGAAAAACTGCAAGTGCATGTATCGATCGAACTCGAAAGCAAATTAAAGTCTACGCTCTTAAATCAATATAAGGGATCAAAGTGTGCAACAAAATTCCAAGATGTAAATCAAAAGTTAATCCAGTCACAGGCTCATAGCTTGACTTATGTGCTATATGCATTGACGTGGCCCAATTAATTTGTGCTAATTTGGTTCAAGCTAGCAAGAAAAATTGAAAACACTTAATTACTTTTACTTGTCAACTTAATCACGACGACAAAATAAAGTGCATAGTGCATGTGGTGTCAAATCTTCAAATAGAATGAATAAATTATTTTAATTTGGGCATTGGTTGCTATACGTTACCTCCCAAAGTAAAAGAAACAATTATAAAATAATAACTTGATAACATTAATGTGGTCATCGGAATTAATGAATTTTCTATACACAACGATTGCATGACAAAAAAGAGTTTATTCAGAGAAAGGTTGTGTGCATGATATCTTTCTGATTGAATAAAATTTCCAAGAAGGTCATGCGAAAGGTGCATGCGAAAAATAGATACTTTTTATCAGTATCACATATATAGCAATCGATTTATTTCACTGAAAAATTTAACTTAGCAAAAAAAAAAAAAAAAAAAAAAGAGAAGAATACAAAATTAACACATTAATTACCATAGGAAGATCACGCCTCAAAGAATTGCTATAACAAAGTAATAGCATACATATTGGAAAAAATATATATTGAAAAGTTTTATCTTCAATTTTATATAAAGAACATATCTATAGTACATAGCTAACATTTTATTGCATTTTGACCTCCATCTTTTCATCAAAAAAAAAAAAAAAAAACATTTTATTGCATTTATTGAACTATCTCAATATGATAGATTTGATAATAATTAAATTTTTAATTTGAGAAAAATTTAGATAAATTTAAGAATTGAATACAACTGTTTATTTTTTCCTTGTTTACTAGACAACAATCTGTTTTATGCAACTTTTTTGAAGATTTCCATAACTTCTAGAATATATATATATAATGCATGTTTATTGAGAAATTATATAAAAAAAAATTGGATACTGTATTACAACTTTATAATCAGTATAGAAAAGCGATATTTTATCTTCTAGTCAGTACATAAAATAATGTATGTTTTAATGATGAAAATACCATTAAACCTATAATATGTACGTACGTAAGTCGTAAGGTATAATTAATCAACTAGCTAGCTAGCTCAAACACAGAACAAATTAAGAAACAACTAATTAAAAGAAATTTATATTAGCTCCTTGTATACTGAATTCATAAAATTTGAAAGAATAAATGAATGATGGAAAGCCAGCCATATAAACAAACAAGTCGATCGAATCCATATAAAAATGGTTCGAAAAATATACAACTAATCGCAATATCAAAATACCAAAATCTTAACTAACTAATTAATAGCCAGGCAAAAACCAGCCTGGTTTATCCATTAATGAAGGGAGCGGCATCCTCTCCCAGCGTTTATTCCCCATGTCGTACTTAGAAAGAGAATAGGTGACGGAAACCCCGTCGAATTCGATCCGCTCGTGAGATTCCAGGCAGAAGATGCTGTTTTTTTCCGACTCGATCGAGCCGGTCGCGGCGACCGAGATGCCCTGCCCTCCGTCGAGGAACAGCACTCGGTCGCCGATGCTGCTGCTGATCACTTGCACCCATTGCATGCAATCGCCGTCGAACTCGAGGCGGTATATCTTGCAGTCGGATCGGTCTTGATTGAGACCGCGGTCGCAGGAGATGCCTAAAAGGTCGTCGTTGGATTCGACGAGGGAGGTAAGTTTGGTAGGAGGGGGAGCGCGTGCGGCGGATACGACGGTGCCTGATGTCGCGTCGACAGCCTCGGTCGCGCCGGTTTCGGGGTTGTAGATGAAGTACATTCCCTTGTGGAATATCATTAGGCATCCTTCAAGGGCCTTTGTTATTGTCATCCATTTGTCGTCGACGCCGGGACGGCACATGGCCAACACCTGGTTCTTCGACTCGGTCTTCCCCCCGCATATCGCGACGTAATCCGTAGAGTTGAATGAGGTGCGGATCGGGAAGCACCAGTCGAGATCGATCGGCGGGAGCGGGACCTCGCGGCCGCCAAGAGGGTTAAACAGCGTCAAATTTGAGCACGTTTGATCCGCCGCGAACGCGTACATCGTCGACGGTCCCATGACCTCCTTCCCAAAACACTCCGGCACCGGCACGCTATGAAAATCGCCGTGCGGAAGCGAGTAGAACCGTAACTTGTTTTCACATGCCACCGGCCGTGTCAGGATCCAGGGAAACTGCGGCGGGGGGTCCGAGAGTGGTGCCTCGGACTGCCAGTTTTTGCAAACGGCACGGAACCGCGCGAAGTCGCTCAAATCGGGGAGCCTGTTCGAGATGAGGCGCAGCATGTCGGGGAGGAGGTCCGACCATCTCCTCCCTTCCTCGCTGTACAATTCCTCTTTCGACAAGTTTGCTATGCTCTCCATTAATTTGTGGCAATGCTGCTTGATTTGCTTAGAAGTTGTTAAGAGAAGGAATGGATGAATGAATGGATTAATGGATGGTCGTTGAGAGGTGTATTTATACTGGAAAAGTTGCGAGGCCATTTAATTTAATTCATATCTTGTGTTGCTGAAGGAAGGATTAAGGAAGGAAACAGTCCGGAATTTCTGACTAAAAGAATGTGGTCAATTCCGGCCGAATTTAATAATTTCACGAAATTAAGAAAACCGGAAAACAGAATTAAAGCGCCGTATATAAGTAAATATCCTAAATTTAAATATGAGGGACCCAATGAATTGGATAAGGAATTTCTTAAAATGTCCTAAATTTAAATATCCATTGTGTCCACAAATATATAAAAAAAAAATTGTAACTCTTAATTATCTCGAATTTTATAATTCTTTAACTCAAAATTTATAACAAATTAAACTTGAATCTACAACAATCTAAATATATGGACATTAATATTTATATATAACACTAGATATGACCCTCTTATTCAACAATTTCTATGGATTCTGTCAGACTTATTTGTAGGTTTCTCGTTAATTGATTGGTAGTTTGTAAACTTTTGATTCACTCAGAAAGAAATGGATAATGGTGAATGAAAATTCGTTCTTTCTGAAAAAAAAAAAAGAAAGATATGACCCTATTAACTGTGCCGTTCCGTCGCCGGAACAGACCCATACGTACCGTTATCGTTTCGGCCAGAACCGGAACACCTGTTCTTGACTATTCTAATTTTCTAGTTTTCTTTCTACCCACCAGACACCAGTCAGAGTTTCAGAACCCACCTACTTGATATCGATCCATAAAGTGGTTTTTAATTTGCCTGGTCCGGTCCGGTTCTTTGTGCGACTTTGAATTCGTTCTGGTTTGGTTTGATATATACAACATGTGACATATATCTGCGTTGTAATTGGTCCCTTTTAATCCTCTGTCTATTTACCTAGGTTTATTATCCTTCAAGGAAGTTTCTTTGAATTGAATTGGGGGGTTTTAAATGTTGTAAATTATATATGCACGCAGTCGTTTCTTCAGGCTGGATAGCAATGGTTTGTTTAGGCGCACGTTTAATTGCTTGTTAGAACTTAGAAAGAGTCTAACAGTTGGTTCCTGACCAGGGAAGGGGATTAGGGGTGCATTAATTCAGATGAGGTTGGGAAGATATAAGATAGCAATTGGCTGAAGTTGAAGGTAAATTATATGAAGTAGTATGCCATTGTTGAATTTTAATGACGGAGTTTTTACCTAGTTACCACTTTAATAAAAATAAAACAACAATAAATTTGACTATGTTGGGTGATTGTGTGATTATTTTGACAATAAAACAACGAGATTTCAAATAAGTTTTTTAAAATAATTTGAAAAGTATTAGACATGTTCTTTTAAATTATATGTTGACAATATATATATTTCAATTTCCATGCAATTTAATGTCATTTGATAGCCCGATAAAAGTCTCAAACTTTGATGTGGTACGTAATGTTAATAATTGTAAGGGTCTTTGATAGACCATCAAAAATTCTAAATTGCATTGTTTTAAAATATGATCAATTGATAAAGCACAAAATATATTTATAAATATCTTTGTTTTAAATTTTTGAACTACTTTTTATTTAAAAAAAAACACTCTATAGTCAATATTTTTAAAATAACCTTTTAAAATAATTATTCTTTGATTCTTACTTATATTTATACTTTTTATTTCTTGTGATCGGTTAAATATTGGGTCTAAAATTAGAGTCCGGCTACAATGCTATGCATATCACGGTTTTACCGTACTATGCGATCCGTATCTTAGTTTCCAATGTCTAAATAATCGATCCGAATCGCTCAATGTGATCTTTATATTAAAATATACTAGGAAACCAAATTTTACAATTAAAGAAATAATAATTTGTCCAAATAATTCTCAATGTGTTATTAAAATATAACACATGTATGTTAAGAAATAATTCTTTGCATTGGTCAGAAAGTGATCAACTTCTTAAACTAAGATTTTAGCAGTATTTAGGGAAAAAGAATTGTAACAATAACATTTACTGCTTATACATTGTCGTTTAGGGCTGTTGATGTTACCCTTAATTTTATCCGTTTAAAAATAAAATAAGAGGATGGTTCTTACTTCTTTGCATATGTCAGTCAGAAGATGACTTCATTCATTCTCATGTCCTTAATTAATTTAAACAAAACATAAAATAAGATACTATATATAAAATCAGTGGAATTAAATAATTTAGTCCGGTGATAATTAACCATTAAAGTATATATATAAACACCGGGTCAGATCATGCAGATGTGCTGATGTGCATGATGCAGACATATAGACAGTCAACAGTCAACAGTCAACACTCGACAACATCAGGGTACTTCTGTTGCTTCCGATTTCTTGTGCCCATTTATGATAAGCAGCAATGGGTATATATATGAGGAGGGATCCATTCACAATGGATAACTTGACAATCTTGATAATGCCTCTTTTAAAAAATTTATAAAAAATCATAAAAAATCTTAAAAATGAAAAATAATTTATACATGAATTATTTGACTTATAGATTGATAGTGTTTCAAATTTCAATCAATTTGAACATCGTTTAATGGCATATCAAAATGTTGTGCACTTTTCAACGGTTATAATTTAACAGATCTTTAAAGAGCTATCAAACGTTGTTTAAATTGAATATAATCGGATACATAATCAATCTATAAGTTAAGCAATACTTCCGTGAACTTTTTTCTATTTTTAAGATTTTTTATCATTTTTTTATAAATTTTTAAAAAGTGGGATTGTCAAGATTGTCAAGTTATCCATTGTCAATGGATCCCTCCTCTATATATATTCCAAGACCAAGAAATTCCCGTTCGTTTTTTTATTCTGTCAAAGTACCCTTATAGAGGTTTTGGTCTCTGTTTTTTTTTTTTTTGAGGTGGTTGGCAAAGTGCCGACTAATGATTTCATTAAAAAAATAAAATATTTACAAGGTAGAGGTTTTGGTCTTTCAAATTATTTATAGTTGGAGCGAGACTATTACGTTTTGCAAAGCATAGTGGCTGGCAAAAGCGGAACCAGGATTTAAAGTTGGGGGGTTCCGAGATGCCGAGGGACAAAAAAACAACCACATACATAAACAGACTTGGATTAGGTGTTATGCATAACAAAATGATGTTGGTGTTATGCACTTATATCTCAACAACCACAAATGGCCGATCCGATTTAACCTGTGTATTTTACTTATTGAAATCTCATAGGATATATATATATATTATTTATTGAGATTGCTAAAAATATAATAATAAAATAATCTATTTGGAATTAAATTCAGGTTGTTTTTTGTAAAAATCTATAAAAAGTGTTAAAAATCTCTAAAAATAGAAAAATTTCGTATCCAATAAGATTTTGATATGTATAATGCATCGGTCAAATTGGATCGGTCATCTAAGTTGTGGTTGTTGAATGTTGAGATAGGAGTGCATAACACCAACGTTATTTTGTTATGTATAACACCGTAATCCAACTCTACTTAAATATAATTAAAAGTAACAATTTTTTAAATAAATATATAACAGTAAACATCTTGAAAAAAAAAACTAATTAAATAGGTTCAAAATTATAGAATCTCTTAATTTTGATATTTGAGAGAGGTTACAGAAGAGTAGAAAAGAATGAGGCAAAACCAAAAACCAAAAACCAAAAAGTGAATTAATCGGCTAATAAAGAAACCAGCAAAATTTTAGGATGGAGGCAATTGCGGTTTTCAAAAGAAATAATCTAATATTAATCGATGGCCAATGGGCCTTCAGCCTTCTAAATTTGATTACTTCTTTTTATCTATTTTACATTTACAATTATTAATTTTAATTGTTAAGGTATAGACATAAGAACATAGTTTTAGGGGTGCCAAATCAACTATTTTCGATAAAATACAATCAAATTAATGCTCTCAGTACACAATTTCTAAAATGTTGGGGGGTGCCCTGAAAGGAATAGCACGATGGCTAGAGATGCGGAAATTAAAATTTTTCTAACCAAAGCATGTGCAGTTCAATCAGATCTTGCCAAACGAACGACTTATCGCTGATCTATACAATAACATGCATAGAGAGGCAGTAGTTATTATACCTTTGACGCGTGATTGGTTGCTCTCGGCTGTCCCGTCGCGCGCGTCACCCTTGTCCACCAAAGGGTCGGCCACCACCGTCCGTCTAGGCGAGAAGACGTTGCCGGCGGGTCCTTCGATCTTTTCCTCGCACGAATCTCAACCCTAAACCCTAGGTTTTATAGAGGAGATTTCTCAACACATGAGAGAGAGAGAGGAAGAAAGGTGGCTGGGAAAAACTTACTTTTTCGTGCATGAAACCTTCCCTTTTATACTTGTCAAGAGTGATTAAGGAAACCCTAATCACATACCCTAATCTGCCTTTCTGTCAGGTTGAGTTATAACGCACCCAATATTGCGTTATAACGCAACACCTGACAGAACCAGATTTCTGTCACAGATTGCTGACAGAACCAAATGACAAGTATTCTCTCATACGTTCGAGACATAAGATCAAAACATCATAGCCATGATGATATTCAGGTTATCATGATGCCCAATCAAGCTCAAGTCAGGCCGCGCCTGATTTGACTTATTGCCATCACTCGTTACACGTTCGCCGACGTGACACGAACCTGAACAGGACTAATGGTCGAGAGCCTTTGTAGGTGTGACCTTATAGGGATCTGGATCATGTTGGGTTGCATTAACAGTGATTCTCATCTACCTGTTCAATGCTGATCATCATCAGTGTCAAGCCATCCACGTGACGATCCCCAAATGATACAGACAGTACGCACGTCCACGTAGTATCTTGATCCTGAGTAAGAGTACCTTACTTGTGTTGATTCTATGTCATATGAATATCCAAGATAAAGTCCGAGGCAGGATTGTGTCATCCCCACAAATATATATCATTTACTTGACGTCCATATAGATTAAACACATGACTAAGATTAATCATTGCGCGCGTGTGTAATCCATAATGTCAAGGGGCCCAGTGGATATCATAACTCATCTATGATGAGAGACATTCCAGTATCTTGATCATCCATGATCCAAGCTACCAATTCTACACACCGAACTGGAATCCCTTATGCCACCTGTTACGGTTGGGATAGGAAACTAGTCACAGTGTGCAGTCATGATATTTGATCATGACAACCTCAACCGTGAATTCAACACTGACAAGAATATGAATGACATAACACATTCCTTTTGTCATATTCTTGTCGCGGTCAGTCCAATGCCATGTCACAGAGAATGTGCACATGCATCCATATGATCTAGTTGATAGCCGCGCTATCAATGGGACGTGATACAAACCCATCTGCTAGACTCATATGCTGATCCTATCCGACCAACTAGAGTACCATGCTAGTTATCACAGATCAGGGCAGTTTTAGAATTGACGTCATACCCATCATGGCATATCACTTGCTCTTGTCGTAAACGACACAAGCCATAACGTAACATCAATTCAAGGAAACTAATGAATAAAACATCCAAATAAGAATAACCATGAACAAGCGAATACCATATATATATATATAAATATAAATATGTATGTTTCTCTAGTACATAAACACTAACAATCTCCCACTTGGACTAGAGACATCATATCCTCTACGTCCAGTGAAGTGTACCCTAAAACAAAAGTAAAGTACAACCACTACATCATCAGACCCAGCCTACGCGGCGTCGAATGCCCATGGCCGATCTATGAAGATTCGTCTTATCCAAAGACAGTGGCTTTGTTAGCGGGTCAGCTGTGTTGCTGTCCGTATCCACCCTGCTAATTCTCACATCACCTCGATTCACAAAGTCGCGAATCAGGTGATACTTGCGGTCGACATGCTTACTTTTCTGGTGCGATCTCGGCTCCTTGGCTTGAGCGATAGCTCCGTTGTTGTCACAATAGAGCTCAATCGCCTCAAGTGAACTCGGAACAACCTCAAGTTCTTGCAAGAACTTGCGCAACCAAACCCCTTCCTTGGCGGCTTCAGCTGCGGCTACGTACTCGGATTCGGTGGTAGAGTCTGTCACGCACTCTTGCTTTGAGCTCCTCCAGCTCACAGCGCCACCGTTCAACGTGTACACGTATCCTGATTGCGAACGCAGATCATCTTGGTCGGTCTGGAAACTAGCATCTGTGTAGCCCCGGGCTACAAGCTCAGTTTGACCACCATAGATCAGGAGCATCTCAGAAGTATTCCTCAAATACTTCAGTATGTTTTTGACAGCTGTCCAATGCTTGAAACCGGGGTTCGACTGATATCTGCATGTCATGCTCAAAGCATATGCAACATCAGGGCGAGTACAAGTCATGGCATACATGATCGATCCGATCGCTGACGCGTACGGAATCCGACTCATCCTCTTAAGCTCATCAGTCCCTGAAGGACATTGACTCTTGCTCAATTTAATGCCATGAGACATAGGCAGAAATCCCTTCTTGGAATCTTCCATGCCGAATCTCTTCAAGACTTTGTCTATGTAGGTACTTTGACTTAGTCCGATAAGTCGCTCAGATCTATCCCTATAGATTCTGATTCCCAACACATAGACGGCCTCGCCCAAGTCCTTCATCGAGAAAATCTTCATCAATGAAGACTTGACCCCGTTCAATATTGGCACATCATTGCCTATGAGCAATATGTCATCAACGTATAGGACCAGGAAGACGACCGAGCTCCCACTAACCTTCTTGTATACACAAGGTTCCTCTTCGCATTTCTTGAAATCAAGTTTCTTGATCTCACGATCGAATCGCAGGTTCCAACTCCGAGATGCTTGCTTAAGTCCATAAATGGATCTCTTAAGCTTGCACACCTTCTTAGCACTTGATGAATCTTCAAAACCCGACGGTTGCACCATGTACAACTCTTCTTCTAAATCGCCGTTTAGAAAAGCGGTTTTGACATCCATCTGCCATATTTCATAGTCATAAAATGCGGCAATGGCTAAAAGGATCCGAATTGACTTGAACATGGCGACAGGTGAGAAGGTCTCATCAAAATCGATCCCTTGGATCTGTCGATATCCCTTCGCCACTAATCTGGCCTCGTACGTAGTCAAATTCCCGTCTTTGTCACTCTTCCTCTTGAAAACCCATTTGTTCTCAATTGGCCTAAAGCCTGGAGGAAGGTCAACCAGGTCCCAAACCTGATTGTCGTACATAGACTGAATTTCAGCTTTCATGGCTTCCAGCCACGAGTCGGAATCTGGTCTGCTCATCGCATCATCGAAGCTCACAGGATCATCAGTATCCAAACTGGTGATCTCATGCAGACCCAACTATCTTTCAGGTTGACGAACCACACGTTGTGACCTTCTAGGAATAACCCCCGAAGGTGGTTGTGATGCTTCTTCAGGTTGTGACTCAGGCACATCCTGCAAAGGCGCTTCCTCGTCTACTCGAGCTTGCACTTCCTCAACCGGAGCCGAGGGTGTGTTCACTTGAGTCTCGGCAGGAATGTCTTCGGCCTCTTCCATCCGCGATGGATCAGGGCTTAAGAAGCTCCCACTAACCCCTGCAACCCTGGGTGGAAAACTCGAGTTTCCATTTTGCAACTCCACTTGAATTTCTTCAAGTTGGACGCTGCTCCCACTACTCTTTCTTGCGAGAAATTCTTTCTCCAAGAACACACCATGGCGAGCAACAATCACCTTGTTCTCACCTTGGTGGAAGAAGTAGTAGCCCATAGTTTCTTTAGGGTATCCTACAAAGAAATACTTGTCCGATCTAGGATCGAGCTTTCCTGAGGTCCTATCCTTCCTCACGAACGCCTCGCATCCCCAGATTTTAAGGAAAGACAAGGGAGGGACTCTCTCAAACCATAACTCGTATGGTGTCTTCTCCACGGACTTAGATGGAACACGGTTTAGCATGAACGCGGCTGTTTCCAGCGCATAGCCCCAGAACGACGCTGGGAGAATTGCAGCACTCATCATTGATCGGACCATGTCCATCAATGTCCTGTTCCTCCTCTCGGAAACACCATTCCATTGAGGAGTCCCCGGTGGGGTCAATTGTGAAACGATCCCACAATCTCTCAGGTAAGAGGTGAACTCAGCACTTAAATACTCACCACCGCGATCGGATCGCAGGACCTTGATCTTCTTGTTGAGTTGATTCTCTACTTCGTTCTTAAACTCTTTGAACTTGTCAAAGGTTTCAGACTTATGTCTCATCAGGAAGACATAACCATATCGACTGAAATCATCAGTGAACGTGACGAAGTACGAGTATCCACCTCTGGCATTAATGCTTAAGGGCCCACACACATCGCTGTGCACTAGTCCTAACAAGTCATTTGCTCTTTCACCTTTCTTCTTGAAAGGCGCCTTAGTCATCTTGCCAAGCAAGCAAGAGTCGCAGGTGTCCAGTGAGTCCATCTCAAACTGGCCAAGAAGCCCCGCTTCTTTCAACCTTTTAATGCGACTCTCATTTATATGACCTAGGCGGCAATGCCACATGAAAGCCTTGCTTCCATTTGAGATCCTTGGTTTCTTGGTTTGTATACTAAGAATAGGCGTATCCAAGTCGAGCAAATACAGACCATCTGTTTTAATACCAGAACCATAATGTAAACCATTCAAAGAAAAATTCATCAAACCTTTCTTAATAGTAAACTCAAAGTCATCTGAATCCATACGCGATACAGATATTATGTTCTTAGTAATGCAAGGACAAAAATACACTTCAGATAAATGTAAGATAAGGCCCGTAGGCAAAGATAAATCTACGTCGCCAACATCAGTTGCCGATATAATCGCACCATTGCCGACACGTAGCTGTATGTCCCCTTTGCTCAACCGTCTTCTATTTCTTAGTGCCTGCACATTACCAATAATATGAGCACCCGAACCTGAATCCAAAATCCAGTTCTTGGAAATAGTAGCGAGATGTGTCTCAAAGACATAGATACCTGGTCCTTGGATCGGGTTCTTAGTCTTGAGCTGGGGGCAGTCCCTCCTCCAATGACCCTTGCCATGACACTCATAGCACTCGGCGTCAGCTGGGATTACCTTTGCGGCCTTAGGCTGGTCCACGACCACGCCCTTGCCCTTGTTGCTCTTCTTGGGCCTTGGCCTGCGCTGGCCCTTGCCCTTCTTAACTTTCTTCCCCTGCTCAGACACGGTGAGGACATTGGAAGGCCCAGCCTTCTTGAAGTCCACCTCCGCCGATCTGAGGAGACCATGGAGTTCGCACAACGTCTTCTCCATCCCACTCATGTGATAGTGAGTCACAAAGCTGTTGAAGGTGTGTGGGAGAGAATTGAGCACGATATTCACGGTGTGATCTCTAGGGAGAGGCGCGCCGAGCCTTTCCAGCTGCTCAGCGTAGCTCATCATCTTAAGCATGTGAGCCGATACAGAACTCCCCACAGACATTCGGCAGTTGACAAAAGAAGTCAACACGTTGTAACGCTCGACTCGCAACTGCTCAGCGAACAAGTCCGCGAGCTGTTGCATAATCTTGTGCGTAGGCATGTCCTCGAACCGCCTCTGCAGCTCAGGATCCATGATCGCGATCAAGAGAGTCCCAACGTCCAACTCGTCTGCCAGGTGCGTCTGCACCGAGACGTAAGCCGGATTCTTAGCCATGACGGCCGGGTCAGTATCCGTGGCCGCCTTCTCCACTATAAACTCCGGAGGCTTCCTCGCCCTCCGGTAGGGGAGTAGTCAAGACGTACTCCTTCCTCTCTCTCTTCAGAACATTCCTGAGGTTCCGGAGCCAATCAGAGTAGTTGGCACCGTCGGAACGGAGAGGATTGCGGTCCAAGACTGGACGTAGGGAGTTCGTGTTAGCCATGTCTACAAAAATTACCACAAGAGAAAATCGCAGTTAAGTTCATGAAATTCATTTTGTTTTTAAGAAAACAACTTCCACTATAGTTTGTAAAGTTCGTCCAATTACCATAGTAGGTCCAAGATCCATATTTTCAGTTAAGTTGTCCAGCGGCGGCTAGGTATTACAATTTAACATATTTTAGGTAGACCACGCCGGGTCAATCGTGCCGCGCACGACTCTTGGCGCATCAAGGTCCGCGACCTCGACGCTATCCCCAAAGCCAGCGTCGGCATGGCCTTTGCCAAGTCGTAACCTCTCCTTATTTGGTTCAGCACGCACGGTGTACCCCACGACCCGTCACTCCCTCAATTCGACTTCCTACTTAATTCGGTCAAGTCTCCAAGAGCTCGTTTAGGGAGGTGGATAAGGAAGGCAACGGGAAATTGCACTTGGGTTGGTTGGACTAATGCAGGTCAAATTGCGAGTTGGTGGGGCATGATAAAACCGAATACCATACTTATTTATTCTACGACTCAACCATAGCAATAAATTCACAACAATCTCAAACAACTGACAAGCATTTAGGGCATACAAGCCCCGCGAGATATATGGCCCCACTCCAAGCTCCATCCGCCGAGATCGCGCGAGTTTTTCCATTCCCATATCCTAACTAGAAATAAAACTATTCCTTAAAGCGATATGAAATGAAAAACATATATTAATGCTACCCAATTAACCCTTGGGGCACGCAGGCCTCAAATTAATTAATTAACACATTAATATACCACGGGGCACCGAGGCCGCATTACAAACATTCACAAACAATCAATACATCACACAAGGCATTGATCTTTGGCCATATATCCCGCACCTGCAAACATTCTCATACACACATACAAGACATTTTTGCAAGTAGAGTAATCAGATCTAATCAATTTATAAACAAGTAATAATCATTAAGCAATAACTAATTAAATTCAGCCTCTGTCACAGGTTGCGTTATAACGCAACAGATGTTGCGTTATAACGGATCTCGCCGGATCAGTCTGCAAAACCGACAGTTGCGTTATAACGCAACAGAGAGTTGCGTTATAACGGAACCTCTCTGTTTTCAGACCCTGCCCCTTACCGTTTCGATCCGCGATCAAAACCGTCACTTTGTACGATCCAAACACATCACAAAACATGTCAATCAAGTACTGTGACATCCTCAAATTTATTAAAAATTAATCTAAGGCCTTAAGGGCACAATTCAATCAATTATCTACTCTAACAATTATTCACGTGTTTATCAAATCGATTAATCTCAATTACAAGGCATAATATCGCCTCAAAGCAACAAATCAGTTCAAGTTTGGCCAACCTGGCTCTGATACCACTGAAAGGAATAGCACGATGGCTAGAGATGCGGAAATTAAAATTTTTCTAACCAAAGTATGTGCACTTCAATCAGATCTTGCCAAACGAACGACTTATCGCTGATCTATACAATAACATGCATAGAGAGGCAGTAGTTATTATACCTTTGACGCGTGATTGGTTGCTCTCGGCTGTCCCGTCGCGCGCGTCACCCTTGTCCACCAAAGGGTCGGCCACCACCGTCCGTCTAGGCGAGAAGACGTTGCCGGCGGGTCCTTCGATCTTTTCCTCGCACGAATCTCAACCCTAAACCCTAGGTTTTATAGAGGAGATTTCTCAACACATGAGAGAGAGAGAGGAAGAAAGGTGGCTGGGAAAAACTTACTTTTTCGTGCATGAAACCTTCCCTTTTATACTTGTCAAGAGTGATTAAGGAAACCCTAATCACATACCCTAATCTGCCTTTCTGTCAGGTTGAGTTATAACGCACCCAATATTGCGTTATAACGCAACACCTGACAGAACCAGATTTCTGTCACAGATTGCTGACAGAACCAAATGACAAGTATTCTCTCATATGTTCGAGACATAAGATCAAAACATCATAGCCATGATGATATTCAGGTTATCATGATGCCCAATCAAGCTCAAGTCAGGCCGCGCCTGATTTGACTTATTGCCATCACTCGTTACACGTTCGCCGACGTGACACGAACCTGAACAGGACTAATGGTCGAGAGCCTTTGTAGGTGTGACCTTATAGGGATCTGGATCATGTTGGGTTGCATTAACAGTGATTCTCATCTACCTGTTCAATGCTGATCATCATCAGTGTCAAGCCATCCACGTGACGATCCCCAAATGATACAGACAGTACGCACGTCCACGTAGTATCTTGATCCTGAGTAAGAGTACCTTACTTGTGTTGATTCTATGTCATATGAATATCCAAGATAAAGTCTGAGGCAGGATTGTGTCATCCCCACAAATATATATCATTTACTTGACGTCCATATAGATTAAACACATGACTAAGATTAATCATTGCGCGCGTGTGTAATCCATAATGTCAAGGGGCCCAGTGGATATCATAACTCATCTATGATGAGAGACATTCCAGTATCTTGATCATCCATGATCCAAGCTACCAATTCTACACACCGAACTGGAATCCCTTATGCCACCTGTTACGGTTGGGATAGGAAACTAGTCACAGTGTGCAGTCATGATATTTGATCATGACAACCTCAACCGTGAATTTAACACTGACAAGAATATGAATGACATAACACATTCCTTTTGTCATATTCTTGTCGCGGTCAGTCCAATGCCATGTCACAGAGAATGTGCACATGCATCCATATGATCTAGTTGATAGCCGCGCTATCAATGGGACGTGATACAAACCCATCTGCTAGACTCATATGCTGATCCTATCCGACCAACTAGAGTACCATGCTAGTTATCATAGATCAGGGCAGTTTTAGAATTGACGTCATACCCATCATGGCATATCACTTGCTCTTGTCGTAAACGACACAAGCCATAACGTAACATCAATTCAAGGAAACTAATGAATAAAACATCCAAATAAGAATAACCATGAACAAGCGAATACCATATATATATAAATATAAATATGTATGTTTCTCTAGTACATAAACACTAACATGCCCAGCCCCCCTCTGTCCCCCCTCGTTCCGCCCCTGGTGGCTAGTGCGTTTCGGCCTCAAATCTCCTCAACTGTAGCTCGAATGACCAATCCAAGTTGTTCACCACAATCTTGATATTGATACCTAATTGCATACCAAAATTTTCTATTTTTAGATTTTTCTAACTATTTTTTTGAATTTTTGAAAAATGACCCATTTTATATACAAATTTTTGTGCATTTTCAATACAATTTTCAAAAATCCAAAAAAATAATTAGAATACTCTAAAAATGGAAAATTTTGGTAATCTACGAGATTTCAATATGTAGATTGTGTTGAGCAACTTGGATTAGCCATTCGAGCTACGGTTTTACGATAGCAGACCGAAATACACTACCTACTGTGCTTTGCAAAGAGCAATAGCCTCACTCTTTATAGTTGCTAGCTAGAGTTCTTACATAATTTTGGTTCCCTACAATTTTGTCATATATAGTTTAGGAACTTTAATACATTCAGAACAATTTGTTGTGGCTACATGAACATTTAATTTATTTTTTTTTTTTGAAATATTTGCTATGGACAAGTATTAAAATCTTTAGATCAATTTTAAGACTTATCTCCTAATCAACTCAACTACCACCTGTTTCCAAACATTTAATTCACTTATAAGCATCATCAATATTCGATATTTCATATCCATCATATATAGTTTCTCCGTAAACTAAATATGGCACATGATATTGATTGCCCATCGAAAGTTACGCGCATATATACTCGTAAAGTGTTTATAAACCCCCCCCAAATTTTTTTTTTTCTTCCAATTATGAACTATTTTTAGTCAAAAATATTTATAAACGGTTTGTCTTAATCGGAGAAAAAAAAAAAGAAAAGAACGTAATATATACTATGAGATCTTGATTATCATAAATTAATGACAAGAGATATCAAAAAGTGATACTGGTTGACGATTGTATTAGTATTCATGTTAAATGAGATACTATTCAAATTAATTGCTTTATTATGCTACTAATTTTTATACTCTATTCGAATATTTTAAAGAGAAATTATCTTTGCCCCCCTTAACTATCCTCCTATCTATCCCCAAACTAAATTGATAATATTTTTTCTTTCTTTCTCATACTCTCATAAATTTTGAGTGAATTTATTTATTTTATTCTTGATCTTTCTATTGTATATATATAAATGTTTTGTTCAATTGAGGATGTGAATTGCAACCAGTAAAAGTGATTTGTTGTATTTGAAAATTTTTTTTTAACTAAAAATGTATTGGAGCGCAGTTAAGAGTGATTTTCAAAGGGTGCAGTTATCAACTCTCTATCTTAAATACTAATACAATTAACTTGAAAACTAATACAATTAGTATCAACATTGATATCATTTTGTATATCTATATATGGATTCCCAAGTTTTAACATGTGATTCAGAAGTTTCAAAGTGCTATATATATATGATAAATAAACTACTAAAATCAACGCTTCTTTTTCCGGTCTCAATATCGTGAAGAAAATGTTCTGATAAAGCGAAAATCTAGCAAGCTCACATGGTATTCTTGTTCTAACAAAATCTGTTGTCGCCAAACTACGACCAATCCACTTTACAAATTTCTAAAGATAACAACCCATCATGGCAATGGCATCTCATATATATTCTCATGAGAAATAACAAAATGGAAGAAATTTGGGAAATTATTCCATTCAAACTTGTTGAAGTTTGAACATTAATCAGTTCTTGTTATTTTTTGTTACCTTCCACTTAAAATAAACCCCCAAAAAATCAAAACCTTAAACAGGATCACTTCCCACTAGCTATGGTGAGTGAGTGGTTTATCAAGGTATCCAAGTTTTTCTACTCAGAAGTGGGTAATGCTTGTAAAATTTAAGATTTGCATATCTATAAACTAGAAAGAGGGGTAACTCTCCAAGCACCTCAACTATGCCACATCATCAATATTATTAGCCATTGATTTTGTTTAAATCTTTTCATCTACTTTGATCCAATGGTTTATATGTATTCTCTCTCCCCATTTAATAAAATGATATGACATGTCTAAGACAAAATTTAATCTTTAAAGTGGTCCAACATTTATGTGCTATTATTTATAAATTATTATATTATTATTGTTATTAGTCACATTAAAAATTAAAAATCTGTTCAATTATATTAACATAAATAT
Organism: Cyperus esculentus; assembly: GCA_030179965.1. Taxonomy (NCBI): domain Eukaryota; kingdom Viridiplantae; phylum Streptophyta; class Magnoliopsida; order Poales; family Cyperaceae; genus Cyperus; species Cyperus esculentus. The sequence goes on along the minus strand of JASGLE010000014.1, from coordinate 1,773,694 downwards.
TTTAAATTTATGAGTTTATTATATATTTGATATCATATTCAGGGCGAAACCCGAGTTACAGCTCTAGTATATATAATTTGCACTTTGTTTTCTATTTTTTTTTTGAATCACATATAATTTTAAATTTTCAAGCTAGCATTTATGTACATCAGTTGAATGTAAATGCAAACTCTGATTAATGTTAGTACGTAGACAGTTGTACGTTGTACGTTGGCAGCTGCTATCAACTTTTCAAAAAAAAAAAAGACAGTTGTACGTAGTTATCCGAATGCCAATCATTAATTTAATGATGATGTAATCCTATACGACTTGCATGATTTCATAATTATTAATAATTTATTTAGATTGACGACCAGGAATTTGAGATTATAGGGCATCTTACTCGTTAATCAATAAAACATAACTTACGCTAATAATTGAGTAATTATTAGCATAAACATCGGGAAATACATACTGAATTATTAATCGTCAGGTGCAGAACTAGACTTGGTGCGCAGCATGGGGTCCAACTTTTTCAACGAAACATTAATTTGTAAATATTCTATAAGTCATGTATATTTTTGTAAATTTTGGTGGCATATATTTGTAAAACTTTGTAGGGTAGGCTCATTTTCAAAGTTTTCTTAGAAATTTGACATATTTTTTATAACTTTTTTTTTTTTTTTCTGAAAAAAGCATGTTTATGCGATTAAGTTGGCAACCTTGCCCACAATAATAAAATAAAACCATCACTTAACTTTCATACTGATTATTGATTATTTTGCATTCATCATCTTATTATTAATTAGTGTTCTTTTTAATTAAAAATATTAGGGACAATTTATAGTAAATATATATAGATCCTATTTTAGAACTCCATAAATTAACTCCTTGTCCCGAATTATTTAAATTAAATATATAATCATAATTTTGAAAATTAATTCCACATTTCAAATACCCAACTAACTCAAGGGACAACATGGTTATCATAACTATTCAAATTATGAAATAAGATATATAAAGCCAGCAATTCTGATAACGATCCATGACAAAAACTATATAAGATACCAGTTTTGTACCTCCATGATATATCGCTTGCTTGAGGGCAAGCAAATTAGTCTATTCTTGAGAAAGCTTGACAGGAAACAGAATTAATTATGACTTAATATTTCAAAGTTTGATCCCCTTTGGTCTAGTGACTAAGGGCAACGCTCTCCGTGTGGGAGGTCGCGGGTTCGAAACCCGGATGGGGAGTCTTTTATAGACATTTAAATTTGAGTGGCTTAACCCTCATCTTTATCTCAAAAAAAAAAAAGTTTGATCCCTTGATATCATAACTTTAGCCGTTTCTATTAAAAAGGGGCTAATTCTGCTATGGATTAGATGAAATATGGGCCGTTCATTTTTCATAATCGGATGACCGCGATATGTTCTTAAGATACAATTAGAGGGAGATGTTTGATAATAACGGCTCGATTCAAAATGAAAGGCTGCTTAGCCAATGCATAGAAGAACAACTCAAAGTTAAAAAAACATATTTTTTTTTGAGATAACAATTAAAAAATATTAATTAGAGAGATTATATCAATTAATGTAATAATGGATATATATGTATAAATCAGCTCTCTGTAAAATATTTTGGAGAGATAAATTTACTAGCCAATACATTAAACATTGTCATAATAATAATACCCAATCATTGTAACTGTTATACATATATTATATCTATGAATTATATAACAGATATATAAACCGGATAGTCAAAATGCAGTAAATGGGTCATTACGGAATCTCTATATAAAATTTCTAGTATGAGATTGTTGTGAAGTGAAAATAAACAAAACAATGTCGATCGACAATGAATCGATTGAGACATGCTATATAATAATTAATGATAATATATGTGTTTTTAATTTGTGGGTTGTCAGCGTTTTTCTTGTGTTTAATTAGTTTATTTTTTCCCCTTAAATCACAAGGATTTGATGTCGATGCATGCATATATATATGAGGCCGTAAAGAAGTTAAAAAAAAAAAAAATTATCCTTCTTTGTATAATACGTAACTTAATTGTATGAGATATATCATATATGGAGGATTTCCAACCTGATGAAGTAATCATATTGAAAGAAAAACAAGTAAACAAAAAAAAAAAAAAAGCAAGTTGCTTTTAGTTTAAACACTCTACAATGACATCACTGTAAATAAGTAATGCATGCTTTTGTGTGTATATATATATATATATATATATACACACACACACACACACGAAACTGGTAGAATATGCATGTTTTCATCAGCCCTTCGGTTATTCTGTATTAGGTATATAGAATATATATATATATATGCAATGAATTAATTAATTAAGTACTATGGTTTGGAGATAATTATTTCACTAGCTACGTACTAGTTGATCGATGAGCTGCATTGTGTAGCGCAGGATGTGAACCGTTGGATCATCTCGAGATTCTATCATGCAGAGATCTCGAGATGATCTTAATGTTCATATCCTGCGCTACACAATGCAGCGCTACGTACAGAGGATATGGAATCCCTAGTGATATATATACTGTGAAAATGGATACTTCAATATTGTGGCACATAGGAGAGGCCAGTGACAAATATATTATATTATATTATATTAAATTAAAGTGCCGCAGATTATCGAAATACGTACGTAACGTACTCTATATTGACTATTAATTAGCACTCGTACGTACGTACGTGATTCATTTTTTATTAATTAATCTCTCTAATTAAATAAATTAAGGAGAGATGAGATCAGTATTTAAGTAGGCCAGTAAACCTCAAATGATGTCATGATTCATGACAAATTGACAACAAAGACAAAATAGGAGTAAAATGATCTACACATAGTAAGCTAGTGAATATATATATATATATCTATGTATGTATGATGGTCAGAAATTAAGAAAGAATGAACCAATTAACGAAATTAATTCAATAGAAAAAGTTTCTTTTTTTGGCATATAATATATTTCAGAGATATCTGTAGTTAGGTATAGAGAAACCCCCTAAAATTAAGGGGTGGAATTTAATGAAGATTCAGAGCAATTGCCTCTCAAGAATTTTAAAAATTTTTCCTAATATTAAGAATTTTTTCTTTCTTTATGAATACTGTATTTTCACTCTTGTGTCTCCCAAAATTTATTAATTAGATTTAGAAGTCATTTAATATCTCCTCATGTATGTATTTTTGTTTATCCAAAATTCTAATTCCTTTTTTTTTTTTTAACACTAAAGGCCCGTAGGCAACTAATTCATTCACTTAAAATGATTACATCCACAAGAAAAATAAAATCCTTTCTCAATCTTAATCCAAATGACACAAAATATCAACCAACCCTTCTACAACAATAATCTAACTAATTTTGTCCCGATAAACTAACACAGAGAGACAAATTTTGAAGAAGCACACAATTTATTTTTGAAGTTACTGTTTTGGTTGTGATGAGTTCATCGTCTTTGGAATGATTGAAAAACTTCGTGAGCACTCCACAAATCTTCATTTCTTCAAGCAACATGTCAATTTGTTGAAACGGGAGCAAAATCTATTCTCAAGTGATGGTGTAACCCTCTTAACTGAAGAACAACGAAAAAACCCTTCTTAGAGTAAAAAGGGCGACGAAAAGACGGACGAAGAAACAGACGAAGAGTTGACAAACAAACAAAACTTGAAAGCAATCAACAAAGAAGAACTAGAATAAAAGAGGGGTGGCGGGGGAGAGGCACCCGCCTCTCCCCACCGAAAAGTTTGCTTCTAGAGGCGGCTAGAGTTTCTTCAACACTTCCATTCGCAAAAAAAAAAAAAAGAAAAGAAAAAGAAAATTCTAATTCAAGTTATGCCGCTTCATATATAGTAAAAATATGATTTTAAACAATCGCATACTCATATTAATTAACTAGTAGTTAGTAATTAATTTTGGCAGCATGTTTTTTGGCAGTATTCTGGAGGTAGAAATGTTTCTTTCTTGTGCAAAAGACTTTGCCAAGGGTATCTATCTATCTATCGATAAAGTGGTAGAAAAATAGTACTCTTACTATATATTGCACAAAAGAGAAGAAGGTCAATATTCAAATTAAACGAGTTGGAAAAAATAGCACTCTTTGCCAAGTTTCCAAGTTCCAACTACCACCAATTAATTAAATTTGCTCTCTATTCTAATTAAGTACCATATTTAATATTGTATATTATTCCTGTTTATTATGGAATGACTTCTTCAGGCACACAGCTAATTAATTGATTAACGGTAGATAATTAATTTAGCTTAGCAATTAGTACTGTATATACAGTTGTATATATATATAAAGAGCCAACACCTTGCTTTGGGCTGAAATTGTTACTTCTTATAATAAATTTTTAAAATAATATGTAATGAACCTTAAATTGAGAAAATTGACATGGGCCTTAAGTTTTAATGGGTTGAGACATTAAAGTACGTCAATGGTGGTGATCAATCTAAGTAACAAAATCAAGCTGAGATTTATTCCTTGGGGAAGATAGAACTTTCATGTCAAAAAATCCAATATCCTTTTATTAAGAGTAATTAAGGATAGATAGTTGATCAATAAATATATTTTTTTTTCATAATAAAGCCTGCAGGCGATGTATAAGTTTAATCTTTATACTGAACATATATAGTGACACGTACTGTATATATATTTGTTGGGTTATTGTCATATATAGGTGTGCCATTATTTAATGGCGTGGTAGCTAGGTTTTCTTCGAGATATAGTGAACATATATATCATTATTGGGTGCAAGGATTAGTACAACAATAGTGAAATTTGGGTTAGTGAACATAAATAGTGAACTTTGGGTTAGTAGGAGAGTAGTGCAATTTTTGTATTTTTCGGGTTTGTGAAAATGTTGTTTGGATTGTATTATTAAGAATAGTAACAATAAAATTGAATAAAGTAATAATGTGTAGTTTTTTTTATTTTGTCACTATCCGTTATAACAACAAAAAAGGCGATGGATTGAATTGCTTAATATTTATGTCACATCTTTAGCTATTCTCATTTCACTAAACTTACTAAACCAACTCATACATGAGTTAGTGGAATAGCAGCTGTTCCATCTATTCCCAATTCACTGGTTTGTGTTTGGATCACACCCACTGGATTAGCGGTGCTATTCTCAAGAACAGCTAATCCAGTGCAATCCAAACATTATTGCTTGAATATTGGATAGATCTTGGAAGGATTAGTAGAAGAATAAAGGAAAAAAGAATAGTAAATGAGATGACAAGAAAGTAGTGATTTTTGGATTAGTTAAAGAATAATAAAAACTTAGTACTATTTGGAATAGTAAAAATTTAGTACTATTTGGAATAGTAAAAATATTGTTTAGATTGTATGTTAGAATAGTATAGATGGTTAAAAAGAATAGTAGCTAATTTATATTTTACAAGGAATAACAGATTAACAGCTATTCTGATCACTAATCCGAATTAGTGTTTATGTGTTTGGATGCACAACTACTAATCTTATTTTGAAAATGCCAGCTATTCTACTGTTCTTGATGCATCCAAATACATAAAAATGTTTTATATACTTATCTAATTACAGACATATCCACTAAAATTATTAATTACAACCGGCAACTCTTTCTATCAATTACATATGAATATTGACACTTCAGTATTAAAATTGAGAAATATTGTATATCCTATTTTCTTTCATTAAAATCATGCACTTTTCATTAAAAAAATTTTAATAAAGCACTATATCAATCAAAACATATATTATATCGACAGATCACCATTATGTGGGACATTTTTAAAACATAATTAAAGACTGTTAATTGGCTGCTTAGAAAGGTGGCTCGGCTAGCTAGCTTGCGTGTACTTTAGCTCGATTTTAATCTTAAAATCTAATAGGATAATTAATAACGTGTTAATAAGTTGCTTATTAATTTGTCTTCTTTTTCTGAAAATGATATGCTTTAAATAATTTAATTACTTCTAGATAACCACCTAAATTTCTTCAAATACTCGATAATATATTACTGCAATCATACAAGTAGATGGTGTATTTAATTTTGTCATGGATATGTTGAAATTGTGGACCGTTGATTCTTATTTTGTTCCATTGCTTTTCAGTTTTGGTCTAAACTTTTTTATCAAAAAAATAAAAAAATAAATAAAATAATTAATTCATTTTGTTGAAATTGTCGACCGTTGATTTCTTATTTTGTTCTAGTTCTTTTCAATTAATTTTTGTTTAATTATACTTTCAACAGGATTAATCTAATTAATAGGTATTTACTATTTAGTGAATTGACAATCACATGAGGCACCGTGGGGAAGTTTCGACCTTTTGAAGTATACTTTGAAAATAAGGTTTAATGTCTTTTTGTTGATGTGACTTGGAAAACTTGGTTTTATTAAAAAAAAAAAAAAATAGTTTAATCCTGATAATATCATTACATTTAATTGTAATACTTTACTGTCTAACTAGTAAAAAGACCACGCATTGCTTTTGGCTGAAATTGTTATTTTTTTATAATAAATTTTTAAGATAATATGTAATGGACCTTATATTGAGAAAATTGATATGGGCCTTAAATTTTAATGGGTTGAGACATTAACGTCAACGGGCATTAACGTAAATCAACGGTTCTGATCTATCCAAGAAAACGATCAACGGCTCATGTTTCTTATTTGAAGAAGATAGCCTTTTCATGTCATTTTTTCCAATATGCTTTTATATATATAGTAAGGATAAGGATATAATTGCAGCTCTTCTATTCAACAGGTAATAGAGGTGATTAAGGTAGAACCCTTTTTTTTTTCGAAAAGTTGGTAGCAGCTACCAACGGATTTAGAACCCTTTAGCTTTGAGATTGTGGCAAATATATATAACTGAAGATGAAGTTCAAGGACTAGTTAACTGATTGGAATTGCAAGTGTTGTTAAGAATTACAAAAGTTGGTAAGATATTTTTGATGATCAACAATTTAATGAGAGAGGTTAATACTAAATACATTGTTTCATTTTCCAAAGAAAGTAGTTTTGAAGTTTAATTAAGAGATTCAAATCAAACTGGGCTTCAACCAAAGTTGTTTGCACATCAAAGTTGAACTTTTAAGAATGAATGCATGGACTTTTGCTATATTTAAGTACACAAAATGGGCTTAAGCAAATATGGCCTATAATTATGAACCTATTTAACAATTCAAACAAGCCAATAACGGGCTGCGTGTTTATTTTATTTTTATATCACGGTCACCTAAAAATGTTTGTCGCGCGTTTTACTCTGTATACGAGTGAGACTATGATACAATTTGGCATTTTTTTTTTTTTTCAAAATCTCAATAATTTTTTTAAGATAATGATGATGGACAAGTCATTCAAATTTAAATGTCTGTAAAAGACCTTCCATCTAGATTTCGATCCAGCAACCTTCCATACGAAGACGTTGCACTTAGCTACTTAGACCAAAGACCGGTTCTTCAAAATATCAATAATTAAGCTCGGACATGATCTTTTTACTAATTAATCAGAATTAATATACTTAGAACCTTTTTATATTTTTTGGATAGTTTAAAATGTTACTTGTGAATAATGTTTTAATCAATTGCCATTCTATTTTTTTTTAAAAGTACAATAATTCGAGAAAATATAAATTTGGTCTACAAGTAAAACTCATATGAGACGGTGTTGAGTAGCTCAGATCAACAATTAAGAGGGTGATTTTGACAATATTGACAATGCTATCTTTCAAAAATTTATAAAAATTAATAAAAAATCTTAAAAATAGAAAAAAAATATATAGAAGTATTATTTAACTTATATATTGATTATTTTCCAATTATATTCAATTTAAGCAATATTTCATAGCTCTTTAAGGATCCGTTAAATTACAATCGTTAAAAAATATACAAAATTTTGATAACGCATCAAACAATGTTCAAATCGATTGAAATTTGAAACACTATCAATCTATAAGTTAACTAATGCATCCGTAAAATTTTTTTCTATTTTTAAGATTTTTTATAAGTTTTTACAATTCTTAAAAATAACCATCATCAAGATTATCAATATTAGTATTGTCAACGCATCCCTCAATAAATAAACAGCCCATGTTGTTGGACTCATCCGAGCCGTCCATTATCCTAGTTCCTCCGTAAAGTCAAGATATTTTCTGATGGCCCAATCACTGAATCATTAAACCGTACGTTGGGGTTACTTGGGGCAGCGTTTAATTTACTGTAGAACAGCTTTTTGCCACTCCATGGACGAAATTACCCTTTGGACTAATGCAGTCCAATTTGTTTATAGCAGGGACTATATTGTCCAAAACATGCCAAAAAAATAAAAAGCTGTTCGGAAGTAAAACAGCCGCTGCCCAAAGCAAAGCAGCCCCCCTCTCAACCGAAACAAACAAATATACGCACCTCCCCGCCCTTCCCTTCCCCCTTTTCCCTCTTTCTTTTCTTTTTCTCTCCTTCGTTAGGGTTTCTACTCTCCTCCCCCGCTTCCAATCCTTCCCTCCCGATAAATCGACCTCCCGATAATTCGACGGCATGGTCGGGACGGCCGCGGGCGGCGGCGGAGGCGGCGGGGGGGTGCGATCGTCATGGGGGACCCCACCGATCTCCGCCAGCGGAGGCGGCCAGTCCGCATCCACCAGCGGCAGTGCCGGCTCTCCGTTGCCCGACCCCACGACGCACTCAGCTGCTGCTGCCGCTACTGCTGCGCCTGCCGCTGCTGCCACGACTCCTGCCAGCGAGAACACCTTCGTCAGGCTCAACAATCTCGACATCCACACTGATGAGGCTGCCGCCTCCTCCCAGGCCGCCGCCGCTGCTAGGTTGATATCTAAGACCCTCACATTTCTCTATTCTTAGATCCAATTGAGATCGACCTGTGGTGATGGATAGGGTTATGACCTGTGGTTCAGTAATTGAGTGATCTATTCACTTCTGTATGCTTATGCTTAGTTCTGAATTATAAGAGTCGACTAATGTTTGTTAAGTATCTGTGTAATACATGAATAATTCAACCGGAAGCCTAATTCATGAAATAATTGTGCTTATCCAGAGTTATTTTAAGAATTAAGGTTTCAGATCTGGTACATGAACTGGTTGTGCTTGATAGTGAGAATTTAGGATTGTATCAGTTGGTACCAGACTGAATTGCATGATGTTTACTAGTTTAGTGCATCATTTCTCTATTTTGTTTTCCGTTACATAGATATAACTGGAGTGTAGTTGGAAGCTTTCTATTTTCTCAGATGCTAAGTCTCACCAGTCACCACTTCATTTTAACTGACATGATCTGTACTTCTCCTTTTGTTTTGTTCCCTAGTAGTAAGAAGAAGAAAAGGGGTGCACGAGCTGTTGGTCCTGATAAAGGTGGTAGAGGGCTACGCCAATTTAGCATGAGAGGTGTTGCAAATTGCTTAAATATATGAATTTCACTTCAATTTTTTCAAGCTCCTATTGGTTTGATTTCGTTGAACTGGGTCTATTATTCTTATGTTGTACTTGTTTCTATTCAGTTTGTGAGAAAGTTGAAAGCAAGGGAAGGACAACATACAATGAGGTATATCATTACACATTCTTATTTTTTAATGGTTCTTTCTGTTGCTTTTTTTTTTTTTTTAACTTTTAATATGTTTTTGGAAACTATCAAGTTATAAACATTTAACATCAGCAAATTTTAAATAAGAAAATAACAAAAAGCTTTATTCTACTGTATAAGTTCCAAACTCTTATCTAATAACATTGTTTCGGAGTATTGCTCATCTTACTTCTAAATTGTATCTTTATCCTCAAATTTGCTTCACTCCTTTCTTATCTCTCTTTTAGATGATTCTGTAATTCCACCAGTTATGGCCTATCTAGTATGTAAAGTGGGTGACTTACTGCTTCCAATTATAATGCACACAAATCAGAATTTGGAGCTTTTCTTACTCGTTGTCACTGTTTTCTTTTGTTTTGTTGCTAATCATTAGGTGGCTGATGAACTTGTGGCTGAATTCGCAGATCCTGCAAGCAGTTTTTCATCTCCGGATCAGGTAAACTGCATTTTTGCAAGTGAATAAGTGATGGAGTATTACTTTCCAGTTTAATGGAGTATTACTCAACTATCTAGTTACTTTTTGTTACCTACTGAACGTCCTTTTGGAGTGTTTATAGGTAATTTCAACAGGAAATATTGCCTTTCTGTTCTTATAGACAAAAGTGCCTATTTTTAGATTTCATATGAATGTCATTTTGAGTGATAACAAGGCAACATTATTTCAGCAACAATATGATGAGAAGAACATACGCCGAAGAGTATATGACGCCTTAAATGTACTAATGGCTATGGATATAATATCTAAAGATAAGAAGGAAATACAATGGAAAGGCTTGCCTCGAACCAGCTTAAACGATGTTGAAGAATTGAAGGTACAGGGCCAAGTTTATTATCTGTACCATGTTCAGATATTTTTATTGCTCGAGGTTCTAATTATTATTAATTTCTTTTTTCTTATTACAGACAGAACTTGCAGGGTTAAAAAGTAGAATCGATAAAAAAAATGCCTATCTGCAAGAGTTGCAAGAGCAAGTAAGAACATTTAGCTCTGTCCATTTGATTACACCTTTTTGTACCCTTTTGTTACTACACCTTTCTGCACTCTTTTGTTATTACAATAATCGTTGTTTTGCAAACAACACTTTGTTTATATAGTATCACACTTGGTTTCATACTCCCTAAAGCTTTTCTAGTTCCTTGCTGGCAGAACTCTAGCTGTGCGTTTATCTTTTGACATGTTTCTTTAGGGACCATTCCTTTATGCCTGCCACTTGGAAGTTCTTTCCGTGAGATCAAATAAATTAAAGTAAACCTGAGTAGATATTGTATTGTTTAGGATTTGTACGAATGCTAATATGCATCAATCGGCTGAGTTAATGGTTATTTTTGTTTTGGTTGCAATTTTGAGAATGTTAGTCCCCTAAAGTCTCTAAACTATATTTTCTCTCTATCAGGCATTAGGTCTTCAAAACTTAGTTCAAAGAAATGAAGAGCTGTACGGATCTGGAAATTCTCCTTCCGGAGGAGTTGCTTTGCCTTTTATCTTGGTTCAGGTAACTTTTCTACTCTTTTGAATTGTTTCTTCAGTTATGCAGCTATATTAGGTTACTAGATTTTTTTTTTGTTTGTCAAACACATTGTATTCATTTTATTCATTTACAAAATCTTGAAACAGACTCGCCCTCATGCAACCGTAGAGGTAGAGATATCAGAGGACATGCAGCTGGTACATTTTGACTTCAACAGGTAGATAACTATATTCTCAGAATAAAGAACAAGTATAGTTCGATTTTGCAATGTCCATGTCAGTCTGATTTTCTGAGTAACAAGTCTAATGACACTGATACATTTTCTTTTTATCTAATACAAATCCAGCACACCATTTGAATTGCATGATGATTCATTTGTGCTCAAAGCAATGAGATCCAATGAGAAAGAACAGAATGGTGAGGGTTCCAAACATGAGACTGCTCCAAATGGCGCAGAGTGCTCTAATGCACAAAGCTCATTGTCATACCAACAAAGTCACATGCCAGTACCAATACCTCAACCACAGAAGGTGACACGGCCCACTAACAACCTCGGTAAACTGCCCACTTCACCACCAATTCCTGGTATATTGAAAGGTCGTGTCAAGTATGAGCACTAGTTGTGTGGAACATATTAAATTTGCTGAATTATCTCCCGAGTTTCTTTTTTCTTGTTGTAATGAGTCTGTAATTAGTTTACAATATGGTTGGTAGAGGATATGTGGTGTGGTTATGATAATAGGATTATTTGACCTAACATGGCCTCTCATTATATTGCTAAGAGGTCGGGAGTTTCTGCTTTCGGGAAGGAACAATTCGAGTGTAATTGTGTAGTAATAATTTGTTTTTTTCCCCATTTCTTTTGGGATAAAATAGTCCAAAGATGATGACTAGAGAATTAGGAAGGAGAGGCCAATGTTTTTGTTTGTTTTGCCAACTAGATCCTGACCACTTGTAATTTAGGATTTTTCTGATTTAGTGATTTTTCTGATTTCTATGTTTGTACAAATTGTTAACTTCTTTTCTCAGCGCAACAAACTTTTGTGTTTTCCTAGAACTAGATGAAAACATTTAAACAAGTTCTTTCTATATGATGCATTTTCCATATTATTACACAGCTTATCAGTATTGGTATCAGACTCTTTGTGATTCAGTACTGAATCAGTGTTAAATGGTATCCCCAAGAGATATATATTCTGTGTTCAAAGTTCAAACATAGGCTCAGGAAAATTTCTCTTTTATAGGGTGTAATCAGATCTTCCAATACTGAGGAGCAAACGTAGAGAAAAGGCTGGAGGCATTTCATTAAATGAAAGATATTTAAAAAATGTTAATAAGATATCATGACAAAATAGGACTTACAGAGAGGCCCTCTCCAAATATGAACTAAAATCTTTGATGGTTCGGTTATGTAGGAAGTGGAAAAATATATACTCCACATAATGAGAAATACCTCGTAAGTCATAACAATAGTACTATTCATTCATATATTCAATGGAAAGAAGAACCTATATATAAAATAATTGCAATATATATATATAAGCTCAAATACTGAAGCAATCTTTACTAAATAAATTATCATCACAACTCCTTCGAAATTGACCGATACTTATTTAAATTATCCACACACAAATGTAACACAAAATAAATCCAACAATTACAAAGAAACAGTTTGCATGATTCATCGGCAATTTCTCCTCTTCATTTGCAACCAAATCAAGGATTCTTTATCGCATTTGAACCTGCCTGATTTTTTTCACGGAGGATGAAAATCCCCTTACCGGGCTCACTATTTTTCAGGTCACCACCAAGAACAAAACTTCCTTTACTTGAATCTTTCTTTACGGTGTTTGAAGCTGCTGCTGCTGGGACCTTGTTGTCATTGAGGAGAACAAAATCACTTGGTGGCTTTTCTGAACGCCTTTCAGAATCAATCCCCGGAGAATGTAGGCTATTATCGTCAGTATAATGATCATTAATAGGATATATCTTGACAACCTCAACTGAGTTTCTTATGCATGATGCAACTTCAAGGGAAATTAGTAGAACCATGAGCATGGGTATGAATGATTTTGACACCATTTTGGTTTTTTGTTTTGTGTTGCAGGAATTTTCTTGTTTTTTTTTTTTGGTGGTGAAAATGATTAAGGGTTGGTTTCCTTATATAAGTATGTTTTGTTATAACTGGTAAGAGAAAGGAGGATCAATATTGGAGAACTGCAATAAATGGGACAGTTTTGTGTATAATCTTCATCAAATTGATTATTGTTATTAGTAGTAAGTACTGAACTAATGGTAGAGCCACTATTTTCTTAATTTGGGTCACTAAGTAAACAACTAAAAGTCTTCCACTGAAAATAAATCTAGATTGTTTTGAGAAATCTAAAATGATTGGCTGATAGATAATTAGTTGAACTTGCTCAACTTCTGCAACATATCTAAAATCTAAATTGGGTAAATTTTTGAATAATGGACATGGAAATAATTAATAGACAAACTAAAATTGCCCAAGTTGTTTAATACTAATAGATACACAAACAGAAAAACTTGTGCAAATTTTAATTATGTATTATATATAAGATTATTAGTCATTCTCATGCAAAACAATTTGGTATTAGAGAACTATGAATTGGAAGAAATATACTAAAACCCTATTATAAAAACAAAATACCATACAAATCATTACACATGTCAGAACAAAATGCTGTTACTATTGATCTCAAATTTGACCGCTTGAAGAAAATATAAAGATATTAACCTGAAGTCTCGAACAAATTAGCAATATGTAAGATGACAATGAAGAACAAAAATGTAATCACTGAAAGAAAATAAAAAATCAGCCTGTCTTTGTCAATTTGGGTTTTGTCTCTGTATTCGATTTTTTTCTTTGAAATTTCATCATAGAGTTGCGGATCATACTATCATCTCATTTCAGAGTGGCCTGTTTAAATGTTTTGCTGGATATCCTTTAATTCAGTCCATGTTAAAATTGGGCCAACTATTTATCTCAAACCCAACTTTATAAGCACAAAATAAGTGCTAACCAAGTAAAATGTTATAGAAAGAGAAACATCTTACGTCCATTGAAAAACTGTCTATATGTCCAGGGACATGTACGAAATGTAACAGATACATCTCAAAATGTAACAGATACATCCTGAAATGTAACCTATGAACGTTATGGACGATTTTTCTATGGACGCTAGGTATTGACGTATTGTATTACTCTTATAGAAATAACAAAGTTGATACCAAAATTGATACCAACTAGATTTTAATTGAGAAACTATTTAAATTAATGATTTTATTGTGCTACTTATTTTTTTACATAGTAGATTATATATATAATACATATAACTTGAATTTAAATGAGTTAATATGAATACAAACTCATATATATAACATTAATATTAACACAGCCGTCATCAATTTTGTATTACTTTTAGTATCTTCATATGTGTTCCCCTAACCCAAAACGACGCATAGCTGGCTTGCATCTGTTATTAACATTGAAGAGACGTGTAAAAGATATTTTATGTTTGTTGAACGTCTTTTTCATATGATGATGTTATGCTTCTCCTATGTTGTTATGGAATAATTGATATATTGATATATAGTTGCAATGCACTAGCTAACTGGTCGGCTGACAGTATCATAGATCGATAGTGTTTCAAATTTCAATTAATTTGGATATTGTTTGATAGCTTATCGAAATTTTACACATTTTTTAACGGATCTTTGAAAAGCCATCAAACGTCACTTAAATTAAATATCATCCGAAACATGATCAATCTATAACTTGAACAATAGTTCCGTAAACTTTTTTTCTATTTTCGAGAATTTTTAACAATTCTTTTTAAAAATTTTTGAAATTACTATTGTCAAGATGGGCATTGTCAATGGGATCCCTCCCCTTTTAAGTTAGAGGAGGGATCCATTGACAATGCTTATAATGACAATCTTGACAATGGAGATTTTGAAAAATTTATAATAATTCATAAAAAATCTTAAAAATGATAAAACTTTTATGGATGCATTCTTTAACTTATAGATTAATAGTGTTTTAAATTTCAATCAATTTGAACATCTTTTGATGGTTTATCGAAATTTTATACATTTTTTAACGGTTGAAATTTAACGAGCTTTAAAGAGCTAGCAAACGTCACTTAAATGAATATAATTTGAAACATAATCAATTTATAAGTTAAATAATATCTCTATAAACTTTTTTCTATTTTTTAGAATTTTTAACTATTTTTATAAATATTTCAAAATCTCTATTGTCAAGATTGTCATTATAAGCATTGTCAATGGATCCCTCCTCTTTAAGTTATATCTGAACATAGCAAGAAGGGAATTTGAATTTTGATACCAGTTTGGATTGTATGTCTGTATCTGCCAGTTAGTTATGAGCAACCTTGGCAATAATTTGTGGAAATTAATTGAGGAATTCCAAACAATATCTACAAAATGTCTGTTTCATATCAGAATCAAGAGGGTGGTTCACCAACCCCGGTAAAATCATACATGATTGAACTATGGACCATGGCATCTTTCACAATTTTATGATAGAGAAATGCCTTGTGTCCATCCAATGGACTTCCATCACACTCACAAAGAGTCACGTGGTGGGGCCCACAACATCACACTTTGTGAGTGTGATGGACCGTCCATGGATAGACGGTAGGACACACTCTGTATGATCTCATAACCACTGCACTGAATCACTGATATTTCTGACCTGATGGAATGTATGTAAACCACAAAAAAAACACAGGTCTAAATCAGTTCTAATCAAAGCATGCACTTCAAGTCATTTTTACTATTTTATTATAGAGTTGAGATACAATGCACCATGTTTTTCTTTAAAAAAAACTGAAACTTATGTGAACCATTAGATTGAGAAAGGGTATACAAGGAACTTGAAAATATATTGGTTGACAGGAATTTATTGTTACTTTTAAGAATTCAAGAAAGATAGCCTTTATTCCCTTAAAATTTGTAGCTAACTAATACTAATATAACTTCTAGATTGAAGATATGGGCAAATTATAACTTCTACACGTAATTTGCAAATTTTTTATTTTTTAATTAGCATACTGCATGATTCCTGTAGTATGGCTATATAATTGAATTATAGCATCCCTCCAAATTAATGATAACTAATAATAATAATGTTCCTGCTATGATTACATGTAATTTTTTTTTTGAAGAAAGTGGAATACTCCACCAATTTTATTGAAACTTTTTATTTTGTGCCCATGGAGGATTGAACCCATGACCTCTTAGAAGTCATCCTAGTTAGCTACTACTTGAGCTACTAGGCCATTTGATTACATTTAATATAATTTTTCGTTTTCTCAAAGATTTATCAAATTTTTATATTTTTTAAGGGGTAATTTTTTTTGGGATGCCATCAAATTTTGCTCCAAATCCATAATTAGTTACTAAATTTCAATTAATTCATTTTTTTATCACTCAACTTTGATGTTTGTCCAAATTCGGTCATTCTGTTAGTTTTTCTATCTAACTTAACATTAAAGTTAATATGACGTCAAATTTAGAGTTTAGACATATTTTTTTCCAATGTAAAAATTAAATTGTGACAATATGAAGATACAAATTATTTTTTTATTTAATTTCCTTTTATGGAAATAAAATATTTTATATTTTTAGACATGTTACAAGTTGATATACATGAGAAAATAAATTTTTTTTTTTTGTAAAATAAAAATAAACATAATTTTAATGTGTGTCTTACATTCTCACATATTGTATATATTCTAAATGAAAAAAAAAATATGATGTCTAAAGCTTAAAATTGGAGTTATATTAATTATTCCGTTAAGTTGTATGGAAAAACTAATTACAGAGTGATCAAATTTGGATAAACATCAAACTTCAGTGATTGAAAACAGATAAATAAAAGTTCAGTGGCCAATTATGGATTAAGAGAGAAGTTTAGAGGCCATTGGAAAAATTTACCCATTTTTTAAGTTTGTGTTGATTTTATACAAGTATTTGGAACATGCTACTTGATTTTTCTTTTGGCCAACAAAAATTATATATAGAGTTAGATTATTATACTAAATTTAGCATTTCGGACCGAAATGTTAACGTCTCAAAATTTATGTTGTCGTGTCCGAAATCACATATGGTGCTCAACAAATTCTAATATATATGAAATATTGGGGAATACAATTTTTTTTTTCATCTTTGGAGTTTTCTAATTATTTGTTTTGTATTTTTAAAAATAGCATATATAAACATCAATATTTATTAACATTGATAACTCTTTTCTAAAATTCAAAATTAATACTTAGAAAACTCTAAAAATGAAAAAATTTTATATTCCCCAATATTTTCATATAAAAAATTTATTGAGCATCATAAATCATGATTTTGGATATGATAACATAAATTTTAAGGTGTTAGCATTTTCGGTCAAAAATGCTAACGCTAGTATAATAATCTAACTCATTATATAGAAGTGGCCTATGATTAAGCCAGTCATATATCAATTTTTTAATATCTAGGAGAAAATTTCTCTTTAATTTAAGTTTCAAGAAAAAAGCTTGTGATGAAAAAGGATTAAATTAATATTTTTACTCGATTCGAATCATAAGAATTTAATTTTAAGGTTAATAATTATCAATTATCATCATTTTCAAACAATTTAGTGAAAAACATGGTTTATTATACGAACTTTTCATCTTTTTTAATATTTTTAATTTAATTGCTTACAACAATAGTCAAAACTATTCACATAGGGTATGGATTAGTATTATCTGCTATCGTACCAATATCAAATAACATTCATATTGAATAAAACTTGAAATACAGTCAATGCATATGCTCAAAATTATGATTCAAAAAAAATATTGATAATCTAAATATATGAACTATTTGTTATGCTATTTATTTTTCATAGTCTAAAAGCAAAGATATTTCATTTTAAAGGATCCACTTACATAAAAAGCTATTGTCACAAAAATTACACCAAAACTTTAAATTAATATGAAATATTAAAAATAGAATTTTTTTTACAAAAATATTCATTTACTTATAGATTATAGATTAATTGCATTTCAAATTCTATTCAATTTGAGTGTTAATGAAATTTTACCAAGAAACATTAAATTTAGACTGTTCTAACATTTATGTATGAGGAGAGATCCATTGACAATAGTTATCCTGACAATCTTGACAATTGTTATTTTTAAAAATTTGTAAGAATCTATAAAAAATCTTTAAAATAAAATAAAATTTATGGATGCATTACTTAACTTATAGATTGATAGTGTTTCAAATTTCATTCAATTTGACCATCGTTTGATGCATCATCAAAATTTTGTGCATTTTTTAACGGTTGCAATTTAAAGATTTTTAAAGAGCTATCAAATATCACTCAAATTGAATATAATCTGAAAATCTATAAATTATGCAATACTTCCACAAACATTTTTCTATTGTTAGGATTTTTTATGAATTTTTATAAATTTTTGAAAATTGTCATTGTCAAGATAACCATTATCAATAGATCCTCCTCTTTATGTATACACACAAAATATATATGGAGTTATATTGCACGAAAAGTTCCAAAACCCGGTTTAAGTTGCACTTAGACAGTGGAGCTGGCCAATTAAAATGTTGTTGTACCTAGGCACAAAACATTTGTTTGTGGGATTGGCTCATAAAATGGAATGTTTTTATTAATTGAGTTGCAATATTAATGAGGAGTTTAATAAGAGAGAAGCGCATACATACTAGGTAAAGCTATCGGGGAAAAAAAAACTGCACGCCTCCGATTAATTCAGAGTGCTTATCCTATACTGCGCAGCATATCAACGATGAGGATTATAGGAGGCTTTTTTGAGATTAAGTTCTACGAACCTCGAAGCAGATCCAACAGTTGAAACAGTGCGCAGTAGAGGATATGAATTGATTAATTCACCGGTTCACCCTCCTTTTAATAACTTGTCAGAGCATTTAATTTTTACCCATAAATGTTATTGCAATTTGACATGTTAATTGGACAATGTAAAAATACTCAAATACCCTTGATACATTTTAATGGCAACGTTTTAAATCAAAAACCAGCCGTCTGATCAAAGCAATTGTGACCATTCATTTTTTTTTTTGGTGCACTGGATCTCAACTCTTTATTATATTAGTAGCATGCTGGTAAAATGATGCCTCTAATAAAGGAAAAATAAAATGAAAAAAAAAGAAAGAAAAGAAAGAAAATTTGAATCCAAATTTATACAAGATATATATGTATATATATATATCATGGTATTTGTGAGTTAGCATTATTTGGGGTTTCTCCTTCGTCGATCGGTACTACTGCTTCCTGATCCACATTCTGGTGTTTTGAGCTATCGTTGGAGGCGTTGTTTGCTTTGTTCTCTTTGTTCTTCCCCCACAGTACGCAGTACAGACCGGCAACCGTCAAAATTCCACCGAGAATACTGCACCAAAACAGAAAAAATTATGAGCAAAATTCCCAATTAAGCTTGTTTAATAACGGATAATATAATGTAATTGTAATTTAAGCTTAATTAAATTTGGATTAGAATTATCTGTCATAATTTAAGAGGTCTGTTGTGTACTTGTACATGTACCAATTCTAATTCCTAAGTGTATAGCATAAGAACAATTTTTTTTTTTTTTTTGAGGAAAATAAGAACAAATATTGATGGATATATTTACCTTCCTAGATGAATTGTCTCGCCCAATATTATCAATGCCGAAAATACGGTGAAGAAAATGGCGAGCGGATTCGACATGGCGACAAAGACGGGTCCTTTCACTTGCAAGACCCAAGCTTGTAAGTACCATCCTACTCCTGCATTGCAGAGTGCCTGAAACAAAAACGGTAATCAAACTATCAGCCGAATCTTTACCAAAGTTACTTTTACAAAGGATAATCGTCAGCGCAACTCTTTTTTTTCCTGACATTGATTAACACTTACGTTGTAAACAACACCGAGAAGTTTCACATCGAAGCCCATCTTCCATTTTTCGAAGTCCCTCTCAAACGCGATCGCAACAATGAAAGTCTGTACTGTGCTAAACACACACTGGGTTGTGGTTAGGACGAGCTTTGACGGACATTCTTTTAGTATCAAACCCTGCACAGATTATCAATAAACTCTTTTAGCCGTAATGTCGATTAGTTGGAACATCAATTGCTCCATTGGTCCCTGTTACCGGTACGATTGATAACTCAAGTTCCAGGGTTTGTTTCGGCAAATTTGGACCGTAGTTTTGAGTAGCTATTTTGAATTTTTGCTTTGTAAAGGATCAATTGCTACTTTTATTATGTGAAAAAGAAGAAAAAAAGAATCTTTATAAGTTCTACAATTGGACCCACAAAAATTTTCTAACTCTTTTGGAAAGAACAGAGAAAGAAATACAAAATTCGTTACCATCAGTCCATCACCACCAAACTGATAGCGACTACGAGTAATCGACTGATTGCGAACTGAGTGAATTCAACGAAAAAAGCTAATTGAAGTAGAAAAAAAGTAGACCTGCATAACCAACCAGAGTGACCATGCCGTGTTCGCTAAGAAAAGGAGGAAGGTTCCTTTGATCCAGGCTCCCTGTGAGTGATCAGCTGCCTGGGTGTTTGCTGGGTGAAACAGCCGGTGGTGGTTCAGAGGATGTATTGTCGGTCCTACATAGAAGGCAATGACAACCACTCCTGCAAGGCAGAACGCGACCCCGGCGGCCTTCGCCATTCCATGAGATTTAGTTATTTTCAATGTCTCCATCCTATTTAACAGAAAAAAGTAAAAAAACAATAATGTTGTTAGTATGTCCTTTTCTTAAAAAAAAGATATGTTCTGATTGCAATTTTCATGGACAAGTTAGCTCAGATTAAGCAACAGTATTAGGCTAAAAAGTGATAAAAAAAAATGCAGCAATAAAATGTGAAGCATGTTTTCTGGGAAATTAGGAATATATTTGGTGGTATTTGCTTTATTGTCAAGGCAGTTGGTGGTAGTGGCAAAAAGAGCAGTTTAATCATGAATGGTGCAATAATATATATGAAAGTTGTACTCAATGTTATAATTTGGTTACAAGTTGTATGCTTCTGATCTGTTTAATTCTTAATTTGGAACAAAAGGTGGCAGAAACCAAATGAATGATCATGGGAAAAAAAAAAAAAATACAAAGTGGCACTAATTAGAGTCAATTTCATCATATATGAAAAAATCAAAAAAAAAGAAAAAAGAAAAAAAAAGAAGGAAGATAACAATAAGAAATATTAAATCAGGTCCTTCTGTACCAAATATGGACAAAGCTTTTGTACCAACCATAAAAGGTAAAACATGCAAAGCCAGAAAGAGAAACTTTTTTTTTTGAGATAAATAGATGAAGGTTAAGCCACTTAAATTTAAATGTCTATAAAAGATTCTATCCGGGTTTCGAACCTGCGACCTCACACGAAGAGCCTTGCCCTTAGCCACTATATAGACTAAAGGCTAGTTCTTGCCAGAAAGAGAAATTATTGGCTTATATATATTGTAATTTTCCTCTTGTTTTGTCAATCAGATATGGTAATAGATTATATATATAAATGCTAAGTTTAATTAATAATAATGTATAAATTATATGTCCTAATAACAGGAACTAACCTCATTAGGAAAGCCAACAAGAAAGTAATGACAGGGATGGCATTGAACGCTGCACTGGCTACTGTTTCAGAGGTGAACTTCAATCCTATGTGATACACATTCAAGCCTGCTGTAATCCTGGAAAATTAAAAAAAAATAAATATATATATATATGGACAACAATTAATTGATTGCTTAATTTTGAGTATCTTTAAACAATGAATTTTTACTTGTTTTGAATTTTAATGGTGAAAAAAATTGGCATTAGAAAAAATGCTTATATAATTACCCTATTAGAGAAAGCATGAAAATCTTGAACAACACCATGAATGATAACTTTGTAGGTTGCCCCCTGCATTGAGAAAAAAAAATAAGAAACACAATTTAGGAATTTAGGAATTCACTCTGATCATAGATACAGATTTGGGAATCAAAAAGGAGAATGAAAAGAAAGATTTTAGCTTGTTTATGTTGATCATGCTGACGAAATACGTCGAAAAAAGAACAGAAAAATGTATAAAATCGCACCATTTTGCTACGACGGTGATCGGAGCCAAGAAGGTGGTGGCGATAGCCTGTCTATAGAAGAGGAAAACCATGGGGCTCAATCCGGCATCTAGGGCGGCTTTGGAAAGCACGAACATGCCGGTGTAGATTATCTGTATGATAACCACGACGAGGTACGGCCTCTTGTCAGCCATGGCGCGAAAAGACGAGTCTTTCTCACTTCCGGCCGCCGCGGAATGAGGATGACAAAGAATGAAAGAAAGGAAGGAAGGAAAGCTCTCCCTGCCAATTCGATAAACAGAATTGGTTGCCTTGTGTATGTATGATGCACCAGCTAGCTAGCACAGGCACAGCAATGGCTTTTTGGTTGAGTTTCCGTGTTTGGCAGTTGGTTTCAGTTTCACCTTTGCTATTTATATACATACATAACCATGAGTCATATGACACATCACACATCCATCTTCCTTGTGTGCTTCCTTCCATTCCACAACCTCTCCATCCTATCCATCATATATCATACCATTATCATGCATACATGTATGATGTATGATGTATGATGTAGCACCCACAATTGTGTTGACCAAGTCAACAACTCAAGTTTCACATGACAAAGAGGAGCTTCTTTTCTTTTTGGTTCTTTTAGTACTGTTAATTAATTTGTTGATTCTGCTGTGAATCAGATGAAATAATAGGCCGTTCATTTTTTATAATCAGATAGTCAGGCCGTTCATTTTTTATAATCGGATGGTCACAATATGTCTTTTAGATACAACCAAAGAAAAATATTTGATAATAACTGGTTGATTCAAAATAAAAGATTGCTTAGCTGATCTATAGCAGAACAACTCTAATCAATTTGGTATGTGTCTGATGCTCATTTACTCCTTGTTGCCTTTTCCAATAAGGGGAAGGCTCCAAGTACCAACCAACCCAATTAATTGATTCTCTCTCTCTCTTTTCTTTTCATATTTTGTTTGTTTGATACTTAATTTGATCACAGATAAATAAAATAACAAGTTGTCCGCTTTATGCGCATCGTAGGTATTATTAACGAAAAGAATCGTATATAAAATATAAAAGCAAAGCAAAAGGAGTTATATATATTCTTCCAATATGGCGCATTCAGACAGGACGAATCGGATTCCACTGTTTCCAATTAATTACATTACATGCATGTATTAATGTATGCACCTAACTCGATGTTTTTTTTCTCGGTTTCTAATTACAATGCGTTTATTGTGTGTTGATAGCTGCTATCAATTTTTTGGAAAAAAACACTGTACATTTATTATTTATTAAGACATTAACGGAATTATTTGGTCATTTTTTTATATAATTTTTTTGTCATGATTTCATCATTTAAAAAACCTTGTAAACATCTTTTGAAAGTAGCTAGTAAAAGAATTGGGATTTGGGGCATGACCCCTATCTTTTTTCTCAAAAAACTATATCTAATAAATGGATAAGATTAGATCAAGCTAGTGCAGACCACAACAGTTTATCTTTTCTTTGAAGTTAATTAAGATCAGAACAGTTTTTGACAGAAAGTTCCTGTAACAAAAAAGGAGAACTAAATTAAATTAACAAGTTGACTCAATTATATATCCGTACAGTGTACAGATGACCTCTTAACTCTTAAATCTTAATTAAGCAAGCTTGGAAAGAAGGGGTAGTGCACCAACCTGACATCAGCCCTGGATCTCATTGACCTGATGATCACATGTTTTGATAATATGACAATGACATATATAAATTCATATCATTTTCTCTTATAAAATATTTTGGTACGTACTAATTAATTAATGCATCAATATGTTAAAACTTCAAAGTCATACTTAATTAAAAAAATATATATATAAGAACAAAATTGATATAGTTATGCAAACAGTCATTAATTGTCCTCATATATATATTTAAACTTTGCTAATTTTATTATCTACTAGTAAAGAGTTCACGCCTTGCTTTGGGCTGAAATTATTATTTCTTATAATAAATTTTTAAGATAATATATAACGGGCCTTAAATTGAAAAAATTGATATGGGCCTTAAGTTTTAATGGGTTGAGACATTAAAGTACGTCAACGATGATGATCAATCTAAGTGAACAATCAATGACTGAGATTTATTTATTGGGGAATATAGAACTTTCATGTTAAAAAAATCTAATATGTTTTTATTAGTAGTAAGGATAAGGATATATATGATCGATATAATTGTAACATAATCCCATGCCAGCGGCATTAATAGTCGATCAGTTGATCAAATTTCAGAGAGAGGAAAAGTGATGGAGCTTCCATTAATTACTCTCACCACTAGTTAGTTAGTGCTGTTGTTTACGTCTCTTATATGCTATGTAAATATTTAATTCATAATTAATACAAGTAGTCATGCAACTTAAAGTGAACTCTATATATATCACTTTATAAAAAAATAAAAAAATAAAAAAGAGAAAGAAAGAAACAAGAAACAGCAATATAAAAGGGACCTTAATTTTTAGACCAAATTAATTAAAAGAAAGAACAAATCCTATCCAAATTCATATTCTAATAATAAACGCGCGTGCTGTATTAGGCTTTATTTTGACCCAAGCGTGCTCAATGAACTTGTTATATATTATTATGGTTTGATATATAAGTGGTTAGTGGTGGGTATCACTATCTATCTATCATGAGCCTTTAGTTAGGTGATATGCTTCCATATTGTTGATCGTTATTGTTCGTCAATTTTAGACGACATTAGACCGATGAGAAACCCAAAAAAATGGGGTCAGTGTCAGTCATAGACTCATAATAACTTCATGCTTACTTTAGGCATACTTGGGGGGTTTCTTTTTGAGGTTATTATGTGTGGGGGAGGTGGAATTGGTAGGGGGTGTTTGGAAAACATCTTCCGTCCATACGTGGACAGTTCATAGAGTTACGTGTGTGACACAAGTTGTTACATTAAAATCTACATAGATCTCATTTGTCATACAACTTTATGATTTTTATTGATTTTTCATGTATGGACGGTAGGTATGACTCGAGGTGTTTTAGGATATTGCCTTATGAACTATTTTTTTTTTTTTTTTAACTATATTAACGAAATTCGTCTCGAAATTATAAGCTTATATATAAAGCACAATTTTTAAATCTTGTAATGAAACTATCATAACTAATTAAGAACATCAAAATTAAGCAATATAAAATATCGACCTCCACTAAATTTTACAGAAAAAAGGGAAAAATAATACTTCTAACATGTATATTTTCTTTCTCTTTCTTTCTTTCTTTCTTTCTTTCTTTCTTTCTTTCTTCTGTAGTGTTCTTAAAAAAATGCATCCATTGGTCCACATATCATTACAAAATTTGAGGTATGAGTTACCAGATTTATAATGTGTAGGTGTGCGTAAAAGTGAGGACTATATAATTAATTAGCAGTTTCCGTGTCTATAGATATAGGTAATATGAGTCAGATGAGGGTATTTTGTATCTACGCAATACTTTGTAATTTAATAAAAAGTAGGGATCAGATAACTACAAAATTTGGTGACATTACTGTTACCACCAAACTTATAAATTCACAAAAAATCTTAAATTAGAATATCTTTTACAAATATATTCATTTACTTAAAGATTGATTGTGTTTCAAATTTCATTCAATTTGAGTGTCATTTGATGCTTCATCAAGAACCATTAAATTTAGACCGTTATAATTATCATGAGTTATGTTATGGTGCACTCTATTGAATTCCTATTTCCAAAAGTCAAATGACCAAACTGATTTGCCCAACACGATCTACGTATTGAAATTATCCAAAGTACTAAATCTTACGATTTTTGAAACTTTTTAACTATTTTTTCAGATTTTTCAAAGATGGGTACTTTTTAACTATTATTAATTTTGATCCATCTTTTAAAAATAAAAAAATAGTTAAAAAATTCTAAAATTTGTCAAATTTGGTATTCCACCATATTTCAATATGTAGAATGTGTTGGTTCAATTAGATTTGGCATTTGAAGTTTAGTTTGTGAGATTTTGAAAACGGTAGTGCAAAAATCCTATGCACTGCAGTGCACCATAACATAACTCTAATTATCATACAAACGTGATAGTTCTTAATGAAGCCCAAAAAAATGGGGTCAGACATATTAACTTGATGCTTACTTTGGGCATATTTGGGGAATTTCTTTGTGGTTATGTGGGGGAGGTGGAATTTGTAGGGGGTGTTTTAGGATCTTGCCTTATGAACTCATTTTTTTTTTTTTAAATAAAATTTGAGTATATAGACAACAAATTTCATCTCGAAATTATAAGCTATAATGCACAATTTTTAAATCTTGTAATGAAACTATCATAACTAAGAACATCAAAAAGATATACCAAATATTGATATTCTTCAACTAAATTGTTTAAAAAAGAGGGGGAAAAAAATATACATCACTACAACAATCAAGGCTTGTAACATCGGTAAATTAGAGGCACCCCCCTATACCGCCCGAACGGAGCGAACTTTTTTGAGATTGAGTCGGCAAAGGTGGGATTATTATGACGGGCTCGTTATCGTCTCTGAGAATTCACGATTCCCTTTCTCCCAGCGCTAAAATATTTCAGTCGAGTCGGTGTTCCTCCGTCCAAACCCAAACTCAGCCGCTTCTCATCCAAATTTAGTAATTCCCTTTAGTAATTCGGACTAATTTCTGCCAGAGTGGCTGATTTTCAGTGCCGCGCTTTCTCCCTGTTTTCTCACTCGCCCCTTCTCCTTCCCGCCTTGCCGATCGAAGGAGCAAAGCTTCAGTGGAGCGAAGCCTGTTGAAGGAGCGAAGCTGGTAGCTTCAGTCCCCTCTCCTTCTCCCGCCTTGCTAACTGAAGGAGCGAAGCTCCTCAGTCCCTTCTCCTTCCGTCCTAATTCGCAGTTCCCACCTTGCCAACTGAAGGAGCCGAGCTTCAGTGGTGACCAATTGGGCGAGTTTCTTTCGTGCAAGGAGAAGCAATCTGAGGCTCTTATCTCCATTGCTAGTTCTCCTACCAAGCTCAAGCAACCTCTTATTTTGCTCTTTTTGTTGGGTGGTAAGTGTTAACCAGTAATTTGTATTCTTTCTGTCCTGAGTTTTCAGTGTGAGTGTTGGTTTAAAGTGAATAATCTCTCCAGAAGCAGCCTCGGTGTAGCAATTGGAAGAGGCAGGAGAGGAATTCTTAGGTACTAAATTGATTAAATTGAGTAGCTGTGTGATCAATTGAGAGGAATTTAATTGAATTAAGGAAAAACAGGAGATCAAAGTGGCGTTGATAATACCAATTTATATGTAGCAAGATACAAAAGGCCCTTAATTCTACTTGCCAATTTAAATGGTACTATATTTACAAAAGTAACATGCATATATTTTCTATAAGCTTATTCCTAATTTTTTTGCCTGCAGTAACGTGGAGTCTGGGGTGAAAGCAGCTATGGAAATGCAAACTGAACTTGGGAGGAGAAGCATGCCCAAATTCTTGAAACTGGAGTAATTTTTTTTTTTTAAAAAAAAAAAAAGGTTTTACACATCAGCACTTAAAGATTATTTGCTAATATTTTACTATAGCAACCATGATGAATAAAGGCTTCATTTCTTGTTTTTAGCAGGAAATAGCCAAGAAGGCAGCAATATTACTTTAAACAAAATTGACATTAGCACTAGAGGCTGCAAGGGTGATTCAAGTCAATAGAGCTGAAGGTACTATCTTTTTGTCTCAGTACCAATATGACCAGTACATTATTATATTTAAGAGTTATGTCTAGAAGAAGGAAGTTCACTAGAAGTTGCTAATGAAATTGGCGGTTCTTAATTCATAAACAAAAACAGGCTACCAAAACCACATAATCTTAATAATTCAATAGAAATCTAGGAAACAAACTGAAAATTTAGATAGATTCTTTCTCGGTGACAATCACTTCAACAACCTCTCGACCTTCTATATCACTTCGCACCAAACATGGTGCTTCAGTCATGTCAAATTCTGGAGGAACCACATGGATGTTTTCATGTGGATGCTTGCCCATATTAAAATAGTCTCTAGGTTTAGTTCTGACCGCTAGGGACCAAGCATCATCTTTTGGGTCAGCCACATAAAAAACTTGTTCTACTTGAGATGCAAACACAAATGGATCGTCAGAGACTTTTGCACCTGTCTCTATCAAATGATTGAAATTGACATAAGTATGGCCAAAATAATCACGTCTCATCCCCCTCTGATTGTGCACATTGACCCAATCACATTTGAAGAGTACTACCTTAAAGGAACCGTAGTAGTCAATCTCAAGCATCTCGTTTATCTTGCCATAGTAATGGACATCTCCAACTTCTGAAACATTGACGACTCCGCTATTTTGTGTCCTTTTTCCTCTTTCTCTTCTTTTTGTGTGGAACCTCCAACCGTTGATGGTAAACCCATTGAAGCGCTTGACATATTTATTAGGTCCTGCAGCAAGAGCCCAAGTTCTTTGTGGGAGATTGGTGCTGGAGAGTTGCATTGCCTAAAGGTACAAATTACATATCAGATTATATAATATTGAATCAGTAGAGCCAAAAAAAAAACAAAAAAGACATTAACTCAGTTGGTGAATTGTGGGCTGAACATTAATACCTTATTCTTGAACCATTGACTAAAGTCTTTGTCAACCAACTTGTTAATTTGCTGTTCAGAGAGACGGTTGTTCTTTTGCTTTTCCAAATCAATGAATTCCCTGAAATTGGTTAATAAAATTAATATTAATTCAATTAGTAAGTTAGATTATACTGTCCTATTGTGCTGGATGCTTAGATAGTCAGGTTCTTACTTGCGAAAATCCTCAATGTCATCACAATGTCGTAAAACATACCGGTGAGCTTGAATTAGTGCTTTGTTGTCCAGAATTTTGTTCTCTACTTTACCGATAGTCTCGCCTGCACTTTCAAACAAATATAGGTCTTGTTTTGCTTCTGATGGAGTTGGATTCCTCTTGGGCCTGTTGAACCTTGTATTTACCCCTTCTAAATATCTTGAACAGAATGTGAGACACTCATCTGCCTTATAACCCTCAGCCATAGACCCTTCAGAACGAGCTCTATTTCGCACATACGATTTTAGGCGCACAAAATATCTGTTTGTTAAAAAGAATTATAATTTTGATTAGTTGATTGTTAAAGGTACAAAAATTAATTTGAAATACAAGTTGCCTTTTCATGTCCCAAACCAGTGTAAGACAAGTTGCCTTTTCATGTGTGATGCTTACTCATATCCATCTCCAGCATCTCCAGTATCATCATCATCCTAAATTAAGACAATAGTCAACAGTTTAACTTTGGAATAATCCCATAAACACTGATCAAAATTATTTTATTTAACTGGAAAAAAAAGTTTGCAGCAAATTACCTCTTGAGACAATTGCTGAAGAACATACTTCTCCAGCCTACCCAAACGTTTCTGTAATTTGCTGATTATCTTTTGGTGGCGTTTCTTCACAATCCTCATGCTTTTATCACATCCTGCTTGACCCTTTTTGAGTTGAGTAATCTCATTTTCGTACCGCTTCATCTTTTTGTTGGCTATCCTTTTTCCTTTCATCAATTTGGATATGCTCTTTCTAAGACTTTTAATAAGCTCGTTATTATTCTCTCTAGCCAAAAACTCGCTCGATTTAGAATACTTAATGCCAAAGTAATCACGTGGTTTGGGACCCATACCAAGACCCCTGACCCTACCCCCATGTTCTGGCCCCCAAACCTGTTTGTAAACATCTTCAACAACACAAGACCCATCCCCATTTTCTTGCGTTAATGTCTCCTTCAACTGTCTTGCCTCCTCCTACAGATATCAAACATCAAACAACATTAATTTAAGAACAAAATTGCAATCCTAATTAACGTACGTTAAACAATGGTACAAAGTATATAAAAAGAAGAAACCATCTTTTGCATTGATGCTTCATTGACAAAGGAGCCATCGTTCCTCTTGTGAGATACCTCAAAAAACTCCAACCGATCCGGAAGTACACCACTTTCAGCCTCCTATATATACCAAATAAAGGAGGAACAGATAAGTACAATATAAAATGGTCAACATGTTAAACAGCTTCAAGTATTAAAAATTGAATTTGAATCAATCGGACAAATAATGTATTACCATTTCCTTCCTCTTTCTTGCGAAGCTTTTCCTCCCAAGTGTGTGAGGAAACTGATTCTTTAAAGCATTTTGCTTGTTAATCTCACATTGTTTCTACAAATGAGCAAAGTAGATTAGTTACAGCTTGTAAGTAGTGATCATATGGTCAATCTATGTTATAGAAGATATGCCATAATAAAGATGTACCTTTTTATCATTGGAACTCCAATCTGATATCAAGATATTCCAATGTTCGGGGTGCACCTCCTTAGGGACATTGTTCCTTGCTTCAGTCAATGTTTTGAATTTCATAAAAATCTTCTTCAGAGATGCTTTGTAAGTTCTCCATGCCTTATTGAGTTTCTCTAACACCCAAATGTGCATTTCAGTTGGGAACAAAAATTTACTCTACAATAATAATTGGGTAAATTAGTTAGACATCCATAGAACAAGTTCAAAATTACTGACAACGAAGACAAAAACATAATCACCTCGACATGGTTGATCATAAGCTTCTTGTATGTATCAAATGCGGGATTGTCCCAAGTCGAAATGCTCAAAGGAGCAAAAGTATCCTTTTTAGCTACATTAGAAAGAAATGAGCTTAGGAGCGATGCAGCTTTCGTATAAGGGGCTTTAAGCGCTTCATCATAAGGCACTATTACTTTCTCTCCCATCAATAAGCCATACACTGTAGCAACTGTAGGTTTCTTATTCAGCTCTTGTTCACTACCATCAGGGTCTACCATGATAAAATTAAGAAAGATATTAGAGAACATGATAACTTACTATTTATGTTTGTGCAATGTCAACACTAAATTATTAAAATATGAATAGCTTACACATGATCCATATGATGTCTTTTTCTTTCTTCTTTGTCACAGAATCTACAGTTTCTGGTTCATCTTCATCTTCTGAATAGATGGTACCGGTAGTATCTTCATCACGTGGAGGTGCCTCATCTTCCATCACATAGGTTTCAACTTCTGCTTCAAGTTGAGAATTGCGAACTTCTTCTTCCAAATCACGTAGTACCACAGCAGAACTATTCTTCCGACCCATTGTTACAAAAAAAACTCACTACGTATGGTGGTTTTTGGTTTGACAGGAAGAGACTACCAAGGTTTGTTAAATATATAGGATGTGATGCCCTCATTATTGAGACAATCTATGGCGGAATTGAAGGATCAATCCAAAATTTGTAACATAAATACATTCGTTCTGGAAAAATTCAGAGGAAAAAAATCAGTAACCTTCCCAATTTTACTGTGAAAATTGGCGCGCAACAGAAGAATTGGCGAGTGACAGAAGAAATTGGCGCGCGACTGAAAAAATTGGCGGGTGAGAGCACAATTTGGGTTCCGTCGTGCCACCATTTCTGTTGATATCTTTCCATTTGGGGAGAAATCGGAATCCAAAAGGTTCATATTTTGGTTGATGCCGGCGGCTCCAACATCACAGCACGGAGATGTATAA
Source organism: Cyperus esculentus (assembly GCA_030179965.1). Lineage (NCBI taxonomy): Eukaryota > Viridiplantae > Streptophyta > Magnoliopsida > Poales > Cyperaceae > Cyperus > Cyperus esculentus. The sequence continues at coordinate 1,741,930 of JASGLE010000014.1, read as the reverse complement.
CCTACAATCCTTCTTAGCTTATTAACATCCGGACTACAGGCCGAGTGAATAATCCGAACTACAGGCCGACTGAAATAATGACATGTGGGTCCAAAAAGTCAGTGAAATGGTTCAATATTAAAAAAAGAGGACCGAACCACAGAACAAAACAAAACAAGAATCTTAATTATTAATTGGGCATCGTTACGTTATATGAGTGCGATTTAATTACTTCATCATATTATTTATGTATTTTGTTTGCCAAATTAGAAGACAAATCATTTTAGTTATAACCAAAACTTATAGTATGGAATTTGAAATACATTTATAAGATGAGGAGGGATCTAATAACCATGATTAGTGATGCTAATGGTAACCATTTTATTATTTATATATAAATTGGTAAATCTAAATCATTAGATGTATTCTAAATCATCTCAATAACATGTACAAAAAAAAATGATAAAATTTAAACATCGTTTCGATAGTTATCAAGAGATGAAAAAAAATAAAACTGGAACCGTTGATTTTTGTTAATACTTGATGAATATGTAAATAAAATAAAAAAAATATAATTTCTTTTAAATTTTTAATACATAATTGATATATACAATTTATTATGTCAATTACTTTTTGTTATGGAAGGGTTTAAAATATAGTTATTTAAGATTTAATTTCATAGTCACTGATCAGTCACCAAAAACATAATTATTTGAGCCCTCCTCTTATAAGATGAGATATGTCCCCTTCAGTGACATAATTATGTAACTTATGTCTTCTTTTAAATTCTTCACATCTAAATGTTGTGGGATACAAGAAACTTTCAATTTATTTAAGACATAATTATGTAAGTTTAATTATATGTCTATCAATTAAGTTTAACATGAACTCAAAATCATTTATTCTTGGCTCATGCATATACTTGACTCAAAGCACTTCACATCTATTCAGAGCATCCATCTATAGTTACAATTATATGTCTATTAGATTTATATTGAACTCAAAATCATTTATGGCTGACTTGTGCATTATCATTTCAATAAGGTATATTATCTTGCTATTATTTGAAATGTCAACTTATGTTTAATCATTATCAAGATTGTTAAGATAATGAATTATCAATTATCATATCACAAAACATCATTAGATCGCCAACTCATGACACATGTCTATGCTCATGACACATTTGCTTTTACATGATAATCAAGCATGTTAGAGCATCAATTTATATATTTAATGTATGTCAATAAAATTTTATCTTGAACAATTAGATGATCATGATAATTAAGCATGTCTATACTCATGACCCTTCTTTTTAAGATTAGATGATCATGATATATCTTTTAGACACAATTGAGTGCACATAATTATAAGATTGAGGCTATTATACTATTAATAGTACAGATTGCTTCGTACTATAGACTCATACCTCTAATTTCAAAATATTAATTGTCGATCCAAACCGTTCATTATGGTCTTCATAAACAATTTTTACTTGTAAACCAAATTTTATATTTTTTATAATTTGTTTAGTGTTTTGTTTAGTTATTTTAAAATGTCACCTATTTAGATGGCTTATAATGTTTTAATCAAGTAACTTTTAAAAATATCTTAAAAATAGTAAAAAGTTATTTAAAATTTTAAAATTTGGTTTACAAGTTAAATTGGATATAAAGATCATAATAAATTGTTTGAATCGACTATTAATATTTTTAAATTGGAGATCATAGTAGCATTAGCTTACTTTCATTGTACCTTTTGCATATTCATTGATGATAACATTATAAAAGAAATAATCATGGTACTATCATTTGACACGTAAACTAATTATAATAGTATTTGTCAATTTTTATTAAATCGATGATAATATCATGAGTGTATATGTCATCTATACATCAACAATAACTGAAATACCAAATCACTTAGTAGAACAATTAACATACATCAAATTAATTTAATAAGTTAGAAATGAATGATGTATGCATCATGTTAATTATGTGTAAAAATGTTTCATAAAATTTGTAGATTTTACGGTTTAATTGGAATGATAATTGTGGGCATGCCCTTCAATCCTGATTAATGCGGTATCAGAATTGGGAATAACAAATTAATGATCACATTAATGAGATTAAATCTCCCGTGATATCTCTTGCTTGCTCCCCAGTCCCCTCTGCCCTCTCCCCAATACCAGTTTTATTTGCTTTTCATTTCTCCAATCCAATTTCCAACCCAGGAAACAAATCCCTTCCACGATTCTCTCTTCATTTTTCCTCTTCTCTATAGCGCCGCCTCTCCTCACGCTCCTCATCCCTCTGTCAGGCCAGAGCGTCACCGGATCGCGCGATTCAACGCGACGCGGCTAGCACTATCTTCTCTTCCTTGTTCATCTTCTCCTTCTCTTCCTTGTTCATTTAGTCTGTTTGATGTTTTTTGTTCCTTTTATTTTTTATGGCTTGCTTACTAACATAGCTGCCGTTTGTTGTGTGAAGGGATTTTATGCTGAACAACTTAACTGGATCTATTCCAAAGGAGATGGGCAACATCACATATCCAAAGCTTTTGTGAGTATTTTTTCCTGAATACATCACATACCCAATACCAGCAACTTTTATGAACTTGACTGAAGCAAAGCACCAGTAAGTATGTTCTTTTTACCAGTAAAATCTGCTTCTTCTTATTAGCTATTTTCAAGATGATTTTCTATAATTTTAACATAAAAATAATATGTGGATTAAGGTTTATAGTACTAATTTTTTATAATTTTCAATCAGGTTATTGGTGTAGCAACATTTTGGATCTCCTATGTACCCATGGATGGTGACTGACTTACAGGTAATTTGGATAGTCGGATGATGTGGACTCATTTACTGTTGAATGATTTACAAGTATTTGATTAACGCTCTTGATGTATGCATCTCATTTACCAGTATTTTAAACAAAGTTTCATTTCTATTATACTTAAAGAACTTATAATTGAAATCGTTTTTTGGTTCAGTTATTGATCTAAGGGGCCTGAGCAAAGGGATGTTGGTCTATGGTGGAAAAATCAGAGGTCAGGTACCTTTTCTTTTATTACAACTTATAGAAAATGGTTATTTCTCACTGGTTTGGATGTCTTGTCCCTATTGGCAATTATTTGTATGATTGACATTTTATTAATTTTTGGTTTTGTTTTTCTACAATTTCAGGTTAGCGTGGTAATTGGCATGCCTTGGTGGTTTATTTCATATGGAGATCATTAGGACATTTTTTAATATTCGAATGTTGTTTGTATAGCAAGTAGAATATATATATGATTGTATTTGTTGTTTGAATCATATTAATACTTGAATGTAAGCCTACGCAATCTTATTGTATAGCAATATTATTATTTCGTATGTTTTTTGTGTTGCCCTGAATTGAAATTTTAATTTAAAAAAAATTATTTTAAATGTGTACATTTATTCATTAATGTCCTCATTAATTTAAGCACATGTGTTGTAATAATTAATTATAGGCGTGCTGTAATGATTAATTATAGGCGTAAATTTAGGCCCTATTTATTTGATTTTATCATTATATAGAGACGGTTCATTAATTTCATATCATGTTGAGTAAGTACGGTTGAAATGTTGTAACAAAGTTTCCAGTGACGCAGTTGCCGTCTCTAACAACTGAAATTATGGACGGTTAAAAGTTCCACTAAAGACGATATGACTGTCCTTAAATGATCTCATTTAGTCGGAGTTGGCGTCTCTAATCAACAAAATTAGAGAACAATTTTTTACCTCACGAGATTTAGTTATGACGCCTAAATCGTACTTAGAATCTTCTATATCGACGGGTTCACCATCTCTAAAATTTAGATTTATGGACGACCAATCCGTCTATATGTTTGATTAAGGCGTCTTAGCAACAATGACATAGAGACGGTCCAAGTGTCCCAATGGTTAATTCTTAGGGACGGTCCAGTTGTTGCAAAGATAAATTTCTTGAGACGGTTATTTGACCGCCTCAATATTTCTTTGAAACGGTAATTATAACAACGGCCATGAGACGGATATATAACCGTCCCTACATTTCTGTTGCGGCAGACTTAACCGCCCGTACACACTCAAATAGCCATCTCTACAAGCCTTGTTTGTAGTAGTGCATCCAATATATATCTTTTCTTTCTTTCTTTTATTTTTTCCCCGAAGTGTCCTTAATAAATGTCTCCATTGATCCACATCGTTATAAAATTTGAGGTACAAATTATAAAATTTATTAATTTTCTTTTATAAAATATTACAATAGGTGGATGTGTGGAAAGTTATCAGTGAGGACTATAAATAGTTTCCGTGTCAATAGATATAGGTAATACGAGTCGGATGAGGGTATTTTGTATCTATACAATACTAAGTAATTTAATAAATTAACAAAAAGCAATTTCTACTAAATTGTGTGGCTTCATGTTAGCAATTTGGGTCATTTTTCGGCTTGGATTGGATATAGATACTACTTATGTATTCCTTCGATTGCTATTTTTTTTTTTTTTTAAAACCAACGATTAGAATTTCGGGCAAGCTAACTTTAAACCTTTGTGGGGTAGCAACAACATAAAAAAATAAAAAGCGAATCATACGTAACATAAACATCAAGTGTCCACTGAAATGAAATTACTGTCCATACGTTCGTCTATAGAGTACAAATTTTGTAACAGTTATACTCAATTTTATAATAATTACATCCAATTTGTAACATTAAACACTGATGTTTGGTAGTACGCTATAAGATAATGAGTAGTACCTAGTGTCTACTATGGACACAATGAATGTGTCCATAGTAGACACAAAGGGGGTGTAAATGACCCTACATGTTACCAATACACCCTCACATGTATTTACTATGGACATATCCATGGACACTTAATGTTTCCGTAAGATAATATTTCAATTTCAGTCAACACAAAGAGACGAAGAAATAATGCGGTACCGGTACGCTGATATATTTTGACTTGTGCTGCATCTGATGACCAATTAGTGTGAAAGCTTCATGATTCTATTATTAAATAGTGCACCCTTGTAATGTACTATTTTCCTTTCCACAAAGAAAGGGAAGGGTGGTACGTTAAATAAATAGTGCACCCTTATGTAACCAATGACATTCAATTCGGTTCCTTCAAAAAAAAAAAAAAAAAAAAAAAAATTCAATTCGGTGCTGTAATAAGTGAAGACTCTGAAGTCTGCACTGCACGTAGGAACTGAAGATTCTTTTTTGTTTGGGTTGGTACGTTTACTTTAGCACACAAGAGTTGTTGACTTGTTATAGCCATGCATAGTGGAGTGGTTTTTTTTTTTTTTTTGAGAAATATAGAGGAGTGGTCAGTCACTGGTCAAAAATAGTAAAAGTAGCTATAACTTTTTGTGTGTCTAGTCAGTTCATGATCCCACCAAGGCACCAAGCAATATCTAAGGAAGTGTTCTTTTGCCCTTGGTAGAGCTGGCAGAACCCAACCTGACCCTACCCGATCCAACCCGACATGACCCGAAACCGACCTGACCTGAGATCAAATAGTATCAAGTCCAACTCAAATCAACATACGATCCAAAAAAAGTTGATATTAAAATTGATCCGACCTGACCCGCCCATCACCAACCTGACCTGACCAGGGGCGGAGCTAGGGGGTGGACACATGGGGGTGCTAAGCACCCCCATGATTTTGCAATTTAAAGGAATATATGTCATTTTTCTATATAATTTGGTCAGTAATTCTCGTTTGGCCCCCTATAATTGATGAATATATAGTTTTGTACTGCTAAGCACCCCCCATTTCACAACTCTGGCTCTACCCCTGAACCTGACCTGAGATATTTTAGAAGGTCAAACTGACCCGACCCACCCGACCTGAACCCGAACCCGAACCCGACCCACCTGCCTGATTTGCCACCTCTAGCCCTTGATATGGTAAGTAGGCTAATATCTTTCGAATGTTACTTCATTTTCTTCTTATCTATACGGCGGCCAACTTGATATTGCCAAATAATTAATTAAAACCAAAAAAGTGCCAACCAGTCATTAAATATATATGGTGCTCCTGCCATGGAATAATATTATAATGAGGAGGGATCCATTGACAATGGATAACTTGACAATCTTGACAATCCCACTTTTTAAAAATTTATAAAAAATCATAAAAAATCTTAAAAATAGAAAAAAGTTCACGGAAGTATTGCTTAACTTATAGATTGATTATGTATCCGATTATATTCAATTTAAACAACATTTGATAGCTCTTTAAAGATCCATTAAATTATAACCGTTGAAAAGTGCACAAAAATTTGATAAGTCATTAAACGATGTTCAAATTGATTGAAATTTGAAACACTATCAATCTATAAGTCAAGTAATACATCTATAAATCATTTTTTATTTTTAAGATTTTTTTATGATTTTTATAAATTTTTTAAAAGAGAGATTGTCAAGTTATCCATTGTCAATGGATCCCTCCTCTATTATAATTGGCACTATATACATACAGATAAGCTACAATTATATTATATCCGTTTGCATAATAAAAGAGCAAAGAAATTAATACGCATTAGCTTAAAGTTGTTCAAAAGAACAATGCAACCTTCTTTCTGGTTATAGAATAACAAGTTAACAACAGCCCCCGTTTTATTTAAACGAATATCCAAATCTAGCTTCAGGTTCAGGATAAGATCATGCCTATATATTAATTAATTTATATTTATTAATTTCTTTTAATTATCAGACACTTTCAATAGACACCAACCAAATTGATGAACTACAAGTACAAGCACAACACAATCGTTATAAAGATAATTAATAAATAAATCTACATGATATATATATAAGATTGAGAAAGATACTAAAAGGACAATGATGAGGCAGTGATGTCATATATATATAGGACCCCATGCATGCAATTAAGATGCAAAAACCAACCAACCAACCTAACGTACAAAGTCGACCATGGATTCATGCCAACTCCAACCGGATACATGGTATCAGACTATCGGTATCAGGCTAGTTATGAGCTCGATATATACGTCTCTGGGGAATTCACATCAGCTGCCATAGTTTTCTATGGCACCAGCGTGCCATAGTTTCTTTTGAGTCTATGCACATATATAGGATCCACAATAAAATAACACTATTTTTAAAATATGGACCGTTTAAATTGATTCAACGGCCCGTTTTAACTATGGCACAATCCTCATGAGAACTAACTTATAGGCCTTCAAAAATGTAAATATTTTCTCTTCTTTTTCTTTGATTCTTTCACTTGTTGTTGCCATCACTCGAGTAGGTGACTGACTTACTGTTGTTTGTTTGATTCGCTGAGAAACTGACTAACTTGAGTTTCTTCGAAAGACAACGACGCCTAACAACATGATGATCACGTTAATTATGGAATCAAGTTGTCTTTCCTCAAAAAAAAAAAAAAAAAAAAAAAAAGAATCAATGCACCGACAAGAATCGATACCCTGAAGCTAAAATTAAAAAAGAATTACAAGTGGAAGTAAAATTTCTGTATGTGAAAAAAAGGATTCAAGCATGAGTGCACGTAGATACTATAATTTTGTTGATATTTTATATTGTATTGCCTTTGGCTTTTCCTTGAAATTTGCAAGTATAATACAGGATGACAGAACTTCAATCACAGTTAAGATCTTTCAAATATACCATTTTCTTAACCACAACACAACACAACACAATCAGTACAGGGACATTGATCCAATATTGCACGTCCAACAGCACTGAATTTAGGCTTCATTATTGGTTAATAGGCAAAAAAAAAAAAAAAAAATCACACTCTTGGAGAACGCCAACGGGACTTAATTACACAAAAGGAAGCGATGCAAAGCACAAAGAAAAAATATAATACGTACGGTCGAAAGACCAGCTGAATGCTTCCTATTTTGATCCAGGAATTAATGCATATCATGTTTTTACATATGACCACACAATGCTAGCTACAGCATGATACACTTTGTAAACCAGTCTAGATCAGTAGAGTAGCAAGTCACAAACAATATAAACAAGGCAATAACCAAGTAACGAAAGCGAGAAGGAGAGATGTACACACATACCGTCTTGCCGCGGTCGATGAGGAGAAAAGAGGAGGGTTCCAATGCCTTTATTTTTTGTGCTTCCATCATGCTTCTACTTTTTAAATTCCAAATAACTCAAAATTTAAAACTCATTTTTCAAAACAAAACCGTTAGATTTGATCAATATGATATTCTCTATGTGCACATAACAAATTTTTTCACTTTTTTGTTTTATTTTATATAAATCAATGAGTTATAAAAATCAGCGTCTAGAAATTACTCAAATTAGTATATTTTTTTGAAGTCGTTGATGTCAAACAAAATAATATATAAATTTGATAATTTTTTACATATAAATAAATGAAAGGATAAAGATTAAATCTAACGGTTTTGTTTTGAAAAATGAGTTTTAAATTTTGAGTTATTTGGAATTTAAAAAGTGGAGGCACAATGGAGGTACAAAAAATAAAGGCATTGGAACCCTCCTCACGAGGAAATAACAGTTCGGGCTCGACCGCTTCATATTTCTTGCAAAATAACAGTTCGGGCTCAGGCCTTGGACCTTTGTAGTTTGTACGTTAGGTTGGTTGTTGGCTTGTTGCTGCATGGGGTCCTATATATGACATCACTGCCTCATCATTGTCTATTTAGAATCTTTCTCAATCTTATATATATATCATGTAGATTTATTTACTTATTTAATTGATCATCTTTATAACGATTGTGTTGTACTTGTACTTGTAGTTCATTAATTTGGTTGGTGTCTATTGAAAGTGCCTGATAAGAAATAAATAAATATAAATTAATATAAGAGCATGCATGATCTTATCCTGAACCTGAAGCTAGATCGATTTAGATCGTTTAAATAAAACGGGGCTGTTGTTAATTAACTTGTTATATATTCTATAACCAGAAAGAAGGTTGCATTGTTCTATAATTTTAACAACTTTAAGCTAGCTAATGCGTATTTCTTTGCTCTTTTATTATGCAAACTGATATAATAATATAATTGTAGCTTATCTGTATGTATATAGAGGAGGGATTCCTTGACAATTCTTATATTGACAATTTTGATAATGGAACATTTCAAAAATTTGTAAAAATTTATATAAATTCTCAAAAATAGAAAAAAGTTCACGGAAGTATTTTTTAGCTTATAGATTGATTATGTTTCCGATTATATTCAATTTAAATTATATTTGATAGCCCTTATAATATCCGTTAAATTACAACCGTTAAAAAATATACAAAATTTTGATAAGTTATCAAACGATGTTCAAATTGATTGAAATTTTAAACACTATCAATTTACAAGTTAAATAATGCATTCATAATTTTTTTTTTCATTTTTAAGATTTTTTATGAATTTCTATAAATTTTTAAAATGTTCAATTGTCAAGATTGTCAAGATAAGCATTGTCAAGCGATCCCTCCTCATATATTTAATGATTGGTTGGCACACTTTTTTGGCTTAAGTTAATTAATTATTTGCTAATATCAAGTTGCATGACCTCCGTATAGATAAGAAGAAAATAAATTAAGAGTAATACCTAGTGTCTATAGGTTACATTTCGAAATGTATCTGTTATATTTCAGATTGTGTTCGTTACATCATGTACATGTCTATGAACATATATATAGACAGTTTGTAAATAGACGCAAGATGTTAATTAGCAAGGGCAAAAGAAGTTTCCCAAGATATTGCTTGGTGTTGGTGGGATCATGATATCATGAAGACATGAACTGACTAGACACACAATAAAGTTATAGCTCCTTTTACTATTTTTGACCTGTGACTGACCACTCCTCTATCTCTATGCATGGCTATAACAAGTTAACAACTCCTTTCTCTATGCTAAACTAAACCAACCAACCCAAACAAAAAGGAATCTTCAGTTCGTGCAGACTTCAGAGTCTTCAGTTCACTTATTACAGCACCGAATTGAATTTTTTTTTTTTTTTGAAGGAACCGAATTGAATGTTTTTTTTTTTTGCCGAACCGAATTGAATGTCATTGGTTACCTAAGGGTGCACCTGGGTAGCACGGACACCCCTAGGAGCAAGCCGCACCCGTGTCAGACGCGTGTCGGACACCGACACTCGTACGACACGCGCTTGACACGGTCAAACCTGACACGCGACACGGTCAAGACTAAGACACGTGGTGGACACGCGGTGGACACGCGGTGGACACTTATTCTAGCGGATCATGCTCTGTCATATATTCCCACAACTGCATACTTCTTAAGAATTAATTAATTATTAAAGATAGGTACTTACATGGTGCAGCGACTTATATGCCTAAAGTAAGGTTTGACCATACTTGATATAGGTTGTGGGAATTTTTAAGAATGTGGTTGGGTTCTGCCTTCGAGGCTTCCAGCTTAATGTCAGGACGTGATTCAAACTTGGGTATTATGAGAAAATAAACCGACAAATTTTCATCCGAGCTAAATTTTGTTTCTATTTAAATTTAAGTGTTCAGCGAATACATCTATATTCCTTTATACAAACTGTAAATTAATCGTGTCCAGTACCGTGTCGTGTCTACCATTTTTTAAAAATACCGTGTCGTACCGTGTCGGACACGACTCTCATGTCCATATCCGTGCAACATAGGGGTGCACTATTTAATTTTTTTTTTTTTTTTTTTTTGACAAAGTGATTCATTCATCACCCCCACCCTTCCCTTTCTTTGTGGAAAGGAAAATAGTACATTACAAGGGTGAACTATTTAATAATAGAATCATGAAGCTGTCACACTAATTGGTCAATAGGAGCAGCACAAGTCAAATATATCAGCGTACCGGTCCGGTACCGCACTGACTCGGGTCGCCTTGTGTTGCATGGGCCTATGTGACTATATATATGTCTGCATTATTTCTTCGTCTCTTTGAGTTGACTGGAAATTAAATATTTCATAATGCATAGGCAACACGATATTTCAGTTTTGTGATATTATTCATAAACACATATTTCAAAATTTGGCAATTCCAATATAATGCAAAATTTCATTTTCGATTTTTATACTTAATTAGTTGATTCAAAATAAAATAAACAAATAAAATAAGAGAAATTATCTTTGCCCCCTTATAGCATCTCCAAGAGATCCCTAATAATTTATTCCCAATATGATCATATTGGCAGCTGCTCTAAACTTTTGGAATCAAAATTATACTTTAAACTCCAAGGGTTTCCTTAAAGATGGATCCCAATAAATTTAAAATAGGCCACATCACTGGGCCTGGCCAGTCAAACAGCGGAGAGGGAATGGGAGGATTATTGGGATTGCGGAGGGAGTGCCTAAAAATAGCTAATATTGGCTTCAATTTGGGGATAGCGCAAAAATTGGGAAGGGCTTGGGGCTTCTGTTGAAGCCCGATTTTTGTCATTAATTCTCAATAATTGGTTTTAGGAATGGTTTAAGGATGCTCTTGGAGATGCTCTTAACTATCCCCTTATCCATCCCCCAAACTAAATTAGTAATATTTTCTCTTTCTTTCTCATACTCTCATAAATTTTGAGTGAATTTTTTTTATTCTTGATATTTTTATTATATATATTGAGGATGTGAATCGCAACCGGTAAAAGTGATTTGTTGTATTTAAAAAAAGAGTTTTTAATTAAAAATGTATTGAGGTGCGGTTAAGGAGATTTTTTAAGGGGTGCAGTTATCAACTCCCATCCCTATTAATAATAAAAGGAGGAGTTGATTTGGAAACCCAAATAACTATTTGTCCATATTGATTTTGGACCGTTGGATATATCAATCTGTTTTTATCTATGTCGTTGATCAAATATTTGATGATTCAATCTTGAGTTCAATACTTGAGCCGTACCAAAATCCAATCCAATTAATGCATTAATTGTCTTTTCTGAAAAAAAAGAAATGAAACCGTGTATATGACATGGGGAATGGGATACTGGGCTAGAAAGACGCATCAGTTGAATTAAGTTGGTTTTTAGGACAACGCGTCCTGTGTAGTTTTAACTAAAATTTAAAGTTTATAAATAGGAAATTATATTACTTAGGAATCAGGAGTCGACAATAATTATTCACGTAGATGTTTGATTATGGATTAACATTTTTAGGTGCCCCCGTTATACATAATATAACATATATCAAAATTATATAAGTTCCAAAAATAGTACAAATCTCATTTTAGATTTTGTTATTAAATTGATTAATTCAGAAAAATAAGATAAAATAAAATAAATTAAAGGTGTCATATGTTACAATATCATTTCAACATTGAAAATATTCATATCAATAAACTTTTATTAAATATAAGATCCGTTGCAACGCACGGGCAAGATGCTAGTAAAATAATATAGAAGTGACGGATGAGCTGCAAGGTTTCTCTGTAGAAGTCTCAATTCAGTTTTATGCGGTAATACAGTGTTTGTATGATAATCGAAAAACAAAACTGAATTGGGACTTCTCATATTTCCAAATATCAAATGGCCAATTTAATTTTCCCAATACATCAATCTACATATTGAAATCACGCAAAAAATCAAATTTCATAAATTTTATAATTTTCTAACTACTTTTTTTTCGGATTTTGTAAAATAAATAAAAAAATCAAGAAAAAAGTAAATTACATGCACAGAGTCTATTTTACAGAGACAAGCCTATAAATATATATCCTTCTGATTCCAACCGAAACATAATATTTTCATCTTTCAAGTTCCGGAAGCCATTTGATGGAAACTGCCTCTGATCTCCAATTTCTCTATGCATGTTAAATGAGGCCAGCTGAAGCTCCAAGTGTAGCATTAGTAAATCTATATATATATGTATATCATCAGATGCTTTTCAAGATTTCTCTTCTAACAACTTCATGTCTGAATCTTGGAGCTCAACAAACTTCCCGAGCCTGCATATTTAGCAATGAAGTACTATAAGCTTCCGTACTACAATAAGTGTTACCAGAAAGCTACCCCCACACAAACCCGTTTGAAACATGATAATTTATTAGAAAGCTGTAACCAGACCAGTTTAACCCTTCCGCACAAACCTTAAAATGATTCAACTCCCCATTTCTTCTTTCACCGATCAACAGGAGATTCGAACATAAATCTTATAGCAAAGCAACTTTAATATTTCTTAGATTCTTTTACACTACTATTAAGTACTAGAGCTGTGAATCGGGTGACTTGCATGTTTCAGACAAGAATAAACAAAGAATAGACAACATATTATAATTGTACTATATTGATATGACATCTTTCAGAAAACATATACTCTATAGTCAAAACTCATCTGAATTTATAAATATAAGAATGCAGTTACATCACCCATCAGTTAAAGGGTCCATTATATTTTAGATAATTTTCTGGTAACCCATGGAAGATTCCTCAGATAATAAAACTGAATTGGAAAGTATTGTAGATGTGACAGCTAGTTTTGACAGAAGACCTATCAAATATGGCTCATTTTGACACACGAATGATGCATTAGATGATTTTGAAATCAGTGGTACAATCACCCAATCAAAATTCAGATTTCACATCATTTTGATGGAAGTCTATCTGTGAGCTGTAAAATCTACAATCTGGTATTTCTAATTTTAAAAAAATAAAAAAATTAAAAACCAATGTTCAATATCATTTTGTCAATATTAGGACTGACTGTATCCTGACAATTGATTATCAAGTGATAGAAAATTTCTTGTCAAAAAGGAAAAGCCAACTAATTATAATTTGGGCATATAGATTTAACTCTCAAGCTATATCAGTTGCTATTTTTTGGATTATAAGAGTGCCTGTAACTTTACCAAGTCATTGGACAACAATGAAGCAGAAGGGCAAACTGAAGGCTAAATCTGGTTCACTATTGCTAACAATGGACTAGTTCTCCTAACTGTAATACATCAGCTGAGAGAAACTTTTCATATTGATGTCAAAGGAAAAGGAAAATCTAACCAACATGGAACTTGGATCTGAACATCTGTCATGACCTCTAAAGCAACATTATTTCAGTAGCTGTGATGCCCTGAATGGGATACTGTATAAACTTTAACCAGTAAGTAGTACTATTATAACCACTGGTAGGAACTAATATATGTACCAATAGAACAACTAGAAAAAAACATATAAATTTTCTTTACAAAATGAATAGGAAGTATAGCATATAGCAGTACCCCAAATCTGAAGGAAGCCTGAATCGTCCAATCCGTATTCTCTTCAAGGAATATAGCTACATAGAAGCAAGATGAAATCAGTTGGAGAAAGTACGACTAAGATATTATCTGGCTGTGTTCTTTCCTTTTCTGTTTACTTTATCGCATTTCTTTGTGAAGCGTGGGGGATATAAAACAAAGCATACCTCAAGTCCTGCATTTTTTACAAGCTCCCTTACTTCATGATTTCTTCCTTCATGAACCTATGAAGCAACGGCAATCATAGTTGTTACCTATGATTCAAAGTTCATATATGCCCGTACCAAAATTAACCAACTACACAATTTTCTAATTTTAGTTCCACATGATCCTCTTTTTTTTGATAAAAGTGAAGTACTCCACCGATTTCATTGAAATCATATAGTTTGACATGACGTTATAAGTTCACTGAGACCCAAGTCAATCCTAAAAATTTGGTAAATGGAATTCCACACTAATTATCTAACACCTGGTCAGGAACTGGATGAAAGAAAACATACCACTACTTTAATTCTTGGTTTTGAAGCATTGCCTTGAGCAGGCAACAACTCAACAATATCAGGTACACATTTTACACCTTCGATCAAAGTTCCTTCACTTATAGCTATGAGATGTCGCCTATTTACCACACCATTTATTGTTGCGATGTATCTACAACAGAAAAATAAAACTGGATAATATAATGAAGGACTGTAATTTTAGATCTGATTTAGTCAAAAGAGATAACATACTCTTTGGTTATCTGAGAAGAAGGATGAGAAAGCCGTTGAGCAAAGTCACCTGTCCAGGAAGTATAGTGTAATTAAATTTGGCAGTTGTGGCGATATAATATGTGAAAAAGGATGATAGAATAGTAATCAAAATATGATGTACCATCATTTGTGACTATGATAAGGCCGGTGGTGGCAACATCTAGGCGACCAACTGTAAATAAACGAGGTTTCGGTATCCCTGGATGCTTTTTATGCTAAATGAAAGAAACAGGAAAAATAACAAGAGTTATACAAATATATGATGGATAAAGTGAAAGTCTGGTCAGAAGAGCATTCGGTTTTTGCAAAAAATAATTCTGATTTAATTGGAATTATGTAATTAAAAAGATGTCGTTATATTTTAACTAGCAGAAATGTGCAATTAGCAAATTATTCCAATTTCCAACTTTATTTTCCCCAAGCAAAGCTGCCAATAAGACTAGTTTTCATATTACAAGGCACATACCCAACCTTTCATGTACTCATCAAATAAAGTAACAATTGACTTTGGTTCTTCACCGCATGAGCAGATATACCTGCAAGACATTTGAGATTAAATTTCAACACAATAATTTACAAAATAATAAAACAAAAGGGTGTGATAAGTTGCTGAAGTACCCTTTTGGCTTGTTAAGAGCAAAATATAGCTTCTTGGGTAGTCTTTTGGGGAGGCGATTTCCATTGACATAGATCGAGTCCTTCCAAACATCAACCCTTGTCTGTAACGAACCCCCAGAATAAGATATACGCTAAATTTGCAAAGATAGAAAACTATAATATCCAATAATGCCTTTGTCCCTTCATTATAATTGTACCTGAGGTGCGGTACAAACACTCCCATTAACAGTCACTTTCCCTTGGAATATGAGTTCATCACTACTTCTCCTTGAAGCCACTACAACAACAACAACAACACACATCTGAATTAGTAGTTTTAATGCAATATTAATTTATGGCTAATTCTGCTATGGATCGGATGGTCATGATATATCTTTCAGATACAATTAAATTAAAGAGAAATGTTTGATAACAACCACTCAAGGTTACTTAGCCGATCCATAGCATATATAACCCCTCTTAATTTATATAAAGATATAACAAATTTTAACTCAATTTTTTGTATAACCACCTCCAGCTGCAGCAAGAGCTTTGTTCAATCTTTGAGGCCCCTGATGTGGTTTCTCCTCCACCTTCTCCTTAACATGCTCATTGTAAAACCTCCTCGCAGCCTTCGAGTACCTCGGAGGCCCCGCCGACTTCCCCATTCCCCCTTTCCCATCCTTACCCCCACTACCCTTCTTCGGCTTGGCTTTGGACTTGCCATTGGGCATGGAGTGGAGGAACGCGGCCGAGGTGGCGGACTGCAGAGCGAGCTTCCCATCCGAACCCCGCAAGATCCCCGGCACGATCAGGGGAATTGCGGAGGGAGGAGAGGGGGAAGGGGTTGGGAGCTTGGAGGAACTGGAGAGGCAGATGACGGGGAGGTACCGGAAGGAGAAGAGGGGAATCGGCTTGGTTAGGATGGAAGGGAGGCGCGGCGAGGAGATGGTGACGGCCGCCAGCGCCATGGCGGTTGGGAATGGTGGCAGCAGTGTTAGAGTAGCCGTAGCGAAAGAGAGAGAGCGCAGTGGAACAGTGGATACTGGTAAAACTGGTAATGGATAGAGGTGGAGCTACAGTACATAGGACTGCTCTGCATTGTGCAGTTCACAAAGTCAGCCGTTGGATCATTTCAAGTTCCGCGTTAGCACGAATCTCGAGAAAATCCAACGGCTGGCGTTGTGAACTGCACAGTGCAGAACGTTAGGGGTAACGGGTAACGGGTAACGGTTGACGTTACTCGGTTTGTTACGATGATACGTGTAACGAGTTGTAATTACGGCGTAATGAGATTCGTTGTACGGAGGATATACTTACTTTGGTCACGGTATTTGTTACCCGTTCCAAACAGTTCCGAAAATATCTGATCTGAAATTGGTTCCTGTTTCATCTTTCGAAAAAAAAGAAATTGGTTCCTATTTTGGGCCTTTGTATTTGGGCCAGTTCTGGTTAGTAGTAGATCTTTTGGGCCTTTATGGGCCTGTTGTGAAACTTAAACAAAGCCCAGTACAAGCGCCGTGGGCCTAGTTCTGGTCAGTTTTATCTAGCATGGTTGTCTCAGATTCCTGCTTATTTCCTAACCGCTCATCAAGTGAACCCCTCAAAATGAACGTCTTGGATAAAGACATGGAGTATAGTGAGTCCGTATCTGCTGTTATTCTTAGAGATAATAGGACCCTGTTATTCCAATTTGGACTGTCGGATCAAAATCAACGGTTCGGATTGATACCAAAGTACAGTTTTGAAGGGACAAATCTGATACGTCCATTTTGATCTAACGGTCACGATTAGGATAATAGGTTCCTGTTATCCATATTTTGGATAATAGGTTCCTGTTATCCATATTTTGGATAATAGGTTCCTGTTATCCATATTTTGGATAACAGGTGATATGATTCCGGAGTATAGTATCTTATGGATCCTCTTTTTTTAGTTTTTTGGCATTTTTTATAGTTTGCCTTTTCCCTCTTGTTCTGAATGGCTTCGTTTGGATATTTGACTGTTTGTATTGTAGCTAGCTGGGCAACATGGGATGGGAATCACAAGGCGGATAAAGTTGGATTAGAGAAGTTGTCCACGTGACGACGGGCTCCCTTGCTTGATACTTTTTTCAAGGCCTTTTGTTCTCCTTTTTCACAGAGAAAAGCGACCTCCATTTCTTTGAGGAATCAAGAGACTTGCTTCTTCAATGCGTTTTCATTAATAAATGTTTTCCGTATTAAATCCCTATAGAATAAATCAATAAATACAATCAATATCACTGGTATAACCACAGTTTGAATGTGTACTAATTTGATAAAGTAAGATAAAAAAATTACCAAACAAATATTGGTAATTGAGTAAATATATAATGAATTTAAGCTCCCAAAGACTTTTTGTGAGCTTAAGCTTAAGCTCAAAATCATATCAAATCGCTTCTAAATTTGAGATTATATGGCCCATTATATTCTTTATATCAAAATTTTATAGAATATCTTTTAGGCACTGTGAAATGAGTTAAATGTAAATTGTGTTTTTTCATTTTTTTTCGTTATTTATTATTATAATTTTTTGAATGCTTGTAGGCACTGTGCTTTGTCTTGTAAAAAACATTTTGCGTCCATTGAAAAACTGTTCATATATCCATAAACGTATAAGGAATGTAACAGATACATCCCGAAATGTAACCTATAGACACTATGATTTTTCAATGCACACTACTTATTACTCCTTGCAAAATTTCAATGGAGAGGATAAATGATGATTCCGGGAACCACACGAAAAGGAAAACCGAACAAGTTGAGATCCCATTTTGTAACCAAAACAGAAAATTGAATTGAACTTCGCGTGGCCTCTGATTCCGCACCCCACGTCCCCACCCCACTCCTTGTCCCGGCGCGCTCATCCCCTGACTAACTGGATTGTGCACTTCACAACATCATCCGTTAAATCGTATCGAGATCCGCGACGGCACGAATCTGAAAACAATCCAACGGCTGATATTGTGAACCGCACAATGCACTACAGCAGGGGATATGAATTCCCTTGTCCCGGCGCGCTCTTTCCTCTCATTTCCTCCTCTCAACTCGGGATAAAAGTCTGCTGCTTTTCGAAAAGCAGGGTCTCCGATCGGATGGTCGAGATCGGTTGTCGCACCGATTTCAAAGTAGTTCGGTGTTTCTCGCACGCATCTCGAAGTAATTAGTTGTTTCTCAACCGTCGGATCAAAAAACTTTTCTTTTTAGAAAAGCAGGTGATCCCGATCCCTCAACTCCAACCACCGAAAGTTACCTCCTCCCACCATTCATTCGTCCCCAATTCGATTCGATCGTCTTCTCCCATGGCCGACGCCTCCGCGCTCTGCGTCTCCCCGGCCTCCTTCCTCCCCTCCCTCCGATCCCACTCCCCATCCCCATCGCGATCTTCTCCCTCCTCTTTCTCCTCCCGGTTCTTCCTCTCTCCCCCGACCGGGAAGGCGCGGTTCCGGTTAAAATCCCGGGCGAGCGGTTCGGATGCTGCCGGGGGAGTCTTCGGCGACGATCCCTACGGCCCCTACCCCTGGGAATCCGCGTTTGAACCCACTGATTCAGGTTCGATTCTGTCGAATTAGAAAGGTTGTTATTGATGGAAGCTTATTATAATGGAAAATAGTTGTATTTGACCCAATTGGTATTTCAATTGATTCCATTTCAGTAGTTTAGATTCCCATCAGACTTAGAAATGAGTAATTAATTCAATTTAATTCTTGTTAATTTAAAAAAAAAATGGAATACATCAAAAGTTTTTCTTCTTTCTGGATGATATTAATATCTTTAAATTTAATATCTTTATTTGTATAGAGATTCAGTGGATCCAAGAAGAGAGAGTAACCCTCTTTACTTCCGAAGGATTGGTTCAGATCGGGGGTTCCCTTGTTCCCCGAAGATTCCCTACTTCCGATGTAGGTTCCTTGTTCCTTGCAAATTGTTACATATTATATTTCTGATTCAAGAGCTTTTCATCTGACGGTTTAATGAAGTTCTGTCGCTAGCTTGACTAAATAAACAAAATCTTTGTACAGAAAAGGAAAAGAAAAGGTAAGACAGCGCAAAGACATACACGGTTTCAGGAGAGCAATTACATGGATCCCGATCAGGGTCTCTGCCTCGGTGCACTGTTCAACATAGCCGCGACTAATGTGAGTCCTCCTTTCATTGATCAACTCGTGCCGATGCGTCGTTGTTTGTGGTTGGCATGTTGTTTTGATCTGACGAGCGGTCTGGTGTTTGACAGGGACTCGACATGGGTAGAAGATTGTGCATTTTTGGGTTTTGTCGGTCCATTGAGATGTTGAGCGACGTCGTTGAAGATACCGTGCTGGAACACGGTGGTGAGGTACGTTGTTGTAGTGTCTGTTGCAAAATATCGCTTCATAATTGGCTTCATATTATATGTTAATTATTAAATATAATCTTCTACCCGAAACTTGTTTTGTTTTGCCATGTACCAATCAATGTCTCTAGAAGGCTATTATTTTACCCCTGCAATTTATATAAGCAACAGCTTATGTTATTTCCTGAACAACCTTACTTATAGCATTTCTGTCAGTAAAATTCTGACACGTGCAAAGCAGCCCGGATCGGAATCCGCTGCTTTTCTTGATCCGACGGTTGAGAAACAGTGAAACATTGAATTACTTTGAGATCGGTGCGGCAAATAACAAAGTATTTTGAGATCGGTGTAGCAACCGATCCCGACCATCTGATCGGAAAAAGCAGAGCCTGCTTTTCTGAAAAGCAGCGGATTCCGATCCAGTTCGGATCCAAGCAAAAAGTATTAGATTTGTTGGTTAAATTTACTCTTTGTGGACTGTCCACAACCTCAGCTGCGCTATTTTCATTCATATCCATGTCTGAATCTCATTGCGAACATTTAAATGTAGTGTTGATGATAGAAGTATATGTATGTTTACTGGTTTTGACGATAAATGTGATGTTCTGAAGGTTGTTACAGCCGAGAAGGCAAGTACCGAGGGTCTCCAAGAGAAACTAAAAATGACTGTAGCTGTTCCGCTGCTGTGGGGTGTGCCCCCTGCATCGGAGACTCTCCGGTTTGCTGTGCGAAACGGTGGCGGCATTGTGGAAAAGGTCTACTGGCAGTGGGACTTTCTGTAAATACAAAGGATGGCTAACCAAAGGAATTTGTTCTCTCATTTGTACATAGTAATTTAATTCTTCTCCCATCTAATCGGTCTTTGATTGTATAGTGAACTATTCTGTAAACAATTGTTAATAATATACCTGGAGCTACAACTTGTTCAGTCTGCTTCTCTCTTTTACTTTATTTAATTACTAAGATGTCCTTGCAAATATGATAACTTTGCTGCTTCAGATGTATTGACTACTAATATATAATGCAACAATTACCGTTGTCACACAATTTAAAATATAATTACTGTTGCCACACAATTTAAAATAGAATTACCGTTGTCACAGAATTAACAGCTCCCTTATACAATTTAAAATATTATTACCGTTGCCACACAATTTAACTTGATGAATCTAGTTTTCGTTTAGAAAGAATAATCCGATTTCTTAAACGAACAATCAAAGCAGAATTGGGCCAACAAATCACCAATTACTCTACACAGCCCGTAATCAGACCTGTCTACCAATAAATAAAGCAAGCACCTGTCTGTCAAGCTGAAGTTTTGAATTTCAGATCAGGTTGGTTCCTATTTATTTTAGTCAAACAATAACAAATAATCAGATAAGAACCAAAACATGCAACTATTAAACAAAGAATTAATTAATACATAAGCATGATTACTAATCTCATAAATGTATGTGACAGTTGACTAAAATCTAGCCTGTACCGAACGTACGTGTACCGTGTATAAACATTCAAATTCTATAATGTTAAGTCAAGTTAATTACTTCTAAATTAATTCCTAACTGCTCCCACTCTTTATCTACATATGACTAATAGTTAACTATTACATATATATATATATATTGACCTAGCAAATCATCTTTCATTGAAAATTTATCACTCTAAAAAGTTCTCTCATCTCAGAAGTGAAACAAAATAAGAGACCAATTAAGCTTACAAACAAAACAAAATGTCTACAGTAGGGAAAAAAAAAAGTGGCCCCATGGCCATGATGCTTGCGCAAAGCCGCAAATCGAGAAGATTGAAGGTCCCATTTAATTTTCCCTTTTCTTCCTATAGAGATGATAGTATTTTTTTTTTCTTTTTTCCTTTCGCCATTTTGTCTTGTTGCTCAAGCAATTTGTTAATTGAGAGACACTAAATCCCCCAAACTAACTTTCTATTTTTGGCAAAAACGCACATCCTGAACTTGTCAAAAACTGAAAAACGCGTTGCTAGCCTGTCCCAACGCGCACAACCCACTTGCAGGCTCAAATAAACACTCACCATTTTCCTCGAAAGTGTTTATCTGGATTTGAAAAGTGCTTACATACACCTAAAAAGTGTTTATATACATTTGTAAAGTGTTTATATAGTATTGTCCATTTATTGACAGGCCCATTTGGCCCAACACGCGCGACCAACTTGCACCCAAAAGCGCGTGACCTTTAGCTAGATGGCAGGCTTTCAGTAGGCGCGTTGACAGGTCCACAGAATAGCACTGTTTACTCCTCAAAAGTGTTTATATAGCATTAGAAAGTGCTTACATAAACCTAAAAAGTGTTTATGTACTATTAAGAAGTGTTTATATACATTTGAAAAGTGCTTACATAAAAACTAAAACAAGTTTCTGTACGATTGAAAAATGTTTATATAGATTTGAAAAATGCTTATATAAATGTAAAAAGTGTTTATGTACAATTGAAAATTATTTATATACCTTTGAAAGTGCTTACATAAGCCTAAAAAGTGTTTATATCTCTTTGAAAAGTGTTTATATAGCTTTGAAAAGTGCTTATATAAATCTAAAAAGTGTTTATATACTATTGAGAATTATTTATATACCTTTAAAAAGTGCTTACATAAACCTAAAAAGTGTTTATTTATGATTGAAAAGTGTTTATATAGATTTGACAAGTGCTTATATAAACATACGTAAAAAGTGTTTTGCAAATCTTGATTCCAGATCGTCGACTTGAGAGTTGGACGACGACGACGACGGAGGAGGAGCCGAGGGTTTGGATTTAAGCGCATCGAATCGGCACATAGATCGGAATTGAGAGGCGCGAAGTAAGAATCGTTTGAGATGGAGTGGGAATTGACACGGAGGTTGAGGAGGACGTCATCCTGTGCCGCCCGGAGGAGCTCTTCCACGAGTTCCACCGCCGCATCGTCCCCACTGTTGGTCAGATTCCGCTTCGCATTGTCGGAACTCATGACTTTGTTTGTTTTCCCTTTTTGATTTCAGAGGAAGGAGTCGGGAAGGAAGAAATACTCGATCGACTCCTCTCGTGTTATTCGAATTAAGAAGATTCAGGCCTCAATCATTTGCGGATCATGGGCCGCAGACTTTAGAAGGCCAGGGGATTTTAGCGGGGACGAGGGAGCGGAGATATGGACATTTTCTCTTATTAATTTTGTCCTGAATAGCTTACCGCATACATATTCAAAAAAGTAATAATAATAATAATAATAATAATAATAAAAGTTGTTATATCAAATGCTTCTCCTTATCTTCGACCCAATTATTATTCCTTTTTAATTATTAATTTTCTCTCTCTCTTTTTTTTGAATAATTCTTTTTTTCTTTTCAATATGACTTGAGCTTTTTTTTTTTTGAGTGAAATATGACTTGAGCTCAAATTGGTAGTACTTTATAACAGTCTATATTTAATGTTGTTTATACTTGCGACAGCAAAAATAAATAAATTATTGACATCGTAATTAAATGGCACGTTCTCGCGCGCCCATGAATGCTAACTACACGGCCCGAGGAATGTCACGCCGCCACAAAGAATCACGGAGAGGCCGAGTACCAGATGTGAGTCACTTAGATTTGTTGGATCAATCCATTTAAATAATAAATATTCATAGAAAAACTTCTATATGGATTTCGAATCTATGGGTTTTTT
The DNA here is from genome assembly GCA_030179965.1 of Cyperus esculentus. Classification (NCBI taxonomy): domain Eukaryota; kingdom Viridiplantae; phylum Streptophyta; class Magnoliopsida; order Poales; family Cyperaceae; genus Cyperus; species Cyperus esculentus. Next base: position 1,718,378 of record JASGLE010000014.1, on the reverse strand, counting down.
TATGTTATTCTAAAAAAATAAATAAGGCAGTAAAAAAAAAGGTCCAATTTTAGTCCATTAAAAAAAAACAATGATGATAATGATAATAATAATAATAATAAATAAAATTTATCCTCAAAGAGAAAAGAAAAGAAAAACATTATAAAAATCAGAGTTGTTGCAGGACAAAAGGTTAGTGGGAGTGGGGTCTGTATCTGCTGCCATAAAAAACTATGGCAGGATGCTGCTATAGTTTATAGTTTATATGGACCCTAAGATAGTTTTAAACGGCCGAGATTTTAGAAAAAGGAGAGCTATTTAGATTGTGGGTTCCACTTGTCAGTGGTCATGACATCATCCTGTCATAGTTTTTTTATAATAGGGGATACAAATCCTGCTTTAGTGAACAACTGTACATCATCTTTCCGAATTTTGTTTGCCTATACCCCAAAAGGAAACAAAATTTAGGGCTATACCTACTCTAATACAAATCACGAAAATATGTCTATTTTTAAACGTCGGCGGTCAAGCAGTTATACTAAATGCCGACGTTTCGAGATAGAGATAGATGTAATCTTAGACTTATAGAGATAGATGTAATCTTAGACTTATAATTTTTTACGAAAACCATGCTCCGAAAGCCAGTAGTCAGACTTTGGCATTCAGAAACTAGCGTTTGCATATGCATTTCGGATGTTGGTGTTCAGAAGCTGGCGTTTACATATGCATTTCGGACACTGGCTTTCAAATGCTGGTGTTCGGAGCATGCTTTTCACAAAAACTGTAAGTCCGAGATTAGATCTATCTCTGAACGTCAGTATTTAGTGTGACTACTTGACTGCCGGTATTTAAAATAGACATATTCCTGCAATTTGTATTGGAGCAGTCATAGACTCATAGCTCCCAAATTTATTTCCTTTTTAGACCTAGACAAAGAAAATATATATATTCTCAGAGCTAGACTATTGTGCTAACGTTAGCATTTCGATCTGAAATGCTAGCGCTTCAAAAACTGTGTTATCGTATTCGAAATCGTGATTTATGGTGTTCAATATATTCTTCATATAAAAATACTAAGGAATACAAAATTTTTCCATTTTTGGAGTTTTTTTAACTATTTGTTTTGAATTTTTGAAAAGAGATCATAAATAATAATAAAATATTGATATTTGTTCATGCTTTTTTTAAAAATACAAAATAAATACTAAGAAAACTCTAAAAATAGAAAATTTTTGTTTACCCCTATATTTTTATATGGAGAATTTATCAAGCATCATAAATCACGATTTCGGATACGACAACATGATTTTTGAGGCGTTAGCATTTCATATTGAAATGCTAACGTTAACGCAATAGTCTAACTCATATTCTCACCTCTCACCTTTTTTTTTTTGGAGGGGGGGGGGTGCTATTTTGAGGGCAAAGAGAAAATGTTTTATCTAAATTCCAGTTTTACCCTCTATTAATAATCAACCCACAATTAATAACCAAATGGTATGACGTTGCTTTCAAGAAAAAAAAAAAATGTCGTGCTGCACGGTAATTAATTGCAATGAAAAAGATAGAATTAATTGCCCATATAAAACTTGCGTGATGATATTAATTGCATTATAATAATTATAATGTTATTTTAATCATTAGCTTTTATAATCAAGTATAAACATATCAAGTCATCAATATACAAAATCTGAATATTGTGTAAATCTAAAAAGTTTCAAGTTTAAACATGAAAAATTAAGAAGAGAACATTTAAATTTATAATTATTATAAAAAACAGTACCTCGCATAAATATAAATTGAGCAACAAAAAAAAAAAATAGTAAACACTTTAATTTATTACAAACAATACCTCATCAATAATTAATAATAAAGTAAAAATAAATAAAAACCACTAGAAAATGATTTAATTAATTAATTTACAACAAACATTACATCATCACGTATGCACGTGCAACATTTAAATTAAAAAATGGAAAAAAAAACATTGTCATTCATAAAAGTTCTTCTCGCATGAAAAAAGGAATGCAATATTATTAATGGTCATCTGTTTTCTATCTATTTTAGTTCCACATAAAGAACATTCAAATAAAAAAGAATATAAACTTTTTCTTCGGATCTATTTGGTGAAATTAATAACAAATTCACTTTTATTGCATCAAAATAGTGTTGAAAATATTGATTTGAAAACTTCAAATTTTATATTAATAAAATTGTATCAAGCCTCCTTTTATGATATTAAAAAAGTTAAAGGTTAAGTTGAAATTTTTGTTTAACTGAACCGGCGTTTTGCTATTCTCCAGCGCACTATTTTCCATGTTATATGTCTCTTAATTAATTATTTATTACTAGAGCTGTAACTCGGGCTTCGTCCCGAAATGGGTATCAAATAATAATTAAGAATTTTCTGAAATTTTAAATATTTATATTAAACAAAACTAAAAAATTTTGTGATTTTTTTAGTAAGTAAATAATAATAATAATAATAATAATAATAATAATAATAATAATAATAATAATAATAATAATAATAATAATAATAATAATAATAATAATACTAAAATTTATAAATAAGAACACATATAAATGTTGGACCATTTTAAGGATTAAAATTTGTTTTAGACATGTCACATTAATCTTATTTAATAGAGAAAGAAAAAAAATACAAGTTATTGGATCAAAGTAGATGAAAAGTTTCAAACAAAATCAATGGTTAATAATAGTAATGATGTGGCATAGTTGAGGTGCTTGGAAATCTACCCATCTTTATGGAGTATAGATTATTGGTGATTAGATGTGTTACATGTGTATAACTTGGAGATACAATTCTATTCCTACCCCTTCTCACTCACTCCACTCACCTAAAATAATAATAAATAATAATAAAACACAATTTCATTGATCTGCATCTCAAGATTGTGTCCCAGAGCAACGTATATGCTGCCATGCTGGGGATACGTTTCCTTGTGCCTTTTTTTTATTAGTTTCTATGTTATTAATGAAGAGTTAGTTGTGAGAGAGAGTGAGGGCAAAATAGGTACAAAGAGTAAAAAAATTTAATGAGCACTCCCTTTTTTTTTTTGAGAATAAACCTCTCACCTTTCCACCCACTTATCCCCACTTGGGATAAAGTGCAGTCCCAATCCCATCCAGTTCCTACTTCAATTGTGGGTATCCTCTACTGCGCAGCGCTCCAACCATTGGATCTGCTTTTGCGATTCGTGCAATTCAACTCAAAAAAGACCTCCTAATGGCTCCTATAATAATCCTCATCGTTGATTCGGTTGATTCGCTGCGCAGCAGCCAGCAGGGGATAACCCTCCAATTCAATTGTCTTATTATTGTACTTCCACTTCCAGTCATTACTGTTCTATTATTATTATCAAACCTCCAAAGTCCAAACGGAAACCACCCGCTGAGCTGAGCAGGTCGGGATCAGCTGCTTTTCTAAAAAGAAAAGCAGGGCCTACTTTTTTTGATCTGACGGTTAAAAAACACCAAAATATATCGAGATGTGTGCAATAAAAACCGAAGTACATTGCGATCGGTGCAACGATCGATCCTGACCATCCGATCAGAAAAGGTAGACCCTATTTTTCTTCTCGGGAAAGCAGCAGATATTCATCCGAGCCTATGTAGCACGGACTCTTCTGGGAATGAGCCGTGTCGGAGTCCGAAACGTGTCCAACACTGACACTTGTCCGACACGCTCCGACACGCGTGTGACACCGTCAAATATTAGGATACGCGAGGGACACCTCTGGCACTGGGAGTGCTGGGAGAGTGTGTCATTTGAAGTCTTTTCATATATGATTTTGGTAACATCTAACATTATAATTATAATAGATATAAGTGGGTGCTACCTTCTGTACACAAGGTAATGTTGGATCTAAGCTTAGAATAGAAAGGTACAGATTTCTAAGAACAATATATTAATATTGGAATCCAAACAAATATTATGGTATGAATACAATCCTGAACTCAACTCTCTTCCTTCTCTTCTTTCAACCAATGCACTATATATATATGAATATACAAGTTACTTTACGTACGTGTGACCGTATCCTCAACTGTGTCGTGTCTGCAGTTTTTTAAAAAGACTGTGTCATACAGTGTCGTGTCGTGTCAGTGCCACATAGATCCGAGCTGAGCAGGGCAGCTCGCCTTCATTTGATCATTTCACTTCACACCTGAACCTCAACCCATTCCTTCTCTTCTCTACTCTCTCCCGCCCTTTCTTCCCTCTCCTCAAACACCAACCAAACAATGTCCTCCTCCGCCTCTTCCTCCTCCTCATCATCCCCAGCCCCACTCTACTGCCCGGAGACGGGCATCTACAGCTCCCGCCGTCCCCTGGTACCCTTCCCATCCGACCTCTCCCTCTCCATGCTGCCCTTCCTCCTCCGCCGCCCGCTCGCCGAGTTCCCCGACCGCCTCGCCATCGCCGACTGTGACTCCGGCCAGTCCCTCTCCTTCCGCGCGCTCCACTCCGCCGTCCGCACTGCCGCCGCCGCGCTCTCGTCCCGCCTCGGCGTTAGGAAGGCCGACGTGGTGCTGATCTTTGCCCCGAACTCGATCATGTTCCCGGTCTGCTTCCTCGCCGTCGTCTCCCTCGGCGCCGTCGCCACCACCGTCAACCCGATGTATACGGTTCGGGAGCTGCAGAAGCAGGTCGAGGATTCCGGTGCCAAGATCGTCATCACTGTGCCGGAGCTCTGGTCGAAGGTCAGTCATTAAAATTGATTATTTCTCAAAAAAAAATAAAAGAAGAAGTCGGTAAAATAAAATTAATTCTGATTTTTTTTTATTTTTTGGAAATTGGGTCCTTCTTTTTTTGAGGAATAAACAAAACGTAGAAAATTGAGTTCAAATCACGAGGTCAACGCTTATTTACATATTTTACAATTTTTATTTTTTTTTGTATCTGTGTAATTTAATCATTAATGTTTCCGATCATTTTGGTGAGTTCAAGAAATTCACCTATTATAAATATATAAAACGAGTATTTTATTTTTATTTTCTGACTATTATATGTCTCAACATCTTAACATGAGGAATTCAATAATCGTAAATAAAATAAGTAATCCGTGATAATGATTGAGGTTTTGTACCAGTAAAGACCTTTGCAGCTTTACTTAGCTTAGTACCAGCAAGGACGTTTTCATTAAGATTTTTTTTTTTAAAAAAAAGGACGTTTCCATTAGAAAAATAGTTGGTTAATTTAATTTTGACAAGTTGGCAACTTGGACATGTGTACTTCCTTCTCTCTCTGTAATGTGACGGAAGGGATAGATTATAGATAGCCAAATTATGCAGCATCTTAGGAAGACCACAGACCAGTATTACATTACATATGATGTAGAAGTAGCTAGAGCTGTTCTTATCATATCAATTAATGGTTGAAGTGTTCAATGGAAGTTTGGCTTCTGAACCTTCAGTGGTGGTGTTGACTCTAATTAACTCGTCATGGGGAAATTGGAATTTTCTGTCGGACTGTAATGTGGTGTTGGATTGTTTAATTTGGTAATAAAAGCAGTAGATTGTGATTAATCTGCATAAGATAGTTCTGTTCAGATTAAGAGTTGTTAATACCTGGTTTACTTAGGCTCATGAAAAATGATAAAATTTGTGTGTTGTTTCTGTTCATCAAACAACTGAATATTTCAATAATCTGAATTTTAAAAGCCCGAATGCTTTATCGAAAAACAGTGAAATTGCGAATCGTAGGTATTAGGTAGTCATCTATATGCTGAACAGGTACCTATAATTTCTTGTTTGGTTTATATAAGTTCTTTGGATTGATTTTTGCAAAACAGTATGATGACTCAAAATTATCAATATCTTTCATAACACAAAGTCCAGAAGTAATATAGATGTCTGCACTTTTCTTATCTGATGTTTCTACATTACTTTATTTGGAGTTAATGTACTAGAAGATACTTCTTCAGCAAATTCTAATTCAAGAATTCTCATTTATTTCTATCAAAAAAAAAAAAAGAATTCTCATTTATATATTTTCTTGCAATATTAACAGGTTGAGGGCCTCAACCTACCAACTGTTATCATCAACAACACAGCAAAGGTTCCCGTATCTCCTGCCAGGAGGTCTCGAATAACCTATTATGCTGACTTGATCCATGGCGTCAGCGAAACCGACTTCAAACCACCGTTGATTATGCAGAGCGACGTAGCTGCTCTCCTTTACTCATCAGGCACCACTGGAGTCAGCAAAGGCGTCATACTCACTCACGGTAATTTCATTGCTGCTGCCACCATGGTGACAGCCGACCAGGACTTGAGGAATGAAGGCCACAATGTTTTCCTTTGTTTCCTACCGATGTTTCACATATTTGGATTGTCAGTTATTACTTATGGCCAGATGTCTCGAGGGAACTCTATCATTTCTATGGGGAAATTCGACCTTGATGCCGTGATGAAAGCTATCCAGAGGTATGCAATTCTAGTTTCTATGGGGAAATTTACTTAGGATATATTGTATCTTAATTTCAAGAAGGTCGCTTGTTGTGAAATTGATGAAATCTATATTGCTATAATTTAATCAAAATAAGATCTATTGAGACAGTAACGCAACCAATTACCCCAGATTGCAGATCTTTATGTTGGGCAGAAAAGTGAATGCTGCTAAAATGAAAAGGGGGACTTTCCTGCAGCTACATTGTACAGTAGGGTTCATTTTGTGCTAATTCCTAGTGTAAAATAAAATAAAATAAATATATGCAATAATATTAGACATATAAACCACATAATTATTTTGTAAAAAATTAAGTCTGGCTTTTGATCTTACCAATCCCGTTTCAAGTTTTTAAAATAGTAGCAATAGTTTTGGGAAGATATCATCCATATTGATACTTGAAACATCATCAACCGATGTATCAAGCAAAAGTCTCAGATGCACTACAATAACTTATTCCATATTGCATTCAGGTATGAGGTAACACATCTCTTTTGTGTGCCACCGGTCATGATTGCTTTGGCGAAGCAGGGTACAGTGCAGAAGTACAATCTAAAATCGCTGAAATTGGTTGGATCAGGTGCTGCGCCGTTAGGTAAAGATGTCATGGAGGCAGTTTCCAAAAATATTCCTTATGCCGAGATTGTTCAGGTAGCTCATTAACTTTCACTTTGATAGGATTCCTATACCAGTATTGATTAAAATTGTGTAATTTGGTGAATACTAGTACCTTTTCGTAATATTGTGTTCTGTTAAGCAAATAGATCTATTTGTTGCCAAAAGAAACCATGTCTAGTCACATCTTCAATTTCCTTTAAGAAAGTCATTGCTTTCATGCTCATATAGAATATCCAAATTTTGTAATGAAGTGAAAAGATGTTTATTTCCACAAAGTTGTCATTATATTTGATTAAAAATAATATATAACTTATCTTTGATCTTTTTCTAAGTCAAACTTGGCTTGTTGAATGCACCGAAGCTAGTCTGTATTACACTTTTTTTTATTAAATTACCGAGATGTTCCAGAATTACAAATTGCAACTTTAAATTGTTGTTTTTTACCTGTTTAAACAGGGTTATGGCATGACAGAGACATGCGGCATTATATCTCTAGAGTATCCTGAAATAGGAGATGCACGTGAGTTTGGTTCAACTGGTTCACTGGTATCAGGAGTTGAAGCCAAGATTGTGGATACTGAGACAACAAAGCTGCTCCCCCCAAATAAATTAGGGGAAATATGCGTCAGGGGACCAAATATAATGCAAGGTACAATTTTGTCTTAATTTAGCTTCTCCCCAAAAGGTCTTCAATCAATTTACTAAGTGATGCGGTTGAGCTTTATTTTGGACAAATAGAAACTAACTGAAACTTTATTTCATTAAATTGACTCGTTACACTGCGATCCTTTCTTTTACTCTGAAATTGAGTTGTACTTTTGTTAATAAGTTCTCACTGCTTAGGTTATTTCAACAATTCTGAGGCCACTGAATTAACTCTGAAAGAAGGATGGTTGCACACTGGTGACCTCGGATATTTTGATGAGAAAGGGCAGCTTTTTGTTGTTGACAGACTCAAAGAGCTAATTAAGTGCTATGGTTTCCAGGTAATTTTTCACTATTTATCTTTTAGTGCAGTAATTTAGAGTAATATTTATAGTTGCTTAGTATATTGCAATATTTGTACTTTTGTAGGTTGCACCGGCTGAGCTTGAAGGACTGCTCCTTTCTCATCCAGAAATACTCGATGCTGTTGTTATCCCGTAAGCTCGAGTAGTAAAATCTTGGTATCATTTCACCTCATGAGACAAATAGTAAAAATGCTTTAACTTTGTTTTTTTAGGTTTCCTGATAAGAAAGCTGGTGAAGTACCAGTAGCTTATGTCGTTAAGTCTCCTAATAGTTCGCTTTCTGGAACTGAGGTGCAGAAGTTCATCGCAGATTTGGTAATTATGTTTTTCTCATCCATTGAACTCACTTGCTTAATTGTGTAGTTAATACCTATATATCTTAATATATATATATTTTTATAATAAATGTAGGTGGCACCATTTAAGAGATTAAGAAAAGTTACTTTCGTCAGCAGCGTGCCAAAGTCTGTTTCTGGGAAACTCCTTAGGAGAGAGCTGATTGAGAAAGCAAGATCCAAACTTTAGAACAATATATTTCTCCGCCATTTGGCATTTGTACTTCATGCGAATTACGGTCAATAGTTCTTCAGAAATGCAGTGACGAAATAGAATGGTTGGACGATTTTAAACCTTGTAATGATACTTTTTAAACTGTGAGCTTAACCTCACTAAGGTCTCCTGTGATCGATCTTATACAGTTATACTCAATTCATATCAAACCGCTTTCAAATTTGAATCCATTTGTCTACTATGCTCAAAACTTGGGTAAAAACCGTTTGCAGTATCTAAATTTGCTCAAAACCAAAATTTATAATTTTTTGGTTTGTTTCTTAATTAATGAATGGATTTATTTGCATTATCAATTATCATCTCACATTTGGAATCAACTGCTGAATTGCAGTATTAATCCAATCACACAAGTCTGGTATCTAGACAAGTAGTTGGCCGTTCTAATATGCCGCACTGACTAAGAAAATGTATGCTGAACTGCACATTTTGTGTCCTTTCTAATCAAGAATTACCCAGACGTGTTTGATGCCTGAACCCTGAAGTGTGTCCCTTCTCAATGTTCTCGTGAAGATTGAAATATTTCAACTTCTCAAGTCTCCACAAAATATGATGATACGTATTACTCTCTTGGTAGTGAGGTCAAAATTTGTACTTTGCGCGCGGTGTACCAGTATATAAACCTACAAATAAGGACTAGTGTACTAGGAACAAAAGGGGTACCACAAATTGTGTGAGATACTTGTCAACTAATTTAAAATCATTAAATGGAAGAACAAATCAATATTGTTGAATAAATATAATGAGAAAAGAAAACAATGCAAAAGATAATAGGCCAATCGATCAGCTAAAAGCGGAGAGAAGCACGCCGCATTGACTCAATCTCAACCATCACTTCCTTCACAAGGTCTGGCCGGTTTTTTCTTGAAATGTCACTGCACCTAAGGCCTAATTGCAGCATCTTCTTTGCTTGCTCAAGTGGCCACTCTCCAGCTGAAGCATCGACAAATACTTGCCCGTTAACAAGAGCTCTCTCCGCCGTCTTCCTCAGGCCCCATGGATCTTTTCTAGTAACCAACTGCAGCAATATTATGCCCAATGAGTAGATGTCATTCTGAGTAGTCATCTCACCCATGTTGAAGTATGTGGGATCAATATACTCACGTACTCCCTTTGGTTGTTCTGTGTAATGGTGTGGCGTGTCTCTCGTGGTGGTTCGCTGGAGATAGCGGCCTATGCCAAAGTCAGTGAGCTTGGCTGTGTAATTGGAATCAAGGAGGATGTTAGCTGGCGTGAGATCTCCGTGCACTAGAGGGGGCTCCGATGAATGAATATATTTGAGAGCTTCACAAATATTAGAGGCTATGCATATTCTTTTTTTCCATGTGAGTTCTTTGGATCGCTCTTCGTTTCCCAAGATATCATATAGGCTACCGTTTGGCATCAACTCGTAGATGAGAATCAGCGGCTCTTTACATATGCCTAGCACCTTCGCAATATTCGGGTGCCTCAATTTGGTTGATATTTCCAACTGCAAATTTAATGTTCAATGTCAGTATGTATGTCTATTATATATCTAACAAGAATACATGTGTACGCAAGAGTACTTGTCGACCTTTTCTTTTTGCCAAGCACTGTAATCTTGAGATAAAGTGCGTTCCGAGCTTTGAGGTTTGAAATTACCTCTTGGTTCAATGCTTGAGTTACTTGGCTGCGGTCATCAATGGGCTTCTTAATGGCGAACGGGTGCCCGTTGATTGGTTTGTACACCTGACCAAAACCGCCTTCTCCAATTTTAAGTGAATCACTAAAATTATTGGTAACATCCCGTATTTGTTCGTAGGTGAACTCTGTTAATTTCACCTCCAGATCATTGGAAGAAGCTGATTCTAGTCTAAACAAGCGCCATTTCAAGTCGTCTCTTTCCTTTATCAGCTCGTCACTCTGATTCACTCTATCAATTTCCCTGATATTTTTTTGTTCGAGATGACCTCGTTTTTTACTTCTTACTAAAAATGCGCAAAGTCCTTGTAGATGTTGGGTGGTCTCAACATCATCATTTAATAGAAACTCCTGCACAACAGCACAAGCATAAAAAAGTGGAAAATTTTCATGGATGCCCAAATTACTGATTTTATCTCTACCACTGCCTAAATAGTCAAATTATTTTCACCGATACCTATATTTAAAGACGTGAGTTCAATTTGTGCCCTATAATTTCTTCATGTGCCATCTAACAGCCCAGTTACACGTGCAATGGACATAGATAGGCAGGTTGATATGAGTCTATATATTTGCGCCCTTTGATTTGGGCATCTATGAAATTTTTCCTAAAAAAGTAGTACAATTAAGCTAGCACAGGCTCCAAAAAGAACTCAGTAATACTAAGAACCTACATACATACCTCATTCATAATGGTATATTCGTTGACTTGAGTGAGAAGAACCTGGCCTCCTTCATTAATGGAGTAAAAGCCTCCGCCGGTCTTACTTTTCGCTGCGAGAATCATGTAATGATCACTTATATTATAACTATATATTGGAGAGGCTGTCTCTAAGTCGTGCATAATCACTAAACCTCGCTTGGTTATCACAGACACCCAACCATACTTTTCTGATACCTGCGGCCAGAAAATGGAGGACCTCAAAATATTAGATGTTAATATCCAGGATTTTTTTTTTTTCAATTGTATCTTCTTTTCCTTTATCTTTTGTTTGTCATAGTTGATACACATTAGTGCACATGATTTGGCAACTGCCATTAGAAAATGAAAGATTTTGAATGTTGCTATAAACACATTTCAACAACAAAAAATAAAAAATAACATCAACTGGGGGAAAAAAATAACTAGAATTTTATAAATATGAATGCTCAAACTAGTAGTATAGTATACGAAACTTAATTTCCAGAATAATAACAAGATCATGGCTGGTATACTGAACCTGCAATGAGAATGGAAACCCGGGCCAGTAACCAATTCTAAACTCAGCTTGCTTCTTTGCAAAACCAGGCTTTCCTGATAAAATCAACAATGTGAATCCATTAGAAAAAAAAAAAATGCTAATTAATCGTATTGAAACATATTGGAGCATATAAAGAAAACGTTACCGAGTTCAATTACATTCAGCTGAATTCTGTATCTTTCCCTTTCATAAGTAACAGACCCTGTGGCAAAACAGATCAGGGTAGATGGAGCATCATCTTCTGGAACCTGAATTAGAAAACACATTCAGTTTTAGCTTACAACATAGAAACCATTAAAAAATATTGTGAGGAAGTTACAATTTATTTACTTCGAAAGTGGTGAAGTCCGCTACGAGCGCATCGAATTCCTGACTGCTCTGTTCTTCAACAGAGAAAAGCTGCATCTTTCCCTATAGTTTTTTTTTTTTTTTAAAAAAAAAAAGATAATCCAATCCATCAAAGTTTCAATCAATGCAAGCTTTGTATTATCATATGTAGGTTAGAATTTCAATAGTCACATATGTGGTCAAACAATCATAAGTTAGCTAGGGTACAAATTAAGCTGGATTCTTTATATGTTCTATAATATTTATATGGAGCCGGTTTTTTAATTAATAATTATATAAATATTCTTAGTTCAATATTTCAGAATATATAAACAAATTTCAAGGATTTAGTACATTCGTCGTTTAAAGATCCGGCCCTTGGGATGCCTTTGCCTTTTTTCTTCAAAACAAAAAAAAATCAGAAGTACAGTTATTGTTTGAAATGACAAGCCTTCTATAAGGTCACTCATTACATTGCCGTCCTTTTGAAGTGCGGTTTTTTTTTTTTTTTTTTTTTTTGAGAAAAAAGTGATTATCGGGAAGAATGATTGACTAAAAACTAAAAATCAGAAGTACAGTTATTGTTTGAAATGACAAGCCTTCTATAAGGTCACTCATTACATTGCCGTCCTTTTGAAGTGCGGTTTTTTTTTTTTTTTTTTTTTTTTTTTTTGAGAAAAAAGTGATTATCGGGAAGAATGATTGACTCCTAAAAAACTTGATTCAATTTGAGCATCCAACATTTAAACAATCATAACATTTGATAGAAAACTATAATTAACATGTTTTATGTGACCATAGAAAACTCGTAATGAGATTTACGACAATTATAGGCCACACAGCTTGTAACAATTATTCTCAAACCAAAAAAAAAAAAAACACCTCGGAAGGTCATAAAGGTGCAGTTGAAGTTCCTCCCAGGAAAGTGGTATTGCTTTTTCGGTTTTGGTTCAAAATTGATGCAAATTCTCAAAAAAACATAAAAAATAATCTGACAAATCTCTTTCTAAAAACATAAAATTTACGTTTGCTAAGAAAAAAAGTTTTTCATCATTTTTGCAACAATTTGAAGCATTTTTATAATTTTCCCCTCAAAATACAGATTTTGCAAATAAAAATAGGACAGCACTTAGAACTGATGGCTTTAGAGAGAGTGTCATTTCAACGATGGGATTTTTATCCGCTGCCATAGTTGTGATGACATGTGGTGCCATTGCATCTATGACATTGGGTCTCATTGAAAAAAGGGGCGTGCTAACTGTGCCCCCAAAAAAATCCCCCTTAAATGTCCCCCGTACACTTACCTCTGACTGCATACAGTATGAACACCTTATAGTAGAATATATGAACACCTAGTGAGAGTAGTATGAACACTAAAATCTGTGGTGCTTAATTAAAACACATGCTTAATTGATTTCAAACACGTGTTTAAATCTTCTATTTTGCAGGGTGTTCATACCATATACTCTGGGTGTTCATACTATATACTTTTAGGTGTTCATACCATATATCATGTGGTATACATACCAAGTTGCAGTGGCTAAAAAAAAAAATTGATGTTAGCATCACGAGGGGATCACCGGAGGTGAAAGTTCGTCACTTTCAATGATGCTACTACCGGCGAGATATGGGATCAGCATCACGAGGGATCGTCAGATGCAAAAATTAGTCACCTCAAACCACCTTTAGAGCATAGCGTGCGCGAGAGAGGAGGTAGGCATCGGTGATAAGGTGGTGGTACACCTAGACGGAGGTGGTCGTGCATGTGGGTGGAGGTGGCAGTGCACTTGGGTGAAGATGGCAGTGCACCTATGCGGAGGTGGAGGTGCGCATAGACGAAGTTAAAGCTTGTTTTAGATGGAATTGGATGGGGGGCATTTAAGGGGGACAAATGATGGGGGACAAAGAGATTATCTCTTGAAAAAAACCCCCCTATTTGCTAAAATTACAACCGTTTAAATCAAATCCAAGGGTCATTGTAAAAGTATGGCACCACATGCCATCGTTTTTATGGCAGCAGATACAAACCCTTCAACGATGGCCCTACTTTTTTTTTCCTTCTTTTTTTTTGGGAATAGAAAAATGAATACTTATTTAATAATGAATACTTATTTTTCCAAATATATGGGGATTTAGTACTAAATCCGGTTGTACTAAATCCCCATATCTTGAGTTCTTTTTCCAAATATATTTAATAATGAATACTTATTTTTAATAAGAAGTTCTGAATGCTGACACTACAAATTATGATGAAAGAGTTTTGCTCAGGGTACAAACTTTTATCTATTAAAATATTGTGAGTCAAATGATTAATAAAACAAAATGAAAAATACTCCTGCAACTAAAATATAAGCATCAATTATCACCAAATTTCATAGAATCGTATTCTTCTCATCTTCTGTAACAATACTACCTACCCTCCATTACATTGTTCAGAGCGTTAAAATTATTATTTTCTGTCATTAATTTTCCTTCCCACACCGCACCCCCACCGGGGAGTTAGGAGTGTGATTCATATCCCCTGTTATACAGTTTATCACATCAACCGTTGGATTGCCTCAAAATTTATACCAACTCGGATATTGAGATGATCTAACGGTTTACATTATAAACTGTAAAATGCAGTACATTGGAGGATAAGAACTTGGGTCAGTGGCCACCCAGCCGAAATGTGAAACCCACGGTGGCAATTTGACGATCAATTATATCAAAAGTACTATAACTAGGCCTCAGCCTCGTAATTTGCTCAAGTTCGATTCGGTCGGAGATTGAGTTCGATTTAGCTCGATTCGATTTTTTGTCAACTCGAGTTTGATTTAGCTTGGCTCAATTTTTTTTATTCAATTCGGATTTGATTCATAATAGCTCAATATATGATAATTTTCACATATTTTGAACAATCTTGTCAAGATTGTTTGTAATAGTATACCTATTTTATTATTTAATTAACAAATTATACTTATTTTATTGTTGAATTAATAAAATATAATATTTTTTAACCATAATTTATTATGAAATTAGTAAAAACATAGATGATTAGTTTATATTATCAAAGAAGGACATAATAATATACTTATTTTAGCTCTAATTATTTATGGTAATATAAAAAAAATAAATATAAAATTATAATAATTGAGCTCGTATGAAGCTCGAAGCTCAATTTCGGTTTAGTTCAAGTATTTAGCTCGAGTTAGATTTAGCTCCAACTCGATTCGGTTCAAATTCGGTTTAGATCAAACTCGATTCGATTCGTTTACGGCCCTAATAACTATAACCAAATGGAATTTAATGATTTTGCTTACGCTAAAGAGAGGATCCCTCCAGGTTCCAATAAGGGCGCACCATTTTTCAGAAGGGTCGCACTGGTAGCTAATTATAGTACTCGTTGCCAAATTAGCACTCCTATCAAACACCTTGACTGGTTTCGCTGAACCTGTTTTTAGATATACATTAAAATAAAAAATAGTCACATTTTTCTCATTATATATATTGCATGCAAACAATAAAATAGAGAAGAAATTAATAGATACAAGTAATATCAGAAAGTTTTGAACTAGAAGAGTTGGTTTCGAGTATATTTCATTTCCGGACACACAATTAATATCTGGCACGCATAATTTCTGCTATTAGACATACAATTGTAAAGAAATAAAGCAAAATAACGTATATAGAAGTGTGGTTTAAATTGTGGATTCACTGAGACAAAATTTCTTATGTTTCTTTGATTGGTAAGCTACAAAGAAAAATTGATACATTATGAGTAAACATTGTTTGCTCATAAAATAAGGGATTCAAAGACATTACAATAAGAATATCTATACTATCTGTACTATATTATAAAGTACGTAACTATTACACTCTCCATTTTTTTTCTTTCTTCTTCAAATTTTTTTAATACCCATTATACCCTTTAATCAACGGTACAGATTAAAATACATTGATTTCAAAAGCATTGATGTTCTCCAATTAAACAACTTCCTCTCCATTTTGGTTTTTACAAAAATTGAAATATATCAATCTTGGTATGGAAGACATCATTGTTGATTAGAATTTATATTAATGAGGAATTAACGCTTTATATTCTAACATTCAATGAATTGATTCAGTGTAAAGATGAAATTTAAATGGTAAATAATTAGCCAAAAACCGAAAGCATATTATATGTATTACACGGTATGAGATCAGAAATTAAAACGTCCGCACTGGACGAGTTTCTTGCTAGTTTATCAAAATGACAGCAAGTTAATGTACAATATATTCCTGATACGTTAACAACTCAAATTTCCTTTTTTTGAGGCTCAAATGTCAATCCAAATAGCTAAATAAATTATTTATATAAAATCATGTAGAATACTATTTTTCCGTGTTTTTTTAAATCTTTTCCACTTTTTTATTACTAGTATAGTGCCCACCCATTGCAGTGGGGTATCAATATTTTTTATTTGTATTTTTAAATTATTTAATAAAAAAATTAAAATAACATCTAGCCTCCAAATATATCACAGTGACATAATCAAGAACTTAACTTACTTAAATATTAGTTCTTCAAGATATAGAGAATAATAATAAAAAGCATCTCATGCTTCAAGTATTAAGGTCTTCAAGATATAGAGTACAACAACAGTAGTAGTAATAATAATAATAAGAGTCCAGCTACGGTGTTTTCGTAAGCATTTTGGATTGAAACGTCTACGATCTGAAATCAAAAATTCGTCGTCCGAAATTTTAATCCAAACAGCTTATAATAGTCTTGACATAACTAAGTTGTAGAATACCAAAATTTTTCATTTTTAGAAAAATTTAGTTATTTTTAATGATTTTTTAAAGATTACCATACAAAAATTGATTTATATTTAATTATTTTAAGAGCAATATCTTAAAAAATCATTAAAAATAGTAATAAAATTCCTAAAATGGTAAAATTTGAAATCCTCCAACTTTATGATGTCAAGATTATTAAGAGTTGTTTGAATTAAAATTTCGGACGACTGATTTTCTATTTGTACCGTAAGCATTTCGGTCTGAAATGCTTATGATAATGATAGTAATAATAATGATAATAATAATAATAATAATAATAATAATAATAATAATAATAATAAATGATATAAAAATAATAAAAAGTAAACACAATAAATATTGGTGGACTACACAGTAAATATCATTTGGTGGACTGCACATCCTCCACTAGCAGAACAACTACAGCTCACAGCGCTTAGATCATTAAAGTGCATTTTTGGGATGTCTGTGCAGGGACTGCACATCCTCCACTGCATTTTTTTTTTTTTTTTTATTTAAACACGGACTGCATTCGGTGCGGTCTGTTTTTTTTTTTCGATTTCCGATCCGAGAAAACGCGTTTACGCGTAAGGATTTGGTTGAGTTAGAAATGGAATCATCAAATTGATAAAATCAACGGCAAAGATTAAAATGAATTGATATATCTAATGATCCAAAATCGGTTTGAACATATAGTCATTTGGATCTCCAATTAAACTCCTCCTTTTATTATTAGTAAGGATTTTTCAAATGACATTATTTTCATGTGATAAACATTGCATAATAATGTCATATTCAAGATTAAGTACTTAGAAAACCTGAAAAGTGATTTTTTTTTTTTTTTTTGTATTCCGAAATTTTGTGTATGAAAAAATTATTGAGAATCATAATTGAATTTTCAGCATGACTAAATATGAGACAATTATTTTGTTTCATTAATGTTGTATAGTTACATAAAATCTCAAGTAAATACATAAGAATATTCATATCTCACAAAAATTTTCTTTTTTGAGATAAAATTAGGATGAAGCCAATCAAATTCAATTTGAAGTTCATAAATATAGTTTCAGACCTTAAATTTAGTAAAATATTCTAAAAGAATATAAAATTTATTTGTTTAAATATTATTGCATATGAAGATCATAATGGATAGTTTAGATCGGCTATTAAGAAATTTGATATTTTAAATCAATAATATGCCGCATTCCGTACTATTAACATTGCAGTAACCTCACTCATACCAAAATGAGATTACAACATAGCTGATTGACAAATATCAGGGACACCACTTGCAATGAATTGAGATCCTCTAGGCTCTAAGTTAATTTGATGATAGAGTTTGCCCATACAATATTTTTATAAAGGGAAACATGTTGCGTCTACAGAATGGACAATCCATAGTCACATTTGTGACTTACGGTGTTACAAGTGGGACCCATTTGGTCCCATTTGTCATAGAATGTTGTCACATTCTATGGATGTTCACTCTGTGGACGGTAGGTTGCACCCTTTTATGAAGGACTCTATAAATTTTAAATACCGAAGGGTTGTCTTAATTGCCTTGACCGAGATCCGAAATC
Organism: Cyperus esculentus; assembly: GCA_030179965.1. NCBI lineage: Eukaryota > Viridiplantae > Streptophyta > Magnoliopsida > Poales > Cyperaceae > Cyperus > Cyperus esculentus. Next base: position 1,700,146 of record JASGLE010000014.1, on the reverse strand, counting down.
AACAAGTAAAATCAAATTTTGAGTTAACTCAAAATTAGAGACACTCATCTACAGCTTCTGTAGTTAACAAGATTTGGAAACTTACCTTCTGTGGACCAGTGGTGGACAGCTGTTTGTGTAACCAGGCCCAACATTGTCGGTGTAATCCATTTCCAAAATACAACCTATACAGAACAGAAAATATATGTTTTAAATAAATTATTATTCGCAAACCGGTCGCAAAAACTCAAATTTAGATAAATTAGAGAGTACATTACGTGGTCTCTAAAGTTTTACTTTTCATCAAATTGTTCTTAAAATTTAAAAATTATCAATTTGATATGTTAAAGTACTAATTTGTTACTATTTTGGCACTTAAAAATTTGAATGTACCATTTTAGTCCTTAAAATTTTTATAATATACCGTTTTGTTCATAATGTCCTAAATTTATATCAAATTGGTCCCCACATTTGGTACTTTATTCAAACTTAATATTTTTTATCCTTTTTTTTTGTATTTCAAATAGTGACAATATTGTAATAGAAAATAGAAATAATATAAAAACAGATATTTTCGTTCATGATATCAAATGTTCATTTCAAAAATTGTAGTGTCAATGACTAATGATAGGATTACGTTGATACAAATAGAAACTTAAACAACCAAGATTATATGATTTTGAAATTAAAAAGATTTCAACTGTAGACTCAAAGCTTTAAAGACCAAAATAGTAGCAAATCAATATGTTAAGAAACAAAATAGTACCTTTGAAACATTAACAAAATACTTTAGAGACCATCCCTGTTATTTACTCTAAATTAAAATATAAAAGATGAAATAAAGCATATATGACCTTCTCATTCATATTGTAAGCCTTCATCTTCATCTTTGTTTCAACGTTGTATGTTCGCAGTTTATCCTTCAACGTCGTTCCATCTGTTTAAGTTGCGCATTTAAAATATAACAATGATTTCAAATTTGTTCCTTTTTCTAAGTCTAAATATTTTTTGTTAGATACATCATTGCGTGTAAAAAGTAGTTCGTTTGATTAGCACTATTTAGACCTTGGGTTTGTGAGCACATCTTGTGTTTAAAACCCTTATTTTGTATGGTTTTTGTAAAGTAATGAAAGCAGGCCCCATAAGGGTGCTTTTTATTTTAAAAAAAAATTATTATTTCATTATAAGTTTAATAGTTCTTGGTAGAAAATTAAAGTGACACTCAAAATGAATAAAATGTGTATCAATAAATCAATAAGTATAAAGATAATGTTTGTAAGATATTTACCATTTTCAATTTTTGTTTAAAGTTTAAGAATGGTTATGGATATTGTTAGAAGAAATGATTGTCAAGAAATCTCTTCCCTTAATCATAAAATTTGAATCATTGATTTTTGTTAATGTTTGATATACACATGTAAATAAAATTAAATTGATATAATTTTTTGTATACACGTAAAATAGAGTAAAGATAGCGTGATCTAGCTCACGGGGCCATTCCGTGAGCGCACCTCCAAAAACATATCAAATCACCTCCAAATTTCGACTATATGGCTCAATTAATTATCTATATCAAAATAATATGGGATACAAAAATTTTACATTTTTTGAAAATTTTTAAGTATTTGTTTGAGATTTTTTCAAAGTGAATATATATTGATTATTTTATTAATATTGTATAGTCACTTTTAAAAATTTCAAACAATACTTTTAAAAATTTTCAAAAATGAAAATTTTTTGTATTCCATATGATTTTGATATAAGAATTTATTGAGTCGTAAAATGTTTTTCGAGGTGTGCTCACGGAATGGCCCTGTGAGTTTAAGCTCACACTATTTTTACTCCACAAAACATGATATATACAACATATCCCACTTTTGATAGTTACTTGAGATTTATTTTTCATAGTTACCTGTCGGTCATAAAAAATATATGATGCCGCCTCCTCTAATAAAACATCAAAGTGACTAAAATGATATTCTTTGATAAGAGGCATAAATATCAGCAATTAATTAAAGGAAAATCAGTAGAGAAAACCTCTCTTAATATAAGCAAGGATAGGAGCGCAAGGGTTCATAATTGCCGAAGCAGCTATTTTGTCAATCTCCAAACGATTCGTATGCTCATTGATGTCTATTATGGTAACACTGTCCGTCTCTCTGATGCATATATACTTGTCTGACTCCACTGTGATGTGATTGGTTGTCATAAGTTGCTCGTTTATCCCCAAGTTGTTCAACTGAAAATGAAATGTATGAATATATATGTGAGATATCAAATAATAATAATAGTTACAAGTATTCTAATAGAAATAAAATATTTTCTAAAAGTAAGAGGGTAAAAATGAAAATATATTTATAAATTAAAATGAGAACTAGAATGTTCAAGGCTGCCTTGAGGACTTACTTTGCATATTAACCGACTATGGGAAACTATAAAAGTATAAAGTTTTACTGATTTTATCCTTGAGACAGGTGTCATTTTCTCATGTACAAGGGGATTACGTGGAAGCATTGTAACTAATTTCTTGGACTCCAAACTTGCAGCCTTGCTTTAAGGACCAAGCACCATTGCCTATATATATTTCTTGTACCCTTTAAGCTGCTTCAACAGAAGCTTCTTAGAAACTCACTGTCTCAAACAAAAGTTTCAGTTTTTAGAAGACAAAACCGTGTACTGTAGTCTTGTAGATAACATCTAGTTTAAAGTTAAGGTTAGCTCCATATTCTTTCCTAGGTTGATCACTATATCCAGTTAGAGTTTCAAATAAACACTAAGTCATGCATGCTCTTCTCTGTGCATATGACTGATGTGCATCAAACTTAGTAAGATTTGGCCACTTCTATAATTTTCAAGTCCATACCAGTATCCATTTTCCTTTCATACTATACTGGTACAATTAATTATTCATGATTCTTTGGGCAGTTTAGGTTAGTACAGCAAGTGAATTCCAGCATTTCAGTTCTAAATAGTGTACTTGTGTTCATGACCAGGTTCTAGTACAGGAAGGCAAGGGCAGCAAGATACTGAAGCTCTGATACACTACTGTCAAAGCACTCAAGGCAAGCATCAGTTCTAAAAATAAGCTTTATAATTCTCTAAAAGTAATTAGTTTATTAATTAGATGAATTCTTTTAAAACTGCTATTTTGTTTTAGCAAATAAAGAGGTAAGTTGGAGCTGATTGGTTATGCATAATTGTTGTAGTCGTTGTTTCCATCTTATTCTCAATTGATTTGCTCTTTTTACACAAAATTACTTTAAATTTTATGATTAGTGATATAAACTGAGTAAGACTTGCTGAGATTTATCTCACCTAGTATTTTATTATATTTTTAATAGGTCGTGTGCCCGACATGAGACGTGCAGCACCATAGGAATCAAGGAAAGGAATCAGGTGTACGGTTGTAAGTATGTGTATAAAATGTTTTGGTGACACAACAGTCGTCATGTAGATAGTGCACGTGAGTGTGCAAAGCCTGATTTTTGATGTACATATCTGGCTGGTACGTGCACCGGTACGTGTAGGTGCACGTGTAAAACCCCTGTGTATAAATAAAGATTTATGGATCTTTCCACTTTGTGAATGTTTACTGATGTTCTTGTTTCAGTTTTAATTTTTCCTTTTTCCATAATATTATACTCATTCATCTATTAATTCTAAGCCTTACATATGTGTGATTTCACGAAGTCGTGCATATGTGGCTGCTGCCACGTGCCTGGCCATCTCGGGGCGTGACAATATAGACGAGGGATTTGATCTTATATAACAAAACTAATAATCTGCTTATCTGATCTTAAATGAACAAGATAACCAAACGGAGACTTACAGAAAAGACCTCTCTTGTGGTGATAGGAGGGTAGCGATCATGCCCTGCGGCTGCCATGGTAAGTAGATTGAGTCAGAAATTTGAGAGGAGCTAGGCGAGGGGTTGAAGGCGTTAATGATTAGTTGATTACTTATAGCAAGGAAATTCTTTAATTAGTCGATTAGTTGAACGTGTCAGTGGGAATTTAATATTTCGAGCTTAATTTAAGTCCTTATCAATTCGAAGTTGGTTCCTCTCAATTGTTAGAATTTCATTGGAAGATTCCTGCATCTTTCAAATTGTAAAACGTAGCTTACGGTTCACCCACAAGTCCTTTCTATACTTTTTTTTTTTTTTGAGTAAATTATGCCGGATGATCCTTAAAGTATCATTGTTTTATCAAATTAGTCCCTAAAAAATCAAAATTATCAATTTGGTCATTAAAGTTTCCAATTCATACCAAATTGGTCCCATTCAATATTTCCGTCAAAAGAATGGATGGAACTCCATGTCAACCATTAGAAAATGTTGATACCATCACATTAGTTTGTGATTTGGCACTAGAAAACTTTTGACCAGTTATTATAACATGTCATCATGCCATATAATGTTATTCTTAAACTAATGTTATTAATTGTGTTAAATATAAATTATAATGACTTATAATTTGAAAAAAAAACACAAAATGTAAAAAAAATTAAGTAATTAAGGGTAGTTTTTTTTTTTTTTTTAATGGAAATCTCCAACAATGTTTCTATAAATTTTTGGACGCATAATTTTAGAAGTACTAAACGAAGTTAGATGGGAAGTATATATTTTATCATGTTTTTAAAATGACAAAAAAAGTTACCAAGTTGATAAAATATTATGGAAAAAATAACAAAAGCACATCTATATGAATTTGATGAAGAGAGAAATAACACGGCTCTGATCTCCTGTGACTACCATGAAAAACTCTTCCCCTGTCGGTATAACTTGGTTTGAGTTTACATTAGATTAAAATCCAAGAATACAAATAATAAATTAATTAAAGAGAGAAGACGGCCATCCATAGTCGTCCCACTCTTGGAAAAATAAGTATCTTTTAACGGCTGGTCTAGTGGCTAAGGGCAGCGCTCTCCGTGTGGGAGGTCGCGGGTTCAAATTCCGGATGGAGGGTCTTTTATAGATATTTAAATTTGAGTGGCTCGACCCTCATCTTCATCTCAAGAAAAAACTGAAAATTTGAATAGGACCAATTCGGTATGAATTGGAAACTTTAATGACCAAAATGATAATTTTGATACTTTAGGGACCAATTTAATAAAAAAATGAAATTTTAAGGACCAACCACGTAATTTATTTTTTTTTATAAAAACAAAATTTTATTCACCACTTCCCATATCGTGCAGGTAAAACACGAAACAGGAATATTTGGATGAGAAAAAGTTGATAAGACGAGCTAATTTTCCCATATCGTGCAGGTAAAACATGAAACAGGAATATTTGGATGAGAAAAAGTTGATAAGACGAGCTAATTTTGGGCCCTGTTATTATCGCAAAAATAAGCTTTGGTGGTGTCTTTTTCCCTCTCTCCATTGTTGGTAAGAAGATGGGTATTTTTGTATTGAGATTTGAGATATAAAAACTTTTAGGATTAGTAGAGGCGTTGTCTTCTACTAGAGGTGTACCTACATGTTGTAGCGACTCTTTTGAATCAAATCTTGTCACATAATAAAATACTATAATCATTTTTTTTTTAATTTGTTACTATAAGTTAAGCTATTAATGTCATAAAAAAAATAGGTACCAATTTTTGATAAACAAAGTACTATTACTATGTTTGGTTAGGAATAAAGTTAAAGAGGTATAACTCACTATGTCAAGTTATGACACCATAAAATATGCTTGTTTGGTTGAGCAAGTGGAGGAATAAGAAGAACATACATTATTTTTATTGTTGTATTAACTATAGTACTGTTTTTGTTATTATTTTATTAATAATAATATTGGCATTATAATTAATAATATTATTAGTATTTAATATTAATAACATTATTTTATTGTTATTATAATTATATAATATTATTAATTTTATTGCTATTATTATTTTAACAATACTATTATTATTATTACTACTACTACTACTACTACTACTACTATTATTATTATTATTATTATTATTATCATTATCATTATTACTATAACTATGATCATAAAAATATTTATTGATATTATTAATTTATTGTTATTATTTTATTATTATAATTAAAACATGATATTTTTTCACTGCTAATATTGTTATTAGTATCATTATCATTATTATTTTGTTATGTTAATTATATATTATTATTTTATTTTGAAATTATATTATTATTATCTTGATATTACTTTTATTATTTTTTATTTAATTTTATATTTTTAGTATTATAATTATTATTATTACTTACTAAAATATTATTATATTAAATATTATATTTTTGTCATTATATATAATTTTTATTTTTATTTAAAAATAATAAAATAATAATATTAAATTATTATTATTAACATTATTATATTATTTTATTATCATTAATATTATTAAAGTAGGTGATAATATTAATTACAAATATTTTTTTGTTAAATGTGTGGGCCTCATGATACTTAAAGAGGGGGAATAAGTTATACCACCTATTTTGGCTCTTTAAATTAAGGAGCCAATATTTCATGCTATTCTCTTTTATGCATGAGCAATTTATTCATGTTTGGCTCTTTAAATGGGGAATAAGGGTGTTATTTCCCATTTATTCTCTAACCAAACATGGTGTATATGTGTAAACTGTTTTTTGTATTGAAATTTAGTAAGTACCTATGTCTTTTTGTGAGCAATAATTTCTTTGATTCCCTTACAAAGAAAAGAAGTGTTGAGAAATAAATAGAAGGAATGAGCAGGAGGTGTTGTGTGGATCAAAAGGAAAGAGACTCAAAGAGTGAAAAAAGATGAGCTAAATTCGATTTCCTTTGTATCAGACACCTTGATCTCTGAAAAATAAATGGATGCAACATGAAATGGATGAAATCACAACCTTTCATTATTTGATGGATGGAGGTTAAGCCATAAGTTAGACTATAACTATCAATGGAAACTCTATTCCTTAGTTTCAATCTAAAGGAGTATAGATACTATGTAGGGAATTTTTTATTAATAAAAAAAAATAAAAAATCAAAATTACAAAAGTTGAAAATATTCAAAATTGCAGAAATAGAAAAACCGCAACCTCAGGTCGCGGCCTAGTCCCAGACTAAGCCGCGACCTCAGGTAGCGGCTTAGTATTCCTGTTTCACATGCGCTGAAGCTCTGGTAACGCTGAATCTCTGGTAGCGCTGAAGGATTGGTGGAGCTACCAGGCAGCTCTGGTTTCACTTCGCTATATATTGAGGTAGAAGCTCTGCTGCTTTGTTATATTGAGGTAGAAGCTCCCCTTTGGTACTCGCTGGCACCGCTATGGCCTGCTGCTGCTGCTTTGTTATATTCCGCTAATCTGCCATGTTCGTCGAAGGTTAGATATTGTCAAGTAATACATTATCTTATTATAAAAAATATTACCATGTTAAGGATTTATATTACCCTTAAAATTGTTCTACATTTTAATTTGGTTGCTAATATAATAGTTTAACCGGATTGCTAATAAAAAATATAACCCTGTTAATTAATTTATGTAGGATACTATTGGTACCATATTAATTAAAGATTCCGTTGACCTATTTTAGACACCATCCACCAATTGTACGGTATATGAAACAGTTGTTTAAATCCAAAAAAAAATTAGGACTTATATATTTAATTTCTGAAACACTGTTCAGACTTATTTTAAACACCATCCACTAATTTAAGATTCCACTTATAAATTATTCTGGAAAAAATTTAAATCAATTTATTATTATTCTTCAAGATTTGTGAGATATTAAAACAGTTTTTTAAATGTACTGTACATATGTAGGTCTAGTTCAATGACTTCCGTGTCATTCGGTGTTCATGTCGGTGGTTGCATATTTGTTGGCCCGATGGGTGTATGTTATAACCAACCACCAAGATTTGTGTTTTCATCAGATGCCAATGTGTCATTCGAAAATTTAAAACGAATGATATACCGGCATTTGGGATTGATGGAAAACGAATTCGCACTAAATATTCAGGGCAAAATGAATACAGTGGACCGTGGCAGTTTCTTCTTCAGCCCAGTTCAGATTTATGATGATCGTAGATTGCAAGCTGCAATTGCACAGACCATAAGGTGTCCGTTTTTGTCGATGGTTGAGTTATTCGTGGAAATTGTCCCACACCACTCCGGTGATGCATATGTGCCGACGGGTGACAATTTACCGGGTAGCAGTTCCCAAACATATTGGAACACCTCAGAGTACCGGCCGCCGTATCAACCGCAGTCCCCCCCCGTAGTACCAGCCGCAGTACCAACCGCAGTTCCCCCCGTAATACCCCCCGCATTACCAGCCGCAGTACCAACCGCAGTCCCCCCCGCATTACCGGCCGCCGTATCAACCGCAGTCCCCCCCGCAGTACCAGCCGCAGTACCAACCGCAGTTCCCCCCGCAATACCCCCCGCATTACCAGCCGCAGTACCAACCGCAGTACCAACCGCAGTCCCCCCCGCAATACCCCCCGCATTACCAGCCGCAGTACCAACCGCAGTCCCCCCCGCAGTACCAACCGCAGTCCCCCCCGCAATACCCCGCATTACCAGCCGCAGTCCCCCCCGCATTACCAGCCGCAGTCCCTCTCGCGGTACCAGCCGCAATTTCCGCCTCAGTCGCCCACTCCGTACCAACCGCAGTCCCCCCCGCGTTATCAGCCGCAATTTCAGCCTGAGTCGCCCACTCCGTACCAACCGCAGTCCCCCCCGCGGTACCAACCACAATACTCTTCCCCGTCGTGTATACAGGAAGGTGAGGATAATGATACCGAGGCCGAAGAAGCAACGACAGTAGACAACGATATCGAAGTTAACGATATCGAAGATGAAGATGAAGATGAGGAAGATGATGATAGCGAAGATGACGACGAAGAAGCAATGGCAGCAGAAGAGGATGACAGCGATAGCGATAGCAGCGGTAGTAGCGATAGTAGCGATGCCAATGAGAACAGTGGTTACAAACCGGCTTCCGAAACCACTTATGGCAAACATTTTTGGAAGCCACACGTTTTTGCTGATCGGGGACCCGAGCACCCAGTGCGCACATTTAACCAATGTCCGACTGCAATAGAAGCCGACTCGTGGACGGTTGGTGGTAAGAAAGTTTTCCATCATCCCTTAGCGGTCGGTCGTACCTTCGCTTCGAAATATGAATTGACAAAGGCAGTTGGAAAGTGGCACCTCGAAAAGAACTGACAAATTGAGGTTGTGAGCAGCAATAAAGTACAATACGTTGCAAGATGTGAGCAGTACGTGACCTGTAAATGGCGATTGTATGCCGCAAGTAAGGATGGGTCATCATTTACTATCAAAACAAACCCATTGGACCACTCATGTACGGTTGAAATAGCAAGGCGTGATCATAAACAGTTAACTGCGTCACTTATCGCAGACGAGATCGGCCAAGCGGTAAAAGACAATCCAGCTGTTTCCATGAAGGACCTGCGCAACGTGGTTCGTAAGGTCTTTCATCAGGAACCGTCATATAGTAAATTGTGGCGTGCTAAAGAGAAGGCCATCGCTGCAGAGTGGGGCAGTTGGTCTGGGTCTTATTCCATTCTTCCCCGATTACTGGAAGCGTATCGTCAAAAAAATCTGGGGACAAAGATAAAAATCGAAGGAGAGCCCGGAGATCGCGACGGTATTAAAGTATTCAAAAGAGTTGCATGGTCGTTTGGTCCTTGCCGAAGAGCATTGAGGTACCTCCGGCCGGTGTTTGGCATCGACGCCACCTTTCTTAGCGGTTGGTACGAAGGTAGACTCCTTGTTGCCACGGCATACGATGCAGACAACCAGTTGTTTCCTTTTGCTTATGGCTTGGTGGATAAGGAGGACGGTGATGCATGGAACTGGTGGATGAAGTGGGTGCGGAAAGAAGTAATACCACCCGGAGCGGAAACATACACCGTCATTTCTGACTGACATCCTGCCATCCGAAATGTTTTTTTGCGCGTTGATTCAGGATGGTCTGAGGTGAAAGGGGAGTGCAAACATCGTTTTTGTAGTCGCCATATTAAAGAAAACATACACAAGACATTCATGTCTAGGCGGGACAGGCATCAAACTCACTGGCTGGGAAGGCAACGGCAGCGGCTCGGAAAATCTCGCTAGGATCCTCTCTCGCGTGTGCACGGTGATACACCCGTTTCGTGAAAACCATATCATGTAGTCACGGTAATCGCTCGGATCGTACACCTCAGAGTGGTCAACAACATATCGGTCGATCTTGTCCCATTCTTTGATGTAAGTGTCGTGAACATCCTCCCATCTTGGCGGGCGCAGATGATCTTGCGGGCCGTGATCAAGAACATGGAGCCTGCAAGTTTTTTCCCACGGCTCTGGAGCCGGCGGGGGTGATGGCTGTTTTGCACCTAGCTGTCGCATGACCCGATCCGGGTAATGGCACTCGACCATCCAAAAATGGACCAAGTGGATCCTAGCCCACCACGCGTCGGACTCCTCGAGCACTCGCGCAGGCAATAACTCGACACCATCCTCGTCCAGCAACTCTGTATAAGGCTCCCAGTTGACATCACCTTCCCGCAATTCTTCTATGGCTTTTACATAGAAACTGACCTTGCCGTGCGGGTTGTTGTTGAACTTTCTGCTGCCGCACCATACGATCCCGTACGCGTGCCGTCTCTCCAGATCCGGACCCCCGAGAAAATAATCGGACACGACCTCCGGTCTACCCATATAAAAATGAGTCCACGCCCACTTCTGGAGAAAACCTAGCGGTCCGGCGATGGACGTCGCATTTGCCAACGAAGCCCGGCAGAGGTTCCGATACAGGCATGCCAGGACAGCCGCTCCCCAATTGTACACGACCGGCTGGTCCAAATTTTGGAGGAACTGGCAATACATCGACGACATGCAGTCACCTGAGCCGTCGGGTAGGAGAACGGTTCCAATCAACTCCATGATGTACCCCGCCAGGTTCTGATGCAACAGATCCTCGTTCTCTGGAAGTTCGGCAAATCTCTCGGCCAACCAACGCAACCTAAAATCATTTTAATGAACCCATATAAACAATACGACACCAAAACATATGAACGTGTACAATTGGAAATCAATTAGTGAAACTACCTGAGACGGTACTTGGACACTCTATAATAAGACGAACCGTCCTTCCTCGTGACCTTCTTGCGCTTGAATGCATCGTCCCCGACCCCCGGGCCGAACACACTCTCGAGAGAGTGTGTCCAGTTTATGTCCGTCACTCCGGTCACGGGCTCACCTTTAATCGGCAATCCCCACAGAATAGCTACATCCTGCAATGTATTCATAAAATTTAATCGGCATAATGAAAATGGTGTTGCACATCCATTAACAAAGAAATAGGGCTACACAAGTTGGTATGTCGTTTATACCTGTAACGTGATAGTGATTTCGCCCGTTGGCGTCTCAGGACGCCACCTCTGCACAAGGGCTGTGATTAATGCCCAATCGAGGTCGAACGTTTCCATCTGGTCGACCTGATACAACCCCATCTGAACTAGCTTGTCATCAAAGTAGTCGTGGTGCGGGATTCTTCGTCGGGACTGCCTCATGGAGAGGGGTTTAATATCCTACAACGCATGCAATATATGGCATGCAATATATGGGGAGTGTCAGGTTATTACTTGTCAAAATTTAATTTCATAAGAAATAAAGGGAATTACCTCATTGGCGATGTCACGCATGCGGTGACATTTCTCGAGTACCTGCAACAATGTACCTGTTGTTGGCGCATTTGACGGTCCAACACCATCGTGGCCTCTGCCGGTTGACATCTGTTGCCATTATTTGATTAGTAACTTCAAATTTAGTCGCAAAAATCCAAAAAAATATCAAACTTAAAAAAAACAACACCATTTTGCGCATGGTGCACACAAAAATGGAAAACAGCAACTCTGGTGGTCGAAAAATTCTCAAACTTTCAGGACATGTGAATAACACCTAAATGAAGGTCCCGACCAAATTTTACATTTTTCTGAATTTTTTGTGAATCAATACGATTTTTCAAATGACAACCAGAAAACCAAACCGTCAAGTTTTGCTTCTTTTTCAAATGAAAAAACTGCTCTATTCCGTAAATTGGACCGCCCCATTTTTTTTTTATATTCTTGTAATAAACATCAAGTTTTGCTTCTACAAAAATTTGTACCAAAAAATTTCAAGTCTAAGGCCCCCAAATAAATATTTTAATAAACTGGCAGCACTGTTTCCAGCACCACTACTTATGACCATCACTCACAAAAAAAATGAAAACATGTGGTTCTGGTTGTCTAAAAATTCTCAGATTTTTATCACATGTAAACAACACACAAAAAAACGTCCTGTCAAAATTTTACCATTTTTGAAATTTTCTGTGAATTGTTATGAATTTCCGAAGTCAAACCAGAAAACCGATACCGGTCCTTACTGTTACAATACTGGTACGCAGAGAAAGAAATGAAAAACTGTACAAATCTATGCATCGGACTACCACATTTTATTTTATATTCTTGAAGTACACATCGAGTAGTGCTTGTACAAAAAATTTTATTGAAAAACTCCAAGTCTAAGTCTTCCAATTAAATGTTTTAAGCAAATTGCAAAACAGTTTCCAGAACTACCCTCCCGATGAAATTGGATTAAAAGTACATTAAAAATGCACCAAATCGAAAAATGTTATACATGAGAAGTGTTCCCAAAACACCTCTCCAAATGCTCGTCAAATAAAATTGAACTGTTTTTAACAAAAATTTTAAATGCCGGACTGATTCCTCTCTCGAACTTTCTGTGATACCGGTGCTGCCGGTACCAGCAGCAGCGGAAATTGATTTTTTTTTCCCAAATTTTGAATATAACACACAAGTCTAAGATCGCGAGCATGTTTTCTATAGTGTTTGGGTGCTCCCGACAAGATTTCACATTTTTCGGGAATTTTTATGATTTCCTACAAATTTTACAAGTGAACAACCCTTCAATAATTTAAATCCAAATTCACGACAATTCAACAATTCAATCACCAATTCTACAACAATTTTTAACTAATTGAACATGTCAACATACATTCCCTAAAATAAAACTACAAAACAAGACAATAATCTCACCGCTACTCCGAGAAGACGGGTCGGGGGTTGCAGGGTCCGGGGGGGCGCAGGGCGGGGGGCTGCGGGGTCCGGCAGGGGGGCGCCGGGGGGGGGGGGGGGGGGGCGCTGGTGGGGGGGGGGGGGGTGGCGCGCTGGCTCGGACAGAAAGAAGAGAAGAGGAGAGAAAGAAAGAAAGAAAGGGGAGATATGTGCCAGTCCCAGACTAAGCTGCTACCTCAGGTCGCGTTTTTTTTTATTTCTGCAATTTTTCAAAACTATTTTTCACTTTTATAATTTTGATTTTTTATTTTTTTATTAATAAAAAAATCCCTACTATGTACTTGTCCTAATAACATATTAAACCTCTCAAAACCTGGTTTACAGTACAACCCTCCAAATATGTTAAATTGAATAATTATTGATATAATTATTCACTATTAGCATATTAAGTTAAACAATTAGTATATTAAGTTTGACTAATTAATTTGTTCTATCAAGTCAAACTATATAGTATCTCTAATGGTATTACCAATGGTATTACTGTATCTAGACCCAAGATATAAAGAGGAGGGATCAATGCTTATATATTGACAATAGGACATTTCAAAATTTGTAAAAATTCATAAAAATTCTTAAAAATGAAAAAAAAAAATTATGGATGCATATGTAACTTATAGATTGATAGTGTATCAAATTTCAATCAATTTCAACATCGTTTAATAGCTTATTAAAATGTTGTGTACTCTTTAACTGTTGTAATTTAACTGATCTTTGAAGAGCTATAAAACATTTTTTTTAAATTGAACATAATCGGAAATATAATCAATCTATAAGTTCAGCAATACTTCTATAAATTTTTTTTCTATTTTTAATAATTTTTAATGATGTTTTTTCAAAATTTTATAAAGTGATATGGTTAAAATTGTCAAGATTAGCATTGTCAATGGATCGACCCCCATATATAAATGAGGAGGGATCTATTGACAATGCTTACATTGAATATCGTTTGATAGCTTATCAAAATTTTGTATTCTTTTTAATGGTTGTAATTTAACGGTTCTTCAAAGAGATGGCGTTGCTTAAATTGAATATAATCAGAAACATAATCAATCTATATTAAGAAATACTTCCATAAACTTTTTTATATTTTTGAGAATTTTTAATAATTTTTTTATTTTAAAAATTCGAAAATTGTTAAGATAACCATTCAATGAATCTCTCTCCTGTATAAATATCTCTACGTCATGGATTACGTGCAATCGAAGACAATTATTGAACTAAATATTCCAATAGTTTATCTTAATTACACGACCATGGAGGTGTTGACCGTTCCTTTCTCACTAAATAGTCGTTATCAGTACAGTCGACAGGACAAGGACTGCACCGTATATATTTTTCCAATTTTCCTATAAGTTTATCTGATCTAGTGGCAGATTCAGCACCGATATGAAAGCGAGGCCGGAGGGGATAGTTTAAGGTTCCAACTTTCTAAGGATGGATCCGAAAAGGGATCTAGCTAGGGGCTCAGTTTATGGTCAAAAGAAAAAAAATAATTATCATAATATACATTGCTTGTATATATTTAATTGGTTAAATACAAAATATTTAATTGTATACCTAAATAACAAAATATTTAATTAGTTAACTATCATCCATGTTTTGATATAAAAAATAATGAATTTTGACATCAAATTAACAAAAATTGACACTAAACATAAACTTAAAGTTAAATAAAAAAAATATGGGTTTAACAATTTTTACTAGACGAGATGAGGTCGGGGCACCCGGCACCTCCTTAGATCCGTCCCCGTCCTGATGCAATTTCTAATTGGTCCTTGATGTTTTAAAAGTGAACATCAAGTCTCATATCTAAAAGTTGAATGGGATATAATGGTTAGAAGAGTAGTAGTTAGATGTACTGAAAAGACTTGAGGTATATTAAGGTTTATAATAACAGGGGTATAGAAAATTTTTCTTAAATTAATACTCTCTCACCTGAACAACTGGGATTGAATTTTCCTTCTCCAGCTAGCCGGCTTATAAGTTTTCCCATTGTTTGGCCGTTACTCATCATTACTCATCATTACTCATCCAAACTTGTATCAGAACTCCGAGCACTGAAGTCTTCTCATCACTGATCACCATGGGAAGCCGTTACTTGGTCAGTATCATCTCCAATACTGACGAAGACTACTCCATTGCCGTCCGTGGTAGCAGAATTGCTGTCGTTGTAAGAGATCCCCACGATCCATCCCAGGTCAGCAAATAAAAATAAAGAGTACTTCACTTTGATATAAAAAAACTATTTGTCAAAATAAATTGAAATTTGAAGGGATTTGATAACTTTTTAGATTAAACTTGTAGGATTGCTTCGTTGAGTTTTTAACTCGTGGTATATATACTAGCTCTATATATATATATATTCGATCCATATAACTTGATTCAAATTGGCTTTAATTCTTTATTGAAACTGGTTATAAACTAATTTAACTATTGAATTGAATCGTTTATGTCTGAGACCAGAATTGGTTCAAGGATGAGACTTATGGCAAGACAAAAAGGGATGTAGAGGGTCAACCCGCCTTTGCTTTGATCAATGAAGCCACTGACGAAGCAATTATGCTTGACAGCCGTTTTCAGTGTGTGAGTTCTTCAACCTGCTATATTAAAATTGTTCTCGAACATCTTGATTTACTCACACATATATTACATATTTCCTCTGTGTTAATTTTGAATTAGCTGTTTGCAAAGCACTGCAATCAATCTGAGGAGCCGACGTTGTGGACATCCAAGAACACGGACGAGGAGGCACATAGCACATGCATACGCTTGATGCACGACCCCTTTCGCGTGTTTACCGTTGTCCAGGATATTATCTATGGTGGTTCAGTCATTCACCTCAGCACTGCCGCAGGTGACCACCAAAACTACCAGAACTGGAGAATCGTGCAGCACAAAGTACCGGTTCAGCTTCGTCGTACCCCCAGCATGGACCTCTCTGATCAGCGGCCTGCTGTCACGATCTCCTGCCGTATCAGAGAGGGCTATAATCTGACCATTTGCAATAATGTTGTAATGGTGGCTCCATCCAACTATGGCGACAGAAGACAGGTAATTACCCTGTTACATATTGAGAGAATTGTATAGTATATATATATATATATCATAAAATTAAATTGAATAGCCGAATTATTGTGAAAGAAAAAGAGATAATTTTTTTGAGGTGGTAGGAAAACCCTACCAATTTTTTCATTAAAAAAAGAAAATTAAATACAATGGATATTTACATATGGAAAACCACCAAAAATAAAAAAAAGGCAGCAGCAGTCAAGCGAGAGTGGGGAGATGGACCCATTGAAAAAAGATAATTAAAATATGAACAATTAGATAAGTTGTTAAATTTTTAAGCCCGTTGATTATATATTGTCTTCTCGGAGTATTCTCTATTCAGGGGCAGAGGGGGTGGCCCCCATGATTTTCAAATTTGTATATAGAAAGAAACGTTAATATGCAGTATATTTTGTTGAGAGTTTTCATTTCACCCCCCTAAATTTTGTCCATCTCGACCCCTAATTTCAAATCCTGGCTCCTCCCTTGTCTCTATACACCGGATAGTTGAGATCAAGGAACTTTTTATTAAATAAAAAAAAAAAACTTAGTGTACTGAAAATCAGATCTGTACATACAAATAAGCAAAGTGTACTATGCTAATTTACCTTGTCAATAAAAGAGTGCCTATTATTGTGGGTAACCTATGAAAGATAGAGACTATGGAAGATTGAAAAATCACACAACAAAACTTTCGAACCAAATTATATCTCCTACAAAGGATTTCAGGTCCTAAAACTAGTTCAAAGAAGGTAGCTTTGCCACACGTGTCGGGTTGCCAACGCCTTTGTCACTCTTGAACCTCTAACCAAGTCCAAAAATTGAGAAGAGAAACAAGATTTATGCTTGGCCTTCTCCCAACTTCTCCTAATTATGCAACTAAACCTATTAAATTATTTAATTTAACATACTAATTATTCAACTTAATGACGTATATTGTGCTTAAAATAGAATTAAAAAAAAACTAATTATCCAATTTAATAACAACTTGTAAGTTGAAAAATTATAACAGTAACAGTAAGACGTATAGTGAACAGTTTATGATATCCCATAGTGTACTCTGTCGTATCCCCAAAACATTTCCATTGTAATAATTGGAGTTGGGCTACAGACCTACAATGTTATGCATAACAAAATGACGTTGGTGTTATGCGCTCGTATCTCACCAACCATAACTCTGACGACCGATTCGATCGGTGCATTTTATA
This sequence comes from Cyperus esculentus, assembly GCA_030179965.1. Taxonomy (NCBI): domain Eukaryota; kingdom Viridiplantae; phylum Streptophyta; class Magnoliopsida; order Poales; family Cyperaceae; genus Cyperus; species Cyperus esculentus. The sequence continues at coordinate 1,682,814 of JASGLE010000014.1, read as the reverse complement.
TATCAAAATCTCATATGATATAAAATTTTTCTATTTTTGAAGATTGCTAACTATTTTTAACGATTTTTTAGAGATGACCAACAATAATAATAAATTAATCTATTTGGAATTCAAATTCATGGTCGTTTTTTCAAAAATCTTTAAAAATAGTTAGAAATCTCTAAAAATAGATAATTTTTTTTTTTGAGATTTCGATATGTAGAATGCACTAATCGAATCGGATCGGCCATCGGAGTTACGATTGTTGAGATACAGACGCATAACACCACGTCATTTTGTTATGCATAACACAGTAACCAACTCGTAATAATTGTACAAATTTAGTTATATCAAATTGGTAGCTGCTGCCGTATCTTGAGAGAGAGAGCAGGGGCGGAACGAGGGGGGACAGGGGGGCAGAGTACCTCCAAGATTTTAGAAATTGTGTACTTAGAGTATTAATTTAATTGTATTTTATGGAAAATAGTTGATTTGGCACCCCCTAAAACTCTGCCCTTATGTCTATGCCTTAACGATTAAAAATAATAATTGTAAATAAAAAATACATAGAAAGAAGTAATCCAATTTAGAAGGCTGAAGGCCCACTGGCCATCAATTAATAATAGATTATTTCTTTTGAAAACCGCAATTGCCTCCGTCTAAAATTTTGTTGGTTTCTGTATTAGCCGATTAATTCACTTTCTCTTTTTTGTTTTGCCCCATTCTTTTCTACTCTCTGTGACCTCTCTCAAATATCAAAATTAAGAGATTCTATAATTTTGAACCTATTTAATTAGTCTCTTTTTTAAGATGTTTACTGCTATATATTTATTTAAAAATTTTTTACTTTTAATTATATTTATGTAGTGTTGGGTTACGGTGTTATACAAAACAAAATGACGTTGGTGTTATTATAAACTCGTATCTCAACATTTAACAACCACAACTCGATGGCCAATCCAAAGTTTTAAAGATTTTTGCAGAAGCAACCTGAATTTAATTCCAAATGAATTATTTTATTATTATTTTTTTGGTCATCTTTAAAAAATAGTTAAAAATAGTTAGTAATCTCATAAATAAAAAAAATTATATCCTATGAGATTTCAATATGTAAAATATATAGGTTGAATCGGATCGGTCATTTATGGTTGTTGAGATATAAGCGCATAACGCCGACGTCATTTTGTTATGCATAACACCATAAGTCCGTAACCCAACTCTTTTTCTGTATGTGGTTCCCTCGGTATTTTGGCACCTCCAACTTCAAATCCTGGTTCCGCCCCTGAGAGAGAGAGAAAGACAGACCCCATCTATCTATATGTGTGCGTGTGTTATATATACATTAGAACATATCATTTAATTTGTTTGTCTCTTTATTATTGTTTTTGAATTATTTACTTTTTGATGATAGAATTTGTTTATATAGTTTCATGTAATTATTGATTAAATGCAGCTTTGGATAAAAAAGACACTATATGCGAGACAGGCGAAAGATGAGGAAAACAAACAAGCTTTTGCACTGGTGAACAAAGCTACAGGCCAAGCAATCGACCACGGAAATGGCCAAGTTGTACGACGTACATGCACCCACTTAAACACATTTGATAGCATATATAACGGCAATTGCCCTATTAGTTCACCGTTCCAAGATAAAGCTATATATATTCTGTGGGACGTGTTTAATTATGAATCGTACGTAGCGTCCTCCATTTTTACTTATCCACCGGTTCACCGTATTTTCAGTAAACAAATATCATTTTTCGGTGAACATTTATATCTTTCCGATCAACAAATTAATATCATCTTGCAGTAAACAAATACATTATAATTTCTAGCAACTGTGACAAGCACATGAGTGCACATGGGTGTGTCATTAATGTGAGAAAGGGGTGGATGAGTGGCTTACTTTATAGGTGGACTCTATATGTTTTCCTTTAATTATTATTATAGCCATTATCTCATAGAAGAAGGAAAATTTTAATTAAGGCCATCAACCTTTGTTATTTGCTGCAGGTTCGGTTGGTGCAGTTTAACCCTTTCCATGTGGCTGAGTCGATTTTGTGGACCGAGAGCGGCGATGTGCATGACGGCTTCCGTTACATTAGAATCATAAACAATGATACCAGGGTCCTTGATTTATTTCACGGGCATATTGGTTATGTTCTTCCTTGGCTCCATTCTTTTATAGATGGCCACCATTGGCAGCACTGGAAGATTGAAGAGACTAAGTGATCATTTTCATAGTCTAGAGTCTAGACCAATATTAAACAATATGAACCCATATATATATGCTTCATTATTTTGGATATTAATTTGTCTGTATTGTTATTTTTGTTATTGTAATTTTTTATTGGATGCCTGCATCGATCACGTCTTTCCCCGTTCTTTCGAATCCTGCCTCTACGTACTTGTTATAAGGGTCACTCATATCTACCTGCCTCTACTTTTTAATTATAAGGTCATATCCAGTGTCCTCATCAAATGATGTCTGCGTTTTGTTACAAAATTTTAAATTCGGATTATAAAATTTGTATTTGTGTTAAGTGTTAACATATATATAGATAATTAAAAACGGTGACAATTAAAAAATGGGGAATGCTAACTGTCCCTAAAAAAAATCTCCCTTAAATGTCCCCCAAAAGCACACCTTCTTGTACATAAGGTATGAACACCCCAATGTAATAGATATGAACACCCGACAATACATTGTATGAACCTCAATTTGAGGCGGACAGTCATTCACCAGAACGTGCCATCTTTGACCAGTCCTAACAGAATCATTCACTATAACGTGGAATCTTGGACGGCCCACGCAGAATCTTCGATACATAGGTATGAACACCAATTACATCAACTATGAACACCTTATTGTGGTAAGTATGAACACTCAGAAGGATAGGTATGAACACCTGATATGCGCAGGCAGTTATTTACCATAATCCTATGATACAACAAATTTGACTATTAAGTGGTGGGACCCAACTTTTAGAATCAAAATAAATGTGTAATTAGTGAGAATTTGAATCATGAATTAGAATCTTAATGAAATCTTGGTGGGGAACATTTAAGGGGGACAAAAAAATGGGACAAGAAGATATTTTCTCTTAAAAAATTTCCTTATTATAAAGATACATCTATATAAGGGAAAATGCCTCCAGGCCTATGTGGCACTGACACGGACACAAGTGTCGTGTCCGACACGACACGACACCGTATGACACAGTCTTTTTAAAAAACTGCGGACACGACACAGTTGAGGACACGGTCACACGTACGTAACGTAGTTTGTATATTCATATATATAGTGCATTGGTTGAAAGAAGAGAAGGAAAAGAGTTGAGTTCAGGATTGTATTCATACCATAATATTTGCTTGGATTCCAATATTAATATATCGTTCTTAGAAATCTGCACCTTTCTATTCCAAGCTTAGATCCAACATTACCTTATGCATAGAAGGTAGCACCCACTTATATCTATTATAATTATAATGTTAGATATTATCAAAATCATATATGAAAAGACTTCAAATTACACACTCTCCCGGCACTCCCAGCGCCAGAGGTGTCCCTCGCGTGTCCTAGTATTTGACCGTGTCGCATGTCAAGTTTGACCGTGTCACACGCGTGTCGGAGCGTGTCGGACAAGTGTCAGTGTCGGACACGTGTCGGACTCCGACACAGCTCATTCCCTGAAGAGTCCGTGCTACATAGCTCCAGGCCTTCCAAATTTTTTAGGTTTACTAGTTGGCACCTGAAAATCTTTTTGGATAAATGAATCTCAATATCGGAGAAATGCCTAACGGCTGACTTTGTGAACTGCACAATGCAGTAAGTTAGGGGATGAACTGCACCGTCCACCCCAGCAGGAGCTTAGTGTATATTAAGTGGGCTGTGGCCCTCCCTTTCTCCAAGAAAATATACGGCTGGTTATCAATCAATTTACAGGGTAATTTCAGTATCAGTATGGATCTTACCGTGGCCCCGCCTTCATTCCTCCCAACTTCAACTCATGACTGGTCTCCTCGTATAATAAGGGCACACATAGCTAGCTGAGCACTTGATTTCATGTGGCATTTCTCTTTTAGTATGAATTCTGACTGGTTATATCGGAAGAAAAACTTCTCTCTAACCTGTGAACAAGGTGTTCAAAACTTCTACTGTTATATAATTTAGTTTGAGGAGGGATCCGGTGCTAACGCTCCAACGGTGCCAACGGTGCCAACAGTCAGATTTTTATATCCAAATTTTGATTTATATGGCTCAATAAATTCTTTATATCAAAATCATGTGCCATGCAAAAATTATCCATTTTTAGAGATTTTTAAGTATTTATTTCAGATTTTCCAAAAGTTATATATGAAACATTGATTATTTTATTAATATTGTATAGTTGCTATTAGAAAATCCGAAATAAATACTTAAAAATCTCCAAAAATGAAAAATTTTTGCATGCTATAAGATTTTGATATAAAGAATTTATTGAGCCATATAAATCAAAATTTGGATATGAAAATCTGCCCGTTGGCACTGTTGGCACCAATGGAGCGTTGGCACCGGATCCCTCCTCATTTAGTTTTGATACCATTTTTTTTGGTTATATAATTAGATCATCTCCAAGAGACTCCCTAGAAATGGATCCCAATATATCTATATTGGGTGTCATCCTAAATTTTTTGGGAGCAAATTTCACCTCAATCTCCAACAGATTCCCAAAATATGGATTCCAATACATTTAAACTGGGCCAAAATATGTATCCCAATACATTTGAACGGTCTGGATTTGGCTCTGGTTTTGGGAAGTTGGATTGGGAGTGCCCAAAAAGGCCACCAAAATAGGGAGATTTGGTTCTGATTTTGGTTTTGGGAGTACTAAAAATAGGGATAGCTTTTTAAGTATCTCTTAAAGACGGTTTTCTCTTCTTAATTCCCAAACTTGATTTTAAGAATGTTTTAGGGAGTCTATTGTATATTAATCTGTTGGCCTCTTGGCCCAGTTGGACTCTCACATATATTAATATGGGAGAAGAGAAGGGGAAAAAAATAACGGAAAACGGAAAGCTGCAACGATAACAATTAACAAACGCGGCCGAATTTTCCAAATTAATTACTCTCTTCTATGTTTTTTCGCTCAAACAGCGCAAAAGCACAATTGCAAAATCAGAAATTATGTAAAGAAAGAACGAAAATATACACTTGAAATAGGAAAAATGAAGGTGGCTGGCCTAAAGGAAAGAATCTGTATGTTAATCAGGCAGGTTAGAGACGTTTAACAGTTTAAGATACATATTGGAGATACATTGTAGATACATTCCATACCCATTTCTATAATACCTTATATTTACTACATTTCTTCCAGTACAACATATGGCGAGTATTTAGATGCACTAGACCATTAGTAAAGGACAGAAAGTATATAGACTAGTCATATAATTTCTATACATATTACATAGATAGACACGCTTTTATACAACAACAACAAGCAAAAGGAATTCATTGAATTTCTCTGAGAAATGCTGGATTTGAATTCAAGGCCTTCTTTGCAAGGTTGCGAATATCTTCCCGTGAGGATTCTTCTGATATGCGAACCAGTTCCTTGATCCCTCCGCTTGTGATAATATCACGTGTATTCTCTTCTGCAGAAACAAGATTATTCAAATATACTAGTAATGTGAAAAATCTTTCCATCCACATACCCCAGACTTCCCCATTTATTTAACTATATAGATGTTGGCTAGGAATTTGTTAAAAATTGACAAAGAGATACCGTTCTGGGATAAATGACAAAATGCCAGCTCAATATGCCTTCTAGTTGAAGCTGGAAAAGAGGAAGAGCTCGTGACCATCCACTTTAAAGCGCCGTCCTCAATAAGAAGGGACCTCCCTTTTCTATGACCTACATTTAAAATGAATAGTTGAGTTTTACCAAAATATAATGGCATATCCATCAGGGAATTGTGTAAACGTTGACAAATAGCTAACCATGGGAAATTGCTCGAGATTCACATTTGGCAAAATTCGCTATTCCCCGAGCAATCTGGGCTATGACATCAGCATGACCACTTCGAACCATACCTAATAGTGCTTTTATGCCACCATCCTCCTTCAATTGCACGTGTAATTTCTCTGTATTATTGAAGAACTAAAATTAATCAATCTAAACAATAGAATAGCTGTGGTGCCTAACAAAACTAAATTATTGTCAATACCATTTCCACACAAATTAGCAATTGCGCCCGCCACCATTCTAAGAGTTTGGGGATCATCAGTTTTAGCTGCCACATTTGCTAACAGACGTACACCCCTCTTATTCATTATTGATGCTTGGCTTGGTCCTGCAAATAATATATGAAACTATATTAAATAATATCTTTTTACAGGAAACTCTCTCCTCTCCATTAAAGAGATAAGGCTGTCTTCATAATACTCAGAAAAGGCTACTAACCATTCATAGCCAAGTTAGCTATAGCACCGGCTGTCACTCTATGTATTGTCATGTTTTCTGATGTTTCTAGAAGAGAAAGTAAAGTGTCTAACCCACCTTCCTCCAAAATTCTTTCCTGATTAATATCTGAAAATAATAGATGTTTTATTGGTTGGAGTTATTTATCAATACAAAAGAGTAATGATTGAATAAAAAATAAACCGGACAATTAGTTGAAAATTTCCAAGGGATATAGTGCATCCTTATTTCTGAGGATGTTTGATGCTCCATACATAAAGCATAAACATGGTGAAGTGAAAATTTCAAGAAAACATTATGGTGCAAATTTGATTTGGATTTATTCATTGACCTGACGCTATTGGAAAAGAGAATATTTTCATGTTTAATCTAGCAAAGCATTACATGTCAGATAACATGAAAGTATACCAAGATCAATAAAGTCAAACAAATATTATATAAATAAAAAGCACTTGTTACATGTGCAAAGTTTCAAGAGGAATGCAAGATTTACCTCATATAGAAGCCATAATTATACTTTGATATCATTACAACAACTAAAACAATACTAGAAGATGGGAACGTAAAAAGCGATGCCAAAGTCCAAAAAAAACAAATGACAATGATATTGGGATGGTTTCTAAAGACAATAAAATTAAGTAACAACAACAATTCATCCTCTATTGAGCAGTTTCATATATTAGAAATTCATCTGGACTTCGGAAATCAAACAATCCCCCAAATAGACAACATACTAAACTATAAAGAACACTTTACTCTTTAATAGTTAACAATTGTTTTGCCGGTTATTATTGTTGTCAATATCGTGTTGTTAGTATATTCCATCCTACTGAAATTACTTTTTAATTTGAATTTTATTAATTTATATTTACATCCATAAAAAATTTGATAAGTTAACTGCAAATTAAACACTATAACATTGGTAAACACAAAAATATAATTTTTGTAGTGAATACCAAAGCAAGCCTCAGTATAGAAGATGTTATAAAATTTACCTTGAGCAGCACGGTTTGCAAGCACTTTCACAGCATGAAGCTGCACATCCTGATCTTCAGATTTTAGCAAAGCTAGAATATTTGAGAGACCAACTGAAGAAAGCAAAGTCGCAAGATGAAATGTTCAAATTAGAAGTGCAAAATGCATACAAAAACTTATGAGAAGATAACAATAACATGTTTCCAAAACTTTACATGATCAATCCATTTTGCAGTAGTTGTGAAGGAAGATTTTTCATGAAATATCACATTGTTAAACGTAAGATCAGATGAAACTTGAGAGCTAAATTAATTGATTCAGTTAAGGGATTTTTTATGCTACTATAGCTTGAATTATGAATATATGGGAAAAGAACTTCTGAACATTGATTGACAACAAAATACCTTCTTCAAAAATCTTTGATATTGTATCCTTTTGGCCATATATTGTGTCCCTTGATTTGCCCATTTTAGGCTGGTAAACCTCGCCACCACCAAAACCAGAAGTAGTCCTAACCATACTAGCTCCTCTCTAAGAAGTAAACGCCACAATAAAAAACAAACAATTAACATATAGAACATAATGAAGTTATTTTCAAACTCAATAATTTGATACCTCCAGTTGTTCTGCCCTATTTTCGTTGAGAGCCTTTCTCAGCTTAAGTATTTCATCTTCTAGACTTCTCCTGTGTCTTGCTTCCTGCATAACCTTTTCTTTCATAGATTTAATCTCTTCATAAATCAAGTCCTGCACCAACACAAGATGCCTTTTTAAGTTTCAAGTATGGTAGAGTCAATCAATTCAACAAGGAAATTCACAAAATAAAATAACTCGTGTTATCTAACCTTCTCTGATATGAGTTCACTGTTTTTTGCTTCCAACTGCTGAATTTCACTCCTTGACTCCTCTTTAAGTTTATTAAGTTCCTTTTGAAGTTTGCTGTATTCCTGCATCCAAAAAGCTTCCTTAAGAAAAAACAATCACTTTCTTTTTTTTAATAAAAAAAATCGTATCTAGCTATGAAATTGTGCTCAGATTTTTTTTTCGCCCAATATATTCAGAGGTATCTTTGGCAGCACGTAAGCTAAAGGACAATATGGTCGGTTTACAAAAAATATCTCATGGGATACTTGCCTTTGAAGAACTAGAATTATTAGACACTTCTTGGCGGGCTCTGCGCAACTCCGATTCTAAATTGGTGCACCTAGCTCGCTCTTTTTCTATTTTCCCAAGTAATTCTTTGATCCTATCCTCATACATTTGAGTCGAATCTGACAAAGCCTTATTGTGCGTAGAGTTCTCGAGTTGTTGTTGCTACTAGCAAGTAACAACCAATTTTGTGTCAGTGTGGCAAGACATTGAAAATGCAAAATGGTGTGATTACAAGAAATGTAAATAGCATCAACAGAAGTTGCCCAATATGTGGTTTTTTGCTTTAACCCAATGACAAAAAACTAGCCCATGTTTAGCAGCATATCTAGTTGACTGGATACTATTATCTACCCTCACAATTTTGCAGTTAACTTAAATTTGCACAACAAAATCTTAATGCAACCATTTTGCTCTTAGTCTCCTCTCTCTCAAATTTGCATAACCAACAACCACAATGGAACATATTTAAACAAAGTCATACACCTCAAACTAACCCAAATTACACAGTATTAACATTCATGAAGCAAAATGAGAACAATATAAATAAATTGAAAGGACAGACAGAAATGCGACTATATTGGTAAATGACACAACCGAAATCTATAATAATACCAAATCATCCTGACACACATTCACTGACCACCAAACATAAAACAGAATGATTTACCTCTTTTTGGCACAGCAACATCTCCATTTCAACAATTTTATCAGACAATAGATTGTTTTGTCCTCTCTCATTGTTTAAATCTTCCATCAAGTTTTTTATCTCCATCTTCGCATGACCATTTTCCTTTTCCAAATTCTAACAAAGAAAGGTTTTGTCAGGCAATTTCCATCAAGCTCTGAATGGAGTACTAGCATGAGGAGGTAGTAAAATGATATCCATACTTTAGGGAAGACGGTGCATATTATCCCAAGACAATAGGGAAAAATAATTAAGAGGGACAAATTATTGACAACATGCCAGCCTTACTTAGGAACACAAAGCATACCTCAAGCTTCATAGTAAATGTCCTTTTAAGATCAGCTAAGGACTCTTCAGACTTCCTCAACTTTCTTTCCATCTTTGCTTTCTCCTCTTGCCTGATCTTTTGTACTCTTTCTAACTCTGAGGTAAGAGAATCTACCTGACCCTCCAGCTTTTTGTATAAACTCTCATAATCCACTTCCTCCTTCAGCTTTACAGTATTTACTATTTTCATTGCCTAATAAAAAACAGAAAACATATGCGATATAACTCACAAAGACAAAAACATTATCAAGAATAATTAAATGTAGAGATCACACAATAGATTAATAAACTAAAAAACCAATGCTTAAAAGAATATTAATATCAATTAGAGGACTAAAACAACCAGAGTAGTTCATATTACTGATGTCATCAGCCTGAACAGGCCATATATATATACATACAATATAAATATATAATACCAAAACAACAAAACTACTCTTTACAACAACAAAGCCTATAATCCCAAGCAAGTTTGGATAGGCTAGAAATGTAACTCAGCTAGAGGCATATGAACAAATATATATTAACAATAACAACAGTAGTAATAGTGTAGCACTAGTAATTTCAATAATGTAACAAAACTTACTCTCTGGCCAAACATAATTGTGCTTGAAGTTTCGGAATAATAGCTTGCTGATGGCCCAATTGTTATTATAAGGGAAGTCCTTGCAGTGCCTGAATGATGCAAACTCAAAAGGTGTGTAAAAGATTCTGAACCTTCTAAACAATATAGACTATTAATTTGAATTGACAAGGTAACAAATAAGAGATCAGTTGTTTCCGATTAGACAGCAAAAGATAACAGTACTTGCAGTATTATTTAATCATTGATACAAAATGCTATTAATAGTTACAGCCTTACAGGTCATCATGAATATGGTATCCATTAGGAACAATTACCATTTTTGGCATCTAACACACATTGGAACTGTCGGGTATAGGTGTAAAGTTTTTTTTGACCCTATCGGGTAGGACTCAACTCGTATATATGTGTTTTGCACTTTTGCTGGATTTAGTTTGAGCACTGATTAAGGTATTACTGCACCCCAATAAAATTAACTACATATTGATCAATAAGTTGCGTATAGATGAAAAATATATAAATTATAAGTAATCAAGTAATAATGTGGATGTTTCCACCAATGGCCTTTTTGGGTTGGCTCCACATCAGGATTTCATGTTTTGTTGGGACCACAAGCAGAGCTTAGTGTAAATAAATTGGGTTTTGCCCCCTACCCCGCCGGCCCCCTTCATCCAAAAATACATAAAATACTCTTTGATTTATATATAAGAAATAGGCTAAACTCAACAGCTAACAATGGTTTGTAGAGATGGCAATGGTCCGGGTAGGCGGGCTAAAGACCTATTCTATGACTTGACCCGTCCTGCCCAACCCATGCTAAAGGGTCTGAGACCTTCAGCCCTACCCATGTTAAATTTTAGGATATATACAAGTATTTAATTCAGTCATATATGTTACATTATTTTTTATAATATGCCATATATACATTGATACTCCGGGTCGGGCGGGTGGACCTAACCCCAAACCAGTGCATGCCCTGGCCCATATGATGGCCTGGTCTGGCCCTACACGTCCACTCTTCAGGCAAGGGGGAATCATGGGCCGTGGGCCAAATTTTCATCCCTTGGTTTGGCCCCTCCTTATGTATTTGTCAAGCTCCGCAACTGGTTGGGACCCCTAGTTCATAAGCATTCTTATGAATGGAGAAATTCTGTAGGTTCCATCTGTTGGTAAATGTATTACCCTAACGAACAACGTGCAAAACGTGAAGGTAAAGACAAAGTACCTCCAAAAGAATCTCGAAGTAGCCTAGTCAACTTAGAATCTCTTGTTGGAATATAAGGACTATTCTCAGCTAATGCATTAATACACTTCCCTAATGATGTGAGGGAAAGGTTTATAAACTTCGCTTCCTCAAGCATGTGACCTTCAACACTACCTGAAAATTAAGAGATGGATCATTGTACAATGAATTTGCAGTAAAATATGTCAGTGAGATGTTAATGTTATGCTTCCATACCTGATTTGTCTATCCTTTCTGATCCAGCAAGGTCAACAATAAGCAATTTGCTTTTGAGAATAACAGGTGCATGGTTGGAAATTGACATGTCATCTGCACTACTAGGCACAGATGCCCCATCATTTTCATCTTTAACTTTCACACTTCTCTGTACATGGACCTATTCATGGCATAAGATATTATAAGATACTTGAGCTTACTGTGACGAATTGTCATACCAGTTCAGATAAAAAAATACACCAGAATCATACTATTTATAAAATGAAAATCAGTTAATAGGCTAAGAAATTGAGGTGGAAATGCATACTATTAAGAAATTTACCTTGAAAAAAAAATCCATTAAGAAATTATAGTCTAGAGTACACTGCTTGATGGGGTAATTTGGTGTCTCGAACAATTTTGTTTTTTCATTAGACCGTCAGTTTCCTATACTTGAAAAAAAAAAAAAAAAATTGTTGCTCCGTACCACCAAAATAGCATGACTTCTAGAAGATTCTGTGTTGAGCTTAGTGTTAGAAGCATATCTGTTTGCCTCTCCTAATTGCACAAGTTCATTGAAATGGTCAATATCTCTTAGCTCAACCACAGCTGCACCCGGAAGAGATACTTCACCAGATTTTGGGTCTTCAACTATAGGAATGTTAATCTTATCTGGTGCTAGTAGATCTTGCAAAGATTCTAGATACAGCTAGACATAAATTAAAAGAAGAAATTGTAGCTTAGGTACCACACAGAATCAGGGCAGATTAAAATGCCAAAAAAGCATCGCAAAGCGTCCAAGAACATCAACTTATTTGTTCTTCCTGTCTATTTTGACTATGAATTTAATCAGACAGCTGTCATTTATTCAAGGATGGTTCATATAACTTAATATGAGGCCTCACAAAGTATGAAAGCAGTAGTGAACACAGAAAAGTAAGTGTCCACAACCTCTTATGATACATGTAGTATTAGTTCCTAATTCACATATATACACATTTACTTTCTGTTCCCAAATGGCTTCTGGCTAATGGATATAATTCATTATAAGCTCGATAAATTTTAATAGTGGGTTATGTACTGTTATTAGTAGAATGGACCCAGTCAGGTGTAGTAATAATTGGTGATAAGCCTAATAAATTTTTAATTTTACTGCAATTCTTGCAGAGAGAACTGCAGAATATAGGCAAGCATAAATTAAGAATACATTCGAATTTCAACAAACCTGAAGATATGATATGGCTACCGAGTCTGTCAAAGGAGAGACACTATCAAGGATGTCCTCCAAAGCTCTGACCATAATACCACGCTCTGATGGATCTTCTTTCCCAAGCCGGCCCATTGTGTAGGTTTTTCCTGTGCCAGTCTGCCCATAAGCCATAACTGTCCCATTATACCCTTCTAATACACTCTGCCATACAAGGTAGGAGGAAATGTGAGATCTACATTCAAAAAGTGAACTCAAAACTCTCTTACTTGAACTGTGGTATTGATAAATTCTGACTCTCTTCCATTTTCTACAACTCTGCTCATCTTAAGGTGCTTAGGCATTAGTTGAATCATCTTTGAAACATACCATTCACTTAATATAACCCTAAACATCACGTGTAGTGTGTTTCTGATCAAGGCTGTAACCCATAATTACCAGTACCAAGCAACAAGGCAAACTCTTAATTAGCTCAGCTGAAGTTCTCAACTTGGGGACTATACAAAAAAGAGAAACCATTCTAAGATAAAGCAAATGAAACATAACTTGCCTCAACCACAGGTTTAGAAACAGCCTCATAGACGCGCTTCTGCGAAGCAGTCTCAGGGAAGACCTCATCAAATTTGTATACCTCAGAACTCCAGTTATTCTTCTTTAGTCTAAGCTTTTTGGCCTGCATACATCTTATATTTTAAAATAGAAAGTATAGAACCTGTATTGGCACATGCTACATTGTCTAGTTACTAAATGCATTCTATTTTTCCTTTCCAAAATACAAAATGCAGATAAATTAAGCTTTTTGGCCTGCATAAATCTCTTATATATTTTGCACATGCTACATTGTCTAGTTACCAAATACATTCTATTTTTTCCTTTCCAAAATACAAAATGCAGACAAATTAAGCTTTTTGGCCTGCATAAATCTCTTATATATGTTAAAATAGAAAGTATAGGCTCCTGTATTTGGCACATGCTACATTGTCTAATTACTAAATAAATACATTATATTTTTTCCTCTCCAAAATACAAAATGTAGATGAATTGGACCTCTGTAAGAAGTTCAACGCATGGAGTGAACTCGGCACCATCAGCACAATCTTCCTTGTTCTTCGGTCGTAGCCTCACAGCTACTCTAACTCTGACCGCATCTGCACAAATCGCCTTAATCAGTATCATTTCAACAAATCGCATGAGATATTAAATCATGAAACAAGAGGCAGGACAGAGCTACCCGCGGCATTGTCGGAATCACTGGACGACTTCGCGCTGGAGCTAGAAGGAGGTCGTTTCGGAGGCGCCGACTTGGTGCGGGTGGCAGAGGAGGCGCCGCCATTCCCGCCTCGACCCGTCGTCGTCACATGCCTTTCCGGCCGCACGGACGCCCGCGAGCTCCCTGCTGTTGTCGCCATCGGAAGTTCGAAAGTCGAAACCCTCGGATCGGCGGTTCGGGATATGAAAAGGAGAATGGAAAGAAAGGAAGGAAGGTGTAACCGTGTATTGGTGTGAATGATGGTGGAGTGGAGAGAGTGGTGGGGAGGAGCGTCGGGGGGTTGAGGCCAGCACGATCGCGCGCTGAGTGTTCATCCCCTGACTTACTGCATTGTGCAGTTCACAGCGACGGCCGTTGGATCGACTAGAGATCGGCTCTGGCACGAATCTCGAGACGATCCAACGGCTGACGCTGTGAACTGCATGATGCAGTGCAGCAGGGGATATGAATTCTCGCGGGCTACGGCCGGCTTGGTTAATGGTTATTACCTCCGTGACTTGTTCTGAATTTTTATATATTTTTTATTTTGGAGTGTGTTGGCCTGCTGAGTGAGTATTCATCCCCTGCTGTACTGCATTGTGCAGTTCACGACGTCAGCCGTTAGATCGTCTTGAGATCAGCGCTGGCACGGAAATCGAGATAATCCAACGGCTGGCACTGTGAAATGCATGATGCAGTACAGCAGGGGATATGAATTCGGCCTGTTGGGGTTTTGGGAAGGAAAGGGTTTTAGACTTTTAGTTTAGTTTAGGCGCAAAATGATGGTTCATGCGACCATGGTTCCCGCTCCCGCACTCGTATGTGGTAGGACCGTAGTAGGACTATTGGCGGGTGTGGTTAACGGATCGGACGCATCGGAGTATCGGACGGATATGTAACAGCCAAACCGCATTAGGGTCAACTGACAGTAGTTATTTATTTAGACGAATTTTGACAATTGAAATTTAAATAAATTCAAAATTTTTAAAATAGAGAAATACTTAGATGAATAGATTTTTCTCAAGATTGACTTATAGATGTATGTATAGACTGTTCAGTATAAATTGACAGAGTTTCAACTTTAATAATTGTTGATGTGTTGTTCAATTTAAAAACAGAAAAAAATAATCAATTTGTCGATTGACAATGTTTCAGCTTTCATTAAATTTCATTGTTGTCGGATAGTTCATCAGAATTTTATACGAAATTTAAGGACACTAATTTTCTTATGGAATTGATTTTTACAATATTCCTGATAGTCAAATATGCACAAAAAAAGGTAAAGAGTGACTTAAAAACATAGATAGCACAATTTAAAAAAAAGTTAGAAGTGCATTTAAGATTATTTTTGTGTATAATTGATACCTTAACATCTTTATTTATTTTTTTTTAATGAAACTTGAACATACAAGATAAACTATTCAAGACGTTTGAGATATTGTCAATGTAAGTTGCAAGGTGTAAGTCGAAACGGGATAACATGGGTAAAACTCGTTGGAAAATAAAAAAAAAAAAGTTTTCAGGTTCACGTTTGAGATATTTTTTTTAATGAAACTCGAAAGCACCGTTTTCAGGTTCATGATGTCAGCCATTGGATCGTCTCGAGATCCGCCCTGGAACGAATCTCCAGACAATCCAACGGATGTCGTCGTGAACTGCACAATGCAGTAAGTTGGGGGATATGAATTCCCGTTTTCATTAAACCCGGATTTGTATCTGCTGCCATAGTTTTCCATGGCAGGTTCCTGCCATTTATACTGACAGGTGGGTCCTTTTGTTTTGTGGGGCCCACCTGTCAGTGTTTATGGCAGGACCCTGCCATTGTTTTTGATGGCAGCAGATACGGACCCTCTTAAACCCTCCCTTGTTTCTTTCTTCGCAAAAAGAAGGACAACAAAATTAAAAAACAAAAACGCTCTAATAAGCCCAGGGCCGTGAGATTTCATATCCTCTGTAGCGCTGCATTATGTAGGGCAGGATGTGAACCGTTAGATCATCTCGAGATCTGTGCAGGAACGCATCTCGAAATGATCCAACGGTTCACGTCCTGCGCTACACAATGCAGCGCTACAGAGGATGAGCACGCGGGGCGTGAAGAGTCTGAAACTCTGTGAATGTGTCCCCCCTCGTGCTCGTGCGATCTCCAACTTCAGATGCTCCGAGACCTCCTCGCATGGCGATCTGTCACTCGTCTCACTACTGCTGCCTCCCGATCCCCACCCCCTCCTTCTCCCTCCTCCTTTCTCCCAACATTCTGAGAGTCAGCGGAGTCGGAGTCGGAGTCTCCTCCGTGACGAGGACGCTCGCGCTGAGCAGATCGAGCGAGCCGAGGTGGTCGATTTGTTCCTTCCTTCCCCTCCTTTTCTCTTTCACCGATCACGACTGTTGTAATTATCTGGTTGGCACAAGTTGATCGGGTTATTGTTGTAAGAGATGGACCCTGCCCCTGTAGATTCTTGAAATTATTGAGATAGTGGTTTAAGACTAGAAGAGATGAAGAGGTGTCCATTTGGTACCAATTTGCTGGTGCTTATCAAGTTTGTTTGTCTCTAATTGGTAATTTGGGGGCACTGGAAGTTATTATTATGTATTCTAAGGTTATTAGTGTGAGTTAGATTTATGCCAGTTCGTTATTCATGGTTTATGTTCTTTCAGTTGTAAGGCAAGATTTTCAAGGTATAGGAAGAGTGACGAGGAAATCTGCGCAGAGCTGCGAGAGTTCCTGTCCCTTGCTGGGCTTCCCTTGAAACGGATGCCCTCTTTGAAGGTTTTAGCAGACAATGGAAGGTCTATTAGCTGATTTTCTTATTTCTCTTTCTTTACTTTTTATGCGTGTTTATGAAATTCATTGGCATACCATCTTATAATCCCGTCTTAAAAAAATTTTATCCTCGTGGTTGTTGTAGGAAAGACTTGGCAAAGGCAATTAAGAAAAGAGGGTACAAAAACTTCTCAAATCTCTTTATAAGTTCGGTTGAAAGCGATGAAGTTGAAGAAAACTCGTCAGATGGAAACATGGAGCGTGAAGATGCTTGTGATGAGGATGGAAATTACAGGTTCTCTATCTATTTTTTTTCTTGTTTTCTGTAATGTATAGTTAGCTGGTTTGTAATTTGTGTGAATTCTAACAAGTACATTTTTTGGAAAGATTTAATGGTGCTACTCCGTCGAGTGAATTTCCTGATACTCATCAAGTTGAAGGGCATGAACTGATCAACAATGGTACTGACATGGCAATAAATTTTGAAAGGTTCTCTCTCTCTCTCTCTCTCTCACACACACACACACACACACCCCACCGCGGCCCTCCCTTCCTCCCCTGCTTTCTCTTTTTGTAGTAATGTCTTTAATTTTTTGAACTGCAGTGCTGATATGTTAGCAAACAACATCAGTATGGAAGAGCAACCAGTACTATCGTTTGTTGGCGGTTGTTCATCGGATGAACTTATTGATTTTGAAGAGAAACCGGTACATTTAGTAGTTCCATGTTATCCTTTTTATACTATTGCAAATATTTACATCTTATTTGAACATAATTGAGTAGTTGATATTATAAATATAGTAATTAATATTTTATTATACTTTCTCATCTTGTGTTGAAGGTAAATGAACTAGGAAGTTATGCTACAATTAACAGTCTGAAAGCTTTACTGGTAAATAAATTATTATTCTTGATCTTGTTCTACTTTTTTGATGATAGTTATTCTCATGTATCTGAACTTTGTAAATGCTAACTTTGAAGGATAAAAAGGATGCAGAGCTATTAAAATTGAAGCAGAAAATTGAAGAGGAAAAGGTACTCATGATTAACTAATACTCAAACTTTGTAACAAGAAACCTTTGCACGTGCCATCAATATAATATAATCTTCCTTGTTTCTTGGTCTATTATTGTGATCATTGGATGTAGCTTTTTATAATTTTTTATGAACACTTTCTTAGGCTGAATTTTTAAAGTTGCAAGAGAAGGCAAAAGCTAAGATTGCTAATGTCGAACTAACAATTAAAGATAATTGTTGTGTTATCAATGATGCTGAGGATAAATTAAAAGGATTAAAAGAGGTACGTTTAGTTGCTTCCTTCCTTGAGGTCATTTTAAATAAAATATAAATACTAAATAGCTATACATGATGACAAGAGCCTACATCTTTCTGAGTGGAACATAGCTTTAATTATACAATCTACAGTTATTCTGGATGTTTTACTTTTCTGCAATTGCATATTCGATGATTTGTGGTTTACTTGTTACAGGTACATATTGAGTTCATGGCTGATGCTGAAGTTGTCGAGATTGCCGGTAGTTTTAATGGCTGGAAACATCGACTAAAGATGAACCTAAATCAATCATCAGAATCTGAAGATCCCTCTGATGTCAGGTCTTAAATTTGTAATTATAATTCAATTTTTATAGTAAGTTTTGTTATAATGTTATTATCTTTGTTTTCACTTATTTTAATGCTTTTATCACACAGGCGAGCTAAAGTATGGTCTACAGTGTTATATCTTTATCCAGGAATTTATCAGGTATGAAGAATAAAATCCCCTTTACATTAGTCCATACTTCCATTACTGTGTAGGAGTTTCGAACTGCTTGAACTATCCTTTTCAATGTGGAATTGAAAGAATTCTGATAAAACATACCAGCAAGCAAGAACAAAGGATTAATTCATGAGCAAACGTCAACTGTAACCTGTGTGTATTGTTATGGTCACCACTGCAGCAAAAAAATTATTAACTGGATATATCAATTGTTTCAGTTCTAGTTATCTATTTACCTTATGGTATGACTATGACCTTATTCATCTCATGATAATTATACATTATACTAAATCATGTTGATGTACTAAAATTTGAATAAATGTATACCATTAATTGTAATCAGATAAAATTTGTGGCGGATGGAAACTGGAGAGTTGATCACAAAAGAGAACTCGACACTATTGGTGACTTTGCTAATAATGTGCTCAGGGTAGAATAATAATTGGCCTTGACCTTCTTTTCAAGGCAAGTGCTAATATACTTCAGTTAATAGTTGTATATAATAAATGTTTCATTCATAAAATACTTTAATCAAAGCAATTTGATCTGTGTTAATTAATTACTGGGTCCTGTATAGGTGCTTGACCTGAACAGGTTCTTTGCCGCTCCTATATAGCGCTGTCCGGTGAGACAGCCAAGAGGTGTGATTATAGTGGTATGACTTGTCATGACATTAAAAATTCAAATGACTATTCAACTAACATTTAGCAACTAATGTGTGGGCATTTGCTTGTAGACATAGAAACATGTAATCCTGATTGTTGTCGAGTCTTAGCGTTCTGAAAAGCAATATGCCCAAATGACTTCTATGAATTAATGTGTCTGGACTATCTTTATTTAGGAATGAAATAATGTACAGAAATAGTGCTTAATCCTCTAAATTTCTATTGTTGAAATGATGTGGTGTTTCAATTGGGCCGTAATTATTAAATAAATGTCAAATCTCAGATTCTCTTTGAAGCTTTTTGTGTGAAGCCATGCCTTTCGCAATGACTACATCTTACTAGTTAGGTATCAACATGTATTTTTCATTGCCCACTATAAAACATGAAAGCAAGGCTAGATGCTGATAATTGGATCTATTTTGCAACGTAAATAATTTGAGTATAGATTCATCAACATTTCTATTAGATTTGGATACAGTTCAAATTCTGAATTTATTGTCCGGACAATCCAAATTGAAGAAAAAATTTATTTATAAACAAAAAATTGCCCAAATTGCATACGATCAACAGCCGAATTGAGAGACGTACAGCCTTTGATTCTCCAAGTCGTACCCAATGTTCTTGTTCTGCTGTGCCATGGTACCAAGTATTGATAGATCACTTCTCGGTATTATAGTGAGGCAGATGACACCGGATACTTCCTCATCAAAATAATTCACTGGCTGCAGAACAACATCCAGATTAGAGAAGTGAAATGTTAAGTTTGGCACCCTGTTACCTGCCTCCAACAAGTCCATTTTGCTGCCCTTGTAGCACAAGGCTGCCATGTCGCTCCCACCCGTTACGGGTTCCAGCGTGATCACGTTTCTCAGGCTCTTGGTTAACAGATCGAATGCCGTGTAGTATAGCATCGTGAATTTCGCACCCGAGTCGATTATGATACCCCCGGTACCATCTGATTTCCGGCTGAAGGTTTCAGGCGGAATGGAAAGTTGCTCAGTCCCTACACTTATGCTGTCAAGTGTCAGGTAGTAGTATACCGACCCGAGCTGGTTTCTGTTAGCTATTAAAGGGGTGTATTCTCCATAAAGCTTTGCATCTCTTCCGAAGATGAATTCACCGCCATAACTAAAATTGTTATGGGTATCTGTCGATGTAAAACAGTACGAAAACTGCCATCCGAGGTCCGGACCAAGCTGTGTGACTAGGGAAAGTGGACCGCCTCCAAGACCAAGAATCCCGGCTTCTGTGTATGAAAAAATCCCTCCATTGTCATCCCCACAACCGAACACTATATCCGGGAAAGATATCGGGTTACTCTTTTCTGAAGTGACAGTGAATGTGTCGGAAGCGAGGTAACCCCTCGTGTAAGAACGGTCGGCGTATGAGTAAGAGTAACTGCACCCATTCTGAAAACACGAGCTTTTATGAAGAGATGCGCAAAGGTTCGAGGGACATGTGACTGGATCATATGTGGATGACTTGTGGGGATCGAAGAGAGGGTACTGTTGCGGGTAGCAGCGGTTGCAGGGCAGGCACTGTGTCCAGATGAAACTGCTACCGGTATCGATCGACAGATACACGTCATGAGGAGGTGTACCGATGGCCAGCTTTATCAGATAACTGTCTCCAGCAGGGACCAAACGGGACTCGACGAACTCCGACTGGTATAAAATAAAAGACGTTATGTATGCGTGGCGCGACACGGATAGGTCGTAGGACAAGGTCCATCGTTCCAATGACGTGGTACCCGGTTTGTGAAACAGAGACAGCGGTGAGTACTGGTGGATCAAGGTGCCGGCGAAACCATTGTAGGTGATCCTGGAGTTTGTTTTGTGAGAATTGGATGTTGCTAGTAAGGATAACAGGCAGAGGATTAGTTGTGCAAGGAGTGAAGTTCTTGCCATGTTATGCATGGCTTTTTGATGATGATTTGATATGATTCTGTGTTTAGTTGGGGCAAATGGAAATTGTGAAAACTGAAAAGGACAATTTATGGTGAGTTTGTAATTTGTAGGGGAGTGATTTAGTACTGAAATTTGGATAAAATTCTTATAAATGAATGATTGAACTAATGCAGATCCCCGGAGAGCCATTATCCTTGGAGAACATTTTCCAAATATATAATTCTCTGTGCTAAATCGAATATATAATATATTTTTCTTTTTTTGTACAAACTATTTTTAACCATTGAATTAAGTAGGCAAATCGCGTACTTCTTTTAAAAAAAAAAAAAAATTGTGCCATCTTTTCTAATCCTTGTGATTTTGCATGAAGGGAAGTAATCAGAAGGTTATTAAAAATATCTTTCTCAATGTTTTTGCATATTCAATTTCAAGGATATATATACAGGACTAAAACGCATAATACATTTCCAACTATTTTCTCGCTAATTCAAATTCAAAGAGAGATTGAGGAGGTGTTTAGATTGTGGTTTTAAGTTTTCTTTTCAAATTTTATATTCGGGTCTTTTATTTTAAAATATGTATTGCGATATTACTGTAACCTCTTAACACTACTGGTGTTAAATATAATGAAATTTGGGGCCTTGACCCTCATCTTTTATTCAAAAAAAAACTATTTTCTCGCTAATTGAGCTGCTCATGAATGCTATTCCCTTCCCAATTCCCATAATTATCTCAACTAGGGCCGGAACTCGGGCTTCGCCCCGAAATATGATATCAAATAAATAATAAAACTTATAAATTCAAAATATTTATTTTAGAAAAATGAACAACATATTGAATTTTTGATGTGATTAATAATAATAATAATGTAATAATTTATAAATAATAACACATAAATGTTGGATCATTTTAAGGGTTAAATTTTGTCTTAGACATATTACATTCATCTTATTAAATGGGGAGCGAGAATACATATAAACCATTGGATTAAAGTAGATGAAGAGATTTAAACAAAATCAATGGTTAATAGTGTTGATGATGTGGCATAGTTGAGAGGCTTGGAGTGCTACCCCTCTTTCTAGGGTGTGTTTGGATCGTGCAAGGATTAGCATAAGAATAGAGGAATTGAGATTAGTAAGTGAGAATAGTAAAAAATAGTGATGTTAGGTTTGGTATGGGATTAGTAGATATTTGGTGCTATTCAAAACAATAGAAATGTTGTTTGGATTGTATATTTGGAATAGTGATAGAGAAAGTTGAATATAATAATGATATTAGTATATTTTTTTTAATAACTTTTGTACCGATTGTTTGTTGCTCCACAAATTAATTTATCTTTTCCATTCTCACCATAATATTCGCATGGTATTTGCATTAGTCTATTGATCCAAATTAAAAAAAAAATTAATAAATAACAACGTTTTCACTAGTTTTTCAAAAAAAATAATTGTTGCGGCACTGATTACTATTTTTTTTCAATTTCACACCTTAATCAATACTTCAATTTGAAATAAAAGGAAATCAATTTCAAAATACAAGCGGTCAAGAATCATGCTAACCTCCGATCAAAATTATAGCGAAATATTAATGTTGCATAAAAATAGTTACTAATTTTTTTACAACCCAATTCACTAGTTAAAAAAAAAAAAGAGCAAAAAAAATCGCTGTATTGGGTTGTAAAGAAATAACAAATATTTTGTTTACAACCCAATCCACCAGGACCACCACCCCCACCCATGGCCAACAAAAAACAGAGGAAAGAAAAAAAAAAAAAATGAGGAGTCTGGAGAGGAGACGAAATACAAACAATATGGATCTCTATCAACTCTCTTCGACGAGAAGAGTACAATGGATGGATTGCCGGTGGCAATGAATGAATCGAGCGTCAGATATTTGAGCAAAAGGAAAGAAAAATGTTTCACCGAGTTTTTCTCTCTCCACCGTGTTTTATGGGAAGGGAACAAGAAGGAAATAATAAAGAAAGAGAACAATTAATTTTTTATTATTATCTCTAACCCACACCAATCGCTGTTCCACTATTCCTTCTTTTCGTAGGAACAACGAAATAGTAACTTTTTGCCGCTGTTCCGATTAGTGAATTTTTGTTTGGATTGCACTGGGTTCAAAATTGGTACTGCTATTATGAGAACAGTACTAATCTCTTGCATTCAAACATACCCTAGAGTATAGATTTGCATATTTGGAAGATCTCATTTGCTCGTAATCGTATTAGTTTTTCACTTCTCTTAATGTCTTGATCCCCATGTAATACCCAGTGGCGGAGCCAAAAAAGTTTTAAATGGGGTTCAAGTTATCATATCGAATATCAATATCGATATAATAATTATATAGAACATATGAATTATAATTATGGGGTTCATTAGTATAATAATTCTCATATTTTATGGGGTTCAAATATACATTTTCTTAAGAAAAATACTTATAAAATATTAAAATTACTATGTAAAATTGTTTATTTTGGAGAAAATATGGGGGACATTGTCCCCCATTCTCTTCACGTAGATCCGCCATTGGTAATACCTTGTGTGAAATATTGAATATCAGTTCAAACTTCCAAACATCAAGGAGATAATGGGATTATAGTTAATACAATATTTTTGATGATTTTAATTGCAAATATTTCCCATCCTTTTGATGAAACTACAAAAATGAGAACAATTTCTTTACTTCAGTTTAAAGAAGTCTGCATATTTAAAAGAGAGTGAGGCTACCGTATTATTAATAATACAAAGTGACTTATATTACGGCTCCATATTATCGTTTTTAAAATTTAATTGGTCGATACAAACCACTCAATGTGATCTCTATATGCTAATGTAGTTCTAAACCAAATTTTATGTTTTTAAAAACTTAATAACTATATATTCAAATTACAATGGAAAATATTATGGGGCTACCGCAAAAGATACCGTCGAGGATACCATTAAACATTGACTGCCAATAAAAAATGTGATAAGTTGAATATTTCGGAGGTTAAGGTGAATATTTAGGAGGATAAGCTGAATAGTTATGAAGTGTAATGCTGCAAATAAAATTAAGAGTAGTTTTTATTGGCTGTAAAGCAAAATGTGTTTAGTGTAATGTTGCAATTAGGTTTTTATTATGTGGAGTTTTTATTGGTTGTCAAGCAAAATGTGTTAAATATTTATGAGGTTAAGATGAATATTTATGATGTTAAGGTAAATATTTAGGTTTAGTTGAATTTATCAAAGATCATGGTATCCCCGACATTATTGATGCACCTATTTCATATATGCATATTAACCAGACTTGCACCTATATTTGCACCTAAAATCCTAAAGTTCATTTGCATTTTAATAGAAGATTGTCTAGCATCAAGTTACTTCTGTGTTTTGGTCCTATTTTCAGGTAAATGGAGCTTTTAGAGCTATTTGGACTAAATTTGGAGCAAGGAGCAAAAATAGGCGAAGGAGCACAAAGGAGCATCTAATTACAGATCAAAACCGCCTATTTCAGTGCACAACCGCCATATCTAAATCAAGAAAACGCGCAGAGAGCCAATTTAAGCAACAGACATGCTATTTCAAGGTCGAGCTCTCTTTGGACTTCTAAATGCGGACCGCACTCCTATTTCTGCGGATCGTATTCAGTTCAAAACAGAACAGAACTTCTATTTCCAGGGAGTGCTATTTTTGGCTGACTAACTGCGGACCGTACCTTGCTAATTGTGGAACGCAGGAAGGCTAAAACTAATCATAACACCTATTTTCCAGCTCGTGCTATCTTTGGCAATCTCCTTTTGGGATTTTTCCCTTAATTGCGCCCCAAGAAACCAGAAGTCAGACGCCTAAATTTGAGACATCTTCTACTATAAAAGAGACCCCTTGGGGTGCTCTCATATCATCTCATAGTATCTCATAGTATCTCATAGTATCTCATAGTATCTCATAGTATCTTGATCTTGTCAAGTCATAGAGTTAGTTGTTAGGTCTTATGCGTTGAGATTAGTCTAGTTCATAGTTTAGTTGAGAGTCGTGTCAAGAGAGGAGCTCAACGCCGTTGGAATCGAAGGAGACGGTTACCCACCTCTTCCTAAGCTTACTCGGTGCTTTCTTTTCTCTTACTTTTGTTTATTTGTTGTAGTTATGTCTAGGTCCGAGTAGTCGTCTTTGTTCTTGGGGTTTAGGATGATGTTTGTATGTATGGATTAATTGAATACTTGCTTTTAACGTTTATGCATTGAAGTTATTTCATATTTGCTTTGAGCTTATTCATAATTGTGCTTGAATTGTTTTCTTGTTCTTTGATATGATCCTGTGGATGTATGTTCGTATCTAGTTGGTAGATTTATATCTTCTTAGGCCAGAATTGCTAATTGCATGAGAGTGCACTTGTAGTAGTTCACCCTATTTTGATAGACCTGTGGATTGGGCATAGTCTAGTTGGAAAACTTAACGTCAATTGATAGAGATTCAATACTTGCACTATTTGGGTAGATAACTTGTTGTCCAATTGTATCCGAGAGGAGAAGTTGTGGTTATAACGTGAGTTAAACCGTACCTGTGATTGAAAGCAAATCGGGTTTAGGTTAGAGATAATCTAAAGATTTCGGATTGATCTAAAAGTATTTAAAAGTGCCAACAAACGAGAGTTGAGGGACTTGTAATTGCTTTGGGTTAGTTGGGGATCGGTAACTTTGATCAACTATAGAAACTGAGCTTGAACTGACTCTGATCTGTTCCCTGCGGATCGCATTGGTGACAGGTGCGAACCATACTAAGCAAGGAACAGACAGAGAACCACAAATTTGTACATCTTGCGGTTCGCACCCTCTCGGGTGCGGAACGCAGGCAGTTAGTCCAACACATCAAACTGATTCTGAAAACCCTAGGAACGTTTGTTTAATAATTGTTTTAGAGTCTTTTATTTACTGTTATTAACTAATTTGCATCTGTTAATTGTTAGAAAACCAACTTCAAACAAACCCCCCCAAAATCGGTTACGTTCACATTAGGATTAGTTTAGGATTTAAAGAACTGTTTAGAGATATAACCGTCCCTGTGGATTCGATCCCGACTATATTGCATAATATCGTACGCTTGCGATTGATTGTATTATTTAGGGTAAAAGCCTATACACTCCACGCGTATCAATTATCCTTAGTGGTATCCGAATATCTGGACTGAATTACAATAGCACGAATATATTAAAAATTAAACTGCTTTTAAAATTGTTATAGCTGTTTTGAATTATTAAAATCCGGGCCTATAATCTGTTATCTCTACTTGACAAGAAGGTTGCCAGCCCAGAAAGGATACCCATCATCTAACAATATTGTTGCCAGAAAGGATCCATCGCCCAACGACCCGAGGAGGCCCGAGGGTTCTCTCTAAGGGCCTGTTCGGCTGTTTGGGATTGTGCGGGAATTTAAGAGAATTTTAGTCCAACAAAATTACTTTTCCAATTACCGTTCGGCAAGTTTGGGTTTGGGTTTGGGAATAGTTAAGTTTTCCCAAATTTGTACACAAATTGGCATATTCCTATGGGAAAAAAACAATTGAGTTGGACTCAATTTTTTTTTTTCCCACATGTCTTGGGAATCTCTCATTTGGGGAACCCATATTCTAACCTACGGGATAATATATCCCAGATGCCGAACGGGGCCTAAGTCTTAAACTGAATACAGGCCCAAACTGAAATCAGGCCCCAAGCAGTTTGGGCCCCCCACTGCAAAAAACACTAACAAATTACAAAGTGCTGCCCAATTCTATTCTATCTGTACACAAGTTAACAACGCCAGACCCATTTTTTCTTTCTTCCTTCGCGTCGCCAATTCTCAGCTCGACTCGCCCCTTTCCTTTCCTCTCTACTTTCCTTTTTCGCGTTCTAGGGTTTTTCTCTCTTTCGAAACCCTAACCGCGCTCTCCATCTCGTTCGTTCGGGGCTTCCCTCGAGCTTCTCCGGAGATGGATTTCGACGAGTACGAGTACCTGGAGAAGGCGGTGGAGAACCCGCAGCAGCCCAAGTCCAACGGCGTGGACTCGCACAAGGGATCCGCCGAGAAGGAGCGGGACCGGGACCGCGACCGCGAGCGGCGGAGTGAGTCGAAGCGCAGGTCGGGTGACGACGAGCGGGAACGGGACAGGGACAGGGACAGGGACAGGGACGGTGAGCGCCGGTCCAAGCGGTCCCGATCTGAGGATAAGGAGCACAGAGATAGGGATAGGGACAGGGACAGGGAGAAGGAGAAGGAGAAGGAGAGGGATCGGCACCACCGGGAGCATAGGGAGAGGGATAGGGAGAGGGACAAAGACAGAGAAAGGGAGAAGTCGAGGGACCGGGAGAAGGATAGGGAGAGGGAGAGGGACCGGGAGAAGGAGAGGGAGGAGAAGAAGGAGAGGGAGAGGAGCAAGAGCCGGCACCGGGAAGATGACAGGGAAAGAGAAAGGGAGAGGTACAGGGAGAAGAGCAGAGAGAGGGATTATAGAGACAGGTGCTGTTTTGAACATCCCCTTACTTATATATTATATAATTGCAGTTGGTTCGTAGAAAAAAAGAACTGTTAATGAAACCGGTACCAAATTTTGTGCATGAGTGGTTCTGCTATGGATCGGTTAAGCAATCTTTCATTTTGAATCGAACGGTTCTTTCCAAACATATCTTTTTAATTGTATCTAAAAGACATATCCTGACCATCCGATCATGAAAAACAAACGGCTCATATTTTATCTGATCCATAGCAGAATTAGCCTTTGTACATTGTTGTGTGGCAATATTTGGCTTCATTGAAAAAGATGGCATAATGGTAGTTCTTTTGTGGTACCAATTGAACCTCTCTTGCATTGTGCCAATACATTCAGAGAAGGAAATAGAAAGTTTCTTGTGGGGGTTAATTGGTATTGGTCTCCAAGCTGTGCTATAGAATTATTTGCTTAGTCTATTGTTTTTCAAAACAGGGGTCATTGAAGCTAAGTGTTCTATAAAAATAATGCTTTGTCAATTCTATTTTTCGGCTTTATAAGCATAAGTAGCTGAGATCATTATTTGTTATTGCTTTTGTGAAAAGAATGGGGGTCAATGGACCCGTGTAGTGATCACGGTGATCTGCCCCTGATACATGATTTCAGTGGCTGAACACATTCAGTATTGATGATTTTGTATTTAAAATTGGTGAACAGTTCTTTTCTTTTGTTTTTACTGGAAAAAGGTTTTAATCAGATATTTTCGTCTATTTTTAGTCTTTCCAAAAAAGTTAGTATGCTCACTTTCTATGTTTCTCAAGTATAAAAGACTTAGTATGGCGTTTCCTATTATAAAGTAATTGTCAAAATATATTTAAGTATCCATATGGGAATCGCAGATATGCTAGAGCAATCTTCTTGTGGTCCTGGCTACCATATCTCAAGAAAAATCAGGTCATTATTTATTTCTAGAGCTTTGTAGAGTTAGGAGGATGCTATAGCCTGGAGAGTATTGTGGAACATTATATCTGAACTATATTTGTTCTGTTGCAGAATGGTTAAGAGGAGTTGTGAGGCTTTCAAGCAATGCAAATTGCAAACGAGAACCTTTTTGTTTTTTTTTTCTTTTGCTTTCTCGTTTCTTTTCTGTTTTGCAGGAAGACTAGTTCAATTCCTTTTGTTCTGTTGGCCTTCTAAAAACCTTTTAAAGTTTATTGGCAGCATATTTTATTATTGTATTGCTTGTGAGGTCATTACTTTAGAACTTGCATATATGTCCACAAGTAATAAAGTACATCTACCGTGCAGTAGAAATGTAAAATGATGCAAGTTATTAAAGAGGTATGAGGTGCATTTCTGAGCTCTGTGGTTTTGTCCTGGCATGCTTGTAGGTCTTTAGCACTACAAATTGTACACCGTTGAACTTCACAAAAATTTTGCTTGGTTTTTTTTATTAAAGACTTTATAAAGCAACTTAATTGATAAGCAACTTAATTCATAAAGACTTCATATATCATTGATGTTGTCTACAATGTACTACTTATACGTTAATGGATCTGTATGTTACCTCAAGCTTCTTTTGTTATGCAGACGCAAGAAAGAAGAACCTGCTGAGCCTGAAGCAGACCCAGAAAGAGATCAGAGGACTGTTTTTGCTTATCAGGTTAGTTTTGTTTCGACGATGTATGTCACTACTTATACTAGGCAATTCATATCTTGTGCTAAGATGCATTTTATGGTTGTGCAGCTTTCTCTCAGGGCAGATGAGAGGGATGTTTATGAATTCTTCTCAAAAGCTGGAAAGGTTCGGTTGTAGATATTATAACTTTGAAGTTCCATTTTGCTTGCCATCTTATATACATATCCTTCTGTAATTCATTCCACTGTGACGCTTGATTAATATTGCTCTCTGTTTCTTGTAGGTCCGTGATGTTCGTCTAATAATGGACCGAAATTCAAGACGTTCAAAGGGGGTTGGGTATGGAAATAAAATGTGATTTATTCTTTTTCTCTTTGTTGACTTTTATAACTTCTGTAGTTGACATTTTTTTTCCCTTGTTCAGGTACATTGAGTTTTATGATGTGATGTCAGTACCAATGGCAATAGCTCTTTCTGGTCAGCTTCTTCTGGGTCAGCCAGTGATGGTTAAACCTTCAGAGGCAGAAAAGAACTTGGTCCCTTCGACTGCCACAACAGGTGCATCAGCTTCAGGCGGTGGAAGAAAAGTTTATGTTGGCAATCTTCATCCCAATATAACAGAGGATCAAATTCGTCAGGTGAGTCATTAAAACTATATACCTTTTGGTTTGTGCGAGCACATGTTATTTGACATGACAGGTTGATATTTACAATACCTTGTTGGAGCACTGTAAGATTTATTTCTTTATTTTTAATATTTGTGTATTGGTTGAAAATTGCAGCTGTTATTTTTGCATATAATTAAATGTTGGTGGTATTCGTGACGAATTTGGTCTAATTGAATTGAATTCCTACCTTAAATACATTGTGAAGTGTAACGGAGTTGCTTCCCGCACAGGTCTGGGGAGTAGCGAAGAACCCTCGAGAAATCTGGGCCTGATCACTTTGTTCGAGTCAATTATTCGTTTCATCATTCAAGCTAAAGTTATCTTTTAAAAATTAATTGATAATTCTGCAGACCAGAAGTAATGACTATCGGTGTTTTTCATTTTTATGCAGAGCATGTGGGAGGGGACTACCTTCTTATGTTCTTTTTGAACAGGCTAAACTAGTTTTGTGTCACTAGGATTTAAAATTTTTTCTTCTCCCTCTATCATTTTGCAAATTTCAGGTTTTCGAGTCATTTGGCCCGGTGGAACTTGTTCAATTGCCCCATGATCAGGTCACTGGACTGTGCAAAGGCTTTGCCTTTGTCCAGGTGAGACTATTTTTATATTAGATATATTTACACAAAGGTACCAACTTGGTTACAGAGAAGACAGTATTTATGAATAATCATGTTCAGCAATGCTCTTAAACATGGAGTTCCTTGATTTAGTTTTCTATGGATCTAACTAATCAAATTGCACCCTATTGATGTGTCATGCTGTATGGTATATAGTTTGCAAAAATGGAGGATGCAAAAGCTGCTCTGACTCTAAACGGTCAACTTGACATTGCGGGGAGAACAATTAAGGTACTCCTTATTTATTTTTGATTAATTTACTATATTCTCTTTTGGTGAGACATGATTCTGTACCTTTGTTTTATTTTCTTTTATAACTGCCGAGTTTGCTTTATTCTCTTGTGGTTCAGGTTTCTGCTGTTACAGACCAGCCTGTTCAGGCCAGCGCAGCAACTACTGCAGATTTAGATGATGATGAAGGTGGAGGGCTGGTATGTTTATCTTACATTTATTTTTTATTTAATTTAAATTTAATTTGTGTATTTTTGGTTGAGACGTGGAAATCATTTAAATTTTCTACAGGCACTGAATGCTAGTTCCAGAGCTCTTCTCATGGCAAAATTGGATCGCAGTGGCACCACAGCTGGGTATTGACTGCTGAGAGATTAATTATGAAGTTCTTTCTTTAAATTAAATAAGTAGATTCACCAAACTAAACTCATGTCTACACAATATCTCATTATGTTTTTTTTTTTTTTTTACTCACAGTTTAGCGTCTGGAATTGTGGGTTCAACTACAGCAACTGCTGGATCAGTCGCATTACCAAGTGCATCTGTTTTGGGGGCACCTCCAGCAATATCAAATCCCCTTGCAGCGAATCCTCTTCTCCAGACCACAATTCCTGCCCTTGCGGGGTTAGCAAAGCCAGGTCTTCTTCCAAACCCAGCAATGCCTACCACGGAAGCTATTGTTCCACCTAGCGAGTGCCTTTTACTGAAGAATATGTTTGATCCGAGCACT
Source organism: Cyperus esculentus (assembly GCA_030179965.1). Taxonomy (NCBI): domain Eukaryota; kingdom Viridiplantae; phylum Streptophyta; class Magnoliopsida; order Poales; family Cyperaceae; genus Cyperus; species Cyperus esculentus. Next base: position 1,651,320 of record JASGLE010000014.1, on the reverse strand, counting down.
GAGGTCTGTTCATATTTTAGTTGTTCTGCACTTGCCTTAGTGGTTTGCATAGCTAGTTGTTGTACTTATCTAATGCACTGTTTACTTGCAGACTGAACCTGATTTTGATTTGGATATCAAGGAGGATGTTCAAGATGAATGTTCCAAGTATGGCACACTGAAGCATATTCACGTTGACAAGTAAGTTGAGACCATTAGCTTCTAAAATATGTAATGGATTTAAAGTCGTGTATATGGTCTTTATGGTAATTGGTGAAATTATTGAAGGCATCGTGATTTTATGTTGATTTTTTTTTTTGGAGATAAAGATGAGGGTCAAGCCACTTAAATTTAAATGTCTAGAAATGACCACTCATCCGGGCTTCGAACCCGCTACCTCCTACACGGAGAGCGTTGCCCTTAGCCACTAAACCAAAGACTGGTTCTTGATTTACATTGATATTAATTAGTGATTTTCTTATTCTTTAGAATAAAATAGTTTGTAGTTCAAACTGTTTTACTAGAACAGTTATTGGCCAGATAAAGGTGATTATGAATTCCATCTGTTCAAGTTACTAAATTGCTGACTACTCATCTTGTGGACCGAACAGGAACAGCTCTGGATTTGTATATCTTCGGTTTGATAGTGTAGCTGGTGCCATGAAAGCACAGAGTTCATTGCATGGGAGATGGTTTGCTGGCAAGATGATCACTGCAACTTACATGGTAAAGTCATATTCATTTTAATGTTTCATTCTGGAAGTTTCGATGCTTATTCTGCTTATTGAACTATAAATGTTGCTCTTTACAGACTCCTCAGCAGTATGATGCAAAATTCCCAGGCAATTAGCTAGTAATTTCCCTGCAGTTTTCCACTACAATTCTCTTTCGACTAGGTAGAAGATAAATGGGCTGCGTTGTACACAATTAGTATAGTCTTCTATGTTGTGCTAATATGAGAGAGTTGCAATTGTACCCTTGACTATCTTCAGGGGTGAACTGTTGCAAGGGGGACTCGTGTGATTGTTATTTTGTCATGTTGCTTGGGTTATTGTGATTCCGTTATAGCGATATTACCAGCTGTTTTATTTTATTAATTTAGGAGTGTCGAACATGTATTAGTAAGCAATTGGCATTAGTGACTTACTTTGTTGTCAATGTGTAGCATACTTCTCTCTTGCAACAATTCTATTTATGCTCTCATATAAAAGTCAAGGGCATTAATGGTGGGGTTGGTTAAGGGGCTGTCTGTTTCTCTGCAGCTGTTCTGCATATGAAACTCGTTCTTGGCACAGTCCGTGCAGCTGTTTGTTTCCTGACTGAAAGTGTTGTAGCGGTTGGTTCTTTGTCCAAATCCAGTGTAGTGTATAAGCTGTGAAGGAGATGGATAAAGATTGAGTAGAGGTGGCAAAGAGGGGGAGAGGATGTGGATGAAGGGTGAAGGAGAATGTGGATGACATGTGGAAAGAACGAAAATAATAAATAAGGGGCAACAATAAATTTCCTCACTTTCTCATGCCTCGTTCACATCTGGTGATTCGAAACTTTATGGCTTATACTAGAGTGAAAACTGAAAATTACCTTTTTTTTTTTTTTTCTTATTAATTACAAATGAATCAAATCTATAGTTCGATATATAGAGAAATTCATACTTACATCAGAAGTTTTACTTTTTAATAAGAAGCAAGCTTTGCTTGCTCTTTTTAATAAATAAACAATTATATGTACATCACTAATTATTTATTTGCATGCCTGGTCCTTTAGACAAGTACTAGCCCTAATTCTATGCTGCACGGATTCGCCAAAACACCCACGTATCGCGTATCGGATACGTATCCGATACGGATTTGTGTGCGATACGCGTGCGATTCGCACCGGATACGCCAGCTGGCGTATCGGAGTATCCCTGACAGTTTTGACTGTCAAATTCGGTCAAGATACGTCTCCGACACTTCTTGATACGCCTCCGATACTTCCCGATACGGCTCTGGTGAGCTGCCACACGTATCACGCCACAATAAATCCTGTGGAGCCACCAGAAAATCTGCACATAGCAAAAATTGCAAGAGGCAGGACTCGAACTTGAGTTGTTGGGACTTCACCAATGACACTCTACCACTACAACAAAGCTCTTTTTGTGTCAATATTGCTTTCCAAATATATATATACAGATATAATTTAACTATGAAAGTTCTATTTTTAAATTTTTGTTGTGCTTTTTATATTTTATATGAATATCTATTATTTTTTATATAAAAATATATTATGTATGAGTACTGCCGTATCCGCGTTTTTTGAAAATTGCCGTATCGCCGCACCCGCACTGTATCAGATACGATACCCGCATCCGCACCCGTGCTACATAGGCCTAATTACAATCCCCCCAATAATCTTACATCCTTGTTGACATATATTTATTTGGATCATGTGATGCGACATTTATTTATTTGGATCGGAAAATTCTTCTATTTCTTTCTTTCTAAAGGTTCCTAATTAGTCATGTGATTAGCGTTTCTTCTTCTTAGTTCTGCACATGACGCAATGTTTTATGTGTTGTCACTTGTCAGCCCCTCTTACGTACGTTTTGGTTGTGCTAAGCAATCTGTTCATTCGTAGTTGTTAAAAAAATACATACGTATAAACTATGAAGCTACAAAACTTTTTAGTGCTTTGAATATACAGCAGCACATTTATATAATTATTAAAACAAAGCCGCTATTAAGTATTAAAAGACCCCACGCGTTGCTTTGGGTTGAAATTGTTATTTCTTATAATATATTTTTAAGATAATATGTAATGGACCTTATATTGAGGAAATTGATATGTGTCTTAAATTTTAATGGGCTGAGATATTAACGTCAACTGAGCATTAACATAAACCAACGGTTATAATCTATCCAAGAAAATACCCAACAGCTCAGGTTTCTTATTTGAGGAAGATAGCCTTTCATGTCATATATATATAGTAAGGATTTGAGATTGTTTGTGGCTTGAAATATTCGGGTTAAATATCTCCTACGAATCGTGCTATTAGGAGATTGAGAGAATTTGTTCTTAGGGCAGTGCTACATGTGTGCAACTCAGCCTTGATCTTTTTATACTTCAATTAAATTTAGAGGTGTTATGCAATGGATCGATCAAGTAACCGTTCAATTTTAATCAAGCGGTTCTCCTTTCTTAGATTAAGCATCCTTCTATAATTATGTCTAAGGAATATATCGTGACCGTTCGATCATGAAAAATGAAAAGTCCATATTTCTTCTGATTCATAGCAGAATTAGCCTTAAATTTATATTTCTTATTAGAAAAATTACATAAGAGTTAGAAAATATTTTCTCTTATAAAATATTTACAACAGTAGTAATCGTAAGAAAATTATAATTTTCTCTAACACTTTCATTGTCTATATATAGTGTGGTTGAAGTCAAAACCTCTGTGTGTGATATATAAGAATGCATGCATATATAGCACGAGGAAACCGTTAAGTTTGTTTTTCACAATGCAAACGATTAATTGTGTCATTTTGCAACTCCGTTGAAGTAAACAATATTGCAAAATCTGTTGAAGTGGAGAATTTATATTGATGTGACATATCAGAAATATTGTTTTCCTTTCCTTGCTTATACCAAACAAACAAAAAAAAAGGATTCTTCAAGATATATATATGCTCCTGCAAAAGTTTTTTTTTTTTTTTTTTATTTCTTATTTCTTACCAGCATTTGGTTTTGCCTAGATCTGGCAAAACCCGTCCCGACCCGACACCACCCAAATCTGACCCAACCCAACATTTTATATAAGTCAAATTGATCCGATCCAACCCGACCTGACCCCAAATCAAACAATATGTAATCCAACTCAAATCAACATACAACCTGACCTAAACCTGACCCAAGATCAAACAAAATGCAATCCAACTCAAATCAACATACGATTCAAAAAAAAGTCGATATTAAAATTGACTCGACCTGATCTGCCTATCATCCAACCCGAAATCTTCTAAAAGGCCAAACTGACCTGACCCACCCGACCTGAACCCAAACCCGACCCGCCCACCCAATTTACCACCTCTATTTTTTACCATATAATCAAAGTCCTAGGAGGATAAAAATAGAAAGATCATGAAGTGATAGACCAAATCCTATATGATCTTGAATTTGTTTTTTTCTTAAATAAGGTATAATAAGATTGCAACCGTTAAACTAACCCAATTATGATTTATGAGCACTAATGCCCTATGCATATATATATATGGTGCCCAGCCCACTTTGTAAAAAATGACATGACACATGTCTATATTTTGTAGTTGAAAGTTGAAACGTCTCTATCTTTTGTATATTATCCAAATAAAGAAACGTGTCCATTTCTATGCTTTTTGTCGTCCACAAACTACAGCAGAACAGCACCACAGCACAGCCTCCATCAACAGTACTCTCACTGTCTCACTCACTCACTCACTCACTTCCATATATATAAAAAGCGAGGCTTTGTGCTTTGCAAAATGCAGTGGCTGGTATATAACCTACATCAGCAGTATTCTCAGTCTCTCACTATCTCACTCACTCACTTCCGTATATATAAAGAGCGAGGCTTTGTGCTTTGCAAAGCGCAGTGGCTAGTATATAATTTCCATCAGCAGTACTCTCACTATCTCACTCACTCACTTGAGTCACTTCCATATATATAAAGAGTAAGGTTTTGTGCTTTGCAAAGCGCAGTGACTGGTATATAACCTCCATCAGCAGTACTCTCACTATCTCACTCACTCACTTCCATATATATAAAGAGTGAGGTTATTGTGCTTTTTTTGTAAAGCGCAATGGCTGGTATATAACCTTCATCAGCAGTACTCTCACTATCTCACTCACTCACTTCCATATTATATATAAAGAGTGAGGCTATTGTGCTTTTTTTGCAAAGCGCAGTGGCTGGTATATAACCTCCATCAGCAGTACTCTCACTATCTCACTCACTCACTTCCATATTATATATAAAGAGTGAGGCTATATATTGTGTTTTTTTGCAAAGCGCAGTGGCTGGTATATAACCTCCATCGACGGTACTCTCACTATCTCACTCACTCACTTCTATATACATATATAGAAAGAGTGAGTCTATTGTGCTTTCCATATATATAAAGATTGAGGTTATTGTGCTTTGCAGAGGGCAGTGGCTGATATATAAATATGTAAACCTTCTCTGCTGTGCTCAAGCCTCGACTCATCTTTCATCTCCTTTTTAATCTTTACAATTTTCAGCTACTTCTTTGCCAACAATCCAATTGTAATCTTAACAGAAATTCACCCTTCTAAGATCATCTATTGCCTTATTCTCTCTCTTTTTTTTTATATATATAAAAATTTTTCCTTCTTTTTCATTTGCTAGAAGTGTCTTTGAGTGAGAATGGATACAGTAGAAGATATTGTGATAGTTGGTGCTGGCTTTGCTGGTCTTGCAACTGCACTTGGATTGCATAGGTTTGCTCATTTTCATTTACATGTCTCACTCTCAAGTACTAATTATGGTACCGGTACAATACTGAACATGCACATGATATTGATATACTGGAAATTAAAATATTTCAAAACCTGTTGCTGTTTAAGTTACATTAACATTGTTTCCATTTTTTTTATTCATGGCTGGTTTGCAGGAGAGGAGTCAAGAGCTTGGTTTTGGAGGCATCGCCCACAATGCGTACGACAGGATTTGCATTCACGATCTGGACGAATGCATGGCGTGCAATGGATGCGCTTGGAGTTGGCGACAAAGTCAGGGCTCATCATCTCTTGATGGATGGGTAAATAACTAAATGTTGTATGATTCTTTAGTTTAGTGCTGAAAATGAGTGTCATCGATCAGTACGTCTCGGTGCGCTACATGAAGAGGAAATGCATGCAATCGGGTGCACTTCGGTGATGCGTCGTAGTTCACCTGGCTCGGGAGTTCTTTCTTTTATGGGATTTTAGTTTTAAAGTTTTGAATGTTGCAGTCGATAAATCACGAACAATATCGATAGCAATTCTAGTAACCTTGGTTTCATCAGTGTGATATTTTCAGTCTTTTCAATTTTCATCATATACTGAAGCATTTACTGGGAATATTCACATCTGAACCTTCTTTTTAATGAACTTGTAGTATTACCTCAAGATCAGCAATATCAGGAGAAATTTCGACAAAGATAGATCTTGTCGGAGCGCAAGGAAAAAGGTAAGCAACTAAGTATATACACAGTAGTTTCGTAATCTTTACAAGAAAGCATGAAAGCACAAAACTGAACCTGTAATTGTCATTTTCACACTTCTTTTTCCATAAAAAGATTGTCGTCTCTCATTTGAAACTTATAGTGGATTGTGAAATATCGCTCACACATTAATTACCGTGTTATGCTCTGATGGCGACAGTGTTCTTGTTAAACGTTTGAGTATGTTCAAGCAAAACTATGAGACTAAGAACAAACAATTTTCAGAGTAAATTGTACAAAAATATAATAACAGCTGGGTAGAGAAGAAATGCCCTTCTTGAGACATCAAATAGGAAAGAAAGTAATTTAATGATGATGAGTACAGAATCTGGAATTAATTATTCAACACCTTAATTTCTGTTCTAAGTACTAATTTTAGTTTTGTTTTAAATCCAGAATATGGATAACCGTATAAAAGATATGGCAATAATTAAATAGCTAGCTGAACAGCTTATCAGAAAGAATAAGGAATTAATAGGAATATCTCAATTTTAAAATGACATTACAAAAGACTGTTTAAACCTTTTGAATTACTTCTTTTCCAAATTACGAAAAATTGATGAGCCAATCTTCATTTCAATGTTTCAATGAAGCAGAATTCATGAACTTCGTTGCGTAAGGAGGGACTTCTTGTTAAAAACCTTGGCAGCAGAGCTACCTGAGGGCACCATTAAATATTCATCCAAAGTTGTTCTAATTGAAGAAGATGGAGATCTCAAGCTCCTGCACTTGGCTGATGGCTCCAAAATCAGAACAAAGGTGCATAAAATTTAAAATATATAATCATAATTTCATACCATTTAACAATCTGGTATACATCGAAACACGAAGAAACGAAGTTGAAAAGAAAAAAAAAATATAGTAAAAAAAAATAGGGACTTTATGAAATGCTCATGATCAAGAAGAATGATGTACACAACTGAGTATCACTATGCTTAATTAATTACAGGTATTAATTGGGTCTGATGGAATAAACTCTGTGGTGGCAAGATATCTAGGCTTAGAGAAGCCGGTTTCCTCGGGTCGTTGGGCGACAAGGGGATTAGCCGAGTACCCAGCGGGTCATGGTTTCAAACGCGAACTTCTTCAGATAAATGGATCGAGTTTCCGAACTGGCTCGATACCCTGCTCCGACGAGCGCGTATACTGGTATTTCACTTGGAGTCACCCAGAAAACGGTATACCGTTTGCTTCCTGTTAACTCTTACTATCCTATTTTAAAAATCGTGCTTCTACACCGGCAAAGTTGGTTTTGTTTTACACTATATTAGTAGTTAAACAGGCACCAAAAACAAAATAATAAGTTCAGTTATATTGTTCAGATTTGATCCCAAGGGCTTAACTTAGAGCCAATTTGACAAACAAAAACAAAAGTTGGTTGGACTATCTTTTACTAGAAATAATTTTACCTAGCGTCCATAGGTTACATTTCAGGATGTATCTGTTACATTTCGGGATGTATCTGTTATACTCTGTACACGTCAATATAGATGGATATACGGTTTTTCAGTGGACGCAAGATGTTTCTTTAATAAAATGAACCTGTCATCCTAGGGATCCTAAATGCAAAAGATCCTTTCTTTATCCTATCTAGAAGTTAAGATTAAAAGCCAAAAAATGCAACTTGGAAATTTCAGGTGCAGGAAAAGTAGATGAAAGCAACAAACAAAAGATGCGGGAATTCGTCGTAAAGAATTTAGTTCGATCTAAGGCGCCCCAAGAAATGATCGAAGCAATAGAAAGAAGTGAGATGGGCGAGGTGGTTTCGTTTCCCCTGAGATGCCGGCCTTCTATCTCGCTCTTATCCCAAAACTTTGCCAGAAGAAACATATGTGTAATAGGCGATGCGCTTCATCCGATGATGCCTGACTTAGGCCAAGGTGGTTGCATATGTCTTGAAGACGGCGTAGTTCTATCGAGGCACTTGGCTGATGCTGTTCAGACTGGAAAGGTCGAGGACGCTATGGAGAAATTCGCAAAGGACAGGAGGTGGAGGTGCGCGATTGTCGCTGCCGGATCGTACATTGTGGGGCTTGTACTTGGAAGCAGCAACTGGTTTGTGAAACTCCTGAGGGAGATGTTTCTCGACGACATCATGACGAGAGCTTTGCTGCACGTGTCGGACTACGATTGCGGCGAAGTCTGAAATCAGTAACACGTTTAGTTCTGTGATCAAGAAAATGTGCTGGATTATGACTTTTAATTGTTGACTTGTTTCTTTTGTATTAATTAGTAGCTGATGTGGTAGTTAATTAGGATCGATGACTTCCAAGAGGTCATGAGTTCAATCCTCCATAGGTACAAAATAAAAAGTTTCAATAAAACTGGTGGAGTATTCCAATTTCTTCAAAAAAAAAAAAAAAAAATAGTGTTGAAAGAGTTCAGTTGCTTAATTACTGAGCTACTTTATACAAGACTAATTTTAATTTGCTTTGCTTTGTATAATATAACATATCCTAGTGGTTTTCTTATGAATTCATTCCATTTCATGCATGTTTATTATTTGCTATGTGACTATATATATCCACCAGAATTTTTATCAGGTCCACTGGAGAGACACCACAGTATCTCAGATCGCCAGATGCCTTGCTTTTGTATACATGTATATTGATTTAAAATGCTAACGCCTCAAAAATCATCATTGATGGTGTTTAGTAAACTTTCTCGTATAAAAATATTTGGGAATATAAGAATTTTCTTTTTTTTTTTTTGGAATTTTGAAATATTTGTTTTGTACTTTTGAAAGTAGTAGTTACAGACATCAATATTTTATAATAAAAATATTATTACGAGCTTTTATCAAAAAATTCAATAAATACTTTGGAAATTCCAAAAGTACAAAAAAATTTGTATTCCCGAATTTTTTTATGTGAAGACTTATTGAGTACTATAAATTTAAAATTTCGGGCACCGTAATATATTTATATGTTAAGACATAAGCATTTTGAACTGAAATGCAAACATTAGCACAGATGCACAATAGTTTAATTCTTGTATTTTGCTTAGGTTAGCTTCATACCCAATTTGTTTTTTCATACAATTCAATTTAAGATGGGAGCATGATAGTCTAAAGAACTAATTCTTTAGATGCTACTGATTAAGAGTTTTTCTGATGATTTTGCGTCCTGCACTTTCAAGTCCGTATCTGCTGCGATCTAAATGGATCTCAGGACCCTACAATTATGATCCGACGGATGTGGTTTTTAGTTTTTTTTTTTTTTTTTTGAAATAATGTCAACCGTCCCTAGTGGAATCTCAGGACCGTGAAATCAAAAATGGATCTCAGCTGATTTCAACGCTTGCACTTTCTATTTGGATACAGGTACAGCCCATTTTGAGTGGTAAATGTTTATATATGCTGGTATGGGCCACCCCTCTTTTACTGGTAGCTACCTAATTGTCAACTAAAAACACACAATTGTGGTTTGTGGACAACAAATACAATTCACATCGATCTTTCACATCTCTCTGTTTATTTTGGTTGGTGCAATTCCAAAAAAGAAACCACTTGTTGGGATATGGCGGTCTAAATTAAATTGGGCCTGGCCCAGTTCGTGAGCAAAGAAAGAAAGAACCACTTTGTGGCTGTCAAAAATAGGGATGTCAATGGATATCAATAATCCCAAAATCCAATGCATAAATGATCCATATAGATCTAAAAAAAAAATCTGATAGTTTATTTTGATAGTTTATTGTATCCGCGTATGGATTTTATATAAGAGTAAAACTATGGTGCTCTTAGGAGCATGAAGGTCTCCCGTGTTCCTAAATAGTTTGAATTTCGATTTTGTAATGATCCGCTTTATATTTTGGATTTGCATTTCGATTTTGTAAATAGTCTGAACTCTGAATTGATTTCATTTTTTGTGAATGCCGGCGTTTAGAAAGTAGACGTAATCTAGTAGTCATAGCATTTTTAAAGAGCGGACATAGATTTCGAATTCATATAATTTTTTTTGGCATAGACCGAAAAAAAAATGTTAATTCTTAATAGATTAAAAGAAATATTGGCCGTTCATTTGGAATGGTTTCGATATATTCTTGGGTACTTAAATGAGAGATGTTTGCTCTATCAAATTTGAATCGCCCGAACGGTTGTATGTAAAAGAACTACTCAAAAAAAAAATTGAGAAGAAATATCTTGCGTCCGTCGAAAAACCGTCAATACATCCATAATGTGTACGGAATGTAATAAATACAGCCCCTGAAATGTAACGTATACATCTCAAAATGTAACCTACAGACGCCATGAATAGTTTTTCTGTAGCCAGTACGTAGGTGCTCTGTATGGTGCACATTTCTAGCAATGACATGACATGACATGACTTGATAAACGTCTCTATGTTAATGTTTATTCAATTATTTGCCTTTTTTTGACTACTGGAGTGGCCACACATTAGCAGCCCAATATATGCCCCACTGCCCCAGAGGCACATCACTACATCAGCAGTGATCTCATATTCTCACTCAAATGATCTAATCAAGTAAGGAAAAATCTCACTATCTCACTCACTCACTCCTGTACACTCACTTTCATTCACATATATAAGAAACCAAAGAAGTCCTTCCCTTTGCATCATCTCCCTTTCAATCTTTACAAAATTTGGACAACTTCTTTTCCAACAGCAAAACAATTTTAATCTGAACAGCTAGAGCAATCTCCCTTCTAAGCTCATCTATATATCTACTGCCTTAATTATCCCCTTTTTAATTATACCCTTTGTTTGTTTTTTCTTTGAGTGATCACTAAAATCTTTTTTGAGTGAGAATGGATATAGATACAGTACAAGATATTGTGATAGTTGGTGCTGGCCTAGCAGGTCTGGCAACTGCACTTGGATTGCACAGGTTTGATCATTTATCTGTCCCTGACTCTCTGTACCAGTACTGGTACAATACTATTTTGATATTATGCAATATATTTCAAGACCAATAACATTTCTTTTTTTATTTTTTTATTTTATGACTTGTCACAGAAGGGGAGTCAAGAGCTTGGTTTTGGAGGCATCGCCGACAATGCGTACCACCGGATTTGCATTCACAATTTGGACGAACGCATGGCGTGCCATGGATGCTCTTGGAGTCGGCGACAAAGTCAGGGATGATCATCTCCTGATGGATAGGTACATATTTTCTCATTTTTTAGTTCAGTGCTAAATTAAAATGAATGCCATCAGTTTTTCTTTATTTGTGATTGGATTTTAAATTCTGAATGTGGCAGTTGATAAATCAGAACAAAAAAATGATAGTAATTGTAGCAACCTTGGTTTGTTTCATCTATGGATGTTTTTAGTCTTTCATCATAACTAAAGCGTACACCGGATATATTCGATTCTGATCGCTCTTTTATGAATTTTGTAGCGTTACAACCAGATCAGCAAGATCAGGCGAAATTTCTGCAAAAATAGATGTAATTAGAGCTCAAGGAAAAAGGTAAGCATACAGTAGTTTTGTTACCTTGCCAAGAAAACATTATAACAACAGAAAGAAAAAAACTGAACCTATGGTTCTTTCTACATTTTTTTGGGTTAGAAAGGCTTTGATTTCTTATGTGTACAGAATCTGGAATTATTCCACACCTTAATTTCTGTTCTAACTAAATGTTCATGTGCACTTCCTGATTTATGCTAGAAATTAAATAATAATTTTATTTTAGTTTTGTTTCAAAGCCAGAATATGAATAACAGCATTAAAAATATGCAATAAATGGCTCAACAGCTAACCAGAAAGAACAATATGTCAATTGTCAATTTTAAAATGATCTCACAAGTAACTTTTTGAACCTTTTGAATCAATTCTTTTTTGAATTATAAAATTGATGAGTTCATCTTCGTTTCATTTCTATGTTTTAATGAAGAGGAATGCAAGAATTTCGGTGTGTAAGGAGGGACTTCTTATTAAAAACCTTGGCAACAGAGCTACCTGAGGGCACCATTAAATATTCATCTAAAGTTGTTCTAATTGAAGAAGACGGGAACCTCAAGCTCCTGCACTTGGCGGATGGCTCCATAATCAGAACGAAGGTGCACAAAAAGTAAAATATATCATAGTTTCATAATATCTACCAATATGGTATTCATTCAAACAAGAAAAAAATAAATTTGGATAAAAAAGGGAAAAAGCTAGGGACTTCTAGTGTTGTTTGTTCATTGCAATTAACGAATGAATTAATGAACATAATTCTGCAGCAGAAATGCTCATGAAGAAGAACGGTGTACACAGCTGAGTATCACTATTGGCTAATTGCAGGTACTTATAGGGTCTGACGGCATAAATTCAGTGGTGGCAAAATATTTAGACTTAAAGAAGCCTTTTTCCTCGGGCCGTTGTGCAACAAGGGGATTTGCTGAGTACCCGACTGGTCATGGTTTTAAACGGGAGTTTCTTCAAATAAATGGAGCAGGATTCCGAGCTGGAATAATACCCTGCTCCGAGGAGAGCGTATACTGGTATTTCACTTGGAGCCCCTCAGAAAATGGTATACTATTGCTTCCTCTTAACTCTTACTATCCTATTTTACAAATCGTGCTTCTACACCGGCAAAGTTGGTTTTGTACTACCATGTGAATAGTTAAACAGGTATTAGAAGCAAAATTGGATAGAGTACACATCACAACATTGTAAGTTCAGTTATATTATTGAAATTTGATCACAAGTGCTTAACTAGATTAAAATAGGGACTCTAAATAAAGATCCTTTCTTTATACTATCTACAACTAAAGAGTAAAACCCAAAATGTAACTTGGAATTTTCAGGGGCAGAAAAAGTAGATGAAAGCAACAAACAAGAGGTGCGAGATTTCGTCATAAGAACTTTAACAAGGTCTAAAGCACCCCAAGAAATGATAGAAGCAATAGAAATGAGTGAGATGGGTGAGGTGGTTTCAAGTCCCTTGAGATACCGGTCCCCTATCTCTCTCTTATCTAAAAATTTCACCAAAAGAGGCATATGTGTGATCGGAGATGCGCTTCATCCCATGACACCTGACTTAGGCCAAGGTGGCTGTGTATCTCTTGAAGACGGTGTAATTCTATCGAGGCACTTGGCTGACGCTGTTCGTGAAGGGAAAGTTGAGGGGGATTTGGAGAAATTTGCAAAAGACAGGAGATGGAGGTGCACAAGTGTTGTCGCCGGGTCGTATATCGTGGGGCTTATACAAGAAAGCAGCAACTGGTTTGTGAACTTCCTGAGGGAGAAGTTTCTGGATGACATCCTGGCCAGAGCTTTGCTGTACGTATCCGACTATGAATGTGGTAAAATCTGAAATCAGTACCACATTTTATATAGTGGTCAAGAAAATGTATTAGATCATGCCTTTTTTTTTACTTGTTTCTTCTGTATTAGCGATAATAAGTTTGGTTGAGGTTCCTGCTTTGTTTAATACTTAGCTTTGCTATGTACCGATATGAAAAATAATGGAATCATAATCACTTTCTTATGAATTCATTTCATCTCATGTTTACTATACCCAGACATCACAGTATATAGTTTGATAATTATCGGAACAGATTTGGTAAGAAATCAGATAGGCAGATGCCCGCTTGACCTCACTGCTTGCTTGAGTTGGATACACTGTTGCATTTGCATCTAAAGCAAGGCGTGTTTTCCGCATCTTAAGAAATTAAAAAAAGTGAAAAAAGTCTTATATGTCCTTGTACAAGAATCAAGTTGGGTCACCTATATATGCATACAAGTGCTCAGGACTAGATGCCTCTGAGAGCGATGCAATCATGCAACTCTGAGCATACCTTTCACCAGCCAGTAATACCGTTGGCTGTGGTTGTCACAATACCTCCTCCATCGACTCTGGCAACACCGTGGACTGACTCCTGTCATGCAGAAAATTTGTCAAACCCTGCACATGCAGCCGGTTTTTTGCACGTAAGGTGTTTGTTTGTGCGGCCAAGATGATTTCGCTTAACACATGCTAATTTGGAATTTTCATATCCAAATTAGCAAAAGAAAAAAAAAAAAAGAGTCCGCCTACATTAGTAAAAGCTTCATGCATCACACTTAGGTTCCTTAAAATAGAGTAGATCACTAGAGCAAATTGAAATTTGGTGTCACATGTGATTTCAGGAACAAATCAAATTTCAAATACAAAATTTTAATATCAGGTGAAATATTTGTGACCTCTGAAAATATTTATCCGATCCATCAACATAGCACCAGCAGTGAATCTATATATAGATAACGATCTTTCTTTGAAACCCTTTCTTCTCTTTTCTTTCATCACTTCAAGCTTCTTTCTGTAAAACTAATATGGAGCCAGTCGAGGACCTTGTGATAGTCGGTGCTGGTGTTTCGGGTCTGGCAACGGCACTTGGACTTCACAGGTATGTGTTTAGTTTAACCCTCTATGTCTCAGCAGATCTAATCTCAATGCTGACTTCTGTTATTAGTATTAATTCATCTAGTTAATTGCTGTTCTTATATGGAAGTTGCTTCCATACTCACACCCAGATAATTTTACCGGTTACAGATAAATCTCATAATGGATAATATTCATTTATAATCGTCAGATCGAAAATAAAAAATTTTTGGTGGGAGTATTGGAGTAAAATTCTTCTTATATAATATCCTCTATTAGCTTGCATTATCTTGTAACAAATATTACAAAAATGTTTTTATGAACAAGTAGGAGAGGAGTGAAGTGTCTAGTGTTGGAGTCATTACCTGTAATGTGTGCCTCAGGATTTGCACTCGGCATATGGACCAATGCTTGGCGTGCTTTAGATACTCCCGGGGTTGGCAACAAAGTCAGAGAACATCATATCTTGGGTGAAAGGTAAAAATTGTTAATCATAACCAAGCTTCGAAACCTGACCATATCAAACCAGTCTGATTCATTTTGTAATCAATAAAGAGAAAACAAAAAAAAAAAGAGGGGGGCAGCCTTATGCATTGGAGCGGGATTCGTTACAAAAATACGCTGAGTAATATTTAATAGCACCAGGCAGGATTACAGTGCTTGACAGAATATCTTTCTCTGATAGTTGTTCTTGACAATTGGAAGTATAGCTCACCAGACGTTAAAGTTTCTGATCAACTTATGCAGGCTTGTAGTGCTATCATTGTCGACAGGAGCTACTTCAATAGAGTTGAGACTAAAGGGAGTTCACGGCAAAATGTAAGCCACGTGATCGACCTTGTTATCTGTACAAAAAAGAAAAAGAGAGAGTGAATGCCAAATAACAGCTCCATATCTTCTTTCTTAAATAGTGTATTTTCTGCACGACCTTTTTCGGTAAGTTGAAAATAATTTACATTGCAAAAGAAATATTAGTTAACAGATACTCGTACTCCATATTTGACGTTCGCAACTGAAGATTTAACTTCTTTTCTTTCCTTCTGTCGAGTAGCGGAAAGCATGAGTTTCGTTCTGTAAAGAGGGACTCCTTGGTAGAAATCTTAGCGAAAGAGCTACCCCAGGGCACAATTAGATATTTGAGTAAGGTTGTTTGCATCGAAGAGAAGGACGACATTAAGATCTTGCACTTGGCAGATAGATCTATAGTTGAAGCAAAGGTGTACACCGGACTATGCTTTATAACAGGTTCTTGTCCGGCTATATACTCGTATACTTCAAAAAACATAAAATGAAATAACTTCTAAAGTTACAAGGTCCATAATTGGAGTTTAATTACTAAATGCAAAACCTGAAGCCGGTACATGTGAAGCTTTCAGAAGAGAAACCACAACTTGAATCTGACAAATTCAGCATGCCGTTGTGCTCTGACAGGTCTTAGTGGGATGTGATGGAGTACATTCAAAGGTAGCAAGATATTTAGGTCTAAAAGAGCCATCATTCTTAGGCAGCTTGTCGGCAAGAGGATTTGCCGAGTACCCAAATAATCACGGATATAAGCATGAGATTCTGCTCATAACTGGAGGGAAATTCCGTGTTGGCATGTTACCGACCTCAGAGAAAAGCATGTACTGGTTTTTTACTTGGAGACCATCTAAGAAAGGTATATTTTTTTTTCCTGTTGCAGTGCTCTTTGCGTTGCACTCAACATCTATATTAGTGATCATCGATCAAAAATGATGTTGTAATTCCCATAAAAAAAATGTCCAATTGATGCAACTTTAACAGGTTATAATCAAATTGCAGATAAGATAGATCAGGACATATCAAATGTGCGAGAATTTGTGATACAAAAACTAACGACTTCAAACGCCCCAAAAGAAATCATCGAGGTGATCAGAAGAAGCGAGATGAGCAAGGTGCTGTCAAGCCACTTGAGATACCGGTCCCATTCTCTTTCCTATATAAAAGCATCGCCAAGAACAGCATTTGTGTCATTGGCGATGCCCTCCATCCTATGACGCCGGATTTCGGGCAAGGCGGTTGCATGGCTCTTGAGGACAATATCATTCTTGCAAGGCACTTGTCAGACGGTGTTTACCAGGGAAACATCGAGGATAATTAACATAAATTTGCAAAAGATAGGAGGTGGAGGTGCGCGGAGGTGGTCGCAAGAGCGTACGTTGTGGGATTCATGCAACAAAGCAGTAATTGCTTCGTACGTTTCCTGCGGGACAAGGTCTTGGCCAAGACTGTGGCTAAAGCTCTTCTGAAGACACCGGACTATGATTGCGGGAAACTCCGATATTCATGATAGGTCACTGTGTTTATGGGATTGGATAATGTATCAGATTGTAGTCCTACATTTTAATTTTTATGATCATGTAAAAAGGGTCTAAATTCATCAATAAATCCAGTGCATGAACCAGCAAGCTCCTGCTTAGAGGGTAACATAGTATTTTGCAGATTTGCTTACCTTTTTTGTTTGTTAAACAAAATTAGACCTGTTTTAGCTAGTTGTATCTGGTAAACAAATGAAACTATTTTTTTTTTCTCAAGGAGGTCATAATAAATAATTAAAAAAAAAAATACAAATGACCTTTCATGGTCATTTTTGATAGAATGAAATGGTTACAAACCGGCATGTTTGGAGAAGTCCAGTTGTTCTGGCAAACAACAGTTTGTCATATTCAGCCTTTCTTTTAAAGGCAATGCTACTATGAGCAGCTCAACTGCTTAACAGCTTACCTCCAGCCTATATTAACCAATATGCAGCAATGATCCAATTATGCCCAAAACCAATCATGCACATAAGGTGTTCGACAAAATGCCTCTTAAGAAATAAACCAATTTCATGCAGAACCAACTTCCATTAACCATGGCCATTGCCCCAGGCTTCTACCAGAATTTCATTCTCACCCATTTCGGCCTTTTACCAGCACGTCCGGCAAGGACTGGTTCAATTATGCCCGAAACCAATAATGCACATAAGCTGTTCGACAAAATGCCTCTTAAAAAATAAACCAATTTCACATGCAGAACCACCTTCCAGTAACCATGGCCATTGCCCCAGGCTTCTACCAGAATTTCATTCTAACTCACTCTGGCCTTCCACCAGCACATTCGGCAAGGACTGGTTCAAGCTGCCAGGATTCTGCACGTGCTTCACAGGCATGCACTTAAGGTGTTTGATTGTTTTACCAAGAGAATTTCATTCACATGATTGACCGGTTAAATGCCAATGACAACAAGAACGATCAGGCACCTTAAGTTTTTTTTTTGTTTTTTTTTTTTTTTTTTAACTGGTTGGGAACATTGAAGATTTGAAGTATTGAACAGAAGCCGGGGAAGGCCGAGAGGCTGAGGTCGAGCTCGAGACACCCTTTCTCTCTCTTTTAAGTTGGCTGGGCAATTTCATTTCATCTTTCAATTTTTATGGAAACTATAAATCAGATGCAAAGTGTATGAAATGCTTGATCTTTTTGTTTTTAAAAATTTTATCTTCACTCCTTTTATTTTGATATATAAGAAAATCTAAATTTAAAGAATAAAATTAATCTTGTGAGATTTGACTATATTAATTTCTTTTCATGCATATCAAATATTAATTTTAACTTCCATTTTATGTAAAAAGTATGTAAAAGAAAAATCAACAATATATCAAATATTAATTTCTGGTTTATGTGTGCAAACAAATAACTGCTCATCGTTCGATTATTTTATTCAACCACTGCGAATATTCCTTTTCATATCATATCATCTGCATAATGAGACCATCATGTTTCCTCTCTCCAAAGTCCTTTTTTTTTGGTAAGTTATCATTATCAATTATCATCAAATAATAATAAAATAAAAGGATAAGAGACCCATTTATCATCCTGCTTTTCAAAGGGGACTAAACATACATGTCAAACAGAAAGAAAATCCACACAAATATTGCTAATTAGTCAACAAATTCATCTTTTTCTTTCAGTGAATTCCTACAACCAAAACATAAAAAAAATCTTGAGATTTTTCTATGCAAGTCCACAAATTGGGGGGAATAGTCAGAATTCTCAGTAATCTGGAGCTTTTTTCTACCCAGCTGGCTCCCCTACCCACCCAAAAAACCACTGGTTCTCCCAAATTTCAGTAAACATAGCACCAAATGGAGACAACAGAAGACATTGTCATAGTTGGTGCCGGCTTGGCGGGTCTCGCCACTGCCTTAGGTCTACACAGGTAAGAAATCCTTAATCCACAAACAAGTGTAGATCGAACAACAATAGTATCATGATGCCAATTGGAATGTTTGTTTTAATCAGGAAAGGGATCAAGTGCCTGATCTTGGAGTCATCGCCGGATCTGCGCACAGCGGGGTTCGGGTTCACGATGTGGACGAACGCCTGGCGTGCGATGGATGCGCTGGGGATTGGCGATAAAGTCAGGGAGCATCATGTGCTGGGTGAAAGGTCAAAGGCTTAGAACACCACTGATATGATAATTTTTATTTTTCAAGAAGCTACTAGAAGTATTGATTATAGATAGAATTATGAATGAAACGTTGTTGCTTTTTAGACATGGTTGTACCAGTAATACTATGCTGGCGCCGAAATAAACCGGTATCCTCAAGCACATCCCTGTTAAATTCCGAATCTCCATGAAAATATAGTAGGCATTTTGTCTGCTGCATCAAAAAAAAAAAAAGTGCCTCTGAGTTCCAATTTTTTTTTAATTTACCACAGATCCCTCAAAGCATAAATCAAAATTGGTAGATACTGATGGCTTTCATACATTTGAGCTAAGTGATAATCAACCATCCATTGTAATATTCTATGAGGAAAGGTACTCTAATGGAGTTGGTAGTAATAAAGGGTTAAAATTTGATATCTGCACATTTATGGGTTTTATGTCTATGATCTTATCTGAAAAATTCTCACATAAATTCTGATTGGTTTGTTGAAATATATACTTTTGAGGAAATAGCATACACTACTGTCCAAGTGAATGTCTGAAGTTAATATTTTTGCTGCAGGCTCATCGTCTGTTCTACATCTGGTAAAACTTTGTCAGAAAATCAGATATCAAGAGTGCAAGGGAAAAGGTACACAGCCAAAAAAAAAAAAAAAAAAAAAATCCCTGCAGCAAATATACTAATAATTATTTTGAATTTTCATTAGTTATAAGTTTACTGTTTTTTTTTTTCTTTCTTCAGTGGACTCCAAGAGTTTAGGTGCGTTAAAAGAGACTTATTGTTGAAGACATTAGAAAATGAACTTCCAACTGACACGATAAGATACTCATCGAAAATTGTCTCAATCGAGAAAGACGGAAATCTCAAGCTCTTGCACCTGATTGATGGGTCAGTAATTAAGGCCAAGGTACGCATATTACATATACCCTTCGATGTTTTCGCATCTCACAAGCTGCAGAATTTTGTTTGTTGTAATGGCGATGGCAGATCGCAAGTTCTTTGAGGTTTTTATCTCTAAAATTATGTGCAATTATTTATTTGCAGTCTTTTTACTTGAAATGTAGGACAATCCACTTGAAATCATTAATATGTTTATTGTCAGTTAATTACTCTATCAAACAGGTACTGATAGGTTGTGATGGAGTGAACTCAGTGGTGGCGAAATATTTGGGATTAAAGAAGCTGTCTTTTTCCGGCCGGTTAGCAACTAGAGGTCTGACCGAGTATGAAACTGAACATGGATTTCAATCTGGATTCTTGCAGATAATAGGCGGCGGCCATCGGGCGGGGATTATACCCTGCTCTGCGAAAAGTGTCTATTGGTTTCTTACATGGACCCCCTCAGAACACAATAGTACGTTTACCCAATTGGGGTTCCTCTTTTTATTTAGTGATGGCTTTCTCCTTGGTTATGTTTTAAGGACAATTAGAAGCTTATTAAAAGCTGGTATTTTGGTAGAAAGATCATTTTTTTATCCTGGATGCCAAAAATTATTCTGTGAAAATAAGTTCCTAAATTTTATGTGAAGTGTGATTCTATATATGGATTTTTGTCAGCTAATTGCTTATTCACTGTCAAAATTTAGAAAAAAAAAATTTCTTGTTTAACATGGCTCTGCAACTGATTTTATGTTCATATTTTATCCTCTCTTACCACCTTGGCATGCATCAATCTGGCAGAGAATGTCGACCAAAGTGTCGAGAAAATGAAGGAGTACGTAATAAAGAACCTAAAGAATGCAAATGCATCCGAAGAAACCTTAGAACTGATAACACGGAGCGACATGGGCAATGTGATCTCAACTCCATTAAAATATCGATCACCGTTCTCCCTACTGTTCGCAAAGATCACTGAACACAATGTCTGTGTGGCCGGAGATGCGCTGCATGCTACGACGCCGGCGATGGGCCAAGGCGGCTGCATGGCACTTGAAGACAGTGTTGTTCTGGCCAGGTATTTGAGTGATGCTATCAATGGTACCAAAAGAGGGGATCAGGAAGAATGTGAGAGGATTCAGGGGGCTCTGGAGAAGTATGCCAAGGACAGGAGATGGAGGAGCATCAAGCTGATAACACTGTCTCATGCCATTGGATTTATTCAACAAAGTTCTAATCTTTTTCTGAGGTTTCTGAGGGAAAGATTGCTGGTTAGAGTGATTCCTAGTGTTCATATATGGTTCACTGATTATGATTGTGGGAAGTTATGATGAATAAAGTTTTTTTTTTTTTTTTTTTTCTTGTTTGTAAGTTGGAATCAAATAGTTATGTTATGTAATTGTGCATTTATTTGATCTGGATGAACCAACTCTCAATTATGATAGTACATTTTTTTAAAAAAAATAAATAATATGATGCACTAACTCTCAATTATTCTTTATTTTTTTTAAAAAAAAAATTTACGTACTTTTTATTAATAAAATTTGGGGGCGGTGCCCACATTTGCATTTTTTAAAATTTTAGGGTCTATAAAGTTTGAACTTTTAATTTGTCTTCCATAATCTTATTTATATTTTTTTACGAACAAAAGAGGATTAGGTAATATCATCATTGTGCATAAAAAAGTATGCTGCTTGTTTCATGATATTTAAATATTGAGAAATTATTTTTGCCCCTTTAACTATCCCCTTATCCATCCCTAAACTAAATCGGTAATATTTTCTCTTTCTTTCTCATACTCTCATAAACTTTGAGTGATTTTTTTTTTTTTTTTTATCTTTCTATTGTATATATATATAAGTGTTTTGTTCGATTGAGGATGTGAATTGCAACCGGTAAAAGTGATTTGTTGTATTTGAAAAAGAATTTTTAACTAAAAATGTATTGAGGTGCAGTTAAGGAGGTTTTTTAATGGGTGCAGTTATCAACTCCCTTAAATATTTAATGGAAAGAGGTTTAGGTAAAGAGAATCATTGTGCATAAAAAAATAATTTAACATACTCCATTATTTTTGGAGTTTAATTGGCTGCTCACTCCCAACTATGCCTGATTAATTCTGCTCATATCTCAGCACTGTGCTAATTAAGCAAAGCACGTTGGGCCGTTGGATTGCTTCGAGATCCTATTTGACACCAATCTTAAAGTAGAAGAAGATCAGCTCTCAAGTCAAATAGTCAATACTATTTTAAAAGCAGCTACTCCATGTTTAAGTTTAATTAACACTCTAGATGGTGATCTGTGATATCACCTGCACTCAGCAGATTAATTAAAGAAAACCCAATTCTCTCCATCAAATTCATTGCTCATCTTTGTATTCCATCATTTTAAGTTTTTACCCATCTTTTTTGAGCTGAGTAGAAGCAGAAATGGAGCCTGTGGAAGATATTGTCATAGTCGGTGCCGGCATCGCCGGTCTGGCCGCCGCACTTGGTCTGCACAGGTTTGCTTAATTTCTCTATTTTCTCTGGCTAATCTAACTATTTGTATGATTTAGTAAACTAAGTGTGTATGCCATGATCTGCTGGTTTTTGTGCCTGGTTTGTCTGGTTAATTGGCAATTTCTGAAAATATTCAGACTTTTACTGATTCTGAACCTGGATACCTGCCTGTTTCAGAATATAATTCAGATGGGTATGAGTTTGGGTATGAGTTTTCACTACTTTTATCTCTAATATGTAAAAGAAATTAATTAATGTGCAGGAAAGGAATTAAGAGCCTGGTGCTGGAGTCGTCGCCGACATTGCGTAGCTCAGGATTTGCGCTAGGTATGTGGACAAATGCTTGGTGTGCATTGGATGCTCTCGGGGTGGGAAACATAGTCAGAGAGCATCATCTTTCGGTTGAAAGGTACGGTTCCACAGATTTTTAGTGAATTGCTGACATACTGCTACTGGTACAATACCAGTTTAATTCTTTCGTTGAACTGTACGGGTTCAGCTGGATATTTTAACTTTAAATTCTTTTGCTAGTTTTTATGAGTTTAATTGTGCGGTGCCGATATCTAGTATTACCAGGCACAAATAGAATCATAGGTTGAATTGATGTTCATGTCGTTGCAATTGAAACTGCACAACTTCTCTACTAAAATATTCAAGTTTATCGTGAATTCTTGTAGGCTTGTAGTGCTATCACCATCATCAGGTGCCACGTTAAGAGAAATGAGGCTTGAAGGAATTGAAGGAAAAGTGTAAGAATAAACTGATCTTCGTTTTTTCTTCACCTAAGAACATGAGAACTAATAAAACATATGCCCTTTTCTACCAGTAGTAATACAGGTCTGCTGCAAAAACGCTTTTGTGATCAGATAAAATTATTGAAAATTCAATCGATGAATCTGAATTAACTATATCGGAGCAAATAACAAGCACAAACTTTACAAAATAGATATAGGTTTAGACCCATCATTTCAAATTTCAAACCACCTGATCAGTTTAATACCCACCATGCACATCATTCTCACAAAGCACACTTCTTTAGTCAGCTAAAATTCATACAGGTTCAAAAAGGGAAACAATGTGAAAAATATGTTCATTTGTATGTTTATGCAGAATTGCATAACTCTATTTTCACTCTTTGTACACATGAAGAGGGAAGCTCGAGATCCGTTGTGTGAGGAGGGAGTTCTTGCTCGAAACCTTAGCAAAAGAGCTACCCAAAGACACAATTAGATACTCATCTAAAGTAGTTTCAATCGAGGAGGACGAGGACGGCAGTATCAAGCTTTTGCACTTAGCTGATGGCTCCGTAATAAAAGCAAAGGTACAAAAATCATGTTAAATCTTGCATAATTATTGGAAATAGAAACAAAGTATTTGTAACTATATTACAAGACTTGCCGTCACCAGAATTGCTGGTACTGTAAATTGACCCTGATTGAATGGATAATTCGATATACATATACGCAACAGTATGTTCCTTAGCCTGACAAAAAGGAAAAAAATAATGCTGTACCCGTATATGATAGCACTTGTACTTCGGCATGTATTATTGCAGGTACTGATAGGTGGCGACGGGATAAATTCAATAGTGGCAAAATATCTTGGTCTCAAGAAGCCGTCATTTTCGGGTCGTTCAGGTGTGAGAGGTCTTGCGGAGTACCCAACTAATCATGGATTCAAACAAGAATTCATCCAAATCAATGGGCCAGGATTTCGTGCCGGCATAATACCCTGCACCGAAAGAAGCATCTACTGGTTCTTGGCCTGGCACTCCTCCGTAAAAGGTATCGCCCTTAATTTCCTGTACAAAAGACCTTAATTGGTACTTAATTCTATCATGAATGAAATTATGAAACCTTACAAGGATCTTTGTACTTGTAACTTTATTACTGAACTCATCTTATTATCACATTCATAATCATGATCGCCTAAACTTGTCAGGTTCTGACAAGGCAGGCGAAAGCGCAGCAATGATGCGAGAATTCATCATAAAGACACTGTCAAGCTGCAATGTGCCCAAAGAAATCATACAGGTGATAGAAAGGAGCGAGTTGAGCGAGGTACTGTCGACACCCCTGAGATACCGATCCCCGTTCTCTCTTCTGTTTGCAAATATCTCCAAAGGAAACACATGCGTCATCGGAGATGCATTCCATCCAATGACACCTGATTTGGGTCAAGGTGGTTGCCTGGCTCTTGAGGATGGAGTTGTTCTGGCAAGGTGCTTGTCTGATGCTGTTTATGATCAAAAGAAGATTGATGAAGAACTGAAAAAATTTGCCAGAATCAGGAGGTTCAGGTGTGCCACTGTGGTTGCAATTGCTTATTTTGTGGGGTTGGTACAACAAAGTGGTAATTGGTTTGTGCACATTTTGAGGGACAAAGTGCTGGCAGGGATCATGGGTAGAGTTTTTCTGAAGGTACCAGATTATGACTGCAGAAAATTATGAACATCTTGGGTAACTGCATATATTTGTGAAAATTGCTTGTGATATTTGGTTTTATTGTTACTTTGTAATTTTTTTTTTTCACATAAAGATAAGAGTCGAGCCACTTAAATTTAAATATAAGACTCCTCATCCGGGTTTCGAACCCATTGTTCCTTTGTAATTTACTTAAAATTGTTCGTCTGTAATTTATTTAAAATTCTTGTGCTTGCCAAGATTTGCACAAAAAATTTATTCAAAAGATTTTGAAGGAATAATTAGACAGACATGCATCTCTCCTCTTTTCTTATACCAAATGAACTTCAATTTACTCTGAAAAAAAAAAAAGAATGGATCATAGAGGACCTTATTTTTTTTCTCGGGTCTTATTGCTTCATCCAACACGTTATAAATATAAAAAAAAATTGAAGGGAGCGGATTTTTCTTGGCCCTCTGTGATTTTTTTTTTTTTCACACAATGCATCTTAACTTTTATAACTGTTTACTAAATCAATATTGTACAGAAGTGTCTTTAAACTTTTCTGTGAATTGGAAAAAAAATGCATATTAATTTCGAAACTTTTGGCGATACTTTTAATAATATAAATAAATGGGTGTTATTCCAAAGATCACACCGAAACAATTTTATGGCTTACATATAAAACAAATATTGGATAATATTTACTTATAATCGTGATATCAAAAAAGAAAAAAAAAAAACATCTTAATTGTGTTCACTGAAAAACCATCCATACGTTCATAAACATATAAAAAATATAACAAATATATTCTGAAATATAACATATATCTCAAATTTGATAATTTATAAACGTATATTATGTATATTATATGAACATTATATATTACTCAAAAATAAATTTATTTGGTGGGATGGAGTGAAATTCTAAATAAACTCCTCCGAACTTTTGTGTTTAGAAAAGCCCGTGGCTGAATTTCGGCCACAAGGCCCACAACTGTACGTCTGTACCTGACAGTCCGCTACAATAATGTTGATCAGTGTACTTGTTTGTTCGGCAACTTGAGATACGTAGGATTAAGAAGATGAGAAGGATCAAATAACCATGTTTTTGGTGATCGATCGGTGATCATGATATTAAATCTTAAATAACTAAATTTTAAATTCTTAAATAACAAAACTAATTGATAGAATATGTTGTATATATCATATTCTATGTGTATACGAAAAATTATATCATTTTGATTTTATTTACATGTGCATCAAGCATTAAAAAAAATTAACGGTTCAAGTTTTATGATTTTTTCTCCTCTCTTGATGACTATCCAAACAATGTCAAAACTTAATCATTTTTTATGTATATGTTATTGAGATAATATAGAATACATCTAACGGTTAGATTTTTCAATTTATGCTTAAATTAAATAATGGTCACCATGGGTTCCAATATCCATGGTTATTGGATCCCTCCTCTAAGAAGATAAGTCATGCTAAGGAAGATATGTTCGGCAAAATATACATCATGTTTGGTTAGGGAATAACACCCTTATTCCTCATTTAAAGAGCCAAACATGAATAAATTGCTTATGCATAAAAGAGAATAGCATGAAATCTTGACTCCTTAATTTAAAAGGCCAAAATAGGTGGTATAACTAGCATGAGGCCCATACATTTAACAAAAAGATATTTGTAATTAATATGATCACCTACTTTAATACTATTAATGATAATAAAATAATATAATAATGTTAATAATAATAATAATAATTTGTTATTATTTTATTATTTTTAATAAAAATAATAAGATATATAAAAATATAATATTTAATATAACATAATATTTTAATAAGTAATAATATTAATTATAATACTAAAAATATAAAATAAAATTAAAAAATAATAAAATTAATATCAATATAATTTTAAAATAAAATAATAATATATAATTAACATAACAATAAAATAATAATGATAATGACACTAATAACAATATCAACAATAAAAATATAATGTTTTAATTATAGTAAGAAAATAATAATAATAAATAATAAAAAAATAATAATATCAATAAATTTTTTTTATGATCATAGTTAATGATGATGATGATGATGATGATGATGATGATGATAATATTAATATTAATATTAATAATAATAATGGTAATATTATTGTTAAAATAGTAATAGCAATAAAATTAATAATATTATATAATTATCATAATAATAAAATAATGTTATTGATATTAAATACTAATAATATTATTAATTATAATACCAATATTATTATTAACAAAATAATGACAAAACCATACTATAGTTAATATAACAATAAATTAATGTATGTTCTTCTTATTTCTCCACTTGCTCAACCAAACTCTTGCTCAACCAAACAAAAATATTTTATGGTGTTATAACTTGACATAGTCTGCCTGTTCGGCAAGGCAAGCTTTAGCATCCTTAGAGCAGCTTAAGCATTTAAGCCATCCCGATCAATCCGAACAGGTCTTTCTTAGATGAGATTAGAGTGTCATCCTTAGGACTCAACGTTAAGGCAGGCCCCCCCTCTCCTTAAGGTTTGTCTCCTTAGCAGCTCCTTAGAGCTCAAAAAGTTCGTTACTTATTACGATATTGCCATGAAAAAGTGAATCCTCAAGACAGTTTGTACTTTTTTATCATTTCTTTTACTTTTTTTTTCTTGTATGCACACGGCCCTAGGTGCAGCAGATATAATCCTTAAAGCTTAAATATTTGTAGTGCCTAACGATTGCTCTTTAGAAAAGATTATTTTTTTAAGCATCTTGGCCTTAAGGAGTCACACTGAACAAGCCCAGTAAGTTATACCACTTGAACCTTATTTTCTAATTAAACATAGTGTAAAAGCTTAAATAAAAAGGTTTAAACCCAAAACAGATTCTAAAGAATTGCTAAGGAGGCAGCTTAGCCTAAGAAGCAGAAAAGATTCCTTACTAAGGAAGTTCTGTTCGGCCGGCTTAAGAGAGCTTAGCACCCTAATGAAGCTAAAGCCCGAAAGGCTAGTGCGCTCAGCTCTTTTGATCGCAAGAAAAAGAAAGATGACAAATTTTGCAAGTACAAGTACCAATTTCTTTTTTTTTGAAATCCAAGTACCACTTTCTTTTTTTTTTGAGAAAACAAGTACCACCTTCTCAGATTGGAGACTTTATTTCCACTCTTTTCATGAAGTTGGACAGACAAAGACAAGCCAAACTCTGCTACCATCACGCATAATTGATAACGAGCTCGTATCTGCTGTTATTCTTAGGGATCACTGGGTCAATTTGGACTGTCGGATCAAAATGAACGGTCCAGATTGATACCAAAGTACAGTTTTGAAGGGGGCAAGAATTCTTGTGAACAAATCTGATCCGTCCGTTCTGATCGAACGGTCAGGATTAGGATAATGGCCCTGTTATCCATATTTTGGATAAGAGAAACCTCTTGCGTCATTAAAAACTGTCCATACATCTATAGACGTGTATAGAATGTAACAGATACATCCCGAAATGTAACCTATGGACGGTTTTTCTATGGACACTAGGTATTACTCTTTGGATAACAAGTGATATATATGCAATTGATAACCACATGACATGCCCTGATGCCCACATCCATAATTGCACACACCACACCGCTATTTTTTTTTTTCCTTTTTTTCTTTTTTCCCATCCAATTCTGCCGCTGTGCTTATTCTGCGGCTGTATTTCAGCCACATCTACATACCTGATGATAATCCTCTTACAACAACGTTGATCACAGTACAGTAGTGTGCTCAGCTCTTTTGTTCTGAAGGAAAACATATTGCAAATTAATTTGCAAGTATCACCTACTCAGCAGTCAGCAGTGATCTCATCACAATTGACATTGAGTATACTGCATCCTCTTCTTGAGATTAGAAGAAATGGAACCTGCAGAAGATATTGTGATCGTCGGTGCGGGCATCGCTGGCCTTGCAACCGCACTCGGGCTGCACAGGTTTGATTAATCCACCTAATTCTGACCTGACTAAGTTTGTTGTGTGTCTTAATTAATACAAAATTTTGTGTATATGTGTATACCAACCTCAACTTGTCATGTACCTGGCTGCCATTCTGTTTCAGAAAATGTTTTAGATACATATTTACAACTCCATTTGAAAATGAATCAGAAATTCAGAATTTTATAGTTTTATTTATTGAGCCAATATGGTATTATAAGTTGATTATATCAATTTTGCTGCAATCTCCAGTTTTTAAACTTCATTGTAAAGTATAAAATTAAATTGCACAGAAATGGAGTTAAGAGCTTGGTGTTGGAGTCGTCGCCGACATTGCGTGACTCAGGATTTGCAATCGGGACATGGACAAATGCATGGTGCGCATTGGATGCACTCGGGATCGGCGACAAACTCGGAGAGCATCATGTTTTGCTTGAACGGTAACAGTCTCATGCATTTTATATCTTAATCTTATGCTAGGTTGCTGCTGTATGATACAGCATACCAGTTTAATTACTTTTGACGTCGAGCATGAAGAATTGCGAGGTTTTACTACACTATTATGTGCTTGTTAGTTGTTACCTAGAAGCCTAGAACAATTGTAGATTTGTAATCCTTGCTTTGATTTATTTTTATCAACCTTTTCCTTACAATTAGATCTGTATTCTGTGCTGCTGAAATATTCGAAATTCTTATAAAATTTTGTAGGTTTATGGTGTTATCACCGTCGTCAGGTGCCGTATTAGGAGAGGCAAGTCTAAAAGATATCAAAGGCAAAATGTAAGAAAAAAAATAGTTATCTTTCTTCCTGAAAACTAGAAATATGCCCTTTTCGCCAATATTTCCGTAGTTCAGTTAAAAAATGAGGAGCATTTATATACATATATCACCGATTCTATAGATAGATTGTGAATCAAATTTCATGCAAAGGTGTTTCATTTGGTATTCCATCAGAAATCATTTAATTTGGATGATGTTTGTAAAAGCAAACTGATATTGAGAAGACATTCCTTCGAATCTTAAACATGATGGAAAAATTAAAACTTTTGATACTGTATTTTCTTATTTTTCTTTTGTTTTATGAAGTGGAAAACTTGAAATCCGTTGTGTCGAGAGAGAGTTCTTGCTAGATACATTGGCAGAAGAACTTCCCAAGGACACGATTCGATATTCCTCTAAGGTTGTTTCGATTGAAGAGGACAACGGCCTTCAGATTTTGCACTTGGCTGACGGCTCTGTGATTAAAGCAAAGGTACAACAGATTATGTTGAAATTAAAGAAATGCCTTTTGCAATTCTTCGAATGGAAAAATTTCATGGATGCCCAAACTTTTTATCTTAACTACACCACTGTCTAAGCAGTTAAATTAATTTTACAGATGCCCATATCAAAGGGCCTTTAGACTCGTATCAACTTGTCTACCTCTGTCCATTGCCTATGTAACTTGGCTGCTCTTTTAGTACAAGTTGGATTCACACCCTTAAGTTTGGATATTGGTGAAAATAACTTGATTGTTTAGGTAGTGGTAGAGATAAGATCAATAGTTTGGGCATTTATGAAATTTTTCCGTCATTTGCAGTTGCTACTATGTTATGGACTGAGTCACTGACTGTCATTTCCTCAGTGTCTTGGATACAGTCACGTACCAGTATTGTGCGTTGTTTATCTGTTGAATACCGTAAGGTAAAAAAAAAAATCAAAATGAGGCTAAATCATAGGACTTGTGGTATCGATAATTTTTATATATAAAGTATTAGTTGCAACAAAACCCGTGAAATAAAAAGAGAAACATATTTTACATTACAAACTCAGCGTCTAATTAAGACTGCATCTACTGGTACAGGTACTAATAGGGGCTGATGGAATAAATTCGGCAGTAGCGAAATATCTAGGTCTCAAAAAGCCATCATTCTCAGGCCGGTTAGCGACTAGAGGAATAGCGCGGTACCAAACTAATCATGGATATGAACCCAAGCTTATTCAAATTAATGGGCAAGGATTTCGCGTTGGCATGCTGCCCTGCACTGACAGAAGCATCTACTGGTTCTTTGCTTGGTTCCCATCTGAAACTGGTACGAGTCATTCTGCATGAGAATTCTCCGAATATTAAACTATTCTTGAAATTGTATACCAAGAATTCTTTCATGTCTGATAATTAGAAATAATAAGTCGAATACAAATTTCTCAGGTGCAGAGAAGGTAGATGAAAGCCCAACAAATATGCGGGAATTCATCTTGAACACGCTATCGAAGTTAAAAGCCCCCAACGAAATTGTAGAAGTGATACAAAGAAGTGATATGGGTCAGGTGTTTTCTAGCCCCTTAAAATACCGGTCTCCGTATTCTCTCTTATTTGGCAACATCACCAAGGGAAATGTGTGTGTAATTGGAGATGCATACCATCCAATGACCCCAGATTTAGGCCAAGGAGGCTGTGTAGCTCTTGAAGACAGTGTTATATTGGCAAGATGCCTGTCTCAGGCTGTTTATCGGGGCAAGACTGAGGATGGGTTACAGGAGTTTGCGAAAATCAGGAAATGGAGGTGTGCCATGGTGGTTGCAATTGCTTATGTTGTGGGGTTTGTACAGCAAAGTGGCAACTGGTTTGTGAGCTATCTCAGGGACAAGGTGTTGGGAGGAATAATGGCTGCAGCTTTGCTCAAGGTACCAGACCATGATTGTCGAAAGTTCTGAGACACCTGGGTAAATGTAAATTTTACGAGTTCGGCATCATGGCATGTGATGCTTAGTTTTTGTATCCTTTGAAATTACTTGCAACTGGAAGTTTGTTAGTGAGGTTTTTTATGTTAAAGTTTGAACTTTTAGTGGTTTTAGATTAATTTGCAGTGCATCACTGTTCCTGATGGTATATGTGCATGATCTATTTTTCCTACTTCAATAGAAAACTAAAGTAAGTTAGATCCCTTAAAACAACTAGAGGGTTTAAGCCCATACAATGATCGATGCTGGCTAAGGGCAACACTCTCCGTGACCGTGTGGGAGGTTGCAGGTTCGAAACCCGGATGCGGAGTTTTTTATAGACATTTAAATTTGAGTGGTTTGACATTCATTTTTATCTCAAAAAAACAATGATCGATGCGGAGAGTTGGACAAGGACAGGTACAAACTAAAACTTGCTAGAGGGTTTAGGCACATCGTTTCAAATCTCCTGATCAGTTCAAAACCCACCACATCTTTCTCAACATAGCACATTTCCTTAGTCAGCCAATTAGCCAAAATGCATACAGGTTTATAAAGAAAAATGATGGTAAAGTTATATTCAGGTTTAAAAAGGGAAATGATTTAAAAAAAATATTTTCATTTGTATGTTTATCCATAATTGAACATCAAAGACCTATGGTACAGGTCCTTTTTTTTTTTTCATTCTCTTCTGATTCCATGAAGTAGGAAGCTTGAGTTCTTGCTGGAAACCTCAGCAAAAGAGCTACTCAGCTACCCAAGGACACAAATAGATACTCATCTAAAGTAGTTTCAATTGAAGACGGCAAAAGAGCTTGAGATTCATTTTTTTTTTTTCTTTTTTCCGATTCTTTTTTCTGATTTTATACAGCATCTTAAATTTTTAAATATTTACTCTATCAATATTGTACCGGAAGTGTCATTGACAATATCCCTAATTTATAAATGGAAAATGATATGGGGATACCATTGAGAATACTATTGGGGATACCATATAATTTGACTTGATTAAACAAACTAATTATTGAACATAATATACTAATTATTCAACTTAATATGCTAAATATTCAATTTAATATCAACTTATAATTAGCATGTTCATAAATATTCAGCATCAACTAAACATGCTAATTAAAAGTTAACGTTAAGTTGAATATTTAGCACGTTAAGTTGAATAATAAAATGTTTTTCCATTTTAATTGCAATATATATTAAGTTGAATAAGTATTGATATAATTATTCAACATATAAGTTGATGCTCAGTTGAATAATTAGTACATTTAGTTGGATAATTAGTTTTTTTTGACCAAGCCAAACTATATGGTATCCAATAGTACTCCATATCTAGACCCAGAAAAATAATCATATTATCATACTACTATCATAATTTTATTTTTAAACTTCTTTATGAATTTAAAAAAAAAGGCGTACATTACTTTCAAAACTTTAGGCGATATTCATTTTTGTTTGCTTCTAAAAATGCTCGTCCGGTTCTGCCGCTGTTCTTTTTTTTTTTTTTTTGTCCTGATCAATTCTGCCGTTATTCCTACTCTCACTAAGTTCGACGGACAAAGCAAAATTTTGCTCCCATCGCTCACAATCAATAGCCCCAACCACACACCGCCTTTTTTTTTTTCGAATCAATTCTGCCGCTATGCCTATTCTGCGGGCTGCGGCTGAATTTCAGCCGCAACTGAACCAATTCATATCCTATACTGCACAATAAACCAGTGCGCAGTACTCCAATCGTTGGATCTGCTTTGAGATCCGTGCAACTCAATCTCAAAAAAGGCCCTATAATCCACATCGTTGATTCGCTGTGCACTACAATACTGCGCAGCAGAGGATAAGCACGCCAACTGAACCGGATAGTCCTCCACAACAATGTTGATCAGATCAGAGTGTGCTCAGCTCTTTTGATCTCAAGGAAAAAAAAAATAAAAATAAAAATTTGTTTGATGTTCTTAGACAGTTAGACTGGACTTATTTTGACTGCTAATTTGTAGAAAGTTGGACAAAAAAAAAAGACAAATTCTCCTCCCATCTGCCATTAATTGACGATTTCATATCCTCTGTAGGGCTGCATTGTGTAGCACGGGATGTGAACCGTTAGATCATCCAGAGATCCGTGCTGGCTCGAATCTCAAGATGATCTAACGGTTCACATCCTGCGCTACACAATGCAGCGCTACAGAGGATGAGCACTCCTAATTGACTGCTAATCTGTAGAAAGTTGGACATATTTTGACTGCTAATTTATAGCCTCATCCTCAGCACTTAGGGGTGGCAATGGAACGGAACGGAACGGAAATGGCGTGTTCCTTTTTCGTTCCGTTATAACGGACGGAACCAAAATCTGTTCTGTTGAGCGTTCCGTTATAACGGACGGAACCAAAATCCATTCCGTTGAATGTTCCGTTATAACGGAACGGAATGGAACAACGGAAATACGTAGAAACTACGTGTTTAGGGCGGAACGGAATGGAAATGGCGTATTCCGTTTCCGTTCCGTTATAACAGATGGAACCAAATTTTCTTCCGTTTCTGTTCCGTTACAACGGACGGAACCAAAATCTGTTCCATACGGAACAACGGAAAATTCCGTTCCATTACCACCCCTATCAGCACTCAGCAGTCAGCAGTGATCTACTGATCTCATCACAATTGACACCGAGTGTAAATTTGTAATGCAATCTCTTCTATAAATTCATTTTACATCCACTTTTTTCTTATTCTATCCACCATTGTTAAGAAAAGAATAAGAATGGAACCTGCAGAAGATATTGTGATCATCGGTGCGGGCATCGCCGGTCTTGCGACCGCGCTCGGGTTGCACAGGTTTGATCAATCTATCTATTTCTGACTAAGTAGCTGGTTAATTCGTTGTATGTTTTCATTAATACCAACCTTGACTGACTATGTACCTGAACCTGAACATGTTATCTTTTATAGAGTCAATAAGGCATAAAAACTAATAAGTTGATTACATTAATTTGAGTTAATTATTAATTTCTGTCCTCACTTGCTGCAATTTCCAGTTTCAAACATCATTAAAAATGACAACACCAATTGTACAGAAATGGAGTTAGGAGCGTGGTGTTGGAGTTGTCACCGACATTGCGTACCTCGGGATTTGCAATTGCGATGTGGACAAATGCATGGTGTGCGTTGGATGCTCTCGGGATCGGCGACAAAGTTAGAGAGCATCATCGTCTGCTTGAACGGTAACAGTCTGAATACCAGTTGAGCCCGAATAAATTATGAGTTTGTATTTCACTAAAATGTGCTTATTAGCTGAAACAATTGCAAATCTTACTTTAATTTTTCTTTTTATTTTCTTCTTGACAAGTAGAGTTGTATTCTATGCTGCTTAAATATTCAAAATTCTCATGAAATTTTTTAGGATTATGTTTTTATCACCATCATCAGGTGCCACATTAAGAGAAGCAAACCTAGAAGAAATCGAAGGCAAAATGTAAGTAAAAAGAAAAAAAATATGGTTTTTCTTTCTTGCTGGAAACTAGAATATGCCCTTTTCAAAAGAAAAAATTTCTATAGTCCTTAAAAAATGGAAAGAATTTATAAAAATAATATGGAATTTATGGTTTGCGGGTCAAATTTCCTGCAATTAAGTTTCATTTGTTATTCAATCAAAGATCATAAAACTTGGATGTTCTTCATAAAAGAGAACTGATGTTCACTGTATTTTTTTTTTTTCTAATCTCACACATGTTGAGAACTGATACTATCTTTTCTTATTTCTCTTCTGCTTCGTTGAAGCGGAAAACTCGAACTCCGATGTGTGGAGAGAGAGTTCTTGCTAAAAACCTTGGCAGAAGAACTTCCCAAGGACACAATCAGATGTTCCTCTAAGGTCGTTTCAGTTGAAGAGGACGGTAGCCTTAAAATGTTGCACTTGGCCGACGGCTCTGTAATTAAAGCAAAGGTACAACAGATCATATTAAATTTTAAAGAGCTAGTTTGTTTTTGCAATGTTTAAATGTCATTTTTCTGTTGCCACTATGTTATGGGACTCATTGTCATTTCCTCAGTGTCTTAGAAACGGTCACCGATATTGTGCCTTGAACATGTGTTGAAGGATATGAGCTTGTGATATAAAAAAGAAAGTATATTTCTCATTACAAACTAAGCGTCTAAGACTGCATCTATTAGTACAGGTATTGATAGGGGCGGACGGAATAAATTCAGCGGTAGCGAAATATCTAGGTCTCAAAAAGCCATCATTCTCGGGCCGTCTAGCGACTCAAGGAATTGCACAGTACTCGACTAATCATGGATTTGAACCCAAGTTTATTCAAATGAACGGGCAAGGATTTCGTGTTGGCATGGTACCGTGCACCGAGAGGAGCATTTTCTGGTTCCTCGCTTGGTCCCCCTCTAAAACTGGTACAATTCCATTCAGCATGAGAGTACTCATTAATATCTAACTATATATGAAATGTTTACATAGAATGCTTTGATGTCTGATAATCAGAAATGAAAAGTCAGTTTCAAAATTTCTCAGGTGCGGAGAAGGTAGATGAAAGTATAACAGCAATGCGGGAATTTGTCTTAAAGACACTATCAAACATAAGAGCACCCGAAGAAATGCTAGAAGTAATTCAAAGAAGTGAAGTGATCCAGGTGGCTTTTTGGCCCTTGAAATACCGATCTCCGGTTTCTCTCTTATTTGGCAACATCACTAAGAGAAATGTGTGTGTAATTGGAGATGCATACCATCCAATGACCCCTGATTTAGGCCAAGGAGGCTGTGTAGCTCTTGAAGACAGTGTTATACTGGCAAGATGCCTGTCTCAGGCTGTTTATCACGGTGATACCGACAAAGGGTTACGGGAGTTTGCGAAAATCAGGAAATGGAGGTGTGCCATGGTGGTTGCAATTGCTTATGTTGTGGGGTTTGTACAACAAAGTGGCAATTGGTTTGTGAGCTATCTCAGGGACAAGGTGTTTGGTGGAATTATGGCTGCAGCTTTGCTCAAGGTACCAGACTATGACTGCAGAAAATTATAGGTATCCAGAAATATATTTGTGTAAATTTGTTAGTTTGCATGTGATGCTTAGCTTTTTAAGTTGTAACTGAAAGTTTGATGGTGAGTTTTTATTACTAGTAAAGAGCTCGCGCTTTGCTTTGGCTGAAATTGTTATTTCTTATAATAAATTTTTAAGATAATACGTAATGGCTTTATATTGAGGAAATTGATATGAGCCTTAAATTTTAATGGGCTGAGATATTAACGTCAACGGGCATTAACATAAATCAACGGTTCCGATCCATCCAAGAAAATTATCAATGGGTCAGGTTTCTTATTTGGGAAAGATAGCCATTCATAACATTTTTTTCAATATGCTTTTATATATAGTAAGGATATGTTAAAGCTTGAAAGTTTCTTTCTGGTTTGAATTACATGATTTGAGATTTTTTAAACTAAGGCCCATACATTAAGGGCCTTGTTAGCCTGTTTAATTCAATAGTCCTTATATAAGTTACAAACTTGAGTTTCCCATTTACTTGATTTTGCTCAACAGAGGCATATAATCTGTCCCCAAAATTGCTCAAATCTAAGAGGGAATATTCTATATTTCTATGCAAGTGTTTTCCCTTTTTTTATATATTTTTTGAATAAGTCAAAGTTAGTTATTCTTGTAGATATCTTGGCAGTTTCATTTATTTATTTATGGTGTATATAAATCTCCTTTTTTTTACAGGAAGCACATGGCTCAGCCATATGATACCCACCAGTCTCATGTTCTTTCCATGTGTTCATAGAAATTAATACTAATCATTTCTTTGTGAATGTCAACTCTATTTGTGGATGTGGATTCCAATGCCAAATACTGATAAACTGCTCCAATATTTTGAGCCCTTTTTTCACTTGATGATGCAATATAAAATTTGAAGAGTGCATCTTTTATGTTGAATTTGTAGCCCTTTGCTCTTAATGGGTTAAATTATTTTCGCATTTATAACCCAACATTGATATTAAGGGAACTCAAATAAATATTTTTATAAATATTGGTTGTGCAATCAAAGAAGGTCAACATGCGGATTATTATTTGTTTTGCTTTTAAAGAATATTTCTTAAAATTTTGTAAGAAACTTGCTCATTGGTGTGAAAGATATATATAAGACACGCCATTGTGGTTTTTTTTGGAAAACCTACATTGCATAATCAATCGAACATATGAATTATATATTAAACCACATATATTTATTTTCTTAAAGATTTGATTTGATTTATATTTTTTTTTATCAAGTACAATATACATAATATTTTCAAATCATGCACCAATACATGTGCTTCTTCTTTCTTTTACTTGTTTAAATAATTCATCTCGTTGCCGTACTACGTCTTTAAAATTGTCCTCCCAATTAAAGTGAACCACAAGCAAGTAAGTAACTACAAGCGGAGTTCCGTATCAGTACTTTCCTACGTTGTTTCGTTTTCTCTGTTTTATATACTTTTATTTATATATGTTCCACTTATTTTATATTTCATAGGTGGGTTAGATTGTCAACTACATCGTGGCTATAAAAATTTGTTGACAGCAACTGAGCAACCCTCGATCATAGAAATAACTGTTGCTCGATTAACATCAAGTAATTAAGTTAATTAATAACAATTATATTCCGTTAATTATTAATTGAAGGGCAGTTAATTAGTTAAACAATTTTTACAGACAAAATCTGTGGGAAGAGCCACCTAAACTTAAACTCCGCATTGACTTTGACTAATGGAGATAACTTCTCACAGTTAAATAAGTTTCATGCTTTTAATATACACTTATAATACAATATTATTATACCT
This sequence comes from Cyperus esculentus, assembly GCA_030179965.1. Lineage (NCBI taxonomy): Eukaryota > Viridiplantae > Streptophyta > Magnoliopsida > Poales > Cyperaceae > Cyperus > Cyperus esculentus. The sequence goes on along the minus strand of JASGLE010000014.1, from coordinate 1,613,048 downwards.
ATCAGGTCAACAATTTCGACGCATTTACTACCGGACGATCTTAAACGAGAATTTGGGTATCTTGAAATTGAAATTTCACTCAAGCTGAGTAGAAATGTTACAGTGATACCAAAATTATTACCGATTGTGTTCATATTTATATTAAATAGCAAGAATCCCACCCGTTGTGCGGACGTTTTAAATTTTGATCTTATACCGTATAATACATGTAATGTAATTTTGGTTTTTGACTAATTATTTACCATTTAAATTTTATTTTTGCACTAAATCAACTCATTCAATATTAGAATTTAAAGCGTAATTTCCTTATTAATGTAAATTATAATCAACATTGATGTCTTTCATACCAAGATTGATATCTTTCCATTTTTGTAAAAACCAAAATGGAGAGGAATTTGTTTAATTGGAGAACATCAATACCTTTGAAATCAATGTATTTTGATCTATACCGTTGATCAAGAGGTAGAATGGGTATTAAAAAATTTTGAAGAAGAAAGACAAAAAATGGAGAGTGTAATAGTTACGTGCTTTATAATATAGTATAGATGTATTCATATTAAATTGGAATGCATGTGTCAAATTATTAGTTTCAGTATGCATATAGTTTAATATTTTAACGAGTTTATTTGAATATCAACGTATTTAACATGAATGCTAACATAGTCGATTAGTTCTAATTTTTAGTATTATTTTTGGTATATATATGTATCAGTACTCATCAGAATATATATATATATATATATATATATGCCTAGCACACCTCCATGAATTACGATAATCACAGTATATATAAGTGCACTTCATTTTCTTGTATAAATAAGTGCGCTAAACTCCACTAGTATAGTGCCACTTGTCTAATCCAAAATTAGTTTAAGGCAATTGTTAATAATTTATAATAACATATTTTGATGAGCAAAATTAGCATAGATTAAGCTTCCGTAATCTCTACGTGAGCGCATGTCCAAAAACATATCAAATTAATTACTTCCAAATTTCGATTTATATATATGTCACAATAAATTCTTTATATCAAATTAAATCTTACAGGATACAAAAATTCCCCATTTTTTAAAATTGTAAGCATTTGTTTGAGATTTTTTAAAAGTGACTATGAGATAATCAATATTGTTTTATATAACGATTTCTCACACAATCCTCTAGAGGTTTTTACGTACTACTCGTTTGAGCATTGCAATGGTCATTTGAACAGCTTTATAACCAAGCATCTTGTATCAGCTTGTACCATTATTACAAAACCCTAATTCAACTAACTCACTATAATCCAATATCTAGTAATAAGATAGAGATTTTGCTTTAGATTAGGGATAGATTGAGTAGCAATTAAGTTTAAACTTGTTCATCATTGAGGGCGTGTGACTCTAATCAGTAATTCAATCTCTCCGTTGATTATTGTGAATTAATGACGATTATTCGAGCTTTGTTGTGGTAGCTTATCATTTTGAGTGCTTAATTATCCTCTAACATATAGTACAGTGCCATACAATACATGGACCGTTGGATTGTCTCAAGATTCGGGCCTGCATGAATCTCAAGGAGATCCAACGGTCTATGTGCTGGATCCAGAGTGACACCCTTCATTTGTTGATTTAACGGATATTTGTAGAGTAGGCAAAAACAATTATGTCAAACCATGTTACGTCGAACTTTCGATCGCTCTCTCACTCACTTTACTTTTATATCTTGTGATTGCTTAAGTAGTATGTTTTTTTTGTTGATCTCACCACTTCCTAATCGAATTGCTTGTTAAATTGTGAAATCAACTAACTTCTGATGGGCGTACTGGCAATTATCCCTAGATAAAAGATGTCTTAATTTGATGTAGCAGGCGAAATGCCTACTATATTTTTTATTAAATAAAATAAAATGAGAGTTATAGATACAGACTGAGTACAAAAAAAAAGATATAATTTGAGTAGAAGATACAATAAAAAAAGAGAAGATAGAGAAAAAGAAAAAAAATACAAACAAATCCCTAAAATAATAAAATAAATAAAATATAAAGGTGCGCATGATCCGTCCAAAAGTTAGCCCATCGTTGCAGTCCCAAATGTTGAGAAGGTAGAAAATGTAAAGGATGAAGAATCGAAGTTGACACACGACGCCGAGAGAGGGGAGAGAGGTAGGGAGACAAGAATAAGCCGATCGAGGAAAAGATAGAGAAGGCTACAGGGAGAAACCAAAATATTGGATTTTCTCCTCATTCTTCTCAATAATAGCTCGTCTTGATCTCCAAACCCAAAAGCAGGTACTCGAGGTATCCAAGGTCAGCATCCCAGCCACTCAATCCCATGACCACCAAACTCATGAGACAACGATTGTACCCCAAGCACACCCAGGAGAAGAGAGTATCAATGAAGGGGCACAACCAGCCAACCACCCGATAACCCAATTAGTGTAGATAGACATACCTTAACCAGCTGAGGGAAGAAGGTAGCTAGAACCGAAGTGAGTCAAGCATCAATGTCTGCCATCGGAAGGAACTTGGTTTGTCACCACAATGGACAAAGAGGATAAGGTAATGTAGAGGAAGGAAAGGTGAGTGAAGGTAAAGAGGCACAGCTGCCTTGAGCAACAGCAGGTTAGGGGTAGTTTTCACAATGAAGAGAAACTTCGATGTTTTTGAGATGGAGAAAGGTGGTGGATAAGGTGGCAGCGATGGTGGCGGCACCCGGTTAGATCTATCAAACCCAGAAGACCCCAAACACACCTTCATTGGTACAAGACCGAGTAGCAACTTAGAACCCACAAATCTGAGCACGCCCAAATCAAACCCGAGAGACATCCCAAATACACAAATCAGAACCCAAATAGTAACTCAGAACCTACAAATCTGAGCACACCCAAATCAGTACTAGTAAACACATGAAGAGTACTCGGATACAGTGAATAGCTAGGAAGAGTTGTGTTCATGATGAGGAAATAGAGAAGATAGTGGCATGTAAAGACAGTCGAGTTCTGAAACGACATCACTTCGACTTGGCATTGGCGGAATCTGGATAGAGCAGATAGAGAATACGAGTGGAGAGAGAGGGATCAGATCTGACCGGGGGAGAGATGAAGCACTGAAAGAGGAAGGTAGTGGCGATTGGGCTCAGCGAGGAGGTGGCGACGGACGGAGGTGCCATGGTTGCGGACTGTCTCGGAGTAGCAGGTGGTGGTGAAATGACCCAGATCCGAGTTCTAAACCGGAGAAAGGAGCCTCCTCGTCGTGGTTGCTGTCAAGGGAAAATGAGGTTGTCGCCATGGCTGGAGGAAGCAAGAAAGCTCAGCTTTCTGGTTGTTTTTCAGGGAAAAGGAAAGAGAAGAAGGGAAGGAGATGAGAACGGAGAACAAAAGAGAAAGTTACGAAAGTAGGAGAGGTGGGGGAGGCCGCGCCACTTGCCTAGGGTTTCTGTTTCGCTCTTTCTTTCTTTTTTTTAACCGGAGAGCAAAAGATGTCTTAATTACCTGTTAAACATTGTTTGATCTGAACCTTCCACTTGTTAAAATCTCAAAAGGGAAGGAATCTTTCAATCTATACACTTATAAAGATGAGAAACATCTTGCGTCCGTCTATTGAAAAGTTGTCCATAACGTAAAAAAAAAATGTAATAGATAAATCCTGAAATATAACTCATATACGCTATGGACAATTTTTATATGGACGCTATGTATTACTATATAAAGATAACCTACCCCCAAGTCTGGGCTAGCTATATAGCTTAATTAGCCCTGCTGTTAGCCTGTTAATCTCACTAACATAGCACCGAATTGAGTATAGGGTATAGGGCATATAGGGCCAGCTTGCATTGGTGACAAGTTGGGTCTTTTACGAAAAGAGGACAGAACAAGTCGATCTCATGCAGCTACGGACAAATTAAAGAAGCTCGAACCCAGATGCCCAGATCCTTGTACGTACGAACTTGTACATCACCAAGTTCCATCCTCTTCTCCGCTCCACACAAGAATTGAGCCTCAGTAGTCAGTACTCAATAGACTATAGCCAATATTGTGAGGAAAAATGGCTAGATAGAAGGAATTATTAATCGCTGTGTCTGTTGCTGTTTCGGAATGGAGAGAATTGGATCCCTTATTTAGAGATCGTAAATTCAGGCATGATGCTTGGGACTGTGCTGTGCATGCTGTTGCTGTGCCATATCCATCCATGTGATGGTTAAAATTGATTAGAGGCAACGTGATATCATGTGATACGCTTTCTTAGTTAATACCTTGGTTAATTATTTAATCTCGGTCAATTTATTCTGCGTTGGTTTAGTTTTTCATAACCCCCCTTAGAGTTTACCTAATTAATCCCTGTTGTAATTAATTAATTAAGTTTCGTTTGACTAATGTAATTAATGGAACAGTTTAATTAGCTGGTTAATTATTAGGATCGATGGTAAATGATGAAGCAATTGTAATTCTCCCATGCTTATTTTGTCATGGTTTTATTTGATGCTAGCAAATTTTAATTGGACCTATTTTTGAAGGAGTAAGCAAAAACCTAGCTACCAAATTTTTGTTAAAAAATTTGAATAAGTACACACACATATATATAAGCACATATGATTAAAGCTAAAAAAAATAAGACAGAAAATTAACAATTAAGAAAATATTTTTTATTAAAAAGACAATTAATACTCCTATATATAAATTATCTTTTCTACACTAGTAAGTAGTAATTAATTAAGCGGCCGGTGGAATTCAGAGCTAGCCTATATATACTATCAATTAATTTCTTACATTGAAAATAAAATGAAAATTGCATATTTAAAATTAAAACTTCAATTATGTTTCAATTCCATAAAACCCCTCTGTGGTATTATACATAGAATTAAGTTCCTCAAGAGTAAAAGTAAATGGAAATTTTTTTAAGGGCAAATCAAGAACTAAGGGCAATAGTAAAAAAAAAAAAATTTGAAGCACAATTTGAATAAACCACCTCCACACAAGTTGTCAAAATAGTCGCCAGATTTTGGCAAAATTAACTGAACTGAAGCAATAAATAAACAAACAAATAAACAAATAATCAGCAGAAATTAATATAGAAGAGAAAAGTCGGCGGCAGAGAATCTCACATGACATTAATTACATATACATTTGTTAATTAATTTGGAATTGAAATTAGATCATATACGTAATTAATTAATTAATTAAGATACTAATTTCGCATTTCAAGCTTCTCACTGATAGAGTGGCAGTTCCTACATGTGCTCACGACGTTTTTAGATCTCATTTGCTCAAAAGTCATAAGCCTCACATTCATCAAAGGACAACGATACTACACCTCAATTTTTGCCCCCACAACTCTGTGATGAAGTGGCATATGGATCGGGAGGATCATTTTTGTAAAATTTTTAGGGGCGGAGGGTCATTTTTGTAAAACTTTATAGGGTTATTTCTGTAAATATTTTTTCAGGTAGGGTCAATTTTGTAAATATTCTTTAAAGAAAGGGATATTTCTGTAAATTTTTCTAAAAAAAAGAATATTTCTGTAAATATCTACCAGCGCATCATATGGTGCGAGGGGCAAATGCAGGGGGCAAGATATATTTTTCCTTCATCAAATCCTATATATATAAACCCTAGCATGAAGTTCAACTTCATATATGCAATCATACTCAACCCTAGCTAGTTGACTTCCATACCTTCCCTTCTGCTCACTCCTAATTCGTCGACTTTAACTTTTCGTCTCCGATCGATTGCTTTGTTGTTCATCAGCTAGTCATCGTCGTTGTCATAGAGCTAGCTTCTCCTCGCGCGACACATTCCGGTACTCAAGATGTGTAGTTTCGTTGTGCAACTCGTAGTACTAGCTGTCTTCTGTGTGCATACATTGGTCGACGGCTTTGATACCAAGTTGTATTACGCTCACGCGACATTCTATGGTGGGGCTGACGCCTCGGGGACCATGGGTACGTATGTAGAACAACGTTATTGCACCGTAGATTTTGTATTGTGATCGATCGATCAGTTCAATTCATTGAAAATGCGATGTATTAACTGAGTTTATATGATGAATTTTTTGTTGATGCAGGTGGTGCGTGTGGTTACGGCAATCTATACACGTTCGGTTACGGAACGAACACGGTGGCGCTCAGCACAGCGCTTTTCAACAACGGAGCGTCGTGCGGGCAATGCTTTAAGATCACGTGCGACTACAAGTCCGTTCCCCAGTGGTGCTTTCAATGGCGATCGGTGACTGTCACCGCCACCAACTTTTGTCCGCCAAACTGGGCTTTACCAAGCAACAACGGTGGATGGTGCAACCCGCCTCGCCAGCATTTCGACATGGCTCAGCCCGCCTTTCAACAGATAGCTAACACCCGTGCCGGGATCGTACCAGTGTCGTACCAAAGGTATGCATATATGGGTCCTTTTCACCATGCCATAAACTAATTAAAATGCAATAACTCTCAATATATATTCATGCACTACTAATTAATTTTGGGTATTAATTAATTTGTGTTATATATATATATAGGGTTTCATGTAAGAAGACAGGCGGGGTGAGGTTCACGATGAACGGGCACACATGGTTCAACCTAGTGCTGGTGTGGAACGTCGGGGGCGCCGGATCGATCAAGTCAATACAGATCAAGGGGTCGAACACGGGCTGGCAGTCCATGTCAAGAAACTGGGGTGCTAACTGGCAGTCGAATGCCAACCTCGACAGGCAGCCCCTCTCGTTCCAAGTGACCGACACCGACTGGAGATCGATTACGTTCAACAACGTAGCGCCGCGGGGGTGGTCCTTCGGGCAAACCTTCACCAACAACAACCAGAACTTCTACTAGCTAGCTAGCTATATAGGGCATTAATATGATCATCAGTAGGAGCATTGAGTGGCATGAGATCTAGTTTATGGATATGATCAGTATTCTAGCTAACTCTCATCCCCTTCAAGCGTTGTATATTTCATAATTATTATTTTTTTCCTAATATTAAATCCAGTAATGGAGGATCATCATTTTGGGCATTAATTCATCAGTTTAAATTAGTAAGAGTTAATTATTGGGGCTCACAAAAGTGCAAATTTGGATGGGTTTAAATTAAACAAACTTGAATTAAGTTTGGCTGGGGCGTGAATTATATAATCATGCATGCCCGCCATATGTACTGAGTAATTTTAGAGTTTGCACGCAAGTGAGTTGACCTTAATTGAGTTGCAAGCTTGGGTTTGAATGCAAACTCTTGTACTCTAATATATGTTGTTAACTTGTTATTTCTTTTGAAATACAAGGTTGAGAAGTGTATGTGTGGTCTAATTGTAAAATCCCCAAGCAGGAGAATCCAATGTCTGCACTCAACAAATTATTTATAATTGGTTGATTTAATATTTATGCCTGATTCATTTTCTTGATGTGCTGTTTGACATTCATGTTTGTGTACATCTATGATCCTCTATTAGAATAATCTGTTTGAAATTTCAACTTGTATACACATCCTATTATACAAAAAAAAAAAAAAAAAACAGAAAGAAAAGAGGTACTGTGATTTACTAATTATAAAGATTTAGTACATCTTCCAACCTTTATTTATTCCGCATAACTTTTAATAGTGAGACGTTCAAAAATTAGTAGTTCTTCAGGAGGCTAGACCAACAAGACTGACAAAACTCATTTAAGCCCATGCTATATGGTCCAATTTGGGCCAAGTACAAGGCCCATATATATTTCTCCTTGTTTCCTCTAAAAGGAGAGAGGAGAAGAGGGCTAATCAAGTTTGGAGTTACATGTCTAAGGTCATATTAGTTGCTCCATAATTACAATTTTTGTCTTGTTACCTTCCTCTTCTCTCTAGTAATTGTAGTTGTGGAACAAGTAACATGACCTTGGACAAGTAACTTCAAACTTGATTAGTCCTCCCATCTCTTCCCCTCCCCTCCTTCTGGAGCAGGACCCTTAGTATATACTGTTTTTTTTAAAAAAAAAAAAGAAAATTTGAGTACTGCAAGCATATCATTTATGTATCGTGATAAGAACTAGATCACTTTAGCAAGAAAAAGAGTATTTAGTGTATCTTTAAAATTGGAAGACTACAGACCAAACCAACTTTCTAATTATTATATAAACTAGATGGTCGTCGATAGAGTATCAAATGACACTCAAATTGAATGAAATTTGAAACACAGTACTCAATCTATAAGTAAAAAATGAACATGTTTATAAAAGATTTTCTATTTTTAAGATTTTTTATAAATTTATATGATTTAGTGTAGCATTTGTGTCAAAATTTTGTGTGTCATTGGATGCCTCCTCTATTATCAACCGAAAAAAATTGAAAGCTATGCTATAACAGCTAGGATTTGACAATGAGTTCTTACATAAAATCACACAATTAAGCCATATTTATTTTTACATTTTCTATGATTAGATCATACCACTCAGAATGCTTCAACTTTTTTTTTGACAAATGAATTATAAATTATTGTTTAATTTAATTTAGATAATTTTGGAATTAACTAATGTAATCTTGTGGCATAATTTCTTCTAACTGGGGAAAAAGTTCCTTAGGTCATTGTAATGTGCAATAAAAACCACTTAACTGTCACCGAAGCTACAACCTAGTGGTAGTGACATGGGTTCCCACCGTAGAGACCCGGAATCAAGTCCCAGGGGCTGGGCAGGGGATAATTAGGGGTTTGCCTACGGGCTTTGTTTCCGTAGTCCATAATTAGCCATAGCCCATAGGTGACAAAACCTACTTAAGCCTCATTCTACAACATACCGGCTTGGTTTATGTTATCAACATCTTCTGCTAGCTTAACCCTTAGTATAGGTGGCAAAACCTAACCTAACCCGACCCGACCCCGAACCCGAACCGACCTCGATATTTTGAAAAAATCAAATTAATTGACCCAAATCCAACCTGATCGGACTTGAAATGAAAGACTGAACAAGTTAACCCGACAAATCCAATCCGACCCGTCCAAACCCGAGCGTGACCCGATCTAGCTTTGGATATATGTCAAACTAATCTGAACCCGACCCTACCCGATCCGAACCCAACACATGGCTCAACACTCTTCCTCGAGCCCACCCGCCTGCCCACATTCCAGAATTGCCACCTCTAACCCTGAGCAAAGTAACTCGACAAGTTTTTTGAAATCATAAACCCTAAACCCTAAAAATACAAATGTTAATTAGATCAATATAGGAGGGAGTGTAAATGTGTAATGTCATCGCTCGGCAATATTGGACTAAATACCCTCCTTATAATAAAAGGTAGCCCATTATAGAACAAACGTTTGTTTTTGGATGGAAGCACCGAGACCGAGTACTCGCAAATCGCAATACTAATGCAAGCTCTCATGAGGCCTGCATGCCAAATTGCCAATTAATCCATATAGATCAAGGATTTGGGTTTTGGGTTCAAAACTATATATACTTCTAATTGGAATATGTAAGACCAGAAAAATTGATTGCCTGTTTCACCTGTTGCGATCGATCAAGTCGTTAAATATTGGACTATTTCACACTATGAGGGCTTCTTGACCTTCAATTTTGAAGTCCAAAACTTTCCCAGCCTAAGATTGAATTTGAGGCCTCCAACAATTGATGGTTACAGACTGTCTTACAGAGATGCGTTCAGTTCAGCCGATCGATGGGTTGAATATATTACCGGCCCGTTGAGTTGAGAATTTAGATAGAACATCAATGACGTCAGAGAATATGGATTTCTTTATCTTCTGTAGCGCTGCATTGCGTTGTGTAGCGTGGGATGTGAACCATCAGATCATCTCGGAATCTGTGCTGACTCGAACGAGATGATCTAACGGTTCACATCCTGCGCTACACAATGCAGCGCTACAGAGGATGAGCACTCAAGAATACGAGGATGAGAAGTGGGTTGAATTGGATTTCAGATTCTATTAATATGGTACGGTGCTATGCAGTATATGAGCCGTTGGATCTCCTCAAGATTCATGCTGACCCAACCTCGAGGCGGTCCATCTTTACGGTGCCATGCTGACCTAATATATATGGTACCGTACTATATGTTAGGGGATAAGCACTCGTTGAATTGAACCGCGGTGCATTTTAAATGGCTACTTTTTCCATCATTAAAGATTATCAATGATCCCTCCTCTTTACAATGTTTTAAATGGCTAATTTTCCTATCATTACAAATATAATTCTCAAATATAGAAAAAATATTTATAGAAGTATTATTAACTTATTGGTTGATCATATTTCAATTATATTCAATATATATAAGTGTTGTCTGATAGTTCATCAAGACTCGTTAAATTGCAACCATTAAATAGTTTAAATTTTTGATACGCTACCAAAGGATGTTCAAATTGATTAAAATTTAAAACAATATCAATCTATAAGCTAAACAATCTATCCATAAATTTTTTTCATTGTTAAGAATTAAGATATGCATTGCCCATGAATCCCACTTCTAATGTAAAACATATTTCATAGAGTTAAAAAAGTAATTTAAAGATGGACAAATGATTTTTTTTTATTCTTGTCAGTTTTAATTATTCCGAGTAAAGAAACGAAAATAAGAGCCCAGAATATATATATGTTTTTCCTAGTTTGTAAGCTTAATTAATTAACTCAACTGATCGGCGACAGTTAGCCAGGTTGTTCTTTTTTTTTTTTTTTTTTTTTTTTTTGAGGATGAGCCAGGTTGTTCCAATATTGTTTCCTCCCTGCGTTTTGATCTCCAACATTAATTACTTAATTAACAAACATATATAAATGCATGTACTTCATGTATCATCAGCAGGTAATTCCCTTGCCGGCTGCCTACCGCCTATATATATATTGAAATGAATAGCAGGTAGCGTCCACCCTTTTCACTTATCCACTGGTCTATCGTATTTTCAATGAACAAATATCATTTTCCAGTGAACATTTATATCTTTCTAATAATGAATAGATATCATTTTCCAGTGAACATATACATAACGGTTTCCACTAAACATTTATGCAACTGTGGTGTGTCAGAAACTGTAGAAGGGGTGGATGGGTGGCCTACTATCAGTGGCGGAGCCAGAAAATTTTTCTATGGGGTTCACATATTATATAATATATTATTATAATTATTATGAGTTAATGAATATCATAAATTTTTATTATGGGTTCAACAATATAAAAATTATTATAATTTATATGGGGTTCAAATATTGATTTTCCTAACACATATACAAATGTTTGACAAAATATAACATATATGTACATGAATTTTTAAAAAATATGGGGGATATTGTCCCCCATTCTTTACACTTAGATCCGCCACTGCCTACTATATAGGGTGGACTTTACGTGTTTCTCTTTTGAAATCAACAGTAATTTTCCTAATTATATGCTCTACTCTATATATATATAAAACAGTAATTTTAAAATGATACATAAAACATTAATTATTTTATTAATATTGTATAGTCACTTTTAAAAAATCTTGAACAAATACTTAAAAATCTCCAAAAATGAAAAATTTTTGCGTGCTATAAGATTTTGATATGAAGAATTTATTGAGCCATATAAATCGAAATTTGGAGGTGATTTGATATGTTTTTGGATCGTGACTAAAGGAGCAGTCCGTGAGTCGCGACTAACCGTAGGATAACTCTATATATATATATATATATATATATATATATTCCTCTTCAATTTCATAATTTTTCATTCCATGATAAAATGAGCTAGCCAGCCGATCATATATATATATATATATCCTTGACTTGCGCGTATAGATATATAATTCAACAATAAATATATGCATGATAGACACAGATAGAAGAAATTCTCCTCTCCCAACCGCACTTCATGTGCTCAGAGAATTTCTTCATGTGATCATAAACCTCTAATAGCTGCAAGTATAATGTATGTGATATGAAGTGCAAAATGATTGGCCCGAGTCAAAACCGGATTAAAAACGAAGCCTCTTATTAATTCCCAATTTTCAAGGCTTTAATTATAGGCTCAAATTAATTAATTAATTAATTAATATGGTTCATGGCTGTTAGTTGCTGCCATGTGCCACAAAAATTCCGCTAATTTCCTACCGTACGGTAGGTATATGATCAGTGTATATATGTAATTATATGTTGAGGTTAATTACTGTGAGTAATATGTAATCCTAATCCTAATCCTAGCTTAGCTACATACATATATATATTTAAGCAATACCTGCAGCTTTAATTGACAATTATTCTTCATCTAGTCTGCTAGTTTGACCTATCTCTACTTGCAGGCATACTGTGTAGCTAGGGTTCTCCTGAAAACTCTGAGAAATGAGGATAGTTTTCTTCAAGTTGTTCTCAGTGTTTCTTCTTGCTGCAATGCACTTCATCATGATGCGCACTGCGTTTGGATTTGATGGCTCATGGCAGTATGCTCATGCTACGTTTTATGGAGGAGCTGATGCCTCCGGTACCATGGGTAAGTAATTAAGTTTATATATATAACATGTTCATGGATGATCATATATTCATATATTCATATATGCATGGCTGATTCTGTTATATATGGATCTGATGAAATATTGTAGGCCGTTTATTTTCGTAATCGGATGGTCATGCGTGATATGTCTTTTAAATACAATCAAAGATAGATGTTTGATAAATGATAATAACCGCTCGATTCAAAAGGAAATGTTGCTTATCCGATTCATATACAGCAGAACAACCCTTCATATACATTATTTAGTTGTAGTGTAGAGATAAGAGCTGAGCAAGAAACTAAGTTATTGTGCATGTTTTGGTACAATTAATATGCATGTTTATATGTATGCATATGTGCAGGTGGAGCTTGCGGTTACGGAAACCTCTACACGTACGGATACGGAACGAACACCGTTGCGCTGAGCACAGCGCTCTTCAACAACGGCGCATCGTGCGGTCAGTGCTACGTCATCGTGTGCGACTCTGCCGCAGTCCCACAGTGGTGCCTGCCGGGCACATCGGTCACGGTTACAGCAACCAACTTCTGCCCCCCTAATTGGGACATTCCCAGCGACAATGGCGGCTGGTGCAACCCGCCTCGCCGGCACTTCGACATGGCTCAACCTGCTTTCCAACAGATAGCTATATATAGAGCCGGCATCGTACCGGTGTGGTACAGAAGGTGATCTTTTAGCTTCATATTTTTACATCATTTATATCTCTATGATTACAAAAACAATTAATGATAGGTAACTTGGCCTTCCAACTCTTCATACCTAAAGAGCTTTAATAGTTGGTATATATATATACCTTTACTTAATTTTCTTGTTTATAAATTACCTGTTATGTACTTAATAATAAAATTTTGACACACAAAATTTTCTTAATTTTCTTGTTTATTACTATATAAAAGATTTTCTATTTTTAAGATTTATTATAAATTTATATGATTTTTAAAGTAATATTTGTGTCAAAATATTGTTGTCTCATTTGATACCTTCTCATTTATAATACCACATTCTACTTCTATTATGATTGAAAGGTATTATATATAGTTAGCTTCATCATCATACTACTAGGCTTTGACTATATTAGACAGCTCAACCATTACATGCATCGTGCACTTCTGCATACATATAAGAAAATACAAATTTAATTAATTAATTAACTTCAACTAATAATTGATATGTGATGCCTTCAACATGTGTAGAGTTTCATGCTCGAAGCGCGGCAACATTCGCCTGACGCTGAACGGGTTCCAGTACTTCAACCTCATCCTCGTGTGGAACGTGGGCGGCGCAGGCTCGGTCGCCGCCATAACGATCAAGGGCACGAACACGTACTGGATGACGATGAACAGGAACTGGGGAGCCAACTGGATGCTCAACGCCGTCAACATCAACGGGCAGTCGCTCTCGTTCTGGATCATGAACACCGACTGGCAGTCGATCTACTTCCCGGAAGTCGTCCCGAACAACTGGATCTTCGGCCAGACGTACGAAGGCGACGCAAACTTTTACTGAGGAGATGTATACAGTATACATACATACATACATTATACGTATATGTGTGTGTGTATAGTATACTATACCTGACTAATTTGTTGAGTTCTTCATATGTTAATTTCTGTGTGAATATATATACAAATTTGCTTGTACTGCCCATAAAACTGTATGTTTACTTACGATTTGAGGCACATCTACAAGAGTTTGTGACCGTTTCAGTGGCGCGGCATTAATAAACTATTCGATTCAAATTTAAATGTTTGATTTGTATATACTTTTATATTTATATATATATAATAAGTTTGTCTAGTAGCCGTAAGTCCAATATGAGCTTTGCAAGTTGCCACATTAAATTAAACATAATATTGAGGTTTTGTTTTATGTACTTTTTTTATCTTATATATATTTAAGGATTAATTTCTCGGATTATCCACGCAATATGCATGTGTAATTTTATTTATAATCTAGATATGTTAATTTTATGGAAGGTTTAATATTCTTGAGCAGAAAAGAATGAGATCCTACTTTAGATTTTTGGTATTACTGTATTACACAATGAGGAGGGATCTCTTGACAATCTTGACAGCGAGGTATTTAATAAATATGAAAAAAAAATTCACAAAATCTTTGAAATGAAAAAAAAAATTATATATGTATTCTTTGGTATATAGATTGATAGATTTTTCAAATTTCAATCAATTTGAGTATATATCGTTTGCTAGCTAATCAAAATTTAGAACTGTCTATATATATATGTAAAATCATAGAAATTAATTATATATAATATACACAGTGGGGTTTATTTGTGTATGAAAGTAATTAATTACTGTTAGAAACTGAAGAGTAATTAATATCAGAGCATTAACTAACATAATTAATAACATGCCTATGTTGAAAAGCCGTAGTACTTGCTGTCAGGTGTACTGATCATCCAATATTATTCTTTCTGATTCACGCAGGAGACAGTTCATATTCATTTACTCTTACATAACAAAGTACAAATTTATTATATACATACATAATATTAATTAGTGACATGCAAGAACATGCAATTCAACGGCTTATTTCTGACATGTATATATATACAATTAATTATATAATAACCTAGTTAATCTTACAGTTAGTGTGAAAGCATAAGAAGAAGTTCTGGCCTACAAATGAATTTTTAATATATATATATATACATATATACGCGGTTATATAATTAATTCCTCCCTGAAAAAATTCATTTGCTGGTAAATTGAATCAGAACATGTGCTTAGCCTATAGCTCCATGTGGCATTCTGTTTCCTCCTCCATTCATTCATTCCTATATAATCACCCCCCTAATTCACTATTGCACATCTCTGAATTTGACTTTGATATATTCACATCACATCTCTCTAGTTAGCTAGCTGCCTCTTTGATTTCCAATGGCTAAGTTCAAGTTCTTGTCCAATTTCTTCACATTGTTATTTGCTACATGTTTTGTGCATGCAGCAGTTGTGAAAGGTTTCGATACTTCGTGGCACTACGCGCATGCAACGTTCTACGGAGGTGCCGACGCTTCCGGTACAATGGGTACGTAAGTCACCGATGAAAATGTTGCGATTATATTTATATATATATCATCATTATATATCCAATTTAATTACTATTTTTTCATGAAAAAAAAAATGCTTAATCTCATGAAATTGTTAACAATTTCCAGGTGGTGCTTGCGGTTACGGAAACCTCTATACTTATGGTTACGGGACGAACACTGCTGCACTGAGCACACAGCTATTCAATAACGGCGCCTCTTGTGGGCAGTGCTACTTGATCACATGCGACTACTGGAACGATAAACAGTGGTGCTACCAGGGAGCTTCGGTCACAATCACAGCAACCAATTTCTGCCCCCCGAATTGGAATTTACCAAGCGACAATGGCGGCTGGTGCAACCCGCCACGCGAGCACTTTGACATGGCTCAGCCTGCATTTCAAAAGTTAGCAAATTATCGTGCCGGAATCATACCGGTATGGTACCGAAGGTGCGTTATCCTTTCAATGCAGTTATGTGTTGTTTAACTGTATTTTGTTAATTTAGGAGATAATTGTGACAGGAATTAATTTGCATTGTAGCTTTGATTGTTTGTACTGTCATTTGTCAAAAAAAAAGATTAGAATTAAAATACATTAGTAAGGGAAATAACAGAATTACTCAAAAAAAAAAAAAAAAAAAAACAGTTTTTACCTCAGAAAAAAGAAAAGAAATTCATCAACATAGTACTGTCAAAAAAAAGAACATGAAACCACCGGTACTGATCCTGAATCAGAGCAAGAAAAAAGTCAAATATAAGTAATATAATTTACTATAGCTTGCATGTTACTATGTTTGACTTGTGATCATGCTCATGGCTTGACCTTTTCAATAAGTATAAAAAAAACCAATACAAGTCACCAAATTTTCACCTACGTCGATCCTGCATCGGATTGTTTGCAATCCATGCTACTGGAATCTGAGTAGATCGAAGGATCCAGATCTAATCTCGCCAAATATTCCCTCATATTATATTTAAGTTAACCTTGAATTAGTAAACTAATGCACCGGCAATTCAACTGTCTGATCGTCGTGCTCGCTAGACCCCATACCTTGGCATGATTTTCTTTTTATATCCTCAAATGCATCTTCCATGGAAGCATGCATATAGCAAGAGACCTGTATACATCATAAAAAAACAGTGCCACAATAAGAAGAGATATCTTCTGGCATTTACTCTTCAGAATGTGCGTTGCGGTTTAGAAGTACATAGAATTGAGAACTGGAAATTTTCGAATGCTAGAATTAACAATTATATAGCAAACATTTTTTTTTTTTAAGTGCAACCAAATCAAGAATCCTGAACTTCTAATTATTTATGTAACCTTTGTTTCTAACGCTTGAATTTTCCCTTCACAGAGTTACTTGCTGGAAGAAGGGTAACGTCCGTATCACGCTAAACGGGTTCAATTACTTCAACCTCTTCCTTGTATGGAACGTTGGTGGGCCTGGCTCGATAAACCAAGTGTCAGTTAAGGCAGACAACACAGGCTGGATAAAAACATCAAGAAACTGGGGAGCAAACTGGCAGGCGAACGGCGTCTATCTCACTGCGCGAATGCTATCGTTTCAAGTCATCAGTTCAGACTGGCAAACCCTGAATTTCCCGAATGTCGTCCCGTACAACTGGATCTTTGGCCAAACCTATGAGTGCTATGCAAATTTCTAGTAGGTTAATTAATTCCGTATATCGATCGCCACCTTCGGAGTTTTACTTTTGCGTAAGTAACCTTGTGAGTATTCGCATTCGCATTTGCAATTTTGCATAACTTGGCCCCCAAAGAATTGTTTTATTTTCGCTGTGTATGGAGATTTGATATACAAATTGAATTATATACGAGTCCATTTGTCGATCGCTAGCTAACTAGTGTGTCTAAGTACATTCGGGTACTTCTTAGGGGTACATACATATGCAAAAGTCCGATCTACTAATGCGTCGTACGTGGCGTTTGTACTTCCATTACGTACCCCGCCGTAGGTACGTACGTATTGGACTTGGAGTTACATGTTTTGTATATAATAAGTCGGCTGCTAGGCCGGTGTTACAGAGTCGTATAGAGAGGTCATATATATTATGTAAGGTTTATCTGTACTTCCATTTATTCATTTTCATATCTTAATTATGGTTAATCCTATTATATATGTATGATAATAGATGATAATTATAGCTACTTGCATAAAGCATCTCCAAATGGTTTCTTCAATCTAGCTCTTGTTCTTTTTGAGAAAAATAAACATATATAAAAGTTGTATCTCTCTTTTTTTCAAACTTTTGGCATGAATCAGAAATCAAAATTATGCTGAACAATTGGCTCTCTTTTTTTTTTTTTCAAAAACTTGACAGCAATTGTCAAGTACATATATGTGCACTAAAATGGAAAATAGACAACATTCATGCCTACAAATTTACAAAGCCACACATCGCAACAATAAGACAAATTAATGAAACAAGAGACGGCACAAAGACATCATGAATTAAGAAGATATATAAAAACTTAACTAAATCATGCAAAAAGAAAATAGAAATGCGTACGTTTACAATCCAGTTCCCTGGCGTCGTGAAGCTGAACGCCTGAACCTGAACCATCTTGTAGCTGCAGTAACGACCCGGCCCATAGTACGACGTTTATCTGTAATTCTGGATTAATTTTGATCCTCTTATCTGCAATCAACCTAGCTAAGTACAGGGAAGGAACTGATTGGAGACCGGAGAAGATTTTAGCATTTCTATGTTTTGAGATATGCCAACTAGGGGTGTCAAACGTTCCAAACGGCAACGGAAATGGGTTGTTCCGTTTCCGTTCCGTTATAACGGACGGAAGCAAAATCCGTTCCGTTATAACGGACAGAACCAAAATCACGGAACGGAACAATGGAAATACGTGAGAAATACGTGTTTGGAGCGGAAATAGGTTGTTCCTTTTCCGTTCCGTTATAACGGACGGAACCAAAATCCATTCCGTTGAACGTTCCGTTATAATGGAACAGAACGGAACAATGGAAAACGTTCTTCCATTGACACCCCTAATGCCAACAAGCGCATGACATGATCATATCGTCGTCTGTCGTCAGTACCTGAAAACTGGCGAAGAAAGAAATAGGTGAAGTACTGTCGATTCGGCTAGGCAAATTTTAAACACATAATGCAGTGTTCTGACTTCTGAGCATAGCTTTTTCGGTATATCCTTACTCTTGATAAAAGCAGATTGAATTTTTTGACATAAAAAATTCTATTTTTTTCAAAGAAGAAACCTCAGCCATTGATTGTTTATTTGGATTGATCACCACCGTTGATGTACAGTAATTAATGTCCCGGCCCATTAAAATTTAAGACCCATATTAGTTTCCTCACAAGAGATGAGTTTTCGGCCTTTTATTATAAGATATAATAATTTCAGCTCAAAGCAAGGCATGAGCTTTTTACTAGTATAAAAAAAGAGGAGGGATCCATTGACAATGGATAACTTGACAATCTTGACAATACCACTTTTCAAAAAATTTTAAAAAATCATAAAAAATCTTAAAAATAGAATAAAGTTTACGGAAGTATTGCTTAACTTATAGATGGATTACGTTTCCGATTATATTCAATTTAAGCAACGTTTGATAACTTTTTAAAGATCCGCTAAATTATAACCGTTGAAAAGTGTACAAAATTTTGATAAATCATTAAACGATGTTCAAATTGATTGAAATTTGAAACACTAGCAATCTATAAGTCAAGTAATACATCCATAAATCATTTTTCATTTTTAAGATTTTTTATGATTTTTTATAAATTTTTGAAAAGTAGTATTGTCAAGATTGTCAAGTTATCCATTGTCAATGGATCCCTCCTCATAAAAACGGGGCAGAAAGTGTGCCAGAATCAGCAAAACAGGCAACCGTTGAAATGTACGGCTCGTTCTTTGCATCGTTTGCCAGAAAGTGTGCCTTCTGATTGTCACTCTATACTGAGCCATATGAAGGGATACTGGATATATTAACATTAATTACTACTAGTATTAGCATATATGTGTCAATAATTTTTAATCAGGAGGTAAAATATTATTCCAGTAATTAATGGGTGTTGAAAGCATTATTCAGAAATTAATACAGTTAGATTGGTTAAAGAAAAAAAATTGTATTAAGAGAGAAAGGGAAGAGCTTTGATATATATATATATACGGTCTTTAATTTTTCGTATAAAAAAGTTGCCAAAATTCTATTCCAAATTATAGATACATATATATATATATACGTGCTCAGGCTTGACAATTGGCAAAACACAGTAAAACGCAAATTAATAGGAATATTCTTCTCTTTGTATATATGCATTATATGCAAACTTTATTTATTTATAGTTTTTTTATTTATTGTTATTCACGCTGACTTTTCAAAATTGAATCCAAGCTGATCAGAACAGCCATGCACATGCATGCACGCGCGAGACTGTATAATTTATACGTCCTTAATGAATTTAATTGGTGTCATAATGTTCTACACTGAGTATTTATATAATTTGGAATAATTTATAATATATAAAAATTAAGCAGAGTTAATTATAAAGGCTCTGAATAATGTGATGCTCTAGTGCTGTCATATATGTATGTATCTATAATTAATTTGTCAACTCAAAAGATGCATGCACCGATCGAACAATATATCATATATACAATTTTAATATTTGGCCAAAAAAAAAAAAAAAAAAAGATATACGCAATTACAATGAGCAGACTTTTATCTATAAACTAGTAAAGAGTCCACACGTTACTTTGGGCTAAAATTGTTATTTGTTATAATAAATTTTTAAGATAATATGTAATGGGCTTATATTGAGGAAATTGATATGGGCCTTAAATTTTAATGGGCTAAGACATTAACGTCAACAGGCATTAACGTAAATCAACGTTTCTGATCTGTCCAAGAAAATGATCAACGGCTCAGGTTTCTTATTTGGAGAAGATAGCCATTTCATATCATTTTTTCCAATATGCTTTTATATATAGTAAGGATTAAGTAGTGCTAGTCATCTAAAATTCTGTATACAAATTAATAATGTCTATATAATTATTGGTAACTAATTTTCGTTTCATATTCATAATATTTTCAGGCGCAAATTTGATTTAACTTAATTTTGATATATATCGTTATGTTTTCAGCCCTAGTCTCAAAAATCAAAATATTGGACAAGGAACAAAACTTGACAACTAAAAAATAGCTATTAAAATGACAATTAATTTTTTTATGATAAATTATTGAAAATTAATTAAGCGTAATGAATCTAATAAATGCTTGCATGTGAGGAAGAAAAAAAAAAAACAATATAACAACAACAAAGTCTGTAATGTCTCTGTATATAAATCTGTATATAAGCATGTAATTAAATCATGGTAATTTTATATTTATCAGGCAAGGATAGTCAACCCCTGATTAATTAACTCAATTAAACCAGGGCAAAAAAACTCTTCAGAGATAAATGATTTTCATAAATCTATGTTGGATGTAGAGAGAAAAGAATAAAGAGGAGGTATCCATTGACAATGCTTATATTGACAATCCTGACAATGGTTATTTTTAAAATTTTGTAAAAATTTATAAAAAATCTTAAAAATAAAAAAAAACTTTATGGATGCATTAGTTAACTTATAGATTGATAGTGTTTCAAATTTTAATCAATTTGAACATTGTTTGATGCCTTATCAAAATTTGGTGTATTTTTTAACGGTTGTAATTTAACAGATCTTTAAAGAGCTATCAAATATCGCTCAAATTGAATATAATCGAAAATATAATCAATCTATAAGTTAAGTAATACTTCCATATACTTTTTTCTATTTTTATGATTTTTTATGAGTTTTTATAAAATTTTGAAAGATAGTATTGTCAATATTGTCAAAAAAAACATTGTCAATGGATTCCTCCTAAAAAATAAATCTACCCTAATTAGTAATTAAGAAGAAACTAATTTAGATGCAAAAATTAAACTCTCTAAACTTAATTAGTTATGTTATGTCCAGATATTAATTCTTAATAGTAAATAAAATACATCCATAAATTCTGGTCTTCTATATATATTTCCAGAAATGTAAAGCTGGAAAATTATGTTTTTTATTTATTTTTTTTTTTTGAGTGAAAAGCTGGAAAATATTAATGATCACAATATATAGTTATAGGATATATATATATATACCCTGCAGATATATCATGTGCCAGGCCAATGTGCCACTGCCAGTATAACATGTGGAGCTAATTAACTAATCTTCTCCTCTCTTCCATCCTATATATATAAACTAGTAGGAGTAAACATCATAACCATACCCTGAGTTTGACTTCTCAGTATAGCTAGCTAGTCTCACAAGTCATATATATCATTTTACCATTAATCTCCTCACTAATTCTCTCATGATGAAGATGTGCAGGTTTTCCAATTTTGTAACCCTTTTTGCAACATTACTTGTGCAATCTGTTGTAGTAAGTAGCTTCGACAGGTCGGTGCATCACGCCCACGCGACGTTCTACGGTTCCGCCGACGCCTCCGGCACTCAGGGTACATAAATCTCTAAACCTCTAACCTTCTTTATCATTAGCTATCTAACATAGAAAAAATGAAAGAAAATATAAGTATCAATGATATATGTCGACGTCTCAATGCGCAGGCGGCGCTTGCGGCTACGGAGATCTGTTCGCGATGGGCTACAATACGGAGACTGCGGCGCTCAGCACGGCGCTGTTCAAGAGCGGCGCTTCCTGCGGGCAGTGCTACAAGATGACCTGCGACTACAGCAGCGCTCCGAGTAATTGCTTAAAGGGAGCGTCGATTGTGATCACCGCCACCAACTTCTGCCCGCCGAACTACGATTTGCCGAGTGACAACGGTGGCTGGTGCAACCCGCCGCGAGAGCACTTCGACATGGCTCAGCCCGCCTTCGAGAAGATAGCAATATACAGTGCCGGAATCGTACCGGTACTTTACCAGAGGTGATTCTCAGCTCATAGGCATCTCATACCTTCTACATACTTTTTTTTTTTCTGCTATAATTAAATCATATATATTCATTATTAACTAAGATGGTTTTAATTAAATCCTTACTCTTAATATTTTTTTCTGCTATAATTAAATCATATATATTCATTATTAACTAAGATGGTTTTAATTAAATCCTTACTCTTAATAATTAAAAGGAGAATGTATTTTTTGACATAAAAGTTCTATCTTCTCCAAAGAAGAAACCTCAGCCCTTTGATTGTTTATTTAGATTGATCACTACCGTTGACATACATTAATGTCCTGGTTCATTAAAATTCAACGCCCATATCAGTTTTCTCACGATGGATGAACTTTCGGCTCTTTATTATAAGAGGAGAGATCCTTAACAATGCTTATCTTGATAATCTTGACAATAGAACATTTTAAAAATTTATAGAAATTCATAAAAAATCTTAAAAATGAACAAAGATTTATGGATGCATCACTTAACTTGTAGATTGATAGTGTTTCAAATTTCAATCAATTTGAACATCATTTGATAGCTTATCAAAAGTTTGTATATTTTTTAACGGTTGTAATTTAACGGATATTTTAAGGGCTATCAAATATAATTTAAATTGAATATAATCGGATACATAATCAATCTATAAGCTAAGAAATACTTCCGTGAACTTTTTTCTAGTTTTGAGAATTTATATAGATTTTTACAAACTTTTGAAATACTCTATTGTCAAGATTGTCAACATAAGAATTGTCAATGGATCCTTCCTCTTATTATAAAATATAATAATTTCAGCCCAAATCAAGGTGTGAGCTCTCTACTAGTATTAATATAGAATATATATATATATATACTAGTAAAAAGCCCACTCCTTGCTTTGGGCTGAAACTGTTATTTCTTATAATAATTTTTTAAGATAATATGTAATGGGCGCCTTTAATTTTAATAGGCTGAGAACATCAACGGGCTTTAAAGTACATCAACGGTTCTGATCTATCCAAGAAAATGATCAATGGCTCAGATTTCTTATTTGAGGAGGATAGCTTTTTCATGTCATTTTTTTTTTTTAGGAGGATATATATAGTTCCATTAACATTATTGAAACTAAAGTTGATTCGAATCGCTTGAATTGACGATGATCGATGCGCGCGCGCAGGGTCCCGTGCGTGAAGCAGGGCGGCATCCGGTTCACGATACAGGGCTTCAGCTACTTCAACCTGGTTCTGATCTGGAACGTGGCGGGGGCGGGGTCGGTCAAGGCGGCCTGGGCCAAGGGCTCGACCATCGGGTGGCTCCCGATGCAGTGGAACTGGGGCGCGAACTGGCAGGTGAACTCGATCAAGCTCGACGGCCAGGCGCTGTCGTTCCTCGTCACCAACACCGATTCGCAGACGATGCTGTTCCAGAACCTTGTCACCTCGGCCTGGTCCTTCGGCACCACCCATGAGGCCAATGGGAACTTCGTCTGATCGATCTTGCTTGTTTAAGGTGTTCATCATCATGAGTTTTAGTTGGTTTTAATTGTGTTTTTTGAGAATTTGTGTTAGATTTTGTGAAGTAAAAATTGATTGATTAGTAGGCATTTGAATGTGGAGTTACATTAACTAGAGCTGTAAATCGAGCTTCGCCCCGAAATATGATAACAAAAAATAATAATGCTTATAAAATAAAAAAAATATTTTAAAAAATTAAATATAATTTTAAAATTTTTTATGTGAATAATGATGATAACGATGATGATGATGTATAATATATAAATAATAACACATAAATGTTAGACCACTTTAAGAATTAAATTTTGTTCTAGACATATCATATCATCTTATTAAATGGGGAGAGATAATAAATATAAACCATTGGATCAAAGTAGATGAAGAGATTTAAACAAAATCAATGGTTAATAATATTGATGATGTGGCATAGTTGAGGTGCTTGGAGCGTTACCCCTCTTTCTAGTTTATAGATTAATTCCTTGCCAATATTAACTGTGTTATTCATTGAGAAAGTTTCTAGCTGATTATATTTAGCATTGTTCATATTTTATCTTGCTTATAATTTATAGGACTCATTTGAACAATCTGAACTAAAAAACAGTTTATGAATTAATTTAAACAAAATGCAATAGTTCAGTGAACAAAAGAAAATTTATAAGACTCATTTGATCTGATATAATTTTGATCACAATGGTGTAGCTACATTTGTGGGCTATGAGAGTGTGAGTTAATATATTTTGGGCCATAAATTATTGGGCCATTAATTACAAGGTGATCAGATGCTTGCATGATTTAAGCTAATTAAATAGGTAGAGAAATTGAAATATTATTATTATCTTCAACATTAATATTACTGCACAATAAATTCATAACTTCCCTACAAAATAATTATCAAGTACATAATATTATTATCTGATTTTTTTTTTAGTAAAATATGAAGTCAAGCAAATCCACCAATAATTGTGACTGTTAGTGCTAATTTGCAATTCATTTCCCGCCATTTAATGTTGGAATAATTATATATTATGTGATAAATAATGTCAGTGTTTGAAGTTATTATGATCACTAATATATTGTTCCAGATTAAAAATAGACAAGATCCAGTTTATTGTTCTTTTTTCTTCTCTGTTGCTGTTAGACGGGAAATTAATTATTAGCTTATTAATGTATGTATCTGAATCTGACTAGATCACAGAACTTTCTTAGCATATCTTGAGTTATATATATACGCAGACCTATCTCTATTTTTTTTTTTTTTTTCAGATGTCACATGTGTATGCATACAGTATGGTAGATGCACATGATTCTGTATTTACTAACTGTAAACTACAACACTGCATCTTTAATGCAGTACAGAAAACCTTCATTGAGTAAACTAGTACTTATCATTTTCTCCTTTTTTTTCCCCCCATTTTCTGCTTTTTTTATGTTATGTGCTTTTACTATTAATGTTACCTGTCAAGAGAGTAAGGGTACGTTTGGATGGGGTTTGGATGGGGTAAGGATTAGTACAAGAATAGAGGAATTGGGGTTAGTAAGTGAAAATAGTGGTTTGGGTTAGTAATTGAGAATAGTAAAAAGTTTTTCTATTCTCAATATAAAGAAATGTTGTTTGGATGGTGTGTTATAGGAATAGTAATGGAAGAGAGAAATTTTTAACTTGGGAGTAGCTATTCCTTGTTTTCTTAAGAATAGTAAAATAGACTATTCCAGAGCTATTTTATTTTTCAAAAGTTGTTTGGATCACACTAGATTAGGAATAGTATTGCTATTCTCAAGAACAGTCTATTCTAGCTACATCCAAACATACCCTAAGAGACTAAGTATTTATATAAGGTTTTTATTATTCAATATGTTTTTGTGACGTTAAGATTAAGCTCACAGAAAGCTTCTGTGAGTTTAAAGACAGCATAGTTTTACTATATAATATTATTTTTTTTTTACTCATTACAGTCTTGCTTCGATGTATCCCTAATTAGTTGGATCACAACTTAGCTCATCCACCGGTAAAGTACCTTGAGCCTTGATTTCAAATCCATATATTGTGCCTCACTGGCCCAATAAATCAAAATATTCAGTCTGCAACAATTGGTTGCACATATCATTATCCAAGTACAAGTATTGTGTGGCCCAGACCATAAACATAAGAGAAATACCTTACGTCCATCAAAATAGACTCCATCACACTCACAAAGTGTACACGTAGTGGGGCCCACTGTGCACACTTTGTGAGTGTGATGGAATCCATTGGATGAATACTAGGTCATAATCACACTCTAAACATAAAGCCTCAATCGTGACTCTTTTTGCTCCTGGTCAAATATTTTCCAGCCTTCATGGAACTATTTGCAACATAAATAGAGGTGACAGAGCCGAGAAACCCGCCCGACCCGACCAAATTTGATCCGTATTTTTCAGAAAGTCAAGCTGACCCAACCTGACCCAATCTGATCCGAACCCGATCAGACCTGAGATCAAACATCATGCAATCAAACTTAAATCAATATACGATCCAAAAAAAATCAATATCGAAATTGGCCCGACCCGACCCAACCCGACTCGAGATATTCTAGAAAGTCAAATTGACCCTACCTGCCCGACCCGACCCGATTTGCCACCTCTAAACATAATATAGAAGGTGAAACATAGCTTATCATATAGTAGGAGTGTAGGATAAACAAAGACAATCCACACTGAATGGTCCAACATACTACGAGTCCATACAATGCTATTAGATTAGATAAAGTAGATAGAAGACCAACTACAACATTTCTACGACCACCTAGAAATGCTTGAACCTGACGATGAATTCATTGTCACCAATAATTGTAATTACGCACTGGTCTCCTCTTAACATTGTTCGCCCTACAAAACTTTCTCCATCCCTTCCTAATAAAGTTGTAGTAGCTGCAAACTCTGTACTTCACAGGAAATGCCTCCATGTTTTCGTTCCTCACTGTGGCCATGCCGTGTGTTAGTTTATACTGGGAGCTTTCGCGCAAGGCCTTCGTCAGGGACTGGAAAGAAAGGAGAGTGAATGTTAGAAGAAAAAGAACAGTGATTGCATATTGCTTATTAATTTGTTTTATTATGAAATTATAAGAAGAAAATCAGGATGCCTACAATGTAGCTGAAGCTGTATAATTTGTTGATAACCTTGAATGTATATCCTGTTATCCCCGGTGCAGTCAAATATGCATTTCTGCTTCCTGTTATCATGTGATTTTCTGCCTCTCTCGTTAACCCTGCCATTTGCAATTGTCCTGCTTGTTGGCCTACCATCGTTTTCTGATTTTTTGGTTTTCTTTTCCAAATTAGATGGTTTTGCTGCAGCATACAATGTAAGTTTAATTACAGATTCGAACAAAGAGGAGGGATTCCTTGTCAATTGAAAAATTCAAATAAATTCAAAAATTAAAAATGGAAAGTGAAAATTAATAGTAGATTGAGAGTGCTTTCAGAATGATCATCTCTTTCTTTATTGTATTCAGAGCTTCTGTCTCTTCCATTATAGGAATCAAAAGACCTGCTTCCTGGTGCACCATTAATATCTTATCAAAATAAATCGCAATCTGTCTAATTGGATACACAAGGTTATTTAATAATTACTTGTTTATCATAAGTTTATATTGTATATTTGGCATAAACTAAACTCTTGCAGAAAGAACAAGTTTGAAATGTTTGGCCTAAGATGAGAAGATGGTCTAAGTAAAGTTTCTGCATTTATAGATTTTTTGGATAAAAATATCATCCATGTGGACCAGATTCACCAAAACCTAGTCAGAAGATGCACATCTCTAAAACTCACCTTCAGGAGAAACAAAATACAGGCAAGTCAGCTTTCTGAAGCCTGCGAATCTTTCTGGCCATAGCAGCAGTTGTACTTCTTGATGTAGGTTGTCATGTCAAATATCTCGACGGAGAAACTACACTCCCCCTCATAAGAGAACACCATCAGCTCCCCCATCTGCATCTCATGGGCTTCCAGAAACTCGGGCCATTCCTTGGCAAGTAGGTGCGTCTCTTGTAACGGCGAAGTTTTACATACCACATGCTTCCTAAGGGGCTACATATTGAGACTGTAACTGTTCTGGCAGTAGTGACGCCTATTTCATCTTTCAGCAGCTATGCAATGTTGCCAGGAAGTGCCTGCATTATATAACTTGTTGTATTAATATTAGACCAGAGTTCGAATCATACTCAGATTTCATGACAATGAAATTGTGATCAAATGTTAATTCTTAAACTATTTTAAACTACTACTTTCAGCAAACAATTCTATTTTGCCAGTAAATTGTAGGTTAAATTTTGAGAGCACTTCATCAAATATGTGTTTTCTAATAATGGTTGTACTCGTACATATATGTATAAATGCCGGTGGCACTGCTACTATATTAAAAATGGAAAGAGACATTATGCATGTGACATTTTTATTTCAGTCTGTATAGCATACATATAAACATATAATTGTGAAATTTAAAACTAGATGTTGATCACAGTTTGAGATATTAATTGAAAGAGCATATATATGTGATAAATTCAGCAGCATATCATGTCAAAAGAAAAAACAAATGCAGTTGAGAAGAACTCATACCATCTTCTCTTCAAAATGAATTGTGAAGAACTTTGCCATGTCAACTGATCAATCAAAATGAGAGAAAACAATCAATAATCAAGTTGTTTCCTTTATCGATCTTTCTTTTTACTGTTTAGCTTTTTAGTGTAGTTTATTTAGAATTTATGCAAGTATATAATTTGTGTAAAATTTTACAAAACTTATTAACAAACTAGAAGATAGATCGAGCGGAGCGCGATACTGAATGTTTAAAGCTATATATGTTATCATAAAGAGTACATTAACATTTCTAATTACTTAATTAGACTGACTGTAATATGTTTACTCATCAAGATGCATTCTAATGTTTGCTATAAAAGTGCTATATATCATGATTGTATACACGAAATTAATTTGAATGCAGAGTACTGTCCAACTAATCATGCTACATACAGCAAGGCGCCAGGCCTCAATTTTTTTTTACCAGCAAAAGCATTGTTCTTGCTAGCGCTTTATTCCATGACCTGCATCTCAATTTACAAATTGCCCAATTTTTGTGAGTAAAAATGAGATCATTTTGTTAAATAAAAAAGGAAAGCAAATCCAAATCAGGGAACATCACTTGTTCCCTTTCTCTCTATGTAACGTATACTGGTACACATTTTTACCAGTAAGATTACTGACTGATATTAGGCAATATACTGGTACACAGTCTTGACCCAGCCGCCGATCAGCACCCGGCAGCCGACCCAGTTGGCGGTGTCGTCCTCAAGGATCTTCTTGATCTTGGTCATGCGTCGGAAAACGCGGCCCTCGGGGTTGCTGACGGTGGTCGCGGCCATGTCCGCCGCCACGTCTGCTATGTCCATGGGAGATGCGTCGGGGATGGGGATGGGGATGGAGATGGGGATGGGGATGGGGGTAGGGTTTCTGCTGCTGCTGGGATGCCGATGGACTGGCTGCAGCAACTCCCTGCCGATGGAGAGACGAGGAGGAGCAGCGGAGACCCAAAGAGAAGCAGGTTGCGAGGTCGATGTAGCAGCTGCTTGCCGATGGAGCGAGGAGGAGGAGGAGCGGCTGCTTGACGATGGAGCGAAGGAGCGACGAGGAGGAGGATCGGTTGCTTGCCGATGAAGCGAGGAGGAGGTGGAGCAGAGCCGACGCAGGTTGGGCTTTCGAGTCACCAAGGAGAAGGAATCGGCGGCTTGGGGGAAGAATTGAGAATCTTCTGGATTTTGGAAACTCAGTTACTGTTAGTAACTGTAGAACTACAGTAATTGTCAAACAATGAAGGGTCTGAATTTAAGATCAAAGCCGAATAGACGGCTCAGATTCGACATGGACCCTGTTCATTTTACTGTAGAAAAAAGGGTTCAATCTTAATATAATATATAATATAATTTGAAAAGAGGAGACACTTAAAACTTCCCATACCTTAACCAAAAAAAAAAACAAGGGAAAATTGTCTATTTGCCACTACAAAATGCTCAACTTGTCAAAATGCCATTCCAAAATTTCAACTTGCTAAATTGCCACTCCAAAATATATCTTCTTTCTTTTTTGCCATTATAACCATATTTTGTATTATTTTTAATGAAAAAAATGGCATATTGTAGAATATATTTTAAAGCATTTTAGTATTACCAATTATACCCTTTTGTACGGTGGTGTTCAATTTGATGGGCCTGTTCATCTCTCCCAAATTAAATCTTACAATATAACCAAATAGCCATTACATATTAAGGTCGCCGGGTCACTACCCCAAACGAGCCTCTTCTTCCTCCCAATAGAAACTCTTGCTCCCCCAGCCAAGCATTGGAGCCTATCCGATCTCTAAGCTCAAGTAGCCAACCTCTTCCATTTGTCCCTTCTCCTCCACTGACCCAATTTCTCAAATTTTGTTTTTAATTTTCTATCTTTGAGTTTAATAAATTAGCATTTCCAAGAGAAGTGATATTGGAGTACAATAATTACTAGCATTTTGATGTATTCTCTCCTCTTCCATTGGTCCTGTTTGAGATTAAGTGAAATTCATCATGTACCGAGTACTGACCACAAAGAAGAAGAGTCATTTCTTCTCCTGTTCACAGTTCACTTCTCATATACACATTACAATATCATAGAAAGGATTCTGATTTGAGTGAGGGTATTCTAGTCTATAGAAGATTTTGAAGAGCTTAGACGGTAGTAGTGGCAAAAAAGAGAGTAGATAGATTTTGGAGTGGCAATTTAGCAAGTTGAAATTTTGGAGTGGCATTTTGACAAGTTGAGCATTTTGGAGTGGCAAATAGACAATTTTCCCAAAAAACAAATATCAACAGAGCCTTATTATAGATAAAATAAACCAACATAGCTATATTATACTTACCTCGTTCTACCTGGTGAGAAATAAGTTAACTCTAATGTGCCAGTGCCACTACTATTCCTCTACCTTCTATTCTATTCTATGAAATGAAATGAAATGAGATGATATATATGCTGGTGGAGATTGGAGAGCAAAATAAATCTGAAAAAGCTGGTGAAATGAAACTAAATGCAACACAAATACATTAGTACAGTCACATGAATGCGAAGCTAACAGAAGAACAGTGCATGCATAATTTGAGTTATGTGTTGTTTTCCTCAAAAAAAAAGTTGTGTTGTTGTCAGCTTTTCTTTAAGGCAGGCCTGCAGCTGGGTCAATGAACAGTGGAAACTCTATTAAGGCCACTGCTAGTGCTTATCCTCTGCTGCGCAATATTGTACCGCGCAGCGAATCAACGATGTGGATTACAGGGGTCTTTTTTGAGATTGTTACAACCGGAATTGAGAAGTAGCAAGATTGTTGGAGAAGGGAAGAGAGGAGGAGCAGAGGAGAGACAGTCGGTGGTAGAATTTTCTGGAAATGTTACTAACTGATTCTACTATTGAGTTCTTAATACATATAGCAAATATACATAAGACTAGACTTAGCCCAAAAGGCCCAATACAATTTGGGTCACACTAACAATCTCCACCTTGACACAAATTGTGACCAAAACCAAAAATTAACACAAAATATAACTAACTAAAGCTAGCAACCAAAATACAAAAGTAGAAACACAACTAGCATAAAACTAGTTACAAACCGACACCGAAGTTGTGCAAAACTTGAACTTTGCAATTGGAAGAGGCTTCGTGAGCATGTCCACGGGATTCGACTCCGTACCAATCTTCTTGACAAGCACCTTACCTTCCAAGATGACATCTCGAACAAAGTGGTACCGGATGTCGATATGCTTTGTCCTCTCATGATGCATACGGTCCTTTGTCAAATGAACCGCACTTTGATTATCACAAAACACCACAATCGGACCATCAAAAGAAGACATCTCACCAACAAATGCCTTAAGCCAAATTGCCTCTTTAATTGCCTCCGTAATTGCCATATATTCGGCTTCGGTACTTGAGAGTGCAACGGTTGGTTGAAGTTGAGACTTCCAACTAATTGCACAATCACCAAGGGTAAAAATGTACCCCGTCAAAGACCTCCTCTTATCAAGATCACCACCAAAATCCGAATCCACATAACCCGTTAGTAGTCCATTTCCTTTCCCAAACTCTAAACGAGCATTTATGGTACCTTTCAAATAACGGAAAATCCACTTCACCGCTTCCCAATGCCCTTTCCTGGGACAAGAAAGATACCAACTTACCACACTAACGGCTTGAGCAAGGTCGGGCCGAGTGCATACCATCAAGTACATGAGGCTTCAGACCGCACTAGAATATGGCACCTTGATGCACCGCATTCATATCTGCATTTTACCAGACCTGCACCTTGTTTTTGACCTAAAATTCCTAAGTTCATATGCATTTAGGTGTTAATATGTTTAGATTCTAGTTACTTGTTCACTTTTGTCCATATTTCAGGTAAATTGGGCTTTTGGAGCCATTTGGACGTGATTTGGCCCTGGAACGCACTGTCTGCTGGCAGCAGACGAGGCCCTGCGGGCCGCAGGACACCTCTTGCGGGCCGCAAGCCCGTAACTGCACAGACAGCTTTCTGTTTTGACGCCCTAGCCTATATAAGGCAGTCTTTTTGAGCGGTTTTGATATCTTTCGACCAGGGGGGCGCCGCCCTAGCCACCAAACCCGCGCTACAGTACCTCGCTACAGGACGGCGCTACAGTACCAGCGCCGCTGCCATCTTACTTTCTGTCTCTTTCACCCTAGCCGCCAGGGACCAGAAGGGAGCGTGTTTGGGAGTCAATCTTCACCATCTTTCGAGGAGATTTCGAGAGGACTTCGAGGAGACGTTGAAGATTGAAGCCACGCGAGTTCTTCTTCGGTTCTTTAGTATCATGAACTTCTTCTTTGTTTTGCTTTCTTTGTTTTCCCTCGCCATGAGCGAGTAGTCTTTTAGTTCTTAGGGTAGATGATGAAGTTTGTGTTAATGGATTGACTTCTTATTGTGAGACTTACGTTATTTTCATGTTACTTGTGATTTTCATGATTATGTGTGTTTGACTTGACTTGTTGATGTGATAGACCTGTAGATTGCGAGCAAAATCTAGTTGGTTAATAGAATATCATGCTTGTTGTATGGTAAACCTGTAGATTAGGCACAAGGTTTAGTTGGTCAATAGAGTATCATATTTGCAAGAATTGTCATTTACACTGTTTGGATTGATAACTTGTTGTCCAAGAGTAACCGAACGGTAAAATTGCGGTTCTTACGAAAGTGGAACCGAATCCTAGATATAAAAGTAACTTGAACGTAGATTTAGAAATAGATCCACGAATTTATGTTGAACCGGTATTGTTAGAAGAACCAAAATACGAAAGTTGAGGACTTGTACTGTTGCTGGTTTGATTCAGAATTGATAACGTGAGTCGAACATTGAACCAGAACCAGAACTGCTCTCTGTCAGATTTCCTGCGGACCGCAAGAGATATCCTGCGGCCCGCAAGGATCTGCAGAAAGTGTAAGACAGAGATTACAAAACTGTTCGTAATTCACAGGAGTTATTCTGTGGGTAACAGGTAGTTTTGGAATCTCTAACCAACCCCTGCGACCCGCAAGAAACCTTCCTGCGGGCCGCAAGAAGTTAATCCAGAGACCAAACAGATTCAGAAAACCCTGAGGACGCCTTTTTAATTAGTTGTTTTCCAGTATTTACTTGTTGTTTACTGTTTGCATCTGCTACTGTTTAAACCAACCTTTCAAAAACCCCCACTTTATTTAGGATTTGAATTGCGATTAAAGTCTGGTTTAGAATTAATTCCCGTCCTTGTGGTTCGACCTCGATTGTACTACACGAGATCGTACGCTTGCGATCGAGTGTTCTGCTTCGAGTAACAAATTTAAAAGCCTATACGTTTTAGGACCATCACACCTTCTCCATATAGCTCCTTTCACCATCGGATTTTGGGCTCAAAGCGGCCGAAAGCTTGAAATGCGCCGCAAGAGGAGTTGAAACAACCTTCGCTTTCTCCATGCCAAATCGGCAAAGAACCTTCTTGGCAAATCTCTTTTGCGAAAGATAAAGTTTCCGATTGGGCCGGTCTCTTGTAAAGAATTCTTTTAGTGGCCCCCAAATCTTTCATTTCAAATGCCGAGCTAAGTTGCTCTTTCAACAAATTAATTTCTCCCATGTTGGTGGCGGCAATTAACATGTCATCCACATAAAGCATCAAATATATAAAATCACCACCATCCAATTTCTTAAAATAAACACAACTATCATAATTAGAACGGGAGAAATTAATACTAACCATGAAAGAGTCAAACTTCTTGTACCATTGCCGAGGTGATTGCTTGAGGCCATAAAGGGACTTCTTCAACAAGCACACATGGTCCTCCTTCCCCGCAACTTCAAAACCCTCCGATTGCTTCATATAAATTTCCTCTTCTAATTCACCATGCAAGAAGGCGGTTTTGACATCTAATTGCTCCAACTCCAAATCCTTCATTGCAACTAAAGAGAGCAAAACCCGAATGGAGGTATGCTTGACAACGGGTGAGAACACATCATTGAAGTCCACACCTTGCACTTGGCTATAACCCTTAGCCACAAGCCTCACCTTGTATCGGAAAGTTTCCGAACTTGAGCCATCCACTTTCCTCTTGAACACCCACTTACAACCAACAATTTTTCTTGTCTTTGGGTGGCTTCACAAGAGTCCAAGTTTGATTTCTTTCCAAAGATTGAACTTCCTCATGCATGGCGGCAACCCAATCCGCCGCATCTTTGGAAGAAATTGCTTTTTTATAGGTCAATGGCTTACTAAATTCCACCTCTTCGGCAATAGCCAAACAATAAGCAAAGTCAGAAAATCCATACCTTTCCGGTGCCTTCCTTTGCCTTCTAGGTTGGTCCCTTGCCAAAGAATACGGTTGCTCTTCTTCTTGGCTTTCTTCTTCTTTTTGCTCCGAAATGGCACCTTCTTGTGGTATGGCCGGCTCTTCATCAACTTGCGGGACCGGCACCTCAAACTCCACCTCTTTCGGAATTTTTTCATTCTCCTTACTAGTCGGCTTAGATTCACCACCATTTGCTTTCAACATAGCCGACTCATCAAAAGTGACATCTCTTGAGATGAGAAATTTGCCTGAGCTAGGACACCATAATTTGTACCCCTTCACATTCATGGGATACCCAACAAAGATACACTTCTTTGCTCTTGGCTCCAATCATTGACATGAGCATAAGCGGGACAACCAAACACCCTCAAGTTAGAATAATCGGCCGGCTTGCCCGACCACACCTCCTCGGGTGTCTTGCATTCTATGGAAGTGGTAGGAGGTCTATTCATCAAGTAGCATGCGGTGCTTACCGCCTCCGCCCAAAACTCCTTATCCAAACCCGCATTAGAAAGCATGCACCGAGCCCTTTCAAGTAGTGTCCTATTTGCTCTTTCCGCAACCCAATTTTGTTGTGGAGTATTCACAACCGTTTTATGCCGAACAATGCCTTCGGCCTTGCAAAATTCATCAAATTTCCGGTTGCAAAATTCCAAACCGTTATCGGTTCTCAACCTCTTCACTTTCTTTCCCGTTTGCTTTTCCAAAAGGGTTTTCCATTCTTTGAAGGTTTTAAACACCTCACTTTTCTCCTTCAAGAAATAAACCCACACCTTTCTTGAGAGGTTATCAACGAAAGTAAGCAAGTAACGAGAACCATTACCTTTCGATGGCTCACGGGAGGGCCCCCAAAGATCCGAATGAATGTAATCCAAGGTTCCTTTGGTCGAATGAATGGCGGTTGAGAAGCTCAATCTCTTTTGCTTGCCAAATACACAATGTTCACAAAACTCCAAACTACTAGTGCATTGGCAGCACAACAAGCTTCTCTTGCTCAAGATGGTCATTCCCCGCTCACTCATATGCCCCAATCTCATGTGCCACAATTTTGTGACATTTTCATCCGAGATAGAAGCCGCAATAGCGACCGAGCCAGTGACCGTGGAACCTTGCAAGAAGTAGAGATTATCAGCTCTCTTTGCCTTCATAATGGTAAGAGCCCCTTTAGAAACACGTAGGGCTCCACCTTCACCTTGGTACTTGTATCCTTTCTTTTCAAGAGAACCCAACGAAATCAAGTTCCTTGACAATTCGGGTGCATGCCTCACACCCGTCAACCTTCGGATCTTGCCATCATGAAACTTAATTCTCACCGTGCCAATACCGGCAACCTTGCACAAATCGTTATTACCCATGAGAGCCTTGCCATTAGCCGGCTCATATGTCTCAAACCAATCTCTATGCGGAGTCATGTGTTGAGAAGCACCCGTATCCAACATCCAAGAATTTTCATCATTGACACTACTATCCACAACACAAAGAGTGTCAATTATGTCACCATTGGCCACATGAGCCTCCTCCGAAACAACACTTTTATCCGCCTTTTGCTTATTTTTCAACTTAAAACAATCGGCCTTAATGTGTCCCTTCTTCTTACAATAATGACACACGATACTCTTGCCCCTAGACTTGGATCGGGCTCTTGAATCTTTTGAGGTCCTCTCCTTGGACCTACCCCGACCCACAAACAAAAGAACACTTTGACTCCCTTACTCCCTTTCTCAACATTGGTCATCTCATTATCCAAATGCAACTTGGCTTGCAAATTGCTCTTGACATCCTCAAGGGTAATTTTCTCTCTACTATACACCATCATATCCCTAAAGGCTTTGTATGATGCGGGTAATGAACACAACAACAAGAGGGCTTGGTCCTCGTCATCTACCTTGACCCCCAATTTATCAAGAGATTTACCTTCATCCATGCGGAGTGTGTAGAGACGCATCTTCAACCGCAGACGGTTAGTTAGAGACCTCTTCATGGAAATGTCCTCTAACTTTTGCCACAAACCCATTGCAGTCTTCTCCGATAAGACCTCTTGTACTGCACATTACTCAAACACAAATGGATAGTAGAGAGTGCCTTGTCATTCATATCACGCCATTTCTTATCCGAAACGGGCTCAACCAAATTGTCTCTACCAAATATGGCATCCTTAACACCCATATTTGAGAGAATTGCGGCCATCCGCACTTGCCATAACGCAAAACTCGTCTTCCCATCATACTTCTCAATACCGTATTTCGCCGATATGTCCATCTCAATTTCCCAAACACCAGTCGACAAATCTCCAAATTGACCGAATCACTCGACACCCGACTAATCAAAACCACCAAATTCGGCAATGCAAACACAAATAGCCTCCCACAAATTTGAAATATAGCAAAAACTTTGATCCAAACTAAATCCCAATTGGAGACTAAATGGCGTAAAGAAAAGATGTACTGGACAAGGTTTTGGCAAGGTTTGGGGTTTTGTATTTCGACTAATGGCAAGAAATGGAACTGCTGCCCAGGGTGTTGATCACAATACTCACCAATTTGGAGATGGACTAGGAGCAAGAACGCGGCTCACAACAGGAATTAAAACTGAAGCTGCTGGCCTGGCTTATCTTCACGCGGAACACCAGGGCACTCGCGCAGCCAAATGAGCAACGCAGAGGAAGTGCAGAACAACACCAAGTCTGATTGGAGATGGTCAGCGACAGTACAGAAATTGCGCTCTGATACCAGTTTGTTACAACCGGAATTGAGAAGTAGCAAGATCGTTGGAGAAGGGAAGAGAGGAGGAGCAGAGGAGAGACAGTCGGTGGTGGAATTTTCTGAAAATGTTACTAACTGATTCTACTATTGAGTTCTTAATACATATAGCAAATATACATGAGACTAAACTTAGTCCAAAAGGCCCAATACAATTTGGGTCACACTAATAGAGATTGACTTGTACGAATCTAAAAGCAGATCCAACGGTTGGTGTACTGCACAGTAGAGGATATAAAGAGAATCTAAAGAGAACTGAAGAGAATTAGTGACTTTATGAGAACTAAAGAGAACTGAAGAGAATCTAAAGTCAAGTTTGACACACAATGTACTTACTTGGGTGCACTTATTACTGTAGTACATATTATTCAGGCCTCAATAAAATGAGCCGATTTTGTGAAAGATGCAAGATCTCTGCTTGATTTGTTTTAGTTTCTCAAGTTACATTTGGGAAGGGAAAAATTTTGTGGACCGGGTACCGATCAGACTCTGTAGGAGTGTAGGATTTAGAATCAAAATGGGGTAACTTGATTTTCTTATTGGAAATTTGGTAACATAGATTTAGGCACATGCTGGTCCCTGAAATATTCTGTGGGGAGGAAGAGAATTATATATATATGAAATAGTAGTTAGAGAAATTATATTCTTTTGACTGATTGAGCCTGATATCCGTCTTATTTAAATGCAAATAGAGGAAAACAAAATTATCTCATTTGATAGTAGCCAAGAGTTCGAGAAAAGTTTAAACAGTATAATATCTATCTTCTATTTTTAATTTCCACCCAACAGAAACACAGCATCTTATACAACAGATAATCTTTCTATAAATCTGGATTCAGAAATCTAAGCTTTGAAAGTTGGGGCTAAATTTAGTACAAAAATCCTATGCCGGTGGAAAATTAACAAAATGAAGATAATGTTTTGCAGCGAGTGATGTCACGATTTATTTTAAATTTTATTGTTTGCAAATAAGCAAAAAATATACAAAGCTAAATACTTGTTTCTATTTCAAAATTTTTTTTTTTTTATAATTGCTTGATTAAATTTTTCTTAGTGAAAATATAAACTATATATGGTTGATAAATGGTTATAATTATATCCGAACTCTGCAATCAAGAGGTTATAGGAAAGTTAAATTGATACAGTTATACTGATGCCATTGCCTTAATTAACAAAAGTTAAATATTTCCCAGCCTTAATTAGAGGGCTATTTCACATTTATTAATGTTAGAAGTTAAAACAATTGGACAAAAATCATTATTTACTTGGTTCATTTAAAAAAAAATTGGATATTTCATCACATGACATTTTTCATGATGTTGTGTACTTTTGTGAACTAAACTTATACGTTCTACCCGTGCCTCAATAAAAAATTAAAGATACCCCAGAAACGTATCTTGCCAACGACTTATATGAATAACCCACTAAATAAAGTATGAACATGTAAGTTGGGGTTGACGGTTATTCACTAGAATGTGAAATATAGGATTTGTGACTTAATATAATTATTCACCAGAACGTAAAATCTTAGATGCATAGGTATGAAAATTAAGTTCATCGACTATAAATACATCATTGTGGGAGGTATGAACACTTTGATGAGTAAGTATCGCGGAGTATAATTCGCTATTATGCTATGATGTAATAGATTTAGTGGTGAGACTCCACTTTTGAAGTTAGAATAATTGATTAAGTGGTTAAAATCTGAATCTTAAAATAATTTCTAAGAAGGTATATATAAGAAGCACAGGATAATAATGATAGAAAATTTTCTCTTTGGAGAAATTAAAATGGTTTTACAAAAACTCGTGATCCATTGTAATAACTAATAACTAATAAGCTTGTAATTAATTTTCTCCAATTGAACAGCGCAACAGAAATTAATTTATTATTTATAGGCACTTATACTGAAAAATTCTGAGTTTAGAACAAACAAAATAAGAAATCGTAGAAGCTTTTTTTTTTTGAGGGTAAAATGCCCGTAGGCTTATTCTTGTAGGATAACACAGATACGGACTCTATTCCGTCCGCTTTTTGACGCTGTATTTGCTTCGTTTTTAATCGTAGAAGCTTTAAAACGAAGCAAATACAGCGTCAAAAAGCGGACGGAATAGAGTCCGTATCTGTGTTATCCTACAAGAATAACAAGACACTATTATTTCAATCGTAACCATTGAATAAAAACGGACGGATGCGATCCATCGATTAAGTTTAGGTGGCCTTTTCCAATAAATCTGAACCATTGATTTTAATCCGACGGTCCAGAAAAAGATGACCGAGTCCTGTTATCCGACTTAGCATAACAGGCGATGTCAACTCGAAATAAATACTCTCGAGCCACCGAACACCGAATTCGTATCCTCTACTGCGCAGTAAGTTAAAGAGTATCGTTATGACCGTTGGATCCACTTTGAGATTCGTTTTACTCAATCTCAAGAGGCCCCCTACAATCCGCATCGTTGATTCACAGTACTGCCGCAGCAGAGGATAAGCCCTCCCGATCCCGAACACGCACCAGTGTCCCCTCCTCGAGTCCATATCTGCTGTTATTCTAAAAGAGATAACAGGACCCTGCTTTTCCATTACAACCGTTGGATTAAATCGGACGGTTAAGATGGATCCGATTAAGATTTTAAGAGGTCTTTCTATAATCAGTCTGAACCGTCCGATTTAATCGAGCTGTTCTAAATGGAAAAGCAGAGTCCTGTTATTCCATTTAGAATAACAGCCGATATGACTTCTCCCCTCCCCTCCTCTCTTTCTTTCTTTACCTAAAAAAGCGTTCCAGACTCGACAAAGAAGAGGAGGGCGTAGTAGTAGGAGAGAGAGAAGAAAGAAGAAGAAGAAGAAGAGACTCTTCCTTCCTTCCTTCCCTCGCTCGCTCTTTGCCTTGCCTTTGCCCTCTCATCCAACCCGCGATACACTTTTTGGAAAACCCCGAACGAAATCCCCAACTAACAAAAGAAAAAAAAAAAAAAAAAACCCGCACAACAAAAAAAAAAAGAAAAACCCAAAAAAGGACCAAAAAAAGAAAAGAAAAGAAATAATCTGCAGACATTTTTCCCCGCCGCCGCCGCCGTTAAAACCCTAACCCTAGCGTCGGCAATCTGCCCCATGGCGGCCGCGTCGAGCGTGGAGCCCGCGATCCTGCAGGCGACGACGCCATTGCCGCTCTCCGCCGCCGATAAGGCGAACCCTAGCTCCTCCGTCGGGACCGCCAGCCCTAAGAAGGCGTGGAAGCAGCGATCGTCGGCGAGCAACGGCGCGCCGGCGGCTCCGGCCGTGGCCGCGATGGTCGAACCGGGGCCCGTCATTGGCGGGCCCGAGTCCTGGCCTGCGCTGTCCGAGTCCGCATCGAAGATGCCGGTGAAACCCTCTGCTAAGGCGTCGGATGCGTCTTCTGGCTCCCCTTCTCCTCCTCCCACGGTGAGATCCATCCCCAAAGTTTCAATCCCTTATTATGATGATGGTGCTAATTTGTTGTTGTATGCATAGATTGAGATAGCTAGGGTTTCATGTATTTTAATTTTAGGAAATTGGTACTGAAATTAGCTTAACTTGTTAGTTCAGTAGTGATTGATTGCAGTGATGATATGATCTAATTATTATGATTTACATAAGAGAAGTTATTTAGTTTCACAAATTAATTACCTTACCTCTATCTTCTCTTCATGGTAACTGATAATTGTTAATTGTTAGTCATGATGACGGCAAGAATGAGGTAGAGCAATGACATAATGAATCAATACTATTGTTTGTGGTGTGCGCTGAGGGAGAGGAAATGCAGATTATTTGGTGCTTTATATCCTCAATCAATTTTGGTTTTCTTTGTGTTTTTTTAGATATAATATGTATGTGTACTAGGGAAATTTTTGGGATTTGAGTATGCTCCTTTGGTCGTGCTTTAGGCACCATCAAAATTACTCCGAACATTTTGAAAACCTTTAAATTACCATATTTTCCCTTGCACACACACGAATTGTTCAAGTTTCCAACAATTTTCTCCTTTCACGGAACACTTTCCCTTGACATCAGTGGCAGAGGGAGGGAAAATATAATGTGGTGTCATTACATTGCATATATTTTTTATACTAATCTGAAAGAAATACAACTAAGGTATATACATTTACAAGGTATGATTCAGAAATTTTGTGGTGTCATTTGCACCCCACCCTACAAAGTTAGCTCCGCCACTGCTTGACATCCTTTTTAATCTTTTCAAAGAAAAGTTGCTTCTGACCAAAAAGCTTAAGATCTTAAAAAGATATCAGTAAATCTCAATGCAAACAAAAGACAAAAAAGTTAAAATAATATAAAAGGCATACTCTTAAAACAACAAATGAAAACAGTGTAAAAGGATGTGTGGCCGGAAGAAGTGATAACAAAAAGATAGATATATCATTTGAGATACAAAGGTGTTGATAGTATTTTTAAGGTTCTCCAAAGCAGCTTCCATGCTCCTTTCTGTGTATTTATGTTTTTTTTATTAAAAAATATAATATATATATTGTTATACTTTCAATGAATCTTTAGCATAATAATAGTATATCATCTCATTCTGCTAAACTTTTTGTGAGTTGTGACTACCGAAGTGGAACGGTATTCATCTTTGTGCCCAATATGCTATTTATCTTTTTAGGTAATATGATTTAAAATTTATAAATGGTACCTGAAGTTGTATACAGGAAATCAGGTGTAAATATGACCTACTTTTCTGATATATATTTTTTTTTTGTCTTCTCATTCCTATCTAATTTTTTATTTTAGCATCAGAGGCAGATGGTTTTGTCCCCGTCTAAGTCCACATCAAGCAACCCCAGCATCTCTCCTGGCCCAAATCGGGTTGCCCAGCCACGCCCGAAGCCAAGGAAAAACAATGCACCAAATTTAGCAAATGGCATCGGTGGCCCCATGCATCCACCTTTCTCAGACTCTCCTGCTGGTTCTCCCCACACTAACCCTGTGAGCGGCGCCTCTTGGAGAGGAGACTCCTCTAGTAGCATCTCTGCTGGCAGTACCACCACCAGCAACAACTTTGATTCGCACAACACCAACCATCGTCGTGTTGGCCATGCTGGAAACAAATGGAGGGGGAATGGGGGTGGGTCTTACAACAATGGTGGTAGACGTAATCAGGAGTATTTTGATGGAAACCACAGAGGGCAACCCAGAGGCATGCGACCCCAGTATATGAGGAGTCAGCCACCGCCAGTTGTTGCACCCCCACCGCCGCCACCATTCGTGGCCACATCTCCTCAGCCACGATCACCGTATGTGGGGCCTATGCCTTTCTCTGGTAAGTGTTGTCGGTAATTGAGAATGCTACTAAATGATGTATTTTCTTAATTTGCATTTGGATTAGACGAAAATGCTACTAACTCAATTATCATGCTTTTCTTTTGACTGCTTTTCACATGCAAACACTGAGTAATGTCTCCAATTAGTTCTACCTTTCTCTTGTGTCCAAACATAGCCTTAAGAAGTAAGAACCAAGGAGTCCAATTTTAGCTTGTGTTATAGATTGATGTGAAATATTAGGGCTAATAATGATGTACTTAGATGGTGCCATGCGAGTTGTAGAGGATAGCAAACTTGATGGCTGGCTTTGTACGTTCCTTTTGTTTTTCTTTATTGATGCCTATTTGGCCTCACATGATGCTCCTTTTTACTTTCAAGTTGTTTTTTAGCCCCCCTACTCCACACAAATAATATTGATATAATAAAAGACATTAAATAAAAATGTCCAAAAACATGAATTAGTACACTTACAATATTTTGGTTTGCATGAGGAGAAAGGAAGGGGAGGTCAAAGGTGGATGGTAATATCCATTAATTTCAACCTCCTAAGAAACATTTAAGGAAACAAAGGTGCTAAGATATAAAATATAATTTTAGCTCTCTGCTTTCAATAAGCGAGTAATGTATTTCACCAATATAATTTCATCGTTAAGGAAATGGCATTTTTCCATTTTTAATGTCATGAAAAGAGTATAAAGCATGTTACTAATCTTCTTTTAATACCATAGAAGGAAAATAATTTAAGGCATGTCACTTGGTGAGTTATTCTGACTTTTATCTGTACAATCTCTCATTATTAGACATGTCGGGTCAAATGTACTACTATTCGGTTCCACCACCTCCTGAGATGATGAGAGGTATGGCATTCGTTCCGCATCCTGTTGCATCTCCTTCAGCTTTTATGTTGCCGCCACCAATGGAGCCCCAGCGGAGTATGCTGCTTAAGCAAATCGAATACTACTTCAGGTTTCCTTCTTTAGTTAAATTTTCTTTTACTAACATATTAAAAATCTTTTTTCATTAGAAGAAAATAATAATAATATTTCTTTTTATGGAAGTTAAGTTTTCTGTTGATTTCCAACCTCGATGCAATTTTGTCATTATTTAAATTTTGATATTATTATTATACTCTTAAATACTTACAAGAAGCCTCAGCGTACATATTGTGTATAGTTTTTCAACAGTGTGGTACCTTTATATCACACACTAAACAACTTTAGCGTTTGACATGGCATTAAAATTTAGTTGGTCAAGATTCATTTTTTTTTGGTCATTTATGGTATATGATGAGTTTATTTTACACCCACAGCCATGCAATACCAATAAATAAACATTGTTGAATTTTCTATAATTATGAGGATAGAGATGTAAGGGCATTTTGCAGCAATTATGCTTGTAAATATTCCTTATTCTAATTAATGTTGAGATAATATTGCTGCTTGAATAGTTGGTTGAGTTTGGCAGTTTCTATACTTTCTTTGATTATAGTTGAACTGTCCATTCGATACGACATGTTTATTTACATTCCAATTTTATATTTAATCATTGCGCTTTTATTAATTAGGTACCAGCTTTGTCTAGGTTTTTTGTTATAAGAAAACAAATTGAATTGATTTGACAAAATTCACATCGAAGTAAATGAATGTTTTTGTATGGTTATTTGTGCT
The DNA here is from genome assembly GCA_030179965.1 of Cyperus esculentus. NCBI lineage: Eukaryota > Viridiplantae > Streptophyta > Magnoliopsida > Poales > Cyperaceae > Cyperus > Cyperus esculentus. The sequence goes on along the minus strand of JASGLE010000014.1, from coordinate 1,568,511 downwards.
TGTTTTCTTTCTCATTTTCCCGTATATTTTCCTTTTCTAAATGTCGTTTCAATATGCTAATTTGCAATTGTTTTTCAGCCCTGAGAATTTATGCAAGGATACTTTCTTGAGAAAAAATATGGATGGAGAAGGATGGGTCCAGATTTCTGTTATTGCTGGCTTCAATAAGGTAAATATGTGTCTTTCATGTGATCTTTTATACTTCGGCACTTGTTACCAGGCATCAGAAACAAGTTTTTTTGCAAAAGTTAATGGCACTTAGGGGCTCTACATATACCTCCCATATTATGTCAATCATTATTGATTGGTCAAGTTTCCAGGCCCAATTAAGTTCAGCATAGCAGTGTGTAATATATTTTTGTTTTGCTGGATTATCTGTCTGGGATCTGTTTATATTACATTAAATGAGTACTTTGCATGCAGTATTTGAATTCCATTTTGATATTACCGTATCTGTGACAAAACTTAATACTATTTTGGCCATTAATATATATTTTTTTTCATGTGAGGCCTGTTGGGGTGTATGAGAACAAGAGAGAGCATTAAAATAATTTTCCCCTATTTTACTTGCTTGAGTTTTTCTTTGTATCATAGTAAATGGATTGGTTACATATTTCAGGTCAAGGAAATTACAAACAACCTCCAGTTTATAGTCGAAACTCTCCAGTTATCTACTGTGATCGAAGTGCAGGTACTTCTATTGTATTCAATAATTTATTTATGTACTATCCAGCACACTACATTATGTAAGAATGAATTACATGAAAATAGGGAACCATGTTGAAAATCCGACTCTTTTGAAAACTGTTAGCATCTTCCATGTTAAATCCTACCTCTCTTCTCACTAGATGTGGACCCTCGGTTCCTCAAAAAAAGAAAAGAGTTATTTATATTGTGACATGTGAAGTCAGTTTTTGTTGTTTGTGCTTGATTTTTCGCTTAAGAGTTAAAATGATATTAGTTTCTTTTCAACAAATGTTTCTGTTTTATTTGATCCATTTTAAAGAAAGGTCATTTTTGCACTTTTGTTTATCATTCTTTTTTTTTATCAAAATGAGGTAAATACAGAGAGTATGTTTGATGCTTGAATAGTACTATCTCAGTTTAGGAAGCTATCCTTAAACTTGCTCTGTTCAAATGAGTGAGCAGTTGTTTGGAGTAGCTGCTAACTTGTCTCTACCAGATATTAGACTACATGCTAACCTCACTTGTCTTACTCCCATCCTATTATACCTTAATACTCTAGCCATTGCCATATGCATAATAAATTTGTATACTAAAGTGAGCATTATGTGAAAAATGAGATGGCTGAGGATCTTTTCAGCTTAGAGCTTCTGTAAAATGCGATAGCATTTTCATTTAACACTGCAGTGCATGTAACAGTAGCTAATGCATTTGTGGTGAAGCATTTATGTTCTAGTGATGACTGATGGTTTTCTTCAGAAAGGTGATATTGCTTTCATATTATTGGCAGGGGGGTAGAGTGAGGAGGCGTGAAAATTGGAAGAAATGGTTGTTGCCCCCTGAACAACAAGAGTCAACTGGTAACTTCTCTTTGCAGGGGTCATCATCTCAAATCACCAACAGTTCCTTATCTTCACATCTTCAAAGGTTGGGTCTGGAGAGTGGTAATGGTCATTTTGATTTACCCTTGCAAGGTGAGGCAAGCCTTTCTAGATCATCAACCTCGGGTGATATGAGTGAACATGTTCAGTTAACTGGCCTACATGTCAATGCTGAGCCTGGTCAGGTCATGGGACCCGTCGATGTGGGGCGAGTGTTGGTTATGGGTAATACGTTTTAGGGTTTGCATAGCACTAGTTGAGTTTCTTTGCGTCATAAATGGAAACTTGTAGTCTTAGAGAAAAAAAGCCAAAAAAAATGAATATGAAAAAAACCAAAAAAACTGAATATTAAAAAAAACAAAAAAAAATGAATATGAAAAAAAAAACAAAAAAAGTGGAAAACTGAAAAAAATGAAAAAAAAAATATGAATATATAAAAAAAAAGAAAAAAAATATAAAAAACTAAAAAGAAACCATACGAAGGAAACTGTGGGGAGAAAACTGAGGGTAGTATATGGCGTCAAATTTTGTCTTATGATGGTGGACTTTGATGGTGATTTCTTGTTACCATACCGGCTTGATACGTCAATATGTCCCTCTCAATCTTTTTTTTTTTTTTTTTTTACTTTTTTCACTCTTTTGTTTTTGACCTCCGATTTTAGAGGGAGGAGTCCGCCAGTTAATTTTGAGCACTTGTCGAAAAGGAATGAACCAGCTTGACATCCTGATGATATTCAGACTCCCCGTTTTGTTAGTTCATTTTTTTTTTGTTAATATTTTTTTTGGCACATAGGAAGTTACTGATTGGACATTCTAACTATAGACATAAAATTCATGTAAATTATATGTTTTTCTTTTTGTATAGTTGAATTATTAGTTAGGAAATTAGCTATTGTTGCTTTTGCATACTTTTCTTATTGTTTTATATTTTTTTTTGTTGTTACATGTCTTGTGACAAGAACTGGTAATATGCATCATTTTTCTACAGGGTATTGTAGAATGCCTTGTAAATGTCTGTGCTAATTGCTATGAAAAAAAAACAATTGACCGGACTACTCCGGATGATGTTATGGGTGTGCTCAGACATGCCTATTTGTTGCCTTTCTTGATATAAGTTTATGTTGTGTGGCCTCTTGAGTTGAATAATAACTTGGTCTTAGTTCATTAACCTGTGATTCTAGATTGAACATGGGCACTATGACTATCAAACCTATTAAAGTGGGCAAAAACTGATGACAGTTTAAACCAACTTGCGTCCTCTGTTTATGTGATCAAGAAAAAGATTTTGATGTATGTTAATGACTGAACGACTTGTTTTGATAGCTAGATTAGTAATCGGTATTTTTTTTAAGCTTTTCTTCTCTCAATTAGACGAGAACAAAGAACCCAATATGCACCTGACATGATATTCATTATAATTCTCAGTGTTAACATTAAAAAAAATTAATCAGAAGCAGCCAGTAAGATGGAGTCTTCTGTAGTTAATCCTACCTCATCTAACTTCGAATATTGAAGTGGTATATATAATTTAATTCCCCTAAAATATATAAACTATGGCTTTCACATCATTGGTAGGAAGGGAAAAGCCGATTCAGGGATCATGTGATATCTCGCATATGGCTGATGCAGCACAGATATATATTCATGCTAAAATTGAAAGAAGAACGAACTTTTATGCTCATTAAAGAAAAGCATAAAGATTTATCTGAAAAAATGAAAAGCATAAAGAAGAAAAAAGGGAACTTATATTAAGTAAGATATAATATAACAATATTAAGTTTAATATAAATCCAGATTCGGTATCTGCAGTGTATCATTGGCAAGCCAGTGGCAGAGGCACTACCGCAATAGTGGGGTCAAATGATCCACCGAGATTTGTGAATTGTTATTTAAAAAAAAGTTCATCTAAGACTATCTTTATCGAAAAAACATCTTAAAATTTATTGATCCCAAGAACAACTAGTTTTCCCATATTCCTTAACACTGATACAAACATGTACACACATCCGGATGCAGTGACATGCATAATATAACTATAAATATTCTGTGAATGCATATTACATATTTAGATGTTATAATATAAATTATCTAATAGCTTTTAATTGTATAATTCATATATATATACAATTCACAATTGCAACCCTGATCGACGATCGGCACCAATTTTCTGTAATATTGCCAAGCAATTTTATTCATATTCATGATTTATATACTACTCTAGGACTATTAAAATACCAACAAATAATGAATATGAGTAATAAGATACCAGTAATATTTCATTAATAAGGATTATTTGTGGGTTCACAAATAGGAGAAACATTTTCTAATATATTGAAATAAAGTTTAAATTAACCGGTCCAGATATTTACAGATACCAGAATTAGATACCAAAATAGATGCCAAAACAGATACCAAAGTTATAAATTAAGTAACTATACTTCTAATTATATATGCAACTTACAGAATGCACTGGAAATATATATATATATATATATATTTTAACTTATTTTTAAAATTGACAATATATATAGGGTAACAAAAATAATTACATTTTAACTTAAGGGCCACAAACAAACAGGGAGGAGAACCAGATCATGAGATCATCACCAATGACCTGATCTTCGATGACCTTTGCGAGGCCAACGCCGATGGGCACCCGGCAAAGCGGGCATGTTTTCCGCCTCAAACCAAGCAGCCACCTGTCTACACAGTTCATATGGAAGGAGTGCCCGCAGGGAAGCCTGCGCGTGGCGTCAGCGTGCTCGATCTGCGACAGGCAGACACAACACTCCTTGCAGTACTCCTTCCGGGCATCGGTATGCGGCGGTTTCAGTGAGGCAGTTGAGGAGCCCCTCACTGGAAATGCTTGGCATATGAAGGTTGCTATGTAGTGGCTCATGAAAGAGTGAAGACGAGTGTGTGTGTGTGTGTGTGTTAGTGTAGCTACACATGAGAGAAAAAGAAGACTTGGAGAATGTTTGAAAAAGAGGATTCACAGATATATATATATATATAGAGTCGCAGGTAGCGGACACCCCTTTTATCTATCCACCGGTCCACAGTATTTTTTATGAAACAAATATCATTTTTCAGTGAACATTTATATCTTTCCGATCAACATATATCATTTTTCTGGTGAACATATATACTACGGTTTTCAGTAAACATTTATGCAACTGTGAAAAGCACATAAATGCATGTGGATGTGTCAGATTGTGAGAGATGGGGTGGATGGGTGACTTACTCTATAGGTGAACTCTACGTGTTTTCCATATATATTTATATGGGCTTTTAGTTTTGACTATACCGGGTAATTGGTATTACATATCCAATAATTTGTGGAAGATCCTTTTTAATAAAAGTTGATTGATGTGTGCACTTGTGCTATTGGAGGCCTTGTGAGATTGTTAACTTTTTTTTTGACTAATTGTTATAAATATTGATCCATTTTTTTTTTTAAATTGTTATGAATAAGAGAAAGGGGATTTGGATTTGTTGACTAGTTGGATATTCTTTTGTAGAGAAGAATCATTAACTTTTATTTTGCACCTATACAAGTAGCTTTTTTTGGAGTAACCTTTTATAATTACTTAGTTTCCTTGTCATCTGTCTCAATTTTTTAAGTTCTGGCATAAATACTCCAATTTTAGAAATCAGAATAACAACTAAAAAAAAAAAGTTTTGGTTGTGTGCAGCACACAATTGGTACATTATATACTTGATGTGAAACTATAACGGGTGCAAATCTCACTTGCAGGTTACTGGGTTTACAGATTTGAGCTGCAGACAGTTTTATAGTACCTTCAGATATAAGTTTGATTGGAAAAGGTAGTGGTATGATTTCCTCATTGGAAGGTACACCAAAATCAAGAATCTGAGATTTGATTAATAAGCATAATATCCCAAAATATTATGAAAGGTAAGCAGAGCAAAAAGGGCAACCAAACTTCTTTTTATGTACGAAACCAATCATCCATTTTAAAATTTAAAATCCTCCCGACATCAGTGGTAACTTCAACTTCAAATTTTCTTTTCCAAGTCTAAAAATGAAAAGATGGAACGTTCTTTGAACCTTCACATCATCATTATTCATCAACAATAAAGTCTGTAACCCCAAAAAATGGCATATGGTAATGGCGGTGTAAAGACAAACAGATGTTATGATGTTGATTGCTTAATAATGGGAAAAAGGAGAGTGTAAAAATGGCAATTGTTAGATCGAGTATAATAAAAGAAATCCATTCTTCAGGAGATTATAATGCAGTGATTATATGATAACTAGTAAAGAGTTCACGCGTTGCTTTGGGCTGAAATTGTTACTTCTTATAATAAATTTTTAAAATAATATGTAATGAGCCTTAAATTGAGATAATTTATATGGACCTTTAATTTTAATGATTTTAATGGGTTGAGAACGTCAGCGGACATTAATGTACATTAACGATTCTGATCTATTAAAAAAAATGATCAACAGCTCATATTTATTATTTGGAAAAGATAGTCATTTCATGTCATTTTTTCCAATATGTTTTTATATAAGTAAGGATATGAACGAGTTGCATAGAAAAGGCAATGTTATGTTAATATTAATATTATTATTACTGGTGGGTTCTGGATGTAACAAGCTACTAACCAACCATGAAAAGTTAAAAAGGGCAGGGATTACTTGACAACAACCATTTTGACAATTGATCACTTGAAAAGTTGAATGCTTGCATACTAGCATGTAAAATCTTGCAGAAATACTTCAATTACCAGTAGCTGCTGACTGATAAATACCAGAAATTATGCTTTATCATATCCTTCTTTTTGCTAAATAAAAAGATTCATGATAATCATAAAATCAAAATAAAATGTACAATTGGTAATTCTAGCATTCAACAAAGAACATCTTTACAATAATATCTTCTTCTTCTTCAAAGCTTTATTCCCAAACAAATTTAGATAGGCCATTTCCATAAGAGTCTCTGAATTTTTACTTTGACTTGCGGCCAAGCCTATCACAACCCTCTTTTTCTACCAGGTTTGATACATCTCTACAAGAATATTCAATGTTTAAATAAGGTGCATAAACTTATTACATTTCGATTTGGTTTAATGTCACAACTCATATCTTGATTCTTCAACAATTTTGCTCATATTTCTTTCAATTGTTGGAATCAGATGGGGTAGAGTTCATTTCTCCCTTTGAAAAATCTTGATCTTCGAGCAGCTTACCGTCCTTTGGCACCAAACAGGGAACACCGTCTACTATCTAGAGAGATGAATACAAAATCCTCAGAAAAAGTTAATAGGCTAAGTAATAGGTCACTCAAAATAACTTAAATCTATAATGTCTATGACTTAAGTGTGTGTTAGCATTGCATCAGAAGTTTACTGAAATTGATGTAAATGCAAAGCTCATCTTACACAATTTAATGTGAAAAGCAGCTCAGCTTGCTAGATAATGTCTATGACTTAAAAGCCAATTTTATTTTTTTAACCCTAAAAAATTAGAGTTTTTTACATACCAAAAAGCCAAAATGACAAGCTCCTGTACAGTCCCAATACACTTACAACATGTTAAACAAAGTTTAAGTAGTACGGTGTAGTGGTCTGTCCTTAATTAGAACTCATAGGCTAATATAATTATAAATATTTCTTGAAATTTTTTTGAGTTCTATTAATTAGGAAATATTTAATTGCTTCTTACTCACCAGAATATTTAATTATATTCACTTAATTAAACTACTGCATTGGTTAAATTTCATTTTAAAAATACAAAATAGGTTTTGATAATAGAACTTTGGAATGGCCAAAAAGGTAAAATTCCTTCCTGAGCCCCAAATTGGTCCCCAAACAATACCAAGTTAGAACTTCCATTTTATCTTCTTCTGTTTCCAAACATGGTTCAACATGGGACCCAGAACCCACCACCTAGTTGTATTGGTTTTCATTTCTGTTTTCTAAGCATCCATCATCCTGCACTATTTCTTCCCCTCCCTGTGCCTAACATAAACATTAAACAACATGGCTAGAGCCTACATGATAACAAAAGGCCCATACATCAATGCTAAACTCCATCAACCACCTTACCAGTCTCGCAATGTGACAGCCAAATTGTGGCAGCTGGGGCAGGCCAAACAGTGATCAACAAGGCTTAGACACAAAAACTGAACTAAATGTTGTAATGAGAGCAAGCAGTGAACCCAAACAGCGTGGAGGCCTGAAGTTATACCTCTAAGAGAAGGACAAAAAGGGGAGCACACGGATGCAACACTGACAACTGACCGGAGAGATGCAATGCTTGTTGCAAGCAAATGGAGATGTCAGGGAGTTGTTGTCCAAGAGGAGCAGTGTTTTTTTTCTGAAGAGTCTGAGGAATTAATTTGAGTAACACCTAGCGTCCATAGAAAAAAACCGTCCATAGCGTCCATATGTTACATTTTGGGATGCATCCGTTACATTTTGGGATGTATCTGTTACATTCCGTACACGTCTATGGACGTATGGACGGTTTTTCAATGGATGCAAGATGTTTCTCAATTAATTTGGCACAAAAGGAGCTCAACGGCCAATTTATTCCATCCAGTAATTGGGAACAAATGTTAAACCGGTACTTATACGAACAGAAAAAATGGAACAAATCAGTCCGTCTCGATAATGCATAGAAAGCAAAACCAAATGTACCTAAACCGGGCCCGACTAACATAATGCCCATTAAAGATTGTTAATGGAACTGCCATCATTAAACCATTCACCAGACAGATTCCTACAAACCCATCATTACTACTCTGGAAAAAACCCAGTGTCATCCCAAAAACCCTCAGGGGCATTACCACAAACACCTTGTGTGCATGGTCATAGTGATCCATTCCAACAACCCACACCATTCATTCACCAACACATTCAATTCAAGGCATGTGACAGTTCCAGACTCACTCACTCACTCACTCACCAGGTAGGCTACGCCGATCGCATCGCTGACGAGCGCCTGCGTCTCCTTACAGTGCCTGACATACATAATGATTTTAATGTAGATTACCGAATTGAGGAGTGGAGAGCGGAGGGGGGGAAGGGAGAGGGAGCTGACCTGAGAGGTTGCTTGGAGAGGGGGCAGACGAGGAAGTCGGAGAAGGCCTTGGTTAGATCGGCGCAGTGGCGCAGGAGAAATCGACTGCCTCTCACCATCTCTCTCAGTCTCTGTGTTGTGTTTCTCCCTCACAACACGGTTCGGTTCTTCCACCAGCACAGTGTGTTTTCGTTGGGCTCGAGTTGAGTCGAACTGGAACTGGGCTGGTCGGGTCGGGTCGGGTTTGAATGTTAGGCTTTGCCCTAGAAAAGGGTAAAAGGGAGAGAGGGAAGTAGAGGTGGCAGATTCTCGGGTCAGGTCGGGTTCGGTTCGGGTCGGGTCGGGTATCGGGTTGATGGTTGCCAATATTTTTTTAGGTTCGGGTCGGGTCGGGTGGGTTTTTCGGGTTGGCATTTTTTCGGGTCGGATCGGATTTTGCACCTCTATTACCGAGTCGGGTTGTGTTTGGTTCAGTCTGACTTTTCCTGGAACACGGGTCGGGTCGAGTCCGGGTTGGGTCAGGTCGGGTTCGAGTCAGTCTCACTTTCACTAAAACTCGGGTCGGGTTCAGGTCAGTTTGACTTCCCTTAAAACTCGGGTCGGGTCGGGTTTGGGTCGAGCGGATTTTTCGGGTCGGGTCAAATTTTGTCACCTCTAGAGGGAAGGGGAGGAGAGGGGAGGGGTGATCATATTTGTTCAACTTTATTAACTTGCTCTATAATATCAAATTTTGGAGGGTAGAAAAGGAAAAGAGAAAGTAGAGAAGGTGAAGTCCTCTATTTAAATTATACTATTTTGTTACTCTCCAATTTGAAGGTAAAATTTAAACTCCCCTTTTATCTTTGTCCCTTCCATTCCCTTCCCCCTCCCCTAGGTGTACTGGAGCACACCCTTATTGTCTCAACCGGGTACAACTATGGGATTTCTATACAAGAGTGAGGCTACAAACAAAGTAGTTTGTACTAGTGATTTAAAAACGGTCCGGGTAGGTTCGGGTCGGTCCAAACCCGCACCGGTCCGCAGGTTTCCCGGCCCACGGGTTTCCCCGGTCCACGGGTTTTCTCGGTTCGGGAAACCTCAGAAAAATTTTGGGGCGAAGGAGATTGGACCTAGCTTAGGACCGTCCCTCCCGGGTTGCCCGGGTTTCCCGGTTCGGGTTGCTCGGGTTGCCCGGGTCCCGAAGTTATATGTAAAAAAAAATAAGAAAACAAAACAAAATAATATAATACACCTATTTTATATTACAAAAATCGAAAAATATACTTAAAAAACGAAAAATAATTAAAAATTAAATTATTTGTTTTAATAAGATATACATATATTATATTATACTATTAAAAGTTTGAAAAATCGTATTTTTATATTAAAAATGAAAAAAATTAAAATAATATTATTTAAACCGAAAAAATAACATAGAAAATCAGAAAAAAATTTCAATAATTATATTTGTTGTAAATCAAAAATTCTTCTTGAAAAATAAAATTTTAATAATATTATATTAGTTGTTAACATAGGCGGGAAAAGTTTGAACCAAGTCGGGCTACCTCGGGTTATTACCCCGGTACCCCGGGTCGGGTAGGGTCGGGTCCCGGGTTTGCTCGGGTCGGGTTTCCACGGGAATTTTTCTAGGAACATGGATACCTACCCTTGCGAGGACCGTCCCTCTCGGTCCTCTCGGGTTGCCCAGGCCAGACGTCCGGGTCGGATCGGTCGGTCCATTTTCCCCGGGTTTCTCGGATCGGGTTCGGACCTCTCGGTTTTTTTTAAAACACTAGTTTGTACTATGACTCTATATTATCATTTTTAAATTTTAATTGATTGATCTAAACCGCTCAATTTCATCTCCATATGTTATTATATTTCTAGACCAAATTTTATATATTTTAAATTTTTTTAACTATATATTTTTTATTTAAAAAATCATATTTTTGAATGGTGTATACTGTATAATGTTTACATTAAGTCGAATTCTAATTATCTAAAGAAATAGTAAAAAAAATATTAAAGATTATAAAATTTGGTCTATAATAATATTTATATATGAAAATTATATTGAAATGCTTGGATCTATTATTTGAACTTTAGAATTGATAATATGGTGTCGTAGTATGGATCATTCTGTACTATTAATAGTACTATAGCCTCACTCTTTATACAATACTATCAGAGCACATATTGCATTATGTCCAAATGAGAAATGAATAGAGATACAAAAAAAAACACTGAACCAATACCAAAGTCGATAAGAACTATGTAATTATTCATATTAAATAGGTACATATTCAAATTATCGGTTTCATATATAACTTATTTTGTAGAGTGTACTGAGATATATTATACAAATAAATTAGAATATTTTAATAAATTAGTTCGAATACTTACACATTGAACATGGGTACCATCACAATCGGTATCAGGAACATGAATTTTTTTTTTTTTTTTTTTTTTTTTTGAGATGAAGATTTCTGAACTTTGTTTGTGATTTTCATTATGATGCCCACTTGTTTCACATCATTGCTCTAAATTCTAATTAAATAATCAACTCTTTCAAGTACTTGATATAAAATAGAGTTCAACTATACATGTATAATTGAGTCTCTTTCGTACCTATTTATTTGCATCTGAATCGGATCATAATTCAGATTTGAGTGGGTTTGAATTTTGAATTTTATTGGTTGCTGTTTCACGTCTTATTCACCGAGAGCAATATGTGGCCTTCTCATTTTTTGTACCTTCAATGAACCAGTTGGTTTTATAATATGAACATTAAAAATTTATAATACGCACACGCTTGGTGTACTTTTGGCGAAAAGAAGAACTCTTTGAATAATAAAAATAATATTGTGTAATTTTTTTTTTCAAAAAGGGAAGTATAAATTGAATTTCACCTGCTGAGTGTCCTTAATTTAAATTCAAAGCAAGTTTAAATCATTTCTCACATATGTGAATTCCTGTTTTCTTCAAAATAAAAGGAATAGTTATTTGTTTTTTTTTTATTTTTTTTAGAAACAAGAGGTTCCTGTATGCGTGTGGCTTGCACGAGCTCAAGTGCCCAACCCACTGCTGCTTTATCCACTAAAAAAAACCAACACGTAGCTTCCTTTTTTCTTAAAAAAAGGGAAATAATCATCCAAATTATAAAGCAAAGGATGTCAAATTTTCAATCATTCAATGTTAAAGGTTGAGAGTGAGATTTATATACTTTTTTTCTATGCATATCGGATTATAATCATATGCTAACTTTTCAGACCGTATCGTCGTTATATATTTTATTTATATGCAAAAAAAAAGGTCTAAAATGCATTTATGGGTATAGCAAATTATATTTGATTTGCAGCACAGAAATTTTGTAAAAAAAAAAAAAAAAAAAACCTAAAAAAAGTTAAATGTCATTTATTATTAATTTATACATTTATAATGTTAAAACATTCTAAGGGGTAAGAAATAATATAATTAGTCAATTAGTAATTAATTTTCATGAGAGGCACGTAACACAAGATGAAAGCTATTAAAAAGATTATAACCGTTCATTATTAACAAGAGACGATGCATAAATGTTGAAAGCAGTTGCTCTGTATTGGTTGAAATGACTACATCGTAGTAGGACAAAATAATGCTAGTACCCATTTGTAACCCCTACAAGAATTCTATAAAGAGTAATACCTAGCGTCGGGGCGGAGCTAGACTCCGATTTAGGGGTCATCCAACTTTTTTAATGGAATATAGTTTTGTAACTATTAAAGAAGTTAGGTATATTTTTATAAAATTTTTAAGGAATATTTGTGTAAATATTTTTTTAAGATATGGCCAATTTTGCAAATATTTTTAGAAATTAAGCATATTTTTATAATTTTTTATCAAAGAGGGTTATTTTTGTAAATTTTTAAGGGTCATTTTTGGAAAAAAAAAATTTAGGGTGGGCCAGCTCTATGCTGCCTCCACCCCTGCCTAATGTCCATAAGTTACAAAATCATATCTATTTATTACAAAATTAGATATATTTGTTACATTCTGAGTGTCTATAGATGTATGGATGTATTCTCAATGGACGCAGGATGTTTCTCTCCTATAAAGGCCTTCACGCTCAACCCTAGGAGAGGCGTTGACCCATCATCCTGTGATTGACAATAACAGCCAACAGGGTTAGTTAATTAAGATTTAATAGTGAATTAAAAAAAAAAAGACAAAAAAAAAAATTGTTGAATGTAAATTACAAAATTACAAAATTCGATTCCTTGGACAGAGAGACTTGCTCTTGGGCTGGGCATGGCATATGGGCTGTGAAATGGAGTGCACTGTGCACAGCTGAATCTGATAAGCGCAAATGATTATTCCTGGACTCCTTAGGCTTTGCTCCAGAGAGAGATAGAGGGGGTGAGGGTAGGGGAGGGTAAGGGAAAAAAGAAAATAATTGAACCCTTCACTTTACTCCTGAGTTTTACTGTAGAAGGTGAATGGAGGTGAGAGGAGGTGAGAAGAGGGTAGCCTCTTTACTATTTTTGTTCAAAATCCTTCACCTCCAAATTTGGGGATCAAAATTTTAACCTCCAATTTACTACCCTCCTCTACCATCCCTTCCCTTCCCCTTCCCCTCTAAACTCGAGAGCACAGCCTTAGGGTGTGCTCCAGAAGCGGGGAGAGGAGGGGAGGGGAAGGGAGGGAGAGCTGATCAAGTTTGGAGATACTTGAACCTGTTCAAAATCATATTACTTACTCCATAATTACAATTACTAGAGAGGAGATGAGGGTAACAAGACTCAAATTATATTTATGGAGTAAGTAACATGACCTTAGGTAGGTAACTCCAAACTTGATCATCCCTCCCCTCCCCTCCTCTCCCCTCTTCTGAAGCACACCCTTAATTTCACACCTTAGACTTCTTCTTTTTCTTTTTTCTTTTTTTTTTTCTTTTTTTTTCTTTTTTATTTCTTTTATTTCTTTTTTTTTTCTTTTGTTTTTTTTTGGACTCACAAAGCCCGTAGGCACACACCTTAAGACTTCGAACGATCCTATCACAAAGCCTACTGTTTTACTGATGTTAAACTCAACCAGTCAACCAGACCGTGTACAAGTTCTTTTTCTCAATTAATAGGACTCATAGGAGAATGGTATATCATTCAATTTTTTTCTATCTTATACAATAAGTTCTTGTTTTTTTCTATTTTATACAATAAGTTTTTGTTTTTCATAGGATTACATCAAAACTCAAAACTTTTTTTGGTATCTTAAATTTTTAGTCAAAAGGGGAGAGAGAAAAAAAGAAGAACTACAAAACATGTACTACCTCTATCCCATTTTAGATGGATTTTTTGTAGTTCAAATGAACTACAAAAAATCCATCTATTTTGGGACAGAGGTAGTATATACATTGTTCATTGTACATTGATTATACGCCAGCCATCTCCTAATAAAACTTCAGTAGTCGTTGCTAATCAAGAACATAAGCAAAACCAAAACAAAAACAGCAAAAACTAGCATAATTCCACTATCATATACAAAAACAAAAGAACATAGACATAATCATCCATTCATCCTACTAATTACAAAAAAAAAAAAGAAAAAAAAGGACAAAATTTGGTTCAACTCTAAAATCGAACTGGTTAGTTGTTCACATAACGGCACACGCATTCGGATTCTCATCACTGAAGGCGGACGAATACTTCTCCTCGAGAGAGCTCGCTCGTACGAGCGGCGCAGCGTCGGGATCGTCAAGTACGTTCTTGACGTATCCCGGCGGGGCCTTCTTGTCATACGCCGGCGGAGCGTACGGGTGGGGCACGACTTCGTACGGCACGTATGGCCACGGTTCGATCTTCTTGCCAGTCTTGTGATGCAGCCGCTTGATCAGCTTGTCCTGCTCTATGTACCCCGTTACCGTCACCCGTTTCTGCTTCGGATCGAGCTTGAATTCGGTCACATCTGCTTAATTTATCGCAACATTTCCAGTTAAAATCGGACAAAATGTACAAAAATTACAAGTACTAGAATTTTTTTTTATATATATATAATGGAGTCATAATTTCTTAATTACTCCAATAATTTATTTTGAGTGGTTCTGTTATGGATCAGCTAAGCAACATTTCATTTTGAATTGAGCCGTTCTTATCAAACATATCTCTTTTATTATATCCGAAAAATATATCGTGACCATCCGATTATGAAAAATGACTGGCCCATAATTTTATCCAATCCACAGCAGAATTAGCCTTTATTATTTTATTAGATGTAGGTTTTACTTGCATTATTGTTACATACATACCTTTGATGTCTTCTAGTGCTTTCTTAACTTTCCTTTCACACCCTTCGCAGTCCATGGTAACCTTCAGATCTATCGTCTACCAAAAAAAAAAAAAAGCAAACAATACATCAAAACATTAATCATCAGAAATGTGCATATATATACATATAAATCAGCTCAGATTCATCAGAAACAACCGTTGAAAATTGGGAATGTTGAACAACTAAATGCTTGTGTTAGTGTATATATGTACCTTCAATTGCTTGAGTTTCTTCTTGCGAGAGTGGCGACTCATGATCTGCTCTTCCAAAACTTCCTTGACGAGAGTCTTCACACCCATGTTGCTTCTCCTAATCTCAAATCAAATGTACCTAATTCCCTCACTTAATTAACAAACTCTCAATAACTCGACATGACAATGACGATATATATATATATAAGAGGGAAGATTGTAGGTTGAAACGAACTAGCTAGAAGCTTCTAGCTAGCTGCTAGTACTGCTAGCTCTGCAGTGCCAGTAAAATACAAGCAAAGCAAAGCACTGTGTAGTGTGTACTGGTATAATAATAAGGATAAATATAACTTGCCACTAACAATACCTCCAAACACCTCAATACACTTAGAAAAAATTTACAATAACATTCCTCTTTTCAAAAAATTTGACAGAAACATCCTTTACTTGGAAAAAATTTACAAGAACATCTCTCTTTTCAGAAAATTTTACAAAAATATCTCTCTTTTCAGAAAAATAACGCTGACAATCTTACAAAAATATACCTCCGCCCCACAAATTTTTTACAAAAATAACCCTCCTAACTATTCATATTATGCTGCCAGCGCACCGTTGGGTTTGGGGGCAAGTCCTACGCGTGCTATCATCGTCCTAAAGAGTGGCATTGGGGGCAAGTCCTTCCATGGAGATCAGATCGAATATATCATCAACTATGTGATGCCGACACGTGTGGCATTGATTGATAAAGAGTGTGCAGCTGGAGGGTTCAGGAGAGCTGTGTAGTGTGTATGATAACATCGCACGTGCCATTGGGGCTGCTTTTGAAAGCGCAATGTTTTTTTTTTTTTTTTTACTTGAAGCCCGTGGGCATAAAGCGCAATGTTATGTGTTATGTTTGTTCTTTTCTTCTGATTGTTGCCAATTAGAAGCTGAAGCTCTCTGAGACTTGTCGAAACTCGAAAGATATCTATGGCACTTCACAACTTTTGTAAGTTGGAACCGGTTGCAATGTTTAATTTGGGCTTGTTTTTGGTACTTTTATGGGTCTATTTTAGCAGTGTTAGTTGAGCCCATATTTCTCTCTGTGTGTGAAATTATGAATTAAAGGCCATTATGGGTTCAACGAGTCTACTCGATTTTGTTTTTTTTTTTTCATATATGAATTTGAATAGGAAAAGTGGAAAATACAGCATTTTTTTTTTGTGGTCGTTTTTCTTTGTTAAAAAAATTGTAAATTCCCTTCATATAATATATACCCAAATAACTTAATAAGACATGAGCAAGCGAACATTTTTTTTTTTTTCCTCTAAGAACGTTATTCCTCGAGTTAGTGTGATTTTTTTTATTCCTTTCCACCAAAAAACTACAAAACAATGTACCATGCTCATATTAACAAAAATTCACTAATCACATTGTAATCACTGCGTTTTTTTCTTTATTATTAATTAGAGATATTAAAGGTCGAACATGGGTGTATACTGTAGATCTACAGTGCCAAATGAATAGTTTTTTTTTTTTTTTTTTTTTTTTTACAGTTACGTGCCATGCACTGTATGGCATTGGGTTGTCGATCAATGACAGTTGTAGATTTGCACTATATTATATGGAGAACCCTTTAAATTACACTAAATATATTTTAATCGTATTGTACATGTATTTCTCTTTACCATGATATCTCAGTTGCGCGGAGCGCAACACCTTCCTAGTTTATTATCATAGTAGTCGATTTCTTTTCTCAGTTCAGGAACAGTGTACCACCGGCATATTCACAAAATTTACCAGAAAAATATAGAATAAACTTTAGCAGCAAAGTTGAAACGGGAATTTGTCAATTTGGAATGAAGTACAAGCTTCTCAAAGAAGAATTACCAAGTTGGTCGGTTTTACATTTTTTTTTTTATGAAAAAAACAACAAAGAAAAATGCATTTTGTTGAGTTTGGTTTGAAAAAAGCACATTTCTTTTCCCACATGCCTATATGGTAGTGCATTTTACATCTGTTGCTTTCTGAAAGCACAAGTAATTAAGAAGGCTATTTTGGTAAGGATAATATTTTTGAAACATCTAAATCCCTCTAGAAAAAGATTGACAGCAAACAGTTTATTTTTTCTTCTTTTTTGGTGTTCCCAAAAGCCCAAACAAAAACCTAGACAAACACTAAATTAAACCAACATAAAAATCACACACAATTACAATTCCGTAACCAATGAAATAAAAAAATATGTTACTCAAAACTTGAAAGAAAAGGTTAAAAAAAAAAGAACATGAAACACTTCAACCTTGTCATAAAACCATGAGCAGTCATGTTTCAATCACAACTCTTAATTTGTTTTCCTCAAACATGGAGAATCAGCATTTGCTGAAAACCTCAAAAATAGCTATTTGCATCTTGCTATTCATCCAACAGGCTCAACAGATCAGTGCAACAGCAGCTAACACGACCAGAAAAGCCCCGGCGATTTTTGTGTTCGGCGATTCGATAGTAGACCCTGGCAATAACAATGCAATCCTTACACTGGTTAAGTGTAACTTTCCTCCTTATGGTCAGAATTTTCCTCATCATGTAGCGACTGGTCGGTTCAGCAACGGGCGAATCCCTAGTGATATAATAGGTAAAAAATCGTTCCTCTTACGTACATATAAACATCGAAGTTTCGGGAAAAATTGTGAACTGGTGCAATGTGCAATGTGCAACATTTGCTTACTGACAGAGAGAATTGTATGTTTGCAGCTTCTAAATTAGGGATAAAGGACTATGTACCGGCATATCTCGGTACCAACTTGACCGATTATGATCTTCTTACTGGTGTAAGCTTTGCATCAGGAGGAGCTGGCTATGATCCACTCACCTCCAAACTTGCGGTAATTTGCATTGACTTTAACTTTTTAATAAGTTTATTTGAGTAAAACTACAGTGTTCTTAAGCTCATGGAGACCTCACGTGAGCTTAATACTAAAAACATATCAAATATCCAAATTTTGATTTATAAGGCTCAATAAGTTCTTTATATCAAAATCTTATAGCATGCAATTTTTTTTCATTTTTAGGGATTTTTAAGTATTTATTTCAAATTTTTTAATAGCAACTATACAATATTAATAAAATAATCAATGTTTTATATGCAACTTTATAAAAATTTGAAATAAATACTTATAAAATATCTAAAAATTTTGCATGACACATGATTTTGATATAAAGAATTTATTGAGCCGTATAAATCAAAATTTGGATATGATTTGATATGTTTTTAGTGTTAAGCTCACGGGAGGGCCCCGTGAGCTTAAGAGCACCATAGTTTTACTCAGTTTATTTACCAAGAAATCCAAATATGTATATATAAATTAACAGTACCAGTACTTGAATTTATGGCTAAATTAACTTTTTCTTTCTACCTGTTGTAGCAAGCTTTGACCATGGACTATCAGCTGAAGCTTTTTAAGGAGTACAAGCAAAAGATAAAGGCAATTGCCGGGGAGAAAACTGCAGAGGAAATCGTATCGAAAAGCTTGTACCTGGTAATAACCGGTACGGACGACTTGGCGAACACCTATTTCACAACACCATTCAGAAGCAACTACGATCTCTCGTCGTATATCCAACTTGTGGTGCAATTCGCTTCGAGATTTTACCAGGTAAACAGCAACAGAATTTGGTACATTTCAGAAGCCAACCTAGAAAATTTTATGTACCAAGCATCGTAATTTGGCATGTCATATGAAGCAGAATATAAACTAACTTTTACTGTTATACACTTGTTAGGATTTGTACAATGAAGGCGCCCGGAGGATAACAGTGACGAGCATTCCGCCTATAGGGTCCATACCGTCCCAGAGAACCAATGCAGGTGGTATAGAGCGAAACACCGTACCGCTCTACAATCAAGCCGCTGTAATGTGCAACTCTGAGTTGCTGAAGGAGATGCAGCGCCTCAACCAGACATTGCCCGGTGTGAGCATTATCTTCCAGGACTTGTACACACCCCTGATCGACATGATTCAACGCCCCTCTGCTTACGGTAAGTGCTACGTTTTGCCGATTATTTGGTGGGTTTTTGGAACTGATTATGTTAGGACTGAGTTTTTTTGCTTTTGTGGATGTTTTATGCCAGAGGTTTATCTTGGCTGGTACCAAAATTGTACATTTGATTAGGACTTGGTACCACTTTGTTCTCCCTCTTCTTAGCTTGCTGCTCAATAAGTATCTAAGCCTTTCAAATTTTATGCATCCATGATATAGGGTTTGAGGTGTCAAACAGAGGCTGCTGCGGTACCGGCATTTTCGAAGTGACACTGACATGCAACAGATACACTGCTGAGCCATGCAAGGACCCCTCAAAGTTTGTATTCTGGGACACATACCACCTCACTGAGAGAGCATATAATATCCTGATAGATCAACTTATAGCTACATATGGCTACAATTAGAGATGGCCAATCTTATCTTTCATTTTTTCCTCCCCACATAACTACCAATTATATTCAGCTTCTACTAAGATGTAATGTAATTTAGGACCTGTAATGAAAATTGCTACAATTTTGAAATCAGGAAAACTGATCAAGATACTTAAATTTACTAGTATTATCCACATCAAACTCTAAAAAGGGTTTTCAGCAGATTGCACCTAATATTTTGGTAACAGCCTGCTTTCTTGTTGACACAGTTTAAAACCAACAGCACCATGGTTTCTTTCTAAACAATACACTCTTTTTAAGCTGCTCTCAAGTAAAGCAAACAATGGACAATTTGTCCCCGATTCTCATATTGTATAACTCAGTCAAATGTATTGAAAACTCCTTAAAGTTTGAAAACCAAAATTAAATTTGCACGCTTAACAGTAAAGCTGACCATCTATAAAGTACAAGTTAATGATAGAGCACATTTGTCGATATTTGATTGAATACTCCTTTTCCGTCAGATAGCCTATCAGTTGAATGACTTCAGTCCATATCGAGAGTATCGTAAAAAGAATCATAGCTGCAAACGTAAAGAACTTGGGTGCTATTCGCAGAAAGGGGAAACAAAAAAAGAAAAAAAAAATCAAAATTATCAAAACAAACTAAAACCGAAGAATTGACCAAGCACGATGGCCAACCCCATAAAAATGGCCAGAAGTGATGCACCCCATGTCAACTTCTCAGTCACTCTGGGCACTCTTTCCTGGAGTGCCTGGCTACAGGAACATATAAAGACAGTATAACCTGCCATGGAGACGACTGTGCCAAATAAAAACATGAGCAAGAATGAGGCACCAGCTAGTCGGGAAGGCAGCGCTAATGCAGGTAACACCATCATGAGAGCATCAGCTTGGAGCCCGTGAATGATGCCGGTAGCAAAAGTCGCAATACCTACCTTCTTTTTTTCAGGATTTACTGGCGCTGCAGAACTCGAGTTGTCTTGATTGCTTAATTCTATGCAAGGAATAGCAGCAGCACCGGCAGAGGCCTCTTTAATTCCTAAAGCACCTATTACAAGAAGTGTAAGACCAACTATCACAGTGCCCCATGTGTCAATGACCTCAAGATGGAGCCGTTCTTTTAGTAAAAGGAATATTAGGCCAAATATCACCTGCAGTTTTGGTAATAAGTTTTAAGGTCAAAGATAGATTGCACGAACGGCTATAGTCAATTGTGTTGGGTCATTACTACACACTGGATTTTTGGGGCACCAATTAATCCTAAAATGATTTCTTTAGTTTACTTTACATTACTTTTGTCAATTCTTTGAAAAGCTTGGAGAAAAAAACTACTAGGATACAGAAAAATTCCTCATATCCCTCAAAAACCCAAACTTAACCTGCTAATTCACTTATTACCAAAAGACGAATAATAATGAAGGAAGTTTCATGCACTCTTCATCATAATAAAGCAAGAGCATAGTTTTATTGGGAAGGGCACTAAACATTTGATACTTCTAAGTTTGTATATCAATATGAAAAGAATGTCACTTTGCAGAAATTTTAAGATGGTTTTCATTGTTGCAGGGTGTTACACGCAAAACTAACAATTGCTTTCCAATTAATTCACGATTTTATCTATCATTTCTTTCTATTCATATTTTCGAAAAAAAATTATTGCAAAATTGACCGTCAGTTTTATATTCCATTAAACTGGTCAAGTCAGGAAGTTACTAAAAACCCGGATGCAGCATCTAAAATAAGCTATAATTGGGTTTTCAGGCATTCTAACTTTGGAAGGGTCGCTGGACCACACAACCTAATCAAACTTTGATGTACACTCAAACAAGGCATCCTAATAATTATGTAATAAGTAACATGTCTCATTAAATTACCTGGCCAGCGTCATGACCAAATCCCCAGAGTGCCCCGACAAGTGCGCTCTCAGTCCGGGTCCGACCAATTGAAAGCGGCGCCAGAGCAACAAGATGGTCAGGCCCAGAAAGAGTGTGCAAGCAGCCAGCAAAGAACCCTGCTCCGGCACTACTAAGTATCTCTGACCCAAGCAGCCTTTTGCCGCCATGGACTGCTGTTGAGAAGTTGATAGCATGGCTGGGTGATGCAGCGAAGCTTAGGACAAGGGATAGAGCCACAATTGAGGATATCTGTAATAAAGGAACAAATTCGTATTAGCAATTACTTCAATTAGCAATTCTATGTTGAAAAACATGTACAGTCCACCTCTACTTTGTAGGCCACCCATCCATCCCTCTCACAGTTCTGACATACCACGTGCACCCATGTGGTTACTAGTTACTACAGTGGCATAAATGTTCACTGGAAACCGTAGTGTATATGTTCACTGGAAAACGATATCTATTGATCGGAAAGACATAAATGTTTACTGAAAAATGATACATGTTCATTGAAAATATGGTGGACCGGTGGATTAATAAAAAAAAGGTGCACGCTAGCTCTTACTCTTCTATGTTTCTCGTTTGATATAGTAACAACTAACAAGTGATCATATATCAATATATCCTAGAAATTCACATGAAAAAGGTCAAAAAAAACCCTCCAATTTAAGCTTCCATTGACCATTTCACAACCATTCCAAACTAAATTCCACAGGAATCCCTCACATTCTTCCTATTACTAATTTGTTCATGACAAATATACACACAATTTAGAATCATTGATATTCAATACCAAGAACAAGATTACAAGAAGAAGTCTGACCGACCTTGAGCAAGGATTGACTCGACGCGGCATCTTTCATGAGTCCCTGGAAGTAACCAGTAGATCCGTGCCCCTTCTCCGGATCCTCCAAACCCCCTTCCTCAACCAGATCTGAGAAACCCCGCGAATTACATGGCGTACCAGCAGCACCGGCAGCGGCAGCGGCAGCGGCAGCCGAAGAAAGGCCCGACCTTTGGGGCTTGGGAAAGGGCGGGCACCGCAGGTGAATTGGTCCGGCGTGGCGGGAGGAGAGGAGAGCGGGGTAAGGGAGGCGGGGCTTGGAGCTGCAGATTATCCTCTCCATTGGGGAAGAGAGGAGCCGGAATTGAAATGAAAGGAAGGAAAACGTGGAGAGTCAATTGAATAGATAGAAGAGAGAACTAAGAAATGGGAGCTGATAATGGATAAAAAAAAAAAAAAAGAAAAGTCCCATTTTGGTCTCTGAACTATTGCATTTGGTTCAAATTGGTTCCTAAACTATTTTTTAGTTCAAATTGTTCCTTAAACTATTTTTTAGTTCAATTTGGTCCCTGAACTATATGATTTGATTGGTATTACTTCTCATTTTATTTCCATTTATGCTAACTGATATAGTTTAGAAATAAATTTTAGTATCAGTTTAGTATAAACAAAAGTACCTGGAAGGGATTATATGTACCAAACCTATAAATTTAAGGATCAATTTGAACCAAAAAATAGTTCAAGAACCAATTTGAATCAAATGCAACAGTTCAAGGACCAATTTGAACCAAAAAATAGTTTATAGACCAATTTAAACAAAATGCAATAATTCAGGGACCAAAATAGGACTTTCCTAAAAAAAAAAATATGATGTTGCTGCTTCTTCCTCACACCCAGATAATTTTATCGATTAGAAATGAACTTCATAATTGGTAATATTCGTTTATAATCGTCAGATTGAAAAAAAAAAAAAAAAAAACTTTTTTGGTGAGAGTATTGAAGTAAAATTCAAAAAAATAATGTCTAGATTGAATCTGACTATCTGAATGTATTAGTATTCATATTAAATGAGTCAATATTCAAGTTAATTTATTAAAGCATATTAGTATTTATATTTATAGTAAATATAGAGGAGGGATCAAATTACATAACAATATTTTGATACAAATATTATACTAAATCATGTAAATATCAATGTATGAGTAAATGAATATGTTTATAAAAGATTTTCTGTTTTTATAAATTTATATGATTTAGTGTAGCATATTGATATTTAAATTAATTTATTAAAGTGTTTAATTTATTTGTACAATATTATCTCAAATTCTTAATGCACTGTATAAATAAATGAAACTAATAATTCGAATACATACTTATTTAATACGAATATTAATATCAATTTTGGTGTCATTTTTTGTATCTCCGTAGCATTTCTCCTTAAATTACTAAAAATTAAGACCGACGCACTGAATGGGTTGGAAAGTTTCTTTCTAGTGAGAGCTCTTCCTCTCTGTGAAGCAACTGGTGTGGTTACAAGTGTAGCAGGCAACTGATTATTAATTGGCAATATTGGGGCTGTTCGGCAACCTCTCCTTAGGCCTTCTTAGACTTTCTTTAGCTTCCTTAGTCTCTTAATCCTTCCGAACGCAAACTCCTTAGCATGGATTAACAGTTTCTCCTTAAGCCTCTTTTTGACCGGGGCTTAAGCCTTGTCCGGATTCCTAAGGAAGCAATACCCATAGCTTAAAACTTAAGCCTTTTTAAACCATTTTTTTTTCCGAACGAGTGTAGCTTAGTGATGTTTAAATATTTGAGCCAACCATCTTGCCGAACAACCCCATTGGTTTTAACTCGGGATCTCCTACCGCACTGCAAATTCGGCAATGCGGTCCTAACCGTCAGATTTTCATGGAGAACCGTGAAAAGTAACGAGTCCGGATCCCGACGTAAGCTGCACCGCCGGATCTGCGCTGCCAATTTTGCAGTGCGTTAGACGATCCGGACTCGTTGGTTTTAGGTGATTTTGACTTCTTATACGAAGGTGAATATTTGGTTAGCATTGAGAAATCTGGGTAAGTAGCACTAGGAGAGGAGTTGTTGGGTGGATATTTGTTGGTTCCACTCCGGAGTACCTAACCTTTTCAAAGTTCAAAAGATGGCATGAAATTTTTACTTGTTCATTCCTTTTTTCTTTTTTTTTTTTTTCTTTTTTTGGGTTTTTGACTTGTGAGGAAGTTGGAGTATATTCCGATCCCAATTTGAAGCATCTGATATAACCGGGAATATTACAAAAAATAATTGGGATTGGATTGCTCTCAATCTCTCATACAATAACTTATTAAGATATATGACATAGAGTATAGATAATCTAATACTCTTAAAATATATTAAATTAATACAATTAATAGATAAGCAATACTCTAAAATCTAAATTATATGGATAGAGAGAAAAGAAATAATATTTAAAGGAGCTTTACCACAATCTACTAGAGCAATTAGTAATGTAATCATTAGGTTAAAATAGGTGTTATATTTTTTTGTCAATTTGGTATCAAAATTAATTTATTTTTGGTATGAAAACTTAGACAATGATTCACTATTTCACTATTTTTTTACTTAAAAATGCAATGTTTGGCCAAAAAAAAAAAAAAAAATTAAATATGCAATCAGCTCTTAATTGAATGCTATTTATATGTTTATATTCATTAAGAATGTCTATTTAATTATATATATATTCAATTCAGAAAGTTATACATTGTGATAATTATTTGATCATTTAATCAAAATGTATAAGAAACTACAATTAAATATTTATAATATTATACATGAATCGGTCCCCTCCGCCCCCCTATTGATAAGCTGACCTTGTAAACAATAAGTTGACCGCATATATTAGGTATGCTCCAAAAATACCATTTAATAAATCTGAATGAGAAATATATGCTTATATACAACTAGTAAAGAAAGAGCCCACACCTTGCTTTCGGCTGAAATTGTTATTTCTTATAATAAAATTTTTAGATAATACATAATGTGCCTTAAATTGAAAAAAATTGATATGGGCCTTAAATTATAATAGATTGAGACATTAATAGTGGTGATCAATCTGAGTAAATAATTAATGGCTGAGATTTATTTCTCGGGGAACATAGAACTTTCATGTCAAAAAATCTAATATGCTTTTATTCTTACTATATTTAAAAGCATATTGGAAAAAATGACATGAAATGGCTATCTTTCCAAATAAGAAACATGAGCCGTTGATCATTTTCTTGGATAGATCAGAATCGTTGATTTACGTTAATGCCCATTAACGTTAATGTTTCAGCCCATTAAAATTTAAGGTCCATATCAATTTCCTCAATATAAGACCCATTATATATTATCTTAAAAAATTATTATAAAAAATAATAATTTCAGCCAAAAGCAATGCGTGGGCTCTTTACTAGTTAGGGGTAAGGATATACTCAACCTCTCTTTACTATACAAATTAAGTCACAGACACATTATTGTGGGCTCGTTGTGGTTGGCTTTTAGCATTATTGCCTCCTAGTCGGGGGGACATCAAGAACTCGGCGTCTATCAATTTAAACTTTAAAGAGAACGAATTCATGACTACAAAAGGTACGACGTGTCCAATATGTGAAGCACTTTAAATAAAAAATATATATATGTGTGAAGCACTTCCTACCCGCACAAATTTGATGACCGGCCACTAGGCCACTTAATTCACATCAACACGTTCCTTTCTTTCTAGCTATCATAAGATATACTTGATCTTGTGTGGATTGGTCTCAATAGATATATGGGCTGCAATGCAACGGACTAACAATCAGTCGGTAAACATCAAGCGTGTATAGAATAATTGTCCATACACCTGTAGACGTACAAATTTATGATGGTTATATCAATTTTGTAACTTTTATATTAAATTTGTAACTTACAAACTTTATGAATATCTATTGTATAGATGCTAGATAGCACCCCGATTAGTCAGGTAGTACTTCATTACTTAATTAACAGTTGATCAATACGAAGGGTCCTATAAATTAAATCCGGTGAATAATATAGACAACCATATTCACCCAATGTATTTATTTATTATAATTATACTAGAGCTGTAACCCGGGCTTCGCCCCAAAAGGTGGTATCAAATAAATAACTAAGAATTTTTTAAAATTTTAAATATCTATATTAAACAAAACTTAAGAAAAATTTGTAAATTTTTATGTAAGTAAATAATAATAATAATAATACACAATTATATATAAATAAGAACATATATAAATGTTTGACAATTTTAAGGGACAAAATTTGTTTTAGAACATATCACATTTATCTTATTTAATGAAAGAGAAAACAAAAATATAAGCTATTGGATCAAAGTAGATGAAGAGTTTCAAACAAAATCAATGGTTAATAATAGTGATGATGTGGCATAGTTGATGTACTTGGAAATCTACCCCTCCCTTTTTATAGAGTATAGATTATAGTGTGGCACACAAAAATGGACCATTTTGAGATTGAGACAAATGCTTAATTACAGAATGTAACAACAATAACAATCATATATGTTTTGGTGCAGTAGAGTTGTAGAAAAGATTTCATGCATTTTGGCCGTCACAATAGTTCCATACCCTGCAGCCACACGCACTGCACGTGCAGCCAGGCGCCCTCCACGCGTGGCCACAGGCTGTTGCTTATTAACTAACTCGTAGTCTTATATCAACTATCGATAGAAGTACTTAGACTATTATACTAACGTTAGCATTTCGGACCGAAATGCTAACGCCTCAAAATTTATGTTATCCTTTTCGAAATTACGATTTATGGTGCTCAATAAATTCTTTATATGAAAATATTGGGGAATACAAAAATTTTTCATTTTTAGAGTTTTCTAAGTATTTGTTTTGCATTTTTTAAAATAGCATGTACAAACATCAATATTTTATTAATATTTATGAGCTCTTTTCTAAAATTTAAAATAAATACTTAGAAAAATCTAAAAATGAAAAAATTTTGTACACCCTAATATTTTTATATAAAGGATTTATTGAGCACCATAAATCATGATTTCGGACACGATTACATAAATTTTGAGGCGTTAACCTTTCGAACTGAAATGCTAACGTTAGTATAATAGTCTAACCCTAAGTACTTACAAGGGAGTAAAGTGACAACTGACAACCTCATAAGAGCTTCCACGAATACACGAAGCATCAAATCTCAATCCACCATGCATGCATGCCGATTATGTGTTTATAATTTTATACAATTATCTAGAGTCCGGCTGCGGTTGCTTCCGTAAGCATTTCAGGCCGAAACACTTATGATCCAAATTTAAAAATCTGTCGTTCAAAATTTTAATCTAAATAGTTCATAATAATCTTGATATAATTAAGTTGGATGATGCCAATTTTTACTATTTTAGGAACTTTATTACTATTTTTAATGATTTTTTGAAATATGACTCTTAAAATAATTCAAAAATTAATCAATTTTGCATGCCAATATTTTAAAAAAATCATTAAAAATAGCTAAAATTTTCATAAAATGGAAAATATTGAGATTCTACAAGTTAATTATGTCAAGATTATTATGAGCTATTTGGATCAAAATTTTGGACGACAGATTTTCGAATTTGGACCGTAAGCGCTTTGGTCCGAAATGCTTACAAAAGCACCGTAGCCGGACTCCAATTATCTATACTATTATAAAAAGCAGGTAAAAACTGAATTTCTCCATTTGGTCACGGTTTTCATCAAATGGAGAAAAATTTCTCCTCTCAGTACTCGAATAGCCACTGCTTTGAATTACACACTCTCACGGATTGAACCGATAAAGTTTCAGCTTATGCTTACGTGAAAGACGTCTATGCACATACAAACGAGCATTAATTTATTCTTCAGATATCTATACTATATTATAAAGCATGTAAGTATTGGACGTCTCCATTTTTTTTTCTCCTTCTTTTTTTTCTTTAATTCTCATTCTACCCCTTAATCAACGGTACAGATCAAAATACATTGATTTCAAAGGTGTTGATGTTTTCCAATTAAATAGCTTTCTCTCCATTTTGGTTTTTACAAAAATGGAAAGATATCAATCTTAGTATGGAAGACATCAATTAATTAGAATTTACATTAATGAGGGATTAATGTTTTATATTCTAACATTTAATGAGTTAATTTAGTGCAAAGATTAAATTTAAATGGTAAATAATTAGCCAAAAATCAAAAGCACGTTATATGTATTGCCCGGTATAAGATCAGAATTTAAAACGCCCGCACAACGGGCGGGTTTGTTGCTAGTTATATAAAGGGACTTAAAATGTCATATATATATATATATATATATATATATATGAGCAAATATACCGTGAGCTTAACCTCTAAAAACCTATCAAATCACTTCCAAATTTCGATTTATATGGCTCAATAAATTCTTTATATCAAAAACCTTATGAGATACAAAAATTTTCCATTTTTAAAAATTTTTAAGTATTTGTTTGAGATTTTTTAAAAGTGATACATAAAACTTGATTATTTTATTAATGTTGTATAGTCATTTTTAAAAAATCTCAAACAAATACTTAAAAATTTTTAAAAATGGAAAATTTTTGTATCTTGTAAGGTTTTGATATAAAGAATTTATTAAGCCATATAAATTGAAATTTGGAGGTGATTTGATAGGTTTTTGGAGGTTAAGCTCACGGTATATTTGCTCCTATATATATATATATATATATATAGTAAAACTACAGTGCTCCTAAGAGCACGGAGGCCTCCTGTGCTCCTAACTAAAAAATCATACTAAACCATCTCGAAATTTCGATTTATGGGTCTCATTAAATTCTTTATATCAAAATAACATAGGATACAAAAATTTTCCTTTTTTTAAGATTTTTAAGTATTTGTTTTGTATTTTTAAAAGATGACACAGTTTTATACATTAATTTATTATTATTTTGAGGTCATTCTAAAAAATTCCAAAACATATACTTAAGAAACTCAAAAAATGGAAAATTTTTGTATCTTAAGAGATTTTGATATAAAGAATTTAATGAAAATGATAAATCAAAATTTTCATGATGGCTTAGTATGATTTTTAAGATAGGAGCACGGGAAGCCTCCGTACTCCTAGGAGCACGCTAGATTTACTCTCTCTCTCTCTCTCTCTCTCTATATATATATATATAATTTAGGAAATGTTATATTTCTTACAGTCTTTTGGGGAGAACGTACTTGTCGCTAGAGCTTAATTAATTTGCACACTGTCAACGTACCTTATGAACAGATAATTAACTTGGTTGTAAGTATTGTACGTATAAGCTACATTGGTTAAGTGTTGGTCTTGACTCTTGAGTATTTTTCTTTTGAGAAACATCTTGCGTCTATCGAAAAACCTTCCATACATCCATAAATATATACATAATATAACATAGAGTCAGGCTACAATAATATGCATATCACGGTTTTACCGTGCTATGCGGTCCGTATCACCATTTCCGGTGTCCAAATAGTCGATCCAAACCGCTTAATGTGATCTCTATATCAAAATATGTTAGGAAACCAAATTTTATGATTTTTAAAATTTTTTTTGCTATTTTTAATGATGGGGAGAAAATCGTTTTTTTGTATGAATCAGAATCCTTGGATCTAGCTATTTTCTCCCCCATCATTAAAAATAGCAAAAAAATTCTAAAAATCATAAAATTTGGTTTCCTAACATATTTTGATATAGAAATCATATTGAGCGGTTTGAATCGACTATTTGGATATCAGAAATAGAGATACTAACCATAGCACGATAAAACCGTGATATACATATTATTGTAGCCGGACTCATATAACATATACATTCTAAAATATCACCTATCTATACAGCGTGTACAGACGCTATACTCTATTCTTTTTTGTTCAAAACGTTATAACCAAAAGCCCAGTACAAAAGCCCATAAAGTGATTAAAAGCATTCCAGTTATTACCGTTCTCACTTCCATTCAAGACCGGGCAAGTTTTATTTTGTCTCCTCTTTTTCCGTCTACCTCTCGCCTTATTTCAAAACCAATGATTCAGAAGCTTCAATTAGGGATATACAACGCGCGGGTCGATGATATTTTATTCAAATTTGAATCCAATCCGACTATACCAGGTTAGAAAAAATATTTCTTTGACCCACCCGTGACCCAACCCAACCTGTTGATTTTTTTTATATACGGATTTTTACGGGTTATACGGGTTGAACGGGTCAACCGGGTTATAGACTTGTAGCTTTGATAAAACAATCTATTATAATATTTGTACTTTTTTTTATTTAAGATCCAACAAAAGTAAACATAAATAAAATAAAATAAATATTTACCATTTGATGTCCAAAACTAACAAGTTAATAGAAGTAGCAATAGAAATTTGACTGCAAAGTTTATTCAAAATTAATAAATAATTTAGCATAAACAAGTATGTCAAAGTAATTTTATAAACAACTCATGAATAATTAATTCAAAATATGAAACAATTAATTAGAGAAAGGAAACCAAATAACAAAAATAAAAAATAAAAATAAAAAGACATATTTGGCTGTGTGGTGCAAACCTGAGGGGTCTCTTACACCATCAACATTTTTTATTACCAAAAAAGAAGCATGCTCTGACAGCTAGGAAAGAAATAACTGGCCGTATAATGTCGTGAAAAATAATGTATAAAGATGGTTATGGCCTTATGGGTATTGGGTAGACTTGAGTCCGGGTCCGGGTACAAACGGGTTACTAAGAGTAAACCCGTGACCCAACCCAGAGCACCGGGTTTATCAAAATTAAAACCCATACCCAACCCAGTAGAGCCTCAATCCGGTAACAAATGGGTTGGGTTGGGTGGGTCAAACGGGTTTGACGGGTTGACAGGTTTTTTTGTACACCCTAGCTTCAATTGATTGGATTATGGTTTACTAGTAGACTTCCACGAAGCGAATGAAGGTAAGATTTTCGAGAGAGTTGTGAATTGGATGCTACCCGTGTTAAAACCGGCTTATAAATCCAATTAACATAGTGATTTTTCATTTTTGTGTTATACGCGCGGTTGTCTTTTGCCTCTGACATCCCATGCCAGATCTCTAGCTCCGCCCCTACTAAGGATTACAGGTGTTAGTTCTAGAGGTTTCGCGGTATCTTGATTTTCTTACTTAAGAAAAATTCAAATTTTTTTTTAATTTTGCGTCTCATTTTATTGCAATATGTACACACAAGACGTTTGATGAAATGATTCAATCAAGTTATTTTATTTTATGTGTTTATCAAGTTCTCAGTAGTTTAAAACTTCATTTTTTTCTCGCACAAAAAATCTCTCAGCTGGTACCAGAGGCAGAGCTTTAGTTTTAATTACTTTTAAAATCATACGCTGATATCCTATGCTAGATATACTTTTTTTTCCACACTCTAATGCAGTATCATTTAGTATTGTACGTATATAATTGTAATTATATTTAGAATATTAGGTTTTGTTATGACATTTTACAACTATGTTCTATATTCTATGTACCGTGCATTGCATGGGAATATTCTAAAGAGGATGCATTGACAATGCTTATTGACAATTTTGACAACGGACTCTTAAAAGTTTGAAATAAAAAGTTATTAAAAATTCTCAAAAAAGAAAAAAAAATAGAAATGTTGTTAACTAATATATTGGTCATATTTTTTATTATATTTAATTTAAGTGATGTTTAATAGCTCTTCAAAGACTAATTTAACAACCGTTAAAAGTATATAAAACTTTTATAAGTCATCAAAAATGCTCAAATTTATTGAAATTTGAAACTCTATAAATGCATTAGTTGAAGAATAAATCCATTTTTTTTCATTTATTTTTTATGATTTTTTTAGAATTATTTAAAAGTCTAAAGGCCAAGCATTATCAATTATAATTATTGTCAATTAATGCATATATATGCCTCCTTTATTCCAAATATCATATCCCTTCCATACATGCGTTTATTTATTTAATTTATTGCTATTTTGATATTACAACAAGCTAGCACCAAATCTAAATTACGTGTATATAAATATAACAATCTCCACGTTACTTGACTTAAAAGGCTGACTTAAAAGGTTGACCCTCACACATAATAAATTCATACTGTTGTAACTGAAACACCGGTACATGAACTAACTAACTAAGCAGAGTGGTAATGGCAGGGCTCGGAGGACGACGGTCTCGATGGTCATACCGGGTCCCAACCCGATAAACATCCCGAACTCCACTCCGCCTCCGGTTGTGGCCTTGCCTTCCTTCTCGGATCGCCTCCTCATCTCATCCATGATGAAAAAGGCGGTCGCGCTGAGCATGTTGCCGTACTCCGCCAGGACGTGTCTGCTCACGACGAGTTTCCCTTCGCGTAGCTTTAACGCACGCTCTATCCCGTCGAGGATCTTCGGCGACCCGGGGTGCACGATCCAGAACAAGGAGTTCAGGTCTGTGATTTTATGTGGTGCCAAGGCGTTCGAGACGCTCCCGCCAATCCCGTCCGCGATGTGCATTGGCACGTCGGGGGATAGGAGCGCGCTGAGGCCGGTTTCCGTGACACGGCCGTGAAGAGCCTCGGCTGTGTTAGGAAGCGTCGCCTGCATCGCCGAGGCTATCTCGAAGAGAGGCCTCTCGGTAGACAAGTCGGGATCGGAACCGACAATGACAGCCGCGGCGCCGTCACTGAACAGGGCCTGAGCAACTAGGTTATCGACAGTCGGTCCATCCGGGCCGTGGAATATGCTCAGCGTGCACTCCGAGCAGACCGCGAGGACGCGGGCGTCGGGGTTGTTCTCCGCGATATCTTTCGCTAGACGCAGCGCAGTGCCGCCTGCGTAACAGCCGTTGTGGAACAGCATGACCCGATTAACCGTCGGGCTGAGCCCTAACAGATTTACGACCCGGTAGTCCGGACCAGGCATCTCGACGCAGCCGGTCCCGGTGTGGAAGATCAGATGCGTGATCTTCGACCGCGTCTGGCCCCACTCCTGCAGCGCCTTCTCCGCCGCCTCCTTCGCGAGATCGGGAACCGCCGCCGCGAGCAAGGCGTTGCGGGAATTCAGGGAATTTTCACTGAGACTGGCAATGTTGGGGTGATCCTTGATCATCTCTTCTGTCAAGTGAAAGCGGCGTTTGCTAATCTTCAAGCTGTCACCTACATATATATGAATCCAAAAAAAAAAAAAAAGACAATTAATGTTACATTAATTCAAAGACAAATTATTTACTCAAAAAATTCAAAGACAAATTCATACTTAATTAGAAATGTTGATGGATAATAAATAAATTATAAAGATCAGAGATATATTGATTTAGTAAATTACTCAAAAAATCTTCAAGCTGTTAGCTACATATTATGAAGCCATGAAAAAAAACAACTAATTAATGTTACATTAATTCAAAGACGAATTAATTAGTACTTAATTAGAGATGTTAATCGAGAACAAAAAGTAAATTAATTAATAAAGATCAGAGCTTTATTTAGTAAACTAATATATAATTATAATTATATACATACTTATACGCTTGAACTTGTGCTGGAGTTCAGTCTGGTGCTCACTGTTGGTGACACGAAAATAGTACTCCAAATAATCAGACTGGTTAATGCAGTTTGGAGGAACGGCTGTTCCAACTGCAAGAACCATGGCATTGCCTTTGCCTCCGATCCCCATTCCCTATATATATATTCACCCTAGCTAATTCACAAATATAAAATGTTTATATATGGAATGCTGATATGTATATGCTCGATCGGAATTAGTATATATATATTTAATTGTTGAGGTATATAAAAGTAATGTATATAGTTGTTATGTTTTTTTTTTTTGTGTGTAAGGTTTACGAGGCGAAGATGGGTTTTTATAGGAGATTTATGTTGAATAATCTGACGATGTTTGCGTGCTTAATTCCTAGCTGAATAGTATTATAACATGTGGGAATAAATGGTCTTATTTGACTATATATATGTCAAGTGTCCATTTCTAGCGGAACAATGATATCATACCACAAACTTTGCCTCCAAAACCCTATGATGAGGTAGCTTATGGGTCAGGTAGGTCATTTTTGTAAAATTTTCAGGGTTGGAAGGTCATTTTGTAAAATTTTTAGGTCATTTTTGTAAATAGTTTTTCATATATGGTCAATTTTGTAAATGTTCTTTGGAAAAAGGTATATTTCTGTAAATTTGTCTGAAAAAGATGATATTTTTGTATATATTTGCCATGTCATCGTATGGTGCTGGGACAATGTAAGGGGTAATATATATTTTTCCTATACAAAGCTTATCCCAGCTTGGAGCGAATATTATATTATAGCGATTGATTATTTCCTACTGTTCATTAACTATTTCCTACTATTAGTAAAAAAAATGGATTAGTGATTGTTGGAAGAGTAAAAAGAAGAGTGATATTTTGAACTATTCGGATTAGTAAAATTATTGTTTGGCAATATGTTAGTGGAATAGTTGGACAATAAGTGTAACTATTCCGCGTATTCCATCTATACGGCCGAATAGCGGATTAGCCTATTCACATCACTATTTGTTTAGCTATTTTATATTTGGCACTCACAAAAAATAGAATAGCACACTATTCCGAAATAGGCTAGTCAAAATGGATTGCCAAACACACGTGATTTACTATCAACTGGTAATTCGAGCGTCTAAAATGAACATCATCACTAAATTTATAAAAAAAATATATTTTATAAGATACAAAGTTGATATTAAAATCGATATTCATATTAAGTGAGATACTATTTATTTTGTTCACATAATGTAGCATGCATGTATATATTATATGAGGTCTTGAATATTAAATGAGTTAATATGAATATTAACTTATACAACAGTCGAGATCGATTTTGGTATCATTATCTACGTATCAATTTTCAAAATTAAAATTGTGTTAACAAATGAAATTGTGAAGCTTAACCAACTAAGAGGAGGATCCATCGAGAATACTTATCTTGCCACCTTGATAATAAGACTTCCGAAATGTTTTTTAAAGAAAAATCATTAAAAATTCTCAAATATAATAAAAAAATTTAACCAGTATTGTTCAACTTATACATTGATTATGTTTCCAATTATTTTAAATTTAAATTTTAAGTGATGTTTGATAGCGTTTTAAAAACTTGTTAAATTACACCCATTAAAAGTGTATAAAATTTTGATTAATTTTACAAATTTTAAAAATCTTAATAGTCAAGAATCAAGATTGTCAAAATAAGCCTAGCGAATGGATCTCTCCTCTTAAATTAATACCTATATAAGTTTCGAAATAAAAAAGTTACGGATTTTGAATTGGTACATTATGAGTTGGCGAAGGAGAGGATTCTGCTTTCATCTTTTTCTAATCAATAGCTTCGAATATTAAAAATTAAAAGTTAGTTGAGGCCATGATTAAAGATTATGAGTTTTTTTTAATTCAAAATTGAACAACAATTAATATATTTGAATTAACAGCGCTATGAGTTTTAATTATATAAAATTTTGTAAGGAATTAATTAAATAATAATACTAGATAAATGAAACCAAGCAACATCCCGTCGAGGGTTAATTTTTGGTGTGCCCATCCAAATATCTTAAATTGCCAATATTCCCATCAAACCACCATAATAGCCTATATCCCATCAAACTTCAATATAATTTCTTTTATCCCCTTTTTTTATTTAACTTGCTATTTATTTAACTAGGTTCCACACCCGCGCTTTGCGGCGGGGAGTTTTGTAATTTGTTAGAAATTTCTCTTTTTTTTTCCGCTCATTTTTGTGTGTATTGTGTCATTTATCAAGTTGCTAATCTAAAAATGAAAAAAATAGCAGCAAATTATCTATTCCAATTATCTTTTAATTTTTATAAAGAGTTCAAATCTTTAAAACTTTTATGTCTCATTTACATATATAAAAGCAGTTTTGAAATAATTTGAAGATGTTAAGATAAGTGGCTAATGCATATATTTGTTTTAATAAAAAATTTTGAATATTTGATGTTGGCTAATACTTGATGCATATATAAATAAAATCAAAATGATATAATTTTTTATGTACACGTGAAAAAGTAAATCTACTGTGAGCTGAAGCTCACATGGCCCTTTCGTGAGTATACCTCCAAAAACATATAAAATCACCTTCGAATTTTAATTTATATGGCTTTTAAGTTCTCTATATCAAAATCTTATGGGAAAATAATAGTTTTCATTTTTTTTTAATTTTTAATATTTATTTGAGATTTTTTAAAAGTGAACACACAATATTGATAAAAATGACAATGTTTATTTATCACTTATAAATTTCAAAAATATATTTTTTTTTTGTATCCCATAAGATTTTGGTATAATTTGGGCTATATAAATTAAAAATGTGAAGGTGTTTTGGTATGTTTTCAGAGGTATGCTCATGAAAAGAATCTGTGAGCTTAGTTCGCTCGCATGTTTTACTGTAAATAAATATGATACATAAAACACATTTCATCAATTAGTTTTTGTTATTTAAAATTTTATAATTTAGTTATTTGAGATTTAATTTTGTAGCCACCGATAAATCATCGAAAAGATCATTTGATCTCTCAACAAAATAACATAAGTAGGTAAATTGTACCGTGGCGAAATTCTCACAAAAACAGATAAAATGCCGAATCAAATCTGACCGTTCATCTACTTGACCCCACAAATCTGATGCCTCTCAGCTCCAAATCGCTGAGAGGCCTCCATTCTCCCCCCTCTTTAGGGGTATGTATATGAAGCATTAAATTTACTATTCTACCCCTCATTCAAAATGAAGGAAAGTAAAATCCAAATCTTTTAACTTGAACTTCAAATGGAAGTTGCGGCCTTACTAGCAGCGATGGTGCGATGCACAGCAGCACAGTTCAGGTGGAGGCGTGTCTTCAACACTGATTGCCAGCTTGGAGCTGTTTCTCAATGAACCAAGCTGATTTACCATGGGATTGCTAGTGGCACGCATACAGGGATCGTGCAATGCAAGCATGGTCTCGAAAGCAAGAGCAAAACAATTTCATCGTAAACCATGTACCAAGGGATCAGACTAACCATGCTCATATATTAGCAAATTTAGCTAGTAGGGAATAAGTAAAAATTAACTAGCATGATATACTTTCCCAATATGTAGGCCCTTGTAATTTGAATGTTTGTGAAATGAAAATGCCCACGGGTTAATTAATTACCAAAATAAATTGATACCCCATTTTCATTTTCAGCTCTTATAATCAACTCCAATTAAAAGAAGGGTAAAAAAGTAAATTCAATAGTCCATATTGGATTGATAATGTGTTAATTAAAGAAAAGGGGATAAAGGAAATTATGTTGAAGTTTGATGGGGATATAGGCTATTATAGTAGTTTGACGGAGATATTAGCAATTTAAGATATTTGGATGGGTACACCAAAAATTAAGCCTAATAAAGCAACTGCAAGTATAATATTTTTTCAGCCGGAGATATATAAACTAATTAAGACTGAGAGTTAATTTGTACCGGTTTCAACCGGTTTGAAAAGGCTTTCCAATATTCTTCACTTCATGATGAAATCTATAAAATAGAACAAATTGCATACAGATGAAAATTGAATTAGTTCATTATATATAACATTTTATTTTGACAAATTAAAGGAATTATGTTTGTTATTAACAGTAATCAGACTAAAAAAGTGTGTGAAATGATGGGACTATATATCTCCTGAAAATTTTCATGTAACTATAATTGTAACAAAATTGTGTAAAAATGCACCGCATTTATATCTGTATTTTTATCACACTTGCACCTTTATTTTGACCAAAAATTTTTAAGTTCATGTGCATTTGGGTAGTTGAATGTCTAGATTCCGGTTACTTCTTTACTTAGTCCAATTTTCAGGAAAATGGAGCTTTTGGAGCTATTTGGACAAGATTTGGAACATGGAGCAATAAGATGGAGCTGGAGCACACTCCTTGTGGACCGCAACCCTCACCTGCGGGCCGCAAGCACGACGAAACTGCTATTTCTATTCCTTGCCAGCGTTTGCAACCGCCAAGTACTATTTCAAGCACTTGTGACCCGCAAGACCGACCTTGCGGGCCGCAAGACCCATAAAAATCTGCCTATTTTCTGGCGCTCTAGCTTATTTAAGGCAGACCTGCTTTAGGTCTGGAAAGAATCAAGAATTAGAGAGAGAGCGCCATCCAGAGAAAGAGAAGAATGGTTACTAGCTTGTTCAACAATTCTTGAAGGAGATTTGAGAGAATTCTTCCTTCAAAGGCGGAGATCAAGCGAGATTCTAGTCGTTCTTTGGTTTAATCATAAACTCTTTATTTTACTTGTTTTCTTTGTCTATATCTGAGTAGTTTACTAGTTCTTAGGGTTTAAGATGATGTTTGTTTGTATAGATTGACTGTATGCTTGTTTAGACTTACGTTGTTTTCAATTTACTTAGCGTTTTCATGAAATTGTGCTTGTATCTTTGCTTGTTTGTATGGTAAATTCGCGGATTAGGCCAAATCCGGTGTGGTTAAATATATTATCTGACCAAGAACTGTTATTTACTAATTGGGTTGATAGTTTTCTGTCCTAGAGTATCCGAGAGGAGAAATTGCGGTTTAATGAAAGTTGAATCGAATCTTAGAACAAAAGTGAATTGAATATAAGTTTAGAGATATTCCTATAAATTTCTATTGAACTAAAAGTGTTAAAAGTACCAAAACATGAAAATTGAGGGACTTGTAGCATCTCTGGTTTGATTAGAAATTGATAACTTGAGTCAAAACACCGAAACCAGAACATAACTGCTGTCTGTCAGTTACTTGCGGACCGCAAGTACCCCTTGCAACCCGCAAGCATCTGCAGACGGTTGTAAAATAGAGGTGCAGCGTTACTTGCGACGCAAAAGACATCTTGCGGCCTGCAAGCATCGGTTATCCTCTGACCATTACCCCTTACGACCCGCAAGAGACATCCTGCGGGCCGCAAGCAGTTAATCTAGACAGCAAACTTATGCTGAAAACCCTGGGAACGCCTGTTTAACATCTGTTTTAGGTCTTTACTTACTGTTATTTATTGTTTAGCATCTTTTACTGTTTAGGACATCAATCTTTGATAAACCCCCCAACTTTTATACCAAAATATCAAAAATACTTCTTTTAGGACTTAGAATTGCATTTAGGGTTTAGTTTAGATTTAATTTCCGTCCCTGTGGATTCAACCCCGACTATACTGCATAAGATCGTACGGTTGCGATCGACTGCATATTTAGGGTATTAAAAGTCTATACCATTTCTAGTGACCATGTAAATACTAAATAATCCAATATATAATTAACAAACATTTTAACAATAATGTGTAACAAATTGTAACAACACTAATTTTCATTATGCACTTGACAATATTAATTTCTCTAATAATTTTTTTTTTTTTTGCCAAATTTCTCTAATAAATAAAAATGAATAGGCCAAATAGTAAAGATAGTTTGACATAATGCTGGTCGGTTTGAACATTCCAAGCACTCATTCATCATAAAGTCAAATAACTATCTTAATCAAACACAGTTAATTAAATTGATATTAGCTTTATCCTCTCATCTATGTATGTGAAATAATCATTATTGATTCATTGTTTGTAGGAATAAAATCAGAGTATTACATAATATATATACTCGCCTGAGTTGCTGTCAAGAAAATTTATATACTTTATTATGCAAATTAATTTGGTTTACATGTAACTCATATCTAGCTTGCATAATAATTTGTACATACTTTTTTAATTTGGTGTCATTTTAATACAGGATAAACTTTATATTACGTATATACAATTTAAGCAGATACATATAGGCGTGCAGAAAGGGGAGAAAAGATATAATTAACCTAATCAATATGATAGTACCAACTATATATCAAGTATGAAGTATCAATGACGAAAATGACCCAATAAAATTTTTCTATATACGACGAAAACCCCGACTTATAATTTTTCATATAGAACAGTGAGAAAAAAGTTACGGACACATTCAGAAATATAAGAGAGTTCACGTCCCTTCAAAAATTAAAGGGACAACCATGTATTCAACAAAGAAAAAATTTTAAATGCCACATGTTTTGCCCCCCGAGTGCCCTCTTTGGTGGTGAAGGGCTCACTTTGTACGTAGAACCCACATGTCAGCCAAAACGGAGGATATCCAGGGACAAAGCGGGTCATTGTATTAGCGTCCACAAATAGAAGGGAGGTTACGTGTTAAAAACTGAAATGGAAAAAATGGAAAAATAGAAAATGACTTATACAGTTGGAATAGTAAATGATATTTATTTTTGACTGTTAATGATAACCCGGCCTTGAGTTGAGTTTGATGCAAAAATGAAAAAGTAACAGCTCGTTTAAATTGAACGGTCGATCGATCCACTGTTGAAAACCAGTGTTTTGTACTTTTTATTATTAGACTACAGTACGTATCAATTACGTAAATATAGTAATTAAACAATGTATATATATATGGAGTTTGTCAAAATTAAACTTTGAATGAGTACTGTGGTGTTGAAAAAATAATTTTCAGTTCAAACTCGAGTGAAATTAATCATATATTTTCATACTGTAATGTGTTTTGATGCCCTTGTTTTTTTTTTTTTTTTTCCTTGTCAAGCTAGCCCTGGAAATAACGATATACTACTTTGTCACCTTCGTCGATATGTACTGCTTGATTAATTTACATATACTGTTATTCTGGACCTGACTATTAAAATGGCTGACTTTTAAAATGGAACGACTGAACGAGTCTTTTTTTTTTTCGAAAAGTTAGTAGCAGCTACCAAGGGAACGACTGATCAACGAGTCGATGATGCAAATTAATGGCTGACGATTGAAGTGTTAAAATTATGCACGTACAAGATCCTCTCAGTTACCGTAAAAATTACGATTGCCCAAATTATATAGCTATTAAATTGTCCACTCATTCTAAAATCTGACCGTTCTACTTTTCTTTTTTACCGCATTCTAGATCCTAAATATATGGCTGAGATTTCCGACCAATTACCATAAAATTCGCAGTAACTCAGAGGATACACACGTATATTGTCATTTAGACAGGGATATCCGTGTATTCAGTATTGCATTATGTTTCTAGTTGCTTAATAGTTTTTGTTTTTTTTTTTCTTTTTTTTTTTGGAAAAAAGTGGTACCTACCACCGCTATTTTATAAATAGAAATAGTTGCTTAATAGTTAATACATACTAAAGAATAATAAATGAATACGTTACCAGATTATTTTGGTCAGGTACGTACGTCGGGATTGAAACTTGACCTTATAAGTCATCCCCTATTTGGCAATGTAGTAAAATTGATTTAAGGTGCTTTAAGTCACCAAACATAAGTGATTTAAGGTGTAGTAAGTTAACGCAGCTATATAGGTGTAGTAAACTAAATCACCAACATTTCACATCTTTCACATATTATACTCACTTTACTTCATCTATTTATTTCACTACAACCAAACATCACTGCTTTAAGGTGATTTAGTATTTTACTCCACTTTAACTTACTACGCTCACCAAACGGATGGCATGGGTACAAGTTAAACAATTTCAAGCAGGTAAGATCAAGAAATATAAGAAAATTATCATGGCCTGTCCTAAAATCTTAGGCTGATATGTGGGCCATGCTGCAACAATAAGCATTTGTTTGGTAGCTAAGAGGAAATATGGAGAAGCCCAGCACATTTTTTTTTTTTTGGGTTGATTTGTTTAAAAACTTAATATGTGTGACAATTAAGCAAGTAATTGAGGATACTATTAGCTCAGTTAATCATCTTTATTAGGTAAACACAAGTAGTGGTTAACATTTAAAGGCGAATAAATTAACCAATATGCACACCCTCTATATATATTTACGAATAAAACCGCCTATAAAATTTTTAAAAAAAAATGAGATTACTTAATTTAAATATGCAATCAACAGACAATTAGACCTCAAATATATTAAAATTAAAGATCATCAAATCAACTAAAAAATCAAAAGGTACTAAACTGATATATTGATAGAGGGAGTCTTATACACAAAAACCCTTCAAAGCTTAATACTTATATAACCTAATTTTGATACTACCAATATAATCTCTAACTCCAAATACACCTTTACTCTCATACCAAAAGACCATCTAAAACACTAGACAAAAACTAGGAGATAGAGCATATACATAGCGCTACGTCTAACACCGACCACATTATTTTTAAATTTCACATAAGCTTATTTTGTGCGACGGCCTGACACAGCTCGTCTTCGCAGAACAAGATCCGGTGCGATGCAACTGACTTGAAGACAGGTCGGGGCAGGCCAGGGGGTATGACCATCTTAGGTGGAGTCTCCTGGAACAGCACTGCTGCAATCTGCTTAATGTCGATGAGCGGACGTGATGGGCGTGGCCCCAAGCGTGGCGCCTTTGGAGTTTGTGGGCTCGGTGCCAGAATAGCTTTTCCATCTCTTTTGCTGAAAATCAGTTATTATCAACAAAAAAGGTCAAGCATTTTCCAATAGATGGTAATATTTTCCCTTGTACAAAAGAATGCATAGTGCCAGTACCAGTACCAGATCAATTTAAAGGCGAACACGGCAACACCTAGTGTCAGAAAATTGCATGGGATCATTTCTGGTTCTGTATCTAACATCATTATTATATTATACCCTATGAAAGAGGCCTACAGGAATATCATGTTAGAAATTACACATGATCATTTCTGGTATTTTACATCATTATTATACCACATTGAAAGAGGTCTATAGGATGAAATTCATTCAATACAATAAAACTCAGGACACTTAATTGTCAAGCTTTGCCAAACACTGTAACAACAGTGTAAGTGTTCAGGTCTCAAGATGTCTAAAACCAGTCAGGCATATTGAAATATAGAACTAAATCCCAGTGCATACAATCCAACATGAGAATTACCAATTACCAACAAAAACCCAATTGTAAAATCTGAATTATAACTTCATTTGTAGCCCCATTTTAGACATATTTTATTCTGCAAACAGGAGATGAGATCATAAGAAAAAAAAATTACAGGATTACCTTGCAAAAGGCCAGTGTTCAGTGGGAAGAGGTGTCTTGGTGTTGAGCAATTCTTGCCTGCTGCGATCCGGGGTTGTATAGTTAAAATGGATCTGTCTTGCCAAAATC
This sequence comes from Cyperus esculentus, assembly GCA_030179965.1. NCBI lineage: Eukaryota > Viridiplantae > Streptophyta > Magnoliopsida > Poales > Cyperaceae > Cyperus > Cyperus esculentus. The sequence goes on along the minus strand of JASGLE010000014.1, from coordinate 1,525,164 downwards.
ACCTACATCCAATTCAAAACAGCGTAAGCACAATCTGTGCGTCTTTCTGAAATCTACAATGAATACTTGTATACGGCCCTAAATTTTATTCTGACGATGCCAGGACAAATATTTTTCATATGTTTGCAAATAACGCCCAACTCTTAGACCAATATGATGGCAAAATTACAGGGTCCATTAAAATGACAACTTTGACCCTACTGATAATCCATTATTATGTTGGGCAAATAAAACCCCAATAAATGATGGTTCAAGTGTTGGGTGCAAAATCCACAACTGACTATCATTGGATATGTAATGCAAATAACCAAATATAATCCACATACTAGATGCATATGCTATAAGGTATAATAAAACTACAAATGCATACTAGTACATTTCAGATAGCTATCAGAAATTAAATCATGGGCACACAAAATTCACATTCAAAAATTAAATGAGGTAGCAAGTTCCTGATACTTACAGCTGTGCGAATCCTCATAGAAACATGAAAGACAGGCCGTAACTGATCATGGTGCAAATGGCACATTATTTTCACCTGAAACATAAGTCAGAAAGAATTATTTTTACAGTTTATCAATATGAACTATTTACTGGGTATCAGTCATACACCGAGTAATATAAAAAAACTTAAAACCCTTTTTCTTTGTAATTGTTCTGGTTAAATTTAACATTTATCTCAATAATAATACTAAAAACTGACAATAATAGATGTCTATTCTTGCTAACGCATACCAGCAAATCCAACGGGAGAGATTCGAGCCGAGAATCGCTGTCAAAGTCACGATCTTGCGGCGTCTTGGGGGTTTTGGGCAGTTTCGCCAGCCGAACCTCATCGTCTATCCTGGGGGACAGAACCGGAGACAAGATCGGCGAAACAATCACAGCACTATCCGTCGGTGTGCTGTTTTCCTTCTCGGTATCCAATAAGATACGCTTCTTCCCTATCACTTGGCACGACTTGGCGGTGCTCCGGCTGTTCCGGATCTGCGCCAGCGCACCCGGCTTCAGGTACTTGTTCTTTGAGATCTTGGAGTTCTTCTTCGGCTTGAGAGGTTTGAGAGGCATCTTGTATTTCCCCCAATTAAAATCAATCTCTTAAATTTATTCAATCGGCTTCGGTATATCTGCCAAGAAATCAAATTTTAGCATTTGTTTGTTACGCAGACCTAACAAATTCAACAAATTCTTGAACATCTTAATCCCTTTCGTTCCAATAAATTCGACACCGGCGCAGCACAGTAACAATTCGATTACAACAAAGGGCAACTAATTTAAACAGATCTAGGTAGTTATTATAGTACTACTTCTCAAAGACCGGATCTTTAATCCGAATAACAATCCCTACTTCCCGATCGCCGATCCGATCCAATTCCGTTTCTCAGAGTCGAAGAATCCAGAAATCACTTACAGTTATTACAGACAATCCAGCTCCAGATCAACGAATCAATCAAAAACTGAAAAAAGCGAGAATCTTTGGGAAATACCTGGAAAAAGAGGAGCTAGTGAGGCACTTCCCTTCCCTTCCCGCCTCCCGCTTCCCGCCTACGAGCGAAAGCAATCGCCAATTTTCCCGCCGCGGATGGATTTATTTCCTTCCTGCCATAAAGGGAGAAAGAGAGAGAGAAGGGTTTTATTTTGGCGCGAGTTCGGTTTTCGTCTCCCTCCCTCCGGAATTCATTTCCCGCCCAAATTTTCGCCCTGGGGGGAGGGAACGTGGGAGTGTTCATCCCCTGCTGTACTGCATTGTGCAGTTCACAACGACAGCCGTTAGATCGTCTTGAGATTCGTTCCAGCGCGGATCTTGAGATGATCGGATGGCTGAAGTTGTGAACTGCACGATGCAGTAAGTTAGGGGATGAGCACTCGAAATGTGGGACCCAGTGTCAGACAGTCAGACGGAGCATATGCTTTGCCCTTGTCGCTTGTTGATTAATTAGTTGGTTAATTAGTGATTAGTGGGATGAGAACGAGGTTTTACTCGCTTAAATGATTGATTATTGTTATTTGACTAAAATAATAATGTAGTGAGGGTGAATACATTGAATAGTGTGGTGGGATCAGATGGTGGAGTCTTTGGTTGGTCACGGCGCGTGAAATAAATTTGTGCCTTGTTGGGTTTTATTTTCGTGATTTGTGAGGTTTGAAGTTGGTATTTTGAATTATTTTTTAAGGAATACATAATAAACGTTAGAATTGATTTTCTACAAATATATTGTAACGGATAATAATCTAGATGAAATAATTATTTTAAAAAAACAAAAATAACGCATTTTTTTAAGAAAGAAAAAAAAATGAAACAATATTTTTTTCAGTATGACTACCTCTATCATTAACAATTCATTCATGTCACGTTAAAATATTTTTTTTAACATTATTCTTCTCGAATATCGATATCACATGAATACTTTTTTAAGAAGAAAATTATAAAATCTTGTAATAATGTTATGAGTTTGAACTCAATATAATGTTACGAGTTCATCCTTCTCTTTAATACATGACATCTCATAACATTAAAGTTTCAACTCAATCCAAAAAGTAACAGAACAGTTAACTTCTAATTGTACACCCAGCAATGCAGATAAATCTATATCATAAATCAAACAAAACCATTTGTCAGCACCATAATCCAACATAAATAATTTGGTCTGTAACATTCTTCCTAATAGCAAGTATATATTTATATATGAGGAGGGATCCATTGACAGTGGTGATTTTGACAAAATTGACAATGCTATATTTCAAAAATTTATAAAAATTCATAAAAAATCTTAAAAATAAAAAAGAGTTTATGGAAGTATTACTTAACTTATAGATTGATTATATTTCCGATTATATTCAATTTGGACGATATTTCATAGCTCTTTAAAATCTGTTATATTACAACCATTAAAAAATATACAAAATTTTGATAACACATCAAACGATGTTCAAATTGATTGAAATTTGAAACACTATCAAACTATAAGTTAACTAATGCATCTATAAAAATTTTTCCATTTTTAAGATTTGTTATGAATTTTTACAATTTTTTAAAAATAAATATTGTCAAAATTGTTAATACAAGCATTGTCAATGGATCTCTCCTCTTTATATATCTTTATATTTATATATTAGACCATAGCATTGGTCTTGCTCCATACGCAGACAACAAACAAAACCAACCAACCAAACCAGACCCACTAATCTATACGGTACAGTTCGGGCCCTAATATTACGGGTCCGAGGCTCGAGACACACACGAGTGGGACTGTGAGAGTAGGCAGCATCCGAGGCCGGAATTCGCGCTGCCCATGTAGAGAATCGGAACTAGCCGTGCGGCTTTGGATTTGGGAACACACTACACAGTAAAACTCTAAAACAAACAAACATGGAAAAGTGTTAGAGATCGATGATGATAATATCGACGGATCATCGACTTGGTAACAGTAAACTGTAAAAGAGTTGATTAGTCGATGAGGAAAATATGTTTGGTCGGTCTGATGTCTATATCAGTGCTAGAAAAGCTTTTTTTTTTTTTTTTTTTTTTTTTACAAAAGTTACAGGACAAGGAGTATTAGAAAAGCTAATCTTGTTATGTGAATAATTTACCGTTACATATTTGTTGTAAATGCAAGTTACTATGGTTCATCGACTTGGTAACTTGGAAGAAATTTTTATTTATTTATTTTTTTTTTACAATTACACACATTCAAATATCACGGATTAATTATAAAACAAAACTTAATGCAATTTTAATATCTTTCAATATTCTATCAAGAGCGTCAATATATATGACATATTTTAGCTCAAATTAGTTCAATACAAGATAAAAACTTGCATGAAAATTATATCACGTTTCACATATATGCCATAGATATATAGTACAAATTCTCGCAAGAAATTAGATGTTAACGAAAGATGTTGCGTTTGTTTATAAATGAAAAATTCACCAAATTAAAAACTTCAAATAACTAAGATGTACTGTTAATTTCTAAAAAAAGAAAATTTTGAATCGGAGTCAGAAGTAACATGGATGTAATTATTTATTTATTTTAGAACCTAAAAATCTGATGTAAAATATGATGTGATTCTGCAACTACAACAGAACAGTAACAGGTTTTTTTTATATAAAAAATAAAAAATAAGTTCATTGGATTCTCATCCTCAACAGTAAGCGCTAAGCAGTATATTTACTAACAATATTGTTAGTAAATTTAGTGCTCACGTGAGATGCGACCAACCCCAGGTGGTAGGACGGCAGGCACGTGTTTGCCCGGGCTCTCCGTAGTTCCACACTAGGAGCTGTTCGGCAACCAGTATGGTTTAAAATTTTAAGTCACTCTAAGTAGCTCCTGTTCGGAATCATAGTTTAAATTTAAGGAGGCAAAAAATGTTAAGCCATAAGTTTTGTTTCCTTAAAATCCCGGGCAAGCCTTAAGCCCCGGTCAAAAGGAAGCTTAAGGAGATACTTTTAATCCGTACTAAGGAACTTATGTTCAGAATAATTAAGGCACTAAGAAAGTTAAAGGAAGACTAAGGCTTAAGTCGGAGTTGCCGAACAGCCCATAGAGTAGAGGATGATCAATCAGAGTACGAACTATGAAGTGTCAGACAGACAATTACCAAGGCCCAAGCGGATTTGCATCTTCTGCCTTAAGGCAATTTGCCATGGTCAAAATCTCAGCCGTTCAAAAAAATAAACGCTCCAGATTGCTCCAGATTCGCATCTTTTAACTTGTACATATCCAACTTGGATTCGTTCCCTGTTTTGCATTGCGGGGTCTCTTTGTTTGTACTGAGGCTTGCCGTGGGGTGGACCCTTCTTAATGGTGCCAGTGAGCTCGAGCAGGCGGTCAGCGAGGGTGGACTTGTCGTGGTCGACATGCGCAATTATGGAGAAGTTACGGACCTTATCGGGCGGGCACTCGCTGAGATCGAGGCCGCCGTGATGCACACCGAAGGAGCAACAGAAGGGCTGCCGCTGCTGGCACTTGGGCAGCGCAGGGAAGGGGGTAAGAGAGGAATGGAAAGGATTCGAGAGGCCCTGCAGCAGCCCGAGGCTGCCCAGAGGAGAGGAGACGCCATTGGGGGTTATGAGTTTCAGCGAGAGCTGAGAGGAGTGGCAAAGGAAGGAGGAAGGCAGGCGGGCGGGCGCGCCGAGTAGCGAGCAGAGCGGCCGCCTAGTTGAGAGTTGAATCGGGCAAAAATGATTGGAACAGATCTGGAACGTTCATTTTTTTGAACGGTTGAGATTTTTACCATGGCAAATTGTCTTAAGGCAGAAGATGTGAATCCGGCCCATGCGGATCGAGATCACCTGCTTCTTTTCTAAAAAGAAAAACAGACCCTGCTTTTCTTGATCTAACAATTGAGAAATACCGAAGTACTTTGAGATTAGTGCGACAACCGATACCGACCATCCGATCGGAAAAGCAAACCCTGCTTTTCTTCTCAGGAAAGCATCAGATTTTCATCCGGCCCATGCCCCCACTGTCTGTTCCCCTTTTCCTTTGTTTTTTCTTTTCTTCAATAGAACCTGGAGTCCTGGATGGAGGGAGGGAAGCGTCAAGCGCCTCCGCTGCCGGACACGGAACCGGAAGAGATGCAGCTTAATATGGTTGGACCACATCCAAAGTTCCAAACAATATTAACAAGAGTATAATCCTTACTATCCAGTCTATCCTTATTATATAAAAGTATATTAGAAAAGATGACATGAAAGGGCTATCTTCCCCAAATAACAAACCTGAGCCGTTAATCATTTTCTTCAATAGATCAGAACCGTTGATTTACGTTAATGCCCGTTGACGTTAATGTCTCAGCCCATTAAAATTTAAGGCCCATATCAATTTCCTCAATATAAGACCCATTACATATTATCTTACAAATTTATTATAAAAAATAACAATTTCAGTTCAAAGCAATGCGTGGGTTCTTTACTAGTGTAATGAAAAAGATCCTGCCTACAGTCACCCATGATATATCTGCATGACTGCATAGAATTAGGTTGATTAGAACTTTGTATTTGATTTGATATCCTTATCCTCACTTCTAATAACAGGAGATTAGATGTTTTTACATGAGAGTTTTATACTTCTATCTTCTCTAAAAAAGAAACCTCAGCCGTTGATTTGTTTACTTGGATTGATCACCACTGTTGACATACATTAATGTCCCTTAATGTTCCGGTCCATTAAAATTTAAGGCCCATATTAGTTTCCTTACAATAAATGAGCTCTCAGCCCATTATTATAAGATATAATAATTTCAGCCCAAAGCAAGACGTTAGCTCTCTACTAGTACTAAAATTAATTATTCTCTATATCCGGAGTCCGGCTACAGTGCTTCCATAAGCATTTCGGACCGAAACGCTACGGTCTGATTTTGAAAATCCGTCATCCGAAATTTTGTTCTAAATAGCTCATAATAATTTTGGCATAGTTAACTTATATGGTACCAATTTTTACCATTTTAGGAATTTTATTACTATTTTTAATGAAATTTTGAAATTGACATACAAAATTGATTTATTTTTAATTATTTTAAGAGTCATCTTTCAAAAAATCATTAAAAATAGTAATAAAATTTTTAAAATGGTAAAAATTGGTACCATACAAGTTAACTATGTCAAGATTATTATGAGCTATTTAGATCAAAATTTCGGACAACAGATTTTCGATTTAGACTGTAAGTGTTTCGGTCCGAAATGCTTATGGGAGCACCGTAACCGGACTCCTATATTCGAAATCATAAATTGAAATCAATATCACGCGTGACTGGGCTTACTTGACTGCCATAAACATAAATACATCTCCCCCTGCAATTGCTTGAGTCCGGATCTGTTGCCGCACTGCCAGATCTGCGCTGCAGATCTGACGGTGCGGTAGACCTTAGAATCCAGACTCAGTGTTTTTCATAGATCCCGAGGTCTACCGCACTGTCGGATCTACGCTGCAGATCTGGTAGTGTGGCAGCAAATCCCGAGTTCAATTGCTTAGGGCCTCCCTTTATATGCGAGCACATAATCAATCATCCACTATACAAAATGACAATTGTCGGCAATTAAAAGGAAACATGGGCTTCATCCTTCATTGGAGAGGCCCCTTTTTAGACAGTAAATAGATTAAGCCCAGGAAGTATATAAACACAACAATAAAAAAGCTCAGGCGGATTTTCTCTTTGATCTTCTCTTTTTCTGTACGGTTTCAATGTGTTGCCCCCCAAAACGAACCAAAGCAACGAATAAAGAAAAACGGACAAAAATTAAAGCCGGAAGAATTGTTTCCAACGAAAAGAAAAAAAAAGTTGGCGCCTTTTCTTTTTTTCTTGCATAAAATGATAAATCATTAAATCCCTTCTCAACTCTCAGTACATGTTTTTATTTCCTCTACCAAGTAATCAACATCCAATTCTCATTCTGTGATTTATCAGAGAATTATTAACAAAGGAAGAGAGAGTAATAATGGAGGCCAAGAGTAACTCAGTGGTGGATAATTTCAAGGGGTTGGTCAGATCAAGCGAAGGTTTCCTGAAATCCACTATCAGCAAGAGCTTGAACAACAATGGCCAAAAAAATCATAATCACACCCCAGTAATTCTCTTTTTAAAATGTATTCTTTGCCTTTAATTATGCATATTTTGCTATCCTTTTTTTTTTTTGTGGGTACCACCAAATCTATATGAAAATCGAATAAATTACTTGATTATGAATTTTCATCATTTGTATGTTCTTTATCTGAAGAAAATGCAAATTTTTTGCTTGTATACAGAAAATAATCGAGCTTGACCGTGACATGTTTGTTGAAATTCCCTGTACCATTGTTTCAGCAATATGGAATAGATTAATTGTTCATAATTCCATCTGTTGCCAAAATTTTCAGGTGGACATATTGAAAAGGTTGCAAAGGGAGGCATTTTCAGAACTAATGAAAATGAGAGACAAGCAAGAAAAGCTCGAGAAAATGCTGCTGTACCAGAAGTTCGGTGCAGGGGGATCCCCATTCCAGCATGCCAGAACATATGTCAAGGCTGCATTTAATGTGATTGGCTCTCTGCTGATCTTTGAGGATGATTTTCTGGAGTCAGCTGATCGGCTGGAGAGATCCGGCACCAGAACTGGCGTCAGCTCGAGGCTTACGTTTGAGACGGTGATCAGGGACAGGGATTCTCTCGTTGCAGAGTTTGGTACGGGTGGGGTTGGGTCTCTTGGTTTGCATAAGTTGGTGTATCGTGCGAGCATAAACGACTTGCTGTCTTTGGTCGTGGTGCCGATTGGGGCTCAATGCAGCAATTTCAGGATGAATTCTAGTTCCAGTCATGTAATTCCTCGCCTCAGTACTGTTTATCTGATTTATTAATCTGTGAATTATTTCAAATTTCCTTGAGCTCTTCATCCTCCTGATAACCATTAATAATTTTGAATTCAGGGGCACAATGACGATCTACGTGCAACTGGGTCCCCAATATTTCACCAAGTTCACGACTTGGCTGCCGGTGTAACACTAAGAGGGTTGAATTTCGGGGCCTCTCTCGCCCAATTGGTGTCGGGTCCATCGATGGCAAACATCTATTCCGATATGAACAATTGCCATTTCACTACATTCGGTCAAATTATGTGGAAACCCTTACAAGATTTGAAGGTTTCCCTCTCAACTCTATTGCAGATGCGCAGACCGTCAGCTAACTTAGCCAGAATCAGTAGCCTTACCGTACCACTGATCCATCTAAAAGGGTCTAGAGAATCTGAGGTGCATATACAGGCTACCAGTACCGGTAGCCCGCAGTCCGTTGCCTTGATGGTAGACGTCGAGTACCTCGACAGCACCAAACTAGAATGTTGGGTCGAGGTCGATGAGCCGCTACATGAAAATGTGATAAAGTTCGGGGTTTCGTATGCTGATTTGCCGGAGAATGAGCTCGGCTGGGGGCTGAGGGTCGATGGCCAGGGCAAGGGCAGTTTGTCAAGAGTAGAAAGGTTTCAAATGGAGGGGTTTTTGAATCTTGATTTGGGTGAAAATGGCCATGCAAAACTGCAACCTGGGATTGTTTTTACCAGGGAAGGGGGAAGCCGGGTAGCTGCCCTTGTAGTAAGATCATCCTGGGCTATGTGAATTTGTTGGGTTTTACATTTTTGTCAAAAAAAGATAGGATATGTTATACACAGAGAATCATCTTGTGTCCAGTGAAAAGCTGTCCATACGTCCATAGACATAGAAATAATATAACAGATATTAGATATACTCCAAAATGTAACAGAATGCACCCCGAAATGTAACCTATGGACGCTATAGATAGTTTTTCTATAAACACTATGTATTACTCTTATACAAAAGATTGAGCCAATGCCTACATTAATTGTTGTGCTTTCGTTTTATATTTTAGGATTACTCAATTTTTAATGTTCTTTTTTGACTCACTGATTACTTCTGTATTGTTATTATAGTTTTATTATTTGATAATCCTGATATTTGAGATTTTCTGCATACTAACCAGACAAAACCAGGTTAATGGTTCGAAACTCGGATGTGAGTCTTCTATAGATATTTAAATTTGAGTGGCTTGACCCTTATCTTTATCTAAAAAAAAAAAAAAAAAACCGGGTCAATGGAATGGAACCGTTTATGATAAACAACCGGTACCGGTAAACCGCTTAAATTGGGTGAGGAACAGAACATTGAGCATTGAAGATTGAAGATTAATACTCAAAATAAAAAAATAAAAAATAAAAAAAAATTGAAGATTGAAGATTGAAGATTGAAGAAAGAGGCAAATAGGAAACATCCATGTGACTTTGGCACGCGCACTTCGACTTGCATAGTTGCATGCGGTGTCCCCTTCGATTCTGCCTGCCTTTGACTGACACCTTAGCCTTATCATGTTGTTGCAAACTTGCAATCCGACTCTTCTTCTCCATTTGTATTGACAATTTAAACATTAGGATTTAGGAAAGCTTTATACAACATCTGTCATTAACTCATACAGTCATATAATACAGCTAGCTGCGTGCCTGCGTCTAAAAAAGGCAACGCTCTCCGTGTGGAAGGTTGCAGGTTCGAAACTCGGATGAGGAGTCTTATATAAACATTTAAATTTGAGTGACTTAACTATCATCTTTATTAAAAAAAAAAAAAATACTAGCTGCGTCTAACAACCTGTCTGCCCCCAAGTACCGGTACTACTAAACTTGATAAATGATAATAAATATCAGACTTAAGGCTACCTGAACAGTGAACCCTCCTAGTCCTAAAATATAATACCAAAGATCACGATTGCTGTTTTACTATAATATAATCGTAATCACAATTTAAGGTATTATGTACCTAAGGGCCTATCACCTAAAGCATCGCACAAACCCTGATATTATAATGAAAAAGGAGAACAATTAATTACGGGGAATTGAGTATTGTCTTGGAATAAAGTAAATAGTAATAAAAATTATAAATTTTACATAATATATAATTGTCGGAAAAAAAAATCTTTTTTACCATTTTGACTTATTATTTTTATATTTACGAGAACCAAGGGCATACATTATTAATTAATATTATCCAAGTTCTTTGCACGCTTGCTAGAGGCTCGATGTCATAAAAAATTGCAGGAATTTCACGGTACCTTGTATCATACAAATTGGGAAGTCAATGGATTGCGTTAAATTGAATTAACATTTTTTTTTTTGGGAGTTAACTTCATCAGTGCTGAATTGCTGATTGCATGTTACACTTTTTGTTATTTACTTATCAACGATGTAGATAATAGGAGGGGTTTTTGGAGATTGAGTTGTACGAATCTCAAAGCAAATCTAAAGATTGGAGTACTAGCGCAGCGTAGAGGATATGAATTCAAGATAAAGTCAAAGTGGTTCTCCGTATGAAATACATACCATCCGTTTTGGCAAGCGTAGTAAGTTAAAGCGAAGTAAAACATTAAATCACCTTAAAGCGGTGGTGTTTCATACTAATGAAGTAAATAGATGAAGTAAAGTGGGTAGAATATATAAAAGAGAGTAGAACTATTATGAAAACGTTTGCATTTCGCTCCGAAATACAAAAATTTTCCATTTTTAGAGCTTTTTAAGTATTTATTTCAGATTTTTAAAAAACCATGTACAAACAAACATTATTTTATTAATATTTTAGGGTCATTTTTAAAAATCCGAAATAAATACTTACAAAGCTTCAAAAATGGAAAATTTTTGTGTTCCCTAGTATTTTTATATAACGAATTTAATGAGAACTATAAATCGAAATTTCGGACGTGGCAAAGTATAATTTGAACCGTTAGCATTTCGGATTGAAATGCAAACGTTTTCACAATAGTCTAACTCTATAAAAGATGTGAAAAGTTTATGATTTAGTTTGCTATACCTATATAGATGCGTTAATTTACTTCACCTGAAATCATTTTCGTTTGATAACTTAAAGCACTTTAAATTACCTTACTACATTCTTACTGCACTACTGAAGGAAATAATATATATTTATCGGACATATATGCATGTCATTTCGTTTCGTGCAATCAACTGATTATTGCTCCTTTTGATCTGTCTAATCAACTTATTGCCAACTTTGGATTATCATCATCAATCATTCTCTCTCTTTTTAATTTTTTATCTAAAAGAGAGAAAAAAATTATTACTCCAATTTTGTCGACACGTTTAAATCTTAATTTATAATACAAGGATGATCAAATATATTCACTAAGTGTACAGTGATTGCATACCTCTCATAAAGTTTGAGGGAAAGTTAAGGCAACGTATATATTGACTTCAGAATTGCGTTGTTTTGTTTTCGATTCGTTTAACAAAAGCAAATATAGTTTCGTTCTCGATAGAACGGAAATAATTATTTAACAGTAGTATTTTTCACTAAAATGGAACACGAAATGGAATGGATTGCTTGTTAATCATTTCCTTTCGTTTGGGACGAAACGAAATAAATAAAAACAGTATTGTGTTGACAGCTCTAATCATGATACGGATTAGAATCAACTTGAAAGTAATTTGATACGAAGCAAAATTTAATTTAATAATCGAAATTTGACAAAAATTTTTGCCATCTTTCAATTATTTGACGAGACATTTATAGCCTAAACTTGCTTATGAGGTTCGGTATCAATTTTGTAATCTACAAACTCTATAAATGTCCATTCTACGAACATATCACTCAACATGAATATGTACCTTAATAATTAATATCAGTGTGCATTTATGCAAACTAGCCTTTTTTTTTTTTTTTGTTGACAAAAGCAAACTAGCCTTTATAAACCTAATCTATGATCAATTAATTAATGAATTAGTTAATTAAAGCCAACATCGAGTCACGGGGACCGCGCCAGCCTGGCGTGCGTTCCAGTCCAAAACCCCCAAAACCTCTCCAGTGCCTCCTGATTACTAACGGACCAGATGTATTTACTATTTACTGACAATAAAAATCTCTAATCCAACGGATCACAACTGTTTCATCCCTCCATTCTTTCTGAACTGGAGAGGAAGACATGTCATAATTTACACCCTCCTTTTTATCTCTCCACTCATCAATCCGGATCCTCTATTACTCCTTAAAAAAGGAAGGACCCTACTGCTTCATTTAAGACCGTTAGATCAAAATAGACGGTCTAGATCGGCGTGATTTAGATTGCTACGAAACATTCTTAACAAATCTAGTCCGGTGATTCCAAATCCGACGGTCTGAAGTAGGATAGCAGGTCCTATTTTTCCATCGAGTGAATTCATATCCCCCGCTGTACAGGTACAGCATTACACAGTTCACAGTTTCAGCCGTTGGATTGTCTCGAGATTCGGGCCAGTGCGGATCTCTAGACGATCCAACGGCTGATGCTGTGAACTGCACAATGCAGTAAGACTACCAAGTCGATATTCATATCCCCTGCTGTACTGCATTTTACAGTTCATGACGTGAGTCGTTCGATTGTCTCGAGATTCGTGCAAGCTCAAATCATTTCGAATCTCGAGACGATCCAATGGCTCACGTCATGAACTACCAAGTCACTCATTCTCTCTGCGCGCTGTTTTACAATGCAATTAAAATAGTACGAGCGCTGTTTTACAATGCAATTAAAATAGTACGAGCACTGCTCGCTTTCTCTAGTTCTCTCCCTGTCAGCTCCACAAAAGAGCAAGCTGCCAAGCAGAAGCAGTGGAGTGGAGAAGGAAGGAGAGAGACCTGTAACAAAAACAGACAGAGAGAGAGGCGCCTGCCTGAGTCCAAGAGAAACCCAGAATTTAAAGCTAGCACAAGAACAAGATAGATAGATAGATAGATAGATAGGTAGGCATTATTATAATAGACAAAAAACCAACCAACTGGTTTGCATCCTCCTCTTTGCACGCATTGCCTCTTCTTCAGATGTGAAGAGGAATTAAATTAAAAAAAGGTAATTAATTTGATGTCTTATTGTTATCCAAATGTGGTGCATTGCATTGGTTTTTATCCCTTTCTTGAATTTGTTAGAGTGAAAATGTGGTAACTTTTTGTTGGTTCTTTCAGGGGGAGGGATAGAGAGGGCAATTTGAGCTGAAATTTGAGGAATTGTTGGTGATTATTTGATTAATTACATGAAGTAGAAGATTGTGGGTTCTTGGTTTTTTTTTTTTTGGGCATCTCTTAAGATCTCTTCACTGCTTGTGAAATTTGAAGCTTGACAGGTGGTGGTGGTGGTGATTATTGGTAAAAGTTGTGGTTTTGCAAAGGTTTCATTCATGTGGGGTTAATTATTTCCTTTTCCTTTTCCTAAAGGCTGATTGAGGTTGGAATTGTTGTCTGTTATTTGACAGACAAAAGGGTAATTCAAACAGGGGAAAAAAGGAAGAATTTCTTCCTTTGCCAAAGAGAATTTCAGTGAAATTTAATTATTTCATTCTCTGTCAAAGCAAAGTAGCAAACAGAACAAAAGGTGAAAATTGGGTTTTGTTTGATTGGTAGAATAATAGAATATTTTCTTGTACTATTGAATTTGAGAAAAGAGAAGAGGAAGAAAGAAGGTTAATTTTGGAGGCACATTATTACTTACTGGAAGTGATTGTTAGGTGAGGTGAACTAAAATTCTGTTAGCTCAAAAAACAGTCTTTTAGGTTCCCAAATCTGAGAGGTTCAATTTGTCGAAAAGGATGTGCACATGATTCTCTAGTTGATATCAAACAAACCACATTACCAACCTCCCCTAACTGCCTCAATATTAAAAAAAGGGTTAAATGGCGTCGTGGGACCAGCTCGGGGAGCTGGCAAACGTGGCGCAGCTGACGGGTATCGATGCAGTGCGCTTGATCGGCATGATTGTGCGGGCGGCTTCGACCGCCAGAATGCACAAACGCAACTGCCGGCAGTTTGCTCAACACCTGAGACTCATTGGAAACCTTCTAGAACAACTCAAGATTTCTGAGCTGAAGAGGTATGACACCAATTTAAAGTTTTAAACTATTATGTTCATTGTGTATGGATTTTGTAACAATACTGAGGCAAATCTTATGGCAAGTAGTTCCCTTACAAGTCTGAGATTTATGATATTGCAACAGAAGAGTTGGCACAAACTATCTTCTTGATTTTAAAGGAACAACATATCCTGTATAAAGAACTTCAGTCAATACTCAAGACTAGCAAAATCATCTAGATTGTCTTTACTTTCTGTAGATAACTCATGTAAAACATGGACCCCGTTAGAACTTTTTTTGACGTGATTTTAGCTTAATTTGGGCTTTAGCAAAAGAATTGTCCAAAATGTTGGTTTTTGCTGGAATTAATCTCAACACGAGAAGGCTTAATTTTCATTTTAAAGACTACATTATACTCTTACAGTGCGTAAAGCTTATATATTTATTTTTTATTTCTTTATAAGATATCCTGAGACAAGGGAGCCCCTGGAACAGCTTGAGGATGCGCTGAGGCGTTCCGTTGTGTTGGTAAATAGCTGTCAGGATAAGAGCTACTTGTACCTGCTTGCCATGGGATGGAATATTGTGTACCAGTTCCGGAAGGCCCAGAACGAGATTGACCGGTACCTGCGCCTTGTACCACTAATCACACTTGTCGACAATGCAAGAGTCAGGGTATTTTGTTTTATCCTTTTACATTTAAATTCTGTTGGTTGTTTTTCATTCATCTTCTTTGTGGTGTTCTGGTGACAATTTTGAAAAAGCTTTGAAAGAGGAAAGAAAATACTGATAACTGCAAGAATATTGCTGTTATATTGGCAATTTGTGCATTGCACGAAACTTTTTTTTTTCCAGATATGTTATTTTCTGTCATCATTACATTAACTGTAATTTTTCAATTTTAAAAAGCTTAATGGCGCTCCTGATTTTCAGGAAGATTTCATAAAGTATGTTTTAAGATGTGCAGCTTCTATTCACTAATTGTGAAGCGATGGTGATGTTAAATAATATTCAATAGATGTGACCACCATTATTTTTGTTTGGCAACATTTATATCCTGCATTCTGGGATTTCATAAATTTTATAGTATCTAGTATGAGTGGTCACAGATGTCTCGGGCACATTTTTGGTTGTTGTTGTTGTTAGTTAGGTAAGTGTAAGGCCCACTTGTCAAACTATAATTGTTTTATGTTCAGTGTTTGGTTAGAGGCTACTTTCAAATGTTTGTCCTTTCCTTTATTTATCCATAAATCCTCGTCCTCAAAAAAGATTCTTGTTTATAAACACTGAAGTTTCTAGCATCACTACCATTCACCATTTGAACTAAGTAGGCTTTTCTTTGTTCCAAAAAAAAAAAAAAAAAAGAAAGTAAAAAAGAAAAAACCTTGTTCCTGATATTCTCATGAAATCTGAAGCCACAACGTTTCTTCATAACATTTTTGAATGACTACAAATTATTATTTTTTTTTTCTGAAAAGTTGGATTTTATTTTAGAATCATATATTACAGAAACCAAGTCAGCATAAGAATTCTGAAAACTGAGTAGAGAATGTACAATCAAACAACAACTAAGGATCTAATGTGTGGGGTCAGCCCTTGCCAAGGGGTCAATACAATATCAGGCTGTATAAATATCGCAAGATTAAAAGGTCGCCATTGTTACATATTCTGCCTGAAATAACAAGTGATCATGTAACTAAACAGTACAAAATTATCAATATTCACCTGTTTCAGATTTTGCCAGCGCACATTTGAGTGCCAATACCCCAAAAGTAGAAATTTACTTTTAATTCCTACTTTTGTATGTTTTTCAGGAGAGGCTGGAATACATTGAGATGGATCAGTGTGAATACACATTTGACGAAGAAGATAAGAAGGTTCAAGACGCTCTCTTGAATCCTGACGAGTTCAGTCACCAGACTGCAGTTTTGACGAAGACGCTTTCTTGCTCTTACCCAAATGTACCATTGGATGAGGCTTTGAAAAAGGAAAAAGAAAAGCTGCAAATGGAGTTGCAAAGGTCACAGTCCAACATGGATGTGGGCCAGTGCGAAGTCATTCAGCACTTGCTCGGCGTTACTGATATCGTTGCAAATACACTACCAGAAAAGGGCAATGCAAAAAAGGTTGATTCAAACAATGATGAGAAGTATTCAGGTCATGAAGAATGTACAACAAAGCAGGCCAACACTTATGCTGCATCGAGGTTTGTGATATCTTGAAATAATCAAGTACCCTAGATTTTTTACACTTAATTCTCTTCGTAGTTGAAATTATGACTAGTTAGAACCTCAATTTGCAGCCGGATGAGAATTCTGACGATAAGCTCCAGTAATATTTGGGTCAGGTTAACCCTTAGCATAATCTATCTATATGGCACAATTGTCGTGTATGGCTTGTTTTGGACACACTGTCCCTATTCTATTTCTAACTAAATTTTTGGTGAAAGTACTGGGGTAATAAAAAGATGGGTTGTTATTTAAACCAAAAACTGAAAGCAAGAACTGAACTTGGTTGTATCGGGCGTAATGGAGATCCAGACCTGAATGCCTTAATCAGGTCAGATCGGGTTCAACTGTTGAGAGTATCAACTGATATTGAAAACAATAATACCGTCGTGCAGGGGTTCTTCTCCAGTTTCATCTGGCCATAATTATACCTCAAACAGAAGCCTACAAATGCACGACGAGTGGCATGCTGATTTGCTTGGCTGCTGCTCTGAGCCTTCTTTATGTATGTGAATTTTTCAGTTTAACAAACGTTGACAAATTACAAATAAATAAAACTACTGGTGCAAACAGATATTTCTGTATAATATGCACAATTTTTATTCGTTTTCTGAACACTTGTCAGGCTTTAAAACATTATTCTTTCCTTGTGGAACCTTCTCCAAAATCGCATCAGTTGCCAAGAAGAGGCCTATCAGTACGTGTTAGCATTCCTCAAATTTTTTGATTCCTTTTCAATTAATATATGATGCTGAACTGAATAAATTACTAACACTGAAATTGAAAATTCCTTTTTTAGCACCGGCCGAGGCATGTAATGATTTGATGGCGTATACGCTGATACTCTCGTGCTGCTGTTACACATGCTGTGTCAGAAGAAAGCTCCGGCAGAAGCTCAACATAACTGTATGAATTACCCTTAGCTTGTTTTGTCTCGATTAGTATTTGCTATGACCAATGGTTCATGATTCTGTCCAATGCGAACATACCCTCGAGGCAAATGCTGAAAGAAATTAGAAAAATGGTCACTTCCATTAGCCAGACACTTATCACACTACCTTATATACCGTTCAAATAAGGTCACTTGTTCCATAGGCAATCAAGAACTAAAGAGTTTTATTAGAAAATACTGGTATCTAGTTCCTGGTAATTGTCACATTTTAAAGGCCTTTGTTACCTTTTCGTCATGACTGGCGAACTGTTATATCAAATTACTCATTTATTCACGCAACCTTTCCTGGATGCTTCTGCAAATGTTGTAGTACCATAGTTTGCTTCACAAAATCTCACTCTGAACCATCTATTGATGTTCTGGTTTTATGATGTAATCATCTTATAGGGAGGGTTTTGCGACGATTTTCTGTCACACCTCATGTGTTGCTGTTGCGCCCTTGTTCAAGAATGGCGCGAGGTTGAGATTCGCGGTGCTTACGGTATTATATTATTTTACCTCATATTCAACCTATTTTCATATAATTCTGTAATTAGTTTAATTTGAGAGGGTAAACTAATTTTTTTTTTGCAGGTGTAGAGAAAACAAAAGTAAGCCCCCCTCCATCTCAGTACATGGAATCATAATAATTTCAGTCTTATTACAGATTATATTCTTTGGTGTAGTCTATTGTAAAGTCAAAAATACCTTATATAATCATGTGTTGTACTTCATCTGGGTATATTAAATAATCTTCATCATTTCTCCTTTTGTGATATTATTATATCATAATATAATTAATTAATTTATTATGGGTAATTGGGTATGGAGGTAAATAATAGTGTCAACTAGATATGTTGTTTTTCCAATTTTTAAACAATAGAATATCTCTTTTTAGTTCTTTGTTTTTTTTTTTCTATACTTTTGGATAATCTTTACTAAGTTGGTGGCTCTTTGATATTATTATTATTTTCTTTCCCTGGCTGTGCTCAAGTTGAATTTTCCGAAATTATGCGTCACCATATAGGCCTCTTTCAATTTGACTGCTGTGAGAAAATTTTGGTTCCATGATTTTCGAAGAATCGGTCTAAAATAACGACGTTTGCTTATTTGAGGTTCGAAAGCACTATATTGAGGCATGACCTTTTCTTTGTATACAATTTATGAACTTCACAAATTATCCTTACTATATATAAAAGCATATTGGAAAAAAAGACATGAAAGAGCTATATTCCCCAAATAAGAAACCTGAGCTATTGATCATTTTCTTGGATAGATCAGAACCGTTGATTTACGTTAATGTCTCAGCCTATTAAAATTTAAGGCCCATATCAATTTCCTCAATATAAGGTCCATTACATATTATCTTAAAAATTTATTATAAGAAATAACAGTTTAGCCCAAAGCAATGCGTGTGCTCTTTACTAGTAGGTACTAAACAAGTAAACTTCCTACTAAACATTATACTAAATGATGTCCTTCCCAATGATGACATTAATCACATATAAAAATCTGATGAGTAGTGTTTGTATTCTCCAATAATGCTCAGATTATTATAATTTATAAATTTTCATATTCCATTTGGAGTGAGAAATTTGACAAAATATTTGGAAAATGCTGGATATTGGAAATAAAATGTTAGATTCTGAAGACAATGAAAATGATATATGAAGAACTGATAGTTTTCTTGAACAGATTAAAATAGCCGGTTCTTATTTTACTCGAAACAGAATATAGTAAATGAGAGAAATTTTAAAATTTTAAGCAATGCTGGTTTTTTGTAAATTGTAATAAAGGAATATTTGCCCTTCAGTTTAGCGATTTCTTATTCGAAAATAGCACCCCAAAAATATACTTTACCAAAAATTTAAGATTTTGTTTCTTCTGGCATTATACTAGATACATTTCAAAGAAACTTTTTTCTATTTTTTTAGGAAATGTTTTCAATTTTTCATTTGTCTATCCTGGGTGAAAAGAGAATTTTCTATCCTGAGTGAATCAGTTCAGAACACTATAATTTTGGTACATAATTATTTGCTATTTTTTTCGGTTTATTAAAACATTCAACTAAATGAATTTAAGTCATATAACCATAATCTTTATATGAGATTTCATCAAAGATTTTTTTATTTTTTTTTAAGAATACCAACAAAGATATCTTTACTTACCAACAAAGACTTACAATTTTACAGTTTTTGGCACACAAAATATTAACATTTTCTCTTTTGAGGCAGATATGTTCTAGATAGCAAATTAATAAATGCCATATTGCTTGTTCATCAAGGCCTAATTTACTATTCTGAAAATTTTCCATTTTTGTGAAAAAATTAACCGGCCAATTAATATGTGTGCAGGACTAACCTAAGTTCCCTAGCAAAACTAAATCTTTGTACTTTATCAATAAAACCCAATAAATGCAATTTGCTTTTTACCCAATGCATTTTTACTTATTCAAAAAAAAAAAATACTTTGTCACATTAAATTGTACATCAATCCAATAAATGCAATGTTAGCTTTTTACACAAAAGGGCATTTAATTTTTTTTATGATTCAAGTCAGCATAAAAAATTAATTATGAAGTGGGAAGCCCAGGAGGCTGAAGAAGAAGAACCTTATGGACAAAAATTAAACGCAAGTCTCCATCACAATATCACATCAGTCTATCTATCTATCTAATGAGAAAACAAAACATATTTTACTAAGCAAGTAAGCATGATTTAACATATATAATTCACATATGGTTCATTGTTAAGTAATTAAACCTGAAACACCAACTCCCTGTAAGACTCTCTCACTGACAACCGGGGCCCCCACATCTTGTACCTTTCCAAACCTTCCTCCCGATCCTCTGCTACACATTCCCCTTTACACATCACTCCCCCCGTCGGATAAACTCAAGATCCGGTTGAAACCGAATCTCCGCCCAATCCAACGGTCCTTACGACCATACCCTCTTCACCACAACACCACTCACTGCAGAGGATCCATCACCCCGCCGAACCGACGCGTCTGAGCGTCTCCCTTCTTTCCTATTTTCGTCGAGTGAAATTCCATAAATGCCCATTTCATCCCCATCTACTCCGTCTTTGTGAGAAGCGAAAATTCTTTGTTCTTTCTTCTTCTTCATACCCTAACCCTAACCTAGGGTTTCAATCAATTCCCCCCAAATCAACCATGTCGGACGTCGCGGGGAAGAAGGTCACGCTGAAGAGCTCGGACGGCGAGGAGTTCGAGATCTCGGAGACGGTCGCCATGGAGTCGCAGACCATCCGCCACATGATCGAGGACGACTGCGCCGAGAGCTCCATCCCGCTCCCCAACGTCACCTCCAAGATCCTCTCCAAGGTCATCGAGTACTGCAAGAAGCATGTCGCAGCCGCCGAGGCCGCGTCCAAGGCCACCTCCGAGGAGGGCTCCGCCGCCGCCGCCTCTGCTGCTGCCAAGCCGAGCGACGAGGATCTCAAGATTTGGGATGCGGAGTTCGTCAAGGTAGATCAGGCTACGCTGTTCGATCTCATCTTGGTATGGTTTCTTCTTTCCTTAATTAACTCTTTGTTAATATTTAGTTATTTACTTTCCTGTTTTGATATTGTGTGTAAGTTATATATCACTAGGTTAGGTTTTATTTAGGGTTGATAAACTTAGATCAAGTTCAAAGTGAAAATAGTGAGCTCTAAATATAAGATTTGGGAGGTTGTTTGCTATAGGAAGGATTAAGAAAAGAAACCAGTTATTATTCTGGTTTCTGTTCTTTGCTTGATAGTTCAGATTGATACATGTTAGGGTTCTTTTAAAGGTTAGTATCAGTATGATGAGTATGATGACATTAAAAGTGTATTAAACTTAATAAATTGTAGTTTGTTTCTCTAATTTGGTCGTATTATCTGTACTGTTGATTTTGAATAACTATTTTTTTGCTGGTGTGCATATTGAGAAATTATGAGAGTTTCCTTAATATCTGTCTATGCCCTTGCTTGAAGCAGATTGCTATGTTTGCAACTGAGATTGGTTTTCTAATTTTGTATAATAGGGAAAGTATAAACATCTTGTATTTTTTAATTTTATTTACTCCAATACTCCCACCAAAAGAATTTTATTTTCGATCTGACAATTATAAATGATTATTATCCATTATGAGATTCTTCTGTAATCGATAAAATTATCTGGGTGCGAGCAAAAAAGTAACGTTCAATATTTTTTTTCATGAATAGGGTACACACTAACCCTAATTTTTATTTCATCATGTGTTGAGTTGTAGATCGTTGTTAGTTTCTATATCTATTGTAAACTTGAGTATATGAGGACTTGTTGCATGGAAGGTTTTTCTGACATTGTCTTTTGTACTTTGTAGGCGGCTAACTACCTGAACATCAAGGGGCTCTTGGATCTGACATGCCAGACCGTAGCAGACATGATCAAGGGGAAGTCGCCGGAGGAAATCCGCAAAACCTTCAACATCAAAAATGACTTCACCCCCGAGGAGGAGGAGGAGATCCGCCGTGAAAACCAATGGGCTTTTGAGTGAAGAAACTCTCTCTTCATGCCTCTTAACAAGCTTTGTTATCTACCTACCTATATATCTTTTACTTATATCTACCAGTAGCTTTCTGAACAGTTGGTTAGTGTGTTGGCCTGTGTTTTGTAAGTACCTTTGCTGTTGCTTATGGTGGTCCTGTTGGTGGCTAAATGTTTAAACTCTGATACTGAGATCATTTTGGCTGGTACTGCTTTTGAGAAATTGCAATGAAGATTACCGCTTGTTATATCTTGTACCTTCTTTGATCTTGTGGGCATGCAGGTGGACTTAGTTTGATTGTTGATTGCTTAGGATTTAACAACAGGTTTTCAGCTAATATCATTACCCAGCAGTCATAACCTGATGTTATGTGCACTTTATTTGGCTTAATAGTCGTAGGTATGAGGGTTAACTGCAAGGTTTACAAATTAAGTGCGGAATTAATTTTGTAATAATTGGCCATATCAAAGGAGAAATCAATGATACTGTAGTCTGAATTTCATATTTCGCAAAACTGGTAAGATCGCAGACAAAATCTGCGAACATCTATTAATTCTCGTCCGAGCTCATTATATTTTGTGACAGTGCAATATGATTTCATTTCACCAACCTAGTATGCCAACCGAATAGTATAGTTGGCATACCTTGAACAAATTCAGTTAGCAGGCATAGTATGCGAATCGAGCAGTTTATATATATTGAACACGATCTTGCCATTTTTGTGAAATGTGCAATTTAAGTTGTGTTGTTGTTTCTGGATTTCGCATGGGTACTGGTAACAAAAGTGCCCAAAATGATCAATGCAATGATTGGATTTACTTGTAGGAAACGGAACCTTGTCAGTGGCATGATCTGTATTCTGTAACATGGTTAGGATTATTTTAATTCTCGTCAAGCATCTGATGTTTTGTTGTCTGTGTTTGCTTTTCATCAATCAAATGCTAAGAAATACTATCCAGAAGTAGGGAAGTACGGATGAAATTCTGTGGCAAAATTAGATTAGAGGAAGGATTCTGAATTCTTGATGTACAGAGTACAGTCAATGATTGTGTTCCGGAGAAATAAAGAGGTTGAAAACGCTGCAAATATACTATTATCATATAAGTACAAATAAATCTAAATAAAGTTGGAGCTTGGAACAGTCTACGGTGAAGACTTCAGCATCGTTGATGATATAACAATAATCATGCTCTGAGAAATGGAGCTTCGGAGGTGAAGGTTCGGCTGAGAACAATTAGTGGCGGATGTTTCATCATTTTAACGATGCCTATTGCCTAGTATGGTAAATAATTATTTTTAGAACATTTACATGATAAAAAACTAGTTGCTGAAATATCTTGCACAACCTCGTGCTATAGTATATACAAAAAAAATATATCAATTCTAATTATAATTTATATTATATTAATATGTATGAAGCGTTGACAAAATGAACGGTGCAGAATATATATATATATATGTGTGTGTGTGTGTGTGTGTGTGTGATGTAAACGGTATATCCAGCAGGATCTGAGGTGAATGTGATAATATCTCTGCATTTGATGCAATTGGTATGTGTTATGCCAGCAGGCTTTAAAGTAATATATCTAATATCTTTTTACTGTTTAATTTGGCCCGTTTAGTTCTTTATGGGCTACTGCTCGTTAATTAGTTTGTGATATGAACGAATCTGAGCTAAGTGTGATAATACTTGCTTGGGCTGGACTGACTCGGGCAGTTGATAATCATAGAAGACGAAGGATGTGATCACAAGCAATTGAGATCGTCTGACCTGGGCACGGTGATCCGGGGCATGTGCCCCGTTGGATCTCTTCGGGATTCGGTTGAATCCTTCGGTATTCGGACGAACCCGAATCCTGAGGAGATCCAACGAGGTACATACCCCGGGTCACCGTGCCCTGGGTCAGAGGATAAGGATCCAATCACAAGGGAATGATACAAGCATTATCTTTGTGAATCTTTAATTACCATACCTACTGATTATCTGTAGACAAATTATACGTGTAGCACACTTAATCATCGTTGATTGCAATTTGCAAAGATGTGACAAGGCCAGGAAAGATCTCTTAACAAGTAATGTTTTCGGATTGGCTAATTCTGCTATGGATGCAGACGAAATATTGGCCGTTCATTTTTTTCATAATCGGATGGATACGATACGTCTTTTGGATACAATTGAAGATACATGTTTGATAAGAACTACTCGATTCAAAATGAAAAGTTGGTAAGCCGATCCATAGCAGAATCACTCTTTGGGATTTGGGCAAATCAACCAAATCTGAAAAAAAAAAAAAAAAAAGATTTCCTCCCTAATCCAGGCCGCCAGAGAGGGATTGTTGTTTTACAACCACAAGTGGCGTCATGGATGACCTCCACATGATTTGTTTAATCTTTGGTTCAAGAAAATATATCCAACTCGCTTCGTTTGCACAATTTAGTTTGCCAAATGCAAGCATAACTTGTATTTTTTGTTCTAATAAGCAAGAATCCCTTGTACGTTTGTAGTTTGTACGGTTAAAGTTGTAAGGCAATGCAATGCAATTGTCTTTTCTTTTGTGTAATTAAATCATCGAGTGAATGATACTCGAGGAGCATCTCCAAGAGAAGCCTCAAACTATTTCTAAAACTAATTATTGGGAATTAGGGACAAAATTCAGATTCCAACAGAAGTCTTAAACCCTTCCTAATTTTTTGGCTATCCCCAAATCAAAGCCAATATTAACTATATTTCCGCACTCCATCCACACTCCTAATCCCTCGTTCCTGCGCCTCGTTACCCTTTCTTCCTTCCGTTCCCGGATCGAGTCGCGTCATTTTCCCCTTTCTCCCAATCGAGTTGCGTCACGTAGCTCCAGCCACCGCCCATTTTAAATTTTTTGGGATCCATATTTTGAGAATCTGTTGGAGATTGAGGTGAAATTTGCTCCCAAAAAATTTAGGATGACACCCAATATAGGTATATTGGGATCTATTTTTAGGGAGTCTCTTGGAGATGCTCTAAGGGAGTTATTTGTCTAAAAAAAATAGATAACACTAAGCTGCCTCAAAGATTACTATTTGGGTTAATTAGTTGGTATTAGGTTTAGGTATATCCTACTTTTCAAAATCTTTTATTTGAAAGTGAAAATCTTTTAACCCCCCTACACCCGTCCCCCACACTTATCCCCCAAATTAAAAAGGAAACTCATTTATTTCAAACCCCTTCCGTGTCTTGTCCCCCTTCCGCATCTCCGTGAGCCACAACCTCATTCCGACAATCTCGCTCCGTATTTGTTTATCGTGGTTATTACTTTTGACGATGTCTCCTTTTCAGATACCGTATGGTCAACGATCTCGCTCCAACAATCTCGTATCCACAATCTCACTCCAACAATCTTGTTTCTACGATTCGACGATCCCTCTTCGACGATCTCGTTCCGACGATCTCGTTCTGACGATCTCTCTCCGACGATCTCGTTCCAACGATCTCTCTCCGACAATCTCGTTCTGATGATCTCGCTCCGATGATGACATCATTGCCTCTTCGTCTCTCCTTCCCTTTTCACCTTCTCTCCTATTTTCTCCCCATAGTGCCACCTGATTTTTAAACTATAAACACTTGGTTTGGAAACATAACTAAGCCTTTGGAATATAAATACCCGAACTTGAAATAAAACAATTTGATTTCAAAATATAACAGTTAATTTGATATAAGCATCTGACTTTGAAATATAAGCGTTTGGATTTGAAATATAACCGCTTTGCATTGAAATATAAACACCCGAATCTGTGATTCAACTATGTAATTTCGAAATGTAAGCACTTGACTTTGAGATAAACACATGATTTTAAAAAATAAAAACTTGGTTTTGAAATATAAGCACTTAGCTTTGAAATATATCTATCTGGCTATAAAATATAAACACCCAAATTTGAGATGTAATCTAACTTTCAAATATAAACACGTAACATTTGTAAAAAATAACTGGACGTGAAATATAAACACTTAGTTTTGAAACATAATCACCTGGGTTTGAAATATTAACATTTGAGAGATAAAAACACCTAGATGTGAAATATAAATACCTGGTTTTGAAATATAACCACCCGACTTTGAAGTTTTAACAATGGGGAGATAAAACACATGGATGTAAAATATAAATACCTAGTTTTGAAATATAACAACCTGGTTTTGAAATATAAACACTTGTAGTGACGTGCGGAGCGACAGGGGTTTGGTAGCAACGCGTTTTTGGCTTTGACCAGTCAACACGCTTTTGATAGGTGGCGCACTTTGGTTAGAGGGGATAGAATTGGGGGATTTTTGATGGGGGGTTGTTAGTTTAACCCTATTCGAAATCAGAGTACCAAGAATCAACTTTTGGTCAGTAGCAAGTCCTCAATTTAATTAATTGTTTCATTTATATGGTATCTTTTCAATATATGCTCTAGAGCAAAGCTTCCGAAATATATGTATTGCAAGAGTTTGATATATCAATAAATGAATGAATGTACGCTGGAAATTGGAATTACCCTCACAATAAAAAGTGAAAAGCACTATATATATTATTGAGATTAAAAGTCAACAAATACTTTTAAGGTGCACTCCCACCAAAGAGATTTATTTTCTGATCAGTACTTGAGGACTTTGTAAAGGAATTGGTATTTTTCCATGATGGGCTGCTTTTCTTCTTTTGCACTGCCAAACAACCAAACAAGTCATAAGTGTGCACAATAATCATAAATTACCAAAATATTTATATACAGAAAATTATTCAAGTGTAGATCCGAATAAACTAATTAAGCATACCATTTCAGATTCTTAGACCATAAGCATATTCTCTAGAAAGAGGTGTAAGCTCCCAAGCTTTCTAGCTATGTCACATCATCATTAATTTCAACCATTTATTTTGTTTCTCTCTCTTCTTTATCTTAATCAAATGGCTCAAATTAATTTTTTGTTTTTCATTAAAGAGATAATATAATTTGTCCAAAAAACAATTTAAGACTCAAAATATTTGCAACTCTTTGTATTCTTTTATATGAATTAATATGTAACTAAAAATATAGTGTATAGAAAATATGTTAAGTTCAATATTTATTTAATAAGATATATTTAGAGAAAATATATATTTGTTTTCAATATCTCTTAATTTACGTAATATTATTTTTTTGGGGCGAATCCCGAT
This sequence comes from Cyperus esculentus, assembly GCA_030179965.1. NCBI lineage: Eukaryota > Viridiplantae > Streptophyta > Magnoliopsida > Poales > Cyperaceae > Cyperus > Cyperus esculentus. The sequence continues at coordinate 1,497,953 of JASGLE010000014.1, read as the reverse complement.
TCACAGCTCTAGTATAAATTAACAATCTGTACGTACCTTGGCAAGGGGAAAGTCGATCGACTTGTGTCAATTTGAGTAATCTCTAAATTAATTAGCTTTTGTCAATTAATTAAGGGATTCAAATTAATCCTTATTATTTATTTATTTTTTTTGCCAAGCGTTAAACCTAAGCAATGTAGATTTCATGGGTCAAAATGCTATTAAAATATATAGAGGATATTATTGTGTACCACCTTATTTGTCGCCTACATAACATAATATGACGTTTTTTCTTTCTTATAAGTTGGATTTCGTACCACTAACTGGCCTTTCTTTCTTGCATGCTAATTTCTGTTAGTCCCTTTATGCTTCTCTAAGCTTCCTCTTTTATTCATTCAAGCTCACACATTAATTTAGTCATCCTCTCCATTAATTCATCTTTGTTTTTTTTACAGAACAAATAAGTATTCTTTCCATAAGTAAAACTATGGTGTTCTTAAAAGGCCTCCCGTGAGCTTAATACAAAAAAACATATCAAATCATATCGAAAAATGATTTATATGACTTAATAAATTTTTTATATCAAAATCACATGGCATGCAAATTTTTTTCCTTTTTAGAGATTTTTAAGTATTTATTTCGGATTTTTACTAGCAACTATACAATATTAATAAAATAATCAATGTTTCATATGCAACTTTAAAAAGAAAAACCAAAATAAATACTTAAAAAACACTAAAAATGGAAAAACTTTTGCATGCCACATGATTTTGATATAAAATTTTTCTTTAACCATATAAATCAAAATTTAACCATATAAATCAAAATTTGGATATAGTTTAAATCAAAATTTAACTATATAAATCAAAATTTAGATATAGTTTAATATGTTTTTAGTGTTAAACTCAACGTGAACTGAACTTAAGAATCGTAGCGTTACTCTTCATTTATAGTTTCATAGATTGAACCAACTGCAGTATACACACATGCTATGTTTACCTTAATTGTTGGGTAAGAGTGCAGTTACTTATAAGTCAAAGTTCAACGCTGCATATTTATAAGTTAAGTTATAACGGTTCTCCTTTATAATCTCAATATGCAACAATGCCTAATTGTGTGCAACTGCAAGCATAAATTCCTTTGTTGATTTCTACACCTCTACAATCTCTGTATGTATGGATCAGCCATGAGACATACCGCGGTACCGAAACCGAAAACCCGACCGTCGACACAGCCGCGCAACGCATGTCGTTGCACGCATGGCATGCTGATTGGTGTGATCACCTTTGTGGTCCTGCAACAGATACAGGCGTTGACGCGGAGTGTCGCCCTTTCGAGCCTTGAGTTGTCGTTGCCTTCATGGGGCTTTCGCTATTTTCACGGGAACAGGATACCGAACGGTTTCGTGCCGTTGAAGGACATACGTCGCGCGAAGGCCCCATTGGATGGGACCACTTGGTTCATGAGCTTGATGAATGATACGTTCGATGCTGGCGAGGCGGAGTATCTTCGTTTCCCCTCGTATCAATCCGAGGGGCGTCTGCTCTGCCTGACTGGTACCAGTACCAGGAACGGTACGTTTAATTCGTATGCGCTAGTTCGACCTGATAATCTGCCACCTGGCTCCAGGTTTCTCCCAGGCATAACCTTCGTGTCGGAGTCTCACTACGGGTACGAAAACATTTGTCACGGGTTATTTGCCATGATGCCATTCGCATCGTGGCACCACAGAAAAGGGTGCGTGAGGCCGGCGAGATGGGCGTTGTACCAAAGAGGTGAGTTAAGAAAAAACACCTCAAATTGGGTAAAAAATTTCGTCGAACTAACGTTTGGTGAGGAGATGACGATCGAGAAGTTCGAAGGGGACGGTACGAACTACACGTCGAGCTGTTTCGAGGAGGCAGTGGTGTTCCGGCACAACGAGGGGAAGATGCTGAAACACAAAAAGATCCAAGTTTACGAAATGATAAGGTGCAAGAGCAGGGAGTACTGCAAGATCCCCGAGAGAGCCGAAGATGATCACAACGCGATAAGATTGACCTTGTTGTTGCGACGAGGCAACCGGTCGTTCAAGGACGAAGCCGGCTTGGTAAGTGTGTTTCGGAAGGAGTGCGCGAAGGTGAAGGGCTGCCGGCTCAAGGTGTCCCGGCCTGACAACCTCACCTTCTGTGATCAGGTTGATTCCCCCCCTTCTTTTCTGAATTTAAGTAGTTTTTGAATTGCATACTAAATCTCAGCAAAAACCAACTAAAGGAGAGTAAAAACTAAGAATTACTTTTTAGGGCCCGTTCGGCAGATACAAATTTGTAGGTTTCTGTAGGAATTAAGAGTCTATAGAAAATAATTTCTATTCATTCACTGTTCGGCAGACTATACTATCAATTCATAATAGGAATTTATTCCTCCAAAATACTTGTTTTTAGATAAAAATATTAATTAGGTTGGACTGAATTATTTTTTTTTCTATTAATGATGGGCACTTCGTAGGATTTCACCAAATTCAATCTGAAATCCTGTTCTAAGAAATTTTTTTCTGTAGCATTAGTTGATCAACTTTGTAAAAGGTGCATATAATTGTGAAATTTCCATTATCTGCAAAATAATTCTCTGCTTGCATTTTTGGAAAAAAAAAAGAGGATCAAAGGTGACAATATTTTCTTGAACAATCCATACAGGTGAAGCTGATGAGCGAAACCGACGTTCTGGCGACGCCGCACGGCGCGCAGCTGACGAACCTGTTCTTCATGGACAAGAACAGCAGCGTCATGGAGTTCTTTCCAAGGGGGTGGAAGGAGTTAGCCGGGCCGGGGCAGTTCGTGTTCCAGTGGATCTCGGCGTACTCCGGGATGCGCCATGTCGGGACCTGGCACGACCCGGGCGGCGACAAGTGCCCCTACGATGAGAAAACACGGTGCATGACTTTCTACAAGAACCGGCAGATAGGAGTTGACGAGCGCGTCGTGTCGAACTGGACCGCCGGCGTTTTGAAGCAGGAGATGGTGAGGAAATTACACACAGTAAGAGTGAAGGGAATCAAGGAAAGACAATGCAAATGTAGTTAGTTAATTTGGAGTTTTTTTTTTTTGAAAAAAAAAAAAGAGATGCTTTTGTTTGTGCACATTAGTTTATTAGGCAAATTCTAAATAAATAATATATATAGATTGTTCATAGAATGATTTAAACGCATATATATATAACAGGAAATCAGATAGTTATAAATTCTTTTCATTCTTGTTTGAATTATGATTGATCAAACTACTGCAATTTTATTGAAAGGATACTTGTTATTTAATTTAATGAGGGGGATGAATAATTAGAAAGACTGCCGCTCATTTTTTTTTTTTTACAACTTTGGTTAATTCTGCTATAGATCGGATGAAATACAGGCCGTTCATTATTCATAAAGCGATGGTCGTGATATATATGTCTTTTAGATACAATTAGAGTGACGTGTTTATAATAACCGTTCGATTCAAAATGAAAGGTTGTGTAGCTGATCCACAGCAGAACCATTGGTATATAATCATAATGAACATATGAATCTTGTTCTGTCACTGTCACAGAGAGCAGAACTGCACTTGTTATTTTTAGTGGAGATTCAATTCAATAAAACGCACTAGAATGTTAAAATTAGTGCTGAGATTGCATGCCAGATAACACATGCTATACAATAAGCCTAACACATTACATGTTTTGCCTTTTTTTTTTTTTTAATCTCGTTTTCAAAATTTAGTAGTTCAATCAAACAAAGAACAGCCAAATTGAAAGATGAAAACTGGCAGTGGAACAATTGTACCTTCCACTTAATTTGGTACTTGATAAGCAAACTTACCAGTAAAAGCTTGACATCATGTGAGTGTAAAAAGGTGATGTGGATAGTTTATGGATCCCAACTAAGTTAAGTGGAAGTGAGGAGGAGACCAGACCACTAACAAATGGTGCAGCCTTTGAATTCCATTTTTTCTTTTTCTTTTCTTTTATTTTTTGTGTTAACAGTCAATTTGAACTTGATCAGAATTCAGAATTCTCTCTGTAACTGTAATATTAAGACACCCTATTTGGTTGTTGAATTTATTTCCTGGGTTTTTAGCTCAATTTTATGGTTTGTTGTTGTAAGATGTAATTTTGAAAACTTCAATTAATAAAATTCACTTGACAGTCTCTGTCAATTTTATTTTTTTTGAAAAAAAATTTGTGGGTAATGAAGTCATTTTAACATGTTTGCTTAAAATGATAATGTCATATATAAACTTATGGAAATACATTTTTTTTTTATGAATATATGATTTGATAATTTGCTTTTGGATTAGCAGAAGGGGTGCTTTCTGATTCTGGTAAATGCTCTGTTTGCTCAGACAGACTAACTTTGTTTTCATAGACAAATGAAGATAAGTTGAAGTTTTGGAACACTATGATAACTCTCACAGCACTAACAAAAAAGATAACATAAAAAAAAAAAATGCAGCACTTCATATAATCCTTGATAATTCATTGCATTAAAAGGTAAAAACCAAGATGAACAAAAAAAAGGTGGCATGCACCTAGCTTTATTGCAGTATAAATACTCATCAACACTTGAGCATTCTCTGAAGCAGATTAACTCAGTAATTAGCAAGGATGAGATTTACATTCACTAAAGTTCCATGCAAAAGTTTTCTCCTTTTTCTCTTCCTGTTGTTTGCTGTAGAAACAGGAGGCCAGAATGTGGATAAGAGACGGGTTTATGTAGTGTACATGGGTGCTGCTCCTCCTGATACCTCCAGGGACTTCTTAAGAGCAAGCCAACTCCGACTTCTCGGATCAGTACTCAAGAGGTTGCTAATATTTCTAGACAAATTTTACCGAAACACTGGTAAAAAAGGCTACTGAGAAGTATAACCTACAGTAACTTGGAATTTTGATGAATATTGTATACTTGTATGGTACTTAAAAGTGTCTGAAAAGGCGAACATTAGACTGAAGATTCTGAACTGGTATGTACCAGTTCAGACCCTACTGGTACTGTATGTACCACACAAAGTTGATAATCTTAATTACTTTATACATTTTGAAAACACCAGGATCTTGTTATTTCTTTTCTTTGCATGGTATCATATAACATGCGAGGAATCGCTATACCGGGTTTTACTGAATTCACGAGGCCGAAGCTGAAATCAGTTATGACAATTCTTCGTATCTAATGTTGCAGGGGAGAAAAGGCTGAGAATGTTTTAGTGAGAAACTACAAGCATGGCTTCTCTGGCTTTGCAGCTAGACTATCAGCCGATGAGGCTTCGTCATTGAGACGAAAACGAGGAGTGGTCTCGGTTTTTGTCGATCCAGTATACAAGCTCCACACGACTCGTTCCTGGGAATTCCTGCAGCAGGATTTGGCGGTCAACTCAAGACCAAAGTCTGATTCAAATGCTGCCACAACTGATACCATAATTGGTTTGCTTGATACAGGTACAGTGGTACAAACATGTTAACTTTGTGAGTTATTGCATCCCTCTTACATAATAATTAGAATCAGGACTCAAAAAGGAAAAAAAAAGTATGTTATATTACTGTTACCTGAAATTATTTTTAGAGATATATTTAAGAATTTTTAATTATAAATTACAATATATCTTTTATGTAGGGATTTGGCCAGAATCTGAGAGCTTTACCGATACCGGGTTTGGACCGGTACCAAGCAGATGGAAGGGGACCTGCATGGAAGCAAGTGATTTCAATTCATCAAACTGCAACAAGTGAGTGAAAATACCTTAAAAGATACTAACACATACCGGCTAAAATTGCGTCCCTGTGATGCCCTTGGTCTGACATTTCTGGCAACAGGAAGCTAATTGGAGCAAGGTACTATACATCCGGTGCACGACCGTTTCCCGGGTCAAATTACGACACGCCACGTGATGACGAAGGCCATGGGACTCACACTGCATCCACTGCAGCGGGGAATTCCATCACCGGAGCATCCTACTACGGCCTTGCCTCAGGTTCTAACAAACATTCCCTTTTATACCAACAATTGAATTAGTATAATCCATGAACCTTACTATTTTTCATAACCATTTCTGCATACAATATTCGCCGTAAGAAGGCATTTTGTGACCACAAATTGGTAACAGGAACTGCCAAGGGAGGATCAACAAGTTCAAGGATTGCAATGTACCGGGTATGTTCAGCAATCGGTTGCCCAGGGTCCCAGATCCTGGCGGGATTCGATGATGCGGTTGCTGATGGAGTCGACTTGCTATCGATATCTATCGGTGCATCTTCACTTAACCCGCCAGATTTCTCAGAAGACCCGATTGCCATTGGTGCTTTCCATGCTGTAGCTAAGGGGATCACTGTGGTCTGCTCAGCCGGTAATGACGGGCCAACTGCCGGCTCAGTCGTGAACACAGCTCCATGGATTCTGACTGTCGCAGCCACTACAATCGATCGATATTTTGAGTCGGATGTTTTGCTGGGTGGAAACAGAACTGCGATAAAGGTACGGTTTCAAGTTTCAACTCTATATTAAGTAGTAATCTTTGATTACTATTTTTGAGATTTTTGAGCATAAATTAGTTCTAATATATATATATTTTTTTTTTTGGAGGGAAATGCTATAAACTTCTCTACGCTCGACAAGTCGCCGAACCATCCTTTAATCGATGGCGGATCAGCAAAGTCGAATTCCTCGGACGTCACATCAGCGAGGTTATAACTAACACATACTTATTCAATACACCATTCAGTATCTATGAATCAGAAAGATATACATCCAACCTTTCGACATTTTGCTCTTTGAAGCCACTGCGAGCCCGACACGCTGGATGCGAGCAAGGCAAAGGGAAAGATAGTTGTGTGTATGCACTCGAAAAGCGACTACTCGACAAAGACCGCCAAGGTGCAAGATTTGCAGGACCTGGGTGCCATTGGAACCATCTTTGTCAATGACATGGAAACATACGTTGCCAGTACGTACGGCACATTTCCGGTCTCTGAGATCACTGCCAAAGCTGCCAGTGATGTGTTCAGTTACATAAACTCAACAAAGTAAGATTAATAATAATAACTATGAGTAAATTCTTATGTATAAATTCATGTATTATCTTTTACTGATTTTCTTTTGTTATGTTGTGACGCTGAAGGAACCCGGTAGCCACCGTACTGCCGACGGTTACAGTGACGAAGTTCAAACTAGCACCGGTTGTAGCGTACTTCTCTTCGAGGGGCCCCTCAGGACAGACAAAGAATCTCATCAAAGTAAATCCTTTATAATCTTATTTAACCTGAAAATACTAAGAAAATTTAAATTTAAAATTTATACAGACATAAATAAAACAGTTTTCAGTTTCTGACAGCTGAAGCTGCAGCAAATTGATTTGAATTATAAATTTATAATTCAAAAATTTGCAATTTACAGAAGATAAATTGAGCGATTTAAATGATAAACTCTTTGTTTTTTTTTTCTTTTCTTATGGAATTTTTCAGCCTGATATAGCTGCCCCGGGGGTGAACATACTGGCATCCTGGATTCCGACAACAACTGGCATACCGAAAGGACAGAAACCGTCGCCGTTCAACCTTGTTTCCGGCACTTCCATGGCATGCCCCCATGTGGCCGGTGTTGCTGCCACGGTAAAAGCATGGAATCCTACTTGGAGCCCGTTCGCGATTCGATCAGCCATCATGACAACAGGTTAGATTCAATAGAGGTGGCACATTGTCGAGTCAGGTCGAGTCGGGTAGGTTTTCCGTGTCTGGTCAGATTTTGCACCTCTATTCCTGGGTCATCTCGGGTTTCAGGTCGTTCAAGTCGGGTCGGGTCGGGTCGGGTCGGGTCGGGTCGGGTCGGGTTCAGGTCAGTCTAACATTCCCTGAAACACGGTTCGGGTCAGTTTGACTTTTCTTGAAACTCAGGTTGGGCTGGTTTTTCAGGTCGGGTCAGATTTTGCCACCTCTAGTACTTTCAAACTGTAGTATGTACCTCATTTTTGTTTTCCTATTAAAAATCATACGATATGATGATATTCTTTTGAATCTTCTTTCCTGTTTTCTGCAGCAACTCAATCAAACAACGAGAAAATGCCATTGATATTACCCGCGGGCGACGCAGCTACGCCCTACGACATCGGTTCAGGAGAAATGGTCCCCACATCAGCGCTGCAACCGGGCCTAGTGTACGACATGTCGACTCAGGACATGCTCCTGTTCCTCTGCAACTACGGCTACAACTCCACCACAATCAGCCTGATAACAAACAGCACAAAATCGTTCCGATGCCCGAGCAATTCTACCAAGGACCTGATTTCAGACCTCAACTACCCGTCCATTGCCGTGTCGGACATGAAACCGAACTTGGCCAGAACCGTGAGCCGTGTCGTGACAAATGTCGGTGCGCAGGAGGATACCGTGTACACCGCCACTGTCGACGCGCCGGCCGGGCTGGATGTGAAGGTGTCTCCAAGCACACTCAAGTTCAGTAAATCTAACAAGAGTTTAGGCTTCCAGGTTGTGTTTACTGTCAAAAACTCTTACAGTACTACTCAGAATGACTTGTTTGGCTCTGTTACATGGTCAGATGGGACCCACACTGTCAGAAGCCCTTTTGTAGTGAGTACTGCAAATTGAATCAATCAGGATGTAATTAAGAGTTTTAAGACAGTGATATGTATAATTAAATAGATGGTAAATTTAGTAGTTCTTGATCACTTTTCTCTTTTCTATTTATTTTCTTCTTAGATTAAAGCTTTGTTTAGGCATAGAATTAATTTATGTTTTACATTTATCATTTGCTACAAATTTTCTTGTAGCCAGCAAAAGAATAAAAAAAAAACGAAACAAACTTACAATACTCTAAAAAACAGATTTTTGTTAGTCCACAAAACTTTATTTAAGAATACATATAAATAAAAAAAATAAAAAGTACGTATTTTTCAAAAATTCTGGTCGAATTTGTTTTATAATTTAAAAAATAAATAAATAACAAATCTAATTATGAAATGTGTTGTTACTGTTGCATAATATATGTGCACAAAAAATAATATAAGTTTGATTCTATTTATACGTGCATCAAACAATCTTATGCTTGCATTTGTTTTATAATTTTCAAAAATAAGTGTAGGATCAATATTGGATGTCTCTAATAATATTTAAGTTTAGAATATATATATAATAAGTTGTATAGAAACAAACAGCGTGAAAACACTCATACAATTATTTAAATTTTAGACAAACATAATCTAAATACCATCCTTACATTGCACACATTTAAAATATCAATAATAATAGAAACAAATATTGAGTTTTTATATAAGACCTGGAGCGTTTGACCTACACATCCAACGGCTCTTAGTTCCAAATGAATGAGAGAGCTCTATTCTTCCCAACCTTCAGGGAATTCATACCTTAGAAAGAGGGTTAACCTTCCAAGCTTTTTGCTATGCCACATCATCATTGAACTCAATCATTGATTTCGTTTCTCTCTCTTCATTTATCTTAATCAAATGGCTCAATTTTTTTTTATTAAAGAGATAATATGATATACCTAAAGAACAATTTAAGACTCAAAATATTTGCAACTCTTTGTATTCTTTTATATAAATTGAGATGTAGCTAAAAATATATTATATAGAAAATATATTAAGTCCAATATTTATCTAATAAAATATATTTTTAAAAATGTATATTTACTTTTAATATTTATTAAATTATGTAATGGTAATTTTTTACTTCTTATATAATATTATTTTATAAGAATATTATTTTTTGGGGGCGAAGCTCGATTCACAGCTCTAGCGTATATAAAAAGTTGATGTCTTGACTCTTGGTCTACAATATGCAACTCAGAGTCATCGCTTAGACTTCACCAAATTAACCTGCACGTGCGTTCCATGTGCTTCCGACCAACCCAGATTTCCCTTTTTTTTATTTTCTCTTGTGGTACGATATCCCCAGGATCACTTTTAAAATCCCCAAAAGGACCCTCCAGTAGTCCAGTCCTTATCAACTTCGCTGGCAAACCAACCTCAGCCAACCAAACTCTCCGCAGCCAACCCAACCTTTCCTCCCGCGGGACACGATACCGTCCCCAATCCACTTTATATAACTCTCCTCTCTCCCTTCTCTCTCTCGCCGCCTTCCTCTCGCCTTCTCCGCTCTTATTACAGCGCGCGAGAGTTGAGAAGAGAAGCAACTTCCTCGCTTGCTTCATCTGAAAGCATAGGCCCAAAAAAGCCCAAAAAGGCCCATTTAGAAAGTGTGCAATTGGGCCGTCGAAATGCCGACTGAGGCCCGTTAAACTCTCTATACGCGCATGCGAAACACGTGACTTGTTGCTAGCTAGGTCGGTCAGTCGCCCTCGTTGCGGGGCCCCGCGGCGCGCTGTTTCCTTGAACGTCACTCCAAAGTTAGAGCCAGCCACACAAACCGCGTCTCGCATGTTATATGTAGACGACCAATTAGCGGCCCAAAATTAGAAACCCTTGTAGTCCTCCTCCGCGAGACACCGATTCATATCCACTACTGCGCAGTGTCTCGAGTTTCAACTGTTCGATCTGCTTTAAGATTCGTGCAACTCAATCTCAGAAAAGCACTCGCGAGACACCGCACCGGGGGGGCTCGGCTATAAATACGGCCCGTCCGTGAATTCGAAGAGTTTCTTTCGTATTTTTCTTCCTTTCGCTTCGCAAATCGCCCCCCTTTCTTTTTCTCTTTCTTTCTGCCCACGAAACCCTAGAGGCGGCGAATCTTCCGGATCGGAGGGTTGCGCGCGCGCGGCCGATCGATCGCCGGAATATCCTCTGTTTCCGCGCGGTTTGCGGAGGGATTCTAGCCGATTCGGGGGGTCGATTGTGTGTTGTGTTGTTCGGCGAACAATGTCGCGGTGCTTCCCCTACCCGCCTCCCTACTTTGGCGAGGCCCAGATCGAATCGATAAAGGTTCGTTTGGAACTTTTGGTGCTAAAACTAATCGATTCCTTCTATTCATCGTCGCCCTTAGGAGGGTAATCGTAATTTGAGATACGGGGAGTGCAGGATCTGTTGAAATTGTCACTGATTCAGGAAATTATTCGTCTGAGTTCATGATGTTAGGTTCGAGTGGTCTCGATAATGCACATTTTAGGGTTTCAGCTTGCATTTGATGTACTGGCAGAGTTTCTGACTTAACAAACGATAGAAACATCTCAATAAGAATGTATTTGAACAAATTAGGATGTCTATGTATCCGCATGCGATTCTAGCGTAATCTGTGGCAGTAATAAGGTAGAAATCCTAGTCATTGCAATTTTGTAACTTGGGATTCAACTGGGATTCTGATTTGGAGCAGATTCTCTCTGATGGGTCAGAAAAGAATTGAAAGAAACCATGAGAGATAATTTTGCTTCACTTGTTGACTCATAGAAATTATTGTGGGTGCTAAACAGAAAGTTGAACTCAAGTTACAAAATTGGTGGATTGTATAGGAGTTCTTTAGTGACATTTTACTTCAATTGAAAATTCTGTGTCACTTCCTAATATTTGCAAGAGAATAGCATAATTTGCTTTCTGATTTAAGTTCCTTATGTAGGCTTCAGCTTAGTCTTGAAAATGTGCTATCTTGTCAAAAAATGTCATCTGTTTTCTAACAGTCTTTCGGATTTCAAAATAGTCCTTCTCCTAGAATTTGTATGAAACAATATCTTTAGTTCTTTGTATTTTCACTCTTTTAATTAATTTATTTTCTGTTAAGGTCTTATATTATTTTGCAAAATTATGTGTTTCACTGAATTTTTGGGTTTTTCTGTCCGCGCAGAATTGTTTTAACTCAATGCTTATACGTTTGTTTTAAAATATGTGCTCTTCTTCCTACTAGTGGGATCCTTATTCTTAAATGAGTGATGTCATCATCGCAATCGTTGTAGATAGTTCCATTAGGGTTGTTTGCATTATAGAACATAAATATGCTTGACTTCTGTTGCTTTTACCTGCTACTGCCCTGTGGGTATCAAAAGGTTTTTGAAAAAAATGGGATGTGCTATATTTTATGCCATACAATTGTTACAGACTTGTCTGGATATTTGTAGACCTGAAATATAATTAACTGTGAGATCTAGAATGCTATATGCTGCATTTATCATGCAAAGTTCTTTACTTTCCTGTCGTCTGGTTCTGAATTGGAACTGACGATTAATCTGGTTGAGCTCCAGAAAGAGAAGGAAAGATTGGAAGTGGAAGCAAAGAAGGAGAGAAAGCGTGAAAAGAAAGAGAAAAAGAAGGAAAAGAAGGAAAAGAAGGAGAAACGTTCTGGCAAGGATCATGAACTCTCCAAAGAATTAAAGAAGAGCATCAAACGAAAATATGAAGAGCTCGGTTTGGTTGAATCAACTGATAAACATGACAGCCCCGAACAGCACCGGTCTAAGAAATCTAGGGATGAACAACTGGAGACGAGTGGTTTGTCTGAGGAGCATGGCCTACCAAGTATAAAATTGGGGTCTCCTCAGAGGTCTCATGACAGCAGCAAGAGGAGCAATTTAGGCAGGACACCAAGCCCCAGTGTCAGCCTTACGAACAGTGGTATGCCTAAAACTTGCCGTTAAACTTTCTGTCATGGAACTTTGTGCATCACACAAACCAAATCTGATTGTTTTATCTATCTTTTTGAAATAGTGTCTCATCTCCAGCTTGTTTTTTATGCTGACCTTGGTTTTTCTTGTACTACTTCTAGGAAGCACACTCCGGATTAAGCTGCAACCAAAATCGAGGGACTCTGTGCCTCAACCTCAAACTTCAAAACCAAAGGGATCTATATCAATGCCACAACTTGTGAAATCTGGAGAGCTGACAAGAAACAGAGAGCCGGTTCCTGTTCTGCAAGCCTCCAAACCTAGAACAACTTCAGCGCCACAGAAACCTAGAGCCGATTCTGTACAACAGACCTTGAATCCAAGAGCCCCTGTTGTACATACTCAGAAGTTGAAGGATCCTGTACTAGAATCACCCGTACCAAAACCAAGAGATGTAGTGTCACGTGCTCTGAAGGCTGTGCCAAAGACAAATAGCGTACAAAAGCAGCTGAGTTCTTTGAAATCAGAAACTGGACGGGCTCAATCCAGTTTGGTTTCTAGGTCTAGTGTATCTAAAGAATCTGTCATAAAGGCAAACATAGAACCTTGTGCCCGATCCCAAGTTCCAAAAGAGAGAGCAGTGATTCAGAAGCCTGTACATGCAGTGAGACCCAGAGAGAGAGATGTAGCAGTTGATGGAGGTAGCCTCCCACATGTGAAGCAGGATGAGAGGCCAATTGTATCAGGCATGCCACCTGTTGTTCCTGATGAGCCATGCTTCTCTGGCCGTGCAATAGATGCTGGTCAGAAAAGGGAATCAAAGCACCACCACCGTCACAGCTCTAAAAAGAGCAAGAGGAAGGAGGCTGAAAAACTGTTCGAGGATCTGATATTGAACTGGAAGCCTGCTGATGTTGACCAATTTCAGCATGACATGGAGGATCTAGATTGGCTGATGTCTGGGGCTAAGAAAAGGAGAGTTGAGAATGAGGAAGGAGAGGATGACGAATGGCTCTCCAAGTCTTCCAAGTGCAAAGTTGGTGGAGGGTTGTTGGATCATGCAAATGGTACGTCTGGTTCTTACCAGACACAGGCTATTTACTTGCCCCAGTTAGATATGTATCAGCTGCCCTATGTGGTTCCATTTTAGTTCCTCCTATTGACTTAATCGCATGCTACTTCCGAAGTGGAAACTTGTACATAACAATGATGAAGAATTGCTGGTTCTCATTAATTATTTGATTCTGGATACAGACTCTGGATGAGTTTGATAGAGTTATTTAAGGCGTCTTGGTGGTTATGTGCTTTCCCCAAATCTGAGATGTCAGATTGGAAATTTTGACTATTCAAGTGAGTTATTGGGTTAACTAAAATTATAGAAAATTTGATGTAATATTCAGCACCATGCTGACAAAGCGGTTTTATAGTGATCTCATTCTTTTGTTCTGATTATATCTGTCACCTTTTCTTTTTCTGATGCCTTGCAAAAAATTCTATGAATTACATTTTGGTCTTGGTCCAGATTTTTCAACCTGCAAAGGATATTATGCTTCTAGCACGGTATCAGTTCAGTTCAAATGATCAAAGAGAATGTTTACTAACTCAACGTATCTCCAGGAAAAGAGTAAAATCAATGTGACGGATACCAGTATCAGTATGCCACGGCCCCCATAAAATAAAGATCCATGAAGGATGGAGCAATAATTAAACCAAAAGATTTTTTTTCTTATATTTAGCAAGAAATAATATTATGAAAACTATTCTCGTTTAATATATACGAAAAAAAAAGTATAAAAATTAAAAAAAAATGATAAACACAATAATGTACGAGAAGAGAAAATAAAAATCCAGGCCGGGCAAATCTAGTTGTCTTCAATATTATTCACATTTCACACAGAAAATTATCGGCAGATAAACATGCAAATGCAAGTGTTGACTCTTCCTTTCGAATGATCGAATCCAACCAGCAAACTTCAAATTGTTTTTTGTTTCCCCTGAGATATATTTTACCAAAAAAAGGTTAATTCTGCACATGAAATATCTCCGGCAGATGTAGCTTTCTCGTGCAATCATGAATCAACTATGTCAAAATTTGTTCTTCTTTATTATCCCAATTACCTATATAACAACTATGTTACACATAAAACCGTTACAGTTTACACATTTAATCCTCCTCATCTATCAGAACTTACTAATTTTTTTTCCTTTTTTGATCTGGTTTTGTTAGGCTCATAAATCAAACTGATAAATTTAAAATACGAATCAATTTGTTCTTCTTCCACCTTTTGAAGTCTTTTAGAAACTTCAAACGAATCATCAAATTCAAATGTGACGCACATACTCACTCCTCACCGCCCCGGACCGGAGCCAAAAGCCCAAAGCAGCCATTCCCATGTTAGGCAGTCAAAGGTTAACTAGTTTGTGCTGAAATTGTTATTTCTTATAATAAACTTTTAAGATAATATATAATGAGCCTTAGATTGAGATAATTTATATGGGCCTTTAATTTTAATGGGCTGAGAACGGGCATTAGCGTACATCAACGGTTTTGATCTATCCAAGAAAATGATCGACGGTTCTGGTTTCTTATTTGGAAAAGATAGCTATTTTTTCATGTCATTTTTTTCAATATGCTTTTATATACAGTAAGGATGTACCTTAGTTTTTCTAGGATAAAAATACCTTAGTTTGTGACAAGAATGACTGAATGAGTATCTTTGTTTCTTTTTCTATCTTTCTAATTTGATATTTTTTGCATGTTAAGCATTAATCTTTTACTGTTATTATAAGAGATGAATTTTTCAAGGTTTTCTCACTCTGAAAAAATCTCTTAACTTAATTTAACCATCTGCTACCATACAATTAAGTGCATATTTTTTTTTCCAATTTTCCCTGATCGAGAGTGCTAAACTGCTAATGGTATAAAACTTACTAAAATATGAGAAAACAAAACAATTGGAATTAGAAGGCTTGTAAGCAAGCAAAACAACTGCCGTAAAACAGTCGATTCGAAATTTCGAATTACTTTCAGAGTGCAGGAGCACAGTGTCTGACAACTCTTTTCTGTAACAAGAACTTTATGGTGCCCCTCGGCACACGTATGACAACATCTCGAGGCCGCCGCATTTTCATGGCCTCAGCGAGAGCTCTCCAACTGTACAAACCGCAACCGTATCGATCACATTAAACATCGTCCTTTCAAAAAAAAAAAAAAAAAAAAATCAAGCTCCTAATTATCAATCAAAACTAGACGAGCGGCTCCAGCGGTCGCGCAAGTACTCCTCCAGGGGGCTGAGGTTGCCGTACTCGGTGCTTGTTATCGATTCAACATCATCCACATCCTGTAATGCGAGCCCCAGATGCGAACTGAAATTTGATGTCGGGTACGTCTCATCATCCACACAGTCAGATTCACTTGTCGATGCATCTGTTTGCGGGTTCACTATGTTTGACTCCCCTTTTAGAAAGCTTAAGATCTGTTTCAAATTGAAAATAAGTTACAATCAAAGACCGATATGCTGAATTTTCTTGTTTGATTGGACAGTAAACAGCTTGTTTGTGTCATTGTGTGTGTGTATACCTGGCTCATCTGAGGTCGAAGGCGAGCTGATCTGATAAGGCAAAGAGAAGCAGCCAAAGCCAATCGCCTAGCCTCAGCCTTGTCGTACTTACCATCAAGAGCTGGATCCAGCAACTTGTTTAAATCGCCTTTCTTTAGTATCGGTGCTGACTGCATAAAAGCAATCAAATAAAATAGGAAAAAAAAAGAGTTATTTTCAGAGAAGATTTTGTTTTGGCATGTTTGCGAAAGAAATGCTTTCATTTTGTCAGAAAACTTCGTTCGACGGGAATTATACGAGAACTTTGTTTTCCAAAGAAAACTTACCAAACTACGATTTAAGCCTAAGTTCCTAGAAATTATATGAGAATTGAGTTTCATATATAGAAGGATGTCGTCATGTCGACAATTTCTTAATTCTTACCCACATAACAAGGCTCTGTTGGACCTCAGGGTTCTCGCTGGAGATGCACTTTTGTCCCGTCAGGAGCTCGAGAAGTACTACGCCAAACGCATATACGTCGATCTTTCTGCTAACTTTTCCATACATGAAATACTCTGGTGCAAGATACCTACAATATAATCAAGAGAATACACATTGGTACCTGAGTTTTTTAGGATAGTATGGAGTACTGGTACCGACATGGCTGGTACGGTGGTACTGGTATCGTTTTACTTTTAGGTGTTAAACATAAAAATAGTCTAGCATGATATATGTACATACCCAAATGTCCCAACGACATCTCCATGTGTGACAGACAGCGATGTTGTAGGTGCCCAGATCGCAAGCCCAAAATCTGACAACTGCAATAGCAAAATAGATTGGTAAATAAGTACTTTTCGATCTTAATTTATGCTGCCATTAACGGGGCTCAATCTTAATTTGTAACAATCATGCTTCTTGTTGTTGTTGTTACCTGAGGTTCATACTCCTCCGTGAGGAGGATGTTCGATGACTTGATGTCTCGATGAATTACTGGAGTATCACATTCAGCATGGAGATAATTTATCACTGATGCAATCTCCAGAGCTATGCTATATCTGTTTTGCCATGGCAATGAAGAATTCTCCTTTTTACCTATTTTTTTGAAAACCCAAAACAAAAAAAAAATTGTTACTTTCTCACTGTCAATGTATGATTCAGAATTTCAGCTTACATTGTAATACTAGAACGATTTAGTAGAAATTCTTACAGTTTATATTTTCTTCAAGGCTTCCTCTAGAGATATAGCTATAAATGGAGATGAGATTATTGGCCTCCACAGAAACCCCGATAAGTGGAACAATACTCTTGTGCTTCAACTTGGTCATGATTTCGACCTCCCGAAGAAAATCTCTTGAAGAATTTGTACTAAATTTGGACAGTTTTATGGCCACTTTGTCACCATTTCTGAGACTTCCCTTGAACACCTTGCTGGTACCTCCTTTTCCGATCAAATTTTCTACATTTGAAAGAATATAAAAGGTTTTCAGATTATAGATTACGCACGTTGAGGGGGAAAAATACACAATTTCAATTACATGTTGGTTTTAAAAATCTTAACTAGTGCTGGTTGAATTTTTTTTCTTTTTCTTTTTGAATATAAGATCGAAATCAGGCCACAAACTTAAAATGTAATATTACAGGGTTCTGGTTAGGATTTTTTTTTTCTTTTTTTTTGTGGATAAAAGATTCTGGTAAAAAAGTAAATTGAGTTAAAAGGATTTTATGATGTGCAACCTGAAGAGAATTGGTTTGTAGCATCACACAGATCCTTGAAAGAAAACATCTTGCAGCTGCAAGTAGGGTTGCCGGTATCCAGAATCGCCATCAGTTCCCTGCTCAGTTCGCTAGCCGGGCTGTCCAGTTCCGGCAACCTCTTTGGCAGATTCATGACCCAGTGCACCACTGACTGCTTTCGTGCATCCGAAATATCACGGTTCGAGTTGAGATTCGATGCAGTTCGTCGTAGCAGGGGCCAACCGAGTCGCTGCTGCTCCTCCAAGTTCTTGATTGAACTTGAAGATTTGTTCTCAGAAAAATCTTTGGAAGAAACCGATTCCGCTCTTGGCTTGTTCATGTAGCTCGGACTCCTGTCAGGATTCGGAATGATTACTTTCGGATCCATGCCGACACTCGGGTGTAGAACTGTACGAAGAACTGGTTTCGGTTCACCACCTAGAATCACATCATAAAAGAAAAGAAAAAAAAAAACAAGTTTGTTAGAAGAGTTTTAATACTAAAACTTGACAAACTAGATGCTCGCACGTCGGAAATCAGTGAGAATTTTCTTAGTTCATAAATATGTCGAATTCTTTCAAAATTTGCAAATTATATTGAAATAAGGTTAAGTTTGAAATAAAATGCAGTAGAAAATAATTTTCAAACTATATCAGAATCCTGGCTCACCTTCCGGTGACTTTGAAGCTTCTCTTTGAAAAACCGTCTTCCCGTTTTGAACCGCGAAGATGGACGTAGTCGGAGGAAGGTGCTTAACACAATACTTGGCTAGAGCAGTTGAGCCTCTGTATTGCACACAGAAATATGTTGAATTTGACAACCAGAAAGTTAAATAGTTAGTTAGAGATTAGGCAAGAATTAGTTATAAAATAATAATAGATTTATTATTGTTCATTAAACTAATCCAACCTACCCGAAAGAGTAGTTCTTGTTTACACCTACAACCACAGTCATCGCCGCGCAGTGCTTCGCCTCATCGACCAGTACTTTCTGAATCGATTTCCCCGGCGTCACTCGGCCAACTAGAATTATCTAAATACAAGTGTGGATTAGTTAAGTCCTTGAAACTTGAAAGCTCAACTGAATTGAATTGAACTAACAATTTTAAGAAATCAAATTTAAATTGATTCTGAATTAGAAATTTAGAATTACCTGTTTCATGCTGCAGACAGCTTCATACTCTGCCAGAAAATCATCCAAATCTCTGATCATAGCCAATGTGTTCATCTTTGCTAGTGCTATAAAATACAAACAGAAAAGAAAGAAGAAATATATTATCATACTATTATTTCACTAAAAAAAACCCACAAAAATATTCATATTGTCAGACTAAAATATTGCACAATGACAATGTAATATCCATCATTTGAATTAAAAAAAAACAATTTAAATAGGTAAAAAATCACTCATAATTACTGAATTATAGAGTGCTATATATATTGCATTTCATTTACCGGATTTCTTGCAAACATGGACGGCGACGATCCGGTCGCCTTCTCGGGAGAGCTTGCTCAACGTCCAGTCGAGCAATTTCTTCCCGATTTCATCCATTTGAAGCCCCACCAGTATGCAACTTCCCTCCATTTTGCTCCTCTCAACTGCCATGCTATGTTCCTTCTTCATACCATGGTGCTCTGTTCTCCTATGCATCCATTCTCTATTCCCTCAGTATATAATAAGACTGTATTAATCAATGGAATAATATGAGTTTAACTTCCAGAGTTCACGTTTTATATATTTGAAAATGGAAAAAAAATTGGACCGGTTGGTTATCGGATGCAACCAAAAGCAGGCAACTTTATATCTGAATTCAACAAGTATGCCTACTTAATTACTTCCTCACGCTCGTACAAACACAAGACCCAAAACAGACCATGTTAAAAAAAAAACAAAAGAAAAAGAAAGAAGGAATTATTAAAAGATAAGATAATACAGAATATATATATTATTATAGAAGAATGTTTAAGAACCATATTAAGCAAGAAAAAAAAAGATCAACCCACCTAAATTATTGTTGGGTTGTCTCTAAAACAAACCCCTTAATTAATTATTGTCCCGGGGGATGTCATTAGCTCAACCACTCCATCTTAATAGAATTCTAAACTCTTCCAATTAAAAAAAAAAAATAATCCTCCTGATTTTAGTTAAAACGCCTTCCTTCAACGCTTGAAAAAGAAGCTTGAAAAGAACAGGAGTCGGTGCAGTGCAGTGACGCCTGCTGAGCCTTTTTAATTATTTAGTTATGCTAAGCAGCTCTTTTTCTGTTTGATACAAGAGGAAAAGGACAAGAGAGGGAAGTGAGGAAATTGAAACACTGATCCGGAGAACAGGATGCGAAATTGTGTGACCCAAAATCGAGATTACTAAGAACAGCTTGAGATTGAAGGTAATTGGATTGGCGACTTGATAGAGATGATTTGTTTGAGGAGTAGAAGACGGACAGTGTTTGAAGTCGGTCAGAGAGAGTGAGAGGAAGAATAAGCATTCATTGAATGAACGAAGGAAATGAAATGAAGGAATGAATGGATCCTATCCCCCAACTTACTGCATTGTGCAGTTCACAGCGTGAGCCGTCGGATCGTCTCGAGATCTGCACTAGAACGAATCTCGAGACGATCCAACGGCGCTTGTCGTGAACTGCGTAATGCAGTACAGCAGGGGATGTTTGAACTCACTTTTGAGAGTCGGGCAAAAAGGAGCCGTCTCTTTTGGATTCCAATATATCCTCTGTAGCGCTGCATTGTGTAGGGCGGTATGTGGGCCGTTAGATCATCTCGAGTCTGTGCATGATCGAATCTCGAGATGATCCAACGGTTCACAAACCGCGCTACACAATGCAGCGCTACAGAGGATGAGCACTCTGTCTTTTGGCGGATACGGATTCGTACCCGGTATCGACGGTCGGTATCGGCTGCTTTTCTGAGAAAAAAAACATACCCTGCTTTTCCAATCGGATGGTTGGGATCGATTACTGCACCGATCTCAAAGTACTTCGGTTTTTACTGTACGAATCTCAAAGTAAATTGGTGTTTTCTAACCGTCGGATTTTAGAAAAGCAGGGTGTGCTTTTCTTTTTAGAAAAGCAGCGGATACCGATCCGGTATCGACGGTCAGCTCTGCCCCGCCCCGCGCCCGACCGACGGTTTTTGTACGGTACTACGGGCCAGGAGGGTCGGATCGGATCCTTGTTATTGGGTCTGTGGATACCCGATCCAAGAACAATTAATTGGACTGTTGGATTTTGCTATGTACTTTGTACTTTGTTTTTGTAAATTAGATGCTTCTTCTGTGTCGTGTATGGTTGCACGGATTAAATCACAAAATTATCAATGATTTGGTTGATAAAAAGTAAAAGTAAAAGTAAAAAATATATAAGAGCTAGTTGAGAATTAAAAAAAAAAAAAAAAAAAGATTGCTTGTGGTAGTAGAAATATTTTTGACCGATGAAAACAAGAACAAAATTTAAATTGTCAAAATTTATAATTAGAAGAATATTATGATTTTTTTTTTTAGAAAAGAATACTATGAATTTTAATTTGCTTCCACATTCAATGGCTATTGTTATATATATATAAAAAAAAAGTCTCAAGTTAAGGGATGGTAATCAACTTTTTTCTATTATGTTTTAATAAATTAACATTAACTTTTAAATATAAATTTGACTAATACTTCTGTCAATCTATAGAAGCAACAAAATAAATGTATAATCCGGGAACCCCTAAAAAAAATAGTAAGATGACTTATTGCATTCAAATACTTTAAATTTCTGCAGAAAAATGACAATGAATAGTGCATCAATATAAACTAAATACTTACAATAAAATCAATAATCGATGATAAAGCATTCAATCTTCTTCTTGTTTATAATAATTTTAGATGGCACTAGCTAGCTTGCTGACTTGTTCTATTGGTTCACAAGATAAATATGTTCATATGTGACCTAAATTTAATTGAACTAATACCCAACTTAAGGGCGGTAGTTAAATAAAAAAAAAATGATATTATATTTATCAATAGAACAACTATATATTTGAATGATATTTTTTTTACTCTTAAAAAAATGATATTCTATTTATCAATTTAAAAATAAATTTAATTGAATACCCAACTTAAGGACGGTAGTTAAATAAAAAAATGATATTATATTTATCAATAGAGCAACTATTTGAATGATATTTTTATCAACTCTTCAAAAAAAAAAAAGATATTCTATTTATCAATATTAAAAATAAATTTAATTGAATACCCAACTCAAGGGCAGTAGTTAAATAAAAAAAAAATGATATTATATTTATCAATAGAGCAACTATTTGAATGATATTTTTATCAACTCTTAAAAAAAATGATATTTTATTTATCAATATTCAAAGTATAGACGTTCAAAATTGGTGTGCTTTTTTCTTTAGGTGTTCTTCACTTTTTCTACATCTTTTAGTTTTAGCTGATGTCGTTGCTTAGTTAATTCGCCCCCTGCCAAAACATTTTGAATAAATAAAATATTATAAGCTGGTTAATTATAAGAACCAGCTTTTGGTCTAGTGGTTAATGGCAATGCTCTCCGCGTGGGAGGTCACAGGTTCGAAACTCAGATAGAAAGTCTTTTATAGACATTTAAATTTAAGTGGCTTAACCCTCATCTTTATCTCAAACAAAAATAAAAGAAATAAGCTGGTTAATTATATCTTGTTGGAGCAAATGTCCTAGTAATTCAAGTAATAGCTAACTAGGATGACTTTCAATATATCATGGATTTAATCCTTCATGGATACAAATATCTCCTAAAAAGAAATGAGAGATGGTGGAAAATATTCACTTAAATCTAAAAAAATGAGAAACGTCTTGCGTCTATTGAAAAGTCATCCATACATCTATAGGCATACAAAGATTAACATATACATCCTAAAATATAACAGATATACCAAGAAATGTAACCTATAGACGCTATGGACAACTCTTTTATGGGCGTTAGGTATTACTAAAAAAAAAAATTATATCTTGTTGGATACGGATTCATCGTGAAGAAATAGACCAAGTAACTCTACCATGATCCGCCCGGATGGCATCTAATTTATTTTATTATTATTTTTTATTTTTTAATTTTTTTTCTTCTTGTTTTTTTTGGGGGCAATGGCATCTATAATCTATTCGATAATGATAACTAATAATTAAAGGGGCTGCGTTTATACGTTTTTGGGACGGTAACCGTGAAGACTGAAGTGAAGACTGAAATACCGGAAAATGGATAGAAAGTAGAACAGAATCAAATCATAGGAGGAGGAATTCATATTCAAATAGGATAACAGGACCCTTTTATTCTCTGCTGGGCCGTCGGATTAAAATCAATGGATCAGATTTATTCTAAATTAGCCTGACCCAGTCTGTCCGTATTGATCTAACGATTGAGATCGGAATAACAGAGTCCTGCTATTCTGTTAGAATAACAGCAGATTCGGACTCAGAGAAGGAGAATTCAACGTGGACTCATTCAATGCTCATCCTAAGCAAAAAGTAAAAAGAAAACAAACTCTAAATCAAACTCAAAAAAAAAAAAAAAAAAATCAAACTTTTCTTTTCTTTTTTTTCGGTGAATCAAAAAAAAAAAAAAATCAAATTTTTCTCAAAAAAAAAAAATCTAAAATAAAAACTCTAAAATCTGCAATTGGACCACCTGACTTCAACCAAGCGGTTGTGATCAGTTTCTATAGACGGCTCAGATTAAGTACCTCATGACCAAAGGCAATTGCTGCACCCTGTTATTTCTCAAAGATTGCAGCGGATGGGACTGACCAAGAGTGCGATTCTGACTCATCCGCAGCCCTGGAATTTGAGTGCTTTGATTTGATTTTATTTTATGCGATGGTTATAGATTGTACTAGCCGTCGTGCGCGCTCCGCTGCGCATAATTTTTTTTCTTCTTGTCATTGTTCTGCTAACAGTATGGTTAAGAATTTTGAAAGACATATTCCAAATAAATCAAAATTATGTTTCGCTGAGATATTTCTTTTTTCAGAGTATAAATGGTACTTACACTTTTCTTTTTTTTTAATATTAATTGAAAAATGCAAAATCATGGTTTGAAGTATTTTTCTTATATACTTAATGGTGATTCAAAGTTTAAATAAATAGATAAATAAAAAGGATTTAGGTAGCATAATTTTTTTGGATACAATTCATCTTATACAAAATTATACTAAAAAAATATATTATTTTTGTAGATACCATTTTAAGTGCATAAGGGAAAATTCATAGTACATTGTACTTTTTCATGCCCATTATCATTTTTCAACTGGCAATTTTGTTAAAAATTCTCTTCCTGAAATATTGTTGGTCTTAAGAAGCTACTTTTATTAGAGAATGAAAAAAAATTTTTATTACAATTTTTATTTATACATTACTTCACTAATATTTTAATGGATCGTGATACTAAGTGCAACAAACTTTTATTAAATTGATATAGTTTTAAGATTATGATGAAGTGTAATGTATTTCTTAAAATAAATCTAAATGAATTAACATAATTAGAGTCCAGCTACGATGCTTCCATAAGCATTTCGGACCGAAACACTTACGGTCCAATATCGAAGATCCGTCGTCCGAAATTTTAATCCAAATAGCTCAAAATAATCTTGATATAATTAACTTTTAATATCCCGAAATTTTCCATTTTAAAAATTTTTTTAGCTATTTTAAATAATTTTTTAAAGATCGGCATACAAAATTGATTTATTTTTAATTATTTTAAGAGCCATATTTCAAAAAATCATTAAAAATAGTAATAAAATTTCTAAAATGGTAAAAATTGGCATCATGCAACTTAATTATGTCAAGATTATTATGAGCTATTTGAATCAAATTTTGGATGACGGATTTTCAAAATTGGACCTAAGCGTTCCGGTCCAAAATGCATATGGAAGCACAGTAGCCAGACTCCACATAATTATTATTGATTAATTAATTTTTTATGGGTGCTTTGGAGAATAGTTTGGGTACCATTTGGGGATGCTCTTCAAAATTCTTTGATCCTAACGGGGAGAGAGTTTAGTTTGTTTCCTCAAAGAAAAAAAAAGTTTGGTTTGCTTCCTACCAATTTGCCTATACATGTTGCAATGAACCAATGTTTATAAAAAAAAAATGACCTTGACTTGAATCACAACGCATCAAGTGTATTTAAAATCTCTGAAGAAGGCAGCATGTGCACTTCAAGAAGACCTCTCTTTTTTTTCAGATTAGATGCGATAAGATATTGTGCATTCTTCATGTGGTGACTTGATTCCTCATTATAATGGGTTAGCACTTCACTTTTATATAAAGGATGGCATATTATTTCTTTTCCTCTATTCATGTGTCTACTGCATTTTTTTTTCTCCACGGAGCCAAGGCAGCACGTGCAAGAAAATCCGGCCGTTCGTTCTACATTGTATGATATACTGTACATCTACAGTAATTTAATGTTTTCTTGTAGATTAGCCCAATTATGGATTTGGTGCAGTGAGTTGCTGAAACAGTCTTTTTAGATAAAGATGAGGGTCAGATAACTCAAATTTAAATGTCTTAAAAGATTTTTATTCGAGTTTCGAACTTGCGATCTCCCACATAGAGATCGTTACCTTTAAGGTATACTCCAGAAGGGGGGCGAGGAGGGGATGACTGACTAAGTTTGGAGTTTCCTACCCAAGGTTATGTTACTTGCTCCACAACTACAATTACTAGAGAGGAGAGAAGGGTAACAAGATACAAATTGTAATCATAGAGCAACTAACATGACTTTGACAGATAACTCTAAACTTGATTAGTCCTCCCCTTCCTTCCCCTCCCCTCCTCTCTTCCCTTCTGGAGCAAACCCTTAACCACTAGACTAAAAACTTGTTCTTGATTGCTGAAAGAGCTTATTTGAGATGATTTATGACATGAGAGTTTACATGGCAGTGTTTGTGTTAATTATATTTCATCTATGTGTTGCGGCGGGGTGGTGTTGTCACTCTCTCATAATTAATTTTTCTGGGGCCAATAGTTTATGTACACGTGGGATTAATTAATTTTTAAATTACCGAGTGATAAGGATATATATATTTTTTTGATATTTTTAAAGGGAGTTGACGATGCTCATCTTAATAAATTTCACAATAAAAAAATATTAAAACGTTAATATTTATATAGTTCATTATTCTTGAGCTATAGATATTAGATATATTGTTCATACAGAGATCACCAATCACAGTACGTTTCTAATTAAAATGGCATTTGAATGCATCAATGGTTGTTAATTTTTTAAAGAGTTGAAATTGTATTGTGAATAATAAAACATGCTCTTAATTCTCATTATCTTTTTTTTTAAAAAAAATGAAGTACATATCCAAAGTTAGGTTTTGAATTTAATTTTATTTTGAACAGCTAAAAATATCAGTCCAAACATTTCCAAAGGCGACCAATTCTAAATTCTAACTTCTAACCATACTACAATAATAAATCAGATAATAAATAGAAGCAACAATGCCACTAAAATACTTCCACATCACAAAGCATGAAGCCTTCTCTTCATTATTGTATCTCACTATTCCTTGACTTTTCTTCTGAATTTAACCGCCAACAACCTCACTTCACTAAATTAACAAAACCCCTAATTAATATGAAAAAGTATGCATTATATTTATTTCATAAAACTATATATTTTTATATAAGGAACTATTCATGACAACAGAATAAATACTTGTGCTTTGGACAAAAGAAGCATCAATCACTTTTCCTTGCTTTATCGTGTATGTTGATTGTTGATACAATATGGAAATTAATTAAGCAAACTCAAAGCAATATCGTTGTCCCTGCATATATAAGAAACAACCACTTGGTATTTAATAAGAGAAAATTAAACCCATAACTTCCCACTTAATATATATTATACAATTAATTATGAAATAGTCTTATTTATTTTTGGAAAAAATCTTATTTATTTTTGGAAATTTCAATAAAATATTTTGAATAGTTCAACATTTTTTTTGATGGTATAATTGTTGGGGATTTGTGTCGGTCTCATTTGTATTTTTCGATACAGAAAAGTCACTTGAATTAAGCAGCATGGTCCACATGGCACAATATATAATATTATTTTATAATTTGGAAAAATTCGATTCTTCTTTCTGTAGAGCCAGTGCCACTCATTAATAAATGCGGATGGTTGGTGGGCATTAATTTGTGCAAAAAATTTACATGATTTTTTTTTTTAATTTACACTGAAGACGATTATGCAAATAATTTTGCATATAGATGTTTGGTTTCAGTTAGATCTAAGTACTTCAGGTGCAAAAAAATTTATGCTGGATTGCTGGTGGTTTTTTTTTTTTTTTTTCTTTCTTTTTCTATCACACATATATTCCAAGATTTTTTTTTTTTTTTCCTTTTAGTGTCTGAGGTAGTAGGCGTGAATAAACTGTTTATATAAGAGTTTGTTTTGTGAATTTTGTATTACATGTTGGTTCTTAACTTAGTTTCTTTCTTCTTTGTTTTTTTTTTTTTTTCCTGATTATTGAAGGCAATAGTTCAAAATATTTGTGGATTACATGGAGGCATTTAGCTTCGACTCATAGGCTACATAAAATATTGAGAATCGGCTTTTGATCGAGTAGTAATAAACAATGAAATTTAAATGGAATAATCTTTATAAAAAAATTACTTTGAGTGAATTAATTCCCACCTATATTTCAAAAATAAATTAAACTATAAAAGCTCATTAATTAAGTTATGTATTTTGTATAAAAAATGAAAAATCAATTCACCCTTATTAGTTATTACTCCATGCACCTCTGACCTACTTGTGTCATCAATAGAAATTCTTTTCGATAAAAAAAATCAATAGAAATTCTTACATGACAATCAATTAATTGACGTTTATAGCTTGCAAATGTGGCAGGATTAAAAAAAAAAAAATGTGTATTTTACGGAGGTTCAACAATTGATCATACTCACCTTTCAGGGTTAGGTGCAAATTATCATTTGCTTAAATACAAAACAACCACAAATAGTCAAATATACATCAACATAGCTATCAAAATAGAGAAGGACGCATATTACTTACTTAACCTACAGACAATAATATAATATCATTAACTAATTCTAGACGTACAATATCAATATCAATATCAGCTAATTATTAAGTTATTTAATTTGTGTTGCTTAGAAATTAAGGACACAATTAATTTATCAATTAATTAATTAATTATAATTAAACATATGTTTATGGAAATTTTATCCTTTGGTTTCTTTGTGGTAAACTTGTTATGTTGGTTCATTTTGAATTGTTGAGTTGGGATGTTAATTAACTTAACCTAACGCTTAATTAGTGACAACTGACATGTGTTTTGGGTTAATGCAAATTAAGCATCATTGGTTAGTGTTTAACCATCAGGAGCAACATCTGTGTTATATAAAGATTGGGTTTGTCAGTCAATTAATTAATATTAAAAAAAAGTAAACTGATATTAATGACTTAATGTGATGCACAATCAATTGTCAAATGATAATAAAAAAGATAATTTGGATATAAAGTAAGTTTGGTACAATTTCTTAAACTTGCCCTTAATGGGTGAACATCTATAAAATTTTAATAGATATTGTGGAAGCAAAAGTAAGTGAGTTTTTTTGTTTCCATGTAATTAAAAAAAAATCTGTTAATTGCTGTTTGATAAACAATGAACAACTTGATAATTAATTACTTGAACATGTGTAAGTGGGACAAAATACAAATAAAAATTCAACATTATGCAAAAGATGAAAATTAATTTAAAATGAACATCTAGATTAACTTGTTTTTTGTCTGATTGTGGAAATTAATTTGGGAATAAATTGTACCAGAAAAATCTGATGCATGACTAGCTTTCAACCTATTAACCAAAGTAAGCTGAGAAACTATGACCAGAATTGGGTCATATAATCCAATTACGTTTGGTAGCACAAATCAAAATTGGGTCATTTGGTTTCATGGGTATCTCCATGGTGGTGGGGGGTATAGGCTTGGAAATCCAAAAAACGTTATAATCCAATTAATCATTGATCATATTGCATGATTTGTTAGTTGAAATCTCAACACAGGACTGCTACTGCTCAACAAATCTGAAACTGTACATTATTATCAGAGGTCGATTTATAGTCAACAATGTGTTCATGATAATATGATATGATATCATGCATTATGCCATGCATGGCTCATCATTGCCTGGCTAATTAATTTGTGTTTATTATTATTTGAAATTACACAAACCAAAAAAAAAAAAATAATAAAAAAAAATAACAAGTAGTCAATTTCGAATATTTGTTCAATTGGGGGCAGGGGTTGGTACCTGAGAAATTAAAGAATATATTATATCTACGTATGACTTTTCTCTATAACAAAATTTGGTTACTTGCAATTTGCACCCAAATTCCTTTATTTGGATTTAATGTACATAATTATATTTTTTTTCAACTCTTATTTAATCCAATTATTTTCTAATAAAAGTATAAAATTATTTATTTGTTAGTATATGGGGACGATATAATGTTGGGCATGAGCACTTCAATTCTTCCAAAATCACATTGGAAAAATACATAATTGTTTATCATGATAAATGGTGGCCAAATTATCACCAATTATCCCCACACAAGCAAAATCCCTCCATAAAATTCATGGCAACTCTTAAAGGCTGTGCTGGTACAGTGGTACCGGTGTTTGTAACAGCAAAGGCAACAACAAGCTGTTCAATGTGTACCAATAGATGCTCCCTTATTTAGCAGCAGTCTTCAAACCCCTTTCTTTATTTCATTTTTATAACAAGTAGCCATTGCTTCTGAATTCTGAATTTCTGATGAATCAATCTCGTACCGGGTTGTGTATCATACCCCGCGCAGAATGTATGAACCTTGTTAGTTTTTAGCTAACTCAGCATCGATCGGTATGTGCCAGTGATTTCTGGTTTCCTTTGATTACAGTAATACCCTGCTCACAAGAAAATGCCTGCTCCTGTTTTCCTGCTCACGCATAAAACTTGGAAACAAGAACATGATACCCCGGTCGATCATTCTGGCACCAACCCGATATTCAAATTTGAATGAACCCAATATGCGTGCGGTAGTGCCCACACTTTTGGGTGCATCGGGATGAACCGGCATTTATGTTGTGAAATCATAGGCTTATTCTATGCCTCCTGAACAACCCAGAAGGTCCACCATGCATGTATAATGTTCCATTAATTATTGGGTCAATTTTGTACTTGCTGATCATAAAGTTGAAGTAATACCTCCTCTCCTTTTGAAGCCCTACATGATTAAATGCAACTGTATCGGGTCTAAGATTTGATTCAAGCATTTGTTCAAAATATTTGATTGCTTCATGGACATGACCATGCATTTCAAAAGCTGGTAGTCCAGGCAACCGTATCGCCATCAAGCATTTCATCAAACACCGGCCGTGCATCTGTTAAGGATCCACCATTCGCACAAATGATAAATGAATAAGAGCACATTTTCGAGAGCTTTATTGGGGCACAATTTTCTTCACTTTAACAGCCACATGTATTTGTTTTCCCAATTCAAATGCTGAACAATCACCACAAAAATCAAGATTATTTCTAACAAAACTGATATCTCCAGTCCTGCCTTTGTCACTGCAGAAATATAACACCAGCATTTCATCAAACACCTTGCAGGCATCATTTTGAGACCCACATGTGACATCCAGAACAAATGAACAATACGTTGCAATCAGTGTGTGACCCACAAATAAGTTCCCAGCAGGCTCAAATTTTAGTGATCGTTGAATGGACCCAGATATATGCCAAGCAGAATTTGGATCTTTAGAAACAGAGGCAGGATTTAAGATCTAACGGATGGGCTTTTGTAGGCTTATATGGGCTGTAGAAACGTTAGCCTACTAACTGGGTATTATATTATGTTCATACCATTGCTTAACAAAGAAAGACATGCTGCAGTTCATTGATTACAACCGGCCCAAATTCATTAAAAATTCTATGGTAGGGGCCAACCAATAGAAAATTCGACACATAATTTAAGTCTTCTTACACGTTAGTTACTATTTGTCTCTCATAATAGTTGCTCTTGTTTCCTATTATTTACCACTAATCACGCACTATATTAAAGAAATTTATTGATCCTGCTAATAAGTGTCCAATTTGAATAGTTACATATTATAGATGCACATTTTTGTAACTTTCATATATATATGATATTTAGTATGCCATTTCGAGTTAATTTTATTGTTACATTATTTCATTCTTATAATTTTCATATATTTCATAAAAATTGAAGTCAACACCGGTTGTATTTTCATATATATGCCTACTAACTGGGTATATATAAAAATATACTTATCAAATATAAAAACTGCATTTATATATAAAAACAGTGTACTTATAAAATACAAAAATTTTATATATTTTTTTTTACTAAACATTTTTTTTTGTTATCTACGTTATAAAATTTCATTCTAATGACACATTCTTTTTTTTTTTTTGTTATCTAAGTTACAAATGTGTAGATATAAAACCAATGTATTTGCTGCTTAGACATATGAAATAATTAACTTAAATATTATATCTTGTAGATTAATTTGTAAATCGGATTATGAAAAAAAAAAAAAACGTTGCCCAAATTAAAGGGGTTCAATATATAGTTTCCTATATAAGAGAGCAGTTAATGAAATCGTAAAAATGGAAGAAACGGTGATTTGTCACTAAGGAATGAATTGTAATTATTCTATAAGCAAATATATGTAGATGCCAATTTTCATATAGCATAGAATTTTTCCAAATTCAGCCTTGTGCGAGTTGTGGATAGATATGTTGCATTTGGTTGATTAGCTTGTTTACGAAACCGCTGTACTGGTTCACTTGATCCTGACCTGATTGGTGCAAAGTCTTAACTGGTCTCCTAATTTTTGTCATGTTATTGTGAAATAATGCACGATTTACGAGAAAGACTAATCAGGTTTTAGCTTGTATTTACATGAAATTATGAAGCAAGTGGGAAAAAAGAATACAAAAGTTGATGGCCGTGCATGGCTGATCATTCAATAATAACGACATTAGGGGGGGAGTAATTACGCTTGATAACTACTATCTTAATTATCAGAAAATATTTCAACAAAAGAAACGCCTTAAAATTCGGTTGGAAAATTAAAATGTCACACAGAAAAGGAAATTGACTAAAATCATTTCATTCTGCGCCAAAAATTGAGACATCAGCCATAAATAATCGATTCAATTCCAGGCTTTTTCTGATGTCTGGATATATATATATATATATATATGGCTCAATTTAGTGATTTAAAAATAGTCCGGGTCGGTCCAAACCCGCTCCGGTCCACGGGTTTTCTCGGTTCGGGAAACCTCGGAAAAATTTTAGGGGAAAGGAGATTGGACCTAGCTTAGGACCGTCCCTCCCGGGTTGCCCGGGTTTCCCGGTCTGGGTTGCTTGGGTTGCCCGATCCTGGAGTTATATGTCAAAAAAATATATAAAAAATATAATACACCTATTTTATACTACAAAAGTCGAAAAATATACTTAAAAAAATGAAAAATAATTAAAAATTAAATTAGTTGTTTTAATCATATATATATATAATATTATTATTGAGTCTGACTACGGTGCATTCGGCAGCATTTCAAGCAAATGCTGCCAATGCTCTGGACCGTCGGATCTGGGTTTTTTTTATTAATAAAAAAATAAAAAATCAAAATTACAACTGTAAAAACTGTTTTTTAAAAATTACAAAAATAGAAAAACCGCTATCTGAAATCGCGGCTTAGTCTGAGACTAAGCCGCTACCTGAAATCGCGGCCTAGTCTCTGTATTCTGCTGCAGATTTATAAAGACATTTGAAGGGGCAAACGTTGGTTGTTTTTTATAAATGACCTACCGTTTTAAAGGTCTTGAAGTCTACTTTCCAATGGTTCAAATTCCAAGGCGTTTGGGGTTCTCTCTAGAGAGTTATTGCAGTTTTAGTAGAGAGGGGTCAGTTCTCTCTATTCTCTCTTTAATTACGAATTTCTAGAGTTTTCTGTTGGTTGTTTCCTATAAATGACCTACCGTTGTAAAGGTGTTAAAGTCTACTTTCCAATGGTTCAACTTCTAAGGAGTTTGGAGTTCTCTCCAGAGAGTTATTGCAGTTTTAGTGGAGAGGGGTTAGTTGAAACAGGGGCTGTTCTGTATTCTCTCTTTAATTACGAATTTTTAGAGTTTTCTGTTGGTTGTTTTTTATAAATGACCTACTGTTTTAAAGGTCTTGAAGTCTACTTTCCAATGGTTTAACTTCCAAGGCGTTTGGAGTTACCTCCAGAGAGTTATTGCAGTTTTAGTGGAGAGGGGTCAGTTTTCTGTATTCTCTCTTTAATTATGAATTTCTAAAGTTTTCTGTTGGTTGTTTTTATAAATGACCTAACGTGTTAAAGGTCTTAAAGTTTACTTTCAAATGGTTCAACTTCCAAGGCGTTTGGAGTTCTCTCCAGAGAGTTATTGCAGTTTTAGTGGAGAGGGGTCAGTTGAAACATGGGCTGTTCTGTATTCTCTCTTTAATTATGAATTTCTAGAGTTTTCTACAAGTAAGACTGCTGGGAGAGTAAAGCATGGACTAGAACACATATGTTATTTTCTTTTCAGCATCATTGAGATCAACAGCAACACCGATCACTTTCAATTCCTTTGCTACTCATTGTCATTGTTGTTGCCAGGGAAGTAAATTGCTGGATGATGGAAGTGTAGTAAAGCTCTGTGGTCTAGGTCACACCTATCTGTTTGAGTGCATCACCGTAAGACGAGATCTTTCCATCATAGTATTGCTCATCAATTACAGAAAATCCAAGTAAAGATATCTTTCTCTCCAGTCTCTCGAGATTTGAGCTGGCACAAATCCCGAGACGATCTAACGGTTCACATCCTGCGATACACAGTGCAGCGCTACAGAGGATATGGAATCACAACATTATATATTGGGCTTCACTCAAATTCTATGTCACTGTTGAAGCCCAATATATAATGTTGTGATTCCATATCCTCTGTAGCGCTGCACTGTGTATCGCAGGATGTGAACCGTTAGATCGTCTCGGGATTTGTGCCAGCCCGAATCTCGAGAGACTGGAGAGAAAGATATCTTTACTTGGATTTTCTGTAATTGATGAGCAATACTATGATGGAAAGATCTCGTCTTACGGTGATGCACTCAAACAGATAGGTGTGACCTAGACCACAGAGCTTTACTACACTTCCATCATCCAGCAATTTACTTCCCTGGCAACAACAATGACAATGAGTAGCAAAGGAATTGAAAGTGATCGGTGTTGCTGTTGATCTCAATGATGCTGAAAAGAAAATAACAGATGTGTTCTAGTCCATGCTTTACTCTCCCAGCAGTCTTACTTGCAGAAAACTCGAATTCATAATTAAAGAGAGAATACAGAACAGCCCATGTTTCAACTGACCCCTCTCCACTAAAACTGCAATAACTCTCTGGAGAGAACTCCAAACGCCTTGAAAGTTGAACCATTTGAAAGTAAACTTTAAGACCTTTAACACGGTAGGTCATTTATAAAAACAACCAACAGAAAACTTTAGAAATTCATAATTAAAGAGAGAATACAGAAAACTGACCCCTCTCCACTAAAACTGCAATAACTCTCTGGAGGGAACTCCAAACACCTTGGAAGTTGAACCATTGGAAAGTAGACTTCAAGACCTTTAAAACAGTAGGTCATTTATAGAAAACAACCAATAGAAAACTCTAGAAATTCGTAATTAAAAAGAGAATACAGAACAGCCCCTGTTTCAACTGACCCCTCTCCACTAAAACTGCAATAACTCTCTGGAGAGAACTCCAAACTCCTTGGAAGTTAAACCATTGGAAAGTAGACTTCAACACCTTCACAACGGTAGGTCATTTATAGGAAACAACCAACAGAAAACTCTAGAAATTCGTAATTAAATAGAGAATAGAGAAAACTGACCCCTCTTTACTAAAACGGCAATAACTCTCTGGAGAGAACTCCAAACGCCTTGGAATTTAAACCATTGCAAAGTAGACTTCAATACCTTTAAAACGGTAGGTCATTTATAAAAAACAACCAACGTTTGCCCCTTCAAATGTCTTCATAAATCTGCAGCAGAATACAGAGACTAGGCCGCGATTTCAGGTAGCGGCTCAGTCTGAGCCGCGATTTCAGACTAAGCCGCGATTTCAGATAGCGGTTTTTTTATTTCTGTAATTTTTAAAAAACAGTTTTACGGTTGTAATTTTGATTTTTTATTTTTTTATTAATAAAAAAAACCCTCGGATCTGTTTACGATTCCTATCTGATTTGATAGATATAGAGCGGAACGGAACGAGTTAACGGAGCCCGTCAGCAACAATTTGAACGATAAAAAAAAAAAGAAAAAAAAAAGAAGAATGACCCTTCTCCTTCAGGGGCTGCTTTGGGCAGCGCTAAAATTACTTCAAGAACAGCGTTTTATCAAAAAATGACTAAAATGGCCCTACAGTTATACAGTAACGTACAATTCACCAAGGGTATTTTGGTCAGTTTTCAGTAAAAGGCTGTTCCTAAAGTAATTCCAACGCTGTCCGGAGCATCTCCCTTCTCCTTCCTCTTGCTCTTTTCCCTCTCCATTTCTCCTCTTCGCGAGAACCACCACCGGCAGCCTCCCCTCCTCAGGCGGCCCCCTATACCCCCTAACCTGGATGCACCCTCCTCCTCGTCGCTGCTGGCTCGACCTAGGTCAAGTATCCCTCGTCTGCTGCGAAGCTAGCGCCTCTGCCCCGACGCCAGCACCGCTGCCCCCGCCGCGACGCCGGCGCCAGCGCCTCCGCCTTGACCTGGGAACGACTTTCTCTTTCTAATAAATGGTTTTTCAGTTCTACCATCTGGTAATTGGATTTTAAAATTGAAATCATTGCTGGTAAAATTGATACAAATTTTCCTTAATCAGTACCAGAGAGATGATGATAAGTATGGATATTGGACAGTGAGGACACCAATTGAAGCAACAATGTGACTTGAGATGGACTATGAGGCTTGTGATCAGTGGAATTGATGCTACCACCATGATATTGAAGTTGAATAGGCAGAAGCACATATAGGTAACAAGGTCACTCAATCTCGTCATTTTGGTCAAGATTAACCAGATTGGTCTCTGTCGCTCTGCCTTTCGCGCAGACACACTGAGCCAGAAACACACTGTGTCAAATATATCTCAGAATCTGCTTCAATTTAAAGTAAGCTCTGATTTTCATTAAATCGTTCATATACTGGCTGACAAACTGAGTGTTATTCAAATCAGGTCTAGGCCATAATTAAAGTAGTCACATGCTTGGCTTCTTGTTAAGGTGCCGGAAATTTGTTTTTAGACAAGATGGAACTATGATGTCAGGTTTCATCATATCAATATAAATCAGTAAATAAAAACTTACTGCCAATGTTGTGGCTCTATATCCACAGTTGCTGGAAACTTAGTAATGACCAAATTAACTCTCTTATTTGAATCAAATTGTATCAATCTTAAATAAAGCTTTAGTTGAATGTTTCCTTGGGTTAAATTGAAAAGGTGATTATAATGCAGGATGGGATTATAAAACTCAGGCGATTATAAACTTTAGTCGTTAAACCTTGTGTCCGGTGACATGAATGTTGGGTCAAGTAAGAATGTGATTCTAATCTCAAAAAAAAGAAAAGAGTAATAATGTAATTTTTCAGGTTTTAAATTTAATTTGGTTTGACATATTCTGATCATACAAAGATGTTAATTCAATTTGGAAGCACTGTTCACTTTGGCTCCAGTTGGTACGCTAGAACATGCAGATAGTAGCTACAACATAGACATACATGTTTTTGTTAAATTATGTATAAACTCATTTGTTAATTTATGGTTTAGTTGAGCAGTAACAACTAGTATGCATTTCTATGTCAAATGATTAAAATATCTGATATGATTATGCTTTTTTTTTCAGTAGAGAAAGTGATGGCATCTGAGTTGCAGGACATCGATTTATTTGAAGATCCTGGAACCTATCTGCTTATTCAATTTCTTGTCCAAATGTTATTTTATTTTTTGTGTTGTTTGCATGAGCACTGGTGCAACCAAAATCGGCACCTGGATCCAGTAAAGAGTTTTTCCCTTTTTCTACATCTGTGGCGGACCTGGTAGTCTAGGGACAAAGGAGCAACTTGAAATAGTGATAAATTTGTATTATGCTTTGTATTTAGATGTATCCCGAGTTACATTTGATTTAAGGAAACAAAAATGTTGAGATGTTATGTAGTGAAATAAGGGTACATATTCCCAATTCAATACATAAATTTGCTTAAAGCAATAGCAAATTTAATCAGATAAGCACAAACGAGATATGTAACAGAAATAACAAATTTATTTATCCGAGAAACATTGATGATTGAGCAAATCAGAAAAGAACAATGCCATCACATTAAACTAGCAACAGACAAACCAATTCATATTGAAGTGGAAACAATTTATTTAGACTGATAATAGTGCTTATTCAAAACTATATCCATTTTGACGGAGACATACAAAATAATGTATCAGCCATACACCTATGGAAAACGTTATCTTCCATTCAAGTATTTACAGTTACCACAAAAGAGTGCATAAGAATAAGACTATAAATTACAAAATTTTGCTGCATTCCTACCCTGACTAACATTAAGGCAGTCCTTCCATACTAAACACATGTTCTATAGCAAATAGAGAAAATGATTGCACTTAA
Organism: Cyperus esculentus; assembly: GCA_030179965.1. Classification (NCBI taxonomy): domain Eukaryota; kingdom Viridiplantae; phylum Streptophyta; class Magnoliopsida; order Poales; family Cyperaceae; genus Cyperus; species Cyperus esculentus. The sequence goes on along the minus strand of JASGLE010000014.1, from coordinate 1,460,422 downwards.
TGTATCTTCATAATCTGCTCACTTCGATCATTGGTTTTACCACTTCACATGCTGAAATTACCCTTTGATCGGTGATATCTTACCACCCCCCTACGACTATGCTTTTATGCCAAAGAAAATCCTTCTTCATCTCAGTATGCCTAATTATACTATGTTGGATGCTGAACATAAACAAAAACAAGAACAAATTTAAAATTCATCAGTACAGCAAAGAACTTTTTAAGTAGGAAACTAAATATAAAACCTGAATTAAATGCATATAAATCTGACTAACCTGTTGCTAACTAGCTAAAATAAACAGGATCATAGAAGCACATATCTTATGTTGTCTCCTTAAAGCAGGCAACATATGCTGCACAATTGGCACAGAAAAGAAGTTATGTCACATATTACAGCTCCAAGGTTTAATGACGCTTCAAATACAATTTCTTGTAAGTTCATGTTCACTTGTTACATTGAATTTAACCAACATATTGTCAAGCTGCACATTTGGTTTTCTATAACTAAATTATGTATTAACAAGGCAAATTGTTCTTCAAACAAAAGTGCTCCAAACCGACTTCAATTGATTCTTACCATGTTTGTTATTAATCACTAGACTATAGTTGATTGCAATTGTTCCGATCAATCTTTTCCTACTCAAACATGAAAAATATAAAATAGAGCCAAAAGAGTGCTGTAGAGTTACAAAACGGGGGGAGACAAATAAAAGAGAAAATTTACCTTAATAACGTATTTCCTGGAATTGGATCTCAACTATTGCCTTTTGCTGCTACAAACAGAAATGAGGATCAGATTTTAATCATCAAGCTAGCAATTATAAACATTTGGAGCCAAAATATAAGCATACCAGAAGTACAAAAATTGGTATAATCTAGTTGTATTGAATTTTTATAGTGTGACAGGTTTGCTACCGAGAATAAATGAGGGGCAGAGCAGGTCCTGCTTACCGAAAGGTGAGAGTAGGTTTCCCAAGCGTGGATCATGTATGGAACACCATAGATAGAAGACCGACGATGAGAAGTGAGGAATTGCAGAGAGAAGGTAAGGGATTCGGCGTATGGTGCTTGGCCTAGTTAAGAAGCAGGGAGAGACAAAGGGGGTGCGAACGTCTAGTGAGGAGAAGGGTTCGGGATCGATTTGTCTTCCCCGCCGCTAGTAGGTGGAGCCATGGTGAGGGTTCTTGGAAAGGTGAAATCAAGAAAGAAATGGAATGAAGGGAGAAATACGATCCGAGCGGCAGGGAGAAGGGCTTGGGGTTGGGTTGTCTTCTCTATCGCGGTGAGGTTAGGGCCATGGCCCATGGCGGCATGTTGTTTGGAGAGGGGAGATCAGAGTGAAGGGATAAATGAGAGGAAGAAGAAAGGTCTTCAACGACCTTTCTTTTTTTTTTCCCCACTTTTTTATGTTCCGTTAACGGGGTCGTCAAGCGCTCCGTTTCGCTCTGAGTACATCATCAAGACACGCATCTAAAATCAAATCCGACGGTCCAGAGCATTGGCAGCATTTGCTTGAAATGCTGCCGAATGCACCGTAGCCGGACTCTTATTATATTATACAATTAAAAGTTAGGAAAATAGTATTTTTATATTAAAAATGAAAAAAATTAAAATAATATTATTTATACTGAAAAAATAACATAGAAAATCAGAAAAAAATTTAATAATTATATTTGTTGTAAAACAAAAATTCTTCTTGAAAATAAAAATTTAAATAATATTATATTAGTTGTTAACATAGGTGGGAAAAGTTGGAACCAAGTTGGGTTACCTCAGGTTATTACCCCGGTACCCCAGGTCGGGTAGGGTCGGATCCCGGGTTGCCCCGGGTCGGGTAGGGTCGGGTCCCGGGTTGCCCCGGTACACCGGGACGGGTAGGGTCGGGTCTCGGGTTGCCCCGGTACCCCGGGTCGGGTAGGGTCGGGTCCTGGGTTTGCCCGGGTCGGGTTTCCACGGGAATTTTTCTGGGAACATGAATACCTACCCTTGCGAGGACCGTCCCTCCCGGTCCTCTCGGGTTGCCCCAGTCAGACGCTCGGGTCAGGTCGGTCGGTCCATTTTCCCCGGGTTTCTCGGATCGGGTTCGAACCTCTCGGGTTTTTGTAAAACACTAGCTCAATTAGAGTACTATTACCCATAGTAACAAGATTCGCAAATTATTCGCAAATAATTCGCGAATAATTGATATTTGAGACTCTGACGAATATATCGCCGCATAATATGGTATATCCCGAATAATACGTTAAATACGCGAATAATTCGCGAATTTAACGAATATATCGCGATTTATTCGGATTGATACGGCTCTGAGATATTCAAATTTCGCACTGATTTTCGTGTTGTTTTCTTTTAAGGCATGAGAGATGGTACAGCTAGCTAGCTAGCTATGTAGACATGATTATTATCATGTTTCCAATGCATGTTCAATCTCTTTCAACTTTTGGTAGAAAATTTCTAGCAATGTAGACATGATTATTATCATGTTCCCAATGCATGTTCAATCTCTTTCAACTTTTGGCAGGAAATTTCTAGCTATGTAGACATGATTATTATCATGTTCCCAATGCATGTTCAATCTCTTTCAACTTTTGGCAAGAAATTTTTTTTTCCTGTTGCAATTCTTAGCACATCTGGTGGATCTTCTGTGACAAACAATTATATAACGTTTAAATTACTAATTATTTAAGAAATAAGTTTGATGTTGATCATTTTTTTTCAAAATATTACAAATAAGGTATATATTTTTTGTATATTATATAAAATTTTAAAAATGAATTTTTTCCGAATTATACCATAATAATACCCGAATCCTGAATATTTGACCTCGCCGAACGTTTTCCGAACACAACGTTTGTTACTATGCTATTACCTAGCATCCACAGAGAAAACGTCTATGGTGTCCATAGGTTACATTCCAGGTGAGTGCTCATCCACTGTAGCGCTGCATTGTGTAGTGCGGAATGCGAACCGTCAGATCATCTCGAGATTGAGTAAGAACAGATCCCGAGATTATCTAACGGTTCACGTTTTGCGCTACACAATGTAGCGCTACAGAGAATATGGAATCCATTCTGGGACATAATTGTTACATTTTATATACGTCTATAGATATATGGACAGTTTTTTAATATGGACAGTTTTTTAATGGGCGCAAGATGTTTCTCTGTTATGAAATATCTGAAGTCGTCTCAAAGTCAATGAACTAGGGTCAACTAGGCTGCTGCTCACAGCTCAGCCTAAGACCTGTGATTCTTGATTGCACTGCACTGCACTTGGGCTGGCGGGCCCAGGTGGAATTAATGCATAGAGAAAGGACTCTATAAATCGAAGTCCCATACTCCTATGGGCTATGGCCATCAGATATGAATCTGCTGCAATCTAAAAAGAAAAGCAGGGTGTACTTTTCCAATCGGATGGTCAGGATCGGTTGTCACACCAATCTCAAAGTACTTTGGTATTTACTGCACAGATTTCAAAGTATTTTGGTGTTTCTCAACCGTCGGATCATCAAAAGCAGGGCCTGCTTTTCTTTTTAGAAAAGCAGGTGATCTCGATCCATGGCGATCATGTCCTTAAATAAAGCGATAAAAAAAAATCTTTTTTTTTTTTTTTTTTTTTTTGAGAGAAAACCCGTAGGTACTACTTTGATTAAATGAAAAGTTTTACATCCCTAAACTCTGAAGGACAACAATAACAGAAACGCTCAACTGCTAACCAACTAAGTCCGTCAGCAGAAAAAGAGAAGAAGAAAATAAAAGAAGCAGATATCAAAAAGCAAAAACTACTCTCTAACCTGACATCCTAAATTACCATTTCCTAATTTTCCTACAAGGACCAAATTCCATTTCACGAATGGTATGAATCTTCATGAGTCTAAGCATCTGAAATATGTCGTGCTTAACTCCAATTGTATTACTGTGTCTTCTTCCTGTCCATGCTCTATCCTCCCGCTCCCTGATTGACCCGAACGTCTAGCCATGTTTGCCAGTTCATGTGGCCCCGAGACTCCAATTATTTTCCGTAAATTAATTAATATTCCGTCCCGCTGCATTTTGAAATTACGATTGCATCATATTATATCTTCCAACCTTGGATGAAGATGCTCCTAGCTAGCCAAATATCATGTCATAATATTTCTACAATACATATATAATTGCTAGCTGATCAAGACGGCGTTGACCCGAAGTCATCGATCGCCATTGACTGGGATATATCCTATATAATCAGTTCACCCTTAGGTAACTAAGCCCACATGCACATGTACAACAAGCAAGCGTTGTACGTAGAGAGCAGAAAGAGGCATGGAGCAAGTGGCCACAGAAGCAAGCGTTGAAGTCACAGTTACTCATGATATAGTAAGTGACGATCATAGGCGATCAGGAAGTGAAGGCTGGCACTCTGGCATCTGTCAATGCTGCGATGATGGTCACAGTTGTATGTAACATACATATGTATACCATTCTAATTATAAATGTAAAATTAAATATGAGTATATGTATACATACAACAAGCATATGTATCTTCATTCTGAGTATATGCTAATTAAATATTATCTTTGTTGTGCTTGCTCGATCTCCAGGTTGCATGGCTTGCATTCAACCTTGTGTGTTATTTGGGTACAACTATGAAATAATCACCCAAGGCGAATGCGGTACGTAATTAAGAAATTTCTCATAGTAATAAAACACATCATACTTATTCTTTTGCTTAGTGAGTTAATTAGTTCTTAATTAAATTGCATGCTTAATTTATTCAAAAACTGAATGAGAGAATCCTTTCTAATTTTATCAGACTCACAGACACAGGTTTAATCAAATTCTTAACTACTGTACGTGTGCGCGCGTGCAGATTGCGTAGCAGGTGGTTTATTTTATACCCTTTTGCTGCTGCTGGGTCTTCACTGGACGTTAGGAGCATCTGCTCGCTCTAATCTAAGGAAGATGCTGAAATTGAACGGTTCTGTTGGCTGCGACCGTGCTCTTCACTTCTTCTGCCATTGCTGTGCTCTTGCCCAGGAGTACAAAGAACTTACCAAGCGAGGATATGTAGTCGAAGCGGGTGATCGATCTGCTTTAATTTATCACCATATATAATTATGAACACAATTAGCCCATGCACCATATATGTCATCGATCAGTCATTCTAGGTAGCTAGCACGAGATCAATCAAATTCAAAACAAGCAGAATTAAGCAAAGGTTACAAAATAGATAGTAAATAAAATATTTGAAGTGCAAATTAAGCATTCTAAAATTATTTGTATTAATTAATTATAGTAGGTTGTAGATATATATATATATATATATATTGCATGCAGGCTAATTAATTCTCTTATATCAATTCATATATATATGCTATGCAGGTTGGATTTCCAACAGGGACAGAATGGCTGCAAACGAGAAGGCAAGATTAGAGCAACAGAAGGCTGCAGCAATTACAACACAGCCCGCAGTGCAGACGCAGATGTCTCGTAATGCATAGGCAGATTCGGTCTCGATCGATCGGATCGACCTGTCCTAAGGTTTTAATTGTGTTTCCATTATCTAATTAGTTTTCTTAATTATGTTTTTGTCTGTAATCCGGAGGGAAATGATCGATCAGTAGGTGTAACCAAGGTGTGGAAGGCGTGTAGCAAATTAAATAAATAAGCTAGCGTGTAAAATTTGTTATTTATTTATTTTTTTTCTTTTGCTGCTAGCTATCCATATCCTCTAAGTAAACTCAAAATTTGAGTTAACTCGTGGACAGATTTGGGCCATTAGTTTCGGATCTCGGTCAGGGAAATTTTTGAGTTAACTTAGAGGATCCCAATTCAGCTAGCCTGATGACGTTGTCGTTTATATGAGGAACTTCTTTCTCAACTGCAAGAGCAGGGAACGCTGATAACTGATGAGCATCAAAATCTATTTATTCCGTTTTCTTGTCTTGATTTTACATTTTACTGTTCAATCCAATTTTGGGGACATCCAGAATAATACGCATTGCACTCAGTGTTTGGCCCAATAATAAAACTCCCTACAGGCCCAGTTTTGGTGATTTTAAATGGACTTGGAAACCATGCCAAGCAGAAATCTGATCTTTAGCAGGATTTAAGATTCAGTAATGGGCTTTTGTAGGTTGTGGGCTGTAGAAAATAGCCACTAACTGGGTATTGTTTCATTCCATTCACTTAACCAAATTAAAGACTGTTACATGGGCTTCATTATTCGCACAAATCTGTCCTAAATTTGTGGATAAATTTATGAGTTGTCTCACACCTTCTTTAGGCTAAACTTGTTATTTTTATAATAATTTTTTAAGATAATATGTGATGTGTCTTAAATTGAGAAAATTGATATGGCCCTTAAGTTTTAATGGGTTGAGACATTAAAGTACGTCAACGGTGGTGATCACTGATCAATCTAAGCAAACAATCAACGGCTGAGATTTATTCCTTGGGGAATATAGAACTTTAATGTCAAAAAATCTAATTTTTTTTATTAGGAGTAAGGATTTGTTTGATTAGCTAGTTAAGTCTTAACCTGTCTCCTAATTTTTTTTTTTCATGTTATGTAATAATGCACGATTTATACATTACAACAAATTTCAATCATGTTTTAGTTTGTATTTAACATGAAATTATAAACCAAGTGGGAAAAAGAATACAAAAGTTTATAACATAATAACATAATCAACAATAACGACTAATAAAAGTCCATAACAACCTACTCCAACAATAAAAAATATATATATCCATAACAACGACTATAAAGTTAAACGGTCCATAACAAGGATTAATGAAGTCATTAAGAGCGACTAATAAAGAGTCCACAACAATGACCAATAAAATTAAAAAGTCCATAACAATGACTAAGAAAAAGTCCATTATAACAACTAATAACAAAACCCATAATAACAACATAAGTCAAGGAGGGAGTAATAAAATTAAGTGTCTGAATGGACACAATTTTCATAATTTTTTATTTTTTTTACTATTCTTTTAGAAAATTAAAAAATGACTTAATATAAACATTATAGAGAATCCAAAAATGTGGTTTTTTTATATATAAAAAATATAGTTATAAAATTTTTAAAAATATAAAATTTAGTCTACAACTATATTAACGTATAGAGATCACATTTGGCAGTTTGAATCAATCAATTAAACTTTAAAAATAATAATATAGAGCCGTAGTACAGACCACTTTGTTTGTATTATTAATAGTACTGTAGCCTCACTCAATTTGTTAACTTAAAAAATGGGCTAAATTAATTTGTGTTTCATACTTTTAAAATTACAATTTGAAAATGCTACATCAAAATTCGTTATCACTTTGCAAATAAAGTGAAGACGCTTCAACAAGCAACCAATAATTCATTTGTATCATTCAAGTCTGTACTACAAATTGACATTCAAGATCCATTCCATGGAATATGGATTCAAACAAATCATCACCAAGTTCGATTTCAGACTATGAAAGATACTCAGAAGACCAAATTGGTAGCTGGTACCAACTTCAAATAATATATATATATATAGTGCCATTTTCAGTCTGCAACAAACTTGAAATCTAGCAATGAAGAACAACTTCATGTTTCTGTTATTTTTCCTGTTTTTAGTACTTAACCAATGCAACAGTTCCCTGACAACCCAAGCAAATGCTCTTCTTTACTGGAAATCCTCTTTAAAGAACCACACTTTTCTTCATACTTGGCGTCTCCATGCCGACCCCTGCAAGAACTGGACCGGCATCACCTGTCGCGCAACCCACAAAAAGATGCAAGTGATCACAGAAGTTTCTCTTTCTGGTATGGGTCTCAGAGGGAACTTGGATTCCCTTGATTTTTCGGCTCTTTCATATATAAGAGTGTTTGATCTCAGCCAAAATGAGATAGTGGGAAGCATCCCCGCAAATATCGGTTTGCTTTCGAAGGTTACTGTTTTAGACTTTTCATATAACGCATTGCTCGGTGATTTACCGACATCATTTGGTAAGTTGGCAAGTCTTAGAGAGCTGAGACTATATATGAATAATTTATCAGGAATTGTTCCTCCAGAGATGGATGTTTCGAATTTCACACATTTCGAATTGAGTGATAACAACTTTTCCGGTCCTTTACCAGCAAATTTATGCAAAGGGGGGAAACTCGTTAAATTGACCGTGCAAAATAACAGTTTTGTGGGTCCAATTCCAAGTACACTTAAGAATTGCAGTAGCTTAGTACGAGTCGATCTACATGATAACCGGCTTCAAGGAGATATATCTGAAGGTTTTGGGGTTTACCCGGATTTGTCGTATCTTGATTTGAGGTTCAATCAGTTTTTCGGAGAGCTCTCTTTCAACTGGTACCAGTGTCGGAATCTGACATATTTCAGTATGTCAGAAAATAATGTTAGCGGGGACGTAACTAACGACATTGGCAAATTGAAACAGTTAGAAGTGCTTGATCTAGGATCAAATTCTATAACAGGTCAAATACCTAATGAAATTGGAAAGTTGGAAAGAATAACATGTTTAAATCTCAGTCATAATAAACTCACGGGTGACATACCTCGAGAAATCGGAGCGTTGACCAATCTGGGCGGTTTGGATTTGTCGAACAACAACCTGAGCAGTGTGCCAGAAGAACTAGGCAAGTGTGTCGCGATGGAACTGCTCAATCTTGCAAACAATAATTTGGTTGGAACCGTCCCTTTTCAAGTAGGCAATTTGGTTCATTTGCTGTACCTCCTGGATCTGAGCTCCAACTCTTTCACTGGAGGCGTACCAGATGGACTCGACAAATTGATATCACTGCAAAACCTCAATCTTTCTCATAATAAGTTCACCGGTGCCGTTCCGAATTCTTTGAGCTATATGCCAAGCTTGTCATCTATAGACTTGTCATACAATCAACTCGAGGGTCCAATACCTGATACGAGATTTTTCCGCAACTCAACTGTAGATTGGTTCACACATAACAACGGTCTGTGTGATGTAGTACAAGGTTTGCCATCCTGTGATGCTTCTACAAAAGAAAAGGATCGCTCGTCAGATCAGAAAAAGGTTATATTAGTTGCAATTATGACCGGTTTGGGTTTTCTGGTTTTGTTTTCACTATCGGTTGTTGCCTATGGACGCTATAAAACAAAGAAAAATACTGATGACAATGAAATAGTTGAAACAAGGGAACAATTCTTTTCTATATGGAATTTCGATGGGAAGGATGCTTACGATGATATCATCAGAGCAACCGAAAACTTCGATCAGAAGTACTGCATAGGTGCCGGTGGAACAGGCAAGGTTTATAAGGCGATTTTATCCCCTGACTGCATTACAGCAGTAAAGAAGATTGATTGTTTACATTTCGAAAGCTCGGTACAGGAGAAGGCATTTCAAAATGAGATTCGTGCATTAACCGAAACTCGACACCGCAATGTTATTAAGCTATACGGTTACTGTTCTTCGCCTCAGCACAGATTTCTTGCATATGAATTCGTCGAGAGGGGAGATTTAGCCACCATTCTGGCAAGTGAATTGGCTAACGATTTGGATTGGATTAAGCGGATTGATATCGCTAAAGATGTTGCGCATGCTCTGCTGTATCTGCACCGGGGTTGCAATCAGCCGATCGTGCATCGGGATGTCAATCCAAAGAATATTTTGCTGGATTCTGAATTCAAAGCAAAGATCTCTGATTTCGGCACGGCAAGGTTTCTGAAGCCTGATTCATCTAATTTGAGTATGCTTGCTGGTACATTCGGATACATGGCACCAGGTTCATTTTTAATTGCTCAATCTAGTAATTTTTCAATTAATTATATTTTTGCATCTTAATTCTACTTTAGGCATAAGCCATTGCGGCTTAAAATCCACTTGATGTCTTTACTAAATAATAATAATAATATAGAATGTACACGTCTAGTAGATTAAAACCCTCCTTAAAAGCATAGTTGAGAAAATATGTTATCTTTTTTATGAATTAGACTACGGTCATATGCATTTTATGATTTTATCGTGCTAAGTGCTCCCTCCCTATCTCCATTTCTGGTGTCCAAATAGTCGATCCGAACTACTCAATGAGATCATATTGAGCAGTTCAGATCGACTATTTGGAAACTGAAAATTGAGATACGTACTACATAACATGGTAAAACCGTACGCAGACTCATCTTTTATTATTGTTATTTGTTAGTTTAATGCAACTTCAACATCATCAAATTTACTCATTTTTTTGGCTTTCACACAGAGCTGGCTTATACAACCAAGGTGACAGAGAGGTGCGACATATACAGCTTCGGGGTCATACTGCTCGAGTTGTTTACAGGAAAACATCCCGGCAATGCCGACCATGTTACTAGTCTGCAAGCCGATGTTGTACCAGACACCGAACGCATTCGTGATCTTGTGGATCCGAGTTTACCAGTGCCGACTAATGAGGAACTGAAAGAACTCCGCCAAATGATCCGAATCGCCGTAAAGTGCATCGATAAGAACCCGTTGGCCCGTCCGTGTATGCAAGAAGTTGTGAAGATTTTAGGATACAATCTGCTGTGATTTGTGATGTCAAACAAATTAAGGAGGAAATAAAGGACATCGCGTGATAGTGTCAGTGAAAAAGATTTTAATCTTATTTTTTCTGTAATTTCTGTTTTATGATATTTTTTTTCCCCCCTTCATTTGTCTCCCTCAATTTTTTTAGATAAGCCCCGAAAAATACAAATTCACGACTTTAAGCTCCGTAACACACATTTTTCACATCTGAGCCGAACGCTACGGTACCTAAGAGGCCCGGCTGGCCGCTATAGTACCGCAGCGGCCCCTATTCTTTTTCTTTCTTCCCTTTATTTCTTTCCTGGCCAGTGCGAGCTCTCTCTTAAATAGGGGCCAGGAAGGAAAGAAAGGGAAGAAAGAAAAGGAATAGGGGCCGCTGCGATACTATAGCGGCCAGCCGGGCCGCTTAGGTACTTGAACTCCAAGGGGGCCGCTTAGGTACAGTCGTGTCCGGCTCAAATGTGAAAAATGTGTGTTATGGAGCTTAAAGTCGTGAATTTGTATTTTGCGGGGCTTATTTAAAAAAAATTGAGGATTTGCCTCTGTTCAAACAACTATTAGCACAACCCGTAGTAAAAGCATACCAGGAGACCACATCCTGTTCATCATTTCATTTCATCAAACACCTTGCATGCATCATCATGCAACGACCCACATCTAGAACTAGAATGGTACATTGCAATTAGTGTGTTGCCCACAATTTAAGTTCTTCCCATCAGGCCCAATATAAGTGACAGTTGAATGGACTCAGAAACCATGCCAAGCAGAATTTTCATCTTTAGACTCAACTAGGAGGGTGGCTCGCGCTCAGCGCGAGCGAGCAATCTTATTATCTAACTAATAATACAATTTATGCAATAACAGTTAAGCCAGATGGAGAAATTTAACAACTGAGGTACACGATTGAAATTTTGAATATCAAACAATGGTCACAAACACAGTATATGGGCGATGGAGAAAAAAATGTCTAAACAATTTGTAATTGTCTCATCACTATGCAAATCATTTGATTTGAATAATTTAACCATATGCATATTCATGATGGTTTATATGTTTTCTAAAAAAAATCTATAACTGAAATATATGATATCCAAAGCGTTATTCCAAGGAACTCAAATGTACAACCTGCAAAATATCAAAGAATTTATTGTCAATGTATCA